>CBXJ02000361.1:3528820-4848820 GCA_000612645.2 Trichuris muris
GTCGTATTAACATTTTTGTCATGTACACATACACCGTTACTATGAATCCAATTTTCAACCATATATAGCTCTTTCTGCAGATATACACGGCTTTTAAAAAGATGATAGCAAAATATAGTAGACCTGGTATATATATATATATATATATATATATATATATATATATATATATATATATATACCAGGTCTACTATATTTTATTATCATCTTTTTAAGTACACACGGCTAAACACCCGTGACTGAGCAGCTTTTTATTCCTTAACGAAGCTTTCGAAAACCTCTGTTGTTTTCGTCATCAGCGTGTTTGAACAATAAATTTAAACTCCTTTTCTTCTCCAAATTTTCGATTTACTGTCTGTGTTGGATTTTTTCGCATTGGCAACATTTCGTTCTTATCGCCACCGTGGACCAGAAGTCACTTCTGTGCCATCGTCCCTGTTTATACAATCGTTGTGGCGAATGAACATTGCCTCTTTAATTTTTCTTAACTCGAAATTGTTTTCCTTCGTTAAACTGAGAATCCTTAAACACTCGTCGGGTTGCGGACATTCTGCGACATGACCCACTACCCACTTTCCTCATTTCTTAGAATGACCCATTCATTCGTTCTTCCATGATTTTTGTTGGGGTCCTTGTCTGTGGGCGTCCTCGGCGTCTTGTATTTTCCCCTCGACTCCTTCTTCCTGCGTTCCTATAGCGTCTTAATCCTGCCAAGTGTTGTTGGAATCTATGTTTCTATGTCTTTTGAATAGTGGATTTCTAACGGGTTTTAGTTTCATACTGTGAGAAAACGGCAGAATACCTGTTCACCAATGTTTTACTTCCTTTCGTAGCTTTCGGGACCTCTCTTGGTCCCGTCTTCAGCGCAACTGCTGGACACAACCTTTCACGCTAGAGTAACAGTCACCTAACTGTTACTGTACGTGACTGTTACACTCGCGTGAAAGGTTTTGTCCAGCAGTTGCGCTGAAGACGGGACCAAGAGAGGTCCCGAAAGCTACGAAAGGAAGTAAAACATTTATGAACGGGTATTCTGTCGTTTCCTCACAAGATGTTTCTATGTCTTGTCACAAGACGCTGAAGACAGAGCGGGGTAGCTCCGAAAGCTACGTCAGTACTATTGTTCGATTTATTCGAATAATAGAATAAAAAACAGGATAAATATGCCGTAAATTTTAAGTAAGGAAAAAGATCTGAAGTGCTTGTTATGAGAAGAAAATTTGCCCCGTTGTCAATGCCACTAAGAAACGATGATCACGGAACACGACCATTCCGAAAGCACCCCACATAAATAAGATCAGTGCTGCTCGTGTTTTACTAAATACTTGTTGCGTCATTATAAGCCTACTGATCAGAACTAATGAGAAAAGGCCTCTTGGGAAAGTTCGGATGAAGTATTATCATTCTAAAGAAATATAAATTTCCTTACGCGCATTTACGGCGCACGTAATCTGATGAGATTCTATTAACGCTGACGAAGTATTATTATTATTATTATTATTATTATTATTATTATTATTATTATTACACCCTTTACTGCAAAGATATTATTATTATTATTATTATTATTATTATTATTATTATTATTATTATTATTATTATTATTATTATTATTATTATTATTATTATTATTATTATTATTATTATTATCAGATATTCGCGAATACAGGACTCGTAACAGAATTTATGCTGATTTTCTTCTTGGTGTTTACGGTGTTGATCCTGGTTGATTTTTATTCAAACAAAACGAATAGTTACAACATAGCTTCCGGAACTAATCCACTCCGTTTTCAGTGTTGCGGTGTTTGTGATATGTTACTGCTAGGGTCCCTTCCAGAACTTTCGAGTTTACCGCGCTTTATCCTTTGAATCAAACTTGCCCATATGTCACCTACTAGCGTTCCTTTATCTATGCTTAAACATCTGTTGTGCCGTACGTATAATGCTTTGACCTTTCTGCGCACATATAAGGTTTTCTTTTCATGAACCCATGCATATGCCAAGATGTCCATTATATATGCAGAAAAATCGAAATACGGTACAACAGATGCTCAAACAGATGCAAAGGTATGCTGGCAAAGGAGTGCTAGTAAGTGATATACGGACGAATTTAATTCAAATGACAAAGTGCTGTAAACTCGCAAGTTCTGGACGGGACCCTCGCAGTAACATCTCACGAACACCGCCAAACTGAAGACGAAGTGGATTAGTTCCGAGAGCTACGTTATAACTATTCTCTTTGTTTGAATAAAAATTAAACAAGGTCAATACTGTAAACATCAAGAAGATATTCGTGTCTTTCTATTATATTTCAAACAAAAATTTCTGCGAATCAATTGTTTTCCACGGTTAGACCGCGTTCAGTAAAAATTTTTATTCCTTCTCCTTCTGCAGAGCTTTCGGACCATCCTCATTGGTCCGTCATCAGTGCAATAATTTTTGCCAACTGCCCAGTCAGCCGGCAGTCCTTGACGGGTCAAGGGTTAGACCTGATAGCTGACGTCACCAGCCCAGATGGTCGAATGGAGGTGCTTGCAGGACCGTCGACTGGGCAGTTGGCAAAAATTATTGCACTGATGACGGACCAATGAGGATGGTCCGAAAGCTCTGCAGAAAGAAGAAAGAATATAAAAAATTTTTACTGAACGGGGTCTAACCGTGGAAAACAACTGATTCGCAGAAATGCATCTACCCCGTTACAAGAGATGCATACTTGTTTCAAACAAAAGTGTGAATATTAATTAGGTCTTCCTAAGCCTCGACGATTGCTTACCTTCCTTCGTTGCACGTGATATTAAACGCAGCACCAGTGATATGAAGACAGGCTCCACTTCGACGTTTGCCTAAAAATGCAACCTGATTTTGCGCATGTAGGCAGGAAAAGTTCGGAGGGCGAAGTCACGCGATTTTGCTTTCAATGTAACGACCTAAAAGATCAACCTAATCGATGCCTTTAAACGACAATTAGTTGTTGAAGATATAAGCTAAGAAAGGGTAACGATAAAATTCAGAAACCGCAAATTATCATTGTTCGGTGTTTCAGGATTAAAAGTACTAATTGTAAGCAAACAATAAGCTTACTTTGTCGCCATTGGTCAATATCTGCGTGCATTCGATAACGGCGGGCGAAACACCTGTAAGAATGGACAAACGTTCGCAAAAGACGCTAACATTGTGCAAGGATGCACCTTCGTTTTCCCCTATCGCCAGTAGGAGACAGAGAAGAAAGTAGCAAACTTGGTCGGTATCAGAGCATTCTAGCGCGGAAGATGCAATGGAAATAAAGTCTCTAAATGAAGACTCGCTCTATAAAAGCTAATAACGATTACATTTTTACCTGCTTTTGCCTCCAAACGATTGGACGTCCGAATTATTTGTTTCATATTCGCCGACAACCGCCGAAGGCATCAAATCAAATGCAGATGCGTCGTTGCATTGCAACGGTGAATCTACAACAAATCAGCGAGCAATCAGAATGGCAATCGCGATGCTATCTTACTTGCTTCTTGCGACAGCGAATTATCGTTGGAAGAGGTGGGCTAAAGAATGACTACGATGGCCTTATTGCATAATGTATGCAATTTACTGTGCCAACCTTTTGCTTACGGTATTTGGCCCCACCGAGCAGAAGAATTCGAGCCATCCGCTCGACCAACGCCGTATGCGTGATTATAACAAAAATCTGCGCAATGACATTCCGGTAAGCAAAGGTTATAAATCATCCAGCATCACCTGAGTGAGTAAAAACAGCGCTACTAAGAAGGAAAACGGCGTCTCTTGATCCATCTACAAACAGCATATGATAAAACGATAATCTCGATTTCGCCAGACTCTTACTGCTGCCATCTCAGGCTCTTGGTTGAAATACAATGAATTGAAGTAAACTGGCAAGAACAGCTTGGACAAAATTTGATCGATGAGCACCTCGTTCAAATCTTCAACTTGCAAGCAAAGAATGTCATTCAAATAATGTATGTGATCTTGATGCTCAGCAGTCAAATCCTCCAGCCGAGATAATGAAGACCTATATAGAGCCAAGTTGTACAAGCAGCAGCAAGAAATGACGTTACCAGGAGGCATTCTCCACAAGTACATTTATTTCATTGGCTCTTTGTCGAATAAACCACACAAGGTTGGAGAAGTAAGGCACTGCAGTTTTGTCACGAATGAAATGTATCACCTGATGGTCGTTCACTGGAAAAGCAATAAGCACTGAAAGAACAAATTAAAAATTCGATTCCTACCTCGAAAGACGTTTAGCGTGAGCGTACGCACGGCGATGCGAACCATACTCTCGCCGTGATTAAAAAACTTTATTGCTTCCGTATATAACGGAAAATCGTTGGTGTGCTAAAGTAGACCAGAATAGTGAAATAAAGTAAAACAAAACGTGCCAACAGTATCCAAAAATTAATACAACTAAAAGGCCTGAGGTTCAATTTTCTTAAGAACGAAGACTACCCGGTAGTCCGTACGGAACATTTGGTGAAAAAGAAAGCTTACCTCGTTGAAAAAGAAGTGAACCGTATTTGGATTCAGCTTAAACGACAAAGTTTTCAAAAACGATATGTAATAAGCCAGTATCTGAAAGGCAACTTTTCACGGCAAATTCACGCGTCGTTCACTCATACTTCTTCGTCCGAGAAGTCAAACCGATGCGTAATAATTGAGTTCACGTGGTTGTTGGATAATAAGTAATCTAAAAAGCGTACACCCCGACGGATATTAAACCAAAAGGATCGATGCAATTTTGAGTAGTCAATTTTCGCGTCAAAAAGTCAGCCGTCAACTTTAAATCTACAAAATTAACTGCTATTGACGCACGCAATGGCACTGGAAGAGCCAAACGCCTTCAATCCCCACGCAAAATAGTTTGTTGTATTAAGCGAAAGGAACTTACATAAGGAAGTCTCGTGCCGAATGTTCTCGAACAATATATTTAACGTCTGCAGCAGCTGTAAACACACATAGCGACCGCACTTCTGACGCATGATGAACAGGAAAAAAGCGAGCATATTCTTTTCAAGAAAGAAGCTAAAATGCTTCAAATGAAAACGAACCTTAAGTGCCTACAAATGTGACATACTCAAAGACGGTCGAGTCATTTTGGTCACCCCAAATAAGAATTTCGGAAATCAACCGAAGCGCTTCAACCAACAAGGACCGGTTTTGTTCCGTAACAATAGCATTCTTCGTGAGCAAACTGTACAAGTATCTAAAGCATCAATGTGAGCGATGGCGGAAGGAACCCGCCTGCTTTTGGCATTTATTCTTGAAAGCGAAAGTCCTACCAGCACGGGAAGTATCGAAATGAAAGAACCGCCGTGCAGGTCTATTTCCATTCAAAAGTAAACCAGTAAGGTGCAACTTTCCCCTGACTTCAAAGCATCCCGACAAATGAAAATGAGCCGCACTCAAACTCTACGAAGAACAATGAAACGTAAAACAGGAAACGTTTCCGAAACTATTCTAATGCAACGGCTAAAAGATTTGGTGCGCATAGTATATATAGATACAAACGCACACGAAGGATCTCACTTTAAGTATTCCAAAGAATGAGGGTTCTTCGGTTTCCAAATACCCCCGCTTGTAAACAGACGACCTTTTGGCATAGGGTTTCAAAATGCACTTCCGAAAGTACCCGCAAGTAATTTAATGCACGTGCAACAACCAGATTCTACGAACCACTAAAACACCAAAGCGTTGTACAGCTCTTCCCTGTTGCCACAAGCTACAGTATCGTAAGTGAAAGGCAAGTTTCAATTGCTGTACGGCAGTAGAGGGTAATTGGCTTTACGCACTTAACCAATCTACCGCCATACTTTAGCTGGCGCTTGTATGCCTATGCACAGCTACAAATAATCATTAAAAAGCCAAATTTAACAGTATTTAAACAATTTAAAGCATGAAGTTGGCAAGCTATTCTTGCTTCTCCAAACGGGCTGTTTTGCACTCGCGCTAATCGACTCTTGTAAATGCAAGGAAAAGGTCTGCTCCTATAACACATACGCTGTATCCTATCACGTTCTTTTAGTATTCGAGTTAAGCGTATTCAAGCCGTTATCTTGTTTGTCTGCAGATTCTCATGGGTCCTGTCTTCCTTGTTAAGTTGAACTTCGTAACGGGTTTCCTTCGCACATGGGGTTTCACGGTTAAATCACCCAGGATCGCTTCTCGCGGATGAACGACCTAAGGCAAATAGGACCTAGTTGAATCGTGTGTGCAAGGTTTCATGGTGAGAATTCTTTTTGAAATCGCAGACCATTACTAAAATTCCGCCTAATTCTTCATGCAGCTGACTTCCTTTCCAGACTTTTCAAAAAACGTTTCCTAACGGAAGCCAAGTAACGTTATTTCAGACGACTTCTTCGCTATAACTCCACGTTGGTTATATTTATCTCTGCGCAATGCAGTTTCGTTTGAACTGATCCGCTTACGAGCACCAACTTTATAAGCGGATACACCCTTTGCAGATGTGCATACATATTCGAGCAGTTCAGATATCCCGGTAAACGTGAAGAATAAATGTTTTTATCCGCGCTGAACAGCTGCCCAGATGCAGTAGCGCGTGGAACTTAAAATATTATTAAGCCAAAAATGCTTTTGCCAGTTCAGTTGTTAAAATTTCCGTGGCAAAAGTTTTACTGGCCCAATGGATAACAAACAGGATTGAACCTGCATTCTGTGTGCTTTGTGGCTTCGGCTGCAGTTTTCCTCACCTGCACCTTGGTACGAAGGCGTATGATTTTAGGTCAATAAATTTTCACCGTTGAAATGGAGCAAGTTCCTTAGCTGTTGCAAACGATCTTCGTAATTCGTCGTTTTTTGAATCTCCGGTGATATTGGTAAACCTTTTAAATTATTTCCTATTGTGAAAGTTCGAGGCAGCCGTGCCGTTGTCCGATTTATACTTTAACCATTTAATACCATCTCCTTATATAACTTAGTTTGTTACGTTGCCGAAGCAAATTCGCATTTCGTCATAGGATTTAACGCGTCTTTGCCAGTAAATGAGTTTTATGAAAGGGATTACAATTGCAAATGTAGACTACGTTTGTCACTACGCCTTACGTCACGCACACACTTTTTAGAATAAATGAAGAATATGGGCGTTTGTAGTCATTCGCATTGCCCGTTTTCAAAAGCAGCTTTCAACTGGGACTCTTGCAATTCATTAAGGAAACAACAATCACACTTAGTTGCTGGCATGACGATACTTGCTCACGAGAAACTTTGTAATGCATTTGCATTCGATTCTGTATCTTTCGTAATACACTGCTTCATTTCTTCACTTTTTTCAAAGTTCGATGCGCTGTTCGGTGCCGATGGAATTGTGTTCCCTTGGCCTGCTCTAAATGCACAAAAATTGTTTTTATGCACCCTGAGTCTGAAAGAAAACACTGCAGCGCGCATCGTGAGTAAGCGGTGCAAGACTTTTGCAAAGAATGTCATTGCGTAACAGATGATGTCCAACATTTTCGCTGTTTATTTCCTCGTCGTTGTTATCCGTAGCCGATAGTTGCTGCTTGACGGTTCTTTTGCAATTCAAGGCTTTCAATGTTTCTTGTGCAGTTACTTCAATCAGATAATATCCTTTTCGCAGCATTAATCTGCAATGGTAGTTGTTTCACATGAGAAAGTGTGACTTGATTAAAAGGAATAAATTATTGAAAATAAATATTTCGCCGAAAGCTGTGGTAATAATTTTTGCTCTCAGTGAAATATGTCATTTTCTACCATCTGCAACCATACATCTCAACAGAAAACTTTGTTAACGCTGTCAAGTCATGAAGCTAACTTTATACTGCAGAAGAAGTTGATTTCAGGTTTTGCTCTCATTTCCTGAGTAGTAAGATTTTTCCTGTCTTTTGTTGATTCCACCCAAGAGTGATTTGATGCTCGGTTTTCCTTCCATTCAATCAATATATCAGGCTAGCCTGATTTAGTAGACGCGAGTAAACTGCATATATCTACTGTACATGACCTATATTTGGCTGTCACATATTAAGGGGCTGGTTTTGAAAAGTACAGGATTTTCGTAAGGACTTTTCATCAGTAGGTTCCCATTTGAACGTAATTCGGCTAGCAGCGCGTTCAAAGCTTATTCCATTACAAACACGGAGCTTCCGGAACTGTTCTGGTTCTGTTCTCAGCGTGACTGTTGTTTAACAAAACGGTGAGCCAAATTGTACGTAAGTCAAGGTAGTTGGCGACCTTAAAATGTAAGGTAAGTTTGGGATACCGTAAAACGAGAGGTCAATCCTGTACCGATAACACATTCTTGCTTGATCTTGTAAAACTCACTTTTTTCTGCTGCATTTTCTCCAGAACATTGTTATTCTTCCAGCGCTCCTGCTGCCCGATTGAACGAAGACAGTTACAGCCTTGTTCTGGCTAGCACTGTTTATCAGACGTCACTAGTCTCCATCTATCCTTCCGCCCCCTTTACGTATCTGTTGTGGCGAATAAGCAAAGTATCTTCGATATAATAATTCCTAATCGATCCTTCTTTCGTTTCAGTCTCTTTCTTGGACCATATTGGCAATGCAGATTTGGTCATTTGCTTGGGGCATGCACTCACGTGTTACACTACGGGTGAATAACTGTATACATTCATGTACGGTTATTGCTGGGCTTTCGATTTGCGGCCGGTATTTTGTTCTTACTAGTTTTCCTTCTTTGTGCCTTGTTTCACCATTTGGTTACTCTGGTAGTTTAAGGACAAAAGTATGTGGGAAGTCCACGCATTCTGAGAAATACCTAAATTTCTCTTCAAAACACTCCAGCGAATGTGTGAATGAGCATTATCACAGTAGTGTACCGGACAGTCAACCTTTCGCAACAGAAAATAATTGAACGATTAATGGGACCATCTCCGGAGTCACGAAACGACTATCCCAAAGGACTTATCGCTACGTGAATCAACAGAAATTGGACGAACAGAAAAGACCAAGTAACTACAACAAAGGACGGCTTTTTTAAAGGAAAGCTAAATCGATTTTGCCCTACTACCCTGGAATAGGCGAATCTAGAGCAGCCATTCTCAAGCGTTTGGCGCGAGGCCCCTGGAGACTTCCCAGGCGCCGGGCCCTCCCCCCTTTTCCTATTGGTCAGTTGTGTTTGTCATTTTTCGCCTGGCAGCCGATATCCCCTAGGGCAAAGTCAGTATATGAACATTGTAGAAGGATACAGTGTAAATGAACGGTCATGAACCCAATTATTCATATAGATCAGCATATGAAACATACCTTTAAAGCCGACAAAGCATAAAAACGCTTTATTGGAACTAATGCAACCGTTCAGCGTGTGCCTTTGCACTTCATGATCACTTCATGATGATTCATGACACTTCAACTTCATGATGTCCTTCTCCAGCCTTGTCAGTGACAACCGCAAGTCACCTCTAGCTGCAGCATCCATTCTGTTTCTGGACTTCGTTAAGGAAACGACTTTGCTAAACGCGCACTCTACTAAGTAGGTTGAAGGAAAGACTATGAGAAATGGCTCTACAGCGTTGGAAATTTGTTCGGCATATCATGCTTGATCCAAAAACCTCTACCATACTGACCGAAGGCATGACGTGCAATTACGTCGCTTCCATCAATTCTTCTTCAATTTCCGGGTGAGCTTCGACCGCTGGTACTTCAAATGGATCCAAAATCCAACTTGGGATGTATAGGTTTAGGAGATAGCAAAACCTTTCCTTCATGTCTTCACTCACTTGCTTCAGATGGGACACGTAGGCTAGGAGGTCTTCATCCTTCAGAATTCCTGCGATGGCCTTCAAGTTCGGAAATTGCGAGAACTCTCGACGACCTAAGTTGTGCAAATAAAGTTCGAGCTTCTTAACAAAAGAAAGTAACTCTGACTTGCTACTTATGAGGTCGCTGTCTTTGCCTTGTAAGGCCTTGTTTAACAAGTTCAGTTTCTGAAAAATATCAGCTACAATTAAAAATAGGGTTTTTGAACACGGGATATGTTCTCATCTTTTTTATTCGAACCACACGGCTTTGATCCCGTTTTTATTTAAACGGGATCAAAGCCGTGGGTTCGAATAAAAAATATCAGCTAAGTAGAATATGTCTGCCTTAGCATCAATAAGCTTTTCTCCAAAGTCCTTGTCAGACATAAAAGCGACTATTGAGCCCCAAAGTGCTACGAAACGTTGGAGGCAATTGCCCTTGGAAAGTCATCTAACCTCCGTGTGCGGCAGCAGCGTATCGAAGTCTTCACCATTTTCCTCATACAGCTGGCGAAAAAGACGATTCTCGAGGGCGTGAGATTTGATGAAATATACGACCTGAATAACCAGCGAAAGTGAATGGTTGAGGCGCGAATGCTCTCTATGAACGACGCAATGAATGGTGAAGACCGACGGGACGACCGCCTTCAATTAGGATATGAATCATCTGTATCGCCCTACCATAGAGGCAGCACCATCCGTTGCGCAAGCAATAATATTTTCCATCGGTATGCCATTCTCTTCAAAGTAACCACGAATTTCTCCAAAGATGCTCGCTCCTTTAGTATTCGTTCTTATCCTTCCTGGCGAAAAGCATTTCCTCCACCAGTTTTTTTGCATTAAAGAACCTGACATAAGCCATAAGCAAAGCGTCACTGTCTTGTAAGGTGGTCTCATCCAACTGCAACGAAAAACTCCTGGACTTCAGTAAACAGATTAGTTGCCCTTCAATGTCACCTGCCATCTCGTCAATTCTCATGCAAACAGTGGAGTTGCTAAGGGGAATCGCCTGAACCGTTTCTTCGGGGGCCAATTTCATGACATCAAATATTATTATGGACACTGCAGGCAAAATAAGCGATTCGCCAATACTGTGGGCATTGCCGGATTTAGCGATGATCTTACTAACCTTGTACGAGGCAACAATGCCGTTGTCTAATCTCTGTGGCCTTTCGCGAACCATATGCGTCAGTTTCGTCCGTTTCTGGAAAGTATCTCAGCTTCTGGAAGAATTCGAAGGGTTTGTCCTTTTTCTCCGGATGCACACTAATCAAATGCTTCTTCATTTTGCAAGGCTTAATGTTCTCGTTTGAAAAAGTAGCCTTACAGATCAAGCACAACGGCAACAGATGGTCATGAGGAGTGGGGACGAAACCATATTTTTTAAGTATTCTACAGAATAGGGCGTACACTTTTTCTTTGCCGCAGAACTCATGCGCAAACCTGGACATCGAGAGCTTGTTGGGAATCGAGGAAACACTGCTCATTCACTGTTACATGATCTGCAAGTTCGCTAGATTTGCGGAGATATAATATGGTTAAATGTGTACGGAGATTTGCTGGAGTGGTTACCACTATTATTTTGCCCTCTCCGCAGAACTCCTCGGCCCCCCCTCCGGATCCTCTGGCCCCCCGTCGGGCGGTTAACAATTCCTGCCCCCCTTCGCAGGCGCCAGGCCCCACCTGGGGGGCCCAGGCCCCGCTTTGAGAATGGCTGATCTAGAGCACTAGGTGATGTTGTTTCTAATAGTTCTAGCAACGTATGATCAACTGGGACCATGTAAAATCAAGATCTCGACGGATTAAATGTCAGGAATGAAGAACACTGCAACACAGGCGTCAGCAGCACTAGGTGGCGATTTAAAAATCACGAAATGCTGAAGAAATGCATATTGGAAATGTGAATAGAACAAGAGGTCGACTGGCCACCACAGACACAGTCACGATCATGCGAGGAAATATAGCGCGGTCGTAGTGGAACATGTGAACACACAGCCGACCAGAGGACATTATTTCCATCCCTAAATTGGTCGTCCAAAATTACTGTGAAGTAAGGAAAATCAAGGAAGCTCTGTTTATTCTCAGCAAGAGATGCATAGGAATTGTCTTCGTAACGGGTGCTGTGAAGTTTGTCGTTCTTTGTCACGGAAAAATAGCTGTCCATGGACCGCAACGAAGGCTCATCGTGGTCATTACTCGTGGTGCCTCTGCCCTGGTCGATCGGAGGGCTTACAGGTTCCTCTGCACGACTGTCTGGGTGAACGACTAACGCTGGACGGGTCAAGCCTATTCCTGATAGCTGACTTAGTTTGCTCGGATGGTCGAGTGGAGGAACTTGCGGACCCACTGGCTGACTTTGCAGTTGGCACATAAGCGCTGAAGACGGATTCTGGTGTGATCCGAAAGCTCCGCATATGCCCTTTCGCGCTTTTACCATCAATAAAAGATGCGAATTCAACGGGTTTTTCCGTGACAAAGAATGACAGGCAAGAGATGCGTAAATGAAGATTGGGAAATAGAGACTAGCGCCATCTGGTAAACAGTGGTGGCTAAAGCATAATTCTGTTATTGCTTTCATGCTAGCGGTTAACCGTCGCATCAGCAACGTAACCCAGGGACGCAGAAAGAGATAGAATGTTTTGGAGAAACAGCAATAGAAGGAAAAGTTTGTTTTGCAAGATCAAGGAAGCTCTTTTGACCAGTAAAATACTGATTGTTCGTTTTGAAATAGCCGAAACTTATTTTGAACCATCATATACACTGCCAAGTAGTACGCTTCTGTACTGCTCACCATTTTGTTAAAGAACGATCACGTTGGAGATGGAACCGGGTTAGTCCCGAGAGCTCAATGAGCGGGTTACCTCAATGAGCGGGAATAAAAGAATATTCGCTACCCTTCTCATTTATTCATCCTTCTTCTAGATCTTGATTCTACTATGACTGCGCAAGATGAGCAATCTCGGGATAGTCACTTCAGCGCAGAGCTGGATCGTCGCTTGTCTGCCTATCTGTCCACCAGTGACGTAGTCCCATTCAAAACTGGACTCTACACTGCATTAATGCTGGCATTTTTGACCATCGCTGGATGTTGCATCTTTGCAGTCTATTGCCTTCTCCACGCTTTTGTGAAACCAATCATGTGGGCAGTTCTCGTTGGGACGGTGCTGTTCCCGATGAAACTTGCCTTCTCCAAACGCTTTGAACTTTGGCTAGATGACTTGGAAAAGACGGACACCCCATTCATATTTGGCCTGGTTGCTCTTCCATGGCATTTCGCCGATTGTGGCTTAGCATCAGTGGTCAATCGAGTTGCTACAAAGTCGTCCTTAGTTTTATTGACCATCTATTTCTTGTTGTGGTGTTTCTCACGCTCAAGCCCTTTGTGGCTCGTCCTTTCTTGGCTTCAGCGTATGTGGCATCCCGTTGATGTGGTCATTTCGTACGGATCTTCACCGAAAGTAATCGTGGTGACCGTGTGCGTTTACTTTGACTCCTTTCTTTTTAGCTTCTTATCCTCATGCTATTCTACTTTTCGATCCTTTGCACGAGCATAAAAATTTTGGGCGACAAAGCGAACAAGATTATCATACGCATCTTGTCCGTGCCGATATGGTTTTCCGTCCTGTGCTACATTGGCAATTTCTTTGGTGCATACCGCTTGCCTGTCACCGTATCACTCGCCGGGTTGATTGCGGCCATTTCGCTTGATGTGTTCAACAAAAGTAGATTTAATTACTTTCCCTGTTGTTAGGCACTACCTGTAATACCGTCCCAAACATTAGACGAATCTCCGAGCAAATCATCCAAGAAATCTCAAGAGAAGCCCAAGCCTCACATCAACTATACGGAGAGTATTGTGGGCGCCGCAGTTTTGGTCTTTCTGCTCAAGTACAACTATTTGTTCTTCTTCCTGGGACTTCTGGCCCTTTGCGTTCTGGCAATGAAAGCGGGTGGAGCTCAGTTGTCACTCGATTACAATTTTGGGCATTTTATCCTTCAATTGCAGGCAGATATTTATTGGATAACGATATGCTCACGGAACATACGGCAAAGTTGACTGCGGCTGTCCATGGACCGCTAAAAATGCTGTATGAAATTTGGATTCCACATCAAATGAGAACGTTCTTATCTGCGTGGCTTTTGGGAAGTCCGGCGGTAGATGTTTTCCATGTCCTCTAGATGGAGGCACAGACGTAATGCTTCGCCTTTTTAGCTGTACTCCCGTCTGCATCGCAGCGCTGGAATTTTGTCCACCCTTGTCGTGATGGCGCTAATGTTTTTTGGCTTGTTAACGTTGTCCATCTTTTTACTTGTTCAGGTGAGCGCATTGCCAAGTTGCGAAATTGTAGCAGTAGCATGGTGATGAATCTTCTTTAGCGAATTGACGCAGCTATTGCGGTTTCATTTTAATAATTTTTTTCTGTGTAAATTAATGTTCATTGCAAGAAGGAACTTCATAATATTATAACAACGTCAAGTCGTTAAGGCAAATGATGTCAAATTGTGCGATAACAAAACATCTACGTGTCAGAGGCTATTGTAGTGAAACTGTTAAGAGCTACAGTCAAATATTCATAACCAGGAAAGCATCGGAACATGAATCTTGCTTGGGCTCATCTAGAGGTACTTTCTTCTTTCAAGACTTCAAGGCACGCAGCCAGTCCAGCTGTGGTAATCGCAAACGATCGTACGTTTTAAGAAAATCTAACTGGGTCGTAAAGCTGGACTGCTTTATTGCGGGTCGGTGGATTGCAATATAAAAGTTAAGCTTTCGCTATAATAACCGCATTGCAATATGAGAATTTAACTCCCTTATGTTAATCAGGAAATACTGACAATGTTTGAATTGGCGCTTGCCAGTTTAATTGTACGATGGAAGGTGTGATTGGAAATTAACTATTTCATAATGGGCGAGTAATGTTTATGCCATAATATTTCGATCTTTTTGCCTGTTTCAATATAGAAATTCTTTCTTTTCCGTACGGGGGTAATTTCTCAAGTAACAAAGGTTTTCACACGGTTTCACCCCGTTCCGTCATCAGGCAAACACAAAAAATGTCGACTGCCCAGCCAGTCAACGGTTCAGCACAACCCCTCTGCTAGACCATCCGGGCTGGCGACGTCAACCGTCAGATACTACCCTTGTATCTGTCATGCTTCTGTCGCTCGCCCAGTCAGTCCTGCAGAGAGCGAGCATCCCCACCGACCGACCGGGACAGTGACACGACTCCAAATACTGGGCGGGCGACCGACACTTGAGGGGTACAAGGGTAGTTAGTACCTGATAGTTTATGTCGCCAGCCCGGATGGTCTAGCAGGGGAGCTTGTTGAACCGTCGGCTGGTTGGGCAGTCGACATCTTTTGTGTTTGCCTGATGACGGAACGGGGTGAAACCGTATGAAAACCTTTGTTATCTTTTTGCCTGTTTGTGATTTCTGAAAGTACAGTAATTTCGTCAAAAATTTTTAAGTCCGCTTTTGCCGTTATCTCTAATCAGTAATTTTGTAATCACACAATCGTTCCCCCACATATGGATGGGCGGTTTATTAGGGAAAACACGAATAACTACTAAACGTAGGAATATGAAAAGCCTTCGGAAGGTCCTTGTTTCTTCGTCGCCTTCTCATGTACAGTACGGTTAAGGTAGTTCCGAAGGCTCCGCATATCTATACGTTCAGTTTTGCTCATGTTTTTCCTGATAAGCTCCTCGTGTACGCATAGGAGTATTCTTTGTCTGCTTATAACCTTCCAAATTAAAAGAAAAAGCCGCTGAAGAAAATTCTGATGAAACTCCTTCGTTCCGTTATGTGAGTGTTATGTTCGTCAGTCAAGGTTTATTATCGTAAACAGATGACAAATCCCAATGAAGGGCTATCTCGATATCCTCACATAAATATCTCAGGCAACCCTAAGTTGCTAGGTTCACTGCTTTCAAGTTGTGTCTTGCTTTAAGCAACTCTTGCGGACACAACACCCGTCCTCCTCAGGTGACGTAGTCATGCAAGTAACGAGGGCGCTGAGTTCTGCGCATCGATCTTTGTTCCGGTGCTATCGGTGGCTCACGGATTTTCTGGTGACTGTTCGTCGCCGGCACTGAAGGATCTGCTAGCTGCTCTGTACAGATCATTGGAGTTTCCTGCTCCAAAACCTCAGTGTCAGTTCCCCCTGTGGCTGGTTGAATGTTCCCGTCCGGAGCTTGGCCATTGAGCTCAGGTGTCAACCACATGCTAATCCCTGGTATCGCCTCGTCAACATTTTGCGTTGATGGTGGCCCTCTGAATCCTCTAGTATGCAGATGGTCGATCGATCGGCGGATTCGCAACTCATGCGGTAATTCAATCCAATATGACCGCGGGGTTATTACCTCCTGTAGAATCCCCGCCAGCCACTTAGTCTTTGAATTAGGGTGGAAATCACGTGCCCATACCCGTTCTCCCACCTGAAGGGTTCTCGTCCTCCGGCTATTGTCCGCTTCTAGGTTGACCGCGTCCTCCTCTTGAGTCTTCTTAGTTTCCGCAAAAAAGTCTGGGTGCAGGCTATCCAGTAGGGACTTGGGACGTCGACGAAGCAGTATTTCTGCTGGCGATAGTCCTGTCGCTGAGTGAGGCGTCAGTCTATAGTTGAGGAGGAACCTGTTGATCGTGATACTCCATTTGTCTGAATCCATTGTCCGCAGGGCCTGCTTCGTTGTCTGGACTACTTTTCCTATCAATCCGTTCGATGCCGGGTGATACGGTGCAACTCTTAAGAACCTTATTCGGTTTGCCGAGCAAAACTGTCGGAAGTTGGCCGAATCGAATGATGTCCCGTTGTCTGAAACAAGGACGTCTGGTTACCCATGAATTGCGAACAGTCGCGCCAAGTAGCGGATTACTTCCTTGGATTCCATTGAGGCCACTTGCTCCACCTCCAGCCATTTTGAGTGTGAATCCACGGCGAGAAGGTACGTCCTGCCATGAAATAGACCCGCGAAGTCTATGTGAATTCGAGACCAGGGCCGCGGTGTCCAATTCCAAATCCGTGGCGGTGCTTTTGCTGGGTTGTTTCGGTGTTGTTGACAATTTGAACAGTCAGCCACACGGTGTTCAATTTCTTCGTCAATGCCCGGCCACCATACATAGCTTCGCGCCAATGCTTTCATGCGCACAGCACCTGGATGAGCATGGTGGAGAACTTCCAAGATGTCTTTCTGCAGGTGCTTCGGAACGACCACACGTGATCCCCACAGTAATAAACAACCGCGGACCGCCGTTAATTCATCACGCCGTCTGATAAATTGCGTGAAGTGATCACCTTGATTTCCGCTGGGCCAGCCATGCAGGACCCAATGCTGCAATCTAGAGAGGATTGGGTCTTTGCGTGTCAGTTTAGCTACTGTCCTTGCATCGAGCAGAGTAACATCGTCGATGCCTTCGTTTCCCTCGACACCCATCATCATGACATCAGCAAACAAGGACGGGTTGACAAATTCTTCTCCAGGGGTGCCTGTGCTCTCCTGGTTTGGCAATGGAAGGCGACTTAGCCCGTCCGCGTTGCCCATGAGCTTACCACTGCGGTTTACCAAGTTTATATCGTATGCCGAAAGAAGCAGTCTCCACCGCAGCATACGTGTCGTCATCACGGTTGGTGTTGGCTTTTTTGTGGCCAACAATCCTAACAGTGATTTGTGGTCTGTCACAGCGGTGAAGTGCCGGCCAAATAGATACTGGTGAAACTTTTTTACACCGAACATCAGAGCTAGTGCCTCTTTGTCGATTTGGCTATAGTTGCGTTCCGTTTTTGTCAATGTTCGTGATGCATAGGCTACCACTTTTTCCTGGCCGTTCTCTACCTGGCTCAGAACCGCACCAAGACCGTAGTCTGATGCATCACAGGCTAACAGTAGCGGTTTAGTCCCATCGAAGTGAACTACTAACACGGCCTTGGCAGTTAGTAACCCCTTAGCGGCTTCGAAGGCCGCGTGCTCCTTTGTGTCCCAGTGCCAACTGGACCGTGTCGTTGAGTCCAAGAGGCGATGCAGGGGCTCCAGCACCGTAACTTTCCTTGGCAAGAAGACAGAGTAGAAGTTGAGCAGGCCTAGAAAGGCTTGTAATTGTTTCACGTCCTTCAGTGGGGGTGCATCTTTAATAGCCCTCAATTTCTCTTCCGTTGGTTGGATGCCTTCTTTAGTCACTCGGAAGCCAAGGAATTCCATTTCCTCAGTGCCAAAAGAGCATTTTTCTTTATTTAGTCGAAGCCCGTTATTCGCCAGTATCTTGAGTACCTGCTCTAAGCGCCAGTCATGCTCTTTTTCCGAGCGACCCGTTATGAGGATGTCATCAAGGTATGGCTTAACACCAGGAATTCCTTGGAGAAGGGTTTCCATCAGTCGCTGGAAGACTCCTGGAGCCACATCCACCTCAAATGGCAGCCGCTTCATACGACGTAGCCCCACTGGGGTGAGTACCTCTGCTGACTCTTCATCCAACGTTAACTGTTGGCACGCCTCAGCTAGATCCAGTTTAGAGAACCAGGCACCTCCAGTGAGGACGGTCAACATTTCTGGTACAGTTGGTAGCGGGTATACATCTTTCCTTGTAAACAAGTTTACCGTCGCACTGTAATCACCACAGATGTGAACCTTCCCTCCTTTCTTCATGACGGTAACAATTGGGGAAGCCCAGTCTGACCACAGAACTTGCTTTAAACTCCCACGTTTGTCAAGACGCACAATTTCATCCTTCACGCGATCTACTAAAGCGAATGGGACTGGGCGGCATTTGAAGAAACGAGTCTTGGCTCCTGGTACCAACTCGATGTAAATCGGTGGTCCCTTGTACTGCCCCAAGCCTGGTTGAGAAACCTTAGGATATTTCCCTGTTACCTGACGCCACCCACTGCCTCTGAGTTCTTTAGTTTCGGACGGTGTCACCGTCAGCTTGTGCGATGGTACGTGGATAGCAATGTTGAATGGGCGAAACCATGCTCGACCCAGTAGAGGTCTTCCTCCATCTCGCATAACGAATAATTCTAAGTCACAGTTAACATTTTTGTACTGCACTGTGGCTTGGAACGACCCCAACACAGTCATTCGTTCTTTTGCCTACGTCTTAATATCGAGATTAGATTCCTTTAGCTTAGGGAGCCGCTCCTTCCGTAGACGGAGAAAACATGTTTTCGTTAATCAATGCCAGTGCAGATCCACTGTCCACTTCAAATTTTATCAACACATCATCCACCCTTACTGATAAGGTGGTCGCCGGTTCCACTGAGGTTCGACTTTGGCCTGTCGCGTTCACCATAAAAGCCCTGATATCCCGCGAGAAGCTATCATCTGATTCTGAGCATCCTCTTTGCGAAGACCCTTGAGCTACTGCGTGAATGGTTCTTCGCCTATGAGCATTGGTAGAGTCATCTAATGAACTGCTTCCGGGGTGCGAGGTCAAATAGGCATGTTACTACGACAGACTCTGCTTTACGTGCCATTTTTTGTGGCAGCGATGGCAAATCAACTCCTTGAATCGGCACGAATCCCCAGTGTGACCTATCTTGTCACACCGCCAGCATTTGGTGCTTCCGGTTAATGGTGAAGGCTGGTTACTCCTCCTAGCTCGGTTGTTATTAGCTACTGCATGAGCCGTCGGTGGTGGGGATCCATTAGAGTGCTCATCCAGCAATTTGGAATGCGCTATGACCGTCTCTCCTAATAGCACAGTGCTATAGAGCTCTTTAAACGAGATTTTCGGGCCACGCAATATGCGACGTCTTGTCTCTGCGTCCTACATTCCGATGATGAACTGGTCCTGCAGTTGGGACTCCAACCGTTCAGCAAGTGTCGGTGCTGCTTCGAATTGACAATGACTTGCTAGATTCCGCAAGTTCGTCATGAAAACAGCAACCGATTCTCCTGGTTGTTTCCTGGCGTAAAATTCTGCTCGTGCCGGGTATATTCCTGGGATCGGGTCGAGTTTTCCACGTATTGACTCTACTAATTCTTCGAACGACTTGGCATTGGGTTTCTCCGGGGCCACCGCCTCCCTCACGAGTCGGTACAGTCCGGGGCCGCAGTGATTGAGGAACAATGTATGAAGGTCCGTCCGTATGACTCGATTTGCTTGCGCGAAGATCTCGAACCTTTTTATCCATTCCTCCCAGCCATCAATACCCGTACTTATGTCATAGGGTTCCAAGATACCGTGGTAAAATGTTGCCATTGTTCCAGATTGGTGTCCAATGTATAAGCTTGACTCCAACTTCACAACGCGTGCCAGTTCAGTAACCTCGTCGCTAGTTATGTTCGTCAGTCAAGGTTTATTGTCGTAGACAGATGACAAATCCCAATGAAGGGCTATCTCGATATCCTCACATAAATACCTCAGGCAACCCTAAGTTGCTAGGTTCACTGCTTTCAAGTTGTCTTGCCTTAAGCAACTCTTGCGGACACAACAGTAAGGATTAACGTAATGTCATTTTCTGCGTAAACTTTTCGTCACTGTGATCGCTGAAGACGGAGCAAGACTACCCATAAAGCTAGGAAGACTTCCTTACGTTGTAAATAATTGTATATCGATTCATCGATCACACCCAATTTTTTAAAAACAGTAAATGGACAAAAAGCGGTGAGGAATAAAAGAAGGATGGAATTTTGTTAAGGTAAGCGACGAAATGGCTAGCTTGACCGTGCTGACTAGTGATCTCGTGAAACGCACGTGGACGAATAGCAGCGCCATGCCGGAGCTGATCGAAAAGGCTTTTCCGTTGAGCGATCGAGACGCAATGGTCACAAGTGTCTATGAAAACTCAAGAGCGTGGATCAGCAGCAAATTGCGCGACGTTGTTGGGAAGGATAATCCCCAAAGAGCAGAGGCAGTGGAGGCCCAAGCGCAGCAGCTGATCGACGAATTATACAGAGCCCTTAAGTCCGGCCACGCCAAACTGGCATCCGTTGGTGAAGACTCGGCGCTCACCTTTTGGGATCATTCCAGTCTTTCCAACTTTGACGACTTGAAGCAAAGTTTGCTGCTCTTTGTACAAACCAATTTTGCCCTGTTCTACACGGTAAAGCAGCATACATGCTCTTTGCTTCTGCACATTGTCACGTCGGCTTGTTCAGATATTGGAAACAGTTTGGACCGTCGTGCAAACGAATCTCAGCGCGGTGTTCGCATTGGCAACGCCGCTACTGTGGGAAGTCTTCACATTGGGATTTGGCATCGTTAATACGCTCGTGCAGATAGTGCGTTTGCTATTCGGTTGCCCTTCCGCCTAATATTGTTGAACCTTTCGCCGTAGGTCATGTTTGCCAGTTTGCTTTACTACTTGTTGGTGTCCAGCGAGCAAACATGGAAACCAGCCGACGTCTTCTCAGCCCTACTGCCTTTTTCTGCCGATAGTGATGCTGGAAATAATGTTTTATTTATGGCATTCCAGCGCTCGGTTAGGTAATTTCATCAGCTTTTTGACATTCCTCAGTGCGGCAACTTTGTATGCCAGAAATTCAAATTCTGCATTATACCATTTCCCACGGAAAATATATTTTACTTGTAGTAGCTTCCTACTCTTTGTTAAACGCTCTCGCAGTACGTCTCATATCCGGCTTCAAGGTTCACCGTAGCATTGAAAATCAGTGCTAAAGTCAGCGTACATGCCGTAGGAAGACTTAGCTCAACAGTTTTGCGCTAGCAAAATTCGCTGCAGATACAAAGCGTTTCACTTTACCTTTGCTTCCCTCCGGCAAACCACTGCTTCGTTTCAGCAGCGTTTTCGTTATAACGATGAACATGTCGCTGTTTTACGGTCTGTACACATGGCTGGTTTGCTCACTGTTTGGTCTTAGCATGACCGTCGTTCCTTCAAGTATGTAGCGTTTGAAAACACCAGTACCTTACATAACACTTGTTTGCATCCTAGTTATCGCGGCAGTCGTTGCAGCAGTCCCTGTAGCGCCGCCGTGGTTCGCCTGCTTGGCCGGCGTTTTGGAGCTGTGCTTGGTCAATGGAGAGAACATGCTGGCTATCCTTTTGCTCGTTTGCTCCATTCTACCATCCTTGTTTGTCGACGTCTCTTTCTACACAAAGTTGAAGTAAGTGCAGTGCACTGCGATAGTTCAGACGGTTCAAATGAGTTGGAAGGTGAATTGTATCCCTAGTGTCGATCACCACAGGTTTTCGTCAAGAAACATTTAAATCTCAGCTGAATTAGGTAGTAGGCGTCAAGTGGCTGTGTTGAGGCACCAACTGCTCAAGGGCAGCTTGGTAAAATTAAATGTTTTAGCGACAGCCATCCTTACTTGACTGGTTTGTCCATCTGCGGAGGAGTATACTGGCTTGGTTTGGAAGGAGCCATAATTGGTCCAATCCTTCTTTGCTGCCTTTTATTTATCGCTACGCTTTACTGCTCGTTTGGAAAGTCAATCAACATCCGGCAATGTACTACTGCTACGTAAGTGCCGATGGATCGACAGCATAGCGATTAAGGCAACGCCTAAAAGTTCGTAGTTGCCATTGCACTTTCTTTAGTCCATAGCAGTACGCGTGCGCTGCCATATAGATCGTTAATAATAACAATAAAACTTGAACGTCTTTAGTGATACTGTCACAAATGGACAGTTGTATTACAACCGCGAAGATCGTTCGCCATTTGCTTGGCACCTCGCTAGATTACAGGAAATTGCACCACGATTCAGTAGATATCCGGGCAAAGAGACCAGTCTTGCTTCTCCTTGTTCTCCCAGTATCGATTGTTGAACTTATGAATAACGCTACCGGTCCAGCGGTCCTTCTGCTTAACGAACCAGAGCGGCTGATAGCCTTTGTAAGGTTTGCCTGGCGATCGAATGAACAAGTTGTTCGTTATTCAAACAACAATTCTCAATTGGCAACCAACCTTCGATCATCCACTGCTCCGCTTCTTGTTCCTGTCGTTTCCGCACCGCTCGTTGCTTCTCTTCTAGGCGCATTTTTTCTTCATTTGCTTCGTCAAACTTCCCTTCCTCCATCAACCGTTGATCTGGTCGATTTCGAGAGTCCGTAGGCGCAACGCCCGCTTCTGGCTCGTTTAACTGCACAGCGAATAGCGTCAAATTGTAAAACGCCTCCGAGCCAACGCTTCAAAAGAAACCCGTCACAGCGCACACGAAGGGGAGAAATATAATTCATACAGGGGTCTGTTGCTCTTCCAAATAAGCTTTGGCGTCAACGTCTCGAAAACCGATTTATCCGAACTGTGTTTGGTAGATTGGCCTACCACTTTAGCACATTCCATATAGGCATCCCACGTTCCTTTGAGCATCCAGTGAACAGTACCCTCTTTGTCAGTAACCACACCAGTAACCTGTACATCAAAGCATCTGTACATCGGGTTATCGATGAAGCACACGTCTACTGACCCTCCTAGGCGTTTCTTTGGAGAAATATGAATATGGTATATACTTAAGGTGACACTTGACCCCATGCTTCTTCTCTTCAATGGTCATCTCTCCGTAGTTGTCTATCCAAAGTTTGCCCACTATTATATTATGAACAACCGTGGTGACCTTTCGCCAAATGTAGTAGTTTCCGGAGCTGAAATACTCGATTAAAAACGACTGTTCATATTATGCCAATCGGATGTTCGAGGGTAACGAAAGCTGCCAAACTGTTGGCACCTCCAGAGAAGTAACTCGAAATGTCAACTGTTTAGGACTGTGCGCACCAGAGGCCCCAATAATGGTGGCCCTGCGTGCCCAGTCCAGTAAACGAAGATGTAAACCGTAAATACTTACTCCGTGAACTCGAGGTGAGAGTATCCCATCGGTATTATGGATAGGTACTTTCCGCGAAATTTGGAAGACATGGTGAACTCTTGGAACAGTTTCCAACGTTCGCTTTCCGCATACAGTGCCGCGGCGGGCGGATGGTGACTAACCTTAAAAGGGCGACCGTTTAGACAAAAGTCAGATTAATCATCGAGATAGTGGAAGCATTTTACCTGCTCGGATATGGATCGCCATCCCATGTCATCCGTTCTGTCGCACTCGTACGTTTCGCCCAGCAGGGGATTGAAGGGTTTGCCGGTTCTGGTCACCGTGGTCGCGTATGAGGAGACAGTGAACGCAGCTACGTAGCACATTTGCTCGCAGACGTCGCCGCACTGCGCAGCCCTGTCAACAATTTGGGAATACTCCAAGTCTTCCGTTAAGCGTTGCAGCATCGACAACGGTTCGTTGAAGTTAACCTGAAAATCTTTAACGGCTGATGCCCCGAAGCAGCAATGGGCAGTTCGCAAACGAACAGGCATGGGAATCTTCGACAGCTCCTTGCCAATACAATTCTTCATAATGCTCCAAAGGTTGATGGAAACAGTGGGCCTAGGCGGAATGCACGTGCGTCTTTTACGAGTCGTTGCTGACGGTTTACGGGCAGCATAATCGGACGTATCCTGAAAGTTCGTTCTACTAGAAATGCCGAAAGAAAGAGCAGCAATGTTCAAGCTAACCGTCACAACGCTTTGAGACGATGAGCGAGTGAGGAAATGGCATTGCAGCAGCTTGTTTCTCCTCTTTTGCAACTCGGCCTCCTCAACCATAGTCGGCTGATCCCGTTCTTCTTCCTCTTCATTTTCAATTCTCAAACTAATTTTAAAAAAAGGAAAATTTAACTAATTTAAGTTGTAATATATTTCGGCGGCTTGAAAAGCCAACACCATGTTGAATCGCCTACCTCTTATCCATAGTATCCACCGGGTACTCGTTGTATACATTCGCTATGGCTTCAGCAGCGTCGTGAAAGACTTCCCCATCGTCATCGGATGTTGCTAAAGAATTGTATTGCCGTAAAAGGTTCGAATCAACGCCATTTCGAAATATTAGCGCGCAAAATGCAAATCCATGCTCTACACAACCGCTGATATGCGAAAGAAAGCCAGAATAACATTCAAGCCGATCTTAGCCTTCCTACGGATCATTACTCTCGTAATTTGTCAAGAAAGTTGACAAATTACGAGAGTATTGATCCTTCAAACTTCACTTGTCAAGAAATGACTTCAATAATTTATGCAATGCCAAACTTCTCAAACTTAAAATTTGATACTAACCGCACAGAAGTTTCCACCCTCCAATTATGCATTTAACTATGGAGAATAAGCAAATTTCATAAATGCTAATGAATTTCGCCAGTCGAAGACTAAAAATGAAAAGAAGCCCTACCGAATTATGAAGGCAAAATGGCCACCAAAATATGGTTTATCTTCCTTTATAGGTTACAAGCCAATGCTTTTGGGGCATTTCCTGATCTTTATTCGGAAAAGAAATAATT
This sequence comes from Trichuris muris, assembly GCA_000612645.2. Classification (NCBI taxonomy): domain Eukaryota; kingdom Metazoa; phylum Nematoda; class Enoplea; order Trichinellida; family Trichuridae; genus Trichuris; species Trichuris muris. Next base: position 3,553,835 of record CBXJ02000361.1, read on the forward strand.
TAACATGACCGTGATAATACGTATGCAAAAACCTAATGCGTTAACTTTACAACGAATGAGATCCCTGTCATCAGGAGTAACAAATGCAACATTCACTTTAGATTTCCGGTTCAGACAGTTGTGAATTCATGTATCATACTGAAAGTTGTTCAACCAAAAATATCGTTCCATTGATAAATGCACTTTTACTTGTAAATGCGATGTTGTCGTTCAATATGCATACCGCATCTACACTTCAAATAGTTTTCCATTTGCAACTCCATTCTGTTAACGTTAGCGACTTGGCTAAGGGATTAGAACGTCATCCTCCCCCCCCCCCATTAGGCCGTATTAAACGTCTCCTCCATTGTTGCGCTTTTAGAACTTATGCCAGAAAAAATTACCGCAGAGCTAACTAACAATCAATCGTATTTCTCCTGCATCAAACGATACGTCCTTGAACCGTCGAAAGAAGTATAAATAACTTTACTAGGCAGAACAAATCGCTTAGTTAAACAAACTACCAACAGATCAGCTAACAACGCAAACGTGAGCGCTACAGCGGCTAATAACCCGTATACCGGGAAAGTATGCTAACAGATGAACAATAGAAAAAAATTTTACTCTACAAATAAAAAGGTGAACTTTGGAAATGGTAAATGCAAACTACATTATAAAATTACAACTCATCATCTCAATGAAACGCTCCTGTCTCATGCGTAAAGAAGATGACTTCATCAGTCTTGAGAAAACAAAGTATCATTATTCAAAATGATAAGCATTAATAACTGGCAATTTACCAATCGACTGTCATGCACCCAAGGGAACCGTGATCTTGCATGAGATTACTTGGAACTACTAATAACGCGAACAATGCTGCAATTAGCACTTAACAAAACGTCCAACAAATTTCGGCAGTTAGGACTTTAAAGATCAGCAGGTCACTCGTTGTCTTGTTCTACAACACGGGATTCTGCCCCGGTTGCAAAGACTTTATTGCGCGAAGCTTTCGGAACAAGTTGCCCAAAGCTTCGTTCAATAAAGTCTTTCCAACTGGGACAGCAGCATAAATTTCAACATGAAACTGTAACGATCCGTTATCGTTACAATTTCATTTTGAAATCGACCGACGTTCAAAATCGCTCATCGTGAAAATGTTAAAGCTGGTAGGCACTTTTCCTGCGACGTTGGTGGTTGGAAATGAAGTAAACAACCACAATTCCCGATTATCCAACTGACCGTCATATTTAAGTGTGACTTACTATAAAGCATTTTACCTGCACCCCAATTTCGAACTTACAAACAAAGATCGAAACGTTTTATACCAACCTTTCTGTAGACGTCTGCGACCTTACTAAATAAATCACATAAATACTGTCGCCACAAAGAAAGTTGTCGTTAATTGGCAAAGAACGATATGGCAGTCAATTCATAGCGTTTAGTTTAAAAAAAAGTTAGAGGGGATCTGCTCAGCAGCCTCATGGATATATATATATATATATATATATATATATATATATATGCGTAGCTTTCAGGACTTACCGCGTCCCGTCTTCAGCGGCTAGTAACTGAAAGCGATAATGTTACATAGAACATAGAACAAATGTCTTGTTGTATTGTTAATGTGTCATGTCACATTAACGCTTTCAGTTACTAGCCGCTGAAGAAGGGACGCGGTAAGTCCCGAAAGCTACGGTATTCCCTTTAACAATAAATTCTTTTCAACGGTGTCAGTAGTACCATCACCATCATATCATGTTTAATTACACCGTTACTAAAGTTCCAATTTTTAATTATATATGTGCGTGTATGTGTTTGTACCAGCAATTTGAAAATATGATAAAAGGTTTGAAGATAACGGATAAAAAAATAACTTGCATCTTAGAACTGCTCACTTATAAACTGCCAGTGCGTTCTTGAAGAAAATATTAACTACCGAGCTGGCGAGCGATATCGATCTAGACAGCAAAAGGAAACAAACTTCCTTCCTTTCGCAAGAGTGACAAGAAATTTGATCAGCTAGTCCGTTATACACACATTCAGAAAACATCGAGTTATCCTAGTCTAACAGGAACGAAGGGAAAACCGGAGCACATCAGCGCGCATTGCCAATGCCAACAGAATTAGAAAAGTATGTCAACGGAACAGTAGATAACCGGTCTCTGTTTCCGATATCGCAAAACGAATTCGCTTTCGTTTCCCCTTGTACATCAAAGGTTTAAAAACAGAACGCACTGGACATTTGAAAATACGAACGATTGTAACAGAAACTGCCAAAAGTGCCAACTGTGCAACAGAAACAACTTCAATCAAACATTTATGAATTATTAGCTTAATGAACATCACAATAGAACAATGAAAGGGGAAACTGTGATAGAGCTAACGTACAACCCTATTAGCTTCTTCGAAACCTAATTTGCCACAAACGGTAACGCGAGCTTGGCTGAACAATATGATCGTTGCTCAGTGAACTGCTCGGGTGCTACAGAATAAATGTATAATCAGACAGCACACCAACCACCTTAGGCATAAAGTATTACACTTACACCTGTAAACGGCAAGTCAAACCGGCAGCAACGGGGGAATTAAAACTGCAGTTATCGCTTGAATCAATAAGTCAAAAAAATATTTACAAGGAAAAGCAAATGGCGCTCCACTTCCTGACTAACGAAGGGCAATTTCGGTTTCATTGATTCTCGCCTGCTGCAAATGCTTACGTTTGTCGTAACGACACGCATGAGGACATGTCGCTGCTTTAAGCCTTCTTTAATATTAATAGCCTGGAATGCTCTGTTCCGCAACCGCGAAAACTGACCGAACAGAATTGCATAGCGTTGTTCTGAAGCATGCAAGGGTACCCAAAGGAATACCATCGGATTCTATAAGATCATCGCAGATTCAAAGAACGAAAAACAAAACTTCCTGCAAAGACGTACAGAGCGAACACATAACTTTCCATCAAGTGTAGCAGCTTCATCTGCCGAACATACCAGCTGATACACTTAGTTAAAACTCGTCCCAAGCACTGACGAACAACCATTAAAATGCAGTTATACACCTACGCTAAAAGAAATGTCTGTCTGCCTTAGGGGCGCACAGTTGGCCGTAGCGTTGTTTCCTCAACTCTAAATCCTTCGACCGCCTCGTTGAAAAATAAACATGCAAGCAAGTTTGCTTCGACAATAATACAGGGTTGTATACGCAACGAGCTTTCCATGCGGAACCAATCAATTTTTGGGCAAAAAATGCTTGCTCGAAAAACGACTCATTCCATCATTGATTGTCGCACGACGAACTATCGCATGACACATACGGAGTTGGAATATGCTGAACGGAAAATAAGTGGAATATAATGACCATTGCTGTAGCAAATCGCTGCGCGGCTGAGAGAAGAAAATTACGAATGATGATTTATAACTCTGCGGCCTAGAAACGGTAGTTTACGGAACGCCCAAGTGCATAACTAATGCGGTGAGCCGTTGCTGCCAATTGTGGTAAACTAATAGTCAATAATAGAGTCGATCAAAGGAACCAAACTCATCCCAATCACTCGTTCAACGATGCTTTAAACCAACATGAACATACCGACTCATCGCACTGAAACTCAGTCTAACTGAAGTTTAAAAACTTTCTTATTAATATTTAATAATTCGCAAGTGCATCTCAATTCGATTTCACATGTTATTACATCAATAGGCAAGAGAGTTGAGAAAAACAATTAACTGGCAGAACATCGAAAGTAAAACAACATTTCAGCGGAAGGCAAACAAAGGTTCACATCGCATTCACTTAGAAGCATTGCGACAACGAATGCAAACGACTTGAAGAATGCATAACATTAAAGAGATTCAGATCAACACTGCAAGCGGCTGCCTGCATTCACAGCATGTTTCAAATAAATATCCGCACTCGATGTATTACTTTTAATCGATTAGGGAAGCCATGCAAACGTGTATGTTTCCCAACATTGGTTGGGAAACACTGGGTTTCCCAGTGTTTCCCAATCTTTTGCCCCCATCGCCCCCTAAACGCCCCTTTCGCCCCCTAGACATCCTCATCACCCCCGTAGGCTCTGTCGTCGCGCACGGGGTTAAAATTGCTCTTTCCCTCCGATTTGCACCACTATTTCTTGGGCCTTGCTGGCATGACGTCATTTTCCCGGCGCCTTTTGGGGAGATGCCAAATAGCTTTTCACGTCACTATCCCGCGACAGGCTACATACAGGTGGCTCCGGGTGAGCCGATACGGCAAAGCATATCGGTGTCAAGCGGCATATAGGCTTTTCACGGCAATAGTCTTTGGGTGACTGCCGTTGGGTAATGTTGGGGAGGAGCGAGGTATTTTCAAGAGTTCCTTTCTCTGACTGATCGATGTCGAAGGGACAATGGACAGACGGCCGAAGGGACTCTCGCCTTAGCCTTCTATCGCCTCCCCCCGGAGCATCAAAATCGAACCCGTTGGGAAACACTGTTCTAACTCACGCAAATGATGACACACTGCCGCAGCCTAACGATCGTCTGCACGATGGCTATAAGACAGCAGCGTGTGATCTATTTTCACGCAAACATACACCACACCGATGCTGAACTTTTGAATAAGACGCTACAAAGCACTCCACCAACGCACTAATAACTGATCATCTCCAGGCTACAACAAACCTTTCGTATGCGTTCAATTCACTTCACGGGATTCGAAAAATTGCGCAATATTAGTTTGAAAACAATAAGTTGAAAATCGAAAGCATTTTGTTAACGGTGGAGTTCAACATTGTAACCTTACACCAGCATAATTCACTTGTGACACATTATTCCGCTGAAGAAGGGAACAAGGGATCCCTGAAAGCTCCGGTGAAACAAAACTCGGGTCTTTTCTGTTTCGTTCCCCCTACTTGATTATCATGTCGCTAGGGGGCGCTGGGGGCGCTAATGACGTTTCTGTTGCCGAACGCTGATATAAAATGCTACGAAGAGGGCGCCGAGATGCATTAGCGATGGTAAACTTCAAGAGCCTTTGTAAGATGCCTTCGTAAGTTAAAAGGGAGACATGTCTCTTATTTTATGGTTTAGGCTTAGGTAAGGGCAGAAAACGATGCCTATGGTTCTGTTGCCTTCGTAAGTTAAAAGGGAGACATGTCTCTTATTTTATGGTTTAGGCTTAGGTAAGGGCAGAAAACGATGCCTACGGTCGTGTTGCTTATTTTATGGTTTAGGCTTAGGTAAGGGAAGGAAAGATTGCTTCGAGCGCTCGGCCTGCAAAATGCGACGGTGGCGCCACCTATGTCTCCAAAAATTAACGGGCCAATCAGTGTGGGGATGACGTCATACCAGGAAGTTACAGTATGACGGGGAACGAGACAGAAAAGATCCCAAAACTCATTCGAAAAAACAGTGTTGAATTCGTAATAAGTCTGAATGTAGAAAACAATTAATCACAATCTGCCGCCACGAAATGCTGCGTACTATCAATCAATAGCGTTGCGCAGCCTGGAACTCGAATGGGAGAAGAACAAGGAAGAAGAAATAACGCAAACCCTCAAATATAATTAGGTAAGGCATACTGTACCATGTACCTTAGAAACTCATTGACAGTTTAGCCCAACCGCTTATCCGAAGCAGCGAAATAAAGACCAACCTCCGAAGCAAAGTTCCCCAATTTCAAAAACAGCCTGGCGCCGAGCAAGGCAAACCGAAGATCCTGACCATACCAACTGGCTTGTGAAGAGCTTTACCACGGAAAGAACGGCTCCTCTACAGAGGCGCAACGAGAAGATTAGCAAAGCAAAATCGCGCATACCAGAGGATAAGCTTTCCGAATGAAAAAAAGAATTCCCGAGGTTGCAACTTTGATAAAAGATATGAAGAAAGGAGAAATGGTCAAATCGACCAACGGCCCATTCACCTATCAAGGGACCGAAATTGACGTAAAACTAAGATTTAAAAAAAAGATCTACCTGCCGTTGCGCGGAATTTTTGCGAAGGAGTAGCGTTTGTATTGCAAAACGTTTGGTCTCTTTGCCGTCTGGCCAAAGCCAAAGTGCAATACACGACGCTGAATCTCCGTTTACGCACCCACCCAAAGGATAAACAAAAATGAATGCCAACAAAAACGACTGCCTGCGCTTGCTCGATTACAGTACGACTGGTAAAAGGAAAACATTGTGGCTTAACCTGCCTCTTTCGTCTAAAATGTACGAACGACAGAAAGTGCTCCTGATGCGAATCATGCTGAATGTGAAAGCGCTATTACCTGAATCAAGCTTTGAAGTGGCATGACTGTGTTCCATGACTTCCTTCATGGCTGCTCTTTCGAGCGCAGAGTGCTGGCGCGCTAATTGTTCCAATTGTTCCTCGAGGGTTAAGCGCTGCTTGTGCTCGTGTTGTAACAGCCGTAGCCATTTGCGACTCTGCACCTGTGCATATTGAACGTACTCGTTACAAGCCTACAATGACTAAAATGCACTGGGCAACCATCAGCGATAAGTATGCGAAAGCACATTTATCATGGCGTTAGTGGTGATTCGAAATAATGTTGCCCGCTCTTGAATTGTCCTTGCTTTGCCGGAAAATTCGGCCGTCTGTCCTTGCTCGATCTCTTGCAAAGCCTTTTGCAGTGATTGGCCGTGTTTACCTGCAACGAAAAGATAGTTAGCATACTACAAGTCATCGCATGTGTATTTACTGATCAAATCCTGACAAGTCAGAAGGTCGTCAACTTTGTTCTGCAATTGCCGAGTCATACTATGCATTTCATTTTTGTCAATTGAACCGAGCGCATTCTCCAGCTTCAGCTCTTCTTCTTCGTCTAACAGCGAAACAAAATGCATGCATCGTCCATATGAAAATACTATTTAACAAACCCGATTCAGCGGCGCGTATTGCGCGCACACGAGCAAGTTCCAAGGCGGTAACCCATTGTTGACGTTCAACTTCGCTTGTTGCTTTCAGGTGAAATGTTTGCGTAGTTGTGCCATTGCTTATGACAAAGTTACACGAATCCTCAGTATGAATGAAGGCGCCTTGGAGGTTAATTGAACCGCGACAAGTATGTCCCACCTCGCCTTTATTTCTGCAATAAAGAAACACTCACCCTCTTCGCTAGTATAAAATTCATCTCGCTGTAACTCTCTACCTAAAGTAAGCTAGGGAACCGTTTGACAGAACGAACCAACGCTTTTGATAACCCTTCAGATAGTTGGTCCACTTGTACAACCAACCTTTGAGCTCACATGCAGGCTTGATGGCGCCTGCTTCGCCCATAGCACTGACGTTCAGTTGGCAAATGTGCAAAACGGAAGAGCGAATTGGCAGCCCGTTTTTACCAATGCAGGCACTCCTGTTCTAACAGTGAATTAGCCGCCCGGCTGCTTAGGAAAACAGCGGCAGCGCTGCTTAAAAAGGTACTTTCAGCAAAAAGGAGAAGTCGAGAAAGAAAACCGACGAATCGATAACTTAGAATTCTTTGGCATTTCGGCGAAGGCACAACTAGCAAGAGGCGTCTTTCGCGTTCATGACTATACGGTATTAGCCATGTACCGTTCAATGGAATAGACCTCATACCTTTCCGTAATAAACGCCTACGCACTGTAACGAAAGTACAAGGAATCCGGCTCGTTTGCAAGCAAAAAGTAAATAACGCGATACAAACTACTGTCTGCTATGGAACAACAACGAACATACTGAAACGGAGGCGCTGGAACACTGAAATAATTTGCAAACAAATAGCAGGTGTCCAAAGTGGGAACAGTCCAGCCAAGAGTCTGTACTCCTCCGAAAGAGTAACTCGCAGCTTTCAGCGCTACCGATAATTATAGTAAGCGAAGCGTGGGAGCAACGGCGGAGTTTCAGCGGTTAATCAACCTGACAATCGTTTACAGAAGTTCGTTGAGCGCGGTTGATAAATTTGTTTAGAAAGACCCTAGCAAGGCTACTCAGGTGGGGCGAAATCTAATTAGCCAAACAGAACAACTAAAATTAGGTGCTTGACATACGGGTACAGTAGGCAGCCATACTTGTGGACCTGCCTACCGTTTGCTTGTAGGTTTCACCGATGTGGCTTCCCCGGACAATTCCTTCTTAGTGCCCACCACGCATAGAGGAACAACAAGCATATGAAGCGCCGGTTCCTAGGGCGGCAGGTTATGAAAAAAGTAGAACCCAAACAGGAAAGAGAAGCTTGATAGAAAATTCAAGGGGTCTTGTAAAGTATCTCCCCAGCGGTACAGTACACTTGACCAATTTATGTAATCCGTTGTTCTGTTGGACAAGTGGCCGGCGGCCGGACCGCAACAACGTGCAGCGACACCTAGCCACGCTGCGCGCCGGCGCTAATTCCCAGTATTGAACAAAAGATGACATAAGTATGGCATTGTCTTTGTTGATGCGCAGGATGTTGTAGAGATACTTTACAAGACCCAATTCGAGTTCATAGGAACTCAAGGAAAGATGATCACTTTAAAAGAGGAAGTAGCTAGTTTAAAGTATTGGATTCGCTTATGTAGGTTTAAAATATTGTCTAAGCATGGCATTGCTTATCGGTTTTTATTCGTGACGATTACTTGCGCTGACGACGGGACCAAGGTAGGTCCCGAAAGCTCCGCTATCAAATGAATTGGCGGGTCTTATTGCGGGTTTCCCCTGCTCCTACAGTAATCCGACAATCGTAAACAACGGAATGCAGGTATCTTCACAAAGCAAAACAACAGCAGTGACGTAGACGTCGTCTTCGTTTACGGGATGATGCCGACACTAAATTTCGGGAAATACGGATGTCCTGTTGATTCGGACGGCCCTAATATAGGTGGAAGAGCTTAAACGAAGCAACAGCGTTCTATTTTTGTCTCAACCTTGTCAGGCATGGTTTACTGCTAATCGCTACCGCAATTCCGAGCGTAAAGTTTATTCTTCCCAAAGGAGGAGATGTGCGATTCCTAAGCAACGATGGAAGAGAAGGGTACGGCGTTTCCTTATGTTGAACTTTTAGAAATTTAAATGCCTCCGCTTACACGGTACAGACTATTTGGCGGGCTTCATTTGGCCCTGTTCCGTTGACCATAGCGACTTAGCCGTGGCCATCGTATGCTCCTGGAAGGCAAACATACGCCGAAACAGTTGCAGTTGGGATCTGGATAAACACGCATTGTTATAGCCTGTTTTTGTCTCCCCTACTGTTTCATCACACGTTCATCCCGTTGATCAGTCACAAATTGAACAACAATAGCAATGAATGAATGATTTTATTCACAACGGTTCATATACAAGAAAAAACACTGTAGTATTAATATATTACACTGCACCAGTCGACCAAGGCGAATCAGAACTAACATGAGCCAGGCGGACCAATCACATTGCACTTGTAGCGCCTATATAATGCTATGCACAATGCCTAAAGAGTCGGATGTCGCTGTTGATGTTGCACAAGTCGAAATTGTTAGCCAGGTGAACATAAACGCATGCAGTGAAGTTACTTGCAGTAAACGATTGTTCAAGGGTGCTTGTTACAAACACGTATATACAACGATAACTGTACAACGATCACTGTGGCGGCCAGTACGTTGCAATGTCATTGACAATGCAATCGAATGGGTCTTGACGGGGACGTAGCCTGCGGCGCCACATGAACTCGCACAAGTACGCACAAGTACAAAGAAGAATGAGTGCTTACGTGCTGCAGGCTACGCGCTGACCACTTGTAGGCTGCTGGTGCCTGAAGACCGTTTTAGCTAGGTACCTGAGCACTTCGTCGAGATTACAGTGTATAGTGTGATTTTTTGGCTTCCAACGGGTTGAAGCCGTACATTCCATCATGACATAGAAGACCCGTTACAAGACACACCATTTTCAAATTGTGTTACTTCTATGTGAATAGTGAAGTCGTTTTGCGTTTTCCTTTCGCGTACGCTGCATCGCTACACTGGTGAACCGTGAAGAGCATGGACAACGCACCCTCCGCTCCATCGTATACCGCTGCTGTGCTCACTGTCGAGCTACCGCCTTTCTGGCCGAATTTTGTTAAGCTATGGTTGGCACAGGCGGAGGCACAGTTAGCGATGACGAAGGTCACTTCCTCTGCAACCAAGTTTTGTTACACCGTTGCACCCCTCGCTGATGTCGTCGCATTGGAGGTCGACGATCTTCTGGAGCCCCACCGTGATGCACCCTACGAGCATTTGAAGCAAAAACTGCTCGACTGCGTTACAGTGCCAACGGATGAACAGTTCCGTTCACTTCTGGAAACGTCACCAATTCGGACCAGCGGCCGTCCTGCGGGAGATGCGCCGCATGGCAACGGGTTAGTGGATTCTAATAGCCCGTTTTCCCGCTTTATGTTCATACATCGCCTGCCACCTAACGTGCAGGTAGTGCTTACAGCAGTGCCGACGACCGATGTTGAAGAGTTGGCACAGTCTGCACATGAATTGGTCACTAGCAGCGGCATAATGACCGCAGTAGTCGACGGCAACGCTTCTTTCCAATCGATAGAGAAGCAACAGTTGCGTCAAGAGGTCGCCGACCGCCGCAGCCATTTACGAGCCCTCACCCTCACTTTCCCTCAGCGTTGTTCGCCCCACAGAACCACGTCAGAAAGTCTTACGAGCAGCCGCCGGGAACTATGTCACGATCGTCGGTGCCCTTCGCCACGAGCAGATTGAGCCTGTTACTTCCAGCATCGATTTGGCAGCTCAGACATTCCACAGATTTATAAATGAAGTGACGTGTGGTGTGGACTTTTGCTTCGCCTACGTAGACGACACTTTGGTTGTCAGGAGGAACTCTAGCGAACATGACGACCTCTTGGAGCAACTTTGTCGTCGCCTCCGCAAGTACGGAGTGAAGCTCAACCCAGCAAAGCGCATCTTCAATATTGTAATAGAACGCCACCCTTGGGCCCATTGGCTCACAGGTTAGAGGTGTACTGTAGGGGGTTTGCTGGGGCAGCCGTGGCCAGGTTAGTTGCGCTTGTATTAGGCTGCAGCCACTCGCGAACTTGCTGATCTTTGGCCTGAGGAAGCTGTTAAAGAACGCACTGTTCAGTATTGGTTCAAAAGGTTTCGAAGTGGAGATAGTGGTATCGAAGAAAGACGGGGTGGTGTCAATCGTTCGTCCTTGGACAACGAAGTTTTAAAGGAGGCAGTGGAAGCCCAGCCCTCAACAACTACTCGGAAATTAGCTGAAGAGTTAGGTGTCTCTCGCGCAACAATTGGCAGGCATCTGAAGCGAATCGGAAAGGTCAAGAAGCTGGCGAAATGGATACCACACGAACTGAGCGACGCGCAAAAAATGGCACGATATGACATATGCTCTGGCTTGCCGTTACGTAACGAAAACGATCCTTTTCTGAAACGCATTGTTACGTGTGATGAAAAATGGTGTCTGTACGATAACAGGAAGCGCACAGCAGTATGGCTCGACAAACAGGCGCGGCCAGAAACCTTTCCTAAGCCAGATCCGCATGCGAAGAAGGTAATGCTATCGGTCTGGTGGTGTTCCAATGGTGTGATTCACTATAACTTCACCAAACCCGGTGAAAGCATCACGGCAGATGCCTACTGCCGTGAATTAGAGGCGGCATTGAAGAAATTGTCTGAGATGTGGCCGTCATTGGCATATCGAAAACGACCCACGTTGCTCCACGACAACGCTCGACCACACGTATCATTAAAGACCCGCCAAAAATTGAACGAGTTGGGCGTGGAGGTCCTACCCCATCCTGCTTATTCACCGGACCTGTCACCTACCGATTACCACGTTTTCAGGGCCCTTGACGCATTTCTCCACCAGAAAGTGTTCACTCAACAGAGGGACCTCGAAAATGACATAGCAGGCTTTTTTGAATCTCGCACCCGAGAATTCTACCGCATTGGGATTAATTCACTTCCAGAACGTTGGCGTAGATGTGTTCTTTCGAATGGTGAATACTTCATCGAATAAAGTTAAAGTTCGCTTGAGATCTAGTCGTTCAAACTTAACCATCAAAATCCGCAACTTCGGTTGAGACAACCTAATATTAATGCCTGCTGAATAAACATTTGACACAGCGTCGGTGTACTGGCCGCTTTCAGCGCGGTGGAAAGAACTCAAGCGACCTGCTTCTTACATTTTACTAGGAGAGCGGACGATTCCACAAGACCGAAGCCGCCAAGCGTGGTCGTTGAGGTTGCGAAATCAAGTGCGCCTCCCGAAACGGTCCTGCAGCTTCAGGATTGGTTTAAGGAAGTTCCTTCGTGGATGGTGCAGAATTTAAACACTGTTGCAACAACACTTGCGGGCATCGCTGCTGACCATATCATCCGATGGGTGATATGGTTGACCATACCGGTTGATAATCGGGTGATATGGTTGACCATATCACCCGATTTTTGTCAAATGTGTGCTCCGGTGTTGCAAACACAAATAGCATCCCGATGGTCAACATCCAGCTGGTCTTCACACCAGAAATGTATGATGCCTTCACTTTGCTGGAGGGTCTCCCATCTAGCCAGCTTGTTGACGGCTTCGGTGACCCAGTTGGAGAATGCCAAGCGAATGACGCCTCAATCGACCTGGGGACCAGGCCTTGGTAACTTTAGAAACTTCTCACACATGCTGGTGTTTTCATATGTCGGCATGAAGGTTGTGGGGTTGACGAAGGAAATCTCACGTATCCGAGGGAAAGGTTACAGAACGGTGATCGACAAACGGTGACTTCCTTACATTCCTGGATCCGTGGCAACCATTCTCCGTCCATTACAATAAGACTGAGAGGCTGTCCAGTGCCTGGGATGGCATGGTGCCGCTCCATATCACCGGCCTTTGAGGCAAGGTTAGGCGACCGTTATCACGGCCTATTGATATGGATAATGTCGTACATAATCCGCATGTCTCAGCCCAATTTCATGGCAGATCAAGTGCTCCCGCGATTGGGTGAAGACATATTGAAGGACTTGTGTGGTAAACGGTACAGTAAAATTACATTTTCCCTGCCACAGAAACAGGCAACAGGCGAGGCTGACTTTACATGGGATTAATTGGTAGCTCAGTCTGGCTGCCAGTATCTTCCAATGTCTGCCGTGACCTTTACGAACGGTTGCTCATTGGAGGCGCAACCCCTGACGCTATGGGAATTTGTTCGCAGTGTTCGCATTGGATTTTGGCTGCTACAGCAAAAAGAGGTCTCAAATGTTGGAGAGAATTTTTTCACACCTCGGTGCCGCGCCTGAATCATCCGATACTGTTTGTTGCCGCCAACAAGCTATTTCGAACACGACCTCAGATTTCGCCGGCCATATTTGCTGGTGAAGCAACAGTGTGGTCGCAGACACTGAAGAGGAGCATTTCTGCACTTTCTTCTGCGATCCATTATGACGGTAGAGAGTACTATTCAATTTCTGATGGAAGCCTACACGCTTCGCGCTTGATCGCCGTACTGCTTTTCGTCGAGCAATGGCAGCGAATTTCGTCAAGATGTGTGTAGGCTTCAGGGAATAAGAGGCACCTGTACGTTTCTTTCAACAGAAAGGAGTGTTACATCAGCAAAGCATATGTGCCTGCGGGCACCGTATGAAGTTGACGGATATGAATCCAAACGTGGACAGTGAAATCCCTTAGGGCACAAATTCAGCGGCAAAACAAGCTGTCGGCGCGGCACGCACAAGTGCATGTTGGACTTTTATTTGCACATGTTGATGTGACGCCGGAGGCTGCAATCCCACGAAGACATATTTGAAAAAACCATTGAAGACTTCGCTCCTCATTGGCCGCTTCAATAGCATGTTTTCTTCTCACTGTGCGCAGTTTTTGCAAGTGAACATTGTGAATAATAGTATTGTAAATAAAATCATACACATTTTTGTTCGCTGTTTTTTCAACTACGAACATTGAACAACGCACTGAGCGTGTGATGATGGTCAGTGACGAGGACAGACATAATGGTTACGTAGGCGTGCCTATTCGGGGGGCACGTACGTGCACAGGTTTATTAGAGGAACAACAGTCAAAAAAATCATAAGAATAATAATAATAACAATCACACTGCGTTTCCCGATATCATATGCAGTGTCAACGTCCATCCAAGGTCGCTGGACAGCGAGTAGCGGACCTGTCTTCGCTCGTCGATGACTGATTTGTCCCGTTGTTTACAGCATCCTGGTGATGCGACTTCGCCTTTTCGCTGTGGGCAGTCGGCCACTACAGTCTGTAATGGTCTCGTTTATTCTGTCAGGGCATTCCACGTGGTCTTTTTCCCACGTGCACCGGTGGCTGTCCATTTGATGCCCACCGACATAAGCAGGTGTCCACCCTGCTTTCTCTTCCTCTAGTGCGGGAAGCACTGGATAGCTCATGGTGACGCTACAAAACAAATACGTTTACCAATTGACAACGAAACTACCGCACGATTTAAGGCCATAATATACTGATAAAGTACAAGGCACTGACGACACATTACGGTGACAGATCCATTCGTAATGCTACAGGTGAAGTGCTGAATGAAACTGGAGGATGTCGTGAAAAAAATCGGTAAGCAATAAAACTTCTCCCTTACGAAAGTACAGAAAGAAGGAAAAGAAAAGAACGAATTTCGTGAAGTGCTGAAAGAACAAAAATGGATTGTTTAAAAAATAAATTTCCACATTTTTTATCACAAATGTTTCGTTTCAACAACCCTTTATGTAAACTTCTTTTCCTCGTTGTCATTTCTACCTCGAATTAAAATAAACGCAGCTTTCGGACCGAACCTGGGTCCACCGTCACAGCTACTATAGTCGGCGGCCCAATCAGTCTCTCGGGCTGCAAGCTGCCCAACTAGAGCTATCCGCCCGACCAAGCTTTGAAAATAATTTATAGGAAAATTATGAAACATTTTCATTACAATGAACTAAAAAATACTGCAATGTCTTCCGAATTATCCCCATCAATACAGAGGAGCTCGAGGATCACTCCATGCCACGTCATCAGCGCTATGAATTTGTCGACTGCCCAGTTAGTCATTGGGTCTGCAAGCTCCTCCGTTCGACCAATCAGGCTAGCAACATCAGCATTCACGTTGAACCTTGACCCATCCAGCGTCTAATTGCGCAGTTGACAAATTGTTAGCGCTGAGGACGGCTCAACGTCTGACCTGATCGTTCCGCTGTTTTGATCTGAATTAAAAAACAGACTTATTGGCATCGGAAAAACCGTGATTAAACAATTTGAAAATTATTTTAAAAATTTTCGCTGTGAAGAACAAGCATGCTTCGCGCATCAAAGCATTGAAACAGCATGCACAGCGGGAATAACGTCTACCGGGCAACATGACTACGCGACAGGCAAATGCATACATAACCGTGGACAATAAAACAAACCACCGTTCTAAAGCAGCTTATTGTTGCTGCCAAACAGCGACAGTTACTACAAATTGATACCGACCAATTTTTTAAATTACAATTACGAACGTCGGCAGAAAGCAAAGAAAACGTTGGAGAAGAAATATAAAAACCTATGAGAACGAACTTGCGACTGTCGAACTAACAACATCGACATGGAAGTCATAAAATGAGATCAACAATCATAGAAACGAGAACAAGCAGCATATGCCGCATACTCATTACACGGTGGATAAGGAATGAAGCTAGACTTTCGTGTAAAATGCCCACTTACCAACTGGTACACAATCCCATGCTCTTCGGTTGGGAGGTGCCATATCGTTGCCGGTGAACAGTACGCAACCGATTCATCAATGTCGACCGCTCACCGTAGCACCATTCCCAACACTGCAATCATCGAAGAGCGGCGACATATTTATACTACTAACAAGTTTTTGATTCTCAGGTTTAGTCGCGCACTTTACAGTGCTCCGGACGAACCGGTCTAATGATCAGCAGGAAGCTAATTCGTACGTGCTTTTCACCTTATAATCACACGTAATCTTGGCTCTTGCTAACAAGTAAATGGAGTTGTTCTTGTACCAAGATTACTGTTACGTGTACGTGTACTGCCTATACGCCCGGCGATACTACATATTTTGGCGACGAGGATGACGACTCCGCATGCTACCGTTCCGCCCCCATCTGCATTCCTGGAACACCCAGGCGATCCTGCGATTCCATTTCGAACCTGGGTACGAATGTTTGAAAATTACCTGTGTGCCGCATTTTCTTGCAAGTTAGCGGAAGAACGCAAGTGCGCCATTCTTTTGAGTTTACTGGGAACCGAAGGTCAGCGACTATTTTACACAGTGCCCCCACCCGACCCTACGTACGCCGCTACGCTCTGCGAGCTGGAGCGGTTATTTGCACCTAAAGTGAATGTCTGCGCTGAACGTTACAAGTTTCGCAAGTGTATCCAATTGCCTGGCGAACCCGTAGACCGTTATATAGCTGCACTGCGTGAAATGGTCCAATTTGCTCTTTTGGTTCACTCGAAGATGAAATGCTGCGCGATCAGCTCATAGTGGGCGTTGGCTCTCAAAATATTCGCGAGAGATTACTTTCAATAGTCGATCTAACGCTGGGACAAGCACTGGCCATTGCTCAACAGATGGAGCGTGCTAAAAAAGATGCTGCGTTGCTGTCGACGCAAGAGACAACATTGGCAGTGCAACCGAGAGATTGCGATCCTTCGCCGTTTTCCCCCCGACGGACGAACGATAAGCTGTTGCCAGCGCGACATTGTTATCGTTGCGGCCGTGAGTCACATCTGGCGAATTCGCCCAGCTGCCCTGCGAGACGTGCTCGCTGCCGCAAATGCGACAAAGTTGGACACTTCGCTAAAATGGTGCCGATCTGCCGAAGCAACTGCGCACGATGACGTCATTACGTCAATTTCAACTGTGTGCGCTACTGACATTCGCCGGCTTTACGCACCCATCGAGGTAAATGTTAGCGGACAAGCAGGCACAGTCCGGTGCATGCTTGACACTGGGTCTACCGTGTCCATTCTACCTAAATGTGTACTGCGCGAACAGTTTCCCCGTGCCCAAGTGCAAACAGCCACTAAAAGGCTCACCACGTATACCGAAAGCCCGCTACCTACGTTGGGGTGTCTGCTTGCGACTGTCAGTTACAAAGGAAGAATGGCGAACGCATGTTTTTTTATTGTTGGCTCAGGCATTCCGTTAATCGGCATGGACCTCATTTCGGCACTACGAATCACTATAAAAGGAACAGAGATAGTGGCAGCGATTGGTCCGGAACGCCCCTCGCTTAAACGCCTCACAAGTATAAAACAGTTTGTTCATAAAGTGAAGGTGCGTCCTAACGTCAAACCTGTTCAGCAGAAATTGCGACGTTTACCTTTGTCCATCAAGAACGCCGTCTCCGAAGAACTGAGAAGACTAATGGAGGAAGAAATAATTGAACGCGTAAACGCATCCCAATGGATTTCTCCGATAGTAGTCGTGCAAAAGAAGACTGGTGGTATTCGTCTCTGCGTTGATCTACGTGAACCTAACAAAGCCGTTATAGCTGATTCGTTTCCACTACCACATATAGATGATCTATTACTCCGCTTTCGAGGAGCGGCTCTGTTTTCTATTTTGGACTTGAAAGAGGCGTATCATCAACTGCGGTTCCATGAAGATAGTCGTGACCTTACCGCGTTCATCACGCATGACGGCCTTTTTCGTTTTCGACGTGTTCCGTATGGTCTGTCTTCAGCACCATCAGCGTTTCTAAAAATAATGACTGAAATACTGCAGGGACTTCCAGGAGTTGTATGTTACTTAGATGACATAGTTGTTTTTGGTCAGTCTACTTACGAGCACGATCGTAATCTCGATGCTGTCATTCACCGTCTTCAACAGTATGATGTTACGTTGAACTCGTCGAAATGTAAGTTACGTCAAACTGAACTACTGTTCCTCGGCTACAAAATAACTAGAGCAGGAATCCGTCCGGAGAAATCGCACCTAACGGCTATTTCTGAAATGCACGAACCGACGAACGTCCACGAGCTTCGCTCTCTTCTTGGACTGCTTTCATGGTACAGCAAATTTATTCCAAATTTTTCCACTCTCGCTGAACCGCTTCGCGCATTGACACGTGCAGGAAATACTTTCGCATGGTCAGCGGAAGCCCAAGAATCGGTTGAAAAACTGAAAACACTTCTTCTAGAAAGTTCTGCATTATCCCTTTTCGACCCCGCGTTACCCACCACTGTCACAACGGACGCCTCTGATGTCGGCATCGGAGCTGTCCTAACGCAGAAGCACTCTTGTGGAACCGAGAATACCGTTGCTTTTGCGTCCAGAACGCTAAGCAGTACCGAACGGAAGTACTCGATCGTTGAAAAAGAAGCCCTGGCATGTGTTTGGGCTGTTGAGAAATGGCGCCCTTGGCTATGGGGCATACCCTTCGAACTATGCTCTGATCAACAGGCACTTACTACTCTACTTACGAGCAAAGCTGCCGACCGAGCAAGGATGCGTATTGCCCGTTGGTCCGCCAGACAATTGCCTTTTACTTACACAGTCCGCCATAAACCAGGAACGCTCAATGTCGTTGCGGATACGCTTTCACGCTTGCCGATCCAATCCACGGACACAGAAGGTAATGACGACGATGAAATGGTCGCCGAAATTTCGAATGAATTGATTGGTATAAAACAGGATGATATTCGCACAGCGACCAGACACTGTTCTGTCCTGCAGAAAGTCACTAACTACATCCAGAATGGTTGGCCAACGAATGCAAAGCGCATAGAAGAACAACTTACCCCTTTTTTCAGACTCAGGTATGAGCTCGCAGTGAAAGCTGGTTGTGTAATGCGAGGGCCATACAGATTTGTCATCCCGGAATCTTTGCAAGCTCGCCTCGTTGCGCTGGCGCATGAGAACCATCAAGGAATCGTGCGGACTAAGATGCGCTTACGTGAATTGTACTGGTGGCCTGGAATGGACAACCAAGTTGAAACATAAAAGGTTGTGTAACGTGCCAAAATCTGGATAAGACATTATCAAAGTTCAATCCTCCCTTGCAGCCCGTACCATACCCGTCCGCTGCATGGGAAAAGTTAGGAATTGACATTGTGGGACCGTTGCAAGGGTTGCCGGCCGGACAGCGTTTTGCGATAACACTTATTGATTATTACAGCAAGTGGCCAGAGGTGGCATTTTGCTCCAATGTAACGACCAAGAATATACTGACGTTCTTAAATGAAGTATTTAGCCGCGAAGGGTACCCGAACGAAATAGTCACAGACAACGGAAAACAATTTATTTCATATGAATTTGAATGCTTCTTGGAACAACGTTGCATCCGCCATAGTAAGTCCTCTCTTTACTACCCGCAAGCGAATGGCGAAATCGAGCGATTCAATAGAGTCCTTAAAGACTGCTTGCAAATGGCCCATGTCACACATCGGCCAAGGATAGACGCAGTTAGGGGCTTCCTAATGACGTACCGTGCCACGCCGCATTGTGTGACGGGTACAACTCCTTCATTGCTCCTGCACGGGAGAATGCTGAGAACAAGGCTACATACATCATCCACGCCATGTACGGTTAAAGACAATACAGTACGTGAGAGAGTGGCCATGAAGCAAAATTATTTGCGTGGATACGTAGATCGCAAAAAGAAGCCCCGAGCGCCTGGTCTTGGACCTGGTGACGTTGTGCATACACGGCGTCCAGTTGCTGGAAAGAATTCCAAGTACCGCTATTCTTCCCCAGTCATAATTCAGGAACAGGTTGGACCATCAACCTATAAACTTGCGAATGGACAAGTCTGGAATGCAACCAACCTAGCCAGACGCCAGCTGACCGAAGCAGCGGAGAGATGTTGTATCCTAAGCTATCTTGCAAATAGTTATGGGATACGGTATTACGGTGCTGTGTGTGTGTGTTGCCGCTTCTGTATATGCCGTGATTAAAGATTACTGTTACGTGTACGTGTACTGCCTATACGCCCGGCGATACTACAAAACCCTTCACTTAGTGAAGAAAAACGATATCACATGATAATGAAGGGTTCAAAAATTTCATGACGTATTGGAACGTATGGCCAAATAGGCAGATATTTCAAATTTGTGGCGATGACGGTGACATGCGCGTTGTTAAGTAGCTCGTTATGTTGATGAAGGAAGAGTGAATTCCGAGGCACTGGTTGCACATTATGGAGGTTTAATGCGCAACCAATGCCAATTAAGGTGCACATTTGAGCCGACGTAAAATGTACCGCCGTTACCGATTATTTAAATCTCGGCCAATTAATACCGCGTGTACAGGACGGAAAACTTCAATTTCTCGTCGTGAGCGTCAATTCAAAACTGGGGTACTTTTTTCGAATTTCCCCCCCCCCCCCCTGCGTAGGTGGCGTTGCAATCGCAAAGGCCCCAGCGCGCACGGCCAATCTTTGCGACATAGTTGGACTCACAATCGCAAAAATGGCGTCATTTCTGGGGCGGCGTCATAGGAAGCTCCACAGTCGCCACGCAGTAGCACGACGTGCAATCGTACGTGACCACGTTGGTGAGACCGCACTGCCGAAGTCCCGACATGGAAAACTGAAACAGCAAAATGAGAAAAGTCATTGTTCTTCTGCAGATACTAAGCATACGGCATTCGATTTGTTCCACTTTGAAGGCGTGCAATGTACGCTTGTGTAAACCTAAGCCAACAATCAAGTGAAGACTCGCCAGCTGCTAAGGGCAAGAGCCTTGCGCACCTGTGTTATTCGAGCGTTCTTCACCAGTAACTTCACCATACAATTTTTCCGCTCAAGCCTGAGCCTAAGCCAGCAATCAGGAAAAGGGGGAGTACTGTGACTACCTGCATTATTCCAACGCTCTTCAACGCAACACGTTTACCGGGCAGTTCTCTTCGCCCTTGCCTAAGCAAAGAATCAGAGAGCTTCGCATGCAAGAGAACGAAAGGCATGCGAACCTGTGCTGTAAACGGAGATGTACTAGGCAGTAGCTCTGTGGGCCGCAGTTTTCGCTTTTGCCTAAGCTTAAACAAAAGGACAGGTACTTTTCCTTGAGCACAAAGATACTAACCATGTGGCAACGAAATTCGTGAAGGCGCTCTTCATGTTGGCCGACAGCCTTTTCAGCGTAAGCCTAAGAGAACAGTTAAAGTTTTATAAGCAAAAGGGCGGGACATATGCATACCTCCATTATTGAAGCGTTCTTCAGCCCATTAGCTTTACGGGCAATGTCTTAGCCCTTGCCTTATCCTAAACAAAGAATCATGCGACTTCGCACGTAGCAGGAAAACAGATCATATCTCCGTTTTTAATTACGAACGCAACCCAACCGTAGGCATAGTTTTATGCCCTTACCTAAGCCTAAACCATAAAATCAAGATCATACCTCCGTTTTAAACTACGAAAGCAACATAACTATGGGCATCGTTTTCTGCCCTTACCTAAGCCTAGACCAATAGAATAAGAGTGAGGTCTCCCTTTCACATTACGAAAGCAACACAACCGTAGGCATCGTTTTCTGCCCTTACCTAAGCCTAAACCATAAAATAAGAGTCATGTCTCCCTTTTAACTAACGAAAGCAACACGACCGTACGCATCGTTTTCTGCCCTTACCTAAGCCTAAACCATAAAATAAGAGACATGTCTCCCATTTAACTTACGAAGGCAACAGAACCATAGGCATCGTTTTCTGCCCTTACCTAAGCCTAAACCATAAAATAAGAGACATGTCTCCCATTTAACTTACGAAGGCAACAGAACCATAGGCATCGTTTTCTGCCCTTACCTAAGCCTAAACCATAAAATAAGAGTCATGTGTCCCTTTCACATTAGGAAAGCAGTACAATCATAGGCATCGTTTTCTGCCCTTACCAAAGCCTTGTCCATAAAATAAGAGTCATGTCTCTCTTTCACATACGAAAGCAACACAACCGTGGGCAACGTTTTCTGCCCCCAGCAGCTCGTCCTCGCTCATCACTCCAATGCTGAAGTAGTTCACTATCTCAACGAATAAGTGTCAACGATGGGTTTTTTTCAAGTTTCGTGATGTGCGTCGGCACAATTTTCCCAGCGGAGGGACCCGTCTGGACCACTCTCGCATAGACCCTATGTTGAGTTCCCCAATTTTTGCAGTGCAAGCCGTTAGGCTTCATACCAAAGGAGCTATCACCACCTATACGTTGTAGAAATATAACCATAGCGAACTCAACCGCACCAACCATTCAGTTGCGAGCACCGCCAGCCTATCAGCTACCTTACGAACAGAAACATGACGCCATTTCCTCAGACGCTTTCGCCACCATTCCGAGCAGGACGACAACCAATCATGGTCAGCCTCACGATAGTGTCGCCGGCTACGGGGGAGGGGGGAAATTTGAAACAAGTGCCGTAATCTTTAATCACGGCATATACAGAAGCGGCAACACACACACACAGCACCGTAATACCGTATCCCATAAACTATTTGCAAGATAGCTTAGGATACAACAGGTTTGCGTGTGTGGGAGCCGGGCCACGCACTTGCCCCTTGAAGTCACACGCTGCGCTAGTATGCTTCGCTCCGTCAACTCGTGGATGATTTCACACCAACATACCGAACCTTTATTAGAATTGCCAAGTACACACACGCTAGTGATCGCTACAGGAAAACAGTCGAGAGAAGGAGAGAAAAACGTATATCCCTAACGACACCGGCAATGGCCTTTATATAGCCTTTTCAATCTGGTTGCACCTGCCAATCTGACCAGGCTTGCCGAAGGTTGTGCGAACGGGGCAGCTGCGACGACAGCTGCTCTCCTTGAGCCAGGTGCGGCGGTCCTTTGATCTGGCCCTACTGCACCTGTCAGGGATCAAGCCAGCGCCTTGCTCTTATGGTGAGCAGGCGCGATCCGTGCAGGGGGGGGATCGGCTGCCAATAGTTTTCTGCACTATCTTGATCTTGCCGGAGGCAGTGCGCCACAGCCGGTCCCTCCAGTGTAGATTGCCCGCAACACCACTATAGCAGGGGAATGCGGACTATTAATCCGCTGTCCCGTCTCTTACGTCCCCGGACACCTGCGTGCGCCACGGCATTCACCATATGAATGGATGCAGGATTAGGGTAATCCGACTGTCCCCGTCTCTTGCAGCGTCGGGCACCTGCCCTGCGTGATGGCCTGCATCTGATGAATGGGTCCGCCGGATTACGGCACATCTGCTGGCAGCTACTGAACACCTGCAGCGGCTAATGCGGCGATGACCCACATCTATGGGGGACCAGCACTGAAGGCTGCGGGAGTTGGATCAGTCTTCGGTCCGGAGAGTGGTTGTGCGCTTTTCGCTACGTTCTCGCTATCCATTTACTCAGTGCATATACTGGAGAAATAAAAGCGTCTGAGACCGATGTCTTCCAATGGCTTGCGCGCGAGGCGAGACGCTACGAATTGCGACCGCGCGAGGCGAGACGCTACACGTGAATACAGAATCTCTGTTCTTTCGTATGTTGCGCGTTTATGTCAAATGACGCCATCTCTAAAACGAACATGGAGGTAATCCAACCTCGCAGTCCTTCGTTGTAGAACTGCCGTCATTGTAGAACCAAGTTCACCTGGTCATTCCTTCGCTTTGTTTAAGGAAAAGAAACTTTTGCACCCCTTGCTCGTTATCTTTACTTTCCGAAAGTTCTGCAGGGAGATTTCAGAAAGTAACATACCTTCCTAACATCTCAGGGTTCCTCAGCAACCATTGTGCCGCAACGTCAGATTGATTCTGGCCAATGACGTAGAAGAGACGTGTGACTTCTTAAAAACGACGCAATTTTCACTGCAATTGGACGAATCGACTCTGCCTGGCAATGAGGCGCTGCTTTTGGCCTACGCCCGGTTCATAAAGGCGGAGAAATTGGTACAAGAAATGCTTTTCACCAGAGAAATGGTAACCGACACGAAAGAGGAGTGAACTTTCCGCGTTTTGAAAAACTTCTTTGAAGAAAAGCAGATAACACTTACGAATATAATATCGGTCGCGACTGATGGAGCGCCATCAATGATAGGAAGCCAACGTGGCTTCATCGCACTTTAGAAGCAAGTTGTGCCAGATGTTGTCGCCATCCATTGCGTAATCCACAGAGAACATTTGGTGGCGAAGCGTCTTAGCGACCGCCTGAATTCTTCATTACAGTTAGTGATCACAGCAATTAATAAAATCAAAACTAATTCACTGAATGATTTTTGTATTCTGCATCCGTTTCTTCGCGCAACTTGCGATTCACTTATTTCGCAAGTTGTGCGAAGAAACGGATGCAGAATACAATCGTATCCTTCTGCACACTGAAGCACGGTGGCTGTCACAAAACCCAAACTCAGGTTTTACTCGACTTAAAACGGCGACTATTAGGAGGAAGAGCAATCGAACGGGAGAGGGCCCGGAACTCGACGGAAGTGCATAGGTTTACAGTAAGCAAGATTACAGTGAGAGCATTAGCAGGTACCATAGTGCATGCAGTGAAGGACGCCTATTTAGTACATTCACCCCCCGTCAAGGGGAAAAGTCGTCAGAGGTCCAAGCGGTCAGGCGGACGGCGTATCCGCGTTGACCGACGCGGTACTGCTGGTTCCTGCTCGGGGGCTGGTCCTGGCTCCAACGGTAAGCGGACCTCTGCAGACGAGGGTTCAGCTGGCCGCTCATCTTCTTCAGTGGCCACTTCGGACGGTAGTTCTTGATCATTACGGTCGAGATCGTCTTCGGTGCAAGGGGAGCCCGCCGGCGCGAGGTGGCGAAGCGAGACAGTAGACTCCCGCCCATCTGGAAATCGAACGTAGGCGTATTGCGGGTTCGCTTCCAGCAATTCTACTTCCTCGACGAGAGGATCCGCTTTGCTGGAGCGAACGTGCTTCTTCAGGAGAGCGGGCCCGGGATGCGACAGCCAAGTCGGCAGTGACGTGCCCATAGTGGACCGACGAGCGAAGCTGAACATCCGTTCATGCGGAGTAGCATTGGTAGCCGTACATAGCAGCGAGCGCAGGGCATATAGTGCGTCCGGAAGTACTGTACGCCATTGCGAGACGGGCAAACGGCGCGACCTTAACGCTAGAGTTATGGTTTTCCAGATAACGCCGACATAGCGTTCTGCTTGCCCATTACCTTGAGGGTTGTAGGCAGTGGTTCGGCTGCAAGCTATGCCTTTGCTTACTAGGAAATCTTTTAATTCGCGGCTCATGAAAGCCGTCCCGCGATCAGAGTGGACGTAAGCAGGAACGCCAAACAGACAGAACAATTCAGACAGAGCTTTGATGACTGAAACACTTGACGTATCAGCGCACGGGAAGGCAAAAGGGAATCTAGAATACTCGTCTACAACGCACAGGAGGAATCGACTCGCGGAATCGCCAGGTAGTGGACCCTTGAAATCCAAGTTCAGCCGTTCGAATGGCTGAGTAGCCTTAATGAGAGATACTTTGGCGGGGACATAGAACGCAGGTTTACATTCCGCACATAGACGACAACCTTTCGTTACCAACTTGATGTCCTCAAGCGAGTAGGGAAGATTTTTAGTTCTCACGAAGTGCTGCAGACGTGTCACCCCTGGATGGCAGAGGCCTTCATGCACGAGCTTGAGATGACTGCTATCATAAGCTACCAAGCCGCAGGCGATCCTCGAAAATACATCAGGCGGGACGTTGTCTTTTCCGGGACGATGGATGATATCAAAGTCTAAGCAGGATAGTTCCGTCCGCCACCGTAGTATTTTATCGTTTTTTATCTTACTTCTATGCTGCTTATTGAACATGAAACTCACCGAACGCTGGTCCGTTTTTATGGTGGAATGTTTTCCGGTTAAGTAGTGCTGCCAGTGCCGCACTGCTTCAACGACAGCTTGGGCTTCCTTTTCTACAGCAGCGTATCGTCTTTCATGTGGCTGTAGGGTGCGTGAAAAGAAGGCTACGGGTCTACCCATCTGATTCAGTACTGCGGCTAACGCAACTTCAGAAGCGTCAGTTTCCACCCCGAAGGGTAATGACTCATCAATAGCCTGGACAGCCGACTTTTCTATGTCTCTTTTCAACAGCTGAAAAGCGCTCTCCGCTTCAGCTGATAATGGGAAAGCAGTGGTTTGTACAAGTGGCCCCACCTTGCTAGAATAGTTAAATATCCACTGGGAGTAATAAGCGAATAGGCCCAGAGCTCGCTGCAATGATTTCTTATCTTTCGGTACAGGAAGATCCCGCAGGGGCTGCAGTCGGGAAGGGTCAGGGCGGATTTCACCATTCTCGATTTCATACCCAAGAATGCGAAGTTTCCTAGTCGAAAGGGTACACTTATCCTTATTGAGCGTGAGATTCCATTTCCGCGCAGCTTTAAGGAAGTTTTCTAGGTTCTTATCGTGCTCAGCTTGAGTTGATCCGCAGATCGTAATATCATCAAGGTAAGCAAAAGTCGCTTCTAGGCGCTCGTCCTTGATGAAAGAGTCGATGATCCGCTGAAAACACGCAACCCCATTAGTAACTCCGAATGGTATACGCTTGAATTGGTATAGCCCACCAGCTGCTTCAAATGCGGTGAATGGCTTGTCCTGTTGGTGAAGAGGGACCTGGTGATAAGCGCTTCTCAGGTCGATGCTACTGAAGAACCTGTATTTGGCCAAAGTGTGCACTAAGGAATCGATTCTGGGTAAAGGATAGGTGTCCTGAAGCATGAATCTGTTTATCGTTTGGGAATAGTCAATGACGAGCCGACTCTTCCGTTTCTCATCCCTAGCGACTAATACCTGAGATCGCCATGGCGAATTACTAGCTTCAATAACTCCTTCGTTTAACAGCCTGTGCACTTCTTTTCGAATGAACGCCATGTCATCCCGTGAGAAGCGACGCGATCTAGTGGCTATAGGATGACAGTCCGAGGAGAGATGAGCAAACAGTCGAGGTGGACTCACCTTTAAGACGGCTAAACTACAGATGGTTAAAGGTGGCAGCTCCCCACCGTAGGAAAGTGTCAAACTTTCATGCAACCTTTGAAAGTCTTGACCAAGGATGACGTCAACACACAGATTCGGTAAGACGACTAAACGGACATTCTCGTAAGTACGACCCTTGACGAGCAGAGTAGCGGTAGTGTGACCCAAAGCAGTCACGGTAGAAGAGACAGACGCCATCCTCACAGGTACGCGACAGCGGCAAGTTTTAAGACCAAACGCTTTGACTATGCGTGGGTGAACAAAGCTTTCAGAACTGCCGCTGTCGATTAGGCAGCTGACTTCTCGTCCATTCAGTAAGACAGCGATGACGGCTTTCGAAAGAGAGCTTGGAAAGTTAGCACAACTGCTCAGCACGATAGGCGTTGACCGTTTAGCATGCGACACAGCGAGACAAGCAGTTGAACCTGACTGATCAAGTGGGCAAGCAGAACTGTGGACAGCTGGAGCGGAGCGGCACACTTTAGCGAAGTGCCCTCTCTTACTGCACTTCCTGCAGATGGCTTCGCGAGTAGGACAAAGTGTACGTTCGTGCTTAGAACGTCCACAAAAAAAGCAACGCGTCTTCTTCGTAGCAACAGCTACGAGCGGCTCCTGCAGGGCGCCCGCGCTGTCGTGCTCTCGGCGGTCATCGACAGCAGTAGAAGCAACAGTCATATCAGTACCCGTGGACGGCAGATATGTTTGTGAACTCTTTTGAGCGGAATCCAGGACTCTCGCAACGTCTAGTAATGACGCCAAGTCGCAGGCTTTGCTTTCCAGAAGTCGCTGTCGGATAGTTTGTGACTGCAGTCCCGAAACGAACGCATCACGCACGAGCTCCTCTTGATACTGCGACGCGGTCACGGCCTTGAAGTTGCACTCGGCGCCCAACGCTTTCAACGCTCGTAGGAAGTCTTCAAGTGATTCACCAGCTTGCTGCTTACGAGTAGCTAAACGATGGCGAGCGTGCACTTCGTTAACAGGCTTTTTGAACATCTCCTTTAACGTCTGCATGGCGTCTCCGTACGAACTGCTGTCTGCTAAGGTAGAGAAGATCCTTGGCGATACGTGATTTATGAGTAGAGCTTTGGCATCCACGGTATTCGGTGGCAAGGCACTGAGAAAGTTCTCGAACGTAGCGCGCCAATGTCTCCATTCTAGCGAGGCCGATGGAGAGTTCGGATCCACATCCAGTTTCTCCGGCTTGAGCAGACGTTCCATGGTTTTAAGTCGAGTAAATTGTCACAAAACCCAAACTCAGGTTTTACTCGACTTAAAACGGCGACTATTAGGAGGAAGAGCAATCGAACGGGAGAGGGCCCGGAACTCGACGGAAGTGCATAGGTTTACAGTAAGCAAGATTACAGTGAGAGCATTAGCAGGTACCATAGTGCATGCAGTGAAGGACGCCTATTTAGTACAGTGGCTTTCAAAAGGCGCCCGTCTTACGCGGTTCTACTGTCTTTTTGACGCGGTTCTGAACTTCTTTGCGAATCACGACAATACTTTGCATGAAAAGTTGAAGAAACGTGAGAACGATATAGCTTATTTGGCTGATCTGTAATTTAAATTTAACGAAATGAACCTTCCTTTGCAAGGAGACGATCCTAATTTATTCACGACAAGAGCCGCTGTCTGTCCATTCGTTAAGAAGCTCGTTTCGTTCAGGCGAAATTTGACTCGCTGAGAATTTCACCAATTTCCAAGTCTTCGCGCCATGAAAGAAAATGCGAAATTTCAACATGACGAAGTTGAAGTATATTGCCAGCACTTAGATATGCTATATCAAGAAGAATTTTCAGTACGCTTCGAGGATAATTTTGGTATGGAACTTCCAAGCTGGGTAATAGACCCTTTTGCAGACGTGGACGACGCGGAATTGAGATTTCAAGAAGAACTCATGGAATTGCAAAAACGAATGGCGAATTGAAAGTGAAACTCAAAAACGGCTATCAAGCTTTCTGAATGCAACGAAGAATCGCAGAGTCATATCCCAGCCTATGGAGCATCGTGGGCAGGTTGCTTATTTCCTTTCCTTCAACGTATTTAGCCGAAAGAGAATTTAGCACAGTCATGGACCTCTTGACGAAGAAAAGAAA
This sequence comes from Trichuris muris, assembly GCA_000612645.2. NCBI lineage: Eukaryota > Metazoa > Nematoda > Enoplea > Trichinellida > Trichuridae > Trichuris > Trichuris muris. The sequence continues at coordinate 3,582,721 of CBXJ02000361.1, forward strand.
CCGACTGCAGATAGCTACGCGAGGCGACCTACCATTGCGGCTCACAAATATGAATCCAAATGTTTCCAAGTTAGTGTCACCTCGACAAAGCCAGTCATCGCATTAGTTATGTGCTTATTCGTTGAATGACGCTGTTGTCCAGAAAATTAAATAGTTTAATTGCATTCGTCCTTCCACATTATTGGAATCTGATGACTTGGAAATGGCGACAAGGTGACAGAAAGTATTTCTGAAGGTCTTTCTCCTATTGGCCTTGATTCCAGCCGACTCAGTTAATAGACACCTTCAGTACGCCTCGCCGATGTTTCAGGATCAAATTTACATCGTCCTTTCTCAGGAGCACATTCCAAACTCGATAACCTCTTTCAGTCATAAACCGTTCCATTGAGAAAACTAATATAAACGATTGGTAGTTCCTTTGCGAAGCCTTTCATGGACCGCTTAGTGAGACCAATAAACCAAAAACTGACAGGACTACTATCATGAGCTGAAGAACGACAAAAAGCGTCCCACTTGACCGCGGTCTGCTAAATGTCAAATGCAACCAAAAGGTTGATAGAACCAAAATCAACAGGTGCTCAGTGATGAATCATCGTCTCATGATATCTGACCGACGTCAGAACGGCCGGGACCAATCACCGCGAACGTAACGGTTCATGCCCAGTATGGGGAGCGCTGGCGGGTCCAGGAGGCGGTGGAGAGGCTTGAGGGGTGCGGTGGCACGAAAAAGGTTGAGAACCTATGCTCTACACCCACTCTTTCCAGCATGCAAATTTACGTATGAGCAAAAGTGCGCCATATGGACGCGCATTATACGAGAACTATCTGTACTAAACGTGTCACCTATAACACGACTTCATATAACGAGAGGTTTTGCGAGATTTTCCAAAACGAATCTCACGTGTTATAGGAGAACTACTTGTATTTACCAGTTAGAGCACTTATTTCGTGCACGCCCTATCGAACAAAGGGACTAAGAAGTCTTATCATCCCAACCCACTCTATTTGAATAGAGTATGATATTAGCGAGACATTAAGCTCACCAGCACTGAACATGCATGTCTGGCCAAAGTTCGCTACAATAAAATCGATAACAGCGCTGCAAACGCATGGACACAGCCTCTGCTGAGTCAAGGGATTCCGCACCTCAGCAGCCTTAGCTATGAAAACTTTGGGAATCTGCCTGAATGAAGCAACCCACTAATTATTTTAACTTAACCAACCGAACCTACAGTTATAGCAGAAGTGCCGGCGAATACATAACTTTTCTTAACGAGGGCATCAACTTTTACTTTTTCAGGCTTCTTACGGACAACCACTCGTTCGTAAGTCAAAACTTTTATTTGCAACGAAGCTTTCAGGACTAACTGCGTCCTTCAGCTTCTAAACAAATCAGGACGCGCTTATTTCAGAATGCTTTGTCAAAAAAATAAAAGTTTTGACTTATTTGAACGAGTGCTCGTCCGTAAGAAACCTGCAGAAATGAGAGACATACCTGTACATAAGAAAGTGATCATAGACACGAATATCGGCGTGACATCAGATATTCGTCCTGAAACGTGTTAGCAATTACTACTAGCCTGCAAAAACAACTCTTCAGCATTCTAAGAACATCCGATGGGGGAAAAGAATTCAGGGTGAAACTATTACAAAAGCGAAGAAAGTAAGGCAGGAAAAAAAACGAAAGAGCGCCATCTCGTTGCCGGAACTCAATTTCTCACAATTCCTGCATTCCGGATTCATATTCGTCAGGTTTTTTAAATTTCTGGATTTTGGTCGTTCAGGATTTTGAAAGTAGACCATTCTGATCTTCGGGATTCTGAACTTCCGGGATTTCGAACTCGATGCGCCGGGCTGCCCAATCGGGACCTTGTTGTGTCCGCAACACATAGGCTTCAGTCGTATTCAAACTGAAGTAGTGTCACGGTTTCCAGGGACACCTTTGTCTTATCTTCAGGGGATGGAATATGCAATAAGCCAAAGAACCTGAAGGCGGCGAGCCATCCACATCGGATAAAATTGTGCCCTGACGTTCTTCCCTATCAGTACTCCCGCGAAAGCCATATAGACATGCATGTCATTCATGTTCATCTGCGCCAAAACAACCGTCGGAGCCAAGAAAAAAATCAGCATGGTCTGCCATGAAAACATCAACGTCCTTTAGCGTTTGAGCTTGAACGTACTCGAAAATGTAATTGTCGGTAGTCGGTTCACCAAAGCAGGCAACAGTATATCCGCGGGTTCCGTGTTTCTGTCGTATACTTCGGATAAGATTTCGTCGTCGGCCGTACGCCACTGGGCGAGTGGGAAACCGGCTCGCATCAAAACTGCGTTCACCGTACGGACGATTTTTACAGCTTCGTTGATAGAGACGATGTCAACCAGTTGTCGACGTATAAATGATTGACGATTTGTGAGAGTGCCAAATTGGCGACATCTCCGACATCCTTAGCCGCTCGTCGAAGGGCGTAAGCGCAGATAGACGGAGATGACGTCGCAGCAAATAATTGGACATTCATTTGGTGCTCGGAAGGTTCATCGTCGGTACCGGGTTTTCTCCAGAAGAAACGCAGGGCCGAAACATCTTCATGACGCACCCTGACTTGATGAAACATTTTTACGATGTTGGCGGTGACGGCGTATCTGTAACGACGGAAACGCAGCAGTACATCGACAAGGTTCGCAAGAAAATCCGGACCTCCAAGTCAGAGTTAAGCGAAACGTTCCGATTCTTAGTGCACAGATGGCACTGGTGCAAGGATCCGAATGACGCCTGAACATATAATCGACAGGTGTCAGCACTGGCAAGCCTCCAAAGTGCGTGTGGTAAGCTTAAGGCAAATGCAAGGAAATTATCATCTGCCAACGAGCATTCTTCAATTCCAGCCGAATATCCTGGACCATTTTGCAACACAGAATAGCGAATATTTATTATCAAGTCGAGATATCCTTTCAACACAGCAACAAAATATGATACAAAGATATCTACACCTTTGTTGCAGGCGGCTTGTCCTGAGGAAAAGATCGTTGAGATGCTATTGCTGATCGAAGGAAAGACGTCGTTGATATCTGGCATAACTCTCATGATTCGTTTAATCGACGTTGGGAGCACAGCGCCTTGGTATAGCAGATCCTTTCCGTAGGCGATAACTTCGGTATGAGCCCAGCTTCACCGGCAAACCGATAGAGTTAAAGGTGTCAGGCAAGATCTTAAGATAAAACTCAACACGTTCCTGTAGATCTGCAGAGCAATTCTGCACGTATTCTTCTCGAGAAGAGCCTGGTGTTTCAGGGAACATAGCAACAATCACTTGATTGTCGCCTTGTCCTGTGATTGTACCATACACGCCGGTAAGAGTTTCAACATACAACAAACCTCCAACAGTTGCTAAGGTCCACCCTTTCTGCCTGATACCCTCCTTTCCGGAGCTATCTTGATACCAGATATATGCACTTTCAAGTGGATTCAGACGATTTCCTTGTGTAACGCCAGGTGGAAAGCGATAACGGGATACAAGATAGAACATTGAGCTCTCAAAGAACCCGTGACATTAGGTGTACAGTCCAGGTGCTCCGAATATACAGTCCAAAAAGTGCAATGTAAGGAGATGCATGCTTTCGGATCCCCAGTTCAGATTCCACTTCTCGAAGTCTACGTTGATGACATCTGGAATCAAAGAGGTGGTTCGAAGTTTCATGCTGGCGGTTTGTAGAAGCCGGGCTGTCAGGTCACTCTCATTGATTGTCATGGTTTGTTGAGGAAAGTATTTGAATATTGTCTTGGCTATATTCATTTCTGTCACGCAGAAATATATCCTCATTTCAAGAGGCATCATTGCAAATAACCGCGAAGCAATTTAGAGTTCACGTTCTTTTGCATGCACACCAACAACTCTCCACGACATTGGTACCGCTCTTTTCATCACTGTGTGCATTATTTCTTTGATGTTAATATCCTCTCTCCTCAACACTTCCACCATGACCCTTCGGCTCTCTTCATGAGATGGCAGAGGAGAACGGACAAGTGTTGGCTAAAACAGGCATCCCGGTGATCTCTGTACGTTGAAATTGCCTTATAGTCGATCACTTGAGTAAAGTCAAAACAATAGTCAAACAGGTCTAGGCTTAGGTATCGGCGAAAGCTACCGCCGTTGGATAGTCGACAAGACGCAAACAGTGCAAAAGGTACACTGCAGCTATGTTCACGTTAGCGTTGGGGTTACACCTAGTATTGGTGCCTGTCGCACAGCAGCTACCGTTGCACTGCTTAGCGACGCATGTGAAGTGAGACGATGAAAGGTTGCATTGTTCCGCAGCGAACAATAACAAAATGGCTCCCTGAGTAGATGGAGCCGCTGTCACTCGGCGCTCAGCCGCCGAACGGGATGCGCAACGTAAATAATGGCTTATGTAATTAGGTTACGTCTACTGTACAATGTCCAGCTACTTTGAAATACCCTGACAGCCTATCTTGCAAGGGTTGCCCTGGTCACCATCGGCGATATGACTACTGCCGAAGTCAACTTCTGTTTCGTACTCATACCCTGTTCGGTCGGTATAGAAAATAGTATCCTCCTTTCACTGACAGATATTTTAGTCAATGGAAGTTCAAGGAACAGGTATCAGCCTAACGGTTTGACGCCAGGAGGACATCGTGCAGATAGGTCGGGAGACTTCGCTCCCAGTTATAACTATAACGCAACGATGCCCAGCAGCGAAACTACGCTGGCTTAGCACGAGTCATACAATAGGGGTTCTGATCCAGGAGGGAGTGAATCATCTGTGAAAATTTAGCAGCTGCAGGGAAATTACCGTGCAAAATCGTTGGTGTTCGCACTAACATATGACGAATCGCATAACTAGCTTACAATGTCACTAAGTCGCGTATGAGCATTTTGGATGAACAAAGATTAATGCAGGGAAACTGCACAGTTCTATCGGCAACTCACTTTGCTCATAAAGAACGTATCTGACAGTTTATGACCGAAGTGAGTTGCCGACAGAACAGCGGGGTGGAGAATCGACAACAAAAATTAAACAGCAAGAAAAACATACTTCGAAATAGTTTCCACGTTTGGCGCAGGGGCAGCACGTCCCATTTCATATGGTCCATAGATGAGCCATAGACAGGAATTGTAACGTCTACCCTAGCCACAGAGCAGCAATCAGCAAACTGTTCCGCGTAACTACACTACAGTACACTGATGTACAGGTACAGGTGGAACCTATGTATCTTTACATTGTTTTAATGTCAACGGAGTACGTCGGAAACATCTGCAACGAGCTGGCGACTCAGTCTTCCCACGAGTTGGAACCAGTGTTGGATCGGTTCGCGGATAGCAATTTGGAGCCCAGAAATTAGTTCGGCAGCCGCTGGGTCGCTCCTTTCGCGCGGCAGATGTGGTCGAACTACGAGAGAACACAACGTGGCCGTCGTCGAATGAGCAACATCGACGAAGCAGTCCACCGCAGACTGAAATTTGAGGTCGGTATTGTCTACTGTACAATATGGAGATTCATAGACGATCTCCGAACAAAGAGGGCTCGCGTAGACGAACAAACAGTTCGAGAGATTCGTCAGTGGGCGCGACCCACCGCGAGAACGGTTAAAGTATCTTCGAACTGACGAACGCGGCTGGCTAGCGGCAGAGCACTTCACTTTGAAGACGGCTATTTTGTGCCTACGTGATTTGGCCAATAATGATATGATTCAGTTAAATAAATTTTGCCGGAACTTTTATCAAATTCTCCCCCTTTCGTAGGGGGCGCTGTATTCGCAAAGTCGTGGTGTCCGTAGGCAACCTTTACTGCGTAGGTGGCGCCACTAGCAGCGAAATGGCGTCATTTTTGAGGCGGCACCACATTCGCCAAGCAGCAACACAACGTCCAGTGGTGCGTAACCGCATGGAAGACAACAGTCCCGAAAGCTCGGCACGGATAACTAAAACAGCGAGATGGAAAAACTCATTTTCTGTCTGTAGATACTGACAGTGCTGCAGTCGGCAATCTAAACACAACCGATCTTCATAGTGCGCTCTCCTTTCGTGCTGGTCGACTGATGATGGCTGTCGTTTTCGCCGATACCTAAGCTTAGACCTAAAAACAACCGATCTTTCCAGTGAGCTCAACCTAAGCAACGTAACCACGCGGCGCCCATGTCGGCGCTACACCACCTGTCCATATTGATCGATTACATAAGTAGGACAAGGTTACCATGGGTGTTGTTGTTTGGGGGCAAAACTGTAAAAAGACCCCTCAATGCTAATCATAGCAGCTACAATCGCACCAACCACTCACTTGCGAGCACCACCATCCAACAGAGGGATCGCCGCCTCTTTCTTGCGCAAAGCTAACCATAGCAGCCGCGAACGCACCCACCACTCACTTGCGAGCATCCCCAGTCTATCAGCTACATTACCAACAGAAACATGACGCCATTTCCACAGACGGTGCCGCCACCTCTCCTAAGAGGCCAACAACCAACATGCTCCGTCTACCGATGGTGGCGTCGTCTGGCGGGGGGGAGGAATTTGGAAATAGAGCCCAGTTTCTTATATGATAAAGCGACACGGGAAATATTAATAGTTCCCGTGAACTTATTTTTCCATATTCGCAGTTGCTGGCTGACTCTGTTGGCTCGAAAAGAAATTGAGTTAGCGGCCGACCATTGCGCGATTTCTGGGCCATTGTAACCTTTGTTTCCTGGGTTGCGCGCAGGTACCCATCCCTCCTTCCACCTGTGCTATATAAGTACACGAAGTCTAGATTTATTTTATCTACTCGGTTATCAGCGTCTGCTTCAATAGGCTTTGACGTTTGCTAGCGGCTAAGTCACGAATGCTTTTTTAACGTAGAAGGCTCCGTCCATCGCATTCTTCCTGTTCTTCGAACCATAGCAGGGCAGCGTCTAGGTGAGCAAATGCTTCGCTGTGTGGGGACCACAGTGCGCTCCTCTTCATCTCCAGCTGCCTGTTGCTCCTCCTCATTGTCGGCTGGCTTCTTCGACACGAAGTCGACGATCACTTCGTCGTTCATCAACTGCAATCCTTGCTCAGCAGAATCTCAGGTCAGCCACCTATCAGAGGGGAGCATTAAACAGGGCTGCCAGAAAAGGCGTAAATCCCACCTGTGTACATCCGCCTCAGCGCACTCGCTGTACGGAGGAAGATGTCTTAGTGTACGGGCAATTTCTCCGACATCTTCGACAGTGTCGTTATCAGCGGACGACTCTACCGTTCTACTATGGGTTAAAATTTTGTTCCAAGCGTTTCTGAGCGTCGACTGTTTAGTGGCTTCTCAGCTTTCGGCAACAAGGTAGCAGCAGTCCCTCAGATCCACCATCTTGTAAAAATCTGGGGTGGACTTTGCCGCGAAATTGTCCGAGCACAGAAGCTGCTCAAGAAGACGCCTTCGATAATGAACCTTCAAGCTCTGGATGACACCCTGATCAATGGGTTGAATCAGAGGAGTCATCCAGAGCGGCAAAAAATGGACTGTCACATCCTCATGGATCGAATTTAACTGCGCCAGGGCTGGGTGCGTTGTTGATCAGGAGCAGTACCTTGTCGCTCTTTTCGATGGAATTTTGAAAACCTCTAACCTAAAACAGTATTCTTCATAACCTGCTCAGGGCACTGTGATTTGCTGTACTCTTACTTCAGGGACAACAGCACTTTAGAACCAACATATGAAAGTCTCAGTATTCATCCATGCTCTTTTCTGGTGACTGTACACTACCGGCAGCTTCTTCGCCCGTCTGATTGCTCTGGGGCACTTTGACTTTCCCATGAGAAAGAGGGGCAGCCGGTGCATACCGGTCGAGTTGGCGCAGACCATCAATGTAACCCGGTCTTTCGCCACTTTAAATCCCTGCACGGTGCTTCCGACACGCGTCATGAGTGTTCTGGTCGGGAGAGTTTTCCAGTTCAGGCCCGTCTCGTCAGCGCTGTAGACGAAGTCTTCGTCATAGTGTTCTCGTTCCAAGGGCTCCTTCAGCTCTCCTGTGAAGTTGTCTGCCGAAAGCGTATCCGCTGACAGCTTTTCGCCATAAGCCTGAAGGCTCCGGATCCCGTGGCGCTTTACGAACTTATCCAACCACCCTTGGCTTGCTTTGAAATTTGGATCGCCGTTCAGCTGCTCATTGAAGTACAACGCTTTATGGCGGAGTACGGTCCCCGATACGGGTACTCCGGCCGACCGACTTTGCAGGAACCACGTATAAACCGCTTCCATAACTTCTTCGTTCTTCGACGCTCTCATGCGCTTCCGCTCTGAACTACCGCCTTCCTCTTGCTACTTTTTCGAATATTCCAGTATCCGAGCAGTGTTCTTTCCTATGTCAGAAATCGTTGACGTGCCAACGCCGTATCTCTCGCTAAGGGACCGGCCGGTCTCTCCCCTCTTCAACGCCTCGATTATCTGCACCTTCTTCTCTATCGTGAGCCCAATGTGCTTCCTTTTGAGCATTTGGACGACTACACAACAGTATAACACGCCAGAGCACAGTGATGATGACTCCCAGATTGCTCTCCTTATATACGGTCTGTTCTCGTATAACGCGTGTTTTTTGTTACAGGGTCACCGACGCAGCCGCTGCCGTCCAAAACGTTTTTGGTCGTCAACTAAGTATGCGCAAGATGCTACAATGCGATCTTCAAAGTGCCATACTACAATACCTCCCCCTAGTTCTTCAATACGTAAGCCGGTTCGGTGGTTTCCTGTTTCTTGAGGAACGACGTACGTTTTGAAGAATTCTGTTTCGTATTCTCACTTTCCTGGTCAGAATCGGAACGGTAGTAGGGTCATTGTGCGTCGGTATGGGAGTCTTCTCGTCAATGATTTCTCCTTCGGTTGCGTCTATCGAACACGCAGTAAACGTATCATCGTCGGTTTTGTCATCAGGGATAACAAATTTTCCTGAACTGCAGTTTTCCTCCAGCTTTGACCGTCTAATTTGGTTGACGTGACGCTTCCAGGTTTTCCCCATGACGTCTACCAAGTAAATAACGACGCCTTTCCTTTTGTTTATGATCCCTTGGACCCAAGGCTTAGAGGTCGATGCGTCGAAGTCTCTTACCAAGACCTTTTCTCCCACTGCGAAGGCGTGAGGCTTCATGCTATCTGAACATAGCATCCTCTTGCGCACTCGTTCCAGTTCGTCAGTTCCTGTTGGAAACATTAAATCCATCGTTGTGCGGATTTTTCGTTTCATGAGGACTTCTGATGGCGTCCGTTGAGTACTCGGATGTGGTGTAGTCCGATATGTCGTGAAAAACTTGTTCAGCTTTTGAAATATCGTACCTTTATCACCTTGTGACTTCGTCAAAGCCCGCTTCAGCGTATCAACAAATCTTTCAACCTGTTCGTTTGATTGTGGCATGTACGGCGCAGAAGTGACATGATGGATACCCTGTTGAATGCAAAACGAAGCGAATTCTTCTGAAGTAAACTGTGGACCATTATCTGTCACCAGCACTTCAGGTATACCATGTACTGCGAATATTCTCTGCATTTTAGCGATAGTACGACTTGCTGTCGCTGTTCTCACCATGGTCACTTCGGGCCATTTTGAGTGTGCATCAACTAGGATGAGGAACATAAGGCCATTGATATGACCGGCAAAATCTGCGTGGACCCATTTCTACGGTCCACCAGCAACGTCCCATGACCGTAAGGGAGCCCTCGCTGGACTTTTCAATGCCCTAGCGCATTGACTGCATTTTGATATCCATCCACTGATGTCTTCGTCCATCCCGGGCCACCAACAGTGTTGTCGCGCTGTGGACACCATTCGATCTCGACCTGGATGTGTGTCATGCAGAGTTTCTAACGTCCTTTGTCGTAGAGCTTCCAGGATAACAATCCTGGTTCTCCATACTAGACAGCCGTACATTACTTGCATTTCCATTCTCTTCTGAAAATACGGTTGAAGCTCTTTTTTCGGGCATCTAGCTGGCCAGCCCCTTAACAAGTAATGACGCACCTCCTGAAGGATACGATCTTCCTTGGTACATTGTTCTACGTCCTTGGCGGTGATGGGTAGTTCGTTTCTAGCTTCATTGATTAGCTGGTTAATCATCAGCTCATTTTCGGATTCCTTGGCATCAAAACTTTGGTCGAACAGTTCATCACTTCACACCGGCAATCGAGAAAGACCATCGGCTTCTCCGAACGAATCCGTTTTGCGGTACTCAATTGTGAAACTGTAATTCATTAGTGTCACAGCCCAACGCGTCAACCTTGACGCCGTCGTTTGTGGCACTCCCTTCATCGATCCAAAAATTGACACCAATGGCTTGTGGTCCGTCAACAGGACAAAATGACGTCCCCATAAGTACTTGTGAAATTGTTTTACTCCATACACCAAAGGCAAGGCTTCTTTTTCTATCTTCGAATAGTTCCGCTGTGCGCTGTTCAATACCACTGACACGTGAGCGACGACTTTCACTGATCCATCTCCTAATCGGTGATAAAGTACAGCGCCAATGCCCACGTTAGACGCGTCCGCAGCTAACACAATCGGTCAATTTGGGTGATAGTGTGTCAGAAGCAGTGGTGAATTTAGTACCGCCTTAATTTTGTTCAGAGCAACTTCTTCGTTTTCCGACCACTTCCATTTGACATCTTTCCTTGGCAGTCGATTTAGCGGTGCACACAGATCAGCCAAATTTGGGATGAACTGCGAGTAGAAGTTCACCATTCCTAGAAAGGAGCGCAGTTTCGATACATCCTTCGGAGTAGGCATCTTCGTAATTGCCTTGACTCTTTTTGGATCCGCCCGGATTCCTTCCGGAGTTAAAATATGACGCAGATATTTCTGCAAGGCCAAAATTTTTCACGGTTTTTCCCCGTTCTTTGCAAGCTTTTATTGTTCCAAAAAAAAACACAGCAAAGCTTTCGGGCACGTCTTTGCCCGTCTTCAGTGCCACAAGAAAAAGAAAAGAATAAAATAAAAAGGAAAAACGGGAAAAAGGAAAAAATATATGTAATAATAGTATTGGTCAACTGCCCCGGTTGGTCAGACGGTTCGCAAGTACTTCTACTCAGCCGACCTAGGCGGACGCTTCATCAGTTGGGTCACACCTTTGACCGCGTCGATTCCGCAATCCACCTTTGGTCAGCCATGTCGAAGCTCGAGCAAACCATCCGACCGCACAGGGCAGAGCCAAAGCCAGAAATGGTGAAAATAGGACAACGGCAGTAACTTCTCTAACCCGTGTATAGTCTGTTTACACTTCTTGATGTTGACCTTCTTTCTTCTTCTCCAATCTTTCTGCCTTCTTCTGCCGCTTCCAAGTCCAATCCGGTGAAAGTCAAGAGCTCCGTGCAGCACATTTTATGTCATGAAATTTCAAATGATTCTTCTTAACGGGGTGGATGCATTTCTGCAAGGCCAAAATTTTTCACGGTTTTTCCCCGTTCTTTGCAAGCTTTTATTGTTCCAAAAAAACACAGCAAAGCTTTCGGGCACGTCTTTGCCCGTCTTCAGTGCCACAAGAAAAAGAAAAGAATAAAATAAAAAGGAAAAACGGGAAAAAGGAAAAAATATATGTAATAATAGTATTGGTCAACTGCCCCGGTTGGTCAGACGGTTCGCAAGTACTTCTACTCAGCCGACCTAGGCGGACGCTTCATCAGTTGGGTCACACCTTTGACCGCGTCGATTCCGCAATCCACCTTTGGTCAGCCATGTCGAAGCTCGAGCAAACCATCCGACCGCACAGGGCAGAGCCAAAGCCAGAAATGGTGAAAATAGGACAACGGCAGTAACTTCTCTAACCCGTGTATAGTCTGTTTACACTTCTTGATGTTGACCTTCTTTCTTCTTCTCCAATCTTTCTGCCTTCTTCTGCCGCTTCCAAGTCCAATCCGGTGAAAGTCAAGAGCTCCGTGCAGCACATTTTATGTCATGAAATTTCAAATGATTCTTCTTAACGGGGTGGATGCATTTCTGCAAGGCCAAAATTTTTCACGGTTTTTCCCCGTTCTTTGCAAGCTTTTATTGTTCCAAAAAAACACAGCAAAGCTTTCGGGCACGTCTTTGCCCGTCTTCAGTGCCACAAGAAAAAGAAAAGAATAAAATAAAAAGGAAAAACGGGAAAAAGGAAAAAATATATGTAATAATAGTATTGGTCAACTGCCCCGGTTGGTCAGACGGTTCGCAAGTACTTCTACTCAGCCGACCTAGGCGGACGCTTCATCAGTTGGGTCACACCTTTGACCGCGTCGATTCCGCAATCCACCTTTGGTCAGCCATGTCGAAGCTCGAGCAAACCATCCGACCGCACAGGGCAGAGCCAAAGCCAGAAATGGTGAAAATAGGACAACGGCAGTAACTTCTCTAACCCGTGTATAGTCTGTTTACACTTCTTGATGTTGACCTTCTTTCTTCTTCTCCAATCTTTCTGCCTTCTTCTGCCGCTTCCAAGTCCAATCCGGTGAAAGTCAAGAGCTCCGTGCAGCACATTTTATGTCATGAAATTTCAAATGATTCTTCTTAACGGGGTGGATGCATTTCTGCAAGGCCAAAATTTTTCACGGTTTTTCCCCGTTCTTTGCAAGCTTTTATTGTTCCAAAAAAACACAGCAAAGCTTTCGGGCACGTCTTTGCCCGTCTTCAGTGCCACAAGAAAAAGAAAAGAATAAAATAAAAAGGAAAAACGGGAAAAAGGAAAAAATATATGTAATAATAGTATTGGTCAACTGCCCCGGTTGGTCAGACGGTTCGCAAGTACTTCTACTCAGCCGACCTAGGCGGACGCTTCATCAGTTGGGTCACACCTTTGACCGCGTCGATTCCGCAATCCACCTTTGGTCAGCCATGTCGAAGCTCGAGCAAACCATCCGACCGCACAGGGCAGAGCCAAAGCCAGAAATGGTGAAAATAGGACAACGGCAGTAACTTCTCTAACCCGTGTATAGTCTGTTTACACTTCTTGATGTTGACCTTCTTTCTTCTTCTGGACAAAAGAAGAAAGAAGGTCAACATCGGTCAGAAAGAAGGTTTGCTCGAGCTTCGACATGGCTGACCAAAGGTGGATTGCGGAATCGACGCGGTCAAAGGTGTGACCCAACTGATGAAGCGTCCGCCTAGGTCGGCTGAGTAGAAGTACTTGCGAACCGTCTGACCAACCGGGGCAGTTGACCAATACTATTATTACATATATTTTTTCCTTTTTCCCGTTTTTCCTTTTTATTTTATTCTTTTCTTTTTCTTGTGGCACTGAAGACGGGCAAAGACGTGCCCGAAAGCTTTGCTGTGTTTTTTTGGAACAATAAAAGCTTGCAAAGAACGGGGAAAAACCGTGAAAAATTTTGGCCTTGCAGAAATGCATCCACCCCGTTAAGAAGAATCATTTGAAATTTCATGACATAAAATGTGCTGCACGGAGCTCTTGACTTTCACCGGATTGGACTTGGAAGCGGCAGAAGAAGGCAGAAAGATTGGAGAAGAAGAAAGAAGGTCAACATCAAGAAGTGTAAACAGACTATACACGGGTTAGAGAAGTTACTGCCGTTGTCCTATTTTCACCATTTCTGGCTTTGGCTCTGCCCTGTGCGGTCGGATGGTTTGCTCGAGCTTCGACATGGCTGACCAAAGGTGGATTGCGGAATCGACGCGGTCAAAGGTGTGACCCAACTGATGAAGCGTCCGCCTAGGTCGGCTGAGTAGAAGTACTTGCGAACCGTCTGACCAACCGGGGCAGTTGACCAATACTATTATTACATATATTTTTTCCTTTTTCCCGTTTTTCCTTTTTATTTTATTCTTTTCTTTTTCTTGTGGCACTGAAGACGGGCAAAGACGTGCCCGAAAGCTTTGCTGTGTTTTTTTGGAACAATAAAAGCTTGCAAAGAACGGGGAAAAACCGTGAAAAATTTTGGCCTTGCAGAAATGCATCCACCCCGTTAAGAAGAATCATTTGAAATTTCATGACATAAAATGTGCTGCACGGAGCTCTTGACTTTCACCGGATTGGACTTGGAAGCGGCAGAAGAAGGCAGAAAGATTGGAGAAGAAGAAAGAAGGTCAACATCAAGAAGTGTAAACAGACTATACACGGGTTAGAGAAGTTACTGCCGTTGTCCTATTTTCACCATTTCTGGCTTTGGCTCTGCCCTGTGCGGTCGGATGGTTTGCTCGAGCTTCGACATGGCTGACCAAAGGTGGATTGCGGAATCGACGCGGTCAAAGGTGTGACCCAACTGATGAAGCGTCCGCCTAGGTCGGCTGAGTAGAAGTACTTGCGAACCGTCTGACCAACCGGGGCAGTTGACCAATACTATTATTACATATATTTTTTCCTTTTTCCCGTTTTTCCTTTTTATTTTATTCTTTTCTTTTTCTTGTGGCACTGAAGACGGGCAAAGACGTGCCCGAAAGCTTTGCTGTGTTTTTTTTTGGAACAATAAAAGCTTGCAAAGAACGGGGAAAAACCGTGAAAAATTTTGGCCTTGCAGAAATGCATCCACCCCGTTAAGAAGAATCATTTGAAATTTCATGACATAAAATGTGCTGCACGGAGCTCTTGACTTTCACCGGATTGGACTTGGAAGCGGCAGAAGAAGGCAGAAAGATTGGAGAAGAAGAAAGAAGGTCAACATCAAGAAGTGTAAACAGACTATACACGGGTTAGAGAAGTTACTGCCGTTGTCCTATTTTCACCATTTCTGGCTTTGGCTCTGCCCTGTGCGGTCGGATGGTTTGCTCGAGCTTCGACATGGCTGACCAAAGGTGGATTGCGGAATCGACGCGGTCAAAGGTGTGACCCAACTGATGAAGCGTCCGCCTAGGTCGGCTGAGTAGAAGTACTTGCGAACCGTCTGACCAACCGGGGCAGTTGACCAATACTATTATTACATATATTTTTTCCTTTTTCCCGTTTTTCCTTTTTATTTTATTCTTTTCTTTTTCTTGTGGCACTGAAGACGGGCAAAGACGTGCCCGAAAGCTTTGCTGTGTTTTTTTTGGAACAATAAAAGCTTGCAAAGAACGGGGAAAAACCGTGAAAAATTTTGGCCTTGCAGAAATGCATCCACCCCGTTAAGAAGAATCATTTGAAATTTCATGACATAAAATGTGCTGCACGGAGCTCTTGACTTTCACCGGATTGGACTTGGAAGCGGCAGAAGAAGGCAGAAAGATTGGAGAAGAAGAAAGAAGGTCAACATCAAGAAGTGTAAACAGACTATACACGGGTTAGAGAAGTTACTGCCGTTGTCCTATTTTCACCATTTCTGGCTTTGGCTCTGCCCTGTGCGGTCGGATGGTTTGCTCGAGCTTCGACATGGCTGACCAAAGGTGGATTGCGGAATCGACGCGGTCAAAGGTGTGACCCAACTGATGAAGCGTCCGCCTAGGTCGGCTGAGTAGAAGTACTTGCGAACCGTCTGACCAACCGGGGCAGTTGACCAATACTATTATTACATATATTTTTTCCTTTTTCCCGTTTTTCCTTTTTATTTTATTCTTTTCTTTTTCTTGTGGCACTGAAGACGGGCAAAGACGTGCCCGAAAGCTTTGCTGTGTTTTTTTGGAACAATAAAAGCTTGCAAAGAACGGGGAAAAACCGTGAAAAATTTTGGCCTTGCAGAAATGCATCCACCCCGTTAAGAAGAATCATTTGAAATTTCATGACATGACGCAGATATTCCACTTCATTTTGTAAAAAGTGACATTTCTCTTTCCGGATCTTGAAACCATATTCAAACAGTCTATGTAGTATTGCCTCCAGATTGTTAATGTGTTCTTCTTCAGTTCTTCCCGTAATAATTATATCGTCAAGGTAGGCAGCCACGTGATGCAGTCCCTTCAGCATTATGTCCATCGTTCGCTGGAAAATGGATGGAGCTGCACTTACTCAAAAGCGTAGTCGATTGTATTTAAGCAATCCTTTGTGAATGTTGATCACTAGAATTTTTTTGGTTCTTCATCAAGCTCCAACTACGGATAAGCGTCTGACAGATCTAGCTTGGAGTACTTTACTTCTCCCTCCAACGCATGATACAGATCTTCTGGAGATGGAATCGGGTACGCATTCGTTACCAACGCTCTATTGAGATCTGTCGAAAAGTCAGCGCACAAACGAACTTGCTTGTTCGGTTTCTTTGCTATCACTATGGGTGCTGCCCAGTCTGTTTGCTCGACTGGCGTAATAACACCCATATCCACATATCTTTGCAGTTCGGCTTCTACAGCTTCTCGCAAAGCAAACGCTACTGGGAACGGTTTCCTTAATACCGGTACGGCCCCTTCCTTGAGCTCCACTCGGGCCATGATTTTCGTGCAGTGTCCCAGTCCTGGCTCGAAGATGGCTGCATACTTCTTTAGTACTTCTCGCAAGGTCTGCTGAGTGGTCACTTGCTTCACTACGGCCTTTGGACGAAGCAGGGATACCAACGACGTCGTGTCGAAGTTGAAGCGCGGAGCCAGTGGCTGGTCTTTCTGCGATTCGAAGCAGAAGTTGTCTCTTCTGTACAGCACACTGAACAGGCAAACGTGCTTCCCCTTTCAAAGCCAGTTCATGGCCTGTATAGCTTTTCAGTCGCACCGATGGAGGGGAGAGAGCGGGCATCCCTATTCTTTCCCTCGACTTCATATTCATGATTGTTACAGCCGCTCCTGTGTCCAATTCCATGGATACCAGTTGGCCATTTACCATTAACTTGACAGCGAAAGAGTCCGTAGTAGGCAATCTATGATCGTGCAGATGTGCTACGCTTGTTACCGTCCCAGTGTGCACTTGTCCCTGCGTTTTCCCCTGGACAGTCTTCCAGTCTTGTTCTGCCTGCCTGACGGTGACTTGCAGCACATTCTTGCCAGATGTCCCACGATTCCGCAGTTAAAGCAAGTCGCCTTCTTGAATACACAGCTGCCTTGAAAATGTCCTACTTTTCCACAGTAGGAACACTTCCGCTTCATGGTAGCAATTTGGTCTGAGCAATACTCTTTCTGGGACACCCTGCAAATTTCCGTCTCTTTGACAGCACTTTTGTCTTGAGAGCTACGGACTTCTTCATCGATTCGTACGAAGGGAACTGCCTCTTCCAAGGTGACGTCCTTTCCCCTGGCCAACAGTTTCCTCTTACAATGTTCATTGGACATACCATTCACGAATTGGACGACCAAGGCTGCTTTTCTTCTCCTCTTCTTTACGTGTCGCCTGTTTATGAAGAAAAGTTTATTGGGTACTTACCCAAACGACGTAGCTTTCGGGAGAAACGACTCCCGTCTTCAGCGTCAAGTGAGAACAGTTGGGAGTTAAACAACGGTCTTATAAAGGTACGAGGTCAGAAAAATATGCGATTAGGCAAACATTGGTATAGTCGGGGACAACGTAATTGACGAGAAAAAGATCATAACAGCTGTGCCGTCAGGTGTTTATGATCTCTCGGAAATCGATGATTTAAGTTTTCATGCTTCAGAATTTCTTTCTTCAATCTTCTTTGGTTTTTCCTTTTGTCTTTCTTGGTCTCTTCCTTGGAAATGTGGGGTCGTACCGGTTGTGTGTCCATACTTTTCCTCTTCTTTATGTGTCTTTGTGTCATTGATGGTCTCGTCTAACGTTGCATGATTTTGCTCCGGCCATTGTGATCGTGATGCGATAGGCAAACATTGGTATCAATTCGTCTGAGTGAGTTCCACTCGTCGCCAACTGTTACAGGGTCACCTACGCAGCCACTGCCGTCCAAAACGTTTTTGATCGTCAAATAAGTATGCGCAAGATGTTACAATGCGATCTTCAAAGTGCCATACTACAATATTTTTATAACGCGATTTTGAAGGTTCCGGCTCCGGACCTTCTTTTACATAAAGCGATTCTGTTTTTTCTTATACGCGGCTATGCCCATGCTATGGCGTAAGGCTTTTTCACCCAACGGGAGCAAACACTGGGACGTTTTGATCTTATGCGCGTTCTCCGTTCGCCCCTGGACGAAGAGATGATTCTACCATGGCAAAAACGTTTTCGATTCATGGTAGGAACGATATTCTCGTTTCGAGAGACGTGTCACGCGATTTGCATAGCCAACGTTACGTTACGCCAGACTGTTATATTCCATGGTCGCAGATATTGCCTCACCCGATTGGGTTTCGGATGAAACGTTGCCCCCACAATCCTGAAGGCCGCAATGGATCGAGCGCTTTCGCTCTCTGCAGTTGTACACCATGCTTCCGGTCACCCGGGCGTGCGCTGGACGTTATACTTCGCCCGCCGCCGAGACTCAAGAATATCTAAACGAGATGCCAGCCGCGTGGTAAGCAACTGCCACGTTTGCCAGTCAATTGACCCGGCACCAGCCAAATGGAGACACGGAACATTGAAAGTGCCGAACGTATGACAACGCGTTGGCATCGATGTGGCCCACTATGGAAGCGAACTGTACCTGACTATGGTCGACTGTGGGCGATCACGGTTTTCCATTTGGTAGCGGCTGAACCAGCGCTGCAGCGCCGGGATTGCTTGGAATCAGTTATTTGTGAACGCGGTGCTCCGGAGGAGCTGCTAGCAGACAACGATTCAGCATTCCGGAGACAAGAGATCACCCAGTTGGCTCAACGTTGGGGGACGCGCCTTCGTTTCCGATTTCCTACACGCCAAGCGGGAACGGCATAACAGAACGGTGCCACCGCACAATAAAAGTAATCGCCGCACGGACAGGAAGTTCAGTGCGCCAGGACGGATGTGAACACACAACCGGCCACAGCATCCGAACCCTCCGCAAAACAACGAAGACGACGCGCCCGGATTCATCGCACAAATCGTGATCAATAAGATCAGGGGCAGAGTTTCTACGTTAGCGTAGTTAGTTAGTTAGTGTCACTCCTTAGCGGTCTAAGCCCCCCGCAGACCACAACATGAGGACAAGTGGCCCCACCCGAAGTGAACTTGGTATGACCAGCCTCATGGCCCCACTGGGGATGTGACCTAAGGTCGCATTGTAAGGAACAGCATGAGGCAGTCATCAGAATGCGACCTTCCTCCGTGGTCATCATCCTCAGGAATTCTATGACCCACCAAATGGGTCATTCTTTCCTATATAAGCAGCAGCAGTAGTTGTCACGGCGTTAGTACTCTTGTAGTCTTCTGTTGGTTGCACCTTTCAATAAATTCTTCCTTAAAGACGTGAGATTTTTGGTCAAGTGCATTTGTTCACCGCGTTGAAGTCGTCCACTGTGAAACTACAGCCGTTCGACCATAAATTAGCCATCGTTGTTCAGGAAGATTACAATTATTAAAGACGGGGTGTCTTGGCATGTTAGATATATTCACGGCTTGTACCTGCTCCTATGAATTCGTAGTGCCTGAAATTAACGGAAACATCGCCCGATCAGCGGATGGATGGGCAGTTATTAGAAAAAACCAGAACATTATAGTAACCTTTCGGAGTTTTCGGGACGATCTGGTTCCGTCGCCAGCGATCTACGTTGCATCTATTTGCATCTATGCGGTTTGGCCCACAATACTATAATTTAGTTAAATTTTGCCTCTTGTGCTCACACAGACGCACCAGAATAGTTGTCAGCAAAAGCCAACAACGTCAGGTTTACATCGGTCGCGTTGATTAGTTGCGCCGGATAACCTGCACTTCAGCGGCTACTCACGCTCTTTACAGTAAGCTAAGGGAACAAAAGTAGGGAAGACCCGAAGACGAGTTCGCTGCCAACTATTATAATTCTGGCGCCTCTGCAAGCATAAGAGGCAGAAACTGGTTTCCGCTGGTCAGTCGTTTTCCTTGATCAGACGGACTTCGCCGCCTTCATAACTAACTCCCCGCTTGCAGAGACTGACATCGCGCTGTGGACGCCAGGAACCTACATCTAAAATTGTAATACCTGCTTTTCTGTGACCTACTGTAAGCCTCTTCCATAAACCGGATTTTTCCGTAATCCGGACTACCCTCCGCCCAGGCGCGACCGGATTAGGTGGGTTTCACTGTACATCAAACGCAGCGCCATTTGATCACAGTCCGATCACTCGGACGACGATTAAATCGCGCGATTTAAACGAATCGAGGAATCACGGAAAATTGTACCCGTTTCTGAAAGCCACGTTAATGGAAAAGAGGTTTATTTCCAAACAAGAAAATCGTGGTGCATGATGATCGTGAAAGCGTAGCTTTCGGGTCATCGTAGACCTGTCTTCAGCGCGATCTGTGCTTTCGGCCCTTCCCCAGGTTTGGCTTTCAGGGAGAGTCCCTCCACTCAGCCGAATCGCACTGGAGTCTGTCAGATCAATCTAGATCTCTCGAGGCTGGTTCCACCGTGATTGGCCGGGTATTAGAGCTGTTCCCTTACCGGCCATCCCCGCAGGAGACACATTGCCCAAGTGTTGGGCTGGTGGTCGTCCACTGTGGTTCGGCTGAGTGGACGGACTCTCCCTGAAAGCCAAACCTACTTGGGACCAAACCAAACCTTGCTGAGGGCCGAAAGCACAGATCGCGCTGAAGACGGGCCTAGGTTGGCCCTAAAGCCCCACTTTGCCTGACCATCGTGCGCTACAGTTTTCCCGTTTGGAAATAAATATATTTTCTATTAACGTGGCTTTCAGCAATGGGTACAATTTTCCGTGATTTCTCGATTCGTTTAAGTGAACGAACCCGTTAAAAACATTGACATATCAAGAACTACATGTGCACATGGAGCACAGGACGAACTACCGGACGAGACGCAAAAGAAGATCAAACCTGACCTGACCGACTCTCCCGAACGATGCCAGACCGAGCCCAACACTTGGACAATGTGCCTCCTCCGGGGATGGTCGGTAAGTGAACAGCTCTAATAACCGGCCGACCACGGTGGAATCAGCCTCGAGAGATCTAGATTTGATCTGACGGGCTCCACTGTGGTTCGGCTGAGTGGAGGGACTCTCCCTGAAAGCCAAACCTCGGGGAGGGCTTACAGCACAGACCGCGCTGAAGACGGGCCTAGGTTGGCCCGAAAGCTCCGCTTTACATGACCATCGTGCGCCACGGTTTCTCGTTTGGAAATAAACATCTTGTCCATTAACGTGGCTTTCAGCAACGGGTACAATTTTCCGTGATTCTTCGATTCGTTCAAATCTTCCTGAATTAAAATGTGCCGAGATTTTGACAAACACAAAATTCGTGGAGCTGCGTCTCCTAAAATAATATAACCTTTGCATCATTTCCCTGTAGAAGCTAGCAGGCCGTTATCGGTCCAAAGTCATGCGAAATCTCTACTGTCGTGCGACCAAATGTACGGCTGTTCCCAATGCGTTGACAGGTGCGCTACCTTCATAGTTCATAGCGACTTGTGGTGCTGCAGCAAGACGACCTCACTTCATTCGACTCGTCATCCACATAAGTTCATTCAACTGGTTAAGCGTTGCCATACATAGAAGTGAAAAGGCTGAAACAAAATTACCTGCTCCAATCGCTTCAAGAACTATTACATATTTGATTAACATTTAAAAGCAGTGCCTATAAAGTGAGTGACGTGTAGCGTGCATTCCACATTGCTTGCGAATCACCCTTAATTCTTCGATCTGGAACAAAAATGATCAGCACTCACCTTCGACAGGTTCTACTCAGTTGCCGTACCCATTGGTAATTTTGCGAAGCTCAGCTTATTCATTACCTACAAGATTCCTGATTCTTCTGCCACGCAAGCAACTTGTGAAAGAGTAGCATTGACTATTGAGCTAACATTCTGAAAAATGAAATTTAAATGATTTTAGCAGTGGTTTGAACCAAGAAAAAGCTTTTTAATTTACATGTCTTCCGGAAGTTTGCTTTCCCCCGTTCTCAGCGAGAAAAGATGACGGACAAATCGGCCGTCATTTGGACGTAAGAAATCCAGAAGGCCATGAAATCTGAAACTTTCTTTGACAAAGAACGACGGGACGTCGTTAGTAAAGGATAAGGGTTAAAAGTATCGTTACAAAGCCCCAACCATTCAGATTCCAATACACCAAACGGGCGCTCTTACTCGTGCCCATCTTGCGTATGTTTTTGATACGTGGCTGCACTTCACTTATAGCACTGCAGATATGTAGTGAAAAAAGGTAAAATCATGATAACGCTACAGTAATTAGTAATAGAAGTAATCCTGCTATTTTTATTTAACGAGATCATTCCTATCTTTGGCAGTGATCAACTGACTAGAACTGTGGATGCACCTTTATCGAGCAGGAAATGCATTGCTTAACTGTAAACATAATGTGCCTGCTCCTTACCTGCACAGCCAAAGCAGCCCAAAGTTGACTTAAGCTCGATAACTAGTTAGCATTCAGTTTTGTGCTATTTCGCACTGCGGGATGTCGTTCTACAGACGACGGACGAGCTGTCAAAACGGGATTCAAGTGATCAATGCAACAGTGATCAGTCGCACTCCAAATACACTAAAGTGGCGATTCCCGTCTAATAACGCGAGCTTTAAATTTGTTTAAACGTATAGGAAATTTTAAAAATTACTTTTAACAGCACGAACCCATTTAAGCAATTCGAAGTTTCGAAAGAAAGCCAACTATGAGCAGGGAGGCAGAGCACTCGCATTACAATGCCTCACCGCCCATGGTACCTACGGTTTGTTTATACTAATTCGCCATACGGTGGTTGGTGTTTGATCGACTGCAACTCTGGTGGAAGCGGACGCAATGAGTTACATCAACTTTCCTTTGCAAGCCAAGGTGGAAAATTACAAGCACACTGTTCTGAGTCTGCAGCAGATTTGTGTAAAAGCATTTGTGCGGTATATATCCAGCGTGCATGGGGTGAAGAAAACCGAAGAGTTCCTTACGTTGTTTGATTTGTATGTTTCTGTTGGAATCGGTGAGCAGCTGATGCGCGAACTGCGGCGGGCACCAGACGTGCTAAGTGTGGAGATGGAACGCTACGATGTTTTACTGAACCATAACAGGTTACCTTTGTCGTACATGAACCTTCGCGATACGCAGTTGTGCGACACCTGCCTAGTTGCGTTGCTGATGGAGCATGCTTCCAGTTTGACGTATTTGAACATTGCCAATTGCGCAAAGCTGTCGGGAAAGTTGCATTCGCTTATTGCGCGCAAGGTCCGGCTGGAAAATCTGAAATTTTTGGACTTAAGTGGTCTTGCTCGCATATTTTCCCATGTTCTGTTTAAAACCAAACACGACAGCGTAAGAATTCCAGTGGTTTCCCTTTCGGACGCACTCGTCTCGTTAATTCCCACGCAAAACCGCGGATTGGCCGATTTGCACAAAGCAGAAGGAGCGAAAACTCTGGAAGAAATAACCTGGTCACCTATCGACTCCGATGAAGGCAGCTCTTCCGCTTCACTCGGTTTGGCTGTGTCAAATTTCAAGATGCTGACAGCGGCAATGACAAATTTGCAAGGCATGATATTTCGCGGCGACATTGGAGGCAATGAGGTAATAACATCTATTCATTGGTTGTTCGTTGTTGCATTTTAAAAGATATTACTGTTTGCAGCCGAGCGTGGAAAGTGTTGGCAGAATGTTTACAGAATTGCTTGCCCCAACCTGTCAGCTGAGGTACCTCGACCTGTCCGGTTGGCGGCATTTAGGATTCATGCACTATATCGAGCCGCTGCGCAATTTGACCACTCTCGTTTTGAACGACGTGCAACACCTGGATCACGCGATAGATGCAATCTGCGGCGTGAAGTCTTTGATGTAAGTCGACTCTTTTTTCTGTGCCTTTCATAGTTTAACTTGTGCAATGCCAGGCATTTGGACGTGTCGCAGCACAACCGAATAACTGGCGAATTCAGTCGGCCAGTTATTACGTTGGACCGACTTGTCCGTAGTTTACCATTGCTAACAGCCCTGGACATCTCTGGAACAAACTTGGCCTCTGCTCCCTCTAACGACGATTGGCTAGAGGTAGGCGGCTTTGCGTTTGCTTTGTCTGCTGCCGAATTATTGTAATTGGAAAGTACCATTTGTGGCCTTGCAGCTAAACAGCCGTTGGTGAAGAAAACCTTTCAAGCCTTCTATAGTGACGAATTACTGTTCCCCTTAGTGGCAATTCCAATCAATTATTGTAATCGTAAATATTCGTAAAAGATGCTCATGTACACTTCAGTTGGTAATGATCGTTACCAATGTTGGTGGCCTAACAGGACGACGCCTGATGCAGTTCGAGGGTTTAATATAACGGGACAAAAATTTTAACATGACTGTGGTTCGTCTTTTGCATTAGTTTGCGCGGTTAGCGTCTTATGTATTGAACACTGGGCTTTTGTAATGGGGTAATTGCAGGGTCTCAACTGTTTTCCTTAAGTCTTAGTGCATCTCGTGCTTTCCAGACCACTAGTGCCACGTATATAGCGGGCAAAGAGTCCTTTAGGTAACGATCTTATGTACTGCTGATTGGCGTGTCAACCATTCCGTGATGTCTGTTGAGCCCAAAAGCGGTAAACGCTTTTCTTCCATTGAAATGTAAATCCTTTCTTTCAACTGACTTCTCAAAGTCATATTCGCCATTTTCTCCTCTGTGAGTGGAAATGCTTCCTCTGCACAGTATACTTTTTGTTCACGCGCATGTCTTGCAACATTCCGCTAGGTTTATGGTGTCTGTCCATACGTTGCTGACCACAAGGGCTGGTCCACGGTTGACTGTTTTCATTGTGCGTTATGAACATAGCCTTATTAAGTTTTCCATAGAGCAGTATGTGGCTGGCTGCACAAAATCCGTGGTTGCAAGCTGCTTGAGCATAGTGTTGCGTACTCTGCCACCGTCCAAGCATTAATCGCTTGATCCGTGAGCGCGTTTGGACCAAGCGATCGCGGTCGTCCGCTGTACCTCGTGAACATACAGTTTAACCTGGCTTTCGGATTATTATAACGCCTAACGTTATACATGTGCGCATTGAATATGCGGCTTAACGTATTGCCAACTTCTTCCCAATGTATGATGCTGAGCGGTTGCATGTAATTCCATAAATGATGGCTCGTTTTCCGTGTTGTGATATCTTGCCACTGTTTTCGTAAAAAATGGACCGCAGCTATCGTGAATTTCTAAAGAATACGTCGAAGTTTAGCCGGTTGCCGAGATGTAGAAATTTTTCTCCGTGCTTCCATGTGAGGGTATGGTCAGCAAGTAATTGCTAGTAGAAAAGATGGGTTTCTTAGTATGACTATTCTCGGAGAAGCTTCCTTTCATGTGAATAATCTCTGACTGTAAAAACGTTAGGTTGCATGTGCTCACTGCTCTGTCTATCATTCCTTTGATAATTCTGGTGAAAAGAAGTCTCGTTTACCTAAAGGACTATTGTGTTACTTTTTGTCCGCTGCCTACGGCACACGAGTAATCCCGAAAGCTACAGGGTTCTATAAAATTTAATAAAATCGGTATGTCATCGTACTACCACAACGTGACGTCTTATTAAAGGTCAATTTTGAAGAAAAGATACGTATCCTTGTTCTGTCAGCTTTAATCGGCGGAGCTTTCGGAACAAACGTGTTCCGTAGTCAGCGCAGTTCAGACCATTACGTTCATCTGAATTGCGCTGACTACGGAACATGTTCGTTCGAAAGCTTCGCCGATTAAAGCTTACAGAACAAGGATCCGTATCCTTCTTCATTATGAAACGCTTTGTTTCTAATCTTTCTTGCTTAAAGGTCAGTATTACCATACTTAAATTGAGCTTTCAAAGCGAATCTGGTCCGTCGTCAGTGTGTCAGTTTGTAAGCTAATGATGTAATTGACCTTTATTAATCATTCGGTTCATTTGCCTTGAAAGGTAGTGTAAAGGATGGTTATTAGTATTATGCATTTTTTGGCGATGGTGTCAGTTAAGGTCTTTCTACATTTAAAATGTAGTAATCTGTCTCCTAGCATTAAAAATAAGGTTTCTGAGCACGGGATAAGTTCTCATTTTTTAAATTTGAACCACACGGCTTTGATCCCGTTAAAGACACAAGATAGCGCGTAGCTTTCGGGACACTTCCTAGTCCCGTCATCAGTTTGTACAAAGGAAGTATTGGCTTATAATAACCTTAGTAAAGGAAGAATCTTGTTTAAAATCTAAGTACTTGAGGTTTTAAACTGTAAAGTGACTTTTTTATAATCATTCTTCTGTTTGTCTCTCCCTTGTTAATTCTTCTTGGTTAGCCCCTGTTCGTCGTATCACCGAGGAGCAGGAAGGCAAATGGCAACATTTAGTTGTCCAAGCCGTCAGGGACCAAATGTCACTGAAGTAAATTCCATTTTCCCTGTTTATTCAATCATTGTAATGGATATATAATGCTTCTTTGTACTTTCTTAATTTAAAATTCCTTTCCCAAGTCAACGTGCCAAATAGCTACGTGCTATCTTGTGTGTCTTTAACGGGATCAAAGCCGTGTGGTTCAAATAAAAAATCTGTCTCCTGCTGATATGCTTTGATGTATGCCGCTGTCACCTATCGTTGCGTATACTATCAGTATTTGGTTGGTGCCAAAGTAATTGTATCGTTTAAAATTTTTGTAATGGCTGCAACCACTATTACTTTTGCCCCAACCTAATATTTTTATTCAGCCGAGCGCAGGCAAGTCGCCATATTGCGGTCGTCTTGCTCAAATTTCTCGCAGGGCTCGTATTCATTTAAAGAAGTGCAGTGCATTAAAAATAGGACTTTTGTAACGGTGTAATTAAACGTGATTTGATATTACTACGATCACCGTTGAACAGAGTTTATTACATATGAATTTCCCGTAGCTTTCGGGATCAACCGTGTCCCGTCTTCAGCGGCTAATAAAACCGGTGATCCCGAAAGCTACGGTGCATTCTTATGTAATAAACTCTGTTCAACGGTGATCGTATTACTACCAAATCAAGTGCATTGTTGCATTGGAAAAGCGCAATCTCGCTGCAGTGGTCATGAAGATCATTGGAATTGCAGATGTTTGACAGTAAAAGCGTTGCATCAGAGTCCATCCGACCATCGCTAGAGAACTCACCGCGACACCCACCTTTTTCATTTACTGTTATTAGTCACATACCTCGGCAGTTCCCAAGTCTTTTACCTGCTTTTCAATAACTTAAGCGTCTGCCTGATGTGGCCTAATACTTTTGTCACGCGGTTGGTTGGATGTCTTCCGCATGCATGCAGGGATCATCCGTAATTGCGGAGTGCTTATCGTTCGCTCATGGCGCACGGTTGACAAAATGAAAGAAGCTTGTAGATAAGTTGAGAATAATTTGTTTCTACTAGGTAGTCGCGAATTAAAGTTTCGATTTTTACTTCTAACTTGAACGGTCATAATTCTTCTCGGAACGTGCTTTATTTGTCTGAATAAGCATCGTTCGAAGGACCACATCATCGTCCAACGTAATGGGAACTTCGATGTTTCATCAATACGTCTGTGGTCGAGAAAATTGCCAAAGACAATTTGCACGTCATCCAAATTACGGAAAGTTTTCCCACGACTGGACAGTCCAAGGTGCTTGATAAAAACGATAATCTGTAGGTAGGCAATTGATCAGATAAAGGGGATAAAGCAGGGCCGTGTAACCCAACACGTTCACCTCATTCTTTACGATTCTAGAAACGTGTGGTCGGGTGTTATCGTAAATTGTTTGTCCCTCTATTGATTAGCGCTCCCCGTAGTTCCGTCAGTGTCCGCTTTTTTAGTTTCTGCACGGTACTTTTTTGCTGGGATGGTTTCGCCAGGTTTAGAAAGCTTTAATGAACCACGCTGCTCGTTTACCACCGTATATTCACGGTTGTTATCTTTTGATAAAGCTTGGACTTTGGCATCTGAGACGTTCCTTGGGATTCACTCACCTTAACGATTTTTTAAATCGTGTCACTAGCTTTCAGTCATTGTGTTCAATTTTAAGCGTTTTCTTCACGTATTCTTCATATGAATGGTGACTTTTCGCCATTCCTGAGTTTGCCTTACCAACTATGAAAGTTCTAATCGACGAATTAGCAATCGCCAAATACGTCAGTAGTTTCTGTGGCAGTTGCGACAACGCTACGATTTCTTTAAATGCAGAAAAGGAAGGAATACGAAAATCGCGTTTATTTATGGTTTGAAAAACGATACCGCATTTCATGGTGGGAAAATCCGAAAGTAACGAAACGGCAACATAACGGTTAATATGAGCTGTCAGACGATTCGCAACTTCGACACACACGCAGCTAAGAAAGCAAGGGTAAATCGGCGGTGCTGCAATATCAGAACTTTTGCGTGCGCCAACCTAATATTTCCTGAAGTTGTCAGGATATCAGTGTTTCTCAACCTTTTTCGCGCTATCGCCCCCAGGACCTTGCCGTCGCCCCTTATCGCCCCCCCTCTACACATCACAATCACCCCCTGCTCTGATTGGTCCCCTACGGCCTACGGAAAGTTGGCTGGTTTATTCTTAGTACTCTATTTCCCTGCTATGACGTCACACGTGTACAAGAAATTTTTGTAATGAGGGATGAGTTTAAATTCAGACTTTATTTCATGCATGCACTATTTCGTTCACTGTATGAAGTTTTAAAAAATTAGAGAAAAGCCTGATACTGCCGAAACGAAATTAGTTTCTGGATGTTAGGCTGAAAGCTGGTCAGCCGCAACCGCAGGTCACCACGTTTCGCTATTTGTAACCGGCTTCTCCTCTTCTCCAGAAGGTCTGTTACCACGTTAAACCCTCTTTCCACTAAATACGATGAGGGAAACGCGATGAGCAACTTTTTTACAGCATTCCATAGGCGAGGATATAAGTTAGGTATGTGTGGTTGAAGCCAGAAAGCTTGGTACCCGTTTTTAAATTTTTGCTACAGCTCTTCATTTGTTTGCAACTCGATCAATTCCTCTTATATGTCGACTGCTGCATTCTCAGCACAAGAAAACGGTTCTATCACCCAACTTGGGATTTCCATACATGTGCATCCCCACTTAGCCTTAACTTCTCTTCCATTTTAGCTTGCATGGCTAAGGGTGTGGTAATAGTTACTACTCTTAAAATTTCCATAATAGCTATATTGCTTAACTGCTCAATTCTCTTTCGTTTGCTATTACATTTATGTATAAGACAGTTCACTTATGTAAAATGTGACGCCAGGTATAAGCGTAACTGCCAAATTAGAAGCTTTCTGGAAGGGCACGGTCAGCTAACACCAGCCTAACAGAGAAAGAATAGCACAGAAAGTCAGATGTCCGCCAAAGCGCAAATAAAGCTGAACAATATGAAGAATCTATTATTAGAACGTGGTGGAGGCAGCATAGAGAAAGGTTGAGAATAGCTTTGATCAGATGTGCCTTCCTGAGTAGGACGCTGATTCTGCCGCGTGAAAAGCTTGTCCCCGATGAAACGGTCGACAAACGATCACGACCACGATTTGCATTGCCGTTTAGTGTGAGGGAATTATTCTAGTTGCCGACAGCGTATGTGACTGAATGGTAGATGCGACATCCGTATTTGCATTTCAAATTTTACTGTACACATGCATTTGAAGCAAGATACAAGTCGATTCTCTCCTAAACGCACAACAGCTATGTATCGCCCCCTCCAATTTTCTATTGCCCCCATCAATCTTCTATCGCCCTCTTCAATTTTCCATCGCCCAACTCGGTCCTCTATCGTCCCCTTTATCGCCCCTCCGCTTCCATCGGCCCCCTAAAATCTCACATCACCCCCACCCTTGAGAAACACTGGGGTAGATTAGTCGCTAATGGTATTTAGTGATAGCGTGTAGTGTTTCTCAAGGTCTGACTAATCACTGTTCCTTTTTTTGAAAGAGCCCGTATATTCCTCACCGCCTGAGGACCTTACCGGCCAAGAAAAATGACGGTGCAAACGACTGGGGAACGGTTCGTAGACCATAGTGAGGCTAGCCCGCCCTTCCGGTCCTTTCTTCCCGCCATTTTTCGCTGCTGACCCTCCACTCTTGTTCTTTTCCTCTTTCCCCTTTAACCCACCGTTTTTCCGTGGACCAATGACTCTTGAGGCATTGCTTCTTCTGAGTTCTTGATCACCCAAACAGTCCATTTCGCCTCCACTGCTCCCTGGAATCGCTCACCGCTACCGGGTGCGATACAGCGCCTTTGAGAAGCATTTGCTTTAACTGTGGATAAAGAGTAGAAGGCAAGCGTAATCGTCAATGTCGTTAAAGCATTGTTGCGCTGATGGCAGTGCGAGTTAGCTCTGAAAGCTTCGTATTAGTCTATTATGTTGAAGACAAACGACTTCGCAACGGGCACGTAAGGTTTCATACCTTTTCCGTAATTGGCCGTTTGTTGATACAATTGAAAATAGGATTTCTTGATACAATTGAAAATAGAATTTCCTAAATTTGTTGATGCAGTCTTTTTGTTCCTGAAGCTTTCGGGGACTTTTCCCGTCTTCAACTGTAATGTTTGCGATGTTCGACGCAGATTAGCGCCAATGTTAAACACTTTGCCAGTAAACCGTAGCCACCGCTAGAATGTTTCCTCCACTTCGATAGTGAATTAAAAAACCAAGAATGATCTTTTCGAGGTAGAATTATTATTAAGCTTAGAGAAAACAGTAAATGTATTGGTTTCGTGCGACACTGAAACTAGGATTTTATTATTTTGACAATGTAGATTTTCCCATCATTCTTTATTCTCATCATACGGCTTATTTGCCGTTGAAAGTAAATGACCACACGAAGCTATCGGGACACAGCCTAGTCCCGTCTTCAGCGTGTACAATGACTATTTCACTGTGTCAACATAGGTTGAAGAACTTGTGTTTAAACCGAGTTCTTTAGAGTTTAAACTGTCATGTAGTTTTTCTCTTTAAAGTGTTTCCTAAATTTGTTCTTCTCTGACAACTTCTCCTTGTATTGGGACTGTTCGTCGAAATAATATTGAACTGGACGACAGTTTACAACATTTAGTGGCAATAATCAACATGGTCCAAATATCACTAAAACACACTCCTTCATCCCCGTTGATGCATTCATTGTTATGAATGTAGAGGGATTCTTTTATCTTCCTTATTCTAAAATTCTTCTCTTGTGTTAACGCTCCAAAGAAAACCTGGTCATTAAACAAAGTACAATCAATGACATGCTCAATAAAGGCAGAGGATCTTTTACATTCTTCTATAGCCACAATCGGATCTCTGGTTTGTGGTCTACCTCTGCCAGTGACAGTGTCCCCCGTAGGTCTCCTGTATGCATTACGGTATCTTGTCAGTCCCGCCAAGTGTTGTTGAACCCGGTATGCTGCAGAATGTCCAGTTGCTCCTATATGTAAGAGGCTCCGCAATCACACTTCAGTTGGTAAACCGATCCTGGCCTTTGGTTTGCCGGTATTCTGGTTGTTTCAGTTCTTATGATAGACCTGAGGTTGAAAAAACCTTTGAAGAATGTCGTGATCGCTTGTTCTCTAGTGACTCGGTAGATAAGATCACTAAGACCGGGATAATATGGTAATATCAACTTCAATTCTCCAACTGAGTCTTCTCTCCTTGTAAACTCTCCACCTATCCACTTCCTCACTCTCTTTCTTATGCACTCAGTAATGAAACTTCCCGGGTAATCATTCTGTATCAAAGTCCTGTAGATGTCAGTTCTTCTTCTAGGAATTCTTCATCACACAATACCATTGCTCTATCCACCATCCCTGAGATAACTCCTACTTTCACACTCAGAGGATGGTTCAAGTAAAAATTTTTACTCCAACCATCCTCTGGGTAAAAATTATTACTCCAACCATCCTCTGAGTGTGAAAATAGGAGTTACCTCGGGGATGGTGGATAGAGCAATGAGATTGTGTGATGAAGAATTCCTAGAAGAAGAAGTGACGTGTACAGGACTTTGATACAGAATGATTACCCGGGAAGTTTCATTACTGAGTGCATAAGAAAGAGAGTGAGGAAGTGGATAGGTGGAGAGTTTACAAGGAGAGAAGACTCAGTTGGAGAATTGAAGTTGATATTACCATATTATCCCGGTCTTAGTGATCTTATCTACTGAGTCACTAGACAACTAGGATCACGACATTCTTCAAAGGTTTTTTCAACCTCAGGTCTATCTTAGGAACTGAAACAACCAGAATACCGGAAAACCAAAGCCAGGATCAGTTACCAACTGAAGTGTGATTGCGGAGCCTCTTATATATAGGAGCAACTGGACATTCTGCAGCATACCGGGTTCAACAACACTTGGCGGGACTGACAAGATGCCGTAATGCATACAGGAGGCTTACGGGGGACACTGTCACTGGCTGAGGTAGACCACAAACCAGGGATCCGATTGTGGTTATAGAAGAATGTAAAAGATCCTCTGCCTTTGTTGAGCATGTTATTGATTGTACTTTGTTTAATGACCAGGTTTTCTTTGGAGCGTTAACACAAGAGAAGAATTTTAGAATAAGGAAGATAAAAGAATCCCTCTACATTCATAACAATGAATGCATCAACAGGGATGAAGGAGTGTGTTTTAGTGATATTTGGACCATGTTGATTATGGCCACTGAATGTTGTAAACTGTCGTCCAGTTCAATATTATTTCGACGAGCATTCCCAATACAAGGAGAAGTTGTCAGAGAAGAACAAATTTAGGAAACACTTTAAAGAGAAACCACATGACAGTTTAAACTCTAAAGAATTCGGTTTAAACACAACTTTCTTCAACCTATGTTGACACAGTGAAATAGTCATTGTACACGCTGAAGACGAGACTAGGCTGTGTCCCGATAGCTTCGTGTGGTCAATTACTTTCAACGGCAAATAAGCCGTATGATGAGAATAAAGAATGATGAGAACATATACCATGATAAAAATTACTATTTTTAATGTAGATTTTCCATGGTATTCTCCAGTAACAGGTTCACAACAAAGCAGAGCATATATACGCACTCTGTACCGTAAACCTAATTCCATGTGCTAACCATCATGTGTTGATCAATTCGTTGCAGTTCCTTGGGTGGCTAATTTGAAAATGTTTTACTGTCGAAAGACTGGATGTCTTTTAACGGGAGCGTAGATATTCATGGTGTTGTATTTTCACGGATTTTCCCGCTGTTTTTGTACGTTGTTGAATCTGTAAGCTGATATGGTCTCCCTACCAACGGATGGATGTGACTGGTTATAAAAGGACATGGTCAAAAAACGACGTACGGGTTTACTCTCTCGAATATTTCGGAATGCTCGAGTTCCGTCTTCAGCGTGCAAGAGCTTACAGGGATCATCCGTAATTGCGGGGTACTTATCGTCCGCTCATGGCGCACAGTTGACAAAATGAAAGAAGCGTATAGATAAGTTGAGCATAATTTATTATACTTCTACTGGTAAGTCACCACTAGTTTCTACTAGGAAGCTCTTGCTCGCTGAAGGCGTAGCTCGAATGTTCCGAAAAATTCGAGGGAAAACCAACGGATGGAAGAGAGTGGTTATAAGATGACAGGAACACAAAACATGTCGTTTTGTGTTCTTGTTCTCTTATAACCACTCTCTTCTATCCATTGGTAGGGAGATCGTCAGTTTATTTATCGATCTATCAACGTACAAAGAAGAACGGAAAGAATCCGTGAAAATACAACACCATGAAGGTTTTACTGTATGTGAAGTAGGTTCCCGATAACAGGGAAGAATATCATTAGAAAACCAGTGTTGTCAATGTTAGGACATTGAGGACATGGCAGGGAAGGTCCATTAAAGCAGTCATTTCCAAGCGTTTGCATTGCCATTCTTTAAAGTAATAAAGCAATATCTATACGTACATGTTCGTGAGACGATTTCGCTAGTAAACTTCTCGTTTATTGAAGTGTACTTCCACTGTGTTTCGCCAGCTTTCGATGTTTCAGTCAACCTCTCATTCTATTTAAAGCCACCCGTCTGTCTTAGCTTACTCTTCTGTCGTTGAAAATGATTTATTCATTCAAGTGTCGCAATGAAGTTTGCTGTAATAATTATTTGGCGGAGCATTTGTTTGGCCCTTTCGGTTTCGTTACATTGCTCATTGTGTCTGTTTTTCAGGCCGATATGAAGCCAGTTCCGTTGAAGTGAGTTAGGCAAACTATAGTTGCGTACTTTTGTAATGTGTCAGTCTCAGTAGTTACGTGGACAGCGACATTTGCGGTCTGAGGCACTTGAAAAGTCCGCTACAATTCTTAGGGATCTTCGGTTGCGGCGTTGCGCACTTCAAGAGGCTGCCGGCGGAAATTGTGCGGTCATCTGACCTTTTCTGCTCCCCTTTGTTAACTTTGTATTAATAGATTGCCGGCGAGTTCAGCGAGGATCAAGTATTCGTCGCAATAGAGCATTACTTGCACCGTCCATTGATGCTCCTGAAGGTGCTAAACGAAGCTTACCAATTGTACAGATTCGAATCATCTTCAAAGCATCGGAAAGCTCTGGAGTTCATGATATTAGTCATGAGAGAGCATCCGAACAACGTGAGCATTCAAATCGCCGGCAGTGCATGCCTATTTTACATTTTGCGCTACGTGAGCTTGGACTTGGTGAATCGGCAACGAGTAATAGACGTCCTGTTGACAAGTAAGTGGTCGACTTTGTTCGATTGGGCTTTGCTCAAATGATCAAATTTAGGTATGGAAATTCATTGCAACGAGCAAACAATGGTTCGCAACTGCTGCCTCTCGCTGTGTCAATTCGAAATTCCCAATGATCTTTTGCTAAACTACATGCGAACCATAAGTATCCTGTTGGTCGTTCTTGAACAATTCGAAGACGTTATGACGCAACGTATTGTTGTTCATCTTCTGAACACAATGGCCTGCCACGTGACCGGAGCTCAGAAGCTAACTGTTGGCGGCTTGAACGCCGTTGAGGTTGCCCATCTCCATTTGTTCAATTCAAGCAAGATCATTTTCTTCGTTTCATTTTCCAGAAAGTTCTGTGGGTTATCTGCAGCAAATACGACAACAATGTTTGCGACGAAGTCATGGAAGTGGCATGGAGCTTTCTGTGGAACATTACGGGTAAGCGCTTTTCGTTGTTCAGCGTGTCAAATTGCAAACAATGCCTTGGCTGTAGATGAGACACCTGAGAATTGCAATCGTTTTCTGAATGAGTACGGTATGACAATCTTCTACGATTGTTTTATGGTAAGTGATGACTTTCGAAGCATCATAAGTTCACCGATTCTCGTTCAGAAGTTCCCTGAACGTAATGAACTGCTGCGAAACATGATGGGTCTTGTGGTAGGACGAGCAATTATTATTTATCATTCAATTAGCTACTCTTGGGCCATTGTTTAAGGGTAACATTGCCGAAGTGCCCTCGCTAAGACCCCGCCTTATGGACGTCCGCTACGTGTCAGCCTTCTTGTAAGCTTTACGACTACTTCGGTCAGCGTCGTGGTTTTAATCTAAGCTCCTGTTTAAAGCAAACTGTTGGACAATCTAAGCGACGGAATTGAAATCAGCTATAATAGCGCCGGTATGCAAACTTCAACAAGTTTCTTCGTTACTTTGTTATTCTACACTGATTCACAATGTCTTGTAGGCGTATTAGCACATCTAATCAGTGATGGCCCAGATGCGTGGAAAATAGACTTTCCAACGCGCGAAGAAGTGTCAACTCGATTAATTCAAACGATTCAAACTTGGCAGCTAAGATCTAGACGTTTCATCAATTACAGGCAAGCAATGCAACTATGCAACGGATGTAGAAAAGAAACTTTTCAGGTCGTTTGAACCGATCATCCGCCTGTTACCTTTGTTCGAAAGCCGTGCTTCACAGTACTGGGCCGTTTGGGCGTTGGCCAACTTGACTACTGTTGACGGTAACTGTGTTTGCTAATGCCAAAGATGGCTGCTAACCGTTGACTGATTTATTGAAGGCGCCAAATATTGCCCGTACGTGGTGGAAGAAGGTGGCGTGCAATTGCTTAAAAATATCCAAGACGACAGTCGTTCGACTGACGATTTAAAAAGGCTAGCCAACGTTGTACTAGATAACGTCAATGCTTTGTCATCGAACGATATGGAAACAGTTCCCCTCGCGAGCTAACTGCGTTCGCAACGCTGTGTTCAATTGGTGACACCTCTGCTACGGTGTCCGTGGCCCACCTGCATGCGGCTCATTCCGCATTGTCAATTTGAACCCACCTGCGGGTGGGCTGTAAGATTGCTCTTGTGGCTCACAGTAAAAGTATTTTTATGAATATTATTTATCAGAGTTTCACCGAAAGAAAACAAGTTGAAGACGAGTGGTTTTCTAACGGGTTAAGACAGTATCAGTACTATAGTAGAAACTGTAAGTTGTATGATAGGAACAAACTAGCAAGCCCAGCTTATGACACAGTTCCCAATGCTCCGCCAAGATGAAGCTACGAAACGGGAGCAAGCGTCTTTTTTATCACATGATAAAATGGAACTAACGGAACATAGTACAATTAATCACGCACTCATTAACAAAGGGAACTCATTCATCAGGCACATCTCCAGGATCAACCATGACAAATGGGTAGAGATCACCTTGTCTGATTAGTGAGACAGGTCAGTACCCAATCTCCACTTGACACCGTTTTTCTGATCTCAACGTTCCCTGCGTATTCCGTTTGGAAAAACATGTCAAGGTGTAAGTTGTATGATAGGAACAGTCAAAAGGAGTAAAATAGGAACAGTCAACAGGAGTCAGTGGCAGTCAACAGGAGTAAAACATCCCGATAGCTCCGTACGTACAGTACGCTTCGTCCTTTGCTAATGAAGTACCCTATACTTGACCACTGCGGACGTTGCCCCTATAACTTAGACATTGAACATAAAACCCAGTTCTAAAAATTTGTCAAAGAGAACATATAAAAAGAAGCCTGCTTAATCAGGTCACTTAAAACGGTCGCATTAGGCAATCATTTCTTGAAAATCGAAAGGATGCTTAAGCCGTATTTAAACCAGATTAGTGATGCCCTCTAGTGGTCTGTTAGTATTCTTATTGTAACGAATCGGAAACATAAGCACTGTGCAATCTGATCGCTTCTATTCGCACTGGTGCAAAATTCCGACAACATAATCGCATTCGGCTGTTTGCACCATCTTGCTCCTCTTACAGTAAGCCACCTGAAACTGCCTGCGAATCGAACTTCTCATCAAGGTTCGTTGAAATCAAGGAATAAACGTTTGCTCGAGCGCAGCCCATTAAAACGCAATCTATTTTGCATTTCAAACCCGTATGCGCTACGATTGACTGCAGCGTCACGATGATCCCTCATTTTACTCGTTGGAAGCGACAGCTTAATGTCATTGTGCTGGCTAACAGTACTTCTTTATCCGTAACACCATCAGCAATAGTTAGTTTTCAGACAACAGTAGAAATGAAAATGAGAAGAAACATTAAGCTATTGCCGACCGGGCGATTCACTCCTCCGCGCCTAATTTTGCCGCCACCACAACGATGACGAGGCGGCGGTTAGTTCATGTCCATTGTTTCTATTTTGGGATTCGCTTCCTGTGTGTCGTTGCCTTTCGTTTCGCCGCTCTGACCGGTCGAATTTTCAAACTTGTCCGTCGTATTGTGCTCGTTGGCTTCGGGAGCCTTCGCGCTAGGATCGTCCTTTTGCTTCGGCGGTTCAGGCTTTGGTTTGTTTATCACCTGACGCGCTACCAATTCAAACGACTGAAAATTGAAAGATGAAAAACAGGTAAAAAAGCAGAACATGGTAATGAGTACTTCTCGAGCAGCCACAATCTGCGAGACAAACACAGACGGAGGATCGGTTGGTTTGTGACGGTTTTGCATACTAATGTTCTTTTCGTACCATTGATACTTTTCCTCAATGGCCTTTTGCAATTTCTCCGCATCCTTCGCGTCCCAATGATCATACATGGGGTTCTGAATCAATAAGCCATCTAACAAATCAATCACTTTACCAATGTGAGCTGCCCCACCTTGGCTTGGTATGCGTCGTATGCCTTCTGCGCCTGCTGCAGCGAACGAGCCAAGTCGTCAAACGCTTTCGGACGTTCGCATGCTTCGCGCCATCGTTCAACAACGGGGTCTCCATAACTCTGCAATCCATAGACAAAATGGACTACTAAATTCTTTCACTACTGTTTTTGCGAACTATACCTTTAGCTCATTCAATCTTTCCTTGTAGACTTCAGTTTTTTGGTTCTCGCCCTCCTCGTAAAGCCATTCTTCCGTAGTATTCAAAAGATTCAAGAACGCTGCGTGGTCCTACGGAAAGAGCAAAGAAAAGGTTAGAGAATTGCCAAATGCACAAACGGTTGTGCAACCGAGTCGGTGATGAAACTTCTTAGAACGTCGTTGATTTTGTCGCGCATTTCGTACACGTACTCTTCGACCGCGTTTTTCGCATCTGCTCTTTCCTTTTCCCTCTGATCCATTCGAATAAATTCGTTCTGAAGCGAGTAGATAATTCTGACGTGGGGAAACATTCTTTTTCGCTTTCAAACGCCAACCTCGAGTCCTTTGACCAAATCCATTTCCTTCTGATCCAAACAGTACACTTGCTCCGCAATGGGCAAGTCAATGACTCGTGCTTTGACAGTTGGCTTCTCCGTGGTTGCAGAAGGCTTTTCGTTCGCCTCCGCTTTTTGCTCGCTCATCTTTTCACCTTCCCCCTTTTCCTTAAACATCACAACATCAGAAGAACAACTACAAAGGATTTGCAATTTCAGATTACGTCAGCAGCCTTGGGTGCTTCATTTGACATTGGTTCAGCAGTGTCCATTTGTTCTTCAACGGCAACATTCGTTGTTGCTGCTGCTGTTGCCGCCTGCGAGGGTCCCGTGGAAGCCACCTTTTCGTGCATCGTGGCAGAGCATACGGAGAATATTCCGTTCGGATTAATTCGCACTTTAACTTTCACCTTTGACGCTGTTCCTTCAGGCGATGGTGCAACGCCGTTTATGGTAAACTTCCCTTAAAGCCAAAAGGGGAAAGTACTTCGCACAAGCAATTGTTGACGAACCAACCGATCACGTAGTCTGGATAAGGTATGCAGTTGGGGGACGAGTAGGCCGCACGTAGAGCGAACGGCTGCGAACGATAAAACGTCAACACTTTCGAAAATGGAAATGCGTGACCGGGAGAAAAAACCTCGGATTCCCTTTAAAAACAAAGCACGATTAATAAAGTGCGAGAATGCCGACTGGAAAACATCGGTCGTTTCAAAGTCGCTTAATGTGCAAACTTCGTTACAGTGAAGACATGCACGTTCCTAATGAACCATTAAATGGATTACCCGTCTCCTTCTACATCTGTATCCCAGTTCAATTTGACTGAATACGGCTGAACATCAGTGAGACCGAACTCCCGTACGCGGAACGTTGGGCTCAAAATTGCACACTGAAACGTTCAGTACAATGACTTCAGCCGAACCCAAAGGCCATACAACCTGAAGGGTACATCCGCGCGCCACCGCCTCGTCTTGGTTCAACGTTGTGCAAGGTTCCTTGCCAAAAATCTCTTTGACAAGACTTTTCAACTTTGGGAGACGACTGCCGCCGCCGACCAATTCCACGCTGTGCACATCTTCTACTTTTAGCTCTAAGAAAGACGGTGAAGTAGAAAAGCAGAAGAGATAGTAAAGCAAACAGTTTCTTACTGGCCTCTAACAGTATCTGCTTCAGTAGACTGGCGAACTTGGCAAATAACGCGGAGCACAATTCTTCAAAGTCGCTTCTGCAAGTGAACAAAACGATTATGGCATGTGCAAATGATTGTTGATAAACGAAAACAAACATATCTCAAAAGTACTAATGGCTCATTAAACATTTTTGTTTGCCCTGCCACTAATAGCAACTCAATTCAAAATACCGCCATAGCATTGAGCAATCGTTCTACCATAGGAGAAGAATTGACGAAGCGAAGGTGAAGCAAAAGAACAAGGTTTTACAATCAAATTCACCACCGAAATTGATTGTACTGCTGAAACAATACCTCTTCATTCCGCTTACGACATCCTTATCGTCCATGAAACAGTCGATATTGAGAGGTATCTTGTTAGGATCGGCGGCCATTTGCTTCTTCAACTTTTCGCATTCTTGCAGCAGCCGCAAGGAAGCTTTCGGATTTGCTCGCACGTTCATGTTGTATTTGGTAGCGAATTCACTGGAGAAAACATTGCACAAAGCCATGTCGAAGTCTCGACCGCCCAACTGCATGTCCCAAACGACGCCCAACATCTGGTGACCAAGCAAAATCTGTACTACAAGTCAAAGTGACAAAGACGTCAGGTGAACCTTCAATTTTCCCTTGTTAAAGGCGCATGCACTGATCTGCGTTGTCGAGTGGCCCACGTCGACAAAGATGACATTTTGCGACGGCTCCGATTCGGCCGGGAACTCCTGCTTGTATATACCGTAGGTCAAAGCAACAGCCGTGGTTTCGTTCAGCAACTTCAAGCAACCTATGTCGGCTATATTGCACGCGTCTAGCAAAGCACGCCTCTGCGCGTCTGTCCAAAATGAAGGGACCTACGAAAAATACAACAACAGTCAGTCATCTCATCTTTGAAGATTTGAATGCGTCTGCGAACAAATCAAGAAGCATGAGAGAATTGGATAAAAGAGAAAAAGTAGTTTAAGAGAAGCAGAAGTTATTAAACGACTCTCAGTGAGATCATTCGCTCGACTTCTCAAAACTACGGGAGCTTCATTCATGTTCTTTCAGGTTTACGAAACCCCCAACTCAGCAGTCATCCTTCAATGCTCAGGAAAAGTGAAAGCATACTTCGTTTGCAAGTAAGGTAACAAAGTTCAAAGCAACAGGGCTATATTTTAAGCACGAATATCTCTCGTTTTCACGCACGCCGCGCTATTGTAAAATGCACAAATAGGATTATCGCCAATTGTTTCAAAGTTTGCCAATGGCAGAAAAGTGAGTAGATCAACTCAACTTACACTCAGGACACAATCGGTCACCTTCGCCTTCAGGTATGCTTCCGTAATCTCTCTTAGCTTTCCGAGTTGGGCGGCCAACACCTGCTCGGGAAGAATGGTGCGCTTAATACCAGCATGTTCCACCTGCGAATGCAAACATTTTAAATACGTCTTTTTCACACGTACGATAAAGTACATTTATGCCTATTCTGTTGTTTGATGTTTGCACAAGCTCGTAAGGTAGCCAGCTCCTTTCCGCCTGAACAACAGGGTCGTTGAACTTCCGACCGATGAGGTTCTTGAATGAGAAAACGGAGTTCTTCATGTTCGTTAGCACCTTTTGCCATGCAGAGGTGCCAACGCTTCGTAAATTGGAACCATAGCTGACGCAAGTGCTGCAATACACAACGCTGTTTATTTGCAATAATAGAGCGAACCCGTCCTTAGAAAAGTTGAACAAGTCTAATTTCACCCCAACGAACATGCACCGTTTCTTAGCCACTACATCGAAGTCGCTAAGAGAACAACTACTAAAGCAAGTGATCGAGCTGCGAAAAAATCAATCGGCAGTTTAGTCGAGTGGTATGGTCAACTGCTGACAATGCTGGCTTGCCAAATGGATCATCATCAAACAAAAGGATATTTTTCCACACCGCAACGATTCAGGCAG
Source organism: Trichuris muris (assembly GCA_000612645.2). NCBI lineage: Eukaryota > Metazoa > Nematoda > Enoplea > Trichinellida > Trichuridae > Trichuris > Trichuris muris. The sequence continues at coordinate 3,624,115 of CBXJ02000361.1, forward strand.
ACTGGCAGCGTGCAAATGTAGCATTGTATACTGAATACAGGGAGGGTAGGAAAACAGAACGTGAATTACGGAACAACGGTCGAACGGGCGCGCATTGAAACCAATCACTCATAATGCCACCTTAACGTACGAAATTAATAGCCAATTCATACAGATTATAATATACCAGCTTACCCACAAACCCCTGCACATAGCGCAGAGCGAGTCTCGCGATTGACCAACGTGCGTAAAAGATACGAAATCGTTTGCAAAGCCCCACCGCCGTCGACAAAGCTTTAACAAACAAGCTCAAACTTACGGAGTCGCCCGGACGCTGTAATCGTTCGTTACAACTTCAATACCTCCCTGCCTTGCCACTCCGACGAAACAGCTCTGGTTGCCAAAATCAAATCCTACCACCGACATTTCGACAAACAATCACAAACCGAAAATGAGATTGCACTAACACACAGTATGCCGTTAAACCTGAATATCTAAATTTCTCCAACTTTCCAGAAAGTTCTTACTGTATCGAATTCTTTCGCGAAATTGTTCGAAGGTTGCCTGCCGTGAGTTCTATAGCGCGCAAAAAGGAAGTGGCCATTTCGCGGGCACTAACGGCGGAACAAATGAATTCCGAAAGCGCCGCATGCTTCGCACTTTCATTGTTGCTTCGTAACCCAATAGACTGCTCGTTCAGTTGTTGATGGTCTTTGTTGTGCTACTATACGTTTGGTGAATATAAGCAGCGAAAATCAAGCCGCTTATTTAAAGAACCAGTGAACTGCCTGCGAATCATGCATACAGAAAACCAATCCGCACAGTGACCTGTTTGGGCGCAACGTAATCGCTCAAATGTTTGATAAATGCGTCACCAGCGGAAACTTTTTTCCGAAGGTATACGTTCCTCACTGATGACGTGTGTGTGCGTGCTATTCTTCGGTAAATGTAGCACAACTTAGCACGATCGTTAAGTGCAAGCTCTTAATACATGGATGGTATTCGACATGTATTATTTCAGAAACAAGTTTTAGAAACTTATTTTAGAAACAGTGTAGACAAGGAGTGGGAGTACTTAGAACGGGTGACATTGAATGTATAGTTACTGTTAAACATTTTGGTCATACGTTTACGTGAACAGCACTATGTGGCTTTGCAAGGTGCGACGGCTGAGCTCCCGTTGGTTCTTTCGCTCAACAGTGCGTTTAAATAGATCAGGAAACGCAATCCAACTAGTGAGTAGTTGGTGAACCTCTGAATGAGGCAGATATAAGCACGTGCATAACACGGGTTCACTTTACGGGCGAAGCGTTTATTTTCAGCAGCGTATAGCGCCAAATGCCACGCAACAATAGTAGAAAACCGAGAGCGAGTCACCACCCGTCTATAGTCTCTTCCGCCTCCCACCGTAATCCCCTAATCGTGTGCGCAGGTAACCACGTATCGCGCTACACTACCCTCCGAAGACAAGGTCATGGCCTCATGACCATGGCGGGTAAGAAGCGCAGGCAGGTTCGCGATCATCCCTAAATGTCAGTAACATAATCGCGGAACCAGGCGAGCTTGCGGATGGGTCGCTTCGCGCGTTCGACCACGGGTGGACTGGCGCTAGGCGAATAGAGTTGGCGCGTAGGTGGGTTCATTGGGCACAAGAAGACCAATTAGAAAGGACGAGCGGCACCGGAGTCTGCATCGCAGTAGGTGCGAATCCACGATTGTTGTTGCATGGCCGGAGAGGAAATACCTTGCCAGACTGGTCATGCAGAAATCATCTTTCGAATGTAAGCAGACCAAAACAACACGGTGCGTCCAATGGAACCACATATCCAACTTTCAAAAGTATTTTCCAAGTTATGCTGTTGAAAGGCAAACTCTTCCTTATGAAGTTCAGAGCGTTCACATTCGTTGCAACTCTAAAGGCGCTAAGGTAAGCCGACGGGCCTCCAACTGAACTCGGCTAGATATCGTAGCTGTAGTGAAGCCTGCTGCCAAGTCGTGAATAGCAGTTAGACCCTTGCTCCAACGTGCAACGTCACTCGTCGACGAATTGAATTGGTTCAAACTGTGAGCATAGTTGGTCCACAACGACCTGATCGGTCATTTCAGTAGGAGACTTTTGGATCTGCTGGAGGAAGTTAATTTGAGGAAGTTAACTTTAGCATTGTTGTATCTGTAGATACCAAAAGTTTTCAGCACCAGTTGGACGAAAGCAACGAGAATTACTCTGTAACTCTGCGATGAGAACATAATGAAGAATATACTGAGCGCGCGTGATTAGGCACCAACTCAGTCAATTTGGAATTAAACCTCACTGCTTTATTCTGCACAATTCGCTATATTTATAGTATAATATGGCGATAGTATTTGCTGGAACAATACATGTCAATCAATATGATGGATGAGGATTTTGTTCAACGTAAGACGGTTGACTACCCGTTCGGTCTTGTTCGCGGTGTCTGTAATCACGTAAGCAGGCCTCACCTGTGGCAGATGGGCGAGTTTATTAGTAACAAACAAACGGTGGAGAATAACTGCGAGTAATACAATATCTACCGTAGCTTTCGGAACAGCCTAGTTCCGTCGTCAGCGGTTCGCAAAGGCTGAGGATTAACAGATCTATTTAATCTGACAGCTGGGTAATAAGACCTCTTTTATATCATGACATGACACATTTCAAGCAAGGTCAGAAGGTCAAAGAAACCGTATTCTCACGATCTGTAGTGAGACCGTAGGCAAGGACATAACAAGCATCACCACTGATACTAACGTAAGACGTACAAATAGTTTCAAAGGACGCACTGAAGTCAGCTGAACTTTTGAAAGGGAGAACAGGATTCCGGGGATCGCCTTTTGAGATCAAAGGCGAGGCAATGAGAGTTGTACCACGCATAGTGTAGTAAATAAAGGTAAAGTCAATACAACCAAACCAGAGGTCAGCCGCGATGTTAGGTGCAGTGTCCTGGTCCTTCCCAGTTAGGTACTTCAATTCAGTATGGTATAGCAAGGGCCTCCTTAGAACAGCGCCATAGTCTGCTTTTAATGGTGCGGTTGCTCTAGTCCAGGGACGAACTTTGCTAGGTCGCCATGCAGCACTATCCGCGCACACCGGCGACAACAAGGCCTAGCTTAGCGTAGCCTGCGGGCATGCTACGTACCCTAATACGAAAGTCCTCACCTATTTTCAGACTCACGGCCGACCATCTGGTCAGGCGAAAGGTGTACAGCACATCAGGTAGACCCATAGCGCGAAAGATGTCTTTCGTTGATGCCCAGTAGCCGACTTGGTCTAACGGGTGCAAGTCCTGGGCAGGAAGGTCCGGACCGTGTTCTTGTTTCAGCCGTATGTCGTCGACGACTAACGGTTGGTCATCGAACAACCGCTCATCTTTGCGTCCACGTTGTTTGCACGTTACGGGAGCAAGACCGCCTGCATTACTATGCTGCTTTCCGGAGCGATGCACAATTTTAAAACGAAAACTTTGAAGCTTTTCCTACCAGCGCGCCCATTGTCCGTCTGGGTCCTTGAACAATTGAATAAATGTGGTCCGTTCGTAGCGAAACTCGTCGTGAAGGTACGGCGCGAAATACCGAATAAATGTTGCGACTGCTAGTATCTCACGTCTAGTGGCGCAACATTTTTGTTCAGTCCGGGATAGCTTGGGCGACTCGAGAACGCGATGGAATGTTCGAGTCCCTCCTCATCCAGTTGCGAGAGTACTGCACCAATGGCAACACCACTAGCGTCCGTATCCAAGATGAACGGTTAAGAAAAAATCAGGGAAACGCAGAACGGATTCTGACGTTTGCGATTCTCATACCTGACGGAACGCCATGTCGACTTCCCGTAACCAAACGAATTCGGTCCCTTTCTTGCAAAAGTCGGTGTAATGGGGCGGCAATCTCGGCGAAACGTCGGATGAAACGGCGGTAATACGAAGCAAGACCAAGAAAACTCTGCAATTCATGTACGCATGCCGGCGTGGAATAGTTACGGATGCGCTCCGTTAATCGTGGATCCGGGCGAATCCCCGCAGCCGACAGTGAATGACTCAAATAGGTAACTTCTTTGCTAAGGAATCGACATTTTACAGGACTAATGTTCATTCCTGCTTGGCGGAATCGAAGGAACACCTGATGAGCTAAGCGTTCCAAATGTTCGCAGTTATGTCGTGTAGGTATACAAGGCAGGCTTCCCACTTTAAGCCCGCTAAAGTGAGTTCCATCAGACGTTGAAAAGTCGCTGGTGCACCTGTCAGCCCAAAGGGCATTACAGTGAATTGAAATATCCGTCGTGCGTAATGAATGCAGTCTTTTCCTTGGCATCTGGTTCCAATTAGACCTGCCAATAATCGCTACGGAAGTCGACTGTCGGCCCGGCGAAGTTTCTCGATTGGGTGGGACATTGGCATGCAACATATCCGAAACTGCGGCAGTTCCAGCATTCGACATTTCGACGTCGTGCTCCTGTGTGCATCCGTGCCGACGATAGTGGAGGTAATGGTGATGAACTGCGCAGGTGCCGGCCAGTGTCCACGGGTAACGACGCAGCATCATTATGACGCTCATTCATCAAACGTTCAGACTGTTGCTCCAAATCGCGTAGGCGACGTTCCATGACAGATGCCACTGCTGGTTGCTCAGACTCAGTGTTCTGTTGTTCGGAGGATTGGTTTGCCGATGCGATCTTCGTCGACTGATGAGATCATGTCCACTGCTGCAGGGTCTGTTGAAATATCAATTCACGCACCGGGTCTGGTCCCCTATGCGCCCCCCTCTTCACGGCTGTCATACTGTAGCATGGCGTCGTGTAAACAAATGCAGGTACTACTCGCGGCATTCCTGTCGCTGGCATTCTGCTTGCTGGCTTGGCATCAGCTGCGTCATAACCTCTTCTGTATTTAATTCATATATTCTTTGCCGGCTTTGCATCTGCAGGCTAGTTTTGAGTTAACATTCTCGGGGTGGGCGATTGATAGAAATATCACAAGTCAAGAAGAATTATCGAAACTTTCGGAACGCCCTGGTTCCGTCGTCAGCGATGTTGAAAGGGTTAACGGGTTTTATTGCGGGTTTCCCCTGCTCCTACAGTAATCCGACAATCGTAAACAACGGAATGCAGGTATCTTCACAAATCAAAACAACAGCAGTGACGTAGACGTTGTCTTCGCTTACGGGATGATGTCGACACTAAATTTCGGGAAATATGGAGGTCCTGTTGATTCGGACAGCCCTAATATAGGTGGAAGAGCTTAAACGAGGCAACAGCGTTCTATTTTTGTCTCAACCTTGTCAGGCATGGTTCACTGCTAATTGCTACCGCAATTCCGAGCGTAAAGTTTATGTTTCCCAAAGGAGGAGATGTGAGATTCCTAAGCAGCGATGGAAGAGAAGGGTACGGCGTTTCCTTATGTTGAACTTTTAGAAATTTAAATGCCTCCGCTTACACGGTACAGACTATTTGGCGGGCTTCATTTGGCCTTGTTCCGTTGACCATAGCGACTTAGCCGTGGCCATCGTATGCTCCTGGAAGGCAAACATACACCGAAACAGTTGTAGTTGGGATCTGGATAGGCACGCATTGTTATAGCCTGTTTTTGTCTCCCCTACTGTTTCATCACACGTTCATTCCGTTGATCAGTCGCGAATTGAACAACAGCAATGAATGAACGATTTTATTCACAACGGTTCATATACAACAAAAAACACGTATATACAACGATCACTGTACAACGATCACTGTGGCGGCAAGTACGTTGCAATGTCATTGACAATGCAATCGAATGGGTCTTGACGGGGACGTAGCCTGCGGCGCCATATGAACTCGCACAAGTACGAGTCCAGAAAGCGCCGAGGTGTGCCGCACCGGAGCTTGTTTGACCGCTTCACTTGTGTCCAGAGGGATTTCACGGTCTGCGTGTGCGGCCCTGTGTCGGGCTGTACAAATTGGAGGGAGTGGTTCACTATCAAATGAGTGTAACCACTCCCTGACAGACCGCCGTACCCTCGCCACTCGTCGGTTATAACCGTAGTGCCAGGCCTGACGTATTGCCTTATCAGCGGTATCAGGGGCTGGCTACTACGGTTCCTGACTGGCACAAGGAAGCATGCTCCGGTCTCGCGGCACACGCTCCCGAAGACCCATTGCGTTGGGTACATTCGGCCGCGCTGATACTTTCTCTTCGAGAAAGCGGTCTCGTCAACCTCTACGGTGAGTCCTGGACCGCCTATCACAAGAGGATTCCTGAGCAGCGACTCTGCGGCTACTTCATGCAGGCGTTTCTGCTTTGCGACCGCACAGTTGCTGCTTATCCCTATAAAATGTGTGACAGAGGTGTACTCGATGTGAGGTGTAACTACGGTGTTAGCTAGTTCTCGGGAACAAAATGACATTCTCGTATACCCACGGCTCCATGAGCATATGAGAACGAGAGCCTTCTTCAGCTCCAATTTGTCCCCTGTGAAAGAGGCGTTGGCATGTAAAGATGTATGTCTGCAGCAGCCACCTTACCGTCGAACCATGTACCTCTTCGTACAGGAACTTCCTCTCCGCAGCCAGCCTTTTGACATCGCCATCGGGGACCATGGCGGCCTTTCCTCTCGCAGTATTTTATTGCGTGTCCACGCGCGCACGTCCTTTGCCTGTGGAAGGCACCTTTTCTTGAAGAAAACGGATAGCCGCTTCTTCCTTTTTGAAACGTTCGCAAACTTCAAATATGTTGAACGACATCTCTGCTTGTAATTTCACTCTTTGCTAATGAACGCGAAAAACGAACGTGAAAAGTCGACGCGGTATTTATCAATTCGTGCCCACCATAGATGTCGCCACCTGGATTTGCATGCATTCGACCGTTGCATTGCTGACAATTGAAGCAGGCTATGGAAAAGTGGATGGCCATAGGAAAGTGAAGCGGGAAATAGGACTGCTGATGTGAACTTAAGAAAGAGACTATTTGTATTTTCCGTCAAATACAGGTTTAAGATGACATTTAACATGGAATTACTGGTGTCGTGTCTACGATTGAAACACATATGCCGTGGCCGGAGAGGGTGAACGGTAGTATGAATCGTATGGGTGATTGTCTGAATTACTTTCACTGCTTTTGTGTTAACTTAGCAAGCTTCTCTTAAGTGAGCGTTCCAATCAGAGAAAGTTTTCTGTTGGTGAGCGCACCTTCGTGAGGAGGGAAAAGGACAATATGGGGCATGGTGTAAGGTAGAATTAAGCCAGAGAACTCAGGCCTATGGGAGATCAGTGCTGGACTCTTTCAAAGAAAATGTCTTGTCACTGATGAGACAGTGTTTGTCATCCTTCAGACGTAATGTTAGAGAAAATATCTTGTAAATGATGGGACAAGTCGACTATCGCCGATAGTGCAGTCGCTGTGCGGCTTGTCGACAAGCCGTACAGCGACTTGAACAAACCGCTTTGCGGTTATCCACTACGTACGGTAAGCTGACCTTTCTACTCCAATGTCGTGACGCAGGTCTCCTACCGAAGTGTTACCAACTAAAATGGACCTACTTCCCAAGTTGTCGAACGGAGAAGGTTTTAAAATCTACCGGTGTTTCTTTACTAAAGATAACCATTAAAGAACATAGGAGTACGATTGCTCATCTAAAAGTTATCTCTTCTAGACTAAAATCAGTTCTATCAATCTCTATTACTGCCGAATTTTTCTCCCAATTAAATACACATATAACGAATGTATGTTCTTTTCTAAAAATTAATCAAACTAAAATCCTAAACAAAAAGCTCGATAAACTGTACTGCTCCCATGGTTGGGAATTTAAAAGAACCCGAAAAGCTAGACCAGACCCACCACATAATGACATTGATAAAGTCGTCGTAAATCTTAGTCCGAAGAATATAACCATATCAGAAAAAACTGTGTTATCCAAAGGCCTAAACTTTGTACCGACCCTTAAAAACCCACCCTCTTTAGACATCATTTCTTCCGTTGAACACAGTCTTTCTACGATCGAACCACAAAAAGCGGCTGAAATCAAAGGCTCAATCTCAAGTCTGCTTTTGCATGAGCACCCCCCTCCATCCTCCAATTTCAGTGGTTGGGAACATTCCATTATTAAAAGTCTAAGATCTGATAACGATATTTTAATCACAAAAGCCGATAAAGGTAACGTAGTAGTTATACTGGATAAAAACGTATACACAGATAAAATCAATAATATTTTGAACAATACTATCTATCGTCCCATTGATAACGACCCCACGCCGACTCTTAGGAAAAAACTACTTGGGATTTTAGACTCTTTCATTAGAGATTCCCAGGACCCTATGCTTTTAAAGTTAAGTAAATCCTTATATTACACTTCAAATTCTAAATGCCCGGAGTTATATGGTCTCCCTAAAATTCATAAGACGGGAGTCCCTCTAAGACCTGTGGTTTCGAGTATAAAAAGCCTAACATCCAAATTATGTACCTACCTTAAAAACATAATTAAACCACTGACTGGTAATCGCCTTTCCCACGTTAAAAATTGTAAAACATTTTGTAATGAAGTTAAAACAGTATCTTTAAAACCAACTGACGTATTAGTAAGTTATGACGTTAAGGATCTTTTCACAAGTATTCCGATTACGTACACGGTTAAATTATTAGAGAATCTCCTTTCTTCAGATGTGACCATCCACCAAAGAACTAAGCTTAATCCTTTTCACATAACTAAACTTGTTTCCTTTTGCATGCGGGAGGGTAATCATTTCAGGTTCCTTGATAGTTTCTTTATGCAAAAAGATGGCGCGCCCATGGGCAGCCCGTTATCGCCCATCCTTGCAGAAGTCTTTATGGAACATCTGGAAGAAAAAGCCTTCGAAACTGCAAGGAGTAGATCAACACCATCGTTTTTCAAGAGATATGTAGATGACATTTTCGCCATCATTAAGACAGGCATGGAGGAGTCCTTCTTGGAACATTTAAATTCTCTTTTTCCTAATAACATAAAATTAACCATGGAAAAGGAGTCTGGTAATAAGCTACCTTTTCTAGATGTAGTAGTAATTAAAAAAGGGGGTAACATAAACACCACAGTATATAGAAAGCCCACGAATTCTGACAGGCTGTTACATTTTTCCTCGCACCACCCCATCTCGGTAAAACGATGTATAGTAATGGGTATGGTGGATCGCGCCACATCTATTTGTGACCCACCGTATTTAAAACATGAGCTAAATCATATATTCAATACCTTAATCAGTAATGGTTATCCTAAAAGTTTTGTAAGCTCCATTATACATCATAAACTAAATAAAGTACAAACAAATGCGCGTTCCACGTTAGAACTATCTAAACCGGTGTTATTTGTTCCGTATAACAACGGTCTAGGTGAACGTCTTAAACGTCTTGGCCGGTCTCTTAACTTTAATGTTCGCTTTAAAACTTCACCTAACCTCCGTTCACTACTCAGAAGTGACAAAGTGAAGGTTCCAAGTGTTTTGTCCTTCGCGTGAAGGACCAACCAAGAGTTCAAAACGCAGCGAATACGACCTGGAAATCACTACTGGCAGCCATGGCCGCAGTGTGCCGTAGGAGGATCGCCAAAACGCCACCGCTCAGTGTTGGCTTTTACTGACTAACTAACTGCGAAAAAGGCAAATAAAGATAACGGTAACATGATTCGGAACTATCGCCTCCGGGCGATACGTAATCGGTCCCAAGCTGTGCATTGCCTCTACGTAACACCAAGGGATAGGAGACCTGGCGTCGTTTACGAGATCAAGTGTGGTTGCCACGCCTCCTACATAGGAGAAACGGGCAACACTGTATTTGACAGATTTCGTGAACACATGGCAGCGTTGACCCGTTACAAGATCGCAGAGGGAAGACTCAACGGATCACAAGAACGCCACCGTGGACGACCACAAACCCGCGATCCAAAAAAGATCATGGATGAGGCTTTGAAGGCTTCCGCGGTCGTCGAGCACAGCGCCAGATTCCACTCGACCTGAGATCGAAAATTATTTGCCAGGAAGAACAACTCCACTTACGGCGAATAAAGGAAGCCTTCTACATTAGATCGAACAATACAATCAATCGCGACAAGGGGGTGCAGGTCAGCGAAGTATGGAACGCCTTTGTAAATAAAACCAAGTGTTGTTCCATATCGCCCTGACCCCTTTGTTCCCTATGCCTATTTAATCCCCACTACGGAGAAATTCCACCTCTCCACCACCACCGCTGACGACGGAACTCGAGCGTTCCGAAATATACGGTTACATACAGTTGCGTACGTGTGCTGTTTGCGTTCTTTCTAATAACCACTCTCATCCATCTGCTGGTAGGGAGATCGCTTCAGTATACTTACAGACACTTAAAAAACGGGAAAAATCCGTGACAACCATCAATGAAGATCCACATACCCGTTACAAGACATCCAGTCTTCACAAATATATATATATATATATATATATATATATAATAAACTATATATATATATATATATATAATAAACTGTACGTTGCTTTCTGAACGCGTTTCTCTCATAACTACTCTCATCCATCCGGTGGTAGGGAGAAAGTGTCAGATTACTTATAGATCTGCTAACGTACAACAACCAACGGGACAAAATCCGTGAAAAAGACCTCATGAAGATCTACGCTCCCGTTAAAAGACACCCTGTCTTTCGAATATATATATATATATATATATATATATATATATATATATATATATATATATATATATATATATATATATATATATATATATATATATATATATATATATATATATATATATAATTGGTTAATTGCAGATACACTGAAACAATACCAACGGGAAAACCGTGTGCAACACACAAATGTCATCTCAACGACCCGTTACGATGCATCCAGTTTTCAACCATATCCGACTGATACACGGTACAGACGTCTTGAAATTAGCAAGATCATACGAACAATCCTCTATGAAGATCACGAAAACGTTAGGTAAGCTGACGTTCCTTCTGAAATGCCGCGATGCACGATTACTGCCAAAAGCTTTTCGCATAAAGTGGTCTCAGTTTAACAACCAGAGAACCAAAAGCATTTTGCAAAACACGGGTTTTTCACTCCTGAGAAGTGCCATAAAGGAACATCGGAAGACCTTGGCACAACTCAGGTCAGAAATCTCCGCAATGCGAGAAACGCTGAGACAGAGCACGCAACAGCGTTTACTCATTGACCTAGAACAACATACAATGCACACATGCGCATTAACAGCACTGCGCCAAAAGAACATTCTGATAAAGAAGCTCAACAACCTATACTGTGGAAAAAGTTGGGAATTCCACCGATCCACCAGTGTTGGAACGGGCACGAGGACGAGTAACCTAGACAAGTTGGTGGTCAACCTTAGCTCCAAGGCAATGGACGACCACACAAAATTACTATTAGCCAAGGGACTCAACTTTGTCCCAGCTCCGAAATGCCCGCCCATCCTGGACATTGTAGCATCGGTGGAACAGAGCCTCTTCAAGACGGAACCGCAGCAGGCCGAAGCAATTAAGCAAGCGCTGGCGAGTTTCCTTTTAATAAACAACAACAAAGTGGCCGATCCTAATCTCACGACAATGGAGAAGAAAGCATTAAAAGATCTGAACAGAGACAACAGCATCCTTATCACCAAAGCGGACAAAGGTAATACCGTGGTCGTCCTGGACAGATCCGCTTACCTGGAGAAAATGTCAGAGATGCTAATGAAGAATGTATATAAACCAATTCGCGCGGACCCAACCAGCAAACTTAGAACGGATCTGCTCAACTTGTTGGACATGTTCATCTCGGAGACGAACGACGAGGCATTGGTGAAGATAAAACAACATCTGTACTTCACGAGCAACATCAAGTGCCCAGAGATGTACGGACTCCCAAAGACACACAAGCTGGGAATACCGATGAGACCGGTGGTAGCGAGCATAAACAGTGTGACATCTAAATTGTGCTCCTATCTTAAAGAGATAATACGACCACTGACGGGATTGAGGATGTCGTATGTTAAGAACAGTAAGCATTTCTGCGATGACATCAAGACACTACGCCTACAGGGAAATGAGGTCCTCGTAAGTTATGATGTAAAAGATTTATTTACAAACATCCCAATCCCCAAGACGCTAAGTGTCTTGAAAGAGCTTCTTAACAACGACATCACACTAGTACAGAGGACGAAACTCAACCCGTTCCATGTGGTCAAACTAGTCTCTTTCTGCATGCATGAAGGCAATTACTTCCGTTTCCAAGACCGGTTCTTTACGCAACGAAACGGAGTACCCATGGGCAGCCCTCTGTCGCCCGTCATCGCGGAGGTGTTCATGGAACATTTTGAGCAGATCGCGTTCGATAACATCAATATGGATATAAGACCTATCTGTTTCAAGCGGTATGTCGACGACATTTTCGCTGTAATACCAACGGGTGCAGAAGAACAATTTCTAGAACATCTTAACAGGTTGTACCCTGAAAACATCGTCCTGACTATCGAAAAAGAAACAGATAAAAAACTGCCGTTCTTAGACGCTTTGGTTATCCGGGGAGATGACAGGCTGACCACCAAGATCTACAGAAAACCGACCAACCCGGACGCTTATCTGCACTTCACCTCTCACCATCCGCTCTCGGTGAAGAAAGGTATAGTAGCCGGGATGGTGGACAGGGCCATCGCTATTTGCGACAAGAACTTCCTAGGCGAGGAACTGCAGCACATCAAACGCATTTTTACGGAAAACGGTTACCCGTTCAAACTAATAACATCGATAATTAACCGTAGATTGCGTACTAAACCACCTAATGTGTTACCTCAACAGCCCAGGGGCCCTACGGTTGTTCTCCCCTACCACAGCATCCTTGGAGACACAATAAAGCGCTTAGCAAAGTCTCTCGATTTTCGTGTGTTCTTTAAAAGCTCACCCAATTTGCGCGCAATCCTCAGGACCGACAAGATCAGGATCCCAAAAGAGGAAGCAAAGGGTGTAGTTTATCAGATAAAGTGTGGTTGCCACGCCTCCTATATAGGAGAAACGGGCAACACTTTGTTTGACAGGTTCAAAGAACACTTAGCATGCGTGACACGGTACAAGAACGCGCGGGACAGACTCAGTGGCGCGCAACCCAGACAACGAGGCCGACCGCAGACAAAGGAACCAACGAAGATAATGGAAGAAACCATCAAAGCTTCCGCCATCGTCGAACATTCCTCTCAATGTTCGCACGATCTCCAGCCAAGGATCCTTTGTCGCGAGAGCCTGTTTCATCACCGAAAGATCAAAGAAGCGTGCTACATTAGGCACAATGCTACGATCAATCGGGACCGAGGCACTGAAATCAGCCAAGCTTGGACAGGCCTCATTGACCAGACAGGTTGCTGCTTGATCCCCACTTGACACCCTTCCATCAAGCCCCAACCTCGTCTATATATACCGTTCGGCCAAAACAACAGGCCTCCTTTTCGCTGACGACGGGACTAGAGCGTCCCGAAAGCTTCGATTCGTACGTTACAGTGTTCTCGCAACTCTTACCAATAAACTAACCCATCGTTGACTGGTGAGGTTTTTTTTTGGTTAATTGCAGATACACTGAAACAATACCAACGGGAAAACCGTGTGCAACACACAAATGTCATCTCAACGACCCGTTACGATGCATCCAGTTTTCAACTATTAATATATATATATATATATATATATATATATATATATATATCCATTCGCAAAATACACCAGACCTTCCCCTATCGCTGTTGAAGGAACTATGCTGTTCTGAAAGGTTCGATCCTCACCATGTTTGCGTTTACCAATAAAGAAACTTTACAAGCAGTCACTGGTTAGGTTCATTTTCTGGAATCATTCACACAGATGGTACACCACGTCAACGAGCTGCAATGCGTTTCAGAAGGGCAATTCCAATAAACTGGGAGCTGTTTATCATATAATATTTGTTGGCAACGCCTCCTACATAGGGGAAACGGGCAAAACTCCAATTGACAGGTTCAATGAGCACATGGGCGCAAAAACAAGATACAAGAACGCGGAAGACAGACTCCACGGAAGACAAAATGGAGAAATAAAAAGAAGACCTCAAAAGAAAGACTCGCGGAAAACAATGGAGGAAGCGATTAAGGCATCGGCGGTCATTAAAGATTACTCTCAGTGTTCACACGACCTTAGGCCGAAGACATGTCGAGAGAGCCTATTACATCATCGCAAAATTAAAGAAGTCCTATACATCCGACATAATCCCTACACCATGAATCGAGACAACGGGATCGAGGTGAGCCAGGTGTCGGACGGTCTAATACACCAGACAGGCTGTTGCAGAATCCCCACATGACCCAACCCCCATCCCAATACCAGACGTGACTATTAAAGTTTTTTGCCCAACAACACCGGGTCTTTGCAACTCGCTGAAGACGGAACTAGCTTGTTCCGAAAGCTTCGAGAATAGCATGTGTTGTGCTCTGAACTTTTACCTAATAACTGACCCATCCATCCGTTGGTAGGGCATTGTTACGTTTAATTTCCAGACATACAAGAACGGGAAGAATCCGTAGAGAAATAGCCTAACCCAATCTCCCGTTACCATGGACCCTGTCTTCAACAACTATGGTAATATTCTAAAATATAGGCTATCTGATCGATTCTGCTCATATCTTTTCCAGAAAAGGACGACCAACTTATTTCTGATTGTCGTTATTAGATCTTGCATTCTTGTAGCCCTGGTCAAGGCTGAATTTCTAACCAACGGCCGCAGCGAAGCCTGTAGAAAGGCAGTCCAACAAGATCTAGCTGTTGCCGCGTTTCAACGTGATCGCCATGTCATTTCCAAGCCGTTCCTTGGTTTACACAACAATGCTTGTACTTCGCTGCCATCTTTTCGAAGCTTCATTGAAGGCAAGCGGATGCCATCGTTTCCACGTAATTTTTGACGACGGTATCCAATAGCCGATTGGTCGACGTCCATCGCTGGAATATATGATTGTGAAACAATGATCTAAACGATGCGCTCACCAATGTTATGTTAGATGTTGTCTAACCATAACTTTGCAACACATTGAAGAAGACGGTAGTTTTCAAACTGAATCTTTTTTTAACGATCTTCTTATCCCAGTATGGAGTGGACAGTAGGCTGAAATTAGTAGTGCTACTGCTCGCAACGAATCAACTTTCCTTTGTCTTTGCGCAGCCATCATTATTTGCAATGAGGTCGGAATGGGCTGATATTGAGAAGTGCCCAGAATTGCTTGCCTACTTTAACGAACTGAGAGACTGGTCGTTTGAAATGCTTACGTTCAACGCACAAACATGGCATGCAGAAAAATGCTTATTCTCCTCCAGTGTTCTTCCGCTGTCAGCAGGACCTGCCTACGGCAGATAGGCTTATCTGTACTCTGCCCCAAAACGCTGGCAAATGATTTCCTAGTGCTCCCCGGTTTTAGCGGCCCTTAATGTGCCAGCAGCGATTGTTTTGCGCAACGTACATCCCTAATCATTTCAACAAGTGGAAGGATGCTGAGTGCTTACATTTGCTCGTTTGTCATCGTCTGCCGTCGAACCTGAGCACAGTTAGTTCAATAAGCTGTTCAAAGGCACAAGAATGTACCTAGTGTAGCAATTGTCCAAATTTGCCAAATGCCGATGATTCTTTCCATGCTGCTCCTTTTACTTAACGATAAAGAATGCTACCGAAAAAGCGAATTTTTAATTGTCCCATTCAATGCGTAGGCGACACTTTGGCAGCAAGCCGCATTCTCGCCGTGACAATTGACTTGGAATAATGAAAATGTTGTCTCACTAACTATTTACGCTGACGAGCAGTTCCATCTGTTGGCGACGTCTGAAGTCTGTGCCTGCCTCCAGTTCATTTTCCAAGAAGTCCAAGTCGCTCCACTTTCCACATCAGCGACGTTGAGAAGCATTACGCCTGTTTCCCGTCAAATATCCGTTGTCACTTTGTGATTGATAAAGCACTCACATCTGCAACGGCTGACGTGCTCAAGTGGGGGACGTGTTTGCCAGATGGCTGAAAATAGTGTCTGCTGCATTTACAAACCGTTTTAGTGCAAGTGCGTTTAGGCCAAGCGAAATAACCGCTTATCGATGGAACTACGCTGAAGTTGTCCTCTGATCTGGACATTAACAGTGATAACCAATTTGGGGAAGTACGGAATGGCCGGTCTTGATTCCATGCCAGCACTGAGCAAGAATCCAAAGTGTCGATCCTTGAACTGTCTGTCAATGCTGGTTGACCCCGTATTTTCAACGTCGAACTGGAACCCTTCATGCGATTTAATTGTCACAGTCACTCAATTACTATCGCTGCGTTGTTACAGTATCTGGTAGACTTTAAGATGCAGCTTGACTGAAGGTGAGCTTTCAAAATGGGTTTATCAATTATTCGTTAAATTATGCATTGTACGTACGCACAGCACCAATAGAGAAACTTGTAGACACAAGCGCACTTGGTTGACACGACGCAGCTGCGCGATTTGTTAAGGAGCTTAGCTGTGTAGTAAAGGTCGACCCAGTAAACTTCTCTGTAGGTTTAGCTAAGGAAAGACTGTATGATGCATTAGTCAGCACTCACTGATCACAGGCCATTCACGTTCTCCATAATATGTGCGGACTTACTTCTCCTTTGACATTCAGTTTCCTTTGTATATTAGTTGCCTACGTCTATGAGCGCTGACGGTCGATGGTCTCACCTTATCGGGTCTGTCCATCTAATGTAGCTCACCTTATTGATATCTGACTACGGAAAGACCGTTTCGGGGATAAAATTAAATTTCCATTTCTCATTTGTTTACGCAGCGTGCACACTGAATTGTTTCAGTTCCCAAAATGGTAAGAGGGTCAGCCGACGTTCGTCCTGCTCCTCTGTCGCTGTTGAGCAATGGGCCATCGAACTGCACGTGGTCAGTGAACAAGCCGAAAACTGATTCCCCCCACAAGAACGAAGTATGGCCGATTCCCAAGCCGAAAATTTTCAACGACGTGCTCGACCACGTTGGCGACACCCCGATGATTCGCATGGACAAAATTCGAGAGCACTACGGTCTGAAATGCGAATTAGGTAATCATCCCTTTGTTCTGCATTTTTGACCAAACGGCAAGCCGCTATTTAGTGGCAAAATGCGAATTTTTCAACAGTGGCGGCAGCGTTAAGGATCGCGTGGTCATCAGAATGATAGAGATAGGGGAACGCGAAGGTTACCTAAAGCCGGGCATGACTCTTATCGAACCAACTTCCGGCAACACAGGTGGGGCGAGGGCGTTACTTACTCGCCCAGGATAGCCCGAAATACTATTGGAAAATAAAAATTGTAATTTTACAGGTATTAGCATTGCTCTCGCTGCAGCTGTCAAGGGATACAAGTGCATAATCGTTATGCCGGAAAAGATGAGCGCTGAAAAAGTATGTTACTACTTTTGCATTCTAAAGTAAAAGAATTTCCGTTTTCCCTGCAGCGCTAAGCTAAAGGGGTTTCGCTAGTTTTTCACGTTGGCAGTCTAGCTAGCCCTTTGTGTAGTTGCCTATTTTGGGAAAGTTAGCATTCGTTAATAATACCTTCTCACTGGCTATAGCATATTTCTACGCAGGTGTAAGCCGGCACCAATTGTGATACGACTGAGCTTCTTCGCTTTCACCTTCTTCACCTTCCTGCATGGCACAGGCACGAAGCCAACGTTCAATATTAATGATTAGATAAACTTCAGTCGCGGAAAACTTTCCTGTCACAGCCGTATTCCAAATAGGCAGTTGAATAATGATTTTCGGCAATCTGTGAATGAAGTTAGGGAAATAGTCCTCCCTTTCGATGGCGCAACAAGGCGGGGCACATTCCCAAAGCACAAGTTAATGCAGAGATCTTCAGGAAGGCACAAAGGCTGGAACCGTGGGATGCATATTGACATGGCGCCCAGTGCGCAAATAATGCGGAGATATTGCTGGGCTGCAATTAAGCGCGGAAAGAAAAAGTCCCCAATCAGCGAGCACCTTTGCTAAAGCAGGTTGTTTGCAAAAGCGTTCGATGAAAGTCAGCTGAGCTCCATGAATCATACTTACATATAGTAGCAATCCATAACAATTTCAAGATAATGGAAATGTTAGCGTACAGGGCTATTTATTGACATATTGCGTGAACCGCAAACAGTGCGCACGGATGGCCTAGCTAAAACTAAACACTGAAGGAGAAAGAATCCCCTGGACCGAACCGCAAGCACTTGCAATCATAAAGGCTGTTTGCAGAAGCGCCCAACGTTCGAATGAATGACGGAGAAGGTCAAGTGGCCGTGGTTACACAATTCTTACTTGCCAAGGCTTTAGGTTTGCTGAAGACTTGTTTGGTTAGACGTTTATTA
The DNA here is from genome assembly GCA_000612645.2 of Trichuris muris. Lineage (NCBI taxonomy): Eukaryota > Metazoa > Nematoda > Enoplea > Trichinellida > Trichuridae > Trichuris > Trichuris muris. The sequence goes on from CBXJ02000361.1 coordinate 3,642,442, forward strand.
GATAGGGAGATTAGCTGCAAATTGGGCAAGGAGTTAGGCTGAAAGCCTACTATGCAGTTTTCGCTGAGATAAAGTTCGAATCGTAACAGATAATAATGCAAAAGTGCAACTGCTACTTGCATGTGAGTGGCATTTCGAATGATGACAAAATTACAAAGAACACGTACGATCCCTTCGCAGTACAGCAAAAACGAAGGAGAGCTGAAAGCACTGGTTGTCGCGCTTGATGCGGTGAATACCAATACAATTACTTGATTTGACATAGCTTGCGAACGACTGAGGAAGTCGGTTTGAAGCTCTTAATGGGCAATTTCTAGAACTCTCTCTGCTATTGGAGTAAACGTTCAGGAAGGGTTCCAGCGAGAATACAGCTGTTATTTGATTCAAACATTACAAAGTTAATAGCTCCGTAATCTCGTCATAGTGGACTTCAGATTAACATGCCTTCTTTCGCTTTTAGAAATGCGTTACAATAGCTGCGTTGAATGAAACGTTGTGCTATGCAAAATCGCATGATCTCTGTGAGTATAACTTTATTGGTTCATCTCACAAATTAGCCCAACTGGGATTATTGATATGTCAATGTTTTAACGGGCTCGTCGATATGAAAGAACTGAGAAGTCACGGAAAAATTCTGCCCGTTGTTTGAAGACACGTTCATGGAAAAATGTTTATTTCCAAAAAGAAGAGCAGTGGCGCACGATGGTTCGGTAAAGCGTCGCTTTCGGGTCAACCTAGGCCCGTCCTCAGCGCGGTCTGTGCTTTCAGCCCTCCCCCAGGTTTGGCTTTCAGGGAGGGTCCCTCCACTCACTCCACTGTGGCTCGGCTGAGAAGAAAGTATCACAGATAGAACGCTTATCGAATTTGATTCAATAAGCGTTCTATCTGTGATACTCTCTAATAACTGCCCATCCATCCGCTGATAGGGCGTGCTTCGGATCTATTACAGATACCATCAAACGGGTCGACAGTCGAAAAATATCCGAACGTAGATGAGTTCATTGATGTAATTCAAGGAAAATTGCAGATTGAATAAATTTTATATTGCAAGAAAGTCGAAACCAACAAGGCGTCGGAAGGAAGGGATGCATCACTAACGCAGATGGATCGAATTGCTTTCGCAGACAAGTATTAATATTTTCAATAGGCGCATCCGTTGCAACTTCTCACGAGAATCTTGTGCTTCTTAATGGAATGCTTCAACCTTTCTCTACGTTTCAACTTCAATTAGCCGCAAATATTAATTATTATATTACACGCTCAAGTGCTCGAACTCGTTACTCCGCTAACTTGCGTTTTGCAGTAATTTTTGGTAGCACTGTTATTCCAACATGCCTATGTTTTGAAGCAACACGTTTAGGCTGCCGTGATCAAGGCGCTTGGCGCCAAAATAATTCGCACCCCAACAAACGCCAAGTCCTCTTCGCCTGAGTCACATATTGGTACTGCCAAACGGCTTGCAAAGGAGCTGCCCAACGCTGTGATGCTTAACCAGGTGGCTAATTGGCGTTAACATGATTTTTAACCAGTAAACGCATATTCGTAGTACCGCCACAGTGGCAACCCGTTGTCGCACTACGATCAAACGGCGGAGGAGATATTGCATCAGTGCGACGGCAAGCTGGATATGGTAGTCATAGGGGTCGGCACAGGCGGGACCCTCACTGGAGTAGGCAGAAAGTTCAAGGAGAAATGTCCGTCCGTCAAAATTGTTGGAGTCGATCCAGAAGGCTCCGAGATAGCCCCAGTGGAAGTATCTCGCTGCGCAGACTTCGAGGTCGAAGGTATTGGCTATGACTTTTCTCCCGCTGTGCTGGATCACAGCATGGTTGATCAGTGGGTCAAAGTGTCTGACGTGAACACGTTTAATATGGCTCGAGAATTGATCCAAAAGGAAGGACTTCTCTGCGGTAAAGTACCTGCCACATGGCAGCTTCAATGTTACGCATTTCACAGGTGGTTCCAGCGGATCCGCTGTATGGGCTGCTGTGCAGGCCGCCAAGGACCTCAAGGAAAGCCAACGTTGTGTGGTCTTACTGCCTGACGGGGTGCGAAATTACATGTACGTGAATCGGGAACGCTTTATACCTAAAGCTTACAATCTGCGTACAGGACAAAATTTTTGCAAGACAACTGGATGATAGAAAAGGGCTTCTTCGGTGCAGACCACGAAATGACGTGCAAAATCTGGTACATTCATATTTTCGAAGTTCTTTGGCCAGCACTCAGCCCACTTTATTATAAAGCAAGAGATAAGCGTAGAGCAATTTATGATAGATAAAATGAGACAATGTTTTGGGTACGTCAAAGGCCGTCCAGTACTAGATAAATTAGAGCAGCTTCCTTCATGGGATCAAATGATCGCAGAAAGTTGTGCTGCAATAAAAATACTTTCAGGTGGTGGACCATTCCTTTGAAGGAAGTTCCAAAAAAGGCATATCTTGGCGTTAAAGAAACTGAGCCATGCCACAAGGTGGTCGAGCTATTGAAGAAGCACGGAAAGCCTATTGCAATAGTGGACAAATATTCGTAAGTATTTCACGACAGGATGCTGTGCCGTATTTGATCGTGTCGTCGCAGACAAATAATGGGCGCAGTAACCAGCAACAGCTTAATAGCTGCGTTTCAAGAGGGGAAATGCATATCTGGCGACTCTGCTTGCAAAGAAGCAATGATGCACCTGAAGGTTGTTCCAGTGGATGCACACCTTGGTCGAGTGGCTGCAGCGCTGCAACCGGATGGCATTATCGGTATTTATAAAGATGAAACAACGAAGGCAGTCGTTGAAGTAATGGACAACGATGATTTTATTACTTTCATAATGAAGCCGAAGTGACCAAGTATGCAGCTGTTCCTGCACATACTGTCTATTTTAGCGTCGGTTAAGTAGAGATGGAATGATTTGCTGTTTAGGAGTTAATGAAGATACTCTTGATTCACACTGACTGAAGATGACTTAGCCTTACAAAACTGGTAGTGCGGCTTTCCTAAGGATGGCAACTTAACGACCCCCAACCTTTATGAACCAATGTGTCAATATGCTTAAAATCGCTTCTGGAACAGTCTATCTGGGCATCACCTGTTTTCCAAGACTACATCCAATGGCTTTAAATTTTTGTGTATACAAGTGTATGGAAATAAATTTTGTCGGCTACCTTATATTGAACAGGCAGCCAAAGATGATTCGCGTTTCATTGGTGAATTACTGTCCGTTACTGAACTTCTGGACTAAATCATTGAGCGGTAAGGAAAGAATGAATATCCTTATACGTATGTGAGCTCAATTAGTGAACTACTGCGAACAGAAACTACAACTACATAGCGCGCATAGCCGACAGTGAACATTTGGATTTAACAGAGACCATGCACTTTTTGAGTGTTCCGTGTGTTTAGTCCATAACGTCCCTAATTTTCCTTTATGATATGTGAATACAGGGCATAACTGGCTAGGCATTTCTCATTCTTAACAAAGAAAAAGCGAGCAAGATGCGTAAGCTAACTTTGATGAATTCCAAGTGATGTGCGTGCAATAAGCATGGAACTTAGGAATGATTTAAGCGATCTGTTTGAGAAATTTTCTTATATTCGAAGCAGGAGTTTTGTGCCCGACGGACAATTTAACCTCAACGTTTGGTTTACTGCTATGCTCAATATTAAGAATATCATCAATTATTAGCCAACCGATTAACGTTTCTACAACAGTCTAAAAGGCTAATGCTCTGTTTGGCGTCGACAAAGGACCAGATAACCATCGCTTGTTAAGGCGCTCAAGAGCAATTGTTCTCCGGCATGACTTAGCTTTATTGACGTAACACGGCAATGCAACCCGTGCTAGAGTGAACAATTTATTCCGGAGCTTTCGAAAACACCTCCTGTTTTTGTCTTCAGCGGACTGATAGTGATTCCCACTCAAAGCTATTCCATGTGCTCAAGTTGGTTTAAAGTCCATTTTAAAACCATTTAAGTTTAAAACCCATTAACTGGTGTCTAATTTTGATTTGTGAGTTCACAACATTTCGTAACCGTAGTTGCTACCGTCCATATGTCACTTACTTCGTATCCGCCCTCCCTATTAATACAGGGGTTATGGCGGATATAAAGAGCCTCTTTGATTTTTCTTAATAAGTAATCCCCTTCATTTCGTACTTTCATTATTCTCAAACCTTCATCCGGTTCTTGACAAGCTACCACGTGTTCTACTATTGCTGACCCGTTGATGCATTCTTCCATAATTTCGTTGGGGTCTTTAGTCTGCGGACGTCCGCGTCCCGTTGTTCTTTCTCCTCTCAGTCTGCTTTCTGCGTTTCGAAATCTTCTAATACCTGCTAGGTGCTGTTCGAATCTATGGCTGATTGTGTTTTCGGATTCTCCAATGTATCTTGCACCACAACTACATTCTATCATGTAAATACCTCCTTGCTCTTCCGTCTCACTGTTTCTTGATATGTCTGATCGGAACATTGCTCGTAAGTTGCTGTGGTTGCTGAAAACTACTTTGACTCCAATCGTTTTCAACTTTCTCTGGATATATTCTCCTGCACCTGGATAATATGGGATAAATTATTATTGTTGACGTGACGTTGTTTTCTCTTGCAGTGGAGGTTTGGTTTCTCCATCTGGCGATTCTTCTGTCTATAAACTGGTTAGTGAGCCAAGTTGGGTAATTGTTTTGTATTAGTGTCTTCCGTATGTGGTTAATCTCTTCTGTTATGTGTTCTTCGTTGCATATGTTGAAGGCTCTATCAACCATTCCACTTACTATTTCTTTCTTTACTCCAATTGGGTGACTAGACGAATAGTTCAAATATCTTCCTGAGTGTGTAGGTTTTCTGTATACTTTCGTTCCTAGTTGATGGCCTTCTCTTAGTACCGTGACATCTAGAAAGGGAAGTTCTCCTTCATTTTCCTTCTCCATAGTGAAAGTGATAGTATGTGGGAAAATACTGTTTAAGTGATCAAGTAAATTGTCTTCTTTTCCTCTTTTTATTATAGCGAATATATCGTCAACGTACCTTTTGAACATCTTGAGACCTTGTTCTTGTATTCCTGTTGGGAATGCCCTTCTCTCCAAATCTTCCATAAAAATCTCAGCTAATATTGGAGATAATGGGCTTCCCATAGGTGCCCCTTCTTTCTGTCTGTAGTATCTTCCATTCCATCGGAAATAATTTCCCTCCTCCATACAGAATTTTACTAATCGCGTCACATGGAAAGGGTTCAGTTTTGTTCTTTCTTTAAGTGTCATGTCCCTCGATAATATCTCCTGTAGAATGGTCAACGTGTGCGGGATAGGAATGCTTGTGAAAAGGTCTTTCACATCATAACTAACCAAAATGTCTTCCTCATCCACTTGTATACTTCTGATCTCTCTAACAAATTGTAAAGCATTCCTCGTGTATGATGTCCCGTTTCCTGTTAATGGTCTTAATATTTTCTTCAAATAAACAACTAAATCTTTGGTTACACTTCTGTAACTAGAGATAACAGGTCTGAACGGTACGTTCTCGTTGTGAATCTTCGGCAGATAGAAGAATTCTGGACAAGAGAAATTGGAAGAGAATCGCAATTTCCGCGTGAGTGCTGATAATGTGTCATCTCTAGTCTCTTCAACTAATGGAGAAAGTAAACCCTTCAACGATTTCCTTGTCTGTTCCGTGGGATTGTTTCTCAACGGTAGGTAGGTATCAGAACCCAATAAGTCCGTAACTTTTCTGTTGTACGTCTCCCTGTCTAATATGACTACCATATTGCCTTTGTCTGCTTTTGTAATGACTTTTGAATGCTCGTTCTTTAGAGCTTTCAATGCTGCCATCTCACTTAATGATAAGTTCATCTTTGGTGAGTACCTGAGACTCATCAAACAGTTTGTTACTACGCTTCGAACTTGATCCGCTCTAGACTGATTCTCTTTCCTGATGTCCCGTTCCACTCTTGCGATGATGTCTAAATGATCTATCTTCTTCTTTGTAGGGACAAAGTTCAGTCCTTTTGCTAGAACGTCCATTTCAACTGTTGTCAAAGGTTTTGAACTTAGGTGGATCACTGAACTACTTGAGTTCAAAGTACGGGAACTGTGTCCCCTCCTGCTGTTTGTGAACTCCCAAGTCTCGTTACACAGTAATCTGTTGATTTTTTCTCCAATCTTTTCTTTTCACAATTCACAAATTTCGAAATAGAGCATTTGACTAATTGTATGAAATCCGTTGTCCAAACATATCCAATATGATTAATCAGTGCAATCTTTTGCATGTTCAGAGAATGGTTAAGCCAGGCTATTTTATTCCTGTGTTCTTTGATAGTGTTTCTCAATAAAGACATGCTCGCCTCTTGTAGGATTCTTTTTGTCCTGACGTTCAATGGTTGTCCCGTCCTCAACCTGAATGATACCGGTAAGATACCGAATTCCCTACACCCTACATCCCTAGACTTATTGGGTTCTGATACATACCTACCGTTGAGAAACAATCCCACGGAACAGACAAGGAAATCGTTGAAGGGTTTACTTTCTCCATTAGTTGAAGAGACTGGAGATGACACATTATCAGCCCTCACGCGGAAATTACGATTCTCTTCCAATTTCTCTTGTCCAGAATTCTTCTGTCTGCCGAAGATTCACAAGGAGAACGTACCGTTCAGACCTGTTATCTCTAGTTACAGAAGTGTAACCAAAGATTTAGGTGTTTATTTGAAGAAAATATTAAGACCATTAACAGGAAACGGGACATCATACACGAGGAATGCTTTACAGTTTGTTAGAGAGATCAGAAGTATACAAGTGGATGAGGAAGACATTTTGGTTAGTTATGATGTGAAAGACCTTTTCACAAGCATTCCTATCCCGCACACGTTGACCATTCTACAGGACATATTATCGAGGGACGTGACACTTAAAGAAAGAACAAAACTGAACCCTTTCCATGTGACGCGATTAGTAAAATTCTGTATGGAGGAGGGAAATTATTTCCGATGGAATGGAAGATACTACAGACAGAAAGAAGGGGCACCTATGGGAAGCCCATTATCTCCAATATTAGCTGAGATTTTATGGAAGATTTGGAGAGAAGGGCATTCCCAACAGGAATACAAGAACAAGGTCTCAAGATGTTCAAAAGGTACGTTGACGATATATTCGCTATAATAAAAAGAGGAAAAGAAGACAATTTACTTGATCACTTAAACAGTATTTTCCCACATACTATCACTTTCACTATGGAGAAGGAAAATGAAGGAGAACTTCCCTTTCTAGATGTCACGGTACTAAGAGAAGGCCATCAACTAGGAACGAAAGTATACAGAAAACCTACACACTCAGGAAGATATTTGAACTATTCGTCTAGTCACCCAATTTGAGTAAAGAAAGGAATAGTAAGTGGAATGGTTGATAGAGCCTTCAACTTATGCAACGAAGAACACATAGCAGAGGAGATTAACCACATACGGAAGACACTAATCCAAAACAATTACCCAACTTGGCTCACTAACCAGTTTATAGACAGAAGAATCGCCAGATGGAGAAACCAAACCTCCACTGCAAGAGAAAACAACGTCACGTCAACAAGAATAATTATCCCATATTATCCAGGTGCTGGAGAATATATCCAGAGAAAGTTGAAAACGATTGGAGTCAAAGTAGTTTTCAGCAACCACAGCAACTTACGAGCAATGTTCCGATCAGACATATCAAGAAACTGTGAGACGGAAGAACAAGGAGGTATTTACATGATAGAATGTAGTTGTGGTGCAAGATACATTGGAGAATCCGGAAACACAATCAGCCATAGATTCGAACAGCACCTAGCAGGTATTAGAAGATTTCGAAACGCAGAAAGCAGACTGAGAGGAGAAAGAACAACGGGACGCGGACGTCCGCAGACTAAAGACCCTAACGAAATTATGGAAGAATGCATCAACGGGTCAGCAATAGTAGAACACGTGGTAGCTTGTCAAGAACCGGATGAAGGTTTGAGAATAATGAAAGTACGAAATGAAAGGGATTACTTATTAAGAAAAATCAAAGAGGCTCTTTATATCCGCCATTACCCCTGTATTAATAAGGGAGGGCGGATACGAAGTAAGTGACATATGGAAGGTAGCAACTACGGTTACGAAATGTTGCGAACTCACAAATCAAAATTAGACACCAGTTAATGGGTTTTAAACTTAAATGGGTTTAAAATGGACTTTAAACCAACTTGGGCACATGGAGTAGCTTTGAGTGGGAATCACTATCAGTCCGCTGAAGACGAAAACAGGAGGTGTTTTCAAAAGCTCCGGAATAAATTGTTCACTCTAGCACGGGTTGCATTGCCGTGTTACGTCAATAAAGCTATGAGATCTTTCCCCGTGTTAAATAACCCAATGTTAACTCCGGCATGACTTACCTAAGAGGCGAAATGGTCAAGTGTTCCAGAGTCACCAACGCTGCCGCTGCCGTCCAAAAGGTGTTTTGATCGTCAACTAAGTATGCGCAAGATGTTACAATGCGGTTTTCAAATGTCATACTACAATATCAAGGCATTTGGCATCACTGCTTTAGAATCGAATCGATGAAACTGAAAATTAAGTTCATAATTACTTGTCGAATTTCCGTGGCCCAGAAATTTTGGACAAATACACGTTTTAAGGGGACAAATTCCGTCTTGAAACCGGAAAATAGAGCTTTTCGAGTTCTCCGGTTCAGTCCACGCAGTTGAATAACGTAATCAATATAACAATGCTCAGATCCCAGCTGCGCAAGCGTTTGTCACCTGCAGCGGTATCTAACCCACTAATTTTGCATATTTTGACCATGTCCAGTTTGGAACAGGCGTAGCAAGAAATGCCTGCGCATGTAACCTGCCTTTCAGTATTTTACTGTACGACGTGATGTACAATCATTCTTTAAACTCCGGCTGTCGCCAGTCTGCGCTGCGAGCTATCTTCCAGATGGCACGTCTGCTGCGTCGTGTTGAGCTGCTTATTTTCAAAGCACATGTGGGTGTTCTCGATGAACATTTCGGATGCCTTACAGGACGATATGGCATCCACCTTCTATTATGGTTGTCAAGTAATGTTTCGGATGCCCTAAACGACGATATGGCGCCCCCTGGGATCGAAACGATTCCTCATAATGACGCTTCACGAAGAAACAATGCGGCTGCTGTATAAATATCACCACAAGAAAGGATCTTTTTGTTCATCAAGCAATGCAATTCCTCATGGTCAACAGATTCCCTGCTAAGAAGAGGAAGTGCACTACTCTTGTCTCTGTGAGAATGGAAATCAACCAGGAAGGACACGTTAACTAGAACAGGTTACATACCTGCGATACTGTGATGCTGTCTTATGGATCTGATATCCGGATACTACCACCTACGTTTCACCTGCTTTCATGATATCAGCGCTAAAGATGTTCAGGTTAATTGGTGCATTCAGAGAAGTGATATAGGACAGAAATGATTAAATCTGTGTGCTCGGAAGATACTGAAGTGAAGAATGTGGCGCAGTTGTATGGCATGAGAGAATGTGACCTCGTCTGTTGAGAGGAGTCTACGAGACCTAGCACCCGAAAGAATCTTTCTCTATTCAGCTGAGGCAATCGCAATTTCTCTGATGCTCAACAATTGCCTACATTGCTGCTATGGTAGTAGAAACTATGGATTCCTCAATGTGAAGTGAAGTGGCAAAGACAACGTAGCGTTGACGCATTGGAATGATTGAGTTGTCACTCACGATATGCAGCTATAATGATATTCAAGCAGGATGATGCAGGATATTCAAGCAGGAGCTTGGATAAATGATATTAGGACAAATGACTGAGCAAAAGCCATGAAGATATATTTAGGCGGAAGATATGGTTGGATGGAAGGAATGCGGCAGCTGGTGGAACTGAATGGTTACCTGTTTCATCGATTCATCGAGCTGATGGAAAAGAATACCGTAAATGATATCCGCAGCGCATTGTCATTTTTGGACAGGGAGTGATCGCATTTCTATCGTTTGAACCGGTTTGTGAGCTATTCGACTGCGCATCCTGAACATACTCAGCTATGATCTTTTGGTGTTATTCTTCTGGTAGTTGTGAATCCAAATAAAAAAAATTGTACCGTGTTCCTTTCTTCATACTTTTTCTCTATTGATTTACGTTTACTCAAAAAGGATGGGGTGAAAAGCGGCTGTTTCGGTTTCACGAACGCGCCTTTAATTGATAAAGGTACCTCCGAGTATTAGATGAAGGTGCGCATTTATATGATAAAGGTGCGCATAAATACAAGAGAAATTTAAAATTAGCTATGTCTCTGTACTGTAGGGGACAGAGAATTATAATATTATTGCAGGTATGGGATGGTATTTTACGTAGGTCATACGCGATGCTCTCCAACAAAACATATTGTTTAGGGAAGCTCAGCTAATTTGGAGAACTTCAAACATTTCTGATAGACGTGAAACATGAATTTTCATACATTGAATGACACATTTGGCATAATTACTCAGAAGCATCCGATGAAGGCAATAAAATTTACTTTTCATAGTAATCAGATTTCGTGCTCTTCTTTTGATACGGTTATTTATTCTACCAGTTGGCTGGTTAGTTAATGTTTCCAATATTACACAACGAAAACTGCACCAGTCAAGGATGGGGTAATTTATTGGTAAAAAGCGGATAACACTGTACGTACGGGGCTTTCAGGACGCTTTGGTCCCATCGTCAGTGAATGCAAGATGTTTTTGCTGGACGGAATATATAGCGAATGTCTGGATCAGGAAAACGGTATTAATTGGAGAATTGGCAGCGACATATCCGAGTGATCAGACTGATGCATGCCTGGCTGATCTCAGTCCCTTTGCCAGATTGGTCATGGGAATGCGCCTGATATAGCACGCTTCCTTGGTATTGCGGTAGTAGAAAAAATTCTCTCGAGACAGGACTGCTCATTGGAGGTAGCAAGAACATTGAGAGGAATGTCGAACGATAGCGGAAGCCTTGATCGTTTCTTACATTATCATCGTCGGCTTCTTCGTTTGCAGGCATTCTAAGCGTGTGGTCTGTGCTTCGTTCAATCGCTCTTGCGTTGTCTCACACGCGTCATGTGTTCTTTGAACATGTAAAGAAACTATTGCCTGTTTCTCCTGCGTAAAAGGTGTGGTGACCGCACGTTATTTCGTAAACGAACACCGTTGGCTTTCTCTAATGGGACCCTGGTCTTCTTATCAGTCCTGAGAATTGCAAAGCAAGTTGGGTGATCTTCTGAAGAATACTCGGAGGTACATCTGTTTCCCCAAACGTTTTGTGTCTTCTCCAATGGCAATGTAGTAGCGCAAAAGAACCAAGGGTCCCTAAGCTGTCTTGACACATTTGGTGTTTGTGCACGCATTCTCTGGCTAAATATAGATGTTAATAGACTAGACCAGTATCCGTTGTTGACGAATGTGCATTTAATGTGGCTTAGCTCATGGCCCAGGAAGTTTGGTTAACACGTAGCGATTGATCTACAGGACCTATTTGGATTTTAAAGGACGAAATGCTGTAAACTTGAAAGTTCTGGACGGGATCCTAACAGGAACACTCACATACACGACAACGCTGGAGAAGGAGAGGATTAGCTACGAAAGTTACGTTAGAATTATTCAGTTTATTTGAATAAAAGGGAAGCAGGATAAAATACCATAGACATCAAGAAAGTAATTAGAGAAATCCTGTTACAAGCTCTATATTCACTTAACAGCGCTGTTTTAATTTTTTTAATGAAAAATTCCTGCAGCTATCGGGACTACGCATTTCCCGTCTTCAGCTGACCAGGAATAAGCTAAAAATCCTTGCCACATGCAAATCTCATCTGCCGTACATTTAGATTTGTTCCTAATCCACTGAGGGCAATACATGAACAGACTCAGAAGCAACGGAAGCTTCTTATAAAAAAAAATAAAACTGTAGAAAGTTGTTCCGTATATTATATGAACACTTCAACTGACGGTGGGAGTAGTTTATTGTGCAGCCAATCAAGAAGCGAATAAGAGTACATGCAATTGCTAACAGAGGAAGTGAGGACAGGTCACACCTACAGCAGGGAAAAAGGGTGCCGGTTAAAATGGGTCACTATCAAAAGCCCGAAAATCAAAATCCCGAACGTTCAAAATCCCGAATGTTCAAAATCCCGAATGTTCAAAATCCCGAATGCTCAAAATCCCGTAAATCAGAATCCCGAACGTTCAAAATCCTCAATTTTGTCATAAACTTTTCGTCACGCTCCTATAGAAGAACTATTCACTGTTCCGCTGCTTCTCTAATGTGCTTTTCTCAGCGCCCAACCCCTGCCATACTAGCAACGAACGCGACAAATAAACATGAGATCATACATTCTATAACATAAGGATCATCATTCAAAACTATAACATAAGGATCAAAGACAAAGTTTCCGACATATTATAGAAAATTAGAAAGGCTGCAGGAAACAAATCCGCTGTGAGTACTGATATGGTCTTTCGAACAATGCTAACCTAACTATATCAGCTCAGAAGATGGCTGTCATAAACCGCGGCACGTACAATATGTATCCAGAGGTGATTAAATGTTAAGTTAGTGCATGGAGATTATGTATCTAACAGAATAGCTTTTGTATTAACTGGTCCCTGGGGTCCAATATTTGCGATTCTTTGGCACCCTTCCCTATGGTTTGCTAGGCTCTTTCGTCAGCCTAGTTTCTATGATGAGAACAACTGTTATACAGGAGTGCAGGTATAAAGATGGGTGCAAACAATTACCTATCACAGAAAAATGCATTTGTATTATATTAGGTCTAAGAGTATCTTCTTGGACAGTTTGACAAAATTTCTTAAAGCGCCGTAACTCTACTCAGGATCACGATGCTTGAACGAAGTCAGCAGCAGAGGCACGAACACTATAACTCCTCTTCTGCAATTGCAAATAATAGACCTAACATACGACTGTCCCTTTTTTGGTTGAAAACAACCTTTCGGGATTATGAACATTCGGGATTTTGAACGTTCAGGCTTTTGAACATTCGGGATTTTGAACGTTCCGGATTTTGAACGTTCCGGATTTTGAACATTCGGGATTTTGAACGTTCAGGCTTTTGAACATTCGGGATTTTGAACATTCGGAATTTTGACGTTCGGGATTTTGATTTTCGGGCTTCTGAAGGCGACCGGTTAAAATGGGTTGTTATACACAATAGTACCTACCAAGCCATTGCAAAGAGTACAAAACATAATTACGCTGTTACAGAAAGCTTCATATTTAAGGCAAAATCGTGACCCACTTGTAGAAATCTGGTTTACATGCAGACTGCCAATGCAGACTTATATGAAAAATGCAATTGGAAACAGGAGCTTTTGTAACGGTGGAATTAAACATGACATGATGGTACGACGATCACCGTTTGATAGAATTTTATTATAAAAGTCACCGTAGCTTCCGGGACCCACCGCGTCCCGTCTTCAGCGACTAATAATGACAGAAAGAGTCTACAAACATCGTAAGGAAGGCTAATCTTAAACCAGGAAGTAAAGGGATAAAACTCGGTTTTAAACTCTTTGGACGCTTGAAGTATGTCCAACCTTTGAGATATCACAAACACCATTCTCTCTTATGATGGTGGTCCAAATATCACTAATATCACACCCACTGTTTCTATTAATTGTCTTATTGTGTTTTATAAAAATAGCTACTTTGATTTTTCTTATGCCAAAACGATTCTTATAGCAAAGGACTCTTGGTTCAAGAGAACCTTGGCACTGTGCCGTGTGTTCCACTATTGCTGAAGATTTCACATCATTGACCATTATTTTCTTAGGATCCTGTGCTTGTGGGCGGCCCCTTTGTTTAATCAAAGTCCCATCCAATCTCGCTTTAGCACTATTGTAACGTGTGACATTGGCCAAGTGTTCATTGAATCTATGGTTCACAGTGTTGCCTGTCTCCCCAATGTACGAGGCGGAGCAATTACATTTAACTTCATAAACAACAGCACCTTTTTGAGAAACCGGAACCTTGGTCTTGACATTTCTGAGCAAAGATCTTATATTCCTCGAGCCAGTGAAGTACACTATAAAATTCAATCTCCTGCTGATCTTTATAATATTTTCGGCTAATCATCAGTAATAGGTCAAAATAAGAGTCGTATTCATTTTTGATCTGACTCTTGTGCTATTTGTATTATTAAGTCTCCGGTTGATGACAGAAATAACTAGTTTCATGGGGTAACCATTCGCTAACAAACTTCCCATAATGTGCCTTACTTCTGGTTGTAAGAATTCTGGACTACATACGTGTACAGCTCTGTCCACCATCCCGTTGATAATACCAGTGAACACTGATTGGGGATGGTGCGAAGAGAAATGTAGATACCGATCCGAATGGGTTGGTTTTCTGTAGACAGTGATCTTAAGGTGGGTACCATCCTTAATGACCAAAACATCTAAGAACGGGAGAACGTTGTTTGATTCTTTCTCAATTGAAAAATGATTTGTTCCGGGAACAAACCATTCAAATGCCTAAGGAAAACATCTTCTTTCCCAATCTCTGTGATGGCGAAAGTGTCATCAACATAAAGTTTGAATACTCTCGGGCTGAAATAGTTGTCAATAGTGGAAAAGGCCAAATCTTCTAGGTACTCCATGAAAATCTCGGCTATGGCCGGTGAAAGGCTGCTGCCCATAGGAGCTCAATTCTTTTGCAAGAAAAAATTCCCTTGGAAGTGGAAGAAATTGGCTTCCAACATGCAGAATGATACCAACTTTTTCACATGGGGTGGGTTCATCTTCGTTCTATTCCTGAGAGTTTCATCTTGGCTTAATAAAAATTCAAAGCGATCCATAGTGTATTCTATAGGGATGCTGGTAAAAAGGCTCTTAACATCATAACTAACCAACATGTCCCTGTCTGTTATAGAGACATTTCTGATTTCGGTGGAAAATTCTTTGTTGTTTTTAACATGGGACATTCTTTTGCCTAACATGGGATTGGTGATTTCTTTCAAATAAGTGCACAAACTGGAACTGACCCTATTGATTGTTGAAACTAACGGTCTCAACGGAACACCTTCCTTGTGAATTTTCGTTAAACCATATAGTTCAGGGATGTAGCGATTGCCGTGAAAAAAATGTGCTTCGAGATTTTACCAGTCTGTCATCTCCTGTTTCAGAGACAATGTCATCCAAATTTCCTAACGACAACCGAAGGATTTCCAGAAAATGGTTTGTACACATCATCATCTAACATAGTGTTTCTCAAGCTCAGAACCGCCTGGGACCCCCGTGAGAAGTTTCAGACCGTTTGGGACCCCCTACACTGGTTGGTCAGTTTAGCGTGCGCTGATTGGCTGGAATTGTAGAGCGCAGGAGCGGTTAGATTCAGTGATTACCATCAGATATTGTCCCTCCGCTCCTATTACGGTAAAATTTATACCGCTCTCTGTCATATCTATGCTAACTACAATGCATCCAGTCAGTGTGAGCGGAAACGGATAGGTTCAGTGAGACCGGCAAGAAAGTCTGTATGGAAGCATGCCAATTTATTTGCTGAATCAGTTTTTGTACAATGTCAACGAGAGGTACTCGGCTGACACAGTTGCGAGCAGACTAACTTATCAATATTCGGCAACATGGAGGTAACGCGCAAGCGCAGGTCACCCCGCTTCACTAACTGCAGCCGGTTACGCTTCTTCGTCATGAGGTCTGTGACCACACTAAATGCGCGTTCCACTAGCGATGATGAAGGAAAACAGATGAGCCATTATTTCACCACGGCCCACACATTAGGATACAGGTTACACAACTCAGTCACGAAGAACCAGCAAGTTATAGCGCGGCAGGGAATAACATACGTATTTATGGAACCTACTAATGCTGCTGAATTGTAAAACATATGGAAATACAGCGCTTTCTCAGAAAGCAGCAAGCACAACTTGCATCCTGAAGTAAACCATCTGCTTCACGTGCAGTCATTGTCAACATAAAGAGAAAAAGTGTACGCCGCTATTCTCGACGATGTGATGCTTATCTCGCCGATCAATGCTTCCACTGAAGCACAACGACTTAAGCAGTGTTTCCTAAGCTCGCGATCACATTCGCGATCTTGGTTAGCTTCGCATGCGCAGACTGCTCGAAATGGTTGAGCGGAGGGGTTGCCAGCACTTCCCGATGCAACTACGGTGGCGTCTGCAGCCGAGTTGCAACAATTTCAGTCAATTTCAATCTGATGACTAAGGGGTCCCATGTGACCCCTTTCGTCAAACGGGACCCCCACAGGGACCCCTTGGCGATTTGGGACCCCCTGGGGACCCCCAGGGGTCCCATGTAACCCCTTGAGAATCACTAATCTAACACTTCCAGAATTTTTCGAACATAGGTGGAACGGTCCAAGACTGCTACTATGTTTCCTTTATCAGCTTTAGTGATCACTATTTTATCTTGCGACCTCAACTTCCTTAAAATCCTCTGTTCATGTTTGTCAAGGTTAGGGACAGGTCTTTGTAAGCTATGTAGTAAGTCCGCTATCTAACCTTTGATCTCCGAAGCCCAAGATGGGGTCAGCGGAAGAGAGGCTGTCTTCAGCTGATGCTATTATGTCAAGGATTGGTGGATTTTTTGGTGTAGGAACAAAGTTCAATCCTTTCATCAGCACCATCTTCTGGGCAGTTGTTAGATAATGTGAGCTCAGGTTGACTACTATTTTCTTAAGATTAACCGACTGGTAGGTTGTTTTTCTTCATAATCTCTCAAAAATCCAAGTGCGTGAGCAAATTAGCTTTTCGTATTTCCTATGAAGAATCCGTTTTTGTATAGTGTGCTGAATATGCACAATGGGAAACATGACGGTTCAGTTGATTCAGTGAAAAATGACCCAACATTTGGGCCAAGCATGAGGTAACACGCTCAACCTCCCAGTTCAAACAAGCAATGGTTCTTCGGTGTTCTCTAATTGTGCTCCTCAGTAAGGCAAAACCTGCCTTGAAGAGGATGTTAGGAGTCTGATTGTTCCATGAATGACCCCACTTTAACCGGAAAGTTCTTGGAAGAACATTCATATCTCTGCACTTCAATAAGAACGTCAATTTTTCTATCACTACAGCGGACCTCACATACGAGCGTTCCAAGATTATTGCTAATTTTAGTCCAAATGAGCCGTAAACACTTTTGATGTAATTGAAAGCAGGAGCTTTTGTAGCGGTGTAATTAAACATGATATGATTTTAAGATGATCACCGCTTGATAGAATTTTATTATAAAAGTCACCTTAGCTTTCGGGACCGACCGCGTCCATGATGATGTGTACAAACCAATTCCTGGAAATCCTTCGGCTGTCGTTAGGAAGAAACTGCTTACAATTTTGGGAATAAACGCATTATCGAACGGGTGGTTTACCGTGTTGGAGTATTGAATTTGCATAAAAGATGCAAGCATTCTTAAATAATATAGGGCACTGTTGATAAAGACATATGTAATGCTTTCTTTGTTCTGTACGTGTTGCCTATGTAAGGAGAAATTTTTAATTGGGTAACTTAGCCAAACGACGTAGCTTTCGGGAGAAATGACTCCCGTCCTCAGCGTCAAGTAACTATTACTAGCTTCGAGATACTTGACGCTGAGGAGAGGAGTCATTTCTCCGGAAAGCTACGTCGTTTGGCTAAGTTACCCAATTAAAAATTTCTCCTTACATAGGCAACACTTAAAGAAGAAAGAAAGCATGAAATCATACGAGCCTGTGAGAAGTCACATTTTCCAAGACATATGTAATTTAAAACTGAATCTTGTGATGACTGCAACGCGACAGTCAATTACACAGCATTTTCCAGGAGAGTACGGCAGTTCGCCGCGCTAGTTTCGACGCGGGGCCAGTTCGACGCGCCGCCGCAGGCCCAGCCGTCAGGCCTGTCTCCACAAATGACTAACGCTCCTTTCGCGGCCATTCTCCCTATTTGTCGGCTCACCTCTATGTACATGTCCTTGCTCCCATCTTCGGGTCTCTGTTCCATGTTTTCACATGGACCCACCGGCAACTTCCGCGACTTAATTCCAACGTATCGGCTACCTTATTCGACCACGCTGCTTCTTTCCCAGTTGTGTCGTCTTTTTCCCAACTTAACGGCCCACCTCCGTGTACATGTTCTTGCTCCCATCTTCGGGACTCTGCTCCATGTTTTTACATGTAACCACTGGCACCTTCCGCGACTTAACTTCAACGTATCGGCTACCTTATTCGATCACGCTGCTTCTTTACCAGTTGTGTCGTCTTTCTCCCAACTTAACGGCCCACCTCCGTGTACATGTCCTTGCTCCCACCTTCGGGTCTCTGCTCCATGTTCTCACATGGAACTACTGGCAACTCCCACGACCTCACTCCAACGTATAGGCTATCCTATTCGATCACTATGCCTTCCCAATTGTCGTCTTTCTGCCCATCTAACGGCTCATGTCCATGTACATGTCCTTGCTCCCACTTTTGTGCTCTGCTCCCTTTCTCCAACCTCAATATTTGTGCTCTCCTCCCTTTCTCCAACCTCAATATTTGTGCTCCATACTGATTGACGGAGCCGCTCGCAATGTCCAAGGAATAGCTGCAACTTGCACGGTCCCATATCGAGTCGCAAAAGCTGTTTGCGTGTTTCGCTGCCTTGTTCACATTTAATAGTCGATTACATCCACTCAACATGGATACTCGGCGCCATATGCATGCCGTGATGTTATATTCTCTCGTATTCTCCGTTGGATAACCGAGCAGGCGCCGAATTTAATCAGTTTTTGAGACGGTTTGGCTACGCCGTTGGTCTACTGGGAGCACTACGTGACCTCCGCTAAACGAACGTGCAAACAAGGGCTGATCAGAACAAATTACAATTACATTAGACTTCCGAAAGATAGGATGTCTTTTAACGAGGACGTAGATTTTCATGAAATTGTCTTTTCACGTTGAAAGATGTATAAGTAAACTGACAGGTCTCCTTACCAACGGATGGATGAGAGTGGTTACAAGATGACACGGTCAGAAAACGTACAGGTTTTGTCTCGATTATTTCGGAACGCTCGAGTTCCGTCTTCAGCGAGCGAGAGAATTTTTACTCCGTTGTCAGGTTAAACAGGAATCAGAGACAAAGGAGGAAGAAAGAGCAGTTGGTAGGGTGCAACTCCTGCTTTTATTTACAATAGCATTCCAAACTTCGCTGACCTGTATACCTTGTTGCGGTTCATCGAAGGATTATGTCTTATGTAAAACTATTCTTTGATCCGTCGCACGTGGAAACGCTCTTCGTGGCAGAGAATACGCTGCGTTAGGTTGAGTGGGCACATGGAGCCATGCTCAACAACCGCGGAAGCCTTTATTGCGTCATCCATGATCTTGGCTGGATCGCGGGTTTAGGGACGTCCACGGCGTTGCGCTGGTAGCCCATTCATTCTTTGCCTCGCGGTCTTGTATTGGGCCAGCGTAGTCGTGTATTGATGAAATCTATCAGGCAAAGGTTTGCCCATTTCTCCGATGTTGGAGGCGTGGCAACCACGCTTGATTTCATAAACGACACCTGGTATCCTATCCAATAGAACCTTTATCTTGGCACTTCTCAACAGGGAACGGAGATTGCAGCAACTTTCGAAACGAACGTTAAAATTTAAAGCGCGGCCCAGACGTTTAAGGTGCTCCTCTAAACCGTCGTATTATGGAACGTATAGAACATGGTGAGGTAATGAAGTGGACACCGGTGGGTTTATCGAAGTTTCAAGTAACCTGCGTTATATAATGGAGGCAGCAAAGTGTTTCGGATAACCATTGGAAATCAACGTTGCGCAAACGTATTTTTATTCAGAATTTAGATATTCCGGGTCACATACCTCAAGTGCGCGGTTTACCATACCGACTACTACGCAACGCTTAACTGCAATAGGATGGAGGGAGGAGACACCCATTGTTTAAGGGATGAGAAATGTAATAACCGGTCGGAGTTGGTCCGTTTCCTACACAGTCGTGTTAATTTTATTACCTTTTTTGATAAGCAGCACGTCTAAGAACGGTAACCTACTATTGCATTCTTTTTCCAAGGTTGGTTTAACTTTGCTAGGAAAGAAGGAATTCAAGCGTTCCAGAAAGGGTTCTTCATTACCTGTTTTGATTATTCTCGCAAGTACTGAACGCCTTCTCTTCGAGGTGTTCCATGAAGATCTCAGCGAGAATGGGCGAGAGATATGATGACTGCCCATGGGAGTCCCGTCCTTTTCTGTGAAGGACCTATCCTGGAACCTGAAATGGCTTCCTTCCTGCATGCAAAAGGTAACTGCCTATAAATATGAAACTGGTTTAATTTAGTTCTTTCACTTGCTCACTCGACCAAACGCCGCGTATTCTCTGCCACGAAGAGCGTTTCCACGTGTGGCGGATCAAAGAATAGTTTTACATAAGACATAATCCTTCGATGAACCGCAAGAAGGATGTACAGGTGAGCGAAGTTTGGAATGCTATTGTAAATAAAAGCAGGTGTTGCACCTTACCGAGCTGACCTGTTCTTTCTTCCTCCTTTGTCTCTGATTCCTATTTAACCTGACAACGGAGTAAAAATTGTCTCTCGCTCGCTGAAGACGGAACTAGAGCGTTCCGAAATATTCGAGACAAAACCTGTACGTTTTCTGACCGTGTCATCTTGTAACCACTCTCATCCATCCGTTGGTAAGGAGACCGTGTCAGTTTACTTATACATCTTTCAACGTGAAAAGACAATTTCATGAAAATCTACGCCCTTGTTAAAAGACATCCTATCTTTCGGAAGTCCAATGTAATTGTGATTTGTTCTGATCAGCCCTTGTTTGCACGTCCGTTTAGCGGAGGTCACGTAGTGCTCCCAGCAGACCAGCGGCGTAGCCAAGCCGTCTCAAAAACTGATTAAATTCGGCGCCTGCTCGGTTATCCAACGGAGAATGCGAGAGAATATAACATCACGGCATGCAAATGGCGCCGAGTATCCAGGTTGGGTGGATGTAATCTACTATCAAGTGTGAACAAGGCAGCGAAACACGCAAACAACTTTTGCGACTCGATATGGTACCGTGCAAGTTGCAGCTATTCCTTGGACATTGCGAGCGGCTCCGTCAATCAGTATGGAGCAGAAGTATTGAGATTGGAGAAAGGGAGCAGAGAACGAAAGTGGGAGCAAGGACATGTACATGGACATGAGCCGTTAGATGGGCAGGAAGACGACAATTGGGAAAGCATAATGATCGAATAGGATAGCCTATACGTTGGAGTGAGGTCGTGGAAGTTGAGGGTAGTTCCATGTGAAAACATGGAGCAGAGACCCGAAGGTGGGAGCAAGGACATGTACACGGAGATGAGCCGTTAGGTTTGGGAAGAAGAGGACACAACTGGGAAAGAAGCAGCGGGGTCGAATAAAGTAGCGTATGCGTTGGAGTAAAGTCACGGAAGTTGCCGGTAGTTCCATGTGAAAACATGAAGCAGAGACCCGAAGATGGGAGCAAGGATATGTACACGGAGGTGGGCCGTTAAGTTGGGAGAAAGATGACACAACTGGGAAAGAAGCAGCGTGATCGAATAAGGTAGCCGATACGTTGGACTTAAGTCGCGGAAGTTGCCGGTGGTTCCATGTGAAAACAGAGACCGGAAGATGGGAGCAAGGACATGTACATGGAAGTGAGCCGTCCAATAGAGAGACTGACCGCGAAAGGAGCGGTAATCGTTTGTGGAAACAGGCCTGACGGGTGAGCTAGTGGCGGCGCGTCGAACTACCGCCGCGTCGAACTGCTCCTGCGTCGAACTGCCCCCACGTCGAAACTCGCGCAGCGAACTGCCGTGTACTCTTTTCCAGATAGCAGGTCAACATAAACGCATAAATTATTATAAGACAAACTGCCTATCAAGAATGCTCGTACGCGGATTGCATACGAAAGTGCAGCTCGCCTGTGCAGTTTACAGTAAGTGCGCTTTAATATATGCAAATTTTCGTCTTGTAACAGGATTTATTCCCAGTTTTTTTTAGAGATTTACGGTGTATATGTCCTGTCTGTAAAAGTAAACAGGATACATACACCGTAATCCTGAAAGAAAAGCGTGCTTTAAACTCTTAATAGCAGGTTACGCTTGAACATCACTTACTGTCGGCCAGTCAGTGCTGCTCCATTGAGTCGTTGCATGCTGCTACTAAGGTGAACGTGTTGCCGTTTTGACCGCAGATCAACATGGTTGTCCAACTAATCGCGCACAGCTGTTGGCCATAAATGAGTGGAACATTCCTAGATATGATATTTGAACTTCACTGTTTCTGGTTGATCAACAACGCGATTACAATAGAGTACCTGTTTGTTTGAGCACAGTACGGTCGTTCGGAGCCTTTACCAGCATTCGCCGCAACGGACTGTAGATGCTTCCCTGCTTTACTTGTCTTGGGTGTCCAACGTCGTCGACGCCTGTCATATTAAGGACAGATGGAAATTGACACCGACCGAATGGGGACACAAGAAGCATGCTTCGAAGCAAAGTATTAACGCAGCGGTTGAGAAGAAAAACAAAATTTCAACGTAGTTCAATGAACTTGTTTACATGAACGAAAGGTGTAACCAATAATGAGGATATATTTCTGTGAAAACCCTGAAGATATTTCATGAAACCATGACCTCTGAAGAGGACCACCTTTTGGACACAGTTGGAGTTTACGATATAGACTTAAGGCTCCCTTGGTATACACGATATGCGCGGAGTCGGGTTACTGGAATGAATAAAGAAAATGCAGCAACAGAAAATATAGCAAGTCAACAGGGAAGTTTTAAGATAAGATAAAAGATATTGACAAGAAGATATGATGCTGTCTCTGGCAAAGAAGCAAAGGAAAATACTCTAAAGGTATTTGTTCTATTTACGCGACGGCGTGAACATTGGCCAACGCTGTCAACAACAATGATATGCCATTCACTATGTCGATGGCATCCGTGCAGGATTCGTTCAGGTTAACCATATGGTTAACCAAGCATGCACCATTTCGTCTTGCGAAGCTTGTGAAACAACCGCCTGAAAATTCGAATACCGTGAATTTGTTCGAAAATGGCACGCATACTCATGGAAGATCATTTTAACAAAACGGGCAACAAATCCGACTCGCTGCTCACATTGCTTTTACTTTTTCATGCAATTGATGTCCACTACGCACTTTTCTTCATGCGTGCTTAGTAGCTTGCGCATATATGAAGCTGTTGTGAGTACTTTTTCTCACATAGAAATATCACAGTCATCGTCTTCTTGTGATGTTGATCAATTAGTCTACTTGTATTAAAGTGAAAGACAGGAGCTTCTGGAATAAGCAGATTCCGCGTTCAACCCACAATCTATACATATTGTTCGACGTCGTTAAGTAACAGATTGTTACCCCGTCATGCTGTAGATCCGTGGCGAATTTTCCCAGAAATGCCCATGCTTGAAAACGCTGGTAATGACTCTGCCCCAGAGTCAGAAACGACTGGTGTTCTGCATAGGGGACACCTGTAGTTTTGCCTTTGCTCCGTCATGTGGTCATATGAAATAAAGCTATGTTTGTCATTACATTTTGATTTGCAAGTATGGAAAATACGCAGTTCGCTCTAAGGAAACACCATTAGCAGTAAATGTTGCAGGAATTAGGTGGACATGCCGCAATCAGGTGTTTGAACATTAGCTCAACTATGATGGGGCTAATTATTCAAACAAATTTGTAGTCTGTTACGCTTCCGCTCCTGAGGTCGATTGCCGATCGCACAGGCTGCAGTAAATCACCCAAATAATACACACGTGTTGATTAGTCAGTTTCCCGTGGTGCAAACGCTTCTTTATGTAAACATATGGCTTCATCATGAGACATTGTTATAAGGCGAAGGATGGTATTTGCATTTCTGTAGAAATCTGGTCATCTGCTTGTTTGTGAAGGAATTCTTGTTCAGCCATCAGCACTAAAAGCCAACCAGATGTCCGCAGCATGAAAGGAATGGAAAAATCGCATCCGTAACGTATTATTCTGTTTATTACTCAAGCAGAGCTTTGTGATGTTGCTGTTGTCCTTCGAAGTTTCTTTGATTCTCCAGAACGGTTTGCTTGGCAATCTTGCAGAGGTTTGTTCCAACAACTGGCTGATCCAGAATGTTGCAAAACAAACGGCTCCTGTTCTGTTAGTGTTCGCATACAGCCGGCTAAGTGAGATTAAAGAAAACGGATTCCTGCAAACATTAGTCAACCCATGAACTTAAGAAGTTCAGTCACTGTCCCGTTCAATGAGTTCCAACGCTGAGAGAGGTAAGAATAATAGCAAAACAGTTTCTTCCCTCACACACGATGAATGTGACTGCAAACCAGTATACTTATCCTTAAAATTAAAATTGTTCTTTGCTTCCTACTTATTAGATTCGTCGTTACTTTGAAATGGATGCCTGCTAGTAAACGAGTTCAAGGAATATTAGAATACCAGTTTTCATCCAATTCGTGGACATATAGATTGTTCAGTTCTGTAAAACATATTCTAACACAAGCAGAAAATTGCAGCCAATACAGTTGTTCATTGAAAGACTGGCTCAGCATTTCAGGAAAAAACTTGTCCACGCACTACAAAGTGCTCGTTGAAACGAGCGTGTTGCTACAATTCACCTAAGCACAACGCGTTTCTAATAAAATAGCAAGCATTACAATGGGCTGGGTGCCCATAAGTATTACACAAAACAAAGTTACGTTCACTGCTTTTCCATTGCCAACATCTCCCTGACGAAGGAAGCTCAATCCTAAACGACTGGCAAAACATCATACAGCTGACTTCTCTTCTAGCAGGATTACTTCTTAATGGTAAACAATCTTTCATTCTTCACCCATATTACAGTTGGCATATAAACTGCAATAGAGTTTCATATTTCCAATCATTCAATGGGCACAGTGATGTCAACTTTCGGGCTGTGTGCCATTGGGAAAAGTTTTGTCAATGTAAAGGACACATAGAGCCTTCAGTTCCATCCCCAATGACAAAAGCGAAAGTAATAATGGCAGCTAAACAGACTTGCATTATAAGTTCAGAGCCATTTTAAGGTTACAACTTAATTTAATACGCATAATAAAATCAATTTTAGTAGTTAAGCACCTCTTAATCAGCTTACTGAAGATTGAATAACGCTTTAGAAAACCATTTTTAACTGCTACCCATTCACATGATCAAATACATCCATCCAGGGAACTTGAGTGGTAAAGCTGTAGGAAACGATTCTGACAATACAAGAGCGACAGCTTTGCAGGAATGAACTTCATAGCTGTAAACGCCGCTTATTTTATATCAGATCAATAGAATTTTATATTGAATGTAAGACTCCGTTGGATTGGACTTACTGTACAAAAATAGCAGTGCAGTTTTCTGGACTGATGCATTTCGTCTCCAGCGCATGGGAATTGAGAGAATAACAGTAGAAGGATTAACAACTAAGGGAAGCACTGAGGGATCAGAAATTGCTAGAATCACAGTTCATACACAGCGAAGACGAGACGCGACTGTTCCGAAAGCTGCGCTACTGCTTTCGTACAGTAAACATGATCCAACAAGGATCTTGAAGCAAGAGGCATTAGTAACAAGGCGTTTCATAATTATGAAAAAAGATGAAAAGATACAGTATCCTTGTTCAATCAGCTTTATCGGCGAAGCTGTCGGAACGTAAGTATTCCGTCGTCAGCGTGATTCAGAAGGAACTAAGCATTCCGAATCGCGCTGACGACGGAACACGTACGTTACAGCTTCGCCGAATAAAGCTGATTGAACAAGGATACCGTATCTTTTCATCTTTTTTCATAATCCAACAAGGATGTATGTACATTCAAGAACAAATGAACATCATCTTACGATAAATCATTATACAAGATTAACTTTACTAAATATTATATTTCAACAGAGTCAACTTATTTGCCTTGTCTCCAGTAGTCTCCAGTAACTGAAACTAACTAGAAATGCTTAATTGAGCAACCGTTCGTAATAGGTACAAAAAGTTATATAAGCTGCAGGAAAGCGTCGTGATGAAAACAAAGAAGCGATCTCAGAATCACCAACGCCTGTCCAGGCAATAAAGCTTCAGAAAGATTCACTAAAATTTTGAATCCAAGGCATGATCTACTGTTACACGTTGGAATACAACTGATTACACGAACGCCAGTTGAGTCGGAGCAATGAGAAGTTGCTTTGCACTTGTTATGCGAATAGCACAAGAAGGAGAGCATGGAGCATAATTAGGCACTGGATAGGGCTGCAACCACTATCTCCTTTATTAGCGAATCATTAATTATATAAATAAATATATTGATGGTTGTCACGGATTTTTCCCGTTTTTAAGTATCTGTAAGTATACTGAAGCGATCTCCCTACCAGCAGATGGATGAGAGTGGTTATTAGAAAGAACGCAAACAGCACACGTACGCAACTGTATGTAAAAGCGTATATTTCGGAACGCTCGAGTCCCGTCGTCAGCGGTGGTGGTGGAGAGCTCTCCAGCTCTCCACCACCACCGCTGACGACGGGACTCGAGCGTTCCGAAATATACGGTTCTACATACAGTTGCGTACGTGTGCTGTTTGCGTTCTTTCTAATAACCACTCTCATCCATCTGCTGGTAGGGAGATCGCTTCAGTATACTTACAGATACTTAAAAACGGGAAAAATCCGTGACAACCATTAATGAAGATCCACATACCCGTTACAAGACATCCAGTCTTCACATAAATAAATATATATAAATATAAATAAATAAATAAATTTAAAAAATATATATATATAGGCGTATCGAGAAATCACGGAAGACTTTACCCGTTGTTGTCGAAGGTCACGTAAATGGAAAGATCTTTATTTTCAAAAAAGAAAGTCGAAAAACGTGGCGCATCGTGGTCAGGAAAGCTTAGCTCTCAGGTCAGCATAGACCCGTCTTCAGCGCGGTCAGTTCTCTTTGTGTCCTCCCCCAGGTTTGGCTTTCAGGTAGAGTTCCTCCACTCAACCGAACCACAGTGGAGCCCATCAGATCAATCTAGATCCATCGGGGCTGGTTCCACCGTGGCCGACCGGGTATCGGAGCCTTTCCCTTACCGACCATTCCCGGAGGAGCACGTTGTCCAAGGTGCGACTTGTCCAACTTGGACAACGTGCCTCCTCCGGGAATGGTCGGTAAGGGAAAGGCTCCGATACCCGGTCGGCCACGGTGGAACCAGCCCCGATGGATCTAGATTGATCTGATGGGCTTCACTGTGGTTTGGCTGAGTGGAGGAACTCTCCCTGAAAGCCAAACCTGGGGGAGGGCACAAAGAGAACTGACCGCGCTGAAGACGGGTCTAAGCTGACCCGAAAGCTAAGCTTTCCTGACCACGATGCGACACGTTTTTCGACTTTTTCTTTTTTGAAAATAAAGATCTTTCCATTTACGTGGCCTTCGACAACAACGGGTAAAATCTTCCGTGATTTCTCGATACGCCTTAATCAATGAACCCGTTACAAAATTGCTATCAAGAATATATATATACATAGCGACAAAGCAATAGACATTTCTAGGTCACATCAATCAAGCGACTTATGTACGCCGGATGCGCTTGTCACTGGTGGCGCTTTGCATCAATCTTGCGTTGCAACGACGACGTCGCACCTTCGTTCCCGCTGGGGTTTCTGGTGCGAAAGACGTAAGTAGCATATATCTACCGAATTGCGGACCTATTCTTTCACTGGGCAACGCGAAATGAGAATGGCATTGTTCAGTTTTACGAAATTTGGAAAGCATAAAAAGCATGAAGCTCTCAAAAACAGATTTGTTCCGCCGTCAGTAACGTTAGTTCGATCGTCCTATCAGTTTGCAGTGAAGACTTGGTAACTGTAAACGTGAATTGTTAACAGAATTAGAAACCAAAAATGAATAGTGCAGAAATAGAATCACTGCATTTAACGTAAAACGAGATTAATTGGTAATAGGTCTAAAATGAAGATCTGCAACCGCTGCGAGGTGTTTCGTTTTCGACGACATTGGAAATACAGTTCTTACGATGAATTGAATAAACTAATCCGCATAAGTTTTTTTAATCTCTGCTTCTTTTACATTTGCATTTCATAAACTTATGCACAGGAAACAAAAATTAGACCGTTCTAATGAGAGGAGGAAGGATGCACCTGATAAAGTGTGGCTGCAGCGAAGCTAGGCAATAGGTTCCTTAACATTCAGCTCAAAATGCCTATCTGAATCTAGCAGTGCGTGTAACCGTCTACTCTAATAGTTGCTTTCTGCCATTTCAGGAAAAGCGCAATACCGAACAGACTGTTCCTAACAACTATGGCATCCTACGGTGTACATTGAAACGATTGAAATACAAGCAAAGGACCATGAATAGAACAGGGCAAACTAACGATGTTAAACGAGAAGCAAACTGTGATATGTCAACAAGTGTTCAAATAATGACAAAACATACGACGGCTAAATGTTGCACGCCATTTCGAGGTCGCAGTGACCCAATTATCTAACGATACACTAATAGTTAAGACTGATGAATAACAACTGCATACCAAAGATGAAGTGGATGCAGGTCATGGACATGCGGACGCCCACCGTGATCAAACAGCCCCTGCTGAGCCAGGGGGATCGCCCTAGTGACCTACTGCCCAGTAAGACTAACATACGAGCACGAAGCTCAAAACAATGAAGTTGTAGACCATTGGCTACGTGCTGACAGTCATTCGCAAGAAATAGATCACATTTTAGTACCTTATCCAACATGTACTGACATTCGATTGCTCCGTGCTTCCACCTTCCATATGCTGCAGGAAAAATGACTCCGCCGGACAGGCAAAGGTTCCGAATTTTCTAAATCTGCCCGTCTTGATCGACAACTCGATTTTGTGCAGAAAATTAACTGGCCATATTTCGGCATTTAAAATATTTCATCATTGCTTTCATGATGCTACTATGTTCGCAAATATTGCAATGCATACATTTCATAGTTAATCCGTGAAATGACTTTGAAAACAGCATTGCCGCCAATTTATTTTGCCCTTTGTTCAATTAAATCCCTTTTACAGTTCCACGGAAATGCTCTATTTGGATAGCTACAACGTCACTGGATAAACAAGAACTCAGAAGGAAAAGGAACTAAAGGTGGCAATTCAATCGTGCACTTGTCAGAATTGGTCGTTTCATCCTGATCGCTGCACTGTACTACTCATCAAAACGGTATTTATTCTTACCTTCATTTGGTTAGGCAATTCTTTCACCTGTCAACCGGTCCAGAAAAGTTGATAATAAGCATTACAGTTTGAAAGGGTTGAAATTCAATGAAGTGCTTCTTTCTGAAATTTAACTTTGAGGCGAACTTCAATTTCCGCCTTGCGGCTCCTAAGTTTGGCAACTAAGCAGATGCAGTTCCAGTTGTTTATCGCAACGGATGCTTGGTAAGCGTGATCGCCCAAAGCTGTATCTGGTATAGAGGCAATAGCAACAGTTCTTAACTAGCAGCTGAATGTCCTTAACGGAATTGTCACTTTCTGTACTTGCTCATCCAGGCAACATTTATCATCTTGTCAAGTAGGCATTACGTACCGAAACTGACTGGAGTAACTTCTTTAGCTTCGTCAGACAACCAGTGAACAGAGAGTATAATGATAATAATTAGTTCGCATTTGATCATCCGATGTTCATATCGAATATTCTAAAGCAGTGATCGCCAACCTTTTTGGTTCCAGGGACCCCTTTAATTGCTGATAACCATCCTGGCCCCCCCACCAACTGTGTACCGCCATCCTTATTGTCTTATTAGATTCCCTACAGGTTTTTGCGCTTTTTAGCGGTGACTTCATTGTAAGCTTGCCTGAATAGGTACTTGAGCAATGGTCAGCGCACAGAATGAAGCGTTGAACTTGTCACCACTGGGATTTCCCCAATCGAATCCTAAACTACAGGTCCACAACTACAGTCAAGTTCACTGCTAAATGAACAATCAGACGAATGAAAACATAGTTTCACATCCTGCATGAAATAATCGAAAGCGTATCGCCCCTTACCCTTCTGAACTTTCCAGCGCTCGGTCACCTACGATTACCACACCGGAGTGCGTTCAATCTTGTCAGGGCTCTCCAAAGGACCCCCGAAGGTCCCCTCGCCTTTCAGGGCCCCCTGTGCCTCCCCGTGGCCCCCAAAGGGGCCCCAGGACCCACGTTGGGAATCTCTGTTCTAAAGGATATTAGTTATCCAGGACGCCATCCCACAACGTGACAATCAATATATAAAACCTCAGCTGTCACTCGCTTGTGCCTATCAGATACTTTAGTCTGAACAGAATTTGCTGTGGAAGCAAGTTCGAAACGATGAACCTCATCATTCCCATTAAGGAATGAAATAGGGTTTCCCCTTCTGAAAAGGCGAACTTGAAGACTAAAGGCATCCCAGAGAACTGTCCAGGAAGAAGACGGTCACATAAGGTGCCGGTAAATTAGCAGTTTATGGCAGTGCAATATTCACAGACCGCCAAATTGTCATGACGTGCAATTGTCAAGTACATGGCAATTTGAAATTTTGAAACTCAACAATGCTAATGTGTTTCATACAATTACAGTTGCGCTAATAACTGTTAATATTAATTGTATAAAGTACATGGACGCATTGAAGCTGTACGAGCTGTACACTGGACTTCTATTGGTTACAGAACAGTTGGCAGGAACACAGTTGGTCCCGTCTTCAGCGTGCTTGCGGATACGAACATTTGTGATTGTTGTTGTGTACAGACACGCCGAAAACGGGACCAGGTCTGTCCCTAAAGTTTTGTGGTTTCTAAACAAAAATAAATCTATATGTTCGAACGCACGTTTGCAGTATTCAGCAACAGCATTAAAGTTCCACGAGCGTTGCACATCCAGTTTAGGAATCAGTGCGTATAACAATCTTATAAGTGCTTGTCGATAACAATGTTTTGTAACGGGTTCATCGATTAAGGCGAATCGAGAAATCACGGAGAATTATACCCGTTGTTGTCGAAGGCCATAAAGATCTTTCCATTTACGTGGCCTTCGACAACGGGTATAATCCTCCGTGATTTCTCGATTCGCCATAAGTGCTTATCTTCATAACAGGAACTTGTTTTTCAACTTTGCAAATTTTAATCATGGATTTTGTTGGAACGGGAAAATCCCGTTATGAAAATTTTATGGAAGTTTGTTTCACTTTATAAAAGCTCTCCCATGTGTAATACTTGCACCATTCATTTCAAATCCGAAGACGCTGCACTCGCTTCCTCGGTTCATTCATGCACTCAGCTATGCACATTCGTCCCTATGGAAGTTTCAGCAAGCAACTGAAACGCATAGTCGCCACGCACGGGCTCAAGAGCACACGTGTTAACTTTCACGCAACATGGTAGCAACTGTCAATGTATCAAAACCGTTCGTCCAGGGCGTGACTATGATCAATCCATTACCGTTGGTTCGCCGCCGAACGGAAAGCAATTCCACAAGCATGTAAGCATGTATGCACTGATCCGCATGCTCATCCTCATGCCTAAACATCTGCGCTCAGGTTGGCCATTCGATCTCTTCAACTAAAGCCACATTCATCAAGCCATCTAGCGAGAGCAAACTGCTGAGTTTAAGAGATAGTTCAATGCATGTATCATTCATCGGAATGAAGCGTAACCCAATCTCGGAGTGATGATACGATTTTTTGCCGCTGGTTTATTCATCATCAATTTCCTACCTGCGTTGATACTGAATCAGTCTTGGCTTTTGTGCTTACATCGCTTTTGTGTTAAAGCAGAATGGCCTTCGCGAAAAATCGTTTTTCGCCATAGACTACATAATAATGTTTGACACTTACAGTGTTCTATGAGAAATTAATTTTAATACCAATAGTTCCCGGATAAGAACAGTCTATTTTGCAGAGTCCAACTGTTCTGGTTGATACTTTACACTTGAGCAAATTATGGAAAACCCATCAACAATTTCCTCAAGGAATTCAACACCCTTGTAGTTAACAATGGCATGATTATCTCAAGTCATTTTTCCGTAACTGAAAAGCAACTTTTCAAAATCAGCTGCTTCCCGAAATTGAATACGGCAAAGTTATTTCAGCATTGTATGCACTCGCTATCTGTCCATTGAACATAGAATAAAGAGAAATTCTACTACGCAGTATTCATTTGAGGGCACTTTTAAGTTAAAGCTGAAGAGTAGGTCTTCCGCCCACTTGGCGCATTTTCTGCAAGAAAGTCTTTTCATCCCAAACAAACGGCGTACATCGATTTCACGCGTTAAGAAAACAACCAAACAGCATCAATGGCTGAAGGCAGCTGAAGTCTTCCGCAGCGTATTAATTAGCTGCTCACCTTGTTAAGCACCCTATATACTCACGTGAACTTCTTAGGTTTTATGACCATGTCAGACGCACACGCCTTCTGGCACTTATTGAATCCCTTTACAGAAGGTCAGCACAAGTAACTTGTTCAGTTAGCGCCGTACTATTTGAGTAAATGAATGAAGCGGTTGGATTAAAGTTTCAGGCAATGAAACTCTGCATGCTTGAATTAACGTCTAACTAGTCCAACGAAGCTTTAAGGCTGCTTGAGCTTGGCAAAATCAAATTCAATTTATCCTTTTGGAATTGGATTTTTACCGTACTACCATTTCAGCGGAAGATTGACGATCAGATAAGGCTTGCTTTTGCATCCACACGGCGGCGACGTCCTTGTGATCCAACTAAGCGCCCAATGGGTACAGGCCAAAAGAGCAGCTTACTTGAATTAGTTAAAGTACTACAGCACTGCATGCAAATGGCCCGTAGCTGGAATTGTCAGCGGGAATATTTTTACCATTTGTTCATGAAGTCGTCGCACGATGTTAAGCGGTAATCTTTCAGGCTACAAAGCAGCGCTAACTGTTGAAAGAGCGAATCATCGAAAAGACGAGTATTGCCAGTTTCCCAAGCACTTCACTGAATTTCAAATCTTTTTAAACTGTAAAAGCGCAATTCTGCCAAGCGCCAAAGCCGCCATTTAAGTTTCCTACAGAGAAACGCAGGCTTAGGTTTTGCATTTTGTTTCTGCAAATATAATGCGTAATTAACACATTTACAGCCGAGGAAGTAAAATGCCGAACCGCTTTCGTTGGTACGAAAAGTTACATTAACACAAGGATTACCCTCAAGACACATGCATAATTCTTGCTTGGTAGTAAACCCTCGTATTAAACGAGCAAAATACCCATCACCTACGCGATATACCCCTCTAAATTTCCCGTACCGCTCCAGACGGCCGTAAAGCCACCTGAACTTCTAGCCACGGACAGACGAGAGCGACCGTATCAAGGAAACGATAACACACTAATGCCTCCTCACAGTGGGCTCCACTACATAGCTGCATGCCAATGATTACCCGTGCGTCTTGTAACCCAAAGGCCGGTGCCCAAAGCCACTTGACTGCAGAACGATTTTCAGGTACGAGGTTAGTAATTTTTATGTGACCTTTTCTGTGCAATTACCTATGGGGAAACAGGTCGACTTGGCGGTGATATTTCTAACCAAAACGTCTTACCTGCCAACAACGTGCCGCTTGTAACTGTAAGTTAAATAAAAGTACGACGAATTACAGAAGTTTCCCGAAAAGATGTGCAGGTAGTTCTCAAGTGGGTTGCTGAAACTCGTTTCGCACGATTTTCCACGGCTTCGAGGCGTGAATAGAAACACCAATGGCATTGGTTTTTCCACCACTAGCGGTTGTTTGGTTGCTCACGCCTTTCGGATCACTCAATATGCCCAGTCCAGATTACGTCTTGCGCTAGTCCAGCGACGTTGGACAAATTAATCCTAGTATCGTTCGCTCTCGCTTCCGGTGCACGGCAGCATCAATACTTGTACCAAGCGAGCCTCTCGGCAGCACTGCTACAGGGCTCCGTCCCGCCTACTTAACTAGTGTACAGTCATTTTTTTCGGCTTAACGCCTCCCGCGAGTTAAGGCTATTATTACTCATTGTATTTTATAAAAAATTTACGGCGACTGAAACGCATTTCATGGCTCTAGCGCTCCCTCGTTCGGTTGATTAGTGCGCGTAACAACTTTGCGATGAATTGCGCGCAACAAAAGCTCAATTACTCATAAATTAATACATTCTACCTGTGAAAACGAGTTGAAATTGGCCGATATCCAAAAAGACGCATGGCTAACACACGGTTGGGTATTGGCGGCGAGTACATGATTCGCAGGTTACAGTCTCCGTCTCAGCGAAAACATTCGGCACGTTCCTGGGCAGCGGATTGTGAGACGGTCGTGTGGGCCACGTGCGGTTGGAAAAAACGTGTTGTATGATGTTTTTGTGTTTTGGATTGTGATGGTCGTCTGATCGCGGCGCGGACGAACGCCGCTAGGCCGTCTAGTTCACCTGTTTTGTTTGCCGTTTCGCCTGCAGCGTTGCCGCATGCACACTTGCCGTGCCCTGTCTACCGTATGGTTAGCCAACTTGGTCCGTACGGGTTTCACTTGTGTGGTCTTCTGATCGGGTCGTGCACTCCGCAAAGGCCGTACGGACGGTAGCGAACTTTTCCCTTCGCCGTCCTTGGAAAGATAATTTTTGGGCTTGCGTTGCCTCCGCATGCATGATAATCGAGCATGATGGCTGAACAGCTCGTTTTGGAGGAGCCGTCGTCTAAAAAGCTAAAGATCGGCTCTCCATCGTTGGCAACCCCTGGAGGCAGTACAGGTAATCTTTCTATTCTTTTTCCGATTTGATTGGTGAACTGTATCTTTCTTCATTTTCTCTGTACCTCTCGAACGTTTATTGTCGTCGTTTTCTTTACTTATTTGTCAAACGTCGTAGGAAATATCCTTAAGCCATTGGTGATCGTTTATGTGTTGTAGATTTCAATTTTGACTGGAATAATATTGCCGTTGACTTGCCGGACGAACTTCTCGATCCTAGCACGAGTTCGATGAACGATAGCCCTCAAGTTCATCCGAAGTCGGTTGAAATGCCGCCGATGGTTTCGTCGAACTCGAATGCAGTCCAAAACGGTCCATCGCTTTGTAATGGCCCAGCTTCAGTGCAATCTACTGCTCCGGATGCCACTGCAGAAAGCTTTAATAGTTTGGCTTCGTCTGGCCCCAGTTTGTCGGAAACGACGACCAGCTGCTCCGCTCCTTTTGTTCCTAACGGGGTGCCAATATCCGCTGGTGGATCTGCTGCCAGCAATAGTGGTAGCGTACTCGAGGAGTTGTTGCTTCGTGTATCTTCGGCCAGCGGCAGCAGTCCCTCAAATGTAGTGTCCGTGCCGGCTGGCAACGGTTCCGGGGCTCATCAACCTCATATGGCCTCTGTTAATCAAACTGGTGTCGGCGCCTCCTATTGCGGCATGCGCAGTCCATCAAATGGTCATGTCAATCCGATGGGGTCATCTCCAAACATGACACCAATGAGGCAGCAGGCGCCGCCTCCCTCCTTTGCCTCCTCCGATCAAGCTCATAGTACGGCATTTAACAACAATGGCAGCTACATGGGTCAGAGCGCCGGTGCCCTACCTCCGCAGTATTCGGTTGCCATGGGTGGACCACATCGTATGCCGGGTGGGATGCCACCAAATCGTATGACTGGTATGATTAATGGTCATCAAATGGGCCATCAAAGTCCGACGACTGCAGCAGGTTCCACTGGTGTACGCATGGCAAAAGGTGGAGGATCATATCCATCCCCTTTGGGCACAATGGTCAACAATATGATGCAGATGCCCGGTCCACCGCATATGCAACAAGTTAACAAGGCTAATCCACAAGTTATGCCACCCCAACAGAACAGCCAAGGCACGGTTAGAATGGTAGGTGAGACGTTGTAGTGGCATTTGCGCATACGATCGGGCTGTCATTTTTGTAAGTCGAGCAGTACGAGAGGTATAGTCGCATTATCTCTATATATCTGTGTGGGGATGTCGGCTCGCTCAAGTGTCTATAACTGACAGAATTTTTGGATTTCATGTCCGAATAGCTTTCCAGCGTTTTACTGTAGGAAAAGACTTGCTTAAGTTGATGCATTTTAAATGATAGCCAAAGTCCGCGAGATTGTAGCCTTTATGTTTTGTGGATTTTTGATTGCTCGCTTTGCTGTTCAAATTTTCATGTATTAGTGTTCGATTGTCGCTATCCCTAAGCTTGCTATCGCTTCACTTTACTTTGAATGCGTCAATTGCTCGTTTGTTGATTTGTAGTTTCCACCGTTGGTTACGTTTGGTATTTTACATCGCGCAAAGGAATCCCCTCGTTGCGAAGCTAAGTTCGTAGTTTAGAAAATGAAAAATAGGTAGTTACGTAGTTGCTACGTTGTCATCTGCTTTGTCATTAGAAATTCCATACTTGAAAGACTTGGAGCGAATTTGAATCATGCGCTTCCGAAGCGTCAAGTTGTGCCCCTTTCGTTTTTTACTGTCCCCTTTCTTTGCACTTGTTCGCATGCCTGACTGCCTGCTCTTTAAAGATTGCCACTTGCATGGAATCTTTGGAAAATGAACGCTTTTCTGTTTTAACTAATGATCCCTTTTGGCTTGCACTGGATAGGAGTCATTTGCGTGTCGTCGAAAGTACGCTGTATGTGTTTGCATACAGTCGGCAGCATACAACCTGTAAAGTTCACAACAGGACGAACATGGAGCGCGTTTTACTATGTCATATTGCGTCCGTTTCGTCCTTGAAGTGGTTTCTTCTTGTTGGTAAAGAATAATATCTGCAGGTAAAAGATATTGTGATAAGTGATGAATGGGCAGTTAGAAGCCCGAATGTGAATTCTGCAGTTGTTGTAGCTTCGAATTTGAAGCTCTAGGAATGAAGCTAGACTTATTTTTCTGGCAGCGACATTCGTTGGTTCAAAAACTTTCGAAATAATTCCATAATGTACCTGGTGGCGCATGAATTAATCCTTATGCCGAAAAGATGGAGAAGTGTTCATGGGAACGAGCATCCAGATGGACGTGTCATACTGTGAGAACTTACGCCTTTATTTAATATTACCCTGCCTATAGTATGGTTTTTGCAATTTCTGGAACA
This sequence comes from Trichuris muris, assembly GCA_000612645.2. Classification (NCBI taxonomy): domain Eukaryota; kingdom Metazoa; phylum Nematoda; class Enoplea; order Trichinellida; family Trichuridae; genus Trichuris; species Trichuris muris. The sequence goes on from CBXJ02000361.1 coordinate 3,679,448, forward strand.
GAGTAATGACTAGCAATTACTGAAGTTGGTGCAGTAACTTTGAGTGCACTGCTCGTCGACACCTATGTATAGCCGCATTCTAAAATCGGCGTATGTTGTTCTAGTGGTACGTTTTTTGTACACCATAATTTACTTTGGTGAAGACTGAACACGGGATGTCCTGAAAGCTACGAAGAGCGGGTGCTCTTTAATGGTATCGGTTCGAGGACGTTAAAGCAAGATGAAGTTGTGTCGTTCCAAGACGATGTTAGTCGTCAAAAACTGGAGAAGAAATAATGCATGACCACATCGTTAGGAAGAATTCTATATGTAAAAGCAAGTGGATTGTGTATATACGTGAAGCCAGGTACCGTTCCCGGCGTGACTGGTCTAATCCTTCAAGAAAGGATTATGTGTAACCCTCTGGCAAATGGAGATCCCGTAAATGCGTTCGCAAATGTTTGATCCATGAAATTTATGTGGCAGCGCTATTTCGAGTTGGAGATTTTGTAGCAGTAGTATTAACGCCGCAGCTTATGGAAGCGGTTACTTTCGCCTTATTGGTGTAATTATGAGATTCGGTTTTTGCTGGCCATTTTCATGGCTGATAGTCGCCATTGGTTTGTTTCGTCAAATTGACGTAGCTTGCATAGCGCGCATATATTCTGCATGCTGTTGAACTTGTCCGCATGTGTATATTTTATGTGCATTTGCATGAGCGAGCAGGCGATGCTCAAAATATGGGGATGTCCAATTTTGCAAATTGCATGAGACAGATGGGCAATAGGATCAGTAGAAATATTAAGCATTTTGAAAGTACATTCTCGCGTTACCAGTCCTCCTCCCGATGAGCACTTGTAGCATTAGTTCAGATTAGTTCAGATAGAAGTGTTCATCTCGACATGATTTGCCATAATGTTGAAAATACAACGCGGAAAAGCGTTGAAGTTTCGTACTATTGTGCTGCCATTGTTTCTCGGAAAATTTGGCTCCCTGTGAGCAATCTCAGGACTTCACTTTGCCCTGTATGTATTGGAGTGCATTGTCATTTCCAAATGATTGAAGTCCTTGCGAAAGAACTCCACAAGGTGCTTACTTGCGTATCCAACCTACATTGTTCCGCCCGCATTGACACAGTTTCTGCTGTGGATAAGACGTGAATGCTAAAGATGTCTAAAATGTTAACAGAACATTTTAGTGTCACCGAGCTTAACGACGTAGTTAAGACCATAGCTAGACCGTGGTTGAAAATCGGGTGTCTTCTTAACGGTGGAGTTCACCATTGAGGCTTTGTTACGAATCCACACCGTTGTTTCGAAAAAACTTTTATTCATCCGGAGCTTTCGGGGAGCTCTGAAGCTCCGGATGAATAAAAATTTTTTTCGAAACAGCGGTGTGGATTCGTAACAAAGCCTCAAAGCTGGACCGTTGAGTAATTCCAGTGTCATGTAATGTTTTGCCATTGACGGAGGGGAAGAGAAGCTGTCTTTTGGTGACGTCAGCTTCTGAGGCGTTCCATCGAGTATTAAATTCCTTGCGTGCCTTTGCTCTTCTGTTAGGTGCAGATATGGTATCCTCTTGTCCGTTGACCAGCACTACTACCCTTAAGCACGTAAAATATAGTGCACGTATCAACAATCCCTTTGAAATGTTTTCATAGGATTTTGACTAATAATAATTAGTAATTGGTTAATGAATAGTAGTTTAGTGGATAGGAAGAAACATTCTCACGTGAGCAGCGAAAGTTGCTCATAAGTTTGTTTTCTACAACTGCTGTTTTCCCTAAGGAAAGAAAAGTCAGAAAGCGGGACCGTCTCGAAATCGTTGGCTTTAGTAGTACTTTTTGTCCACTTCAAACCTCCCTAAGGTGACGCCAGTGATTTAAGCCTGAGTTGCTCGGCCGAGTTTTGATGCAGCAGTCATCGGTTGACCGGAGCTCTGATTTATAGAACGTTTTGTGCTTCCTTCCCATCCTTCAACAGTTGCCAGCTGAGGAGGTAATGCAGGGCTGATGGAAATGTTTTGACTTTCTAAATTGCTACCGAAAGTCAATAATTTAAATGTTTCGTTTGAAATCATAATTTTGTAACATTCTTTTGCGCTGCGGAAGGGCCCGGTTTCAATTGTCCATTGCTGCAGTTTATTAAAGTCGCTTTTCGAATCCACCTTGTCCCGTTATCGGTATTTTGTAAACAACTAAATCTCGGTAGGCTGCACTGGTGGTGGTTAGTGTGAATAAGTTGTAAGTTGATTGCAGTGAGGGATAGCGAGCATTCAGTTCCAAAAAATCGTACAACGTTTGTTTAAATGGATTTCACGGTTTTAGCCGCGTGAAGGTAATTGGGTGACTCGATTAGTCTTTGGGCACTCTAGTCAGCGTTGATATTGCTGAGCTAGTCGTGTTCGGAGTGCAGTAGCTTATGTCTTAGTTTGCACATATTCCTATGTGGTGTGATCCATGACAATAATATTTCTTAATGTAAAGTAACCACTCGATATTGCGATCAAGTTATGCATTACTTCGAAAACGTTTTCTTTGTCTCCGGTGGATGAATTTGTGATTTTCGAACAGGTGTGATCACTTTGTTAGTCAGCAAGTGGTTGGTTGGTTCTTTCTATAGGGGAGAAAGAACACTTCCTACATCTTTGCCTTGCAAGCAGCGGCAATGAGTAGGCAGCAGGTATTATTAAGGGTTGCTTGGGTGGGTAGGTGCTTATGAACATTTAAAATTGCACAAAAGTGCAGTGCAGGGTTTACTCGTGAAGTGACAGCCTGAAGAACTGCAACTTGTTTGCAGGGACCCGGTCAGATGGGCCATATGCAGTCCGGCCACTATCAAGAGCAGCAGTCGCATTACGTTCCGTCTCATGTTGTGAACCCTGGTCGCGGCCAGGCGAACCCAGATTACGTTCTTCCTCAACAAACAACTAATAACGCCGCAATGTCGCCTTACGGTTCCAGTATGCCACCCAGCTATGTGCCACAAAGGGCTCAGTTTTCTTCGCATGTAATTTTCGCATGCTGAATAAGTCGAATAGGTTCAATTGAACGGGACCGTTTGCTTTCAGGCTTCCAGCAACCCTTCCCTTTCCATGACGGACGTCGCGTTAACTACGGTAGCTTCTTCGTCCGGTCAGCATCAGCAACCGCAGCAGCAGCAGCAACAACAGCAACAACAACAACAGCAAGTGATGATATGTAGCAGTCAGGTCCAATCATCGCCAAATCAGTCGGTGATTATGCAATCAATGGGAACCCCAGGCGGTGCCAACACAGCTCAGGATCCGGAAAAGCGCAAGTTGATTCAGCAGCAGTTGGTTCTTCTGTTGCACGCGCACAAATGCCAGCAACGGGAACGGGAGCTGAACAACGGTCAACGATCCCAGTGTAGTCTGCCCCATTGCCAAACGATGAAAAACGTCCTTAATCACATGACCCTTTGCACGGAGGGTCGCTCCTGTCAGGTGCCTCACTGCGCCTCATCGCGACAAATCATAGCTCATTGGAAGAACTGTTTGCGCGTCGATTGTCCCGTTTGTTTGCCCCTTAAGCAGATGACCGACAAGCGGCAAGTTGGTTCCAGTGGGCACCCTGCCGGTGTCCCAATGCTACCGTCCGAAGGTGCTGCTCAAGGGCGCGTCCAGCAGAATGGTCCACCGCACATCGGGACCCAATTTTCGGCCAACAACTACATGAGCGTTGGTCAGCGAGGTGGAGGATCTTTGTTGCTCTTGTACATGTTTAATCCAGTATGATTTAGACGCTTTCACAGAAGCATCCGTGGCCAAAGTCAGTCCGTCATATCGGTTTATGAGCCCAGGGAGTGGTCCGTCGACCAGCCAGACGTCTCCCTGCTTTCCCGGTTTTCCTCCATTGGAGAGCGCGTCGATCCCCAAAGAGTGGCACAAGCAGGTCACCTCCGACTTGCGTCAACACCTTGTGTCCAAGTTGGTTAAAGCCATATTTCCTTCCCCTGATCCGGCAGCCATCCACGATCAGCGTATCAAAGATTTGATCAACTACGCTCGCAAGGTGGAGAAGGAAATGTTCGAACTAGCCGGAGATAGGGTAGCAACGTCGCGGTCCCAAAACGGGGGTGTTTTGGCTGATCTCACTATTGCTATTCTTCAGGAAGAGTATTACCATCTGCTGGCTGAGAAAATTTACAAAATCCAAAAGGAGCTGCAAGAGAAGAAGCAAAAAAGGTTGGAGTTGGCGAAAACGCACGGAGGGGTGCTACCTTCGTCTACTCATTCCACTGCTCAATCAACCCCTTCTGGTGGGAGCAGCGTGCATCCCCATGACGGGCTTTGCTTAGGGTATTCCGAACTTTTAGGGACCCCTCTTTCTCAGATGGACGCCACCGTGCCGCCAAACAGGACAGCGCCCATGAATTCTTCCATGTCGTTGCAGTATTCGGTATGTGCGCACAACGTTGCGTTCGTCTGTTGTTCCGCGAGACGGTTTCACTGAATGTTGTAGAACCCTGCCGGTTGCGCCCAAGCGCCCCCGTACGCTCCATCTTCCGTCGACATTAAGGTTAAAGTGGAGGGCCAGAAAAACGAAGGAAACTCGGTAGCAATGGCTTGTTTCAATTTGTCGTGCAACTGAGCACACTGCAACGACCTTCTTCTTTGCGCAGGCGTATCCTGTGAAAACGGAGACGCAAGTGTCCGTAAAGAGCGAGACCAGCGATGGACACGGCGCAACTGAGGCTTCTACTTCAAAAGAGGCGTTCCCAATGTCAACCGTCCGCAAGGTGTTCACATGCGACGAGTTGCTCCAAAATCTGCTGCCAGTTTGGGAGCGACTAGAAAGGATGGAAGAGGCAATACCCTTCAGGGTGCCCGTCGACCCCCAACTGCTGAACATACCGGTTACCTGACTAGCGCATTTTCTTCGAGTAGAACGATTTCAGCTTTACCAAAAATTTTAGGATTACTTTGACATTGTTAAACATCCAATGGACTTGTTGACCATAAAGGAAAAGTTGTTGGCCGGCGAATACAAGAATCCGTGGGACTTCTGCGACGACGTCTGGTTGATGTTTGAAAATGCGTGGTTGTACAATCGGAAGAACTCAAAAGTGTACAAGTACTGCACGAAGGTACAGCTTTGCGTCCACCACGTCACTGGTTTATTTCGTTTCAACGTTGTCGTGCCGTTGCAGCTTTCCGAGGTCTTTTCCGACGAAATCGACCCTGTCATGCGACATCTCGGTTATTGCTGCGGTAGAAAGTTGGCGTTTACGCCGTTGGCGCTAGTTTGTTACGGGCAGCCAATGTGCACCATCCCACGTGACGCGCAGTACTACTGTTACGAGACCACGTAAAAATCGCTGCAGGCTATTTGTTCGCCATTCGTCAGCGCTGTCATTTCTCTGCAGGTCGCAGTTCGGCATTGGCGTTAATTCGGAACGGTACACCTACTGCAAGAAGTGTTTCGAAGAGTATCCTGGCGATTCTATCAACATGAGCGAAGATCCGAGTTCGAATGCAAAGTAGGGCCCACTTTGTCTACTCTACTTTCTGAAAGATTGGATTGCAAATCATTTTGACCGTTCGATTTAGCCTGATCTCAAAGTCCAGTTTTCTGCTGATGAAAAATGACCAAATCGAGTACGAATCGTTCGTCGAGTGCGGCATGTGTGGTAGAAAATGGCACCAAATTTGTGCCCTTTATCACGAGCAGATATTCTCCAAAGGGTATGTATTCCTTGGCAGTCTGGTGCACGTTGATTTCAGGCGACTGCATGATGAGCGCTTGTTGTCATTGAAAGTATTTGATGTACCTGTATTCGATTAGTCTTGCTGAGTGGTGTTGCCACGGTTCTCTTCCCGTGTTATTTACATTTTATGGCAAATGGGGTTTCGCTTTTTTAAGATTCACCTGTTCAAATTGCTCAGGCCTGGCGGACCTAAAGATTACCGAAAACAGATTTACTGCAAAGCGTAAGTACTATGCTTTGTACTTTTTTAAATTGTGCATTTTTTGATTATGCAGGTCTTCCGCCTTGCAAGCTCGCGGCGCACATTGAATGCCGCGTTAACAACTACCTTCGAAAGAAGGACAGCAGCGCGGGCGAAGTGATCATACGAGTTCTAGCTAGCTCGGACAAAGAGGTCGAAGTAAAACCGTTGATGAAGACGAAGTTCTGTACAAGCGGCGAAATACCGGAAAAGTTCCCTTATCGAACGAAGGCAATTTTTGCCTTCGAGGTGCTCGACGGCGTCGAAATATGCTTCTTTGGACTTCATGTCCAGGAGTACGGCAGCAATTGTCCGCAGCCAAATTCACGGTCTGTTACTGTTTCTACGCCCATATTGTTGTAGTCATCGTAAATCATTTAGGCGTGTCTACATTGCATACTTGGACAGCGTCCACTACTTCCAGCCGAAGCAGTATCGAACGGCCGTTTACCACGAAATCTTGTTGGGATATCTTGAATACGTTAAGCTGCTGGGGTCGGTTGCGCTTCGCATTTAGCAACAAGTGAAAGTGAAGAATTTTAATTTTGCAGCTACACGATGGCGCACATATGGGCGTGTCCGCCAAGTGAAGGCGACGACTACATATTTCATTGTCATCCGGTTGAACAGAAAATACCGAAACCTAAACGTCTACAAGAGTGGTACAAGAAAATGCTCGACAAGGGCATTGTGGAAAGAATTGTGGTCGACTACAAGGTAACGACAGTGTCCACGTGGCCGCCTTGTTTGCGCATCGCTGAATCGCTAGTTGATCGTAAAGTTTGCTTTGGTGTTTGCATTGCAGCGGCAGCACTGTTACGGGCGGTCAGGCAATGCTCTGCACGCAACTCTGGTTGACTGATAATGCATGCATAGTAAAAGTGCGATGATTCATGTATGATAGGGCGTTAACGCCTACGTTCCCTCTCGCGATAAAAGAGAGAAGCTTTCCACTAGCGCTGCTAGCCTTTGCATTTATTTGCTCCAGGCGGGTTCGAGTTCGCGCATGCTGCTGGTATGGCGAATATTGGTTGAAGTCTATTCGACTACATGGCAAGGACCTGCTGTATGAGTTGGTCGCTGGCAAATCAGTTTTTGAAGGTTTAAAAATTATCTGCACGATCTGTTCACCACAAGAATTTTGGGGTAAGCCGTACTGAAGGCTAATCAGTGTTTTGTGTAGATCTATTAGTGCGTATTGATATTTATTATTGGAACAGAAGTCAGTTTGGAAGGTCGATCATGGGACATTGTTTGCTGTGAGCGGTTCAACCAGGGACGCTTTCGCACTTATTGCATGCCAACCACTAGCGTGAAGTTTTTGCATGATTAAACATTGAAAGTGCCATTGAAGAGCGTGCGCGATTCAGTCATCCTTTGGTACCTTGCTCGGCGTCACTGTTTGGGTGGAGAACGTTCGGAGGAGAACGAGCTAACGTTATCCACCGAGCGGTCATCGGCCCGTCAAATCATTAAAACAATAATGTTAATCAAATCGTCAAGTTGAATCAAGCTGTTTTGCACTTTAATGGTGAACGCTGTTTAGGACATATACAAGCATGCGCAGGATGAACATCTGCAGTCGGCCACCGAGTTGCCTTACTTCGAGGGTGATTACTGGCCCAATGTACTTGAAGATTGCATAAAGGAGTTGGAAGCCGAAGAAGCTGAACGTCGTCGCGAAGCGGAAGCTATGATGGCTGCAGTTGATGCATCCGACGAAGTTAACGAAGAAGTTGACGAGGTAGGTTTGGCTTGCACCATACTATTATTTTGTTTACGCTGGTTTTACGTCTCTTCCTTGTTTCCGTAGCTCCCCAATCCGGAAAGAAAGAAGTGCATGAAAATTCAAAAGAAGAAGGCGCAAAAGAGCAAAAGTTCCCAAATGAAGAAGAGCAAAAAGGTGACAGTTGGCACCGGAAACGAACTGTCCGATAAAATATACGCCATGATGGAAAAGCATAAGGAGGTGTGCCCATAGTTGGCGTCGTCATTTGAAATGCGCTTTATTAATGGTCTTTTTTGCGCAGGTCTTTTTCGTTGTCCGTTTGCACTCAGCCCAAGCGGCCGCCGTTCTGAGCCCCATAAATGACCCGGACCCTTTGATATCCTGCGACCTGATGGACGGGCGTGACAGCTTCTTGTCCATCGCAAGGGAGCGCCACTGGGAGTTCAGCAGCTTCCGTCGCGCTTTGTTCTCGACAATTTGCCTGTCCTATGAGCTGCACACTCAGGGGCAAGACAAATTCGTCTACACTTGCAACAGCTGCCGAGGTAGCAACGCCGTGTGGCACTGTCCCATATGCGACGTGAGTTTGCGTTTCGTTTTGTACGAAATACAGTTTGACCATTTTTGATGTTCAGGATTTCGACCTGTGCCAGTGTTGCTACGAGAAGTCAAAGCACGACCACAAGATGGAACAGATCAAGTCGATAATAACGGACGACAATCCGAACGCCGGCGATTCGGGTGCTCCGAACCCGAATTCCCGCACCGAGTCCATTCAGCGTTGCATTCAAAGCTTGGTGCACGCCTGTCAATGCCGCGACGCGAATTGCCGCCGCTTGAGCTGCATGAAGATGAAGCGGGTGGTTCAGCATACAAAGACGTGCAAGAAGCGGCACAATGGAACTTGCCCGGTGTGCAAGCAGTTGATGGCGCTTTGCTGCTTCCACGCAAGAACGTGCACGGAGCAAAATTGCATGGTTCCATTCTGCTTGAACATACGGCAAAAGTTGGCTGAACAGCAGGTTCAGTTGAGGAAGAGGGCTCAGCGGGAAATTCAGCGTCGTATGAACGTCATGCAACACCAGTCGGCCGTTTCTGTTGCGGGAACCTCCGGATATCCCAGCCAGCAGCAGCAGCCGCCGCAACCGCAACAGCCACAACCGCCGTTGACCCCTCAAGCGCAGCAATCTCCAAATATGGCCGTACCGTCGCCGTCCCAACAGGTGCCGCCCGCCGCGGTAAGGGCTGCAATGGAGGTGGAACGGATAGCCGCGTCGCAAAGTTATTGTCGTACGGGCAGCATGCCAATGACTCGACAAGTGCCCGGAAACGGACCGATGAACAGACACATGATGCCGCCGTCGCCCATGAGCTGGGATGGTTCCGGTAACTCTATGCAAAAGTTGCCTGGTCCGATGCCCGTTCAAAGAATGCCAATGCATCGGCATCCCATTCCGTCGGACGGTCATTATGGGCAGCCAGCTGGCGGTGACGTTGGATTGGCGCACCCAGGAACACCCATTCCGGTCGGCATGCAACAGCGGATGTCCGAGGCGAAGATGCAGCAACTGCATATGGTGATACAGCGTTTCAAGCACGCCAAGAAGGGAGAGTCAGAGGTCATTGCCCGGGAAATCCAAAGTGATCCTCAGCTGTTTTCGACCATCATCAATATGCGGCACATGTCCAACCAGCAGTATCAGCCTCAGGCGCCTGGTCCAGGCAGCGCAGGGGTGCCAAGTCCGTCGACGGGCGGTCCGCCCCGAGCTCAGTGGAATGGTCCTCCTGGTTATGGAATGACGCCGCCGCCGCACCCGGGTAGTCAAAGCCCCATGCAACGGCCTCAGTTTTATCCCGGTGGTTCGGTTCAGCATCGGATGCCTCAGCAAGGTGCTCCAATGGTTCAAGCTCCCTACGGCCCAGCCGCTCAACAGGACCCGACCGTTGCCAGGCATGTGGTTCCCGGTGGTGGTGGCGGTGTGCCGGCACAGTATCACCAATCGACCCAACAGGCTGTGCAACAGCGCGCTTCTGGCAACGTGAACAGCGGCTTTCCGGGTCCCAGTCCCGATCGATCACCCCAGGGTGTTTACAGCGGCAATGGGAGCAGTCCGATGGCGATGAACCCGCCGGCCGGTCTTAGGCAAACGGTTGGATACCAGCCAGCAATGCAGCAAAATTTACTAGGCCAAGTTCGGTCCCCGTCGCCGGCAGCCTTGGTGCGATCCCCTTCGTTGCAACAGTCCGTGTTACCACCGCCACCGTCCCCCCTTGCCGCCGCTGGCCACGGTTCCCATATGCCGCAGACGCAGGTAATGCATGGTCAAGGTTCCGTAATGCATCATCAGTCCGGAATGATGGATCCACCACCGCCGCAACTGCCGCCCGTTAGCGGAGGTGGCGACCCATCGGCGATAATAGACCATGGCAAGTATATGTGATACGAAGTTACAAGCTTAGTTCTGTGATACTTTGTTGTTTCGTCCCCTCTACCGAATTGGACGGTACGTTGACACCAAAAAATGTTGTTCCCTCTAAGTCCCGTTTCCGAAGCCGCTCAGGTTGTGTTAATCGTGGTCGCCCTCTCGGGAGCGCATGTGTACGTACGTACGTATACGTATACGTACATCCCAACTTGCGGGTGTCCGCAATTGTCGTCCTATTCTCGCTGTGCGTCCCTGATCAGGCGACAGTGGTCGTTGAACAGCGACCAAAGCGGTCGTTTATGTCATGTGCAAATGGCTCTATGTTTTTACTGTTTTTTTACTGCCTGCCTACAAATTTTTCGTTTGCAACCATCGTCCGTGTTGACACCTTTTTCCGACGCAACAAAAAAGAAAAATGTGTAATGGCTACACTGGGCGTCGGCAAAAAGAGTGCACTGGGCGACCGCGTTCGTTTTTTGTTTCTTGCTATTTTCCTTGTTCTTTTTAACGACGAAACCCCGTACCGCGCGCAGCCGTGCCGATATTTGTCTCCGATTCTCTCCCTCTTGGTCTTCGCATTCGACGACCAAGACAAGGCGGAGCGATGTGAATGTGGCCTACTTATGTGTTTCTAAAGTAAAGTATATAATCGCGCATGCGCTGGTTTCCTTTGCGGTCCAGTTCTGATTTGACGGGCAAATTTTTGTACTTTGTACAGCAGCTATTTTTTGTGCTTGGTATATACACGCATCCGTTTATTTATTTGTGCAATTAATAGAAATTGTGATTAAACGATTACTTGAACTTGCCCTTGTTCAAACTTTTCAGGAGGGCTCACACAGCGCCAGCATATGGGTGCCGTTGTTCCGAGCCAACTTTTACGATTGCAAAACTGCCTATTGCTTGACAATACGTCATAAATGGTTGGCAATGCGACGTTGCAAAAACGGTCATTCCCGTTGTGTTGCCTGTATTAATGACGAAATGCGCGACGTGAATTTGTTGCAGATATTATTCTTCGGACCAATAATGTTGCTTCAAGGTAAATGACACATTTTGGAAGGTAGTCTTTCTGCTTTAAGTATTCGTTACTTTTCTAAATTGTTCGTAAAAGGTTGATAATTTGCCTGGTCGGAATTGACTTTAGGTCCACTGAGAATCGGCTCAGACGATGCATACTAAGCTCGATTTGCAGAGCACAATCGTAGCGACGTTTTCCTATGAAAACATCCAGTCAATTTCGTTTCTACGTATAATTTCAGACATGTAACTGTGCAACAGAACAAATCATTCTGAGCGGAGGCAGAACAACATTATCCGCTGACGTCTAGTACGTTTGGTTGGGGTTGAAATGGCAGTGAATCATCAATTAGATAACCTCTGGCCAATTCTGCAGTCACCAAGTCAGTGTGCGATATTTTTTGACTGTTAATATATTTACGGCTCTCTTTCAAGTAACTGGCAAACGCATGAATTTTGCTGTGCCAATGCTGGATGTCCACGCAAGACGAGGACGTGCGGATCAGCTGGATAAGAAATCGATGTTAGCGATTAATTGTGCAACTGTCTGATTTCGCCAACTGGCAACAACGGCAAATGGAAGTTGCTCCTGTTTGATTCATTCGATTTTAACTTTGTTTTCATAAGGCAAACAGGCAAGCGTGGTTTTAATGCGCATTAAAAAAAGGTTAGAAGAATATCCATTGACATATGCGAGCAGCGCTTAGTGACTGTGTGAGTAATATAATTGACAAGGAACAATGCTTGACTGCGGCCGTCCTCGTTGAGCGAGTTAACATTGCTACAGTGTAAATCGATCATCAAACGGTTAGAAGCATCCGGAAGTTTTGTGGTCACGTATGTGATTCGTAAATATCTGTGCTACTATTCCATACAGGCGGGCATTCTGATCTCGTAGCTAATAGCATAGCGGATCCGCTGTAACTTCCTTCATGTTAATAAGCACACATGTACATGTGCGTTGATAATGCTGATCGATGCTGCAAGCACCCGTTCGAAGGTATAATTTATTCTCGGCTGAAACCAGGGAGCTATCAGGGCAGGGCTGGTTCTTTCTTCAGCCTATATCTGGATGAAAACAATCACGAATGATTGTGGAAGCTGTATATATATATATATATATATATATATATATATATATATATTTGTGAAGACTGGATGTCTTGTAACGGGTATGTGGATCTTCATTGATGATTGTCACGGATTTTTCCCGTTTTTTAAGTATCTGTAAGTATACTGAAGCGATCTCCCTACCAGCAGATGGATGAGAGTGGTTATTAGAAAGAAAGCAAACAGCACACGTACGCAATCGTATGTAACCGTATATTTCGGAACGCTCGAGTTCCGTCTTCAGCGGTGTTAGAGAGGTGGAATTTCTCCGTTGTGGGGATTAAATAGGCATAGGGAACAAAGCTTATTTCTGTGATACTTTGTTGTTTCGTCCCCTCTACCGAATGGGACGGTACGTTGACACCAAAAAATGTTGTTCCCTGTAAGTCCCCTTTCCGAAGCCGCTCAGGTTGTGTTAATATTTGTTCTCTAAGTCCCGTTTCCGTCATATATATGGTCCAATATATATATATTTCAAAGATGAGTCTGGTAACGGGGTTCAAATATATATATATATATATATATATATAAGTGAGGTCTTTTTCACGGATTTTGTCCCGTTGGTTGCTGTACGTGAGCAGATCTATAAGTAATCTGACACTTTCTCCCTACCACTTTCGAAAGTGTCAGATATATATATATATATATATATATATATATAAGTAAACTGACACGGTCAGAACACAACGTACGGTTTCTCGAATATTTCGGAACGCTCGAGTTCCGTCTTCAGCGAGCAAGAGCTCTTTATATATATAAAAATATGTATATATATACATATATATACATATTTTGATTATCGATATTTGATTATCGCTGATGACGGGGTGTGAGCAACCCCGAAAGCTCCGGTGTTAAGTTTTGTTAATAAACGGTGCTAGTGGTATTAATCTGATTTGACACATATATATATATATGTGGATGTATGTATGAACTGGTTACCTAGATGCGGAATAGCGATGTGTAATAATTTAAAAATATTTAAGTGCGAAATTAAAAATTGGGGGCGATTTCAAATTGCGCAGCGGGTTAGCTAGGTTGTCTGACGCTTTATGACAGCGGGCGGAGCACTGCTATTGTTTCTTCCAGCCATTCTCAGTGTGGAGCCTCAACCTCTGAGGTAGGTCTGAAACTTAAAACAAATATTGTTAAATTCTTATGTTATTCAATTTGTGAACTTTTTTGGCATGCAAACAAAGTTTCACAACGCAACTGCTTTGTGTCTAAAGGGCGTAGCATCGTCACGCGCTGACAGCCGTTTGTCCAATAAGTTAATTGCCCGACATGTCATTTGCCCGAGTGATTGTCTGACCGTTTGTCTGATAGCCGTTTGCCCTACCGGATAGAAATGCAAGATGGATGAAGTGATAGACGGGTCGAAGTCCCGAAAGGCCCAATTTCGAAGGGTTCAAAATCCCAATTGGTCAGACTCGCAGAAGGGTGCAGAAGTTATTCCCATACCTCTGCACGAATAGTGCATACCGTTTCGTGCTTGTGTTTCAGTTTTGCGAGCATCAGTTCCCCTCTTTCCTCATTATGGCATTGCAGTTAAACTTTGAAACTTGAAGAAGGTGGAAGTATCATTGCAGGTAAGTCAATGTGAATTGAAAATTATCTGTGCGTTCCAACTTGGGGAAAACTGGGTCCTTATTCTTTGCATAACAGGATGACTAATGCAACATAAGCATATTTTTGCTGGTTTTTCACTGAATAGAATTGTCTAGAAGAGTTTAATGAATATGTTCATCAGATATAGAAAATGTTCCGAAAGGTAACTGCAGGCAGTAGGGCATATAATAAAGCATTGGAAAGATTAAAAAATAAGTGGATTACATGCATGAGAGAGGTCACAAGGAAAGCTTATGTGCAGTGGCGCGGAGGTGATCCGTCAGTCCTGACCGACTTGCATGTTCCTTGATAATCCGTTGAGGTTTTTGAGTCTAACCATGGTCTACGGTACAAAACGATAAGATATGCAATATAAAAAAGTACGAAATGCGCCAACTGCACACGTGATCAAGCAATTGCTATCACGTTCGATATTTTAACACTGCCATCCTTTCACACCTTGGATTTCTACCTCTTTGGGCAAACGATCAGTCGGGTAAATATTCTATACCCATCGTTACGACCTGCTTGATTTTGAGTGGTCCCGCCGATGAGAATTTACTGAGCGTGTTAATAATATGACGTAAGAAACCGTTTATTTCAAACATGAAATTGTATTCACCCATCATCACGCAACCAGTGTTCGAATATGTGCATATTACTGCATCTGGCCCACTTCATTCAGAATGTGCTGCATTTGTAATAAATTCTTGCAATCAACATTGCAGTAATTCATTACAAGTGCGAGCTGCCTCATAAATCATCCGTTCCTTTAGGTTCGTTTTAATTTTGCACAGATCATTGCACCAACGGCTGGATATTGCTTTCATTGTGGTGAAACCATTCGAATGTCAGGTCTGCATTTTTGCAACCTCCTTTCAATCACAATTAATCCCTTGTCGTTAGAAAATTTGATTGCCATCAGCGCTAGGAACTGCATTTCGACATACCTCTTGCAGCGATCTAACATTGGCGAATTTGCAAGCTTACCTAGTTCTCTCTTATTCATTAGGAAACCGTCAATTAGTTTTGCTTGACGTATGGCCGACCCGCCTAATGAATTGCCTTCATTCACGTTGCCGTTAGACTTCTGAATGGTTGGAACCGTGGCTAACTTAACGACAGATCATGCGACTGACCTACTTAAGTCTGCTGCAGTGGAATCTGTCCAGCTTATCAGTAGAGCTATCTTCAATCAGGAACCAAGTTAACCGAACAGCTGTTTCGCCAAATGCAAATCTTCTGATTCGTTTGGGACACGTTGCATCATGCCAATAGAATTCTGCTGAATGCAGTTTCGCATTCTGATATTGGCTTCAAAATACTAATATGAACCATGGCATTCTCAGCAGCCTCTGAGGATCCAAGCAACAACTGGACTTAGTAAGCTGTTTTAAGTGAAATATCGCTACAATTTGAATTTCAATTTTGTTTAAATCAGGCTGAAGTTATTTCTCAAATAAAAAGGGCAGACGGTGCTTTTCAAGAAACTTAGACCTTTAACTCTATACGCTGCGTTTAAACGACCATGTAAGCAGACAGCTTTGATAAGATTTTACTTCAGTGGTTGAGACAGAATGTTTCTTTCAAATGTGGCCTGTTTGATTGAGCTTGACGAGAAACTGTTTAATTTTTATTATTATCTCAAATCACGCGCTAAGCTGATTCGCATAATTCATAAAAAATTTATTGCCTTAGATGACCAGTCAATTTTGTTGTAATCAGCTGCTCATTTTCTGGGATTTTCCTCAAGAACCTATATGGTTTTTAGAGTTTGTCAGAGTGGGCTAAGACGGCCAAAGGAATCTGATCATGCTTTTGTCTTACACCGTCGAGCAACCAGAATTTTTGATGAATTATTGGATCAGTCAGACAAACGAATGTTCTAAAGGCTCCGACTTAAAATACCTCAGTGACAAACTGTAAATGGTGAATAAAAGCTGCTGTAAGTAATTTATTACGGCCATCTGCTTCGATAAACGCTGACTGAATTTTAAAACTATATCAGATGATTTCATAGGAAAATTTAAAGAGTGATTGGCCTTTTTCTTGATGCAACATTGCTTGTATATGCTGTTAGTGAGTGTGCTCGACTACATTAGGAATTATTCTCATTGAGCATTGAAGTCATGATTATGAACAAGAAGTAATTGGACTGCTGAATGGGCGCTAAAGATTGATTAACTAGGATGTCCACTTTGCGCACACATGTAACAATTGTTCTCAAGCGCAACTGATTGACTTTGATATGTGCAAATAAGGTCTCAGACGACGGGTCCTACGTATGAGCGAAGCTGCATCTGTGCGATGAACTTAGTCTTGTCAAGTGACTTTTCGCGGTAGTCAGATTTTATGATGCGCTATGCTAAAACTACATTTACGCTTTCCTGTTATTGTTAGTCTCTGTTTGCGCTTGTACTTTTGGAGACCTTTTCGCACAGCGAGAGTAATTAAGCAGCTCCATGTGCATTAGCGTTTCCCCACATTATTGGCCGTTTCCCAACAAACTGCTGACAGCCTAAAACCTTTCAAAGCCCTTACAAATTTTCGCCTTAATTTACAAGTGAGCGTTTATTCCAACGAAATAAATTTACTTTCCTTATCTATTGGCCATCGATAATTCCATTCACGTTTCCCTCAATCCGAGGGTTGGTAGAACTGAAATCGCCATTGGTGGTACCAGCACCAGATTGATTGTTAAATGGGAAATATATTCTTAATCAGGAGGCCAAACCCATATATCAGATTGCAACATCTCGTCTGTAAACAAATGAAGTTGTCTGTGAACTTATTTGCCAAAAATAAATGGTATGCCAACCTTCGTTTGTAGATCCCTACCGTGATACAGTGAGCTAGTAATGAAGAACAATGCTTGAAGCATCTTAAATCAGATCATTTATTTTTCGTGAATTTGCATGATGATAGTCAGCAGCTTTGGTTTAATTAATGTCGGATTATATTATCTGCGAAAATGGAAGTTATCGTTTATGTTTTAAGGTCACTAAATAATAGACAATATTCTAATTACTCACTTGATGGAACTTTAAATTTCTAAGTAGTAGTTTCCCAGTTGGTGAATAAGGTAACAACGTTGGAAATAATTACACGCACCAGTGAAGTTTCCAGTTGCTGTTCACTCGCCCTTCGAGATAACAGTGACCGAGAGGAATTACCAAAGTAGCCACAGCTATATTCATTGCGCGTGCGACTTCCGCACAAGTCTATATTAAAGGCTTTTCTAGCTTCGCCTACGTGCTCAAACTTTATTAGCCTTTAGTCATTCAACCAAACAAGCCCTGGTTAATATGAGCACGTTTGAATGCTTAAAATAACGGCGTAACGTTTTAAACGCTGATCTTGTGATTGTATTTGTCAATGAAGCTCGCCGTAGGTTAATTAGCGCTGACTGATAATCTTCTTTAAAATTTTATTTAAACGAGGACTGCGGTGGTAGGTGCTTATTGATTAAATCAGCAAGCTAAATGCTTTTCCCGAAAAGAACGTACGCTCTTTCCTTAATGAGCCAGAATGTTAGTCTGCATTTCTCGGATTACCCTTTAACCTAATGAATTTCTGAGGGCCCAATTTCAAAAAATCAATTCATGCTCAGTGCAAAAGTAATACACCAAATGCGTTGTCCAGCGCAGAGCACATAAGTAGGACGAAGTGAAGTTCATACCGGCTGAAATGTCGGCCCATCTGGGATAAAGTACTAACATTTCTGTTTGTA
The DNA here is from genome assembly GCA_000612645.2 of Trichuris muris. Taxonomy (NCBI): domain Eukaryota; kingdom Metazoa; phylum Nematoda; class Enoplea; order Trichinellida; family Trichuridae; genus Trichuris; species Trichuris muris. Next base: position 3,697,020 of record CBXJ02000361.1, read on the forward strand.
GAAGGAATGAAACGTTTTAGTTCAGAAGCAAAATTAGTGCGACCCATTGAAGATTACATGAAGTAATGTTTTTATAGCTAAGAATTCTCTGGTTTCTATGAACGAATGCCCAGAAGCAGGCTGAAATACAGATGAGGAAGCTAATTGCAAAAAGTCATGGTGAGTAAATCTTCCTAACAGCTGGATAGTTCACTGAGCGAGTCTGCATTCACCGATTATAGAATGATAAATATTGCTGACTACATTATTAAAACGACGAATTATTGCAAGGGATGCGAAGGTTTTCATGTTTCACTTCATGGGAAAGCTAGTAGTTTCACAATACGCTAATAATACTAGTAAATACAGTACATTCCGAGCTGGAGAGGTGAACAACTGTTTAAATAAAGTGAGACAAAATGCGCAGTTTATAAACGAGCTACTATTTCCTTGGTATGATAATAAGGAAAAGAGAAACATGCCCGTAGTGTTAGCCCACTAAAGAAGTTATCGCAGTATTAAATGCACAATTTAGTGTCAACGGATTATCGCCTAATAGTATGCGCATACAGTATTCTGATGACGTAAAGCGGCTGCTCCGAAAAGTTCACTGTAGCATGTCAGTAGTAACTGTGAATTAAAATAGAATTATTGCCGAGAAAGGCACCAGCAACTGTCGTTGAATCTAAGAACGATATTTCAGTGAAGGTTAATTAAGCCTGTTAGGCAGACATGCGACCGCTAATCTTCATTTGCGATGTACACTTTAGCCGTTGGGTCACTGTTCGGTAACATTAACAGTGTTTCTGCGGGATGCAAATCGTTTGGTGAATGTTATTGCTCAGTAAGCCTGTAGTTGCACAAAACCATTCCCGTTAATGGATAGGCAATTTATTTGGAAAACAACGCGCAATGCTACGAAGACAGGGTGTTTGAAGACTTTCACAGCCTGCTTGTTTTCTCAGAAGCGACTATGAAAACTGGATTGCAACAAATGAATGAACCAAGGAGTGAAGTTATGTATGAGACTTCACTCCTTGGTTCAGCCTAAGCCTAAGCCTTAGCCTATGTATGGGAAAGTCCATCTTTCAAGTATGGTTTAGCGACGTATAAATCAGTTTAGGAAAAACGGACAGTGGATGACTAACATGACAAATTATCGGAAAGCTGGTGAAATTAAACGCTTCAATAAATGAAGCGCGACGTTTTGGCTTCGTTCTACGAGGCACGATGAAGGCGGGAGCAAAAAGGTCCCGAAAGCCCCTTGTGAAGTTGCTTCACCAAGAACGGGATTAAAAGCAGTGTTTTGGAATCTTCGTAAGCGAACACGGCAATCACCCGTTACTGAAAACCTTTTTATTAATGCACAGTAAACTTTGTCATTAGATTTGCACGTCTCCATTCAAATTGCAATTGAATCGTTGTATCCGCGGCTCAACAATTCAATTTCCATTTGAATGGAGACATGCAAATCTAATGACAAAGCTTGCTGTGCGTTAATAAAAGAGTTTTCAGCCACGGGTGATTGTCATGTTTGCTTGCGAAGATGAGATCCTACCCCGTGTACAAAAACCCAATGTTTAATTATGTTTTGGAATTACTTCCTTCTTCTTTACGTGCCGCCTGTGAGGAAGGAATTTCATTTGGGTCACTTACCCAAACACGACGTAGCTTTCAGGAGAACCGACTCGCGTCCTCAGCGTCAGAAATGAACAGAAATGATGTTCATAGCTGTTCATTTCTGACGCTGAGGACGGGAGTCGGTTCTCCCGAAAGCTATGCCGTGTGGGTAAGTTACCCAAATAAAAAAAAATTTTTTCGTCACAGGCGGCACGTAAAGAAGAAGGAAGTAATGAGATTACACGAGCCTGTACGAGGCCATATTTTTCAAGTGTTTTGGAATAAACAAATTCATTCTACTTCATCATATGTTGAAAAGTTCTTCACGGACTTTTTTTAAATTTTATTTTATTTGCGCTGATGACGGGTCAAGTTGAACCTGAAAGCTTCGCTTTTTCTTCTTTTGAATAAAGCGTTTCAACGGAAAAAGTTCGTGAAGAACTTTTCAACATACTTTGTCATTCCCGTTACAAAGATAAAATTAATATTCATTCTACTTCATCATATGGCACGTCATAAAATGTTCCTCCTCATTTTTCACTGAAAATGCCGTTGGTACCTTTTAATGATGTAAGAAAGACGTGAAAATGCACGAATGCATAGGAAGCTCTCCGGTAGAACTTCTTACCATCTTCAGCGCACTGGCCCAGTCAGCCTTTTGCTCCGTGAGCACAGTTAGCCGTTAGACCTGTGAGCTCCTTAGTTCAACTGAGCCTGGAAGAAATCAGCCATCAAATTCAGCCTCTGTCGCACACCCACTCTATCGTAGAGAGGTAGTAAGCATCCCCTCCGACCGACCAGGGCAGTGGCAGAGCGAATAACGAATGCAGCAAAGGTTTTTTCTACCCGTCAGTGTTTCTCAAATAAAAAATGTACAGCGTCAACGGGGTACAACGAATGAATAAATATTAATAATAACAGCGTGAGTTCGACAAAATATGATCAAGTTATTATTATTATTATTATTATTATTATTATTATTATTATTATTATTATTATTATTATTATTATTATTATTATTATTATTATTATTATTATTATTATTGGTTCTTCGTCAAGCACGGCTTGTACCCGTTTGTTCGTAATGCCTGAAATTAAGCAAAACAACTCCCTACCAGCGGATGGATGGGAAAGTTATTAGCAAATGTCAGAACAATATTTAACCTTCGGAGCTTTCGGAACGTTCTGGTTCCGTCGTCAGCGATATGCAGTTGTGAAACCGCATATTGCAGACGACTGACTGACTGACACGGTCTCCCTACCAACGGATGGATGAGAGTAGTTATAGGAAGAGCACGGTCAGAACACAACGTACGGTTTCTCGGATATTTCGGAAAAGTTCGAGTTCCGTCTTCAGCGAGCAAGAGCTAGCGAGAAGTCAGAACTCGAGCGTTCCAAAATATTCGAGAAACCGTACGTTGTGCTCTGACCGTGCTCTTCCTATAACTACTCTCATCCATCCGTTGGTAGGGAGAACGTGTCAGCTTATTTACAGATCCATCACGTACAGAAAGCAACGGGACAAAATCTATGAAAAGTACAACATCATGAAGATCTATGCTCCCGTTAAAAGACATCCTGTCATCCGATATTATTATTATTATTATTATTATTATTATTATTATTATTATTATTATTATTATTATTATTATTATTATTATTATTATTATTATTATTATTTTGAAAGACAGGGTGTCTTTTAACGGAAGCGTAGATCTTCATGAGGTCCTATTATTGAATGAAAAGGACCTATTATTATTATTATTATTATTATTATTATTATTATAAATAATTATTATTAAATCCGTGAAAAGGACCATTATTATTCCATTATCATCCGATATTATTATTATTATTATTATAAAATTTCCAGATAAAAAACGGATCCTCATGTATTCATCTTCACAAGTTATGGGACAGTCCCAATGAGCCAAATACCGTTGAAAGCCAGATTACTAAAAATAGGTTGGATGTTTCGGAACGGCTTGTGCCCGTCTTCATATTCGAAGTGCTAGCGAGAATTCAGAACACGACCCTACCAACGGATGGATGGGCAGTTATTAGGAAAATAACAGAACACTATGAAACTTTTTCGAAGCTTTCGGAACGGTCTTGTTCCGTCGTCAGCGATTTATTGGTTGTGTGTCTGACGCTGACGCTGACGAGGGAACAAGACCGTTCCGAAAGCTTCGAAAAGGTTTCATAGTGTTCTGTTATTTTCCTAGTAACTGCCCATCCATCCGTTGGTAGGGCGTTGTTTCTGTTAATTTCACACACTTCGAATACGAGAGAACGGGCACAAGCCGTTGAAGACATCGAACATGCCTAGACCCGTTACGAGAAACCCGATATTCAATGAAAGGCAGATTACTAAAAATAGGTTGGATGATTCTCGTTTCCATGTTCAAAGACTTGCACTAGCACTGTACAGATAAACAGTAAGTAGTGTACAGTTTATGTACAGATAAACACCAACTACGCACTGTCCATCCCATGAGCACGCTTACTAATGAAGTTCACCGCGGATTAATTTGCCGTCACGTTTTTCCATGCGCATGGCCAACGGTGCAGTGTGTTACGCGCACTCAAGCAAGCATTGAGCATTTAAATTAGAACTAACCACTCGTTGTATATACAGGGACGGCAGAATAACCCGCAGTACGAATGTATCTTTACTGACATCGCGAAGCTTTCGGGACCTGTCTTGGTCCAGTCATCAGCGCAGAATGAAAAGCAACCTTTCTGTAAACTCAAAGGTGGCTAATGAAAGGGGATAATCAACGTCTATTGTGGATGCTGTTTTTTCAAAGTTTCACAATTCAATACTTTAAAATTGGTACTCCACAAATAGTTCAATACTTCAAACTGATACTCCACCAATTAATCAAGTTTGGGTTCCACTCCCTCCTTGAAGATCCACCATAGGGCTCCAAAAACCATTAACATAAGTTTGTTGTTTCTTCGGGTGTGGTTGGTCCAACGAAGGCACAACCCGTCTTGAACGCCACAACGGTCCAAATATTACTAACTCCAACCCCTTCATCTCTGTTAATGCAGATGTTGTGCTGGATGTAAAAAGGCTCCTTGATTTTTCTAATCTTATAATCTTGTTTATGTTCCAAAATCGAACAACTAGTATGGTTAAGGGCTAGTGGGCAGTCCACAGAATGTTCCACCCAAGCCGAGGCATTCACAGCTTCTTTCATGACATCGCCTGGATCCTTCACCTGTGGCCTCCCTCTTGATTCCACGATTTCACCTCTCAACCTTTTCTCGGCATTTTTGTACCTTGTCACAGCCATTTTGTGTTCATTCAGTCTGTGTGGTAAGGTGTGTCCTGTTTCACCAAAGTATCTAGTTCCCCAACTGCAATTTATACTATACACTACACCTGGTTATTTATCAGACTGGATTCTGACCTTGTCAGAGCGTAAAATAGAAATAAGGTTAGGTAGGCTTTTGAAAGCAACCGTGTAACCAATACTCCTGGCAATCTTCCTAATTCCTTCCCCCAAACCCGTGTAGTAGGGTATGCAAATCGTTTTCATTGGCGTTTCTCTAGCCTGCCTTTTGTTTAAATCAAAATTCCTCAGTTTTAGCAACCTTTCACTGATAGTGGCTTCAACAAACTTCTTTGGATAACCATTTCGAAGTAAAGTCTGACTTATATGCTTGATTTCTTCCTTCAAGTAATCACTATGGCAAAGAAAATACGCTCTGTCGACCATTCCCGTAATGATCCTTTTTTTACATTCAGCGGATGGTTTGAAAAGAAATTCAAATACCTCTCCGAATTGGTTGGTTTCCTAAACACCTTGGTTTTGATATGTCCTTGATTCCTTATGACTAAGGAGTCCAGACAAGCAAGCTTTCCTTTTTCTTCTCTTTCCATTGTAAAAATGACTTTACCAGGAAAAGAACATTCAAATGTTCAAGAAGGGCTACTTCCTTGCCCTCTTCGATTATGACAAAAATGTCATCCACATAACGCTTAAACAAAACAAAAAGGCAGGCTAAAGAAACGCCAATGAAAACGATTTGTACACCCTACTTTCCGGGTTTGGGGGAAGGAATTAGGAAGATTGCCAGGAGTATTGGTTACACGGTTGCTTTCAAATGCCTACCTATCCTTATGTCTATTTTACGTTCTGACAAGGTCAAAATCCAGTCTGATAAACAACCGGGTGTAGTGTATAGTATAAATTGCAGTTGCGGAACTAGATACTTTGGTGAAACAGGACACACCTTACCACACAGACTGAATGAACACAAAATGGCTGTGACAAGGTACAAAAATGCCGAGGAAAGGTTGAGAGGTGAAATCGTGGAATCAAGAGGGAGGCCACAGGTGAAGGATCCAGGCGATGTCATGAAAGAAGCTGTGAATGCCTCGGCTTGGGTGGAACATTCTGTGGACTGCCCGCTATCCCTTAACCATACTAGTTGTTCGATTTTGGAACATGAACAAGATTATAAGATTAGAAAAATCAAGGAGGCTTTTTACATCCGGCACAACGTCTGCATTAGCAGAGATGAAGGGGTTGGAGTCAGTAATATTTGGTCCGTTGTGGCGTTCAAGACGGGTTGTGCCTTCGTCGGGCCAGCCATACCCGAAGAAACAGCAAACTTATGTTAATGGTTTTTGGAGCCCTATGGTGGATCTTCAAGGAGGGAGTGGAACCCAAACTTGATTAATTGGTGGAGTATCAGGTTAAAGTATTGGATTATTGGTGGAGTACCAATTTTAAAGTATTGAATTGTAAAACTTTAAAAAAACAGCATCCACAATAGACGTTGATTATCTCCTTTCCATTAGCCACCTTTGAGTTTACAGAAAGGTTGCTTTTCATTCTGCGCTGATGACGGGACCAAGACAGGTCCCGAAAGCTTCGCGATGCCAATAAAGATACATTCGTACTACGGGTTATTCTGCCGTCCCTGTATACAATGAAACCAAAACCCGTTAAAAATCCTTTATTCAACTAACCACTCGTTGTATTATCTCCAGATCTTTCTCCGTTTTCCAGACGCGCAACTTCTGCTGGGAAGGTCACAGCTGAAATGATCACATCTGAAACTGTGAAAAGCATACGTAGAATTTGCATTCTTCTGGGTGAATAATAAGCTAGACTTGCCAGTATGTAGGATTATGATCAGCTTAATGAATCAATTTCGAAAAACAGGAATAATCTACATGGGGCGCACTTTGCCTTGCCATCAAAGCGCCCGTTTGTTTATAATCCGACTACGTGCAATGAACAAATGATGCTTCATGCTGGCGCCTTATCACAAGTAAGTATTGATGGCCCTGATAAGTAGTAAGTTATTCAGATGAGAATGTACCAATTGTGCGGTACAAACTAGGGGAGTAAAATGGGGCGGGCGTAGATGGCGGCAGTGCCTTTCCCAACGTCATCACCGCGTTCTCATTTCAATTCATAATATCTAGGGACGACGAAATGCGCAAAAGTTACTCCCTGTCCTTCTGCCGCGCAAAAATATTTTTGTTGGAAATAACATGCAATTAACCAGCTGACATTGACAGCTCAACTCTCTTTGCAGACTATTTTCTTTTCTGTGGTTTTATAAATTGAGAGCATGGAAGGCGGCAAACTTAAGAGCTTCTATTCATGAGTAAGCAAATATTCATTCGCTTGCATCCCGCTTAGGATTTCTCTCCCTGTATTTGAAAACAGTATGTGACATAAAGATGCGACAACAGCTTGGACCGCAGAAAACATTTTGGTCACATAACTTTTGCCCGTGAAAGCAGCTCGTGAGCTGATAAATGAGGTCCTACCAATAGCAGCTGCTATAACAGCTCAGGACGTTTCCAAGAATTCCCCATAGTTTGCAGTTCTGCAAATAAGCTGAGCAGGCAGTTGCGGTAACAGGACGTATGGTAGTACATTTGCACCTTCTCCAACGAGGGCCAAACAACAATGCTGGTAAGAAGGCAACTATCCTAACTGCCAAATGACCGCTTGTCAGATGGATATTAGTCAGATAGGCAAAAGTTTGTTTCCAAGAATCGTTCTGACGGATATAGCAGCTGCCCGAAAAAGGGTACGGCATTTAATCTTTACGTGATGACGTCAAATGGTCAAGTCACAAGTACAAAAACGAGACTGTACCTTATCGCTCACAGTTTACTAAACATTCATAAAATACCTACAGCTGATGTGGTCGATTAAATTTACAAAAGACTTATCCTTTACTACCTGCACAACCTTTATCCAAGATTACTTGCCTAACGAAAGTCAATCCGCGAGTTGTACGTAAGTATCATACGTACTCAATGCATTCCCCACATGAATACGCGGTGGGCTAAAAGATTCTTTCAAATCGGCAGACATGCAAAGCTGGCTTGTCTTTGGTATCTGCGTCTGAGATCAGCCTCGCATCTTTATTACCTATCACAGCTTAATCAGATCCAATTGTTAAGGCGCTTGCAGTTGCAATAACAACTCTACTCATTGATTGACATCCTGCATTGCTCGGAGTCGAATCAATGGTCTGGGTACTATACTCGATTGTTTCAAAATGTTATTTCTATTAATATAAAGGGGGCAGGGTTGGGCAAATGCATCAGGTTGAAACGGAGGAAATGAGTCCACAGATATTATTGTATTCAGTTATTCAAAACTCATTAGTTTGAAACTAGTTATTCTTTAGTTAAATAACTCAGTCTAGTTATCCAAAACTGACTTAACGAATAAGTAGAGTGACTACTTACGGCTGCACTAAAATGGTGCAAAAGTAAACGGATTTCACTGCCCACTTATTCTGTAGCATGAATAGATGGCGAATATGATTACAGAATTGCGCTTTAGTTATTCTTGCCTGCACGATACTGCATTTTTCTCCAAGCTCTTGGCTAATATCAATCGACTAATTGAATAGTTTTCCGAATGCAGCATTTACGTACAATATATTAACCGTTCCGCCTGACGCAGTTGTAAGGTGGGCACTGGCTTGTCCTAGAGTAAGCGACTAATAACGTAAGCGTATCAGCTGCAAGGGGCTCTAATAACAAATTCAAGAAAGTTATCATGAGCAACGACATCGGTGGTAAACCAGCAAAGTGCGAAACAATCTTTTCAGTCGCAAGATTAATTAGTTAATCAATTGCCCCATGAGGCTGTACCCCGTGAACAAGCTATCATACCAGAAGGTGAACTGCACGCTTGCAAACTGGTTCAATATCCTGTCAAATGCTTTGCTGAGATCCAATTTTTAAGAATTGACTCATTAAGCAGAACGCAGGCACAGGGAGGCCATTTAACTGGAATGATTCATTTATATTCAAGATGCAAAATAGAAAAACAATGTCCAAACAAAACATTGGCATATTACCGAAGCAATATTTAACTTAACAAAGTTCTCATGCTAGTAGTCTGAATAGTAATGCGATTGCCGAGCAGACCATCCAATTCCTTCTTTTTCAATATTGTTCCAGTTTTTAACATGGGCAAGAACCGAACACGTACAGTAGTGTAGCTAAGCATGAGCTGCATGAGCTCCAATGGTAACCCAACATCGATCGCAGGAATTTGTGATCGGAAGAACACATCATGTGTTAGGTTTTTGGCTTTGCGTAAATACAGAGCATATTTACAGATATGGCTTCTGAAAGAGGAACAGTATTAGTAGAAACCAGAAATGAACGCCAAGTTGTATCCCAGTGATACATTGAAAGCGATTGGTGGTTTCGAGTCTGCCGGTTTAGAGATGAAGAAGACCGTGAAATTCTGCTGCTGCGCTTCTTGAGCAGAGGCTCCCAACGGTACAAGGACAACAGTACTTCAACTGCTAATCTCTCTGAAGTAAGATTTTCCCCTAATTTGTACCTGAAGAGCTAATTCCGAAGAGAACATTTCAACGTAAGCAAATTTCCACCATTCTTCTTTCTCTTTCTGTGACGCATAACCAATTCAAACTATCAAAACTTCAGCCCACATTGCTTGGTTGCATTGTCAAGTAACCGGCTAGTCTAATTTGAGAGTATACCTGCTACTTATAAAGTCAATAAAGGCCCTTGGAGGTCTAAAGCGCGTTTAATTCATGAAAGCAGCATTATTGTAATTCGTACGAATGTTTCACACGCCTTAAGCCAATATGCATTATCAACGGAATCAAACAAAGGTCCATTCAAATGATCAACTCCTTCCATTCATGCGACGCGGATAAGCATCAAATAAAGCGGATCAATCCGCTGCGTTAAAATTTTAAGCAGCTACTAGAAATACGGCAGCGGGGATTCCGTCCTTGCGCGTTGCCTTGGTTGATTTTGTTCTACCGCAGATGAACTTCACATCCGAACTTCCAACTGGCAGCACCGTTGGACACGTCGAAAACAGTTCAGCTCCGCCCTTGAAAGAAGAAACGACTGACTCTCAAATGTCTGATCTCATTGCTCTTACTGGCTATGGAATGCTTGGATTGTGCATTATTATTGGCAGTATTTTTCTATTCATTGTCATCCGTAGGAAAAGATTGTACACAAGCTTTTACGTCTCCGGCAAGTATTATTCTGTTGAAAGCGTAGTCGCCCGAAGCTCTGCTGCTTGATATTTTGGCGGTAAGGTTAAATTGAACACATGCGTCCCGTTTTTCAGGAATCGCCATTGGCAACATTGTTACGGGCATTGGCTACATGTACGCATGTATATATCGGCTATTTGTTTACGTCAGGCATTTTCAAAATATCACGCCTCTTCAGTGCATGATAAGGAATTGGCAAATTTCCTTGTTTGCTTTTGGCGACACCCTATCCTTGTTTTCCTTTCTTATGGTTTGTATCCAGCACTACATGGCCACCGTCGCGCACCGAATAAATAAGCGAGTGAGCAGGGTTATTCAGGCTACATTGTTGCCGTTCATCAGTTCCATTGTAATGGCCTGTTGGCTCGCTGCAGCCCTGAGACCAAAAGAGACCGTCTCCGCCTACTGCTACGGACCGAGCGTAATATCCGACAGCATGACCAAAACAATATGGGGTGCGCACGCAACTTTGGGACTGCTCAACTGCTTGGTGTACTGGAAGACGCTGATCAAGTTGCACAGTCGGAGGAAACTTGCTCACACTGCTGTCTCGTCGAGTACCACAAGCAGGGATCTCTCCGTGGCAAAGCGCTTGAGTTTCTACATGTCGGCTTTGTTTCTCACTTCATTTGTACCTGATCTGCTCATCTGTGCCTCCCTCAGAGGTTTGCCATTCAAATTTCTCTTTCTATTGCCCGGCGTCGCCAGGGCAATCAGTGTGCTGCTGTTGTTTTTTGCGAACCCCAAAATGAAGGTCCCGTGCGGAGAATCGACTACCGAATCTCATCATCACTCAAAAACCCTGTACGTCCAAGTTAACTTCACTCGGCTGAAATGATTCCGTCCAACGTACGCATGCGCCCCTCAACTTGCTATTGGATATGACCTTTTGTTCAACGTACAATTACTCAATGGAAAGCTTCATCTAGCTTTTGCTGAAGCGTTCTTCCAAACTGTACGTGATGAACCACCGGCGGACGGCGCAGCGTCTTCCTGATTGAAAGGCAGAGAAATGCGCTCTGCGTAAACTGGCCATCACATCCTGCCAAAAAGCTGAACGAGATGATAGGATCGAGGTTACGTGACAAAGCACCGCGTTTCACCCGTGAACGCCTACCTCAGATGGCATCAAAAAGTATGAAAAAAGAATGAGCACCTTAACAGACTGAGCAATGAGCAACTGATGTCTCAGAACCCACGGATCGAAATGGCAACGCGAGCCATCAACATCCCAACTAACGTTGTAAAGCTATGCTAACAAGGTAGACCAAACAACAGACGAAAATTTGCGTGAAATAATCACATCTATTTTCAGTTTCTAGGAAGAATATTTGCTATTCTTCAAAGTCAATATTTCTTCGTGCGACTTTCTTGAAGTGCTGCAGTCCTTCCCAACCTATTGCTCATCGTTAAGGAGTTCTGGCAAAGTCATTACCTATTTTTAGCGTTGTTTCCATTTTATACTGTTTTCACGGCAATCATCCTGCTCTGTTCATTAAGAGGTAATTAGGTTGTTAAAGCCAAATTCGCTTCGTAGAAAGCTCGCTGAAACGCTTCTGCAATTTTGAGGTGGAATATTAATATCGGCCCTGGATTGAAGACTGTTTTCAACGACTGCTGTTGCTTCCCCTTAAGCTTCCACTTAGACAGTGCGTGAATGGATACCCAAAGACTTCGGGACACTATTAAAAGACTAAAGTATACTTTCGTTGCTATCACATGGAGGTACTATCAAACGGCATAATTACAGTGTCAGTTAAACAGAAAGGTCAACACGTTTGCGCTAACAGGACAGATTTCAGGAAGTATGAAGAAATGAGGCTTTACATATGCACAATGCCAACTTCTGTCAGCTGGTTAGCGAAAAGCGGGCCTCTTTGCTAGGCCAAGTCCAGAAATCGCAATAATAAAAGATCATTCATTATGGCAAGCGGAATTTTTATTGATACTTACACAGGTGGGACAAAAGTGTCTCGCAACGACAAAGACGCATACTGCACCAAATGTCTGTTATTGATAATATCCAACGCGTATCAGCCATTTCACACAGTTCATAGCATGCATTCACTTGGCTTCATCGCGTTGCTGTAGAAGCAAGAGTGAGCAACGACAGAACAATGAAAAATAGAAGCTGGAAATTTCTGAAACCAAGAGAATGCATACAGGTTCGATGGCAAACAGTTAATTTTTGCTTCTCTCCTCTTGAATGCGTAATTCTTTAAGTAAAGGCGATCCAGCACTCAAATTACTGGGGGTTGACACTGCTGCACCTGTTAGATGCATTATTTTTGTCGGAATGCTGTTCAGGCGACACCGATGCAGAACAAGTGCCACTTGTTTCTTCAATTTCAAGCAAAGACGACAGAAATGGGTGACGCATTGCTTCCGCGGCGGTCATTCGTTCCTGATGATCGTAACGCAACATCTTATCCAAAAAGTCAAAGCAGCCTGGGCTCAGCAAATGCTCGTTCGCACTGTCGACGAATTTTGACCACTCCTTCCGCTTGTAAAATTTTGGAGAATTCAGCAAGTTGGCAGGCAGCTGAATGTCATGCTTTTTGGCGTACTCGTATAGTCCATCAGTGCCCAAGACTTCGGCAATGCAATTTAGCTGATCTGTATCATTCTCCCCTTTGAACAAATGAGCCACACGAAATAACATACTGGCAGCCATACATCCAACTGACCATAGGTCAACCGAATAATCATAGTATTTGTAGCCGACTAGGAGCTCAGGTGCCTTGTAATACCTAGTGCCCACGTTTGCCTGGTAAGCTTTTCCAGGCAAATAATAATCAGATAAGCCAAAATCTATCAGCTGCATCCTTTTCTGTTTAATATTAACAACAATATTGCTCGGTTTAACGTCCCGATGCATTATGCCGTGGGAGTGACAGAAGCGCAAGGCTTCCAACAGCGAGAGCAGGTAGTAACGAATTTCTTCATAACTCAGGGAAAGGTAAAATTCTCGCATGTTGGTGCTGCTAATATAGTCACATACAATAGCGGGACCAGCAGGGTGCTTGAGTTTTACAACGTCCAACAAGGTCATAATGTGCACACCTCCTCGAAGACTTTCCAGTATGCTTACTTCTCGCTTGATACGTGCCGTTCGTGTTGGCTTCAACACTTTAATAACTACGCGTTCATTGCTGATCCGATTGAAACCCTCGAATACCTCTCCGAACGATCCACTCCCAATCTCTTTCCCCAGCGCATAGTTCGTTGCGTTTCCCCAGTGAATTTCATAATTGTCATTCCCGCAACTTCTTGAGCCACTTCTCACATTTCCCGGCCGTTGGGTCATCACGAACTTAAGGCGACTACGAGCAACTGACTATACCAGACGCAAAAAGGAGTTATAGTAGTTCTGCCTACCCAACTCACGTGAAACAGTGGATTTTAAACCCGTAGTGCATAATTTAAAATGACAATCAGGTTCACAACTTATCTTGCTTATCATTTATCTATACAGGAGAAAAACGAACAAAGCGAATGTTTGAAATATACTGTGGAACCTCCAAACCTAACCACCTCTATAAGTTGACCGCACTTTTATGGTTTGTTGGTCCGCCATTGGTTAGCACAGGAGAGTTAATTCTATATGTTGACCAACTCCGTAAGTTCCACATTGAAAACCATAATTGAGACATAGGCTGTTAATTACGCAGCGTTTTGACAACCATAATTTGACCAGCCCAAGGAACAAAGTACAGAAGCAATAAAGAAATGCTTCCAGAAAGCTATATTTGTTACAGATCGAAAAGCAGTCATTACATCCCCCTCGGACAGTACACCCAATCTGGGAATATTCGCATGAGACGAATTCGAAGAATTCGTTACAATGGACGACGAATTGGTGACTTGTAACGAACCTGATGCAGAATCTATTTTTCAAGCAGCACTATCCGACGTACGGGCTGCACACGAAATGCATAAGTCGGCTGTTGATCTATAATAGAACAGGGGTGGGGAACCTCCGGCCCGCGGGTCGCATACGGGCCGCGAGACCATTCCATCCCGCCCGCTGAGGCAAACTCAGGTGGACGCGAAATTCAGTGAACTGTGACTGTTAGACCATCTTTTTCATTATGCCCATAAAGTGGCACTGAAAGCTTAGTTTTCGTGTCGCTTATCGCAAACTAAAGTTCACGCTCACCCAACGTTACAAATGTCCAGTTCAATAAAAAGAAAAGTTGATGCGGAGTGTCGAACTTTACAAAACAAAGGGACGAACGATTATTTTTTGTGGGGCTTAAAGGCAAGCCTGCTTGCCTCGCTTGTGGCGACGCGATAGCTGTAATGAAGAAAGCTAATGTGGAACGGCATTACAGCTCAAAACATAGAAAGCTCTATGAATTACGTGGCCAAATGCGTTCGGATAGAACCAGTGCGCTTCAGCGGAATCTGAAGTCGCCACAAGCCGCTTTCACTATGCCTCACTGCAACGGCAACAGCGTTCTTCAAACGAGTTATGTAGTGAGCGAACTGATCGCAAAGAGGCTGAGGTCCCACGCAGAGGGCGAGTAAGTGAAAGAGTGAAGGACAGCAACTGCGAAGTTATTAGCACCACATAATGAAAAACTGTTCCAAAGTGTTGCCTTTTCTCGAAGAACTCTCAGATCGGATCATTGACTTAGCAGAAGACATTGAGAAAACGCTGAAGCATACTGCAGGTCATTTCGAATTCTTTTCCCTGGCTTGTGATGAGACTACGGACATAACAAATACCGCACAACTGGCCATTTTCCTTCGTCGGATAACGGCAGAGTTTGAGATACGAGAGTAACTGCTATCACTAGAAGCCATGCATGGAACTACAACAGGCGAGGACATATTTGGGAAACTCGTTTTATCAATGCAAAAATTCGGACTAAAATTTGAAAAATTAAGTGCACATACGACGGATGGAGCTTCAGCTATGGTTGGCTCGCAGAAAGGGCTAATTGCGTTTGTTAAGAAGGAACTGAGCCATCTCAGTGTTGACCCAAACGATTTGGTTGTATGCCACTGTATCATACATCAACAGTCTCTGTGCACAGTCGCTGTGGTTCAACAATGTTATGTCGATGGTCGTGTCGTGCGCAAACTTCATCAAAGGCAAAAGGTTTAACAACCGCCTGTTCAAGGACTTTTTGAACGAACTTTGTTCCAAGTATGGTGATCTCGTTTATCACTGCGAAGTTCGCTGGCTGAGTCGCGGCAATATGCTAATGAGGTTTTACCAAATGCGCGATGAAGTCAAGCAGTTCATGGAGCCTAAAGGCAAACCTGTCAAGGAACTTTGTGACAGCGTGGCTGTGTGATCTGGCTTTCATGGTGGACATCGCCAACTACCCGTCAGAGCTGAATGTAACGCTGCAGGGTCCGAACCAGCTCCTCTACTCACTGGTTTAAAAAGTGAAATCATTTGAAGCCAAATTAAAGCTCTGGGCGACACGGTGCATTTCCCTACGCTCGAGGGACGAAAGCCTTCAACGACATTTGAGTATGCCGATGAATGTGCGAGACTACTTGAGGCGTTTAGCGAAAGATTGAAACGACGTGAAGAGTAGGCACACGGAGCTGAACAACTTCGCTATTCCATTCAATGTAGAAGTAGTTGACATGCCAGATAACCTGCAGGACGAGATCATTCAGCTGCAAACCGATGATAACCTCAAAGCTAGGTACAACAACCTCCCGTTGCTTGACTTCTATGAACGTTACATAAGCAACGATGATTTTCCCGCTTTGAGAAGACACGCCTTGTAATACGTATCCCTGTTTGAAACGACCTAGAGCAGTTATCTTCAAAAGTTACCATCACAAAGAGCCATCTGCACTCGAGACTCACGGACGCAAATCTGGTGAACCAACTGCGAGTAGTAGCAACGTCATCAGTTCCAACCGTCCCATTAGGGGATGACACCGCAAGATCCAGTACCGTATCTTTTAGATCAGTTCCCCTGCCGAATATTTGTCCTCGTTATTCGTGCTGTATTCGCTAACATATAATCCATCACCCGTTGCTCGTTTCCTTCCTTGCCTGCATGTTGCATAAGCTGCTCAGCTTTTCAGCATAGCCACGGTCGGCTCTCTTTGATCGGATTGTCGCGATGTTCGCTTGGCTGCATTGCACCGCTCATTTGTTCAATGTCGCCTCGTCGTTCGTTCCTTCGCTTGTATGTTGCATGAATTGCTCAGTGTTTTCAATACAGGCACCATCGGCTCGTTTGCATCGCATAGTTGCGATCGTTAGTTTGGCTGCATGCCAGTTCTCGCTCCTTGTTGGCGCTTCGTCCGTCTGCATGATATCGTGTGGCAGTGGTTGCTCGGGGCTTGCTGTAGTCTGGTGGTAGTTGCATGTCATGTTCGTACTTCTTGCCATGTCCTCGTAGTTTCTCCGTCTCGTTTCTGCGTGGCTGTGCCCCCCCTGTAGTTCGTCGTTCATTGTTTGGATAGCAATAAACAATTCGGGTGACCATGCTGCACAATATGCACAGAACGTGAGTGCAAATATAGGAAGCTATGTTTTTCAAAGAGTATTGTTTACGGCCCGCGAATGATCTTATATGCGTCCAAACGGACCGCGGCGGCAAAAAGGTTCCCCACCCCTGATTTAGAAGGAAGCAATAACAATATATAAGTCGAAAAGACACTAACAGACGACAACGTTCGCCATTCACCACATCGACTGAAGTCATTTGCTGCTGAAAAGTGCCCCGATATGTTTAATGCAATAGTTAACGCTGACTTTGCTTTCACCAATTATGTCTGCACCATGACAGCGAAGCAGACAACGATAGACTTCCATTATATGTGCAACGATCGGGTCATAAAATTTACTGGTTGTATTACTCTTTTATTTTCATTGCCTTTATGCTAATTTACTTTCGTGACGTCTCTTCGTACAAATCACTACATTCTTTCTTCAGTAAAATGTTTCGGAGTCATGACAGTTTACGACTGCATTCAAGGAGGTACCCTATATGTTGACCAATTTCGTACCTCCATTGAGTGGTCAACTTATAGAGGTTCCACTGTAATTTAAAAAAGTTGTCTACAAACGGAGTAGGGCACCTATTCATTGCGTAAACGAGAAGCAAACAATTCACACATCCGCAATGGGTGTTACCGCGTTACTGTTAGTGGGCATTTAACGGTTTCACGCGCACTATGATGCCACACGACTTGACGAAAAAAATAATGGAATTGGTAAACTAAGGCCTTCCTCAAAGCCGTGGGTCTCTCTACCTTTCCAGACAGCAGGACTTAGCAATTAGTTCTGAATTTGTTGCACATTTCAATACTGTGCTCGTAATTAAGAATCGTAGCCCCAAGCTACCAGACTATGCTTCTGGTTATGAAGTTAAGCCACTCAGCTGTGCGGCAACACTGCACTATCTGCGACGCTCAACTCCAGTTTGCAAGGCTTTGTTCCATGCTATGGGACGATCTCGCCAAATTGCGAAGCACTGCTAGTGATAAGCCGTTGCTCATTTCCGAGAGGCCCCAGGAGTAGTATTAATACCTAACTTTTGCTGCTGTAAGGCAAGTTAGACAGACTTACAACTTGGGCAAAGCCTCGAATATATTCGCAGTACAATTCTGGCGTCAGGTCGTTACTGTTCGCCTATCAATAACCAAGGTTAGGTGCATGGAATGGGTGTCAAATACTGGACGTCTTGTAATGGGTCTTCTGTGTGGCAATGATGGATTCTTGTACGGTTTGCGCCCGTTTGGAAGTCAAAACGTGTCTGAAAATATATAGACAACAACGCCCTACCAGCGAACGGTAATGTTTGACTTCCAAACGCCTACATGTCGTACAAAAATCCATCACGCCATATGGAATAGGTTCTTATAATGCAAGGCAGAAAGTTAACTTCCAAATCTAAACTGTTTAGAAATAATCTCGGGTTTCAAACACGGATGATTTCGTAACAAACATGCAAATTTTCACTGTTCTTGTTACGTATCAATTCGCTTTTCAATAAATTAGTTTCTTTTCACCTGTTCCTGGACATATCATGCCCCATTATAACGTTCATAATGGGCAAATTTAGGCCCTGAAGATCCTGAAAATGAAGTATTTGATGGAACAATAGGATGATCCATAACAAGAATGATGTCTTGGACCCCTTGCATTACTATTCATATCACAATACACTGTTACGGCATATGGAAAGTTGGTTGATGAAGGTTGGGGTAAAAGGTCTCCAATTCAAAGAACAGAAATGCGGCTGACAGGTTGGTCCTTACATAGGCAGCAGCTATGCCTCCAGACGAAAGAGAACCGCTCATTCCTTATTTCAAATTTTCTAATAATCTCGAGCGCCGAGTCTCTCTTGCCCTTCCTCAGCGGAAAAAATTTTAACGAGATCTGTAGGCCACTGATGCCGACTATCCGCACGTGAAAGTCCCACGGAATTCGGAAAATAAAACATCTGAAGAAAAAAGTAAATGAAATTCCAAAGGATCATGCCTCAGACGCTTCTGCCTGAAGCCACAACAGCAGTGGACCCATAACATGGTTTCATCCTTTTCAATAACGGCAGCCCCTATTACGAATTTCAGTTCACACATTTAAGGAAAATTTTCAAAGGAATTTTATAGGATAATTTTCGACAGGCTACCGCAGATATGAGTAAAGGTTAAAATACACGAAAATTATTCCGATGAAAGAACAGCCGCCTAAAACTAGATGACACAATTACGTTGAATTCAAATGCGAACAAAGTTGATGTGATTTATGTGATGTGATGAAGCAACGCAAATTTTGACAACTCTACAACATGAAATTGTCGTGCAGCCATTAACAGGTCATTTTATGCAATTTCAATGGCATATAACCAACCAAATCTGACGAGGGAGTTACTCATGCCAGAATCACTTACAGATGAATTAGCAAGTCGTCTCCTGTTATTAAATGCGCCTCGCTTGACTAAAATATCCATTCTTAAAGATGGTTATTATTGCTCACAACAAGAGGGCTAAATGCATAACTACAAACAATACAAGACAATCTCCGTCAACCGCCAATTCAGCACCCTTTATATTGAGATTCCAATTTACATAATTATGAATGACTACATCTTTCTTTCAAACCTATAAAACTTACGAAGAGTCTGAACACTGAGACGTCACAGTTGGCAGCAACAATCAACTTCGCGAGTGAATTGTGAACTGGTTTTTCTGCTTCTCGTACAATAGGACGGATTCGTAGCGTACTGAAGACAAATTTCAACTACTCCATCAATTTGCAAAACTCACACGTGCTATCTTCATTAACAGAAATGATAACGAAGCAAATGCCTTGAACATTGCGGGCTAATTTACTTTGCTCACGGCCTCCAACAATCGGCTAGAAAAGATGCATTGCTGAGGAAGCGCTTGAGAACTTGAACATCGCAAACTTCTGCAGCTTAAACAAGGACAAACGAAATCTGGTGAAATTTCGAAGGACCCATAAAGTATGATCGAAAATTTCGTTCCGCCAACTGTGAAATGGCAAGCTAGAAGGCAAACTGTTTTCCATCCAGCTTTCGTAAAACATATTCTAACAATAAAATCAAATATCAGCAACTTTGCAGACTCAAATGAATACATGGTGGTCATGAAAAAAGATTACGATTCCTCATCACCAATCTAATTTGCAATACAAACAGTGTCTGCTTAAAGATTTGACTACTTTCACTCACAACTAAATATCGCATTCTTTGTCCTGTTTAGGATTCACACTTGCAAGTAAAAGTTGCTCGATCAGCCGCGTAGGAAAAAGAAATCTATTTCCTTGTTCAACTTCAGAACGCCAAAGTATGCAAATGGAATACTCTTGATTACGTTGCCCTTAATTTTTCATGGGAGAATGACCATTAGATTTGCACAACACACACGTACATGTCTTTATCGTTCATTTTAATCCAACCGTACAACGTTCTCTTTTACATCACTTAAAGTTGTAGAACACGCGAATTGGTAACCTTCGACTGCTCACAATGAACTCGTAGCAAGGCAATGCGCAATGAAAACTCGAAGCAAAATGGGAACACTGTATTTACCCTTTTCAGCAAGCGCTTCTTCCAAAAATGTGAGTAACGAACCAAAAGAATGAGCCGAACACTCCGACCAAATGATAAAACATGCCAAAGCAATGTCTTCTTTTACGAAACGACGTTTGTCATCGAAAATGCATTAAATTCACGCAAACGAAACATAGCCAATGATGTAACTTGGCGGATCAAATACGAACAGAAAAACTAGAGAAAACTTCATCGGTTTTATCGGGCTCGTATATGAAACAATTATGCTTGTCCTTTGGCCTTTCTCGCTTCTTTCGCTAAAATTTACGCAAATTATTCACTGTTAAATTAAGCGCTCAGTTAATCTGCAACAGCACATTCCTAAAGCGCTCAGACCCCGTTGCAGTAGGTCATGACGGACGCCACCGGCGTGAGAAAATGGGAAAATGCAACTGCTATATTTAAAGAGAAAACAGAATATAGAGGATTTTAGGGTCTTCTAAAATTAGACTCGAAAAATACATATGAATACGCAAGACTGGTAATGTCAATAGGAAAAGTTGAACACAATACCATCGTGCTCTTCCTGACGCTTTTTGGCTGCTTCTTCACGCTGTTTGCGTATCAAGGCTAAACGAGCCAAATCCGCACGGGCTTCTTCGGTCTTACCCGCAGCATGCAACGCTAAGTAATGTTGGCGAGCTCGTTCCTTTTCGACTGCCTCCCTACAAGCAAGGTATGCAAGAACAAGGGCAAAACAAGTGCTACTAACCGCTCGCGACGGCTCATTTCGGCAGGCCCTTTGTGCACATTAACGTCGGTCACCTTCTTATTCTTTACGGCGCGTCGGTTCGGGTTCTCAATTTCGATAAGGTGTTGAATACCTTTGTGCTTGCCGGTATCTTCGTCCTCACTGTCGCTACTCTCCTCGGACTCGCTGGACGAACCGCCTGACTTGTTCGCATCTGGCGCTTTACGAGGCTTGTCAAAGTTTTGAATCCTCAATTCCTGAGCCGCGTCTCTGCCAGCACGCTCGTCCTCCTCGTCCTGAAGTACAAACGGCAAAATTGCCTCCAATTGAGAAAGCGAAAGTGGCGTCTCCTACCCGATGCCTCGCCTTCTCCACCTCGTCCTGCTGCGCTTTCAGCTCGTCGAAACTAGTAAAGTGGCGCGAACCGCCCTTGTGACCAAACTTTTTTTTACCACCGCCTAAACAACAAAGCGCCCACTGCCAACAATTGCCAAAACAGGAAACGGACTGCTTACGTGGTTTCGACATTTGAGAGACACTGCAATTGCACTTAAACTTCTGCCTAACCGGTACCAGCACGAGGAACCAAAGCTATTAATACGAGCGGATTGAGCGAAAATGAAGAGCCAAAATCACTACCGTAAACCTTACAAAACTGGCAGGTACTTAACATACGGTAAACATGAGTTTAAAGTGTTTCAGAAAAGCGAGGCATCTTTAATAGGCACCGTACCGCCTGTATGCTGCATTCTAGGTTCGAGCATAACAGAACTCTAAAAGTAGCTTTTGGCTCAACTAGTTGCAGCTAGAGCAGCGTTGTGGCCGCGTTAGATACTTGTAATCATATGTACTAAGCCGATGCGAAATGAGAGCAACGTGCGGATCTGGTACGCTGCGCGCCCCCCCTTCGTACTGTAGCATGGCGTCATGTTAGGAAAATCAGGTACTGAGACGGCAATTCTGTGACGTCACGGTTCGCTAAACGAAGCGACGTCAGAACCGCTGTCTTGTGCTGAACGCGTGTACTCCTCGCTAGCGTTGCCTCAGCAGACTGTTTTTTGGGGTGATTTTCGAAATTCAAGACGTTCAGGTATCTTAGCTGTCTTAAACAGTCATGTCTGAACGCCCAACGCTTTAACCGCAATTACAACATTCTGGAACCTGAAGTATCCGGGCGGATGGTTTATCCCATATGGAAAGCGGCGAGACATGCCGCATCGCGTGCAAACTATTCTTGAACAACTGCAAGAGGCTTTGCTTTAACCGCAATAGATGGTGCAGCTCATCAGAGCTCACCTAATCCCAAGGCTACTGTTCACCTTTTGCAACGGCAATCCAACTGCCCGGACTGTTGCGTTCACCGGCACGATGATATGGAGTACATTAAAGACACCTCGACAATGTCGAACGAGCTTTTTATGTTTTAATGAAAGAGAGAGGTCTGCGACTTCAGTCCTTAACCGAAGACGTCGACTCTGGCTTGTAAGCCGTGGTGGAACCTTGGTTCAACCAATACCGGCGCAACCGGCTAGCCTTTAGGTGCGGCATGGCCGACATGATCGAACGCGGTATAACACAAGCTAGAGCTGCATCACTTGGGCACTGCAGGCCCAGATTTGAAGCTACTTGCCACCGCTCTATCCATCACGAGCTTGTCGAGTTATCTGTGGATATCTGACCATAGAATGACGCAGAGAAACTACATTGGCTCAAGTAAAGCGGGCATTTCTCTGGTCAACGTGGTCAAGCAGGAACGGATGGCACAGAGGGTCCTTTGTCGGGCTTGTGAACACATCAGTGGGTTCCCCGAATCCTTGAGACACATGTCTCACACTTGAAGCTTCACATACGGGCTTATCGTTCGTAGGCACGACATGATCGTGAGGAAGCTCACCGACGAGAGTGGATTCACGGTTACTGTTGATCCTACACTACGACATGCCGGAAAGGCAGTAAGGCCGGGGCTCTTGATGATGCCATCCCGTTTAAAACTTCGGATTGTTTGGTGAGGCGTCACGCCGAAAATTTTCACCCCCTCTGACCCAGAGAGTACACTCAGAAGAGCGAAAGAGTATACCAGTGGGCTTATAGTGATTGGCGCTGGAGAAGCGTGGTGCTCTCGGAATGAAGTAATGTTAAAGCCAGGGAAGATGCCAATTTCTGATACAAAATAAAGGTGCTGTTATGCGCAATGACGGAGGAACACACGAAGCAGCCAGTAAGTTGGCTCATGCGCTCAACCGAAGCGCAGGAGGTCTGCAACGCGTAGGCACGAAGACCAGGGGCATCACATAGAATCCCGTACTGGCCACACAGCGACTGCCCGCGAGGAACTCTGTTACGGTCGTGCTGCGGGCCAATACCCCGTACGAAGCGGCACCGCCGTGCTCCAAGTTCCAGCCTCACTTCAAATCGACTCTAAACGATTTAAGCGAACTCCTCATTTATCTATCCCTTTTGTTATACTCCGCTATATATTGAGACGAGCAGACCTCACATCTTGTGAATTCTGCAAATAAACATTGATTTAGGATTACTTCCACGGTTTATCTTTGCGACGTTATGTGCTTCAGTCCCGTTCTTCTGTACTAAGCGTATACGTTTGTCGCTGGCCCAGCATCACTAGACTCTTATTGGGTTGACGTTCGCGGTTCAGAAGTGCAGGTGTCTCTGTTGCGTTTAAGTTTCAGGTTTGCGTTTGTTGGCTCATCTTTGCGGTTAGCATTTACGGTTAGATTAGGTAGATGGCAGTCAGCGCCAGTTAACCATAGCAGTGCAGCAAACAAATCAGCATGTCACACAGTTTATTCATGAGCGATAATGTGCTCATTCACAAAAAACAAACTGTATAAGACGTCGGGCCATCAGCGTGGCGGCGAAACGGCTACGATATGTTCCATTATTTTGAGGAACGGATCCTCGTCAGGTCCAAGCCTTCGCCGCCACATGTACTCCTCCAGGTGCGACGTCATTGTCGACCTGGGCGTGCCGCAGCGTCTTTTGTGCTGCCGCTTCAGATCAGCCCAAAGCGATTCGATCGTTTGGGTATGCGCCCCTGTCACCGGATTGACGAAGTGGAGTGAGTGGTTAACACGCAAGTGCGTGTAACCCAAGTTGGACAGGGACGCATATCCTTTCCATTCGTCCGTCATGACAATGGCACTCTGATGGACGTGCCTCCTTATGAAACTCATAAGAGAGTGCCTGCTGCGGTCCGCAATGGGGGCCAGGAAGCAGTGCCCTGTTTCACGGCATACCGCGCCGATGATCCACTGAGTGGGAAGCACTCGACCGCGGTTGTACTTCCGCCTGGAGAAGACGCTTTCGTCTACCTCCACCGTCTGCCCTGGCCCTCCTAGGATCACAGGATGGCTGGACAACCACTGTCCCACAACCTTCCTCAGAGACGAGTTCCACTGTATGACGTTACGTTTCGTCATCCCTGCAACACAGTCTGGGCAAATAAAGCAGCTGCGACATCTGACAGTGATCATACCCAAGTGAAGCTTGCAGAATTTGGTGGACGTTTCCTTCTGGCTCCAGTATGAAATGAATCGGACCACCGTCTGCAAGTCCAACTTCGTGCCTGTAATGACCATATTAGACGTTGGGCATCTGAGGCTCTTAGTAAGTTTACCCTCCAGCCATGTACCCTTACGCACACATACTTCTTTTCTGCACGCTTTTCGGGAACATCTCCACCTTGCGTGCCGGCCACTGTCCCTCCAGCGGACTGTCATGCGCCTCAAGCATGTGCAGTACCTTTCGCGGTGGAGAATGCCATGCTGCTGGAGGAAATTGAATGCTGTCTTCTCGTCAGTAACTGTAGAGAGGAGAGACGAAGCGCTCATCACTGCCGACCGATAGGAAGCTGTAACGGTTTTATTCAGCGTACTGAATGAAAGCAATGTAACTTCTCGAAGTGATGATCGTTAAGGCTCCTCCTTTCCTCCGACACCCAGCAGCAAAGGACATGTCTCTTAAATTCTCTACTAATGAGGTCATCGGTGCATCACCTGTCAAAAATGTGACAGATCATTTGTCACCTTGACAAAGACATCATCCATACATGGCGTATTCTCGCCTCTTTTCATCTCAGGCGCTGGATAACGTACAATTCCTGAAATTTCTCAGAATTTCATCACTAAGCATCAGTATTCACACAACTGCGTGTTCATGTGATATGTGCAGCCGCTGGCACAGAAGCTCAAGCTAAAGTGGACCTAGCGGGGAGATGGTCACGGACTTCAACGGTGTGTGATAACCAGCCTGTTGCTTCTTGAAAGAGAAATTGCAGTTTGTTCTCTACAAGATCGAGACTGGTGATGACTATCACCTGCTGTGTGTGACAATGACATGTGTTGATAAGAACGATGACTATTGTTACCCCCGTATGAGCGACTCTACGTTCCTTCCCGGCCAGCGGAAAGAACGTAGAGTCATAATAACCTTAGCATAGTCCCGCATATACTCTCCAGCCACTTGTTGCCACGGGTTTCGTAACGTTCGTACTATTGGATAAGCTTTTGAGTCTCCAACGAACACTTGCGTGAAGCACGTTCAGCCAGTTGACATGTGCCTACAGGTGCGATAGGCGTACAGCAGGAGTGGAAGTCGCGTTCGTTGCGCACCTACGCTCGTAAAATCTCTAGGAGCGTCCTGTCGGCTTTCTCTACGAATCTGACGCGTTGTGGGTGGCATGGCCTTGTGCGTGCCTTGTTCACTGAAGATTGGTTTTCTTGTAACGGGGCGGTAGATCATGTTGGAAGAGTGCGGTTGAGCACCCGTTGAATTCTATCTACCGTCTCCTGTAAGAACACCGAAGCAACCTAACCAATGGCTAGTTGGTTAATTGCATTAGTGGAAAAACAGGCGAACAGTGAACGTATGATCGCTTATTTCGTAGCTTTCCGAATTGACTGATTCCGTCGTCAGCGAGATGGTGAAAAGCTTTTCTGCTATGGCTTTTCACCAGCTCGCGAGGGGATTCCGCTGGCCGGGAAGGAACGTAGAGTCGCTCATACGGGGGTAACAATAGTCATCGTTCTTATCAACACATGTCATTGTCACACACAGCAGGTGATAGTCATCACCAGTCTCGATCTTGTAGAGAACAAACTGCAATTTCTCTTTCAAGAAGCAACAGGCTGGTTATCACACACCGTTGAAGTCCGTGACCATCTCCCCGCTAGGTCCACTTTAGCTTGAGCTTCTGTGCCAGCGGCTGCACATATCACATGAACACGCAGTTGTGTGAATACTGATGCTTAGTGATGAAATTCTGAGAAATTTCAGGAATTGTACGTTATCCAGCGCCTGAGATGAAAAGAGGCGAGAATACGCCATGTATGGATGATGTCTTTGTCAAGGTGACAAATGATCTGTCACATTTTTGACAGGTGATGCACCGATGACCTCATTAGTAGAGAATTTAAGAGACATGTCCTTTGCTGCTGGGTGTCGGAGGAAAGGAGGAGCCTTAACGATCATCACTTCGAGAAGTTACATTGCTTTCATTCAGTACGCTGAATAAAACCGTTACAGCTTCCTATCGGTCGGCAGTGATGAGCGCTTCGTCTCTCCTCTCTACAGTTACTGACGAGAAGACAGCATTCAATTTCCTCCAGCAGCATGGCATTCTCCACCGCGAAAGGTACTGCACATGCTTGAGGCGCATGACAGTCCGCTGGAGGGACAGTGGCCGGCACGCAAGGTGGAGATGTTCCCGAAAAGCGTGCAGAAAAGAAGTATGTGTGCGTAAGGGTACATGGCTGGAGGGTAAACTTACTAAGAGCCTCAGATGCCCAACGTCTAATATGGTCATTACAGGCACGAAGTTGGACTTGCAGACGGTGGTCCGATTCATTTCATACTGGAGCCAGAAGGAAACGTCCACCAAATTCTGCAAGCTTCACTTGGGTATGATCACTGTCAGATGTCGCAGCTGCTTTATTTGCCCAGACTGTGTTGCAGGGATGACGAAACGTAACGTCATACAGTGGAACTCGTCTCTGAGGAAGGTTGTGGGACAGTGGTTGTCCAGCCATCCTGTGATCCTAGGAGGGCCAGGGCAGACGGTGGAGGTAGACGAAAGCGTCTTCTCCAGGCGGAAGTACAACCGCGGTCGAGTGCTTCCCACTCAGTGGATCATCGGCGCGGTATGCCGTGAAACAGGGCACTGCTTCCTGGCCCCCATTGCGGACCGCAGCAGGCACTCTCTTATGAGTTTCATAAGGAGGCACGTCCATCAGAGTGCCATTGTCATGACGGACGAATGGAAAGGATATGCGTCCCTGTCCAACTTGGGTTACACGCACTTGCGTGTTAACCACTCACTCCACTTCGTCAATCCGGTGACAGGGGCGCATACCCAAACGATCGAATCGCTTTGGGCTGATCTGAAGCGGCAGCACAAAAGACGCTGCGGCACGCCCAGGTCGACAATGACGTCGCACCTGGAGGAGTACATGTGGCGGCGAAGGCTTGGACCTGACGAGGATCCGTTCCTCAAAATAATGGAACATATCGTAGCCGTTTCGCCGCCACGCTGATGGCCCGACGTCTTATACAGTTTGTTTTTTGTGAATGAGCACATTATCGCTCATGAATAAACTGTGTGACATGCTGATTTGTTTGCTGCACTGCTATGGTTAACTGGCGCTGACTGCCATCTACCTAATCTAACCGTAAATGCTAACCGCAAAGATGAGCCAACAAACGCAAACCTGAAACTTAAACGCAACAGAGACACCTGCACTTCTGAACCGCGAACGTCAACCCAATAAGAGTCTAGTGATGCTGGGCCAGCGACAAACGTATACGCTTAGTACAGAAGAACGGGACTGAAGCACATAACGTCGCAAAGATAAACCGTGGAAGTAATCCTAAATCAATGTTTATTTGCAGAATTCACAAGATGTGAGGTCTGCTCGTCTCAATATATAGCGGAGTATAACAAAAGGGATAGATAAATGAGGAGTTCGCTTAAATCGTTTAGAGTCGATTTGAAGTGAGGCTGGAACTTGGAGCACGGCGGTGCCGCTTCGTACGGGGTATTGGCCCGCAGCACGACCGTAACAGAGTTCCTCGCGGGCAGTCGCTGTGTGGCCAGTACGGGATTCTATGTGATGCCCCTGGTCTTCGTGCCTACGCGTTGCAGACCTCCTGCGCTTCGGTTGAGCGCATGAGCCAACTTACTGGCTGCTTCGTGTGTTCCTCCGTCATTGCGCATAACAGCACCTTTATTTTGTATCAGAAATTGGCATCTTCCCTGGCTTTAACATTACTTCATTCCGAGAGCACCACGCTTCTCCAGCGCCAATCACTATAAGCCCACTGGTATACTCTTTCGCTCTTCTGAGTGTACTCTCTGGGTCAGAGGGGGTGAAAATTTTCGGCGTGACGCCTCACCAAACAATCCGAAGTTTTAAACGGGATGGCATCATCAAGAGCCCCGGCCTTACTGCCTTTCCGGCATGTCGTAGTGTAGGATCAACAGTAACCGTGAATCCACTCTCGTCGGTGAGCTTCCTCACGATCATGTCGTGCCTACGAACGATAAGCCCGTATGTGAAGCTTCAAGTGTGAGACATGTGTCTCAAGGATTCGGGGAACCCACTGATGTGTTCACAAGCCCGACAAAGGACCCTCTGTGCCATCCGTTCCTGCTTGACCACGTTGACCAGAGAAATGCCCGCTTTACTTGAGCCAATGTAGTTTCTCTGCGTCATTCTATGGTCAGATATCCACAGATAACTCGACAAGCTCGTGATGGATAGAGCGGTGGCAAGTAGCTTCAATTCTGGGCCTGCAGTGCCCAAGTGATGCAGCTCTAGCTTGTGCTATACCGCGTTCGACCATGTCGGCCATGCCGCACCTAAAGGCTAGCCGGTTGCGCCGGTATTGGTTGAACCAAGGTTCCACCACGGCTTACAAGCCAGAGTCGACGTCTTCGGTTAAGGACTGAAGTCGCAGACCTCTCTCTTTCATTAAAACATAAAAAGCTCGTTCGACATTGTCGAGGTGTCTTTAATGTACTCCATATCATCGTGCCGGTGAACGCAACAGTCCGGGCAGTTGGATTGCCGTTGCAAAAGGTGAACAGTAGCCTTGGGATTAGGTGAGCTCTGATGAGCTGCACCATCTATTGCGGTTAAAGCAAAGCCTCTTGCAGTTGTTCAAGAATAGTTTGCACGCGATGCGGCATGTCTCGCCGCTTTCCATATGGGATAAACCATCCGCCCGGATACTTCAGGTTCCAGAATGTTGTAATTGCGGTTAAAGCGTTGGGCGTTCAGACATGACTGTTTAAGACAGCTAAGATACCTGAACGTCTTGAATTTCGAAAATCACCCCAAAAAACAGTCTGCTGAGGCAACGCTAGCGAGGAGTACACGCGTTCAGCACAAGACAGCGGTTCTGACGTCGCTTCGTTTAGCGAACCGTGACGTCACAGAATTGCCGTCTCAGTACCTGATTTTCCTAACATGACGCCATGCTACAGTACGAAGGGGGGGCGCGCAGCGTACCAGATCCCAACGTGCTTTTAAAAGCGCTTGAAAACAACTAAACTCGCAATGGGAAGCGGGTGCAATAACTCGTTAGCGTGAAGATGCATGCACTAACACCACGGTTCATTTCCATTATAAACAATTTTTTATACTTATTATGGGTCTTTTGTTCTTCTGCTGACAATTTGAAAGCATTGCGAGGACAAGTAAGTGAGTCAAAGCGGTTAACGCAGCTGGCCTTGCAATGGAATCAATTTACATGCGAACTATCCTGATCATCATTACAGCTTGTAGAATTTTAAGTTTCGACAATCTGAGCAGGGCGTCAACGCTGACGGTTACAAATGAATCGCATACGTGCGAGAAAGCCGCCTGAGGGCTGGGAATTAATTGAAGCATCTTTGGAGGAGTTCGAGCAGAAGATGCGCGAAGGTACGCTGCTAGGAATAATGAACGTATGTACCACGTTATTTGCTTTAGCCGAATCCGAGCCGCATGAGGGCAAACGCCGTGTCGAAGCATTGTGGCCGATATTTCGAATCCACCACCAGCGGTCACGTTATATTTACGAACTATTTTATAAGCGAAAGGCGATTTCTAAAGGTAGGCCAACCTTGTAGTGCTAGCTGCCTTCTTTTAATTCATCGCAATTTAGAACTGTACCAGTTTTGTCTGGACAACAAGTTGGCCGATGCGGCGTTGATAGCCAAGTGGAAAAAGCCCGGCTTTGAAAATCTCTGTTGTCTGCGATGCATCCAAACTCGTGATACCAATTTTGGCACGAACTGCATATGTCGGGTGCCGAAGACGAAACTCGAGGAAGTACTGAAACGCGTAGTGATTTCCCACCGAAAAATTGTACGTTTTCCGTTTTGCAGAGTCGCCTAATCGAGTGCGTTCATTGCGGTTGCCGAGGATGTTCTGGCTAAGGTGACGTTTTTCAGAACTGCATTGTTTCCAGTTGGGTTGGAATAACGATGCTCAAGTTTTACTCGCAAAATTCTTTAAGTTCGCAATTTTGTTCAATATAATATTCAGGCAGTTGTTACCGAATTCAACAAGCGGCAAAAAATTGTGTCGTGAACAACACCTTTGAGCGTTACCGAAAAAGTTGGTACTTCCTTGCAGTTGAGCAAACGGCCGCACAACTCCAACGCTTGTTCCCTTGACAGGCCGCAATTGGTCTCTATCATGGCGGGCAGCCTATTGCTACAAAATCGAGCCAAATCAGGGCAAGCTACCAAGGCGAGTGTATCACAGATGTCGTCTAGCAAAATGTCATGCTCTCTGTCAATAAGTGCCATGAACAGTATGCTAACAAATTCATCGTAGAATGCGTGCAAAAATGCTTCCTAAAATAGCAAAACATTATCAAGTATACCCCCGTTACGAAGGAAGACTTTTTCTGAATGAATAGCAAAACATTTTGCAAAATGATCTAAAATTTAATCAGCTTACTCTTGTGTAGAACGAATGTTTCGTGTTCAGTAAGTTCAATTGCGCAATAGCTGCCTTCGCCGTTTCAGCTTCCTCCGTGATTATGCCACCGCAAAAGATGGCCACGAAAGTTCTCAGTTCTTCCTCTTCCGCCGCGTTAAGCGCACTTGACAATGTTGGAAGGTAGTGCCGCCACCGAGCGCTAACTATTTTGCCCAACAGTTCATAGTAAGACCGCTTCACCTCTTCCATGTCGCTCTGTAACGAATGCCTTAAACTTGGATCAATCCAGACATCAAAAGACAGGGAAGCAACATTAAAAAGTCAGCACATTGATTACGCTTTCTTTTAATTGCTCAAACATGAGAGGTCACAGTAACGCATGCAAAGCTGAAGTGATGACTTATGCGTGCCTACTAAACATAAGACGCAGTTGGCAATACACTGACAGCAACGTTAACTTTGACAACAACCAACTTACCGGTATTTTTTCGTTTGTTGGAGAGAAACACGGCAAATTCCCCGTCGGTCTTTATTGTGCAATAAACATTGCGAAGCTTTCGGACGTTACCTCGTCCATCGTCAGCGCTTATCTCAATCAAGTTGGTTTCTGTTGCGAAAAAGACAGTTCAGTTTGGTTTAAAGTTGAATGGGAGCGGGTATTAAAGTGGTTGCTTTACAGCGGAGCTAGTGCGTAAGAAATAAAATTTTAAACAATCGTAAAACAGAAAGAAAGGGAAGGAAAAAAATATATATATATACAGGGAAAGAAACAAGAACTGAAAAATTAAGTAATAAAAATTAAAAAATAAAGAAAATCAATAGAAAAAACTCAATGGAAAATTTTTGGAAGGTAGGAATGAGGCATTCTTTGCACCTTTCAAGAATGTATGAATCATCATGGATCAACCACTGCAAAGCTATTACCAAGATGTCTTTCCTTAAAAAGTGTCGTGACTTCGAAGTTCTTCCAGTATCATGCAGACTCACAACTGGCCATGTCAGGAGCACGAGGGTTGACAATATACTCAAGCGGGCTGGTTTTGCCTTACTGAGGAACTCCATCAAGCAACAGAGGAAGGAAATCATGTCGTCACACAATAATATGGCTAGATTAGAACAAACACTACCAGTACTCATTGGCGAGGAGCTCTTTTCTACCCTGAAAACGCAAATTCAATGGTCTGTCTCAGTACTGCTACGCAATGAAAAGAAAAGGTTAACAAACAAATTCAACAACCTTGTCTGCACGCAATCAAGAGATTTCTGTCGATGTAACAGGAGACACAACCTTGATTTGGGAAAGGTCTGACCCTGACAACAACATCGTGAACCTCAGTTCCAGGGTGTTAACTAACACCGAAATACTTGTATTGGCTAAAGGGTTAAACTTCGTCCCCACTCCAGACAGAATAGATTATCTGGACATAATGAGCCGAGTAGAATTGGGTCTAAGGAAAGAAAATTCCCTCAGAGCAAATCTTATTAGAGGAGCAATTGCCAATTGCCTAAACACACAAAACTACCAACCAAAAAGCAATTTATCCAAAGAAGAGATGAGAACATTAAAAAAGTTAAAGAACGAAGAAGCTATTGTCATCACAAAAGCCGACAAAGGCAATGTGGTAGTGATCATGGACAGAGAGTCATACAACAACAAAGTGGAGAACCTTCTACACCCGGATACATACATAAAATTGCGGAAAGACCCAACAGAAAATGTAAGAAAACAACTCAGTACCATCCTCTCCTCCATGCATGATGAAACCAAAGAAGAAAAACTATCCATCTTGGCAAACCATCTTAAATTTTCTACGAATTTCACAAGTCCGGAATTGTTTTGCTTTCCGAAGGTACACAAACAAGGGATTCCTTTAAGACCGCTGGTCTCCAGTTACAAAAGCGTGACAAACAACCTAGCAAAATACCTAACAAAAATGCTCAAACCACTGACTGGCAAAAGGAATTCCCATATGGAAAACTCTGCCTCCCTCGTAACTGAAATCAGGACACTGGAGATTGACAACGAGGACATACTAGTCAGCTACGATGTTAAAGACCTGTTTACTAGTATCCCTTTAGACATTACGTACACGATCATTCTGGACACCCTCTCCAAAGATGCGCTTTTAAAGGACCGCACGAAGCTAAGTCCTTACCATTTGACTGAGTTGGTGAAATTTTGCATGAAAGAAGGAAACTTCTTTCATTGGAAAAGAACCTTTTTCTGCCAAAAACGGGGAGCTCCAATGGGAAGCCCCCTTTCACCCATCGTGGCGGAAATTTTCATGGAACATTTAGAAGAGAGGGCTTTCCCATCTGGCATTGCCGAATACAACGTGAAGTTTTTCAAACGCTACGTAGACGACGTATTCGCCATTGTAAAGAAGGGACAGGAGGACGGATTGCTTAACCACCTCAATAGCATATTCCCCTACGACATCCAATTCACAATTGAAAAGGAATCAAGAGGGCGCTTGCCTTTCCTTGATTTATTGATAATCAGACATGGCACCAAACTAAAAACCACTGTTTATCGAAAACCCACGAACTCTGGAAAATATCTCAACTTTTACTCTAACCACCCCAAGAACGTCAAAGTTGGGATAGTTACAGGAATGGTTGACCGAGCACTGAAACTTTGCAGCAAGGAATTCATACAAGAAGAGTTCGGTTTCATTCGAGAAACGCTCAGAAAGAATGGTTTCCCTGTCAAGTTCACAGAAGCTTGCATCAAAAAAAGATTGAACAGAACAAACGATGGCTCTTCCAGGAATACTGAAAATCAGATTTCTGACATACAGCTCATTTTGCCGCACTATCCAATTCTCGGTGAAAGACTGAAAAAAATAGCTCATAGACTGGGCGTAACGCTCACTTTCAAAAGTCACCACAACTTGAGATCCATTCTACGCTCCGACAAAACCAAAATCCCAGTAGAACAAAAAACAGGGGTTGTCTACATGATTGAATGTGGATGCGGAGCCAGATAAATTGGTGAAACTGGACACACCATGAACAGAAGATTTCTTCAACACCTGGGAGCTTTAGAAAAATACAGAACGGCTGAAAGTAGAGAAAGCCCCCAGAGAAGAGGCAGACGGCAAATAAATGACCCATCAAGGGTAAAACAAGACGCAATCAATGCCTCTGCACTAGTCGAACACGCAGTGAACTGTCCACAACCAGATGATCGAATCAAGGTGTCCAAACTGGCCCTCGAAACTGACTACAGGTTAAGAAAAATTAAGGAATCTTTCTTGATACGCAACTACCAGTGCATCAATCGGGATGGAGGAGAAGATGTAAGCGACATTTGGTCGACTGTCAGCTCCTCACGCCAACTACTACGGACCAACCAATGATACGGCACAACTACAAAACAAAACATTCGCTATCCCATACACATCCTCCCCCACTCCCACCTTACTATGCCTCATTCCTACCTTCCAAAAATTTTCCATTGAGTTTTTTCTATTGATTTTCTTTATTTTTTAGTTTTTATTACTTAATTTTTCAGTTCTTGTTTCTTTCCCTGTATATATATATATATATGTATATTTTTCCTTCCCTTTCTTTCCTTTTCTTTCTGTTTTACGATTGTTTAAAATTTTATTTCTTACGCACTAGCTCCGCTGTAAAGCAATCACTTTAATACCCACTCCCATTCAACTTTAAACCAAACTGAACTGTCTTTTTCGCAACAGAAACCAACTTGATTGAGATAAGCGCTGACGATGGACGAGGTAACGTCCGAAAGCTTCGCAATATTTATTGCACAATAAAGACCGACGGGGAATTTGCCGTGTTTCTCTCCAAGAAACGAAAAAATACCATGAGGTTCTACCCCGTAGCAGGAAATCCTATTTTCAATTACAACCAACTTACCATGCAAAGTACATTGAACAAGGGACCAATGGCGAGAGTAATAACCTCGGACAATAAGCAGCTGAATTTTCTGCTGGTCTGCACAACAATAGTTGAGAGAACGCTAATAAAGCTGCAAAAGATTTCATGGAACTTGCGCACCGAAAAGTACTGTAAAAATTTTACCACTCAAGCACGCTGACCGTCTTGTCGTTGCCTGAACAAAGACTGCCCGAAAACTCGCAGCTGTTGCAAACGGTCAGTAACGTCGAGCTCAGCTGTTTGGTGAAGTCCACGCCGAATTGCGTAATTAATGTTCTAAGGAGGTGGGACAAAAGCAGGAGCAACGACTGGGCGCAGTCTGAAACCATCGGACAAAGCGTTACGCTTTTGAAAAATAGGCTTAAGCACAGTATACTCAAATTCTTCGTGTACAGCGGCAGCAGGGACAATGTACCTTTGCCGAGAGGGCGTATGACGTCGTAGCACGCACGTTTTGTAACGGTGCTTTCGTTTTCAATGGACTCCAGCAGGGCTACAACCAAAGGTGTTGCCTTTGTAATTATCCGGGCGCCTGCAAGAAGACAGATTTAAGCGTACAAAACGCGTACACGCCAGGTACCTATATCACAGGGCGTCACTTGCTCAGTTTCGACGAGAGCGAAATAATCACTCAGAATACTCCTAACGAGTTGCTGGTACATAGGCCTGCGCTGCGCCCATTCTTGCTCGTCTCCAACTGCATTGTACCAAGGAAGAATGAGATAATTGGCTAAGGAAACGTACAACACTCTTTGGACCTACGAAAATTGACTAAAAACGCGATCCAATGAAAGCGAACACTTACATCGTCGGGAAGGCACCTGTACCGGCCATCTATCGATTGTTGGTACAAGTTTTGTACACCATTCATGGACAATACAAAAATGTGGGGCCTTACTGTAAGTAAAATGGAGCGCAAAGTTAAAACGGCCGCGCGCGTGAGCGGCACACTGGCTTGGGCATCGCGCAATACCGTTGTAACGGCATTCAGACTCGTCGATACCAGCAAGGACACTTCCTCATTCCTGTTTCCACTCTGTTGCGCTTCGGCGTAAAAGTTTGACAGCCAATGGGCGTAAGCTTGAAAACAAAGCAACACCATAGCCATTCTACAGAAGAAGGTAATTAAAGCAATCAACTATGTCAGATGAGTTGCTCACGCCAAGGCTATTGGTTCTTCAAAGATTCCCAAAGTGGAGGTAGGTTTGCAGAAAAACGTCCTCGTGAATAAAACCGTCAATTCGCAGTGACTGAAATGAACGCTCTCCAATCGTATCCAGCAAGCATTTAAGGGCTTGGGTACTTTTTAAAGAACGCATGGCACATTTCGAAATAACGTTTGTAGTTTCCGGAATGGAACAAACTCGCAAAGCCGCACATAGCTTTCAGGATGTACCGGAACTGACGCATTTCGGTTAAGATGTGGGCCACGTCCCGTGAGTCCATCTGACAAAACGAATCGGCAACATCACCATCGAAAACGCTGACGATGGAATGGCGAACTGCTTCAGCAATACGGTCGTATTCAGCCGTCACAACCTGCCATTGGGAATCCATGTCCACCCTGGCAAGAAGAGCCAGTATCTCCAGACAGCACCCGGGAAGTGACCCAGAATCGAACAACTCCTGACAATGTATCCATCAGAATGAAGAAAAATTTGGGGGCCAAATTTCATTTTTACCACACTGTCCGTAGGTTCGTTCTCTTCGTAGGCTGCTTCGAAATTGACCAGCTTGCCCAGCAGAGTTGAGCCGAAAGCTCTGCAAAACCCTTCCGGTCTACAAACGCAATCCGTGAGCTGGACGAACGCTTCCGCACCCATCGTCCATTACAGATACGACGTTTCTTGTATACCGCATTTGTGCGAATCAATTTCCATCCTTAGAACCACCGATTCCAGCATGGAAGCCCAGCAGTCGCAGAACATGCGACACGTGGCAGCTTGTTGCTAAACATGGAATGGCCGCTGCTCCAACGCACAACTGGATCATGGAACCGCTTACCAACTTAAGCGTGCATATCAGTTGGCTGTGGAAAAATGCATGGAATGTTGCAATGCAGTCCATTTGCTTGGCATAGAAGTAAACCGCGTACTGATGCAAAAGACGAAGAGCGCAGTGAAAGCTAAAGGCTAACTAAAGTTTTTAAGCATGACAAATGGTAAGCCACTGACTGTGGAACGTCCAACGAATGCGGGGTGGTTTCTACAGTAGAGAATACGGCCGTGAGGAATTCAACCATTTCCGAGTCTTCCACCGATTTCTTCGACCACTGACGTTCGGAGAGTTGCTGAAGACAGTTGACCGCCAATTCACTAATACCAAAACAAGCTTCGTCTATAGGTTGCACGGTCAACTGCAGGCCAACAAAGGCGAGCATGTAAATTAGATGCAAGCAATGTCCCTCCAACAGCGAGTCGGCGTCAACAGCTTTCACCAAAGTACTCAAGCAGCTTAGTTCCGACGTGAATTCGTCGAAATTTTGTTTCACAACGTCTGCATAACGGTTGCCGGTCGATTTTAGAACTGCCATGAATTGCGTGAGAACGGAGGCAATGTTTAATCCAGTTGGCGTAGACTTAGCAGGATAGCTGCACATCAGGAATGGCTGCAGATTTTGCGACATCAATCCTACAAAATCCATCATACACAAGCAAACCTGCACGCAGGCCGTTGGCGTTGAAATATTCCAGTCTTACACATTAAATCGATGCACATCTCTGCGGAATTTTGTTTGAAATGGATGACAACATCCAGAATGACGTAATTCAGAGCGATGGAAATCGCAACAATTAAATCATTTAAAAATTAGTCAGAACAATTTAAAAATAAGTTCGTTGCATTTCAGGAAAGAAACACTCAAAATTTACGTTGAAACATTTCCAGTAATGAACTTCACAGCGATTTGCCTGCGATAGTAAAATAACAGACCTGCTCAATTTCTCTGTTGCGTCTACTAGATCTGCGCAACTCCTCTTTCGTTTGTTCACTGTTACGTTTGAATTACAACTCCGCGACACAGAAAGAACTTTGCTAAGCGAAGGTCAAAACGCGAACCAATCATCCTATTGCGCAACTATCGTCAACACTCAAACATGTACTTTAAGTATATCTTTTACAAATAAGTCACTTCTAGACAGGACTCCCTCTTACTAGCTTATAAATTATTCCAGTAAAAAGTGGGACTTTTGTAACGGTGTAATTAAACATGATTTGATAGCACGACGATCACCGTTGAATAGAGTTTATTGTAATAAACTCTATTCAACGATCGTCGTACTATCAAATCAAATTATTCCATTTTCGGAATTATGTTTGTGATTGCGTCCATTCAAACCCGGTTTGTCCATTGCGCAAATGGCATGAAGTAAATCATGCTCTTGCAAAACGTGTGTTGGAAAAAGCGTTAAGAGAACACGCTTCTGCGACTCGAACTTTAAAATGATGCAGAAACTTGAAGCAAGAGGAATTAGTAACAAGGTGTCTCATACTTATGAGAAATAAGAAAAGATATGGTATCCTTGTTCAACAAGCTTTAATTGGCGAAGCTTTCGGAACGTACGTGTTCCGTCATCATCACACTTTGAATCGCGCTGATGACGGAACACGTACGTTCCGAAGGCTTCGCCAATTAAAGCTTGTTGAACAAGGATACCGTATCTTTTCTTATTTCTCATAATGCAGAAACTGTGCTAATCACGGTAAAACAATAATTGACTTCAGTTCAGTCACTTGTGGATAAAAGATTAAATTTAACAGGGCTATTAACATGACAGGGTATATTAGTACGACTTACACCGTTTAACCTTTTATTTCAAACAACGACTGATTAGTCGCTGATGACGGGGTGTGAAAGCTCCGAGTTGTTTGAAATAAAAGGTTAAACGGTGCAAGTCGTACTAATATACCTTATCATGTATAACTACACCGTTACGAAGAATCCGATTTTCAAGGGCTATTAACATGAGTAATTCATTGCTGAAAGAGAGTTTGAAGTGCATACCAATTACTGCGCCGTAAAAACGGGAGGCCTGTTGAATTCCAAACATTTTCATGTGCTGTAGCCTCTCGTACGGCAATGTTCTGCATCGATCCGACTCCACAAACTCCTCAATGCTAATTTGCAGAAATTTGAGGGCGAAAGAGCGGCTCTCCTTACAACCGATCAACTGCAAACGAAGTATCAACTGTCGATTTCACCGATGGGAAGGGAAACTGACCTCGAACAATTTGTTGAAATACTCAGCTGCATCTGCATCATCCGAATGACGAGTTATGCTGGCAGCGATGCTCATCAGCTTTTGAACAGTACAGCCAGGCTTGCCGGTCGCTTCGAATGATTGTGAAAGATGGAAAACGGTTTGAAATAAACGACGGCGGTTCTGGGATTCCCCCAAAGGCAACTCCTTCATAATGCAAGCCTGGAAAAATAATTTACTCGCCTTGATGGTGCAACACTGTACTTCCACTAGTGCAAAATTAAATGTAAGAACATGTCTTAGTGCTTGAAAGTACTGAACAAGCTGAATGGAAGAAAACTTACTTCCAACTTGGCGAGCGAAAACATTATGACCGACAAATCACTGCTTTCCGAAAGCAAAACATTGCAAAGAAATTCGGGACTAGAAATGCTATCGAACCTTGGCAGATATTCCACTGAAGAAACAACGATTGTTGATTGAAATTATGCGATAAGTACTAATCTTACAGAGTTGTCGACGCCGTTCATTAGACGTTGCGGCACTGCCAAGCTCCTGCAACGTTAACTGATATTCTTGGAACAGAGATTCATTATCCTGCATGGCGGTGGGCTTAGGAATCACTCTGGACAGATCGACGTTCGCAGCCTGAGCGCAAAAATTGGCGAAGTATCGGTTTAATAGCTTTCCTGGTTACTATTAAAACCCAAGCATAAAACAAGGCCAGCTACTCTATGAACATTTCACATGGTTTAGAACAGCGCAGAACACACAGTACGTTTGCAAATGTTGAGATTTAAAAGTACGCAGGTACAGTTCTCTTCATTCTTGACCAAACGTTTGGGCAGAGCGATTTTCGGTGTGAACTTTCCAGAACTGATCACCTCTG
The DNA here is from genome assembly GCA_000612645.2 of Trichuris muris. NCBI lineage: Eukaryota > Metazoa > Nematoda > Enoplea > Trichinellida > Trichuridae > Trichuris > Trichuris muris. The sequence goes on from CBXJ02000361.1 coordinate 3,736,862, forward strand.
CATTGCAAACGGCGTAAGACTAATTACGCTGCATAACAATAAAAATTGCTTCGCACTTTTTGAACTTTGGAAATAGACGTAAGGAGCAATCATTGCTCACGCTCCGTTCAACAAAGGAAACCTCTGGTTCGGGTGAACTTCTAGCCGAATGATGAATACCCTGAGCACCAACGCTGTGCAATGCCAAACCCAGTTATTGCGGATTACCGTTAGCAGCTGCTTTTGCTGGTCTACATCCAAGTTTTGTTGACAACTTGTCCAAGGAAAAATTAGCCTAAAATCAATTAAAGTTCTAAAAAATGCAAAACGCCAACTTGACCGGCTGCCGATGCTCGAAGAAATGCCGTAACTTTAACAACAGTCAAGTACGATCGTTCCCGTAAATGATGCAGTAAAGAGACGAAAGCAAATATGAAAAAGCAAAACACGCAATTTCCCTCGCAGCTTCGTCGACTGTCGTGCCCTTATATGCCTTGGCTTGGGCCCTAAGTATAGTTTGGAGATGGTAGCTGGCAATGTTGAAAGAACTGGGATATTTTGCGCACTACGCTTATTTTTTCGGACTATTGTGTTGTTGGCGAGCATAGTGAGCTTGCGTTATGCTAAAATTGCAGTATTTTTTAAGTGCACGGAAGTAATAAAGCGTGTTTATTTCGTTATTTTGAGCTTTTTCCGAAGCCCACTTTTTTTTAAAAGTTTTTGCATGCGGATCTTTGTTCATTGCAGCCTTGATGAATTGAACACGACTTTGCATATGTTTAGTGATGTGCAGGTTCTCAATTTCTGTATTACTGTTGGTATACAATGGTTGTGTTATCTTCGTGATGACGAGCGTGTGGTTTGGTTCTTGACATTTTCCTGTGCTCGACGTTGCTTGAGAAAACGCCTGACCTCTTGTGCATTACGTTGTTTCAGCGTTATTTTGCATTGCATTTTGCTTTTCTGCTTGTAGTGAGTTTTCCAATCGTTTCTCTCAGTTACTCATGCTCGTTTAGGGTGAGCGCATTCTTTGCCCGAAATGTCGACTCGCAAGTTTATTGTTGGTGGAAACTGGAAGATGAATGGCGATTCAAAAACCGTTGACGGGATCGTGAACTATATTAACAAGGAAACGTTGCCTGAAAGTGTGGAAGTTGTTGTTGCCCCTCCGTTTCCCTACTTAAAGCAGGTGCGCAGTCGCTTGTTTCCAAAAATAGCGATGGCTGGACAAAACTGCTACATCGTTGACCAGGGAGCTTTCACGGGAGAAGTCAGTCCGGCAATGTTGAAAGATGCTGGTTGCACTTGGGTCATATTGGGGCACTCGGAACGTCGACATGTACTGAACGAGTCGGACGCTTTCATCGCGGATAAAGTGAATGCGGCGCTGACCGCAGGCTTAAACGTTATTTACTGTGTAGGAGAGACGTTGCAGGAGCGCGAGGTGAACAAAACGAAGGACGTTTGCAGTCGCCAAATGGCTGCTCTGATGAAACACAAGGTTGACTGGACTAAAATGGTGATTGCTTATGAACCAGTCTGGGCTATAGGCACTGGCAAGACGGCAACTCCTGAGCAAGCTCAGGAAGCTCACGTTTGGATTCGCGATTGGGTGAAGCAGAACGTCTGCTACAACACTGGGAACTGCATTCGAATCATGTACGGCGGATCGGTTACTGCAGATAATTGCCGTGCGTTGGCTCAAAAGCCGGATATTGATGGGTTTCTGGTTGGTGGCGCCTCCTTGAAGCCTGAATTCATAAAAATTGTCAAGGCAAAAGTTTGAACCGGCAATAGGATTTATTTAGCTGTGGGGTTTTTCAGTCGATTCCAAAGAGAGATTTACTTTTCAACTGATAGGTCATAGTGCCGTCTATAGTGCAGATATGTTTTGCCCTTTTTCCTAAATGTTATTTTCAGTAGAGTAGTTCTAGTCGTTTATTCTGCTGACCTGACAATGGTCATCAGCCCGTTGTGATGAACGGTCGTCGGTGGCATTGCATTTCTGCATTACAGATTTGGTAGACATCTCTTGCGTTTTTGGCACGTATTTTTTTGGTGCTATCAGCTGTTAGAAGCCAGAGAGCTGAACGACCATTCACGCGCAATTGAAGTGCTGCGATGCCTACATTGAATGCAACGCTTCGCGTAAGTATGAAACCTGATACAAGCATGCGCTAAAGAAAACAACGAGCTACCTAGTTCAACTCAACTATTTTCAAGTGCCAACAGCCAGAATTGAAAATGAAAAGTAGTTAGCACTGCCATACAATTAAACTTTGGAGCTTTGTTCCAAGAGGGACTGGTAAATGCAGTTAACAGTGTATGAATACGTTATATGTGCGTAACAGTAGCGTTTATGGGGTTTCAAGGAGAAAGAAGCTGCAAAGTTTTCATTTTAGCTGGATTAGTTACTGAGATTCTGAATTATTTCTCCTTATGGACGTACTTGCACATTGAGGTCGCATCTTTCTCGCCTACAACATTGATGAAAGGATAAAGTGCACTGTCGTCAGCAGATAATCAAACTTCAATGTTACGCTTACGCTATTTCAAGTAATGTACGATAATTCATGTTATAGCTTCCCTCGTGTACAACAAGACATGCCATGTTATAGCTTCCTTGTTATCTCTCAGCAGATGCCGTGGCGTTATCGCCGTTCATATTTGGTTTTTCATCTCAACGAATAATGACAACTCTCTGCGGTCAACTTGCTATCAGTAGGCTTAGGCAGCAAGGCCCTGCGAATGACCGAAGTTACAAGACTGCTATGGCAGAGAAGTTCGATGCAACGACCGCAATGAATCGTTGTTGCGTGCCACCCTTGAAATTTCTTGTTATCTTGCTATCAAAGATATAGTTGTTTATGACGCTGCAGCTCGTCATGGTTCGTTTCCAAAACATCTTCACATTCGCTGATGTATATTGGAAATTATGCTGCTCCGAAAAGAGCAGTAACAATTTGGGGCGGGAATTATACCGCGGACAAGTGCGAGGCTTTGCTCCAAGTTGTGAGTCAACTTGCCCATTAGCGAGGGCTTATCCTTATCCCTGCGGCTTTGCTTCCAATTTCATGGCATAGCTCGGAAATAGCAGCACAACCTTGCAACCACAAACAATGCCTCGCTCTTGGACCAGATCATCCCGCAACAGGAAGTGAAGTCATGGAAACTGGAGCTACGCTTCGCATGTTTGACATCGTAGCCTCACTACTAAGCGGTTTATCCTCGAAACCTTGAGCACAGGCCTGTAACGGAGCGAAGCCTCAGGACTGAGAAAACTCGCTATTGGAGAAGGTAGACTGATAGCTTGGAGCAGTGAGTCACAATTTATCTGCAACTGTCTTCCTGCGTCTGATCATTAGGTTCCCGCTGCGAAATCTCGTACACAGGTATGCACCGATTTGCTCGTTGATGAACTTCCCGCCTGCCGAACACCTATCGCGTTTTGCCGTTTGCGATTACATACACCGAACCACCCACCGTGCACCGAAACCTTTTACCACACAGCCATATTATTTTTTGTTACGGAGGTGGCTGTTTTGGATAAATATTTCATTTTCACTCTCGCGGCTTTTAAGACCACACTTCTCCCGTTTTCAGTGCCAATACGAGAAGGATCGGTGAGTATCCTGAATGGTCTATGGCTGTACCCTAGTGTGAGCATTACCAACACCAAGTAAATACTTTATTTGTTGTTAATGCTCACACAGGGACAGCCGTAGACCATTAAGGACGTTCAACGACCTTGTTTCAATAATGATACGGACCCCAGTGTTCTCGGGAATAAGGATCGATGAACGTACGATTGAACCGAAGTTTCAATAATGATACGATTTTAAAGTATTGTAACACTTGCAATGTACACGTTTAATAGGCACTCAACTCCGACGCACACACACATACACCGACCGTCCCTTCTCGTTCCTCAGGTACTGCAATCCTTACTGCGACTCGTCATCCTAACTCGCCCATGCCTTGCAGTATTAAGTTCTAGTACCTCAATGCCCGCAAATAATAACATAACTGAGAGACTAGCAATGTATATTCTTTCCGTAAACAATGCAATTATCCGACGGAAGTATACATGAAACGTAAAAGACCCAAATTCCTTCGCAACCGTGCCGACGTCCTGCTCTTATATCTTGGCATACGTTTACATATTTGTAGGTAAGGGTAGAACAGGGTAGCCAACAGATCTGCTAGAAAAGTGGGATCTTTTCCCCTATCACCCTGACCAGTCACAGTGAACCACTTGCTTCGCCCCCATTGTTGACGTTGTTTGCTCATTCCCATTGTCCACGATGCCTGCGCGCAACGCGAGGCGCCCCCTAGCGTCGCCATTCACGGGTGCTGCAGTAGCATAGCAACGTGATTTCTAGGTCAGTTCCCCTATTGTTTCCGATGACGAATTTACACACGGATTTCCTTTTGAAAGACGGTGTGTCCTTTAACGGGAGCATATATCTTCATGATGTTGTATTTTCACGGATTCTTCCCGTTGCTTTTGTACGCGGATGGATCTGTAAGTAAACTGACACGGTCTCCCTACCAACGGATGGGTGAGAGTCGTTATAAGAAGACACGGTCAGAAAACCAAACCACAGCCTGTCAAGCTCTTGCTCGCTGAAGACGGAACTCGAGCGTTTCGAAATATTCGAGAGAGAGAACCCGTACGTTGTTTTCTAACTGTGTCTTCTTATAACTATAAACATCCACCCGTTGGTAGGGAGACCGTGTCAGTTTACTTACAGATCCATCCGCTTACAAAAGCAACGGGAAGAATCCGTGAAAATACAACATCACAGATTTCCATGCCCCAATTGCAACGGTAATAACTACTCGTTACTGGGGGATTATTCAATCATGTCGCAATCCACCTCGCACGTCACCTACGGCCGATCTCACATGAATGTGTTCCGACGAACGCTCAGTCATAGCGTTCGTGCAGGACCAGGGTGTTCTCCACCGGGAGAGAATATGCTCCTGCGGAACGCCCATGGTCATAAGCACCACATATGGCTGAGCTTCCCGGTGGAGGTGCAACAAGCAAGCGTGCGGAAAAGAGTTGTCCTTCCGTAGAGGAAGGTGGTTGCAGCGTAAAATTGTTGAGCCATATGTCCAACGACTACACAGTGGTAGTTAAGGAACGAAGAGTCCCGCAGACGTCGTTGTACGGTTCATGTACCATTGGGTGCATGGAAAGTCTGCGATCAAAGAGCTAAAGAGGGAGCTTAACATGAACCATAAAGCCGCCGTTGAGTGGAACCTGGCCATGAGGGAGTTCGCGGCGGACACCCTCATGAGGAACCGGGTGATCGTGGGAGTACCACGCCTCACAGTCCAAGCGTACGAGACTGTGTACTCGAAGAGAAAGTACAACCGAGGCGGGTCCTACCCACAGCAATGGGTCTTCAGCGGTGTGTGCCTGCAAACCGATGCCCCTGCCTGACCACTCGTCAGCTACGCTCATCTCTGCCATAAGGCAGAATGTGGCTCCTGGTTCTACCATCGTGAGCGACGAGTGGCGGGCATACCACAGCCTGCCACAGTACGGTTACAGGCACCAGCGTGTAAACCACTCTGTGGGTTTTGTTAACCCACAGACGGGTGCTAACACGCAGGCTATGGAGTCATTGTAGGCCCAGCTAAAACGAAGCAATAAAGACTATTGCGACACACAGGCGTCCACGATGGACTCCTATTTGTGGGAGTTCATGTGGGGCCGAAGTCTCCAACCCGGTGTAGACCCGTTTTACAAGATAATAGAAGCTATAGTGGAATACTGCCCACCGCAATGACTTTTGTACATATGTATTATTATTAGTTGTGAATATATTTTGCACGATGTGAATTGGCCGCAGCCTTGCCTATAGCAAAGACTGAACAAAAGCTGCATATGGACGCACGGTAGCTTTTGGAAAAATGCGGCGTGAGTGTAGCTCGCAATATTATCACCCAAACTTGCAGCATGCGGGTTTTGTGGGGAGAATATGGGAACACATTTTTCCGGACAAAATATGGAGGTTCGCTACAGGGATCAGAGCTTAGGAATAACAGCGGCGCATCATCCTAGCTCCCATCGCCGCAAACAGTGTCGGAAGTAACCCTGCAATCACAAGGCCATGCTACTGCAGCACCCGTGAATGGCGAACCTAAGGGGCGCCTCGTGCTGCGCGCAGGCGTCGTGGACAATGGGAATGAGCAAGCAACGTCAACAATGGGGGGCGGACAAACTCGCCCACTTGTGATTGGTCGGGGTGTTGAGTTGGCTTTCTACGTTCTACGTTTTTCTATGAACCCACTTTTTAACATGGTCGGCGTGTTATGGGAAAAGACTCCTGAGCGCATATATTCAGGACTTGATCATGCCCTGTTCAGGAGGAGGTCCTCTTCTGCTCTTATCTAAGCTTAGACCTGAATATAAGCAGTGCATTAAGGTTTAAGCATAGGCAAAAATGCAGAAAAGAACAGCCGGCGACTTTGTTTTGAATAGTGAAACGACCGTCCTCTTCTGTTCTTACCTAAGCTCAGAGTTAAATATGACTCTTACATTACCTCTTAAGCTATGCTAGGGGCAGGAAAAAATTGCTAACAAGTTTTCTAAGATTACCCTCGTGTAGGCATCCCTTTCTGCCGATGCCTACACGTAGGCCTTAAAATAAGGATTACATTAGTTTTCTGCCCTTTGCGTAATGTCGTGTATTTGTCAGCCAATGCGAATCACCACTGCCGCAGGCGTTCCCCATAGCGATTGGTATGCCCCCGTCTGCTCCCCTCTTCTCCTTTTTCTTTCAGTCTACGTTGCGTGCTCGTAGAGCAGGGATGGGGAACCTTTTTCCTAAAGCGGGCCGTTTGAGCGCATATGAGATCATTCGCGGGCCGTAAACAATACTCTTTGGAAAACATAGCCTCCTATATTTGCACTCAAGTTCTGTGCATATTTTGCACCATGGTCACTCGAATTGTTTATTGCTATCCAAACAATGAACGACGAACTAAAAGGGGGTTGGGCACAGCCACGCAGAAACGAGACGGAAAAACTACGAGGACATGACAAGAAGTACGAACATGACATGCAACTACCACCAGACTACAGCAAGCCCTGAGCAACCACTACCACACGATATCATGAAGACGAACGAAGCGCCAACAAGGAGCGAGAACTGGAACGCAGCCAAACGAACGATCGCAACTATGCGATGCAAACGAGCCGATGGTGCCTGTATTGAAAACACTGAGCAATTCATACAACATACAAGCGAAGGAACGAACGACGAGGCGACATTGAACAAATGAGCGGTGCAATGCAGCCAAGCGAACATCGCGACATTGCGATCAAAGAGAGCCGACCGTGGCTATGCTGAAAAGCTGAGCAACTCCTGCAACGGGCAGGCAAGGCAGGAAACGAGCAACAAGCGAAAGACGTACGATTATATGTTAGCGAATACAAAACGAATAACGAAGACAAATATTCGGCAGGGGAACTGGTCTAAAAGATACGGTACTGGCTCCTCGCGGTGTCACCGCTAATGGGACGGATGGAACTGATGACGTTGCTACTACTCGCAGTTGGTTCTCCAAATTTACGTCCGTGAGTCTCGAGTGCAGAGGGCTCTTTGTAATGGTAACTTTTGAAAATAACTGCTCGCAGCAGTAGCTCGTCCCAAACAGGGATGCGTATTTCAAAGCGTGTCTCAAAGCAGGAAAATCATCGTTGCTTATGTAACGTTCATAGAAGTCAAGCAACGGGAGGTTGTTGTATCTAGCTTTGAGGTTATTATCGGTTTGCAGCTGAATAATCTCGTGCTGAAGGTTATCTGGCATGTCAACTGCTTCTACACTGGATGGAATAGCGAAGATGTTCAGCTCCATCTGTCTACTCTTCACGTCGTTCAGTCTTTCGCTAAACGCCTCAAGTAGTCTCGCACATTCACCGGCATACTCAAGTGTCGTAAAAGGCTTCCGTCCCTCGCGCGTAGGGAAATGCACCGTGTTGCCCAGAGCCTTAATTTGGCTTCAAATGATTTCACTTTTTAAACCAGTGAGCTGAGGAGCTGGTTCAGACCCTGCAGCTTTACATTCAGCTCTGACAGGTAGTTGGCAATGTCTACCATGAAAGCCAGATCACAGCCACTTGCTATTACAAAGTTCCTTGACATGTTTGCCATTAGCCTCCATGAACTGCTTGACTTCATCGCGCATTTGGTAAAACCTCATTAGCATGTTGCCGCAACTCAGCCAGCGAACTTCGCAGTGATAAACGAGATCACAATACTTGGAACGTTCAAAAAGTCCTTGAACAGGCGGTTGTTAAACCCTTTGCCTTTGATGAAGTTTATGCACGACACGACCATCGACATAACATTGTTGAACCACAGCGACTGTGCACAGATACTCTGTTGATGTATGATACAGTGGCATACAACCAAATCGTTTGGGTCAACACTGAGATGGCTCAGTTCCTTCTTAACAAACGCAACTTGCCCTTTCTGCGAGCCAACCATAGCTGAAGCTCCATCCGTCGTAAGACCACTTAATCTTTCAAAATTTAGCGTGAATTTTTGCACTGATAAAACAAGTTTCCCAAATAAGTCCTCGCCTGTTGTAGTGCCAAACATGGCTTCCAGTGATAGCAGTTCCTCTCGTATCTCAAACTCTGCAGTTATCCGACGAAGGAAAATGGCCAGTTGAGCGGTATTTGTTATGTCCGTAGTCTCGCCACAAGCCAGGGAAAATTTGAAATGACCTGCAGTATGCTTCAGCGTTTTCTCAATGCCTTGTGCTAAGTCAGTGATCCGATCTGAGACAGTTCTTCGAGAAAAGGCAACACTTTGGAACAGTTTTTCATTATTTAAATACAGGATGTTTTTCATTATGTGGTGCTAATAACTTCGCAGTTGCTGTCCTTCACTCTTTCACAAACTCGCCCTCTGCGTGGGACCTCAGCCTCTTTGCGATCAGTTCGCTCACTACATAACTCGTTTGAAGAACGCTGTTGCCATCGCAGTGAGGCATAGTGAAAGCGGCTTGTTGTGACTTCAGATTCCGCTGAAGCGCACTGGTTCTTCCAGACGCATTTGGCCACGTAATTCATAGAGCTTTCCATGTTTTGAGCTGTAATGCCGTTCCACGTTAGCATTTTTCATTACAGCTATCGCGTCGCCACAAACGAGGCAAACAGGCTTGCCTTTAGGCTCCACAAAAAAATAATCGTTCGTCCATTTGTTTTGGAAAGTTCGACACTCCGCATCAACTTTTCTTTTCGTTGAACTGGACATTTGTAACGTTGGGTGAGCGTGAACTTTAGCTTGCGATAAGCGACACGAAACCTAAGCTTTCAGTGCCACTTTATGGGCATAATGAAAAAGATGGTTTAACAGTCACAGTTCACTGAATTTCGCGTCCACCTGAGTTTGCCTCAGCGGGAGGGATGGGATGGTCTCACGGGCCGGAGGTTCTCCACCCTTGTCGTAGAGTAAAGCGGTTGTATTCACCTGCTCAGTGACATGAGCATCCGTAAACGGCGTGAGCACTCGTGAACTGGTGAGCTTCGAGCTTCCTGCGACTACAAATTTACTGTTAACTCTGAAATGAAGAAGAACACTTACTCCTTGCCAACAGTCACAGAATTACTGTCTACCCTGTCTGCGTGTGTCTTGTTCACTGAGCTTTTCTTAGCGCAAGCGTATCAGCACCTGGAGGTGGATGACCAGAGTGCTCAGCTGTTGACCTTAAATTCGCCGAAGGGACTAGTGTGCAAGTGACACGACTATCGTTTGGTGTCGCTGTAACTCCTAGTATTTTCTAGGGATTTATGGATTCACATGCTTGGCAGGATTGGGCGGCGTGAAGGCGTATTTAGACGACGTATTAATTACGGGATGAACCAAAGATGAGCACTGGGAACGAGTCGAAGCAGTTCTCCTACGGCTGGATAAAGTTGGCATTCGACTGCAACGTGACAAATGCATTTTCAGTGCCCAGGAGGTGGAATACTTAGGTTCCGGAATGGACACTCATGATGTGCGTCCCACTCAGCGAAAAGTTGAGGCTATTCAAAAGGAACCCATTCCCAGTAGCAAAGCCAAATTTCACCGGGTTCTTAGGTATTTCCGATTTTTGCAGTTACTTTATTCCAAGTAAAGTTGTAGTGCTGGAACCGTTGCATAGGCTTCTAGACGCAAAAACGGTATTTTCGTGGAAGAGGTCATACAAACAGGCATTTAGACGCGCTAAAGAGTTGCTGCAATCCTCCAATGTTCCTATACATTACGACCCAAACAGGAAACTGACACTTACTTGCGATGCGTCCACCTCATGGTATTGGAGCAGTTCTAAGTTAGCCAGATCATAATGGGAGAGAAGGACCAGTCGAATTTGCTTCGAGGACACTTTCCAAGGCTAAAAAATTACGCACAGATCGATAAAGAGGCACTTTCCATAATTTATGCAGTTCAGAAACTTTACCAGTTATGTATAGGGTCGTTCGTTCACGATAATCACGGACCATAAATCACTTTAGGGTTTAGTGCACCCGCACAAGGCGCTACCGCAAGTCATGCCTCCAAGAATGCTTCGCTGGAGTCCAATGCTCTCAGCTTATGATTATCAATTACTATATCAACCAGGACCGAAGCTAGCTACCTCGGATGGACAGAGCAGGCTGCCAATGTCCAGCGCAGACAGGGAAGTCCCGCCCAAAGATGTTCTTCTCCTGGAAACGGATGTGGAGACACCGGTAGACGCCAAGATGGTGTTATAGGAAGGCTAACGAGGCGTGACAAATTCCTAGCGCAGGTAATGCGTTGGACGTTACATGGGTGGCCAGCAGAGAAGCAGCCGAACCAATTGCAGCCATTTGTTCAACGGAAAACTGAAATTACAGCATATCGAAACTGCTTAGTTTGGGGACGCCGTGTTATTGTTCCAGAAAAGCAAGAAGCGGAGTCCACTAGTTACTTCATGAAACGCATCCTGGAGTCGTGCGAATGAAGGCGGTTACGTGCGGTGGCCACAATTATACCGTAACATTGAAGATATCGTCAAAAGGTGCAACTTGTGCCAAGAAACCAGGAATGCAACGAACAGAGCTCCTCTGAATCCATGGGAAATGACAGGCAAGGCCTGGTCAACACTGCACATTCATTTCGCGGGTCCCTTTCAAGAACAAATCTTTTCGATCACCGTTGATTCTCGTTTGGATATCTTTGTTCGGCTGTCGACCCGTTTGGTGGTATCTGTAATAGATCTGAACACACGCCCTACCAGCGGATGGATGGGCAGTTATTAGAAAATATCACAGATATAGAACGCTTATCAGTCAGAGCTTTCGGCACACTCTGGTGCCGTCGTCAGTGATGGGAAAGAGAGTGATTAGCTCTCTCAGTGATTAGCTCTCTTTCCCATCACTGACGACGGCACCAGAGTGTGCCGAAAGCTCTGACTGATAAGCGTTCTATATCTGTGATATTTTCTAATAACTGCCCATCCATCCGCTGGTAGGGCGTGTGTTCAGATCTATTACAGATACCACCAAACGGGTCGACAGCCGAACAAAGATATCCAAACATGAACAAACCCGTTACAAAACACCCAGTGTTCAAACCGTTGATTCTCATTCTAAATGGTTCGACGTATCTCCAGTGAGGACAACGTCAACTGCGGCTGTGGTCGACAAATTAGCAATGTTGTTTGCAACCCATGGATTAGCGGACGTACTTGTGACAGACAGTGGGCAGCCTTTAACGCTGCAGAATTCAAAACATTCATTAACACGAACACGATCAGGCTTAGAAGATTCTTCTTGGCACGGAAGTGGAACCCGTTTATTGAATCGGAAAAAGATACACTGTAAATCAACGAGGAAGTACAACGTACCTTTAACGAGACAAAACTTCGTAGCTTTCTGAGCCACCTGCTCCGTCGTCAGCGAATTGCACGATCAGGCATGTCATGGTGGCGCCTTACCGTTTAGTTTCAAATGGTCAAGCCGAACGGATGGTACAGTCAATGAAGCACTCAGTCGCTTAGAAAAGTTATACATGGAAGTTGGAGTATAAGAAGTCGCGCGATTTCTGTTCAATCAGCACATTACGCCGCATACGTCAACGGGAGTTAGTCGTGCAGATGTCCCGTCGACCACGGTCCTTGTTGGACAATCTCCATCCAATCAAGAGCGAACGAAGGTGGATTCCGGCATCCATCATTCGTGTAACAGGCGGACCTCGCTCGTATTCGCTGCGCACGTGAGAAGGCGACATATTAATAGAACGCAGGCATACTGACCAAACCAGAAGTCATTTTCTGGACGACAAGAATGACAAGGCTGAACAGTAACGAAGAGAAGAATACAGAGAAGGAACCACAAGGAGATCCATCCCATGAAGGGAATAAGTGCACATCTCCGTCGCAGTTGCCTAAAGTTAACGAGACCCAAGCAGACACGCAGGACGTCATAACGGCAGTGCCAGACAACTCCGGAATTGTCACAGAGGGGCATACTAAACGTCACAGGACCAGGCCCAAATATTTGGAAGATTATGTCTAACTGGGAGGAAAGAAGTGTCCTGTATTCGTTAGCCATTGCGAATCACCACTGCCGCAGTTGTTCGCCATAGCGACTGGTACGCCCCCGTCTGCTCCCCTCTCCTCCTTTTTCTTTGAGTCTGCGTTGTGTGCTCGTAGAGTAAAGTGGTTGTGTTCACCTGCTCAATGAGGCAGCTCGGTATGCGCGCACGATTATCTAACACATAACCTAGTGGCAGCGAAGTATTGTTGTATCTTAGAATACAACTGGATATACGAACGCTAGTTGTGTCAGAGAGGAGTGAAATTCCATTGTACTTTTGTTATTCGGATAACACAACAAGGAGTGCAAAAGCGCATAATTAGGCAACAAAGCAGACTGTAACAGTTATGTGTATTAGTGAACTACTGAGTATATTTAGTAGAGTAATGATGAGAAAGAAAAACCAGCGTCTAGTATGCTGGGTGCTCCACGAGTATGCTACAGCATGACGTCATGCAAAGTGCAAGTACTTTCAATAGCTTCCCGTGTCATAATCCACCTTCTGAACAGAATTCCGACCAAATTCTGCGATGCAGTGGCTTCTGCTCAGATTTGCTGGTGAAGCAGCAGTGCATTCGCAGATACTGCAGAGGAGCATTTCTGCACTCTCTTCTGCGATCCATGTGACGGTGGAAAGTATTAATATTATATTATTCAACTTCTCATGGAAGCTCACAGACTTCACGCTTGATCGCCGTACTGCTTTATATCGAGCAATGGCAGCGAATTTCGTCATGATGTGTGTAGGATTCAGGGAATAATAGGCTCCTGTACGTTTCTTTCAACAGAAAGGTGTTACATCAGCAAAAGATATGTGCCTGCGGGCACCGTATGAAGTTGACGGATATGAATCCAAACGTGGACAGTGAAATCCCTTAGGGCACAAATGCAGCGGCAAAACAAGCTGTCGGCGCGGCACGCACAAGTGCATGTTGGACTTTTATTTGCACATGTTGATGTGACGCCGGAGGCTGCAATCCCACGAAGACATATTTGAAAAAATCATTGAAGACTTCGCTCCTCATAGGCCGCTTCAATGGCATGTTTTCTTCTCATTGTGCGCAGTTTTTGCAAGTGAATATTGTGAATAATAGTATTTCATACCAGATTAACACGAGTGACACCGTTTAATTAATCACAACAGAATCTCGGAGCTTTCGGGGTTGCTCAGACCCCGTCATCAGCGATAATGCCTAACTTCAGCATTATCGCTGATGACGGGGTGTGAGCAACGCCGAAAGCTCCGAGATTCTGTTGTGATTAATTAAACGGTGTCACTCGTATTAATCTGGTATGACATGTATAACTACACCGTTACGAAACATCCTGTATTTAATAATAGTATTGTAAATAAAATCATACACATCTTTGTTCGCTGTTTTTTCAACCACGAACATTGAACAACGCACTGAGCGTGTGATGATGGTCAGTGACGAGGACAGATATAATGGTTACGTAGGCGTGCCTATTCAGGGGGCACGTACGTGCACAGGTTTATTAGAGGAACGCCAGTCAAAAAAGTCATAAGAATAATAACAATAATAACAATCACACTGCGTTTCCCGATATAATATGCAGTGTCAACGTCCATCCAAGGTCGCTGGACAGCGAGTGGCGGACCTGTCTTCGCTCGTCGATGACTGATTTGTCCCATAGTTCACAGCATCTTGGTGATGCGACTTTGCCTTTTCGCTGTGGGCAGTCGACCTCTATAGTCCGCAACAGTTTCTTTTTTCTCTCTGGTCATTCGACATGGTCATTTTCCGACCATTGAGATAAGCAGGTGCCCACACTGCTTACTCCTCCTCCTCCTCCAGTGCAGACAGCACTGGATAGCTCGGTGACGCTACAAAAATACGTTTACCAACTGACAACGAAACTACCGCACGATTTAAGGCCATATACTGATAAAGTACAAGGCACTAAAGATACATTACAGTGACAGATCCATTCGTAATGCTACACGTGAAGTGCCGAATGATGCCGTGAAAAAAATTGGTAAGCAATAAAACTTCCCCCGTACGAAAGTACAGAAAGAAGGAAAAGAAAAGAACGAATTTCGTGAAGTGCTGAATCAACAAAAATGGATTGTTTAAAAAATGAATTGCGCAGTTGACAAATTGTTAGCGCTGAGGACGGCTCAACGCCTGACCTGAACGTTCCGCTGTTTTGATCTGAATTACAAAACAGACTTATTGGCATCGGAAAAACCGTGATTAAACAATTTGAAAATTATTTTAAAAATTTTCGTTCTAATAATTTTCGTTCAAATTATTTGCCAACAATACAAACCACCGTTCTAAGGCAGCTTTATTGTTGCTGCCAAAGAGCGACAGTTACTACAAATTGATACCGACCAATTTTTTAAATTACAATTACGAACGTCGGCAGAAAGCAAAGAAACCGTTTGAGAAGAAATATAAAAAACCTATGAGAACGAACTTGCGACTGTCGCTTCTGTTAACAACTAAGCATAAAATGAAATCGACGATCGTAGAAATGAGAACAAGCAGCATATGCCGCATACTCATTACGCGGTGGATAAAGAATGAAGCTAGACCTTCGTGTAAAATGCCAACTTACCAACTGGTACACAATCCCATGCTCTTCGGTTGGGAGGTGCCATATCGTTGCCGGTGAACAGTACGCAACCGATTCATCAATGGCGACCGCTCACCGTAGCACCATTCCCAACACTGCAATCATCGAACAGCGGCGACATATTTATACTACTAACAAGTTTTTGATTCTCAGGTTTAGTCGCGCACTTTACAATGCTCCGGACGAAGCGGGCTAATGATCAGCAGGATGCTAATTCGTACGTGCTTTTCACCTTATAATCACACGTAATCTTGGCTCTTGCTAACAAGTAAATGGAGTTGTTCTTGTACCAGTTTTGAATTGACGCTCACTACGAGAAATTGAAGTTTTCCGTCCCGTACACGCGGTATTAATTGGCCGAGATTTAAATAATCGGTAACGGCGGTACATTTGACGTGCGCTCAAATGTTCGGCGCTTTTCCCCTATCACCCCGCCTAATCCCGACTGGGCGAGTTGCTCCGCCCCTATTGTTCACGTTGGTTTCTCACCCCCATTGTCTACGACCACGCACCGCGAGGCGCCCCGCTCTGCTCCGTACCAGGGTTAGTTCCCCTGTTGTTTCCGATGACGAATTTGCACACGGGATAGGGGGAATGCATCAAGCCTCCTTGGCGTGCAACCAATGCCTCGAAATTCCCTCTTAAGGTCTTGAAGATGGGGTGCATGGTAACGGGGCGTTCGGTTGCCACGTTGGATGGTTGCCACGGTTAAACCCGTTGTAATCACGTTCTCTGTGCTTCTGTAATTACCAAGAAAGAACCTCACCAGCCGCGGGTGGGTTGATTTATTGGCGAAAAACGAGACACAGTAACGTGCGATTGTTCGAAGCTTTCGGGACGCTCTAGTCCCGTCGTCAGCGAAAAGGAGGCCTGTTGTTTTGACCGAAGGGTATATATAGGCGAGACAGGGCTGAGCGAGGCTGTGTCAAGTGGGAATCTCGCAGCAGCCCGTGCGATGAATGAGATTGGTCCATGCTTGGCTGATCTCAATGCCTCTGTCTCTATTCAGGGAAGCATTATACTTGATGCAACAGGCTTCCTTTATTCTACGTAAGCGAAACAGGCTCTCGTGGCATAGGATACTCGGCTCGAGGTCGTGCGAACATGTTCTTCAGGTCTTGTGGCTAATTGGCCCACAATTTCCCGGAGCCCCGCAGAAATTACAGTAGTACACAGAGGTAAACAACGAAATTCAGATATGCCAGGAGAGGGCAACAACACGTCGATGATGTTGTTCACACATTGCAACGTGGCCGATCCCCTGTTACGGCCACTGGACTGTCTTCCAGGAGTTGTGCGCCGTAGAAAGCAGGCACAGATAATGCCAGCAAGTGGTTACGCGGTATTTGCTTTCAGGCCAATTCGCTACAAGACCCAAGTTTGAACACTGGTGTTTTTGTAACGGGCTTGTTCACGTTCGGATATCTTTTTCGGCTGTAGACCCGTTTGATGGTATCTGTAATAGATCTGAAACACGCCCAACCAGCGGATGGATGGGCAGTTATTAGAAAATATCACAGATATAGAACGCTTATCGAATCAGAGCTTTCGGCACTCTCTGGTGCCGTCGTCACTCTTTCCCATTACTGACGCCGGCACCAGAGAGTGCCGAAAGCTCTGACTCGATAAGCGTTCTCTATCTGTGATACTTTCTAATAACTGCCCATCCATCCGCTGGTAGGGCGTGTTTCAGATCTATTACAGATACCATCAAACGGGTCTACAGCCGAGAAATATATCCGAACAAGACCCAAGTGACGTAACTGAATCTGCTTCTGATACGGTTTGCAGGGTTGAAATTCAAAAGATCAGGATAACTGCAATATCCTCTGCCTCGTTGACAACAGTGAAAGAAAAATGCGTTCTGTGCTATTTATTCACTGGTATACGTGTGCAACAGAGAGCAACAAGAAGTTTCCCAACATTGCCAGTTGCATTACCAATTGTTATCTGCACGTAAGCGTGTTCACAGGAGTGCTGCCGCTGATGGCGTCTGAACTGAACGCGACATAATTCTGACGTCTCACTGTGATATGCAAATGTTCCTATCTGTGTCATTTTCTCGTTGTTCTTAAGCAGTTACGCATCTGGATTTCTCTGTTGTTAGCTAACCAGATTACACGAACTTTGTCTCAGTTGCTCAGCATTGAGCGTATTTATGTTAACAGATGTTACCTTTAAAGATAATAATATTTCACTGCGTAAAGTTCAGTGGAAGTGATCAACTTCATACGATTCTAGATACCCCTGCAAGACAAGCAGAGCTTCCGAACGTTGGAGATCCTTTATCGTATTTAGGATTTCACGCTTAATGCACCCAGGATTGTGTACCACAGCTGAACGACCTGTGGTGAGCATGGCGTAGTTTTCACGCAGCTCTTTCCCTGGTTAACACAGGTGGTTTTTGCAGTTCTGTACGATTCATTGAGGTGAACGAAAGTACTGTTCCTACAAGGCGATGTATTTTATAACCTGTTGGTGATCTGCCAGATTGCTCCCGTTAAGAGAGCCTCAGCCAACTTGTCCCCGTCAAGATGGCAGCCGTCAAGTTGGCCGCCGTCAACATGGCACCGTCAAGTCGGCCCCGTCAAGGTGGGGTGCGCCCCTCTTCAAACGGAATCAGCTTGCACTGCCAGCCAATAGCATTTTCGTTCCTTCCTGCTTGCCAGCATTTAACCTTCAACCGGTCTTATCGTGCCACTAAAAGCTATTCATACGATGCTCATCTCATGTGGCATTGTCGCAAACACACGGCGCACCCGCATTCCTTCTATTGTTACGGCCCTCATCATCCTTCTTTAACTGCAAAACTAATACAATACAACGCAGTATACGTCAACGCAGAGACATCTGCTTCTGAAAACGCTACGGTTGAGACATCTGCTCTTCAACATTCCCCAAACCGACTTATCGAAACTCTCTAGCAAATCTTACGTCAAAATACCATCTGTCAGACGCGTCAAGAACCATCGTTCGTGCAACTAGTTTCCATCACACACTTTGCTTTCTACCCTTACCGAAGCTTAGACCTGAACACAACATTAATGTTTCACCTTAGCAGCAGCAGAGTAGAACAACGAAGTTCTCCAACAAACACGACACCTCCACAAGCGCGTTTCTGCCCTTACCCAAGCCTAGGTCATAAAATGAGAATCATGTCTCCCTTTTAGACTAAGAAAGCAACACGACCGTAGGCATCGTTTTTTGCCCTTACCTAACTTTAACCCAACAAACACCTAAAGGTTTGCTGTCTTTGAGCGTGTGCAGACTATTCAAGTTCTCTCACCATCTACTTTTGTACAGAATGTCCACTCTTCCATCCCTTGCAACTATTTCCCCCATTTTCTCCCACTTCTACATCCCCACTTTCAATTTTCCACGATTTTGCTCCATCCAACGTTGTACCCAATCATGATTAGTTTAGCCCAGCGGTGGGGAACCTCCGGCCCTCCCATCCCTCCCGCTGAGGGAAACTCAGGTGGACGCGAAATTCAGTGAACTGCGACTGTTTGAGCTTATTTTTCATTATGCCCATAAAGTGGCACTGAAAGCTTAGCTTTCGTGTAGATTATCGCAAACTAAAGTTCACGCTCACCCAACGTTACAAATGTCAAGTTCAACGAAAAGAAAAGTTGATGCGGAGAGTCGAACTTATCGAAACAAATGGATGAACGATTATTTTTTGTGGAGCTTACAGGCAAGCCTATGCTACCTCGTTTGTGGCGACGCGATAGCTGTAATGAAGAAAGCTAACGTGGAACGGCATTACAGCTCAAAACATGGAAAGCTCTATGAATTACGTGGCCAAATGCGTGTGGATAGAATCAGTGCGCTTCAGCGGAATCTGAAGTCGCAACAAGCCGCTTCCACTATGTCTCACTGCGATGGCAACAACGTTCTTCAAACGAGTTATGTAATGAGCGAACTGATCGCAAAAAGGCTGAGGTCCTACGCAGAGGGCGAGTTTGTGAAAGAGTGAATGGCAGCAGCTGCGAAGTTATTAGCACCACGTAATGAAAAACTGTTCCAAAGTGTTGCCTTTTCTCGAAGAACTGTCTCAGATCGGATCACTGACTTAGCAGAAGACATTGAGAAAACGCTGAAGCATACTGCAGGTCATTTCGAATTTTTTCCCAGGCTTGTGACGAGACTACGGACATAAATACCGCTCAATTGGCCATTTTCCTTCGTGGGATAATGGCAGAGTTTGAGATACGAGAGTAATTGCTATCACTAGAAGCCATGCATGGCACTACAACAGGCGAGGACTTATTTGGGAAACTTGTTTTATCAGTGCAAAAATTCTGGCTAAAATTCGAAAAATTAAGTGGTCTTACGACGGATGGAGCCTCAGCTATCGTTGGCTCACAGAAAGGGCTAGTTGCGTTTGTTCAGAAGGAACTGAGCCATCTCAGTGTTGACCCAAACGATTTGGTTGTATGCCATTGTATCATACATCAACAGTTTCTATGCACAGTCGCTGTGGTTCGACAATGTTATGTCGATAGTCGTGTCGTGCGTAAACTTCATCAAGGGCAAAGGGCTTAACAACCGCCTGTTCGAGGACTTTTTGAACGAACTTTATTCCAAGTATGGTGATCTCGTTTATCACTGCGAAGTTCGCTGGCTGAGTCGCGGCAACATGCTAATGAGGTTTTACCAAATGCGCGATGAAGTCAAGCAGTTCATGGAGGCTAAAGGCAAACATATCAAGGAACTTTGTGTCAGCAAGTGGCTGTGATCTGGCTTACATGGTAGACATTGCCAACTACCTGTCAGAGCTGAATGCAAAGCTGCAGGGTCTGAACCAGCTTCTCAGCTCACTGGTTTAAAAAGTGAAATCATTTAAAGCCAAATTAAGGCTCTGGGCAACACGGTGCATTTCCCTACGCGCGAGGGACGGAAGCCTTCTGCGACACTTGAGTATGCCGGTGAATGTGCGAGACTACTTGAGGCGTTTAGCGAAAGACTGAACGACGTGAAAAGTAGACAGATGGAGCTGAACATGGAGCTGAACATCTTCGCTATTCCATTCAGTGTAGAAGCAGTTGACATGCTTGATAACCTGCAGGACGAGATCATTCAGCTGCAAAGCGATGATGACCTCAAAGCTAGATGCAACAACCTCCCGTTGCTTGAGTTCTATAAACGTTACATAAGCAACGATGATTTTCCGGCTTTGAGGAGACACGCTTTGTAAAACGCATCCCTGTTTGGGACGATCTACTACTGCGAGCAGTTATTTTCAAAAGTTACCATTACAAAGAGCCATCTGCACTCGAGACTCACGGACGCAAATCTGGTGAACCAACTGCTAGTAGCAACGTCATCAGTTCCAACCGTCCCATTAGGGGATGACACCGCAAGATCCAGTACCGTATCTTTTAGACCAGTTCTCCTGCCGAATATTTGTCTTCGTTATTCGTTTTGTATTCACTAACATATAATCGTACGTCTTTCCCTTGTTGCTCGTTTCCTTCCTTGCCTGCATGTTGCATGAGTTGCTCAGCTTTTCAGCATGGGCACGGTCGGCTCTCTTTGATCGCATTGTCGCGATTGTTCGCTTGGCTGCATTGCACTGCTCGTTTATTCAATATCGCCTCGTCGTTCGTTCCTTCGCTTGTATGTTGCATGAATTGCTCGGTGTTTTCACTACAGGCACGATCGGCTCGTTTTCATCGCATCGTTGCGATCGTTCGTTTGGCTGCATTCCAGTTCTCGCTCCTTGTTGGCGCTTCGTCCGTCAGCATGATATTGTATGGTGGTGGTTGCGCGGGGTTTGCTTGTAGTCTGGTGGTAGTTGCATGTCATGTTCGTACTTCTTTTCATGTCCTCGTAGTTTCTCCGTCTCGTTTCTGCGTGGCTGTGCCCCCCCCTGTAGTTCGTCGTTCATTGTTTGGATAGCAATAAGCAATTCGGGTGACCATGCTGCAGAATATGCACAGAACTTGAGTGCAAATATAGGAGGCTATGTTTTTCAAAGAGTATTATTTACGGCCCGCGAATGATCTTATATGCGTCCAAACGGCCCGCGTCATCAAAAAGGTTACCTACCCTTGGTTTGGCCCATCTGAAGGCAACGAATCAACGAAGGTAAGAGTAGCGCCGCCTAGGGGTGGTGGACTAAGATTGAGGGGTGCGATTTTTTCTCGTTATTGCCGTTTACTTTGAATGAACGGTGTCGTTGGTGAAACTGAGAGTATCCAAATCAGCAGCGACATTGATATTACAGAAAAGTGAAAGGAGAAAGAACTGCGAAGGAGTTGGGCAGACGCATGATGAAATCGCTTCTGAGTGATCGCCAGGACGACTTTGCTGGTGTTTACAAACCAAAAACGCAGGAGACTCGTCAAACGTACGAAGTCATCCTTGCGCTTATTCAAGAAGCCATTGGTGATCAGGTTAATTCTCTTTGGCTTGTCGTTTCATGAATTTCTCGTGACATTTGTCGCTTTAGCCCAGGAACATCCTTTGCGGTGCCGCTGACCAAGTTCTGGCCACCCTGAAGTCAGAGAAGGTGCGCGACCGCGAACGAAAGCACGAAATCGAGGCCCTCCTCGGACCTTTGGCCGATGAACGTTTCGCCTTGTTATCCAATCTTGGCAGAAAGATTACTGATTACGCCGACAAGCAAAATATAGTGAAGCCTGATGGTTCAATCGACTATGCCTGTGGCGGAAATGTACAGTTTGAAGAATCAGAAGATGAGGTAACGTATATCATTTAAGCACAAATGTTCAAAAATGAGATTATTTTCCAGGCGATTCTTGTTTATCTATTTTCCATGAAAGGTTGCCTCTTTGCCAAGAGTACAGCTTTCATTTTTAGCGACCGAAAGCGACTATGTCAATTATAAGTAGCTATTCCGTTTCTGTTAATGCCTTTGACACTCACCTAGAGAACGGTGCAGCATTCCAAACTGTTAGAGCGTAACTTTCGAAAGTTAAAGCGCAACTTTCAGGAGCAAGACGAAGTTGATGCGGAAATTCAGGAAGAGTCAGAACCTGAAGAAGTCGAGGGCGAGGATGCGGCGGTTGATTCCACACTCTCGACTTCGGGCGTATGCAAAATGTACATTAGAATTTCGCTGTAATTGATGCGAGATTTTTAGCTCGCGCAGAAGAAAGAGTTGCATCCCCGAGATATTGATGCTTACTGGTTGCAACGCAGATTGGCAGAGTTTTACGAAGATCCAACTGTGGCGCAACAACGTTCCAAGGAAGTGCTGGAAATTTTGAAAACAGCATCCGATGACCGCGAATGCGAAAACCATTTGGTTTTGCTGCTCGGCTTTGACCAGTTTGAGTTCATTCGCACGTTGCGTCAGCATCGCAATATGAGTAAGAACGGATGAATTCTTTATTACGTTCGCGCAATGTAGTGACGTCAACCTTTGATCAGTACTGTACTGCACTTTGTTGGCTTCTGCCCAAAGTGAAAATGAACGGCAGCAGATTGAAACTAAGCTCAAACACGATCCCGAATTGGCAAAAATTCTTCGAGCCCTCAAAGAGGTTGGTGAGAAAAACGTGAATGAGGTGTGCGTGTGTAGCGTTTATGGTTGGTTTGAGCATGCATTGTTCAGGATCCCATGCATCGCAGTAAGATGATGCGGGCGAAACGAGATGCAGAAGTGGCGATGGAAGTTGACGTGACGAATCGGATGTCGCAGATTCGTATATTGGATTTGGAAGATCTCTCATCTGCGCAAGGGTCGAACTTTATGAGCAACAAACGATGTCAGCTCCCATATTGGTCATACCGAGAACAGCGCAAGGGTACGACCTATTGTGCCTTCTCTACTGTTTGGATTAGCTTTTCGTGAGCCAGTGACCGGTGTATATGCTATGAACCGTTTGCTGTTTAGGTTACGAGGAAGTGCACGTTCCTGCGTTGAAGCCTAAGCCTTTTTCGCCCGACGAAAAGCTGTTGCCGATAGAAGACCTGCCGTCGTTCGCTACTGCGGCTTTTGGAACTGTCAGATCGCTTAACCGTATTCAATCTAAGGTGGCTAAAGCTGCTTTGGAAACGGATGGAAATTTGCTTCTCTGCGCGCCCACGGTGCAACTGTTTGGCAATTACAACCAAAATGTGACGGTTGTTACTTTTGTAGGGTGCAGGGAAGACCAACGTTGCTTTGCTGTGCATAATGCGGGAAGTTGGCAAGCATATCAACGAAGATGGATCGATAAATGCGGGGGAATTTAAAGTAATCTACGTTGCCCCTATGCGTTCACTTGTAGAAGAAATGGTCGAGAATTTTTCCAAGGTTTCAAGCAGCGTTACTTACCACACGTTGTGCCAAATTCCGTTTGCAGAGGCTTGCACCTTACAAGCTGAAGGTTGGAGAATTAACAAGCGATAGCCAAATGAAAAGAGGGCAGCTGGCCAAGGCCCAGATAATCGTTTCCACACCTGAGAAATACGACATCATTACTCGTAGGGTGGGTGATTGTTCCATTGTTCAGTTGGTGAAGCTGATCATCTTTGACGAAATCCATTTGCTGCATGACGATCGAGGTCCGGTCATTGAAGCTTTGATTGCACGGTTGGTGTCGTTTACGAATGAACATTTGTTTTAAACGGCAACTTCTCAGAACTCTACGGTACATGGAGCAGTCGCAGAAAACTGTTCGGCTGGTTGGCCTGTCAGCCACGTTGCCCAACTACGAAGATGTGGCCACGTTCCTCCGAGTTGAAAAGAGCAACTTGTTTTACTTTGACAATTCCTATCGTCCTGTTCCATTGGAACAGGAGTACGTTGGTGTCACTGAGGAGAGCGAAATCGAACGTGTCAAAATTATGAATGAAGTTGTCTGCGACAAAGTGCTCGAATGTATGGGCAAAGGCCAGGTTCAATCGCCCGCTAAATGGATGAATGCACTGTAAGAACTGTGTATTTACTGCAGGTTTTGGTATTCGCCCATTCTCGCAAAGGGACTGGCAGGACGGCACGTGCCGTTCGTGCTGCGTGCCTCAAACGCCGTACGTTCAGTTACTTTATGAAGGGAAGAAGCGCGTCTACGGAAATTTTGCGTCGGAAGGCTAAGCAGGTAAAGAACAGCGAATTGAAGGGCCTGCTTCCTTACGGCTTCGCTGTTCATCACGCTGGAATGACAAGGTAGATCAGCGTTTCTTTGGATATCTATCTTCGATTCCCACTTGAACTCTTAGGGTTGATCGTAAGCTGGTGGAAGACTTGTTCGCTGACAGGCACATTCAAGTGCTCGTGTCTACTGCCACATTGGCGTGGGGTGTAAATCTGCCTGCACATACGGTAATCATAAAAGGTAATTGGTTCATTGGCCTACAACGTTTTCCAACGTTTTTATCTCTTTAACTGATACGCTAGGAACCAAAATATACAATCCAGATAAAGGTTGCTGGGTGGAATTGGGCGCATTGGACATTTTGCAAATGATGGGACGTGCTGGTCGTCCTCAGTATGATACCGAAGGTAAAGCCATCGTCATCACCGGCCACTCAGAGTTGGAATCTTATTTGTCTCTCATGAATCAACAGGTATGACAATTGCTGCAGCAGGCTTGTTGCTTCCTTCAAGCCTATGCTCTTACAGTTGCCAGTGGAAAGTCAGATGATAAGTCGACTTCCAGACTGCTTGAATGCCGAAATCATTCTTGGCACAGTTAACAACGTCCGTGAGGCGGTTGACTGGTTGGCGTATACGTATTTATACGTGCGCATGCTGCGCGCACCGGCCTTATACGGCATATCGCATGATCAGGTGAAAAATGTTGGCTATTGGTTCGTAGCGATTGACTGTTGGGCATATTTTCAGCACAGAAGCGATCCATTGCTTGAGCAACGCCGCACCGAGCTTATTGATACGGCAGCTACAATTTTGGACAAATGCAATATGGTCAGATACGAACGTAAGGACGACGCATTCCAAGTGACCGAGCTGGGTCGCATTGCAAGCTACTTTTACTGCATGCACGAGACGATCAGCACGTACAACCAACTATTGAATCCGCAGTTATCGGAAATCGAGTTGCTCCTTGTTTTGTCGCTGTCTTCCGAATTCAGAAGCATACTGGTTCGAGAGGAGGAGATGTTCGAGTTGTTGAAGCTGGCTGCCCGCGTTCCAGTACCAATAAAGGGAAGCCCGGGGGAACCTAGCGCTAAGGTACATCATTAGAGTTGTCACTTGTTTTTGCCAAAATGTTTATTCTCGTCTTCTTCAGTTTTGCGTTCTGTTGCAAGCGTATATATCGCAATTGAACTTGGAAAGTTTCACGCTTCAGTCGGACATGGTGTCCATATCCCAGTCGGCTGGGCGCCTGTTCAAGGCAATTTTTGAAATCGCCCTCTTCCGAGGGTGGTCCGAGTTGGCGCGTAAGGCGCTCGCCTTCTGCAAAATGGTCGACAGGAGAATGTTGGTTTTGCTTTTCTTTTAAACGATATTGCTCACCCGCTGCCCTTGCAGGTGGCAGTCAATGTGCCCGTTGAGACAGTTCAAGAAAATTCCGAAGGAAGCCGTGAAGCGGCTTGAAAAAAGGAGTTTGGCCTTCGAGCATCTGTACGACCTGCAGCCGAACGAGCTGGGCGAACTTATTCGAATGCCCGAAATGGGCGAGCTGTTGCACAAATATATACACCAACTTCCCAAACTCAAGTTGAGGACGCAAGTGTTGCCCATAACGCGTTCGACGTTGCGAATGGAGCTCACCCTGACTCCGGACTTCCAGTGGGACGATAAGGTACATGGTGCATCCGAAGCGTTCTGGGTGTTCATTGAAGACGCTGACTGTGAAACCATTCTGCACCACGAGTACTTCTTGCTAAAAAGGTAAGTTATTGCACTTTGCAAAAACGATTGATAAATAGGTCGGTTTCAGGAAGTTCGCGGAGGATGAACACACGATAAAATGTTTCGTTCGTGTATTCGAACCAACGCCTTTGCTCTACTTTATCCGCGTGGTCTCCGACACGTGGATTGGTGCGTATTTACTCCTTTCAGGAAATTAGGACTTTTATACACACTTTTCATACGTCAATCGATAACTACTTGCGCTGCAGGGTGGACCTGTGTTTACTAGTTAATTTTTAAACACTTTTTTGTTTTTCTGAGAATCGCTGCTTGATTACGGTGTGGCGGATCGCTATCACTTCTTCGGCGACGGAATTCTCATTGTCCGCGCTGCACAACCTAAGGATCAGTAGTTTATGCTTGTGGCGCTAACAACGCGACAAGAGGTGCCCCAAAAGCTCCAAGGGATAGTGAAACCCTGAAGTCGAAAACAGTGTCCAATCATCCAAGCGGTGATAATATTTTCTTAGCAGTTAATATCTATCTATTCCACTTGGTTAATTATTAGAGAACGAACTTACGTAAGTGGAAAGCAAGCACGCGGCAAATGCTGTTTCTTAGGCGGTGGCTGTTTATGTTAGCCCGGAGTTGGCTTTTCTACTCGTTAGCAGATTGACCCATATACGTTTTACTAAGTATCGTTTAATCGCAAGACGGGATGTCTTTTAACGGGAGCATGGATTTTCGTGATGTTGAGTTTTCACGGATTTTTCCCGTTGCTATGTACGTGGATGGATCTGTAAGTAAACTGACACGGTCTCCGTACCAACGGATGGATGAGAGTAGTTATTGGAAGACACGTTCAGAGAACAACGTACGGTTTAATCTCGGATATTTCGGAACGCTCGAGTTCCGTCCTCAGCGAGCAAGAGATGAGTTTTGTTTTATCCTTCTTGCTCGCTGAGGACGGAACTCGAGCGTTCCGAAATATCCGAGATTAAACCGTACGTTGTTCTCTGACCGTGTCTTCTAATAACTACTCTCATCCATCCGTTGGTACGGAGACCGTGTCAGTTTACTTACAGATCCATCCACGTACATAGCAACGGGAAAAATCCGTGAAAACTCAACATCATAAGTATCGTTTAATGAGTGAATATGTCATGTGATCACACTTTCAGTATTCTTTGTTCCGATTTTGGCTTGACTACAATTACAGTGTGCTGTAATGAAATTACAACGGTAAGGTAATGTTTGTTCTGGGCCCGCTATAAACAGCCTATCCTTAGGAATCCTTTTGTTCAGTCATCTTGAAAAGCGATTGAAAGTTAATGGCTTTTTATCTTGGTGATCAGTAGTAGTGTAAATGTGCTGGGTAAAAAAAAGTTTCGCGTTTACGGAGAACTGAGCGAGTTAGTGAACTGTTGATTTAGCATATGACGGCAAAATACTGCGTAGTGTAGATAACTACCAGTAGTGCCGCGTATGTTAATCAACTTTGATGCACCCATAACGTTTTGAGCCGTATAGGCATGTGGATGATGTTTTATCGCTTCTGTCGTCGCCGGGCATTAGTCGAAAGTTTTGGTGCTTTTGCAGGATCGGAGACGGTCTTGCCCGTTTCGTTCAGCCATCTAATTTTGCCGGAAAAGGACCCCGCTCCTACGGAGCTGCTCGATTTGCAGCCGCTTCCGTTGTCTGCGTTGAACAACCCTGATTTGGAAAGCTTTTACGCGAAAGACATTAAGTCGTTTAACGCAATTCAAACCCAAGGTACATCTGTCAGATGTGCTTCCCGATTTTTAAGTGTTTTTTCATTAGTGTTTCGTGTTATTTATGAAAATAATGACAATATCTTCCTCGGAGCACCGCAGAGCAGCGGCAAAACTGTATGCGCGGAATTGGCCGTGCTTTATCTGTTCAAAACGAATCCAGACGGCAAATGCGTTTACATTGCCCCCTTGGATTCTCTTTGCGAGATTGTAGTGCTTTTTATTTGGCTATTGTTTTTTTTGCTGTTTAAACGGTTCATTCCAGGTTTATAAGCACTGGTATAGATTGTTCAGCGAACTTTTGGGCAAATGTGTCCGCCTGCTTACCGGAGACTCGGCAACCGATTGGAAGTTGTTGGCCGAAGGTCAGGTCATTATTTCCACTCCAGAAAAGTGGGACGTGTTGTCGAGACATTGGAAGAAGGGAAAAAGCGTACAGAATGTTAATCTCTTCATCGCTGACGACCTGCACTTCATCGGAGGAGACTGTGGCGTACGCGCTACGAACTGATGACGCTTGTAAGTTTAACTGGCTGAATTGTTTTTAGCCGGTGTATGAAATAATCTGCACCCGAATGCGCTTTATGAGTAGTCAGTTAGAAACGCCAGTAAGAATGGTCGGTCTTTCAACGTCATTGAGCAATGCCAACGATGTTGCCCAATGGCTGGGCTGCAGTTCTCAGTGTACGTTCAACTTCCATCCGAGTGTTCGTCCAATGCCGCTGGAGCTCCACATTTTGGTATGACGATTGTTCATTTTAATGTTTGCAAAGTATGCATTCAGGGCTTCAATGTTACTCACACGGCGTCTCGTTTGAACGCGATGGCAAGGCCGACTTATTTGGAAATTCTAAAGCAAGGCGGCGTTGTTCAAGCCAAGCCCGTTTTAATATTTGTTGCTGAACGGAACCAGACTCGTCTTACTGCTGTCGATATGCTAACATTCGCCTCTGGTGATGGTCAGCCAAATCGTTTTCTGCATATTAAGCCTGATGAGATGAAGCAGTTCACCGATCTCATTGAAGACCCTATGCTAAAGGTTTCTTTTCAAATTCATACTGTAGTGCCATTCATCTATCAGCCGTTGTCATTGCAGGAAACCGTCGGCAAC
Organism: Trichuris muris; assembly: GCA_000612645.2. Classification (NCBI taxonomy): domain Eukaryota; kingdom Metazoa; phylum Nematoda; class Enoplea; order Trichinellida; family Trichuridae; genus Trichuris; species Trichuris muris. The sequence continues at coordinate 3,765,667 of CBXJ02000361.1, forward strand.
GGCGTTGGCTATTTGCACGAGGGCACAAAGGAAAATGACAGGCGAATAGTTGAACGCCTGTTCGAAGTTGGGACCATTCAGGTCGTCGTAGCAAGTCGATCACTTTGCTATAGTCTGCAGCTGCACAGCTACGCCGTAATCATCATGGATACGCAGTACTACAATGGTCGACTTCACTGCTATGAAGATTATCCTGTTTTTGAAGTCATCCAGATGATAAGTCTGGCCAATCGACCTCACTCGGATCAGGATGGCAAGTTGGCCAGCTTTGCACTATGCCTTTATAATTCGCACAAATTTCAGCAAGATGCGTTCTTCTGTGTCAGAGCTCAAAGCGGGATTTCTTCAAAAAGTTTCTCTTTGAACCTTTACCAATTGAGGTGGGGAAGTCTGTAGTTTGATTGATGTTAACGTTGGCAACTTTTCAGTCGCATTTGGATCAGTGCCTGCATGACCATTTTAACGCGGAAGTTGTGACAAAAACCATTGCGAACAAGCAGGAAGCAATTGATTACTTCGCCTGGACATTCCTTTACCGTCGTATGACTCAAAATCCGAATTATTACAATTTGAAAGGCGTTTCTCATCGACATTTGTCTGACCACTTGGCCGAGCTAGTCGAGGACACACTGAACGATTTGGAACGATCAAAGGTAGGCAGGCGGCTCGTTGCGGAGACAGAGAATTTGTTGCGCAGTTAGAAGCTCCCACTGCATCGATAGTTATTCCGTTGCTGAACACAACTCAGAACAAATGCTTTACTTTAGTGTATCAGCATTGTTGACGACATCGATTGTCACCCATTGAATTTGGGCATCATTGCCGCCTACTATTGCATTAGCCATGCAACGGTGGAACTCTTCAGCACGTCGCTGAACTCAAAGAGTGAAGTCGGAGAGCTATTAGAGATCATCGCCAGCTCAGCCGAGTTCGACAGTATTCCAGTCAGAGAAAAGGAGGACATCATTTTAGCGCAGGTTGGGAAGAAAAGCCTACTTCAACTCCTGTTCATGTTTCCCGATTGCTTTTCAGCTTAATACAAAAGTGCCAAACAAGCTGCAGTCGGCGAAGCTCACGGATCCACACGTAAAGGCTAACCTGTTGCTGCAAGCCCATCTTAGCCGTATTCAAGTTCCCGCTGAATTGCAAGCTGATGCCAATGAAGTAGCTGCTCAGGTAGGAAGGGATCTTCTCAAATGGAGATAACCATTCCTTGCCTCCTTTGTTCAGGCAGTGCGGCTAATACAAGCATGCGTGAACGTAATCATTTCCAATGGGTGGTTGATGCCTGCCCTTGCTGCGATGGAATTGTCTCAGATGCTCACGCAAGCAATGTGGGGCAAGGACTCCTACCTGAAGCAGATGCCACATTTCACGACCGAACTGATCAAACGTTGCGCTGAAAGCGTAAGCTTCGCGGGGAGAGGTAAACCATGGGTGCACTTGTTGCTTGAATTTTTTAAGGGGAGTAGAGACCGTTTTTGACATCATGGATATGGAAGACGAACAGCGAAATCAGTTGCTCAATTTGAGCCCTGCAGAAATGGCAGACGTTGCCCGATACTGCAATAGATATCCTAACGTGGAGCTTGCTTATGAGATCGAAGACCAAGAGAATGTTACAAGGTTTGTTCATGATGCTGTGCGCTTAGTTTCTTGCACAATGGCCTGTTTGTTTGCCAGCTCTGAGTTGGTCAATGTGAAGTGCACGCTTCAGCGTAAGGAGGAAACTGGTGAACCCATTATGGCTCCCTATTACCCAAAGGTAGCAGCATCTGGGTGTCCTGGAAAATGTTCGTTATCGTTCCCCATTTTTAGAGAAGAGAAGAGGGTTGGTGGATTGTCATTGTCCAGCCGGAAAGCAATACCCTCATTTCAATTAAGCGCATCAGTTTTCAGCAGGCGCTTACTGCTAAGCTTCATTTCGTTGCTCCGGATCCTGGCTCCCATTCGTACACAATGTTTCTGATGTCAGATGCGTACATGGGTTGCGACCAGGAGTACAAGTTTTCAATTGAAGTTCGCCCAAGTTCTTCTGCTGACCAGGAAAAGGGGATTGGGGTCTTATCTAGAACTTCCCTGCGTACAGTATTCCACGATATTTCTGGCTACGTCTATGCGCTCCTTGAGCAATTCTGGTGAGGTATTCGAATTACTGATTTTTGCCAATGGCGTTCGCGTGTTCGCGCTGTTTCTGATCATCGCTTTCGTTTGGAGCATGTCCCCTCATGCTTGGTCTTAGCTTAGGTTTTGGCGGACGTGCAAGGCATCAATTTTACCTCAAGCACAATACCTGGAACCCTTGGTAACGTCTCCTTGAAAGGACCTACGTGGACAGGCAGAAAAGTCTTCTTTATAGCACTTCCAATGAACTTAGACGTAATGGAATTAGTATTACGTTGCAAGCGACATCCATTAACCTGTCAGGGTTTTACATCGCGACTTGAAATACTTTAAGCCATTCGAAACGGAAAATATCCAGTCTTTTCTCTTGTCTTCCCGCTGCATTATGATTATCAGGTGTTATATTACTACTGTGCTTAATCATTGCTTAGTTATTGTGTGTTTTATTATATTATTGTGTGCTTTGTGCTTTATTATACTATTGCGTTTGATCATTACTTATTGCATATCGGTGAAACCACATCGGAGCGAATTTTTACTGAGGCTGCCTCAATTGATCAACCACATTTGTCTTCATCTGCGATTGATTTTCATCGCCATCGAGATTCCGCAAGACAAAATTTCAAATGACTGTAAGATAAAGTATCGTCCTTGTTCACGGTCTGCAGCTGAACGTGGATACTTTTCGTTGAAATTCCCTCGCATAGCGCCAACGTAACGGAGAATAACGTTTACTTTATGCGTGCGCGTATATAACTCCTCCAATAAATGAAAATTCTCCATTCTTTTCTTCATACCTTTCCTCCAATAAATATGTTAATTACATGCGTGCGAGAAAGCGTTTGCAGCGATAAGAGCTGTTAGCGACAGTTCTATGTAAACTATATGCGAGCCTGCTAAGCTTGAAACGCACATGTGGCAGTTTTTGCAGGTCAACTTCTACGTAGATAACAACAGAGACGTCCACATGTACGAATGCATTAAAAAATATCAAAACGTTATTTGAAGATGTACGAGGCAGCCGTAAGCGTCTGCAAACCCCTGTATTTCTCGTTTCTCGCATATTTGAGCTACGTGTGTCGTTGTGAGCTTTTCCAACCTTTGCCCACGAGTAAACGACGAAAGCCTCAGCCATACGGTTCATGTAGGAGAAGGGTCTCTTACACAGTGAGAGGAACTGTTCCTGCGGATTCCCTATGAAGCTCAAAGTTCCTCAGACGGACTGATCTCCCCATTGAAGGTGTTATAAGCCACAGTGCAATAAGGAAGTCCCACTGCGCAGTGGCACGTGGTTCCAAGGATATCAGTTACGTCTTCTGAAGTCATTGAAATTCCTTTATGCCTGGAGCCGAGAATGCACAACTTGCAAGTATTGCCACGAAGAACTAGGCATGTCTAGAACCGCAACAACCAAGTGGAACTGCTCGACGAGAGAGGTTGCCCAAGAGGCGTTGCTAAGGAACCCTACATCAACTGGAGGTCCTGGCCTAACGGTGGAGATCGATGAAAGCATCTTCTCGAAGTGAAAATTCAACCGCGGCAGACTATATCCCCAGCAATGGGTTTTTGGAGGAATCTACCGTGAGACGCGAGAATGTTTCCTTTTGCAGGTGAAGGATCGCGGCGCCAAAACCCTCATGCCGCTGATAGAGCGGTACATTTGACCAGGGACCACTGTCATCTCAGACGAGTGGCGCGGATGCCACGGTCTGTCCCAGGCACAATACACGCATCTGCGTGCATCAACTCAGTGACGGGATGACATCGTTGACTGATGTGTACTGCTGTTGTCCCAAAATATCGTTGACAAAAGCAAGGCAATAAATAACATTTCAGCAGTAACATGGACATTACATGCAACTCATTATTCAAATGTTAAAAAACCGCGGTCCCTTACGCCGTGTCACTTACTTTACCCACATTCTCCTGGCGCATCTTCAACGGGAAGCGACCTACGCTCCTCTGCGGGACACTGGGACAGCCGCATGTGCAGGTTCTCTCCTTACGGAGACGTCATGCTGAAATGCTATTGCCTTGCTTCCGTCAACGACATTTTGGGACTACTGGGAAAAGGAGGTACCTAATGTTGCCTTCTTGAGCTGCATGCCATCCTACCAGGTCCTGCATACGGTATTAATAGTAACTCAGCATTGCCCATCATCTACTGTTGCTGCTATTGCGCAAGGGCACCGTTCCTGTTTACTTTATGATAGGTCAGCGTAACCTTATCTTATCTGCACACCCGGGCGTAGGCCACGAGGAACCGGTTTGCGGGGGTCGAGTGGAGCGAGCACATAAATAGTCAGTTCGTTTTGGCGTGAGTAAGAGTGCATTTTCAGTGGCAATAGTAAACATTCTATCTTTATGTTGCTGAGTTGTTGAGCCAGATCGACCGCTTCCAGCGTAACGGCATCATCCACCATTCCTACACCTGTTATATTAATTCCTTGCGAAGAACGTACGGCACGTGACCATTATGTAAGATTAATAGAAACAGTAGAATGAACTACGCACGCTATAGATCGAGTTCCTTTACCGGTGCCGCCGACCGACTGATCAAAGAAGACCGTGATTGGACATTGCTGCTACGGCAAACAGGTAGGGGTTGACGTACATTTCTAAGACCTGGCCTTTTCTGAGAATCTTACCTCGTGGTCATGTTGTTCCCGGAGAGATAGGAGAAATGATCGCTTGAAGCATGCATGATGAAGCTGGTGCCATAGCATTTGTGCAGGATTACATCTTTGTGAGTAAACACGGCAAAACACCCGTGAATGAGCAGCTTTTCTTATTTCTATGCGAAGCTTTCGAAAACTTCTCTTGTTTTCGTCATCAGCGCGTTTCAACAACGAGTCATTGAAGTCAGTTCAACAGTCAACAACAACAAGAAAACAAGAGAGGCTTTCGAAAGCTTCGCTTAGAAATAAAAAAAGCTGCTCATTCACGGGTGTTTAGCCGTGTTTAATCACAAAGATGAGATCATACCCCGTGTGCAGAAACCCATTGTTTAATGTGCAGGATTACGGTATATTCCATCGCGATAGGCGATGCAAGTACGGCCCTGAGGGCCAAGACCCTGAGCTACTATCGGTAGCGATGCGGCGTGAAGACCTGCATCAAAGACATGGCACTGCGCGGTGGAACATGGTTGGAAGGTAAAGGTGGTGTGATTCGTGATGTTCGGTTAACGATGCTTGTCGTTAGGAACTTACCTTCCAATTAGGACAGCTCTGCTCTTCATTCATGCCTGGAGCCTCCAGAAGACGATGTGTTCTTACTGTGAGGTGTATCTGGGCATGAATGCAAGAGCAGCTGTCCAGTGGAACTTAGCAATGTGGGAGATGGTAGCAGGATGGCTGCTTCGAAACCCGGTGGCACTGGAAGGGCCAGGTCTTACGGTTGAGACTGATGGGCCCTTGTTCTCAAGGAGGTAGTATAATCGGGGCCGGTCCTTACCACAGCAATAGGTCCTCGGCGGTGTGTGCCGTGAGACGGGTCATTGCTTTCTGGCGCCCGTTGCAGATCGGTCAGCCGCTACATTTCTTTCCGTTGTGACGGCGAATGTGGCGGCTGGCTCGACTGTGATCACCGAGGAGTGGCGAGGATATCGAGGCTTGTCGCCTGCGCGGTGCACGCATATGCGTGTGAACCACTCGCTCAATTTCATTGACCCTGAGACGGGTGCGCATCCGCAGACCATTGAATCCTTGTGGGCGCAGCCTAAGCATGGCAATAAGGTGCGTCGCGGCATTCACCGGTCCATGAAGGACTCCTACTTGTGGGAGACCGAATGGCCTTGACGGACACAACCGAGCGAGAACAGTTCGAAAAGATCCTCCGCGCCATTACTGAAGATCGGCCACTTCAATAGCAGGTACTTAGATCTGTAGCAAAGTATACGTGATCAGTCAATCGTTAAGGTCTCAGGTGAACTGCACCCATAGTAGGTTGACTTCAGCGTTGACCAAGGCGACAGCATCCACCGATCAGGTAGGCAGAAAGAGAGAGAGAGAGAGAAGATGAATATTCTATGCACTGCTGTCTGTCTTTATTTTAGGAGAAGCACTGTGTTGACTGTAGTATTGCTTCGGGCTCATTGTAGACATTCTGATTGAACTGAGTCGCCACAACGTGTGTGGTGAACGTCTTCAGGTTCTAATGCTTCGTGCTTTGTCTGATAAAGGGAATAACCGAAACCGTATACCGCGAGCATTGAATAGAGCAACTGTAGTCTATTTCACTCCAGTACAGTCAACTCACAACCGTTTCCCACCAGCCTGTGTTTCCATGTCCGATTTAAGCGATCTAACATAGTTCGTCCTAATAGGACTGCAATAGGGCAAAAGAGGCTCGAAAGATCAACTAAACCGCTCGAATATCCTATGGATTTTAGCGTGCAATGTGTAATCTATACATCCAAAAGCGCACCCTATCCACGCTAGATTGTTCTAAGCGCCGCGTAATTGTGAATATGGATACGAAAACTGGCAACACGTGGTTAAGGAACCACACAACTTGTAGCTAACTTCCTGGGCTCAATTTACCTCCAAGCCCTGCGTACAATGCTCGCATTCGGCCAATTTTTGCGCTCCAATCAGGAGAGCCTTGGTGGGACTACAGGTTCCCTCTATTTGGTTGCGGCGACTATGCCCACTTGTCGGGACCGCTTTCGTCCACCTATCTCTCAACGTCATGGCTCATCTCACATGTACAAATCCTTTTGCCAACCTTCAAGTTGCTCCTCCATGTTTCCTCAAGCCATCGTGTACAATTCAGCCGCTTGTCTCCAACTTATGTGGTACCCCGTTTGATCGCAACGCTTGTTTCCAGGTTTTGATGGCCTTTCTCCCAGCGTAACGGTTCGTCTCTCAAAACTGTTCCCGCTGTGATGCTTTACCAATTGAAGGGCCCAAAATACAAGTACTCGCGCGATCGCTATCTTTCATCCAACATTTTCCTCACACGGAGATCCTACATTTCTCCAGAGTAGCAACGAAACCATATCGTTATTGTGACCAGAGAAACGCCACCTGAACAGGGCACAGATAAAACTTGGAGAAGCGACAGCTAGGAAGAGGACGGTGGGGTAGCATGACGCAGCATGACGTCATGGTGACCAATGAAACGCATCGACAGAACTTGAAAAAGCGACATCTACGTGGGCGTCAGGGGCGATTGTGACGTCCATGTGGCCTATCTTGTGTGATACATGGGTCGGAACGGCGATGGCGCGAAAAAGATAGCAAAACACTGGTCTTAATAGAAAGTTCTATGGTATTATGTTTTGTTGTGGTTTTAAACAGTTTCAGGCACATAGGACCTTTTATGCGAGCAGGTATAATCAATATCCTGACGGAATGGCAACTTTAGTGCGCAACTTTCCATGCAACACATGCTCCAGCATCAGTCTAGGCTGATACCCAAGAATGCAGTAACGCTCGAAGCTGCACAGAGAAGTGAAAGGACAAGAGGTCGACTGCATACCAAGGACCTAATCATGACCCTATAGGCACCTTTTTCTGTGATGGAACTCGTGAGCACATGTCCCTGGTCAAGTGACCAAATTTACACCCTCAGATTGGTCAAAGAAGGGTCAAAGAAGGTTTTTTTTGTTCTCGAGTCACTGTCCCGGTCAGTCGGTGGGGATGCTCGCTCTCTGTAGGACTGACTGGGCGGGCGACGGACGCTTGACAGGTACAAGAGTAGTACCTGATAGCTGATGTCGCCAGCCCGGACGGTCTAGCGGATGATCTTGCTGAACCGATCCCTGACTGGGCAGTCGACCCTTTGTTTTTATGGCCTGACGACGGGTACATGAGGAGTACCCGAAAGCTACCCTTTATTGGAGAGTAAAAGGTTTTCTGGAACTGGGGTATATACCGTGTGGAATAATTATTTCGCAGAAACGCATTTTACCCCGTTACTCAAGAAACACAATTTTAAAAGAAGGGACGATGACTTAAGAAAAATAAAGCAGGCGTTGTTCATTTGCCAAACAGTTGCCTAGTCAAAAATAGAGAGATTGAGACTAGGAATATGTGATAGTCAGAACAGGGTTGTTACAGCCTTCGCTCCAATGGGCAACCGGCATATCAGCGATGCGTGCGTTACCCATTACTTTCAAAGTACACTTTGGTATTGACCTGTTTGAATGGGCTTCCGCCATGTTATCTGTACGCTAAATTAATTGGCCCAAAGAGCCTGAAAGAATGACAAGACAAACCAACTGTTCCTTAGACAGTTGCTTCTCCGTCATTTCCGGTGCACAGTGAACGGCCAGCCATTGTTTACACGTCTGCTGCTAGACTTCATCTAACAGACGTTGACTGGCATACTTAATGGTGCGCTCGCAAAAGGCCACGTATTGCGCCAGGACACCGAAGTCGCTCCTCGTTGTGCATCTACTTATCAAGAATATGTCTTGTTCATCTATAGCGTTAGTCATTCTGCTATTTGCTGCTGGTCAAGCCAGTTCAGATACTGTGGAATTTCGTCGGGCGTGTTTTCGGCCAGATTTGCACTACATCTACCTGACCGACGGAGCTTGTCCCAAAGCGCGGACATTCATTACGGCAGGTCAGGCCCGTTTTGAAGACAAGATTGAGACAGTCGGGTAAGTTGTTCACTTGAAACGACGATGCAAATCCTTAGAAACGTTAGGGCACAATGTAGAACGGTTGATCGCGTGTTTGCGTTAGTGTAGGGTTATTCCATAACTGTTTGTTACCATATCTTTCTATCACATTCTTCATTGACACGGATTTGCTACTCGGCTTATTCATTTTCTCTAAGTTACATAACAAAAAGCGACGTAGCGAACACAATCTTACCTTTGCTGACGACGGAATTAGAGCGTCCCAAAATCTCCGTATGCACACTGTTCTTCATCCTTCGCCAATAAATAATTAGTACCCTATCCTTTATTGGTGCATGTCTTAAGTGTGCAATTTAGAGACTGAATAAAGAGTCAACGAGTTAAAAGACCGCGTTGGAAAAGATCCTGATACTCCATCAATCAATTGAAATAAAACCCCATCTTCAGCATCGTTCTATAAGATTGAATAACATTGGCTAAATTGCGCCGTGCGAGCTTATTTGTGCACTTGGAAAGATGCAATCTTCTGTTCGTATAAAGAACTTCGAATGAATGTTCTGTCAGAAAAAAGTTGTTCTTCTCATGAAAAATCAAGTGCTGAGTTCACCTGAAAGGAATAAAATGACAACGTAACACATGCTGCCTTCGTTAGCTCATTTGCTCAACATCCCATCGTGGCAATTCCTATTTGGTATTTTGTATTGAAATGAGAACTTCAGTTAGAGACCTTTTTAACAGGTGAACATCATAGCAGAACGAAAGTTTGCTTATCGCTTCTGCATAAAGACGCCTAGACGTCTTCAGTGAAAGAGTAGTCAACTTGTGTTTACTTTTGATGTATGACGCAATGAGTGCGCACTGGTTGTTCGAACGGTTTGCTAAGTGGCTCAGCTTTCGATTTGTGGAAATAATTTTTCAGTGGAAGATTGGACTCATCATAACAGGGCAGTGTACCATTGGTATGTGCGACGGCTGCGCACCTGTTCTTCTTCCCTTCAGCGTTGCCTGTAAGTAAACTAGGGAACGCAACCTATCCAGCGACTGGTTGGCAAGTTCGTTAAGCACTCATTTGAATCGTATTTGTTTCACTAACAAATTGTCCAAGCAGTCATTGGTTAGGTTGCGTTCCCTAACGTACTTACAGCCAGCGGTGAATGGAAGATCAAGGATGCTCACCCGTCAAGCACTACAATAATACAATAATGTTCCGTCTTCCGTTGAACAACACCGCCTGTTACAATGAACCCCGTATTCAATACAATAATGGTTCCTTAATTAAAATGTTTTTCTTCTTCAAAGCAGGAGCACTCATAATTTGCAGATTTTTTCACACCTTTTTCCTGTTCCATTGGAAATATCCATTATTAACTTCAAGAAACGCCGCAGGGCTTTTAGATCACCTCATGACCCGTCGTCAGCGCTATTTGTTAGTCAGCTGCCAAGTCAGTCGTTGGGTCTGCAAGCTCCGTGGATAGATGGAATGAGTGGGATACGTTTGTAGAAGATGGGAAGGTTAAGAAGAAGGGTAACATCAGAGATGTTCACATTAATATCAGCCCGTTGTAAAGGAGTAAGCATCGACTGGCCTGTGGCGGATTATTGCCTTTGTCATTTTACGTTGTTTCACTGACGTGGTCAGCCAGAGGGGATGGTCGCACCTCTGCATGGCGACACACGATTAATGGGACCTGATAAGTGATATTACTTGACTGTGGCATTTTAATCACAGTTGTCCCAGTTTAACCAGAAACCTTTTATTTCACAACTAAACCAAAGCTTTTGGACCTCTCGTGGTCCGTCATCAGTGGTTAATGGTCATCAGAGTTAAACGTCGACGATCAAAGGTATCACTAGTACCTTTTGTCATTGTCGTTGTGTCACTATCGCGGTCGGTCGATGGGGATGCTTGCTTCTTGGCGTGACTGACCGGATGGGCGACAAATGCTGGTCGGGTCAAGGTTCGACCTGATAGTGGATGTCGCTCGTCTGGCTGGTTGAGCAGAGCAGCTTGCTGAACCTAAGACTGGCTGCGCATTGACCATTTACCACTGATGACGGACCACGAGAGGTCTGAAAGCTTTGGTTTAGTTGTGAAATTAAAGGTTTCTGGTTAAACGGGGAGAACTGTGATTAAAATGTTACTGTATTAAAAATAGGGTTTCTTATCACGGGATAAGTTCTCATCTTTTCAATCAATCACCCGGCTTTAATCCCGTTAATGAAACACAAACGAGCACGATGCTTTCGGGACACTATCTTGCCTGCCGTCAGTGTGTACAGAAAAGAATTATTAGCTTGTATCAATCCAGTAATGGAGGCTTGTGTTTAAAGTCAGAAACCTTAAGGATTTAACTTTAAACAGGCTTTTAACTTTCTTCCGACGATTGTCCCTGTCCTTGGAGAGGGAAAAATCGTCGGAAGAAAGTTAAAAGCCTGTTTAAAGTTAAACCCATAAGGTTTCTGACTTTAAACACAAGCCTCCATTACTGGATTGATACAAGCTAATAATTCTTTTCTGTACACGCTGACGACTGGGCAAGGTAGTGTCCCGAAAGCTTCGTGCTCGTTTGTGTTTCATTAACGAGATTAAAGCCGTGTGATTGATAGATAAAATGTTACTGAACAAAATTCAACCCGTTATTATGAAAAGAAGATTATCATATTACTTGACTGGCTGATTGAGCGGAGGAACTCGCAAACCCAATGACTGGCTTCGCAGGTGGCAACCAAAGAGCGATGATGAATGCAAGGTTAATCCGAAAGCTCTGGTGAGTTTCCGGAAGTTCTTAAAGGACATTTTCAATGGAATGGGGAAACCGTGTAAAATCTGCAAATGGTGGTTTAATATTACTTTCAAAGACTACCTTAGGGGTGAGCTGCTGTCGTCAACTATTGCGTTGTTGGCTAAGGATGCAGAGTATAACTTGATTTATTGCTACACATAGTGGCCATATATGCATAAAAATTGGATACTGGCGAGTTATTAATATCCATTAACTCAGTTAGGTAGCATTGAGTTAATTTTAGGCGAGCTGTTGATATTTTTCAAGCGGCTGGATTCCCGTTAGCAGAACGCAATGAGCCAATAATCACTTCAAGCAAAACCTTAACCTTCAAGCAAAAAGCTCCTGTTTTCAATTCAAGCAAAACCTTAACTAATGGCTCGCTGGTTAGTTTTATTACTAGTAGTTAAGACACATTGTACGTACGATGATGTGGCAGATTTCAGAATGGCGTAGTTCCGTCGTCAGCAATGGGTTATGGTTTGTCTGCTAGTGAGTTACTCAGCTGTTTAAGAAACATCGCGACCACTGTAGAATTCACTACCATAAATGTAGTGCGTTTTCTGAATGAATGCGATCGACCTAGTCTTCTTGCACAAGTCACCTCTTGTAAGCTTTCTGTCCGATGCTAGCATGAAACGCTAAGCTGAACAAATGAAATTATTACTGTACAGTCTAGCTGACTTTACGCTTGCAAATTACGTACTGATTCTTCTTTATTCTTCTTGTATATTAACTGTAATGTCACACTAGCATGTTCAATGCAACCGCGCACTTTAATGCAGTCCTATGTGCCAAAACGTTATGTTCGACCAATCAATCGCTTGTGCGTAATAATTTTCGGCGACATGAAATTCTACATCCTGTCGATTTTGACATACATAAGAATGATAGAATTGGGAGGCACACCTGGTTGAAGAGTAAAGTGCTTTGATTTCAGGTGGGCTTTCTTGGAGATTGAAACCAACGAAACTTTGGATAACCGTTATCAGGCTTACGTGGCTGGTCTTCTTGAAGGCAATTTGACCCATTCCTTAATAACAAAGCATTGGAAGAACACGTACGCAGCTTACTGCTACAACGCTTCCCAGTATTGCGATGATTTACTTGAATTTCTTAAATCCAATATGAATTGGATTCGCAGTCAGGTGTATGAGCACAACGAAAAGCCCTATTGGAATCTCGTAAGTGTAACTCTTGTACAATATGCTCATTTCGAAAAGCGCAGCATAGCGAAGTGTTAGCAGGTTGATATGCGTTATTTCTTAGCTCTCTTGTAGGTTGGAAGCATGTTAGTCCAACTTGCCGGTCTTGAAGATGGCTACTTTAACACTATTGGCACTCCACACATGGACTTTAGTCCCTTTGGACTACTGTAGGCAAGCAGGGAATTCTCCCACAATTTAAATGGACTTTCTTTGTAGGCTTCTGCAAATGGGAGGCGACCTGATGGATTTGGAGCACAAGTTCAAGCGACCTAAGCATCTGCACTCCCTACGGTTTGGCTGCAGCGCTTTCATACTTCCATTGTTTGAGAATAGAGATGTATATGTCTCTCATGTGACTTGGTCTTCGTACGAAACCATGCTTCGCGTTCAGAAACTTTACAAATTGCCGTTCCTTTCTTCTGAAGGTTAGCTTTGCTTATGAGATTTAATCAGTCTGCGTATGGTACCTTAGAAGGTGGACTGGTGCCTGGCTTCTCGATCTCCATGTCTTCATATCCAGGAGTATTGCTGTCAATCGATGACTACTACATTACTTCGGCAGCTTTGGTAAGGAATGTTTATTAATCAAAGCAATTTCGAGATGTATCAGTCCCAGTACGCGCTTCCTAATGCTCTATGTATTAATAGATATGAACTTTGAAGAAGTTGCGCATTTTCAAATTTCAGGCAGTAACAGAGACAACAATTGGGAATGACAATGAAACATCCTACCAGTACATAACGGAACGCACCATTCCAAGTTGGATAAGAGTGATGGTTGCCAATAGGCTTTCAAAAACCGCAGAACAGTGGACTGAGCACTTCAGCCATTTCAGCTCTGGAACGTTTGTTGTTTTGATCATTAGTAATGCCGCCATTTATGATAACATCATTGCTATTATTTAAGGTATACAAACCAGTGGATGATCATTGATTATAAGATGGTTCCTACTGACTTGATGCACTTTGACTACAGAAACGTTTTTTATGTACTGGAAGAAATACCGTAAGTACTGACATTAACGGAGAAGTTCAATGTTACTCTAGCACTTGCATCTTCGCAGCTCATATACAATTTCGTTGCCTCTTTTAAATGGCAAACTTTGTGAGTTTTGGCTGTCAGTAGCCTTCTATTAATATACTTCAATTTCAGCGATCATCGTCATTACTTGCATCTGCTTTGCAGTGTATTATATTATAAGACTTTCAGGGGTTTCATTATGGTCGACGACCTGACAAGCAAACTGTATGAGCAAGGTTACTGGGCAAGTTATAATATACCGTAAGTTTTATCGCCCTTTTTCACAAAATATTTTCTTTCGTGTTATCACAGATAACCGTTGGTACTTTAATTGTTCTATCACTATAATGCAGTGCATATCAGCGTAGCTCTCATAATCTGAAAGTACTACACCAGCAATAGATAGTTAATGATTTGAATTGCATTTTGTGGATGTATGAATACTTTCGAACAAAGATAGTGGTAAAACAAGCATCAAGAGTAAATATGGTCTTCAAATTGATTACGGCTTGTTTCTGTTAGTTGGAATCATTAACTAAAACACGTCTTAGGAGATTTCGAAGAGTTAGCAAAGTAATAAAAAATTACAGCGATGTTCAGCTGAAATTCACACCATTGCCTACGTTGAAATTCTACTTTCGTGCACACCACCTGGTGAAAATTTAGTTTAAGCAGAATGTGACATTACATTGAAGCAGGAAAATATTGTCTATACTCATTTAGAAAAACTACAATAGGGATGATTGTTATTTCATGATGACTTATTGAACTTACCTTCGCAATGTATATTACTTGCATATACATTTAGTTACTTCCGGGCTATTTTCAATGCATCAAATCAACTGGAAAACGTAGCGAAATTTGGTGATTGGTTTACCTACGAAAAAAACCCAAGAGCTCTTATTTTCAAAAGAAACTGGAAGACGGTCACAGACATGCGTTCACTCATGCGCCTGATGAGGTATGCCAAATCATTCAAATCATTTAGCGCCTCGCGTATACTGATTCTAATGGTTCATTTTGGGCGGCCCAAGTGGCTTGGCGAAGTGCAACAATGAACCACATCACTTTATCTTAACGTATAGACACATTTTGCTTGGTGATATAAAAAATGTCCTTCTGTAGATGGAAGCAATTAAAGAATAGCAGATCTAATTTTTAATGGATCCTTAGCAGTAGATAGTTCGCATTTTAATTAACTGCTTACATTGAGTGCTTTTAACAATTGCTGCGTGAGAGGTAAATGATCATGCTTATCATTACATTAAAATTAATTAACCTTTCCAATTATCGAATGCGCTCATTTTCTGACTATCCATTTTTCCTGCAAACCCATTTTTAAGGTACAACAACTTCAAAGTGGATCCACTATCTGGGTGTAATTGTACGCCCCCCTATAGCGCAGAAAACGCTATTTCCGCTCGAAACGATCTGAATGATCCGAATGGAGAATATCCTTTTCCAGCATTGGGTCATAGACCACACGGAGGCACTGATATGAAGGTATGAGAGCTTTGTACGTTTATGTTCTGTATAGACCAATCTACCTGTGCCTTCTGTATGTATGAATCTTTGTTCAAAGGTGATAGCAATTGTGCTGTTTGCAGGCAACAAACATTGACCTGGTGAAGTCTCTACGCTTTGTTGCTATTTGTGGGCCCACGTATGACAACTTGCCTCCGTTCAAATGGTCAACGAGTTATTGGGATAAGAAGTTGTCGCATTATGGTCATCCAGATGCCTTTACATTTGGACCAGTAATTAAGAGTTGGAGCTTTTTATAATATTGTCACATTCAGAAGTTAGCACATCTCTGCGTGAAAACTCAGCTGATTATTTCGCATTTTATCGTTGACGTTGAAATGAGGAAGTTCAGTTGAAAGTTTGAAAACTGCGGTCAATCTCAGTATTCTGTCATCGCTAATTGGTCCATGTTATTTGTTTCAATTTGTAATACTTTTCCTGAAACAGTATTGCCGTTCTTCTCGTAAATTATCATGTCGCATAATCAATTAGGTCATTACGTAGGGAATTACAGCAGGATAAGTTATACATTGCATGAACTATTTTGCATGTTTCATTCAATATAATTACAGTAGGATACCCGTTGAAATTTAAATTTTATAAATGTACTCTTCGGTACTTCACGCTGCAGAAAGAACAAGTAAGGTGCCGTCCTGAGGATTCTCTTTTTAAAATCAAACTCTGACGGGTATCCTGCCGTAATTCTGCAGAGCAAAGCTTCATCCTGATAAAAACACCAACATTTAATTGCGAACAATTTTTGCAGACTAGTCGTACAAAAACTTTAATACAGAAAATAGAAAGGTGATCGGTGAGCATTACGGTGAAGAAGAAATTGGCTTCCGTGGCGAGCTGAGTCATGCCAGTTTACTTCTAGTTGATTCATTTCCACTGGAACAAAAGATATGTATGATCATTGAGTTGTTACCACAAAGAATCTTCAGCGCAGTGTCCCACTCCGGAATCTACTCTTGCATACAAATGATGCATAAAATAATGCTCGCTAACTTCTTAAAATGAGAAGCGATGGGGTGATTCTTATCATAACAAAAAATGCAAAGTGCTGTAAACTCCTCATGAACTAACATAACCATCTTAGTCATGAATACCATCATTCACTGTCACACAGACAACGGAGCGCGTCAGGACCGGATGCTTCCTGTAACTTTGCCTAAGTAAAGTAAAAACAATCAAAGACCTGAGAAGCATTGCACAGAATTATTCTTGTCATAGTGTCATTTTATGGTAACGAAAAGACGATTGTCTTTGTTTTGCAGCTTCACTAGGAATGGCTTTCGAACAGTCGTCAAAACGAATAAGAAGGCATCGTGTTTTCATTATAATGATGACCCAGTCATGCAAGTTACAACTCTGTTAGAAAAAGACTGATATGCAGGATCACAATGTCATTTGTTCTATTAACGCTAAAGTGGATATACAGTACGACAAAAGTCGAGTTAATTTCTTGTCATTCTATTGCAGCGTAATAGCTACTCGACACGGCTGCCTTATCAGAAGTTGTGGATCGTCACCTACCTGAGGACTTTTTCTTTATCAAACTATTTGAGATTAAAAATACGAATTCTAATCATGAGATAAGATTTTATTCTAACTACACGGCTTTGATCCCATTGAAAGAACACGAGTTAGCACGGAGCTTTCGAGACACTACCTAGTCTCGTCATCAGCGCGCACAAATGAGTCATTCACATATCTCAACCTGGTAATGGAAGGCCTGTGTTTAAAGCCAGGGCTCTCGAAGGTTTAAACTGTAATGTGATCTTGTTCTCGTGTTAGTCCTCCGATTGTCTACTCCTGGCAGAATCTCGCTAGGTAGATCCTGTTCGCAGCAGTATCGAGGAACAGATGGCAACTGGCAACACTTAGTTGCCATAACCAACATGGACCAAATATCATAAAAATATATTCCATCTTCCCTGTTTATGCATTCATTATAATGAATGTATAGTGCCTCCTTGAACTTTCTTAATCTAAAATTCCTTTCTTGTGTTAATGTTCCAAAATAAATTTGTTCGTTAAACATGGGGTAGTCAACAATATGTTCCACGAATGCCGAGGATCTCTTGCATTCCCGCATAATAATGTTCAGGTCTCTGGTTTGTGGCCTTCCTCTCGAGGAGGAAGTGTCACCTCTGAACCTCCTATAAACATTATGATATCTTGTGAGGCTTGCCAAATGTTGTTGAATTCGATGTGTCGTCGTATGTCCAGTTTCCCCAATGTATGCTGCTCCGCCCTCACACTGGATTTGGTAAACTGAACCTGGTTTGTTGGTAGCTGGGATTCTGGTTGTGCCAGTCCTCAGAAGTGATTTGAGGTTGAAAAGACTCTTAAAGAAGGTCTTAGTCCCAAGTTGTCTGGTTGCTCCGCATATAAGTTCACTTATACCATGGTAATATGGTAGGATCAGGGTCAGGTCTCTATCTGAATCTCCTCTTTCGATACTCTCATCATGTCTCCATTTCCTCAACCTCCTGTTCATACAGTCGGTAATGAGGCTACTTGGGTAATCCTTCTGTATCAAGGTCCTGTGAATGTGAACTAATTCCTCTTCTAGGAATTCCTCATCACATAACTTCCAAGCTCGATCCGCCATCCCTGATATGACACCTGTCTTCACGCTCAGAGGATGGTTGGAATAAAAATTCAGATGTCTGTCTGAATTTGTGGTTTTTCTATATACTATGGTTTTTAAAGGAGACCCTTGTCTCATTAACAAAACATCCAGGAAAGACAAACGTCCTTCTGCTTCCTTCTCCATTGTAAATGCATTGGTATCTGGAAACAAACCATTCAAATGGTCCAACGATAAGTTTCCTTCGCCATTCTTCACTGTAGTGAAAATGTCGTCCACGTATCCTTTAAATACTCGTATATGACATCGAATTCAACAACATTTGGTGAGCCTCACAAGATGAAGATTCTCCATTCTTTTACAGGGGTAATAATTTCAAATAAAGTTTATGCTCGGTATACACCCCGTTCTCGTAAAAACCTTTTACTTGCGCAAGCTTTCGGTTACAAGAGTGGTACCAGAAAGCTTGCGCAAGTAAAAGGTTTTTACGAGAACGGGTTGTGTACCGTGCATAAATTTTAGTTGAGCCTCACAAGATACCATAATGCTCATAAGATGCTCAGAGGTGACACTTCCTCCTCGAGAGGAAGGCCACAAACCAGAGACCCGAATATTATTATGGGGGAATGCAAAAGATCCTCGGCGTTCGTGGAACATGCTGTTGACTGTCTCATGTTTAACGACCAAATTTATGTTGGCACGTTAGCACAAGAAAGGAATTTTAGATTAAGGAATTTCAAGGAGGCCCTATACATTCATCATAATGAATGCATGAACAGGGAGGATGGAATATATTTTTGTGGTATTTGGTCCATGTTAGTTATGGCAACTAAGTGTTGCCAGTTGCCATCGTGTTCCTCGATACTGCTGCGAACAAAATCTATCCAGGGAGATTCTGCCAGGAGTAGACGATCGGAGGATTAACACGAAAAGAAGATCACATTACAGTTTAAACCTTCGAGAGCTCTGGCTTTAAACACAAGTCTTTCATTGCCAGGTTGAGATATGTGAATGACTTATTTGTACACGCTGATGACGGCACTAGTAGTGTCCCGAAAGCACCGTACTAACTCGTGTTCTTTCAATGGGATCCAATCCATGTAGTTAAAATAAAAGATGAGAACATATCTCGTGCTAAAAACCCTATTTTTACATGGGATAAGATCTCATTTGTTCATTTCAGAACACGGCTTCTAATCCCCTTAATAGGGAATCAATTCTCCATGGAGCTTTCGGGACATACCTTGTCCTGTTTTCAAAGTGACAGACTAATTGTGGTGTAATCTCCCAAACGTGGGGGTGTTAACTTTTGTGATTTTAAATAAATGTAAAAATAAAGGTCGAGGGATGAGATCCTGTTTCCTCCCAAAGGCTTGGTATTTTGAAGTGGCTACCGAATGGTTTTCAGTAACTGGTCCTTGTTGGTTTAACATTGTCAATAGATGTTCTCTGTTTAAAGTTGGTAGCTGGCAAACGTGTAGTTCTCAGTACAATTGTGGACCAAATTTTGCTAACTTATGACCCTTTGTCTCTTCGTCTTTGTTTATACACTGTGTTGGATAAATAAACCTTCTTTGACTTTCTTTAATCCGAAGTTTATTTCCTGCGTTAACTTATAGAAACTGAACTGTTAAGTCAGCATTGAGTATCCAACCCCGTGCTCGACAAGTGTAGAGACTATTTTGCGCTCTTCCATGATTACGCATTGTTCTTTTGTGTGAGGTTTTCCTCCTCTAGTAACGATTTCACCTCTTTGTTTTCCTTGTGCATTTCACCTCAGCACTCATTAATCTCTGCCCCCCCCCTTGGCGGCGCTACACTCGCGTTCGTTGATTGGTTGCCGTCAGATAGGTTGGATCAGTGTTTTCCAACATTCTCGGAGCCAGTTTCCCCTTTCGCGACTTTCAACTTGCTAGGGCCTCCCGTCATACTCCCCAACGTAGTTCTCCTGCTTCTGTTATCCTCAGGTGCGCCTAGTGTGGTTAGCTTGTTGTGAACTTGTACATGTAGTTCAACGCCTGAAATAGCCTGCAGAATGTAGAATTGTCTTCGCTGCCTGCCGTGTATGCCAAAGAAAAAACGGCCTCTGGCCGAAAATGGCAAGCTTGTCGATGAAGGCCGTTACAACCGTCTTGGTCTTGATCAGATTCAATTGGTCCCCTTGAAACTGCAAATTCAACCCGTTAAACCTGAAGTAGAGGACCCACATGTAAGCTATGTCGGCTCTCGACTTCTCCACGTTGTCCCGTAATTCCGTATCCTCAGTTTCGAGGAACTGTACAACGGTGTCAAAAAGGGCATAGAAGCAGCTCAAGCAGGCGCCCTTTGAAAGCCAGCGTACTTCTGTGTGAAGTAGGAGCCTGTTAAAATCTTCGTTATTTTCTTCGCATAGTTGACTGAACAATCTCTCTCTCTCTCTCTCCACAGTGTGGAATATTGATTCTCCTCTAGTGTCAGCCAGCAGTTCTCTTTCGAAGAGTGACTCCTGAACTAACTTGCTTTCCTTAACGAACCTAACATTGGCCAGCAGCAGCGCTTCGTTCTGTGGCAAAGTTTAGTCATCCACCTGCAGAGAAAATTTCTCTGATCTCAAGACATTGCACAGCGTATCTCCACATCAGCGGTCATTTCGTCAATACGTTCCTGCACCCTATTGTTGCTTAAGGGAATCTTTTTAATTACAGGCGGCCCTCGTTATCCGCGGTTTCTATACAACGCGATTTGTCCGGCGTGAAATAGTGACGTCACCTTTTCACAAAAACATGCACACCGCTCGCCAGCATTATAGTTGCACTAGTGTCGTTGCATTCCTGTGAAGCAGCGTGATCATCTGCGCGGGCGCGAAAGACTTTTTTGCTCACAACGCTCTCTAAACCGTGCATAATTTTAATGAAGCGTTGTCATTTTTCTGATTGCTCGTTATTGCTTCGTGCGCGTTGTCGAACCCACCCGCTGTGCGCAAATATTATCCATCCATGGAATGTGGCATCATGGTTACACGAGGAATAACGCTACAAGATTTATTCGATGAAGCGAACAAAAGGGAGAAACAGCTCCCTATAATAATGTTTTTAAATAAAGATCCGGCAGCTGCTGAGCCTAACATTTTAAGGCGAGAAGTTTCGCTACCAACAAGTTCAATAAACCCTAGGACTGACAGGTCTTCACGGGATCTGCGCCCACCTACAGGCAATGGTTAAATATTCTGATTCCTGATGCGCCAAACGTTCCTGCTGTAGACGTTCTGTTCCATGTGCACGTGTTCTATGTGATGTTCAGTATTTCTGCTTAAGTGCGCCTGTGTATTTTATATTTCCCTGCTCTGAACCCATTCGGCGCACCAGTACATCGCTTAGCTCATTAAAACAAGGCGATTCCCAGGTGTTTAAAGAAAGAGTATCTGACGTTCGTCCTTTCTTGTATCTAATGGGCTGGACTCTGAAGGCTGACCCCATTAGACAAGCGCAGTCTCATTCATGTCATTATCTCGTACCTAGATTCCGTAGTACCAAGATTGGAAGGATCACTACGTAAGATAACCGTTCGGGAAGGAATTCAAGATTGCAGGACGAAATACGCACCTGGAATGCATGCTATTTAGGCTATTCATAGGGCATCCTATATAACGCGGAATTCGTTATTCGCGGTAAAACGCTCAAAATTTAGGACGAATTAACTGCGGATAACGAGGGCCGCCTGTATTTACTTTTCAGATTTGGAACAAGCGAAGAGAGAGCTTGTTCAGCATTTTCTGGCGAACGATCGGCAGAGCAGTGGAGAGTGGGTGCGCTTTAACCCTGAAGCTATATTTACTATTCAAATGCACGACGAGCGAAGAGATAACCGTCCCAGCATTTTCTGACGAGAGAACGACAGAGTTAAAGAGAGTGGGCAAGCTTGAAACCTAAAGCAATGTTGACTATTCAAATGTACGATGACCAAAGAGTGAACTGGCACAGCATTTTCTCTCGGTACATTTGCTAATTAAACCGGTAAGGTATGATGTGGCAGTCCGGAGGCGACAGGTAACGATGTCTTCTGCTGTCGCATCCACTGAACTATAGCGATAGCGCATGATCTGGCAATCCGGAGGCTACAGGGGACGATGCATTCTGCTCTCGCCTCCGCGAAAGTACCGCGATAGCGCATGATCTGGCAGCCTGGCGGCGACGGGGTGATGATACCTCCTACTCTAACCATTCGTGTTCCAAGCGGAACATGGTTTCATTCGAAATGATATTTGGAAGCGACCGGTTGAACTCTGCTCAACTCTGTGCTCGATTCGTGAATGACGAACTGACTGCGGTTCGTTCATGCAAGCAAGGGGATTGATACATGATCGAAGGATCTGTACCTGGTGTGTGAAATACATGGCGCTGCGATGCAGGGAAGACCGTGGTGGCATGCGGCGGCGGAGTTTCAGTGGAAAGCTCTGTAGGAAATAGCTGTCAGCAAGAACAGGTACATGGTTCCAATGTAACGATCTGTCGGCGAATAGTTTGTTGCTCGCTGTAATGATGTTTAGGGTGTGAACAGCCCATAAGGATCATGCTCCTGTTCATTCGCGCCTGGGCAGAGAAGTGGACGACCACGGCCTTCTGCAGGGAAACGTTCGACATTTGCTGAAAATATAACCCTGTCCGCAAGAGAAAGTCGTTTCGCAGCGAAGTCCTTCAAATGTACGCTAAAGTAGGCTGTTTTTCCACTTTTCGGGAGTTTTGCGGCTGTCTTTTCTGACTCACACTGTAAATACCATGGCGATGGTGGCGTTGCCTAAACAACAGGAGGGCACAGATTAAGGAGTACCTTCACCTCTGTTTTCCTTGTGCATTTCAGCATCTGTTTATGGCTGCTAAATGCTGTTGAATTCAGTATTCTGTTGCTTCCCATATTTCCAATGTATGCAGCTCCGCAAAGAAATGGGATGTGATACACTGAGCCTGGTTTCTTTTCTCTCGGGATCTTGGGCACTGGTCTGACACAGCCCCAACGATATGATTGGTTGCAGTCGGATGATTAGAGGTACTGCTGATTGGCTACCGAACAGGCGGACCATCATCAGTGGACGGGCACGAAAGCATAGCGCACTGGAAAGATCGGTTGTGTTTAGTTCTAGGCTTAGGAATCGGAAAAAGCGACAGCCATCAGCCCTATGCCGCGATGGTGGCGCCACCAAAAGTAGGTCACACTTGGGGCTGTGTCAGACCAGTACCGGATCTTGATTTTGTCAGACCGAAGGGCAAATCGAAGGTAGAAGTGACCTTTAATAGCTGTCTTAAAGCTGACCTATCAGGTAATTTTACCTATATAGTCATTAGTGCCAGGTTAATAGGATAAAAACATTGTTATCTTACTTTCCATGTCTTTCCTTCTTGTTACTTCTCCATTTCTGCATTTTTCTCACCTTTTATTCATAAAAATAGTGGCTGAGTTTCCAGGAATATTATTTTGCAAGATGGTCCTGTAGACATAACTTAATTCTTCTCCTATGAACTCTCCGCTGCATAATTTTACTTCTCCATTCATTCCAGAGAAAATGACAATTCGTCTATTGCTAACGATGGTACTAGGCTGTTCCGAAAGCTTTGATCCTCACTGTGTTTACGTTTGCCAATAAAGAAACCTTGCAAGCAGTCAATGGTTAGACTTCATTCGCTGGTATCATTTACGCAGTTAGCACATCACATCAATGAGCTACAACCCATTCTGAAAGGACAATTCCATCTCTTCTCTTTCCATGATAACCGCTACATTTCCTTTATGCGATTTGGTGACAATGATTGCGTCTTTTCTTTTTATGGCCTTAACAGTTTTAAATTCCACTGGAGGAAAGTTCATTATGGGTTAGTTCAGTAATTTTTATTGTTCATAACGGAAATTTGAATTCCATTTCCAATTTTTCACGGATTTTTTCCCGTTTGAGTAGAACTCTTCTATTTTTCTTCCTTAACAACGCGCAGTTAGCTTTCGGATCTAACCCCGTCCATCGTCAGCGCATAATGATTACTGGCGAGGCAGTCTTTGGTTCTGCACGCATCTCCTTGAGGGTCAGGCTTGACCTGACGGCTGATGTCGCTAGCCAGGTTGATCGTGGCGGAGGACTGTGCAGACCCAAAGATTCCCGCACCAGTGATCATTATGCGCTGATGATGGACCACGTTAGGTCTGAATGCTAGCTGCGCGTTGTTAAATGAGAAATAAATGATTTCTACTCAAACGTAAAGAAAATCCGTGAAAAAGTGAAAAAAGAATTATATGTTGGTGTTTCTTAAAATATGTACGGTGTATATCCTGTTTATTTCCCTCGAACAAGTCGAGCCATGAAGATTTTGACGTAGCTTTCAGAGCTAACCCGCTCCGTCTTCAGCGTCTTGTGATGGTCTTGTGTTTGGAATGTGCTCAGGTTCCTTGATTTTACATCAGGTTCTCAGGTTCCTTGAACTGGATTAAACTCGTCCATATTTCACTAACCACCGCTCCTCTGTCTTTGTTTAAACAACTGTTATGCCTTATGTATAGTTCTTCTTTGATTTTTCTTCGCCTAAGATGTTTCTCTTTGCATAAACGTTTTGCATTGAAATCTCCTGTGCATATACTCGCATGTTCCACTACTGCCGAATTTTGAACTAACTTCTCCATAACTGTGTGGGCATCTAATACCGGGGGTCTTCCTTTTATTCTTCGGACATTACCGTTATCCCGTATTCTCTCTTCTGCGCTTTTGTATCTGGTGATGTCCGATCTGTGTTCGTTTACTCTGTCTCTCAGTGTACGTCCAGTTTCTCCTATGTAGGTTGCAGAGCAACTACAAGTCAAACTGTAAACGCATCCATGGGACATTTCATTGGGAACTTTTTGCTTGTCATTTTATAGTAAAGCTCTAATGTTTGGCGATGATTTGAAAAATACCCTGAAACCTATGCTCTTCGCCAAGTTCATGATCTTGTCGCCAATGCCGTGGAAGTATGGTATTGCAACAGTTGGTAAAGACGGGTTCACAATGTGTGTACTGTGGTTGATTCTTTCATCTCTCTCCATGAGTTTCTTCCTTATTATAGAACCAACAAGGTTCTTTGGATATCCATTGTAGCATAATGTTTTTTTTATATGCCTTATTTCATTCTTCAAATAATTTTCGTCACACAGGTTAATAGCTCTCTCCACCATACCATTCACAATACCTCTGAACACCGATCTGGGGTGGTGGGAGCTGTATTGCAAGTAAAGGTTTGAGTTTGTGGGTTGGGTTATACACCGTTGTTTCGAAATCGTTACTTATTTTGATGATCTTCATGTCTAAGAAGGCGATTTCATTATTGTTTTCCACTTCCATGGTGAAGGAAAGGACTCCAGGAAAAAGGTTATTCAGATGGTTAAGGAAGGTCGTCTCCTTTCCCTGTTTCACAACGGCAAATATATCATCAACGTATCTCTTGAAGAATTTAGGGTAGCAGTCTGGGTTTCCTGTTGTAAATGCAATTTGTTCTAAATTCTCCATAAAGACCTCAGCCAAAACCAGTGACAGCGAACTTCCCATTGGAATTCCTTTGGACTGTCGGAAGAATCTACCTTGGAATTGGAAGTAATTTCCTTGTTTCATGCAGAACTTAACCAATTGCATGATGTGGAACGGGTTCAATTTTGTTCAGTCTTTTAACGAAGTGTCAGTTTGCAGTAAACCCGTTAATATTTCAAAGAGTTGGTTTAAGGGTATGCTGGTGAGCAGTTCTTTCACATCGTAACTGACCATGCAGTCCTCCTGTGTCAAGCTTAAGCTTTTTAGTTCCGAACGGAAATTACTGGAATTGATGACGTGTGAGGGACGTCTTCCCGTTAGAGGTTGGATAATTTTCGCCAAGAAACGACTAACAGCTGATGTAATTCTGTTCATATTCGATATCACTGGTCTAAACGGCACTCCTTCTTTGTGAATTTTCGGTAGGCAGTAAAGTTCTGGGCACGCAACATTGCTAGTAAAATGTATCATGCGTGGTATATGTAATAATCAGTCTTCTTTAGCTTCTTGTCCAATGCTGGTAAGTAATTTCATAAGTTCCAATCTGACTGAGTTTGTGGGATCTTCACTTATAGCCGTGTAAGAATGACAGTCGAGCATACCATGTACTTTGTCGACGTAATCCTGTTTGTTTAGTACGACTGCGACATTTCCTTTATCTGCTTTGGTAATAAGTATACTTCTCTCATTCCTCAGGGCTTTCAGTGTGCGTTCTTCTGAAGTACTAAGGTTTCTAATAGGTCTGTACACCTGGTTCTTTAGAAGACTCGCTAAGGCCGCTTTGATTTCCATGGCCTTGCTAGTCTCAGTATTTCGAAGGGAATCCTCAATACTGGAGATCATGTCTAGGTAGGAGACAAACTTTGGGGTTGGCACGAAGTTTAGCCCTTTCTCTAGAACGCATTTCTCTAATTCGCTGAGAGGGCGGTCACTTAGATTAACCACTACTTCTTTGGCTACATTTGAGTGTGCGCCACGCCTGGAGTTTGTGAATACCCACTGCCTACTGTAGATTAGATTCGTAAACTTCTTATCCAACTTGGCTGTTTTTGTGTAGTGTGTAGAGAGCTCCACATTCTTCAAGTGCGTGAATAAGGTGTTCAATGTGGACGAGTCCAAGGAGGACATCAGGCATCTTTTTACCGAATCGATTTCGTTCTTCAAATGTGCTATATCGGACCTGTGTTGTCTGATTAGTAACCGTAACAAGGAGAAACCCGCCCTCTGCATGATACGTGTGCTTCTCTTGTTCATGGTATGGTGCCATTTAAGAATAAGAAACCTTGGTAACAATCCCATGTCACGACATTTAAGCAGGAAGGTCAGTTGGCAACGAGCATTCATCAGTTTTACTGAATCGTCTTCTAGTAGTCTTGATGTTATTAGCAAACGTGCACCGTAAGCACTTCTAATGTAAGCAAACACCGGGTTTGTAACAGGATTTATTCTCATTTCTTAAAATATGTACGGTGTATATCCTGTTTATTTCCCTCGAGCAAGTCGAGCCATGAAGATTTTGACGTAGCTTTCGGAGCTAACCTGCTCCGTCTTCAGCGTCTTGTGATGGTTGATGTGATAAAAACCCGGTGTTTGCTTATATATGCTGTTGTTCCTTATTCCCCAGGTAGTTTGCAATTATACAATGAATTTAATTAGTTCTTGTCTGATCTACTTTCCTAATGTTCGTTTTCATGATGCTTATCAAATCTAAGCGATCCACTTCTACAGGAGGGGCATGAAGTTCATTCCTTTCGCTGGGGTCTAATTTCCTGAGCTCATGAACTGTTTTGAATTTAACGATAGTCTTGTCGAAATCCAGAGTTAGTTGGTTGAGTTCTCCTACTTTCCTTCTTTGGTACCTGAATTCCAATGAACGCGACCTAAACAATCGACTGAACTTGTTCTTCTAATCGCTGATGCTAATGTTCCATGGTTGGCTAAGTGGAGTTCATGATTACAGGTAGTCCTCACTTCACGTCGTTTCGTTATACGTCGTTTCGCAATACGTTGTTCATGGAGAAAACTAGAACGTTACAAAAGATATTCAGGTTCTGCCTACAAGTTGTTGTGTAGGATTAATAGCATGATGCAACATGATGTCACTGTGGGTAATGAAACGCCACCTAGAGGGATACCGACGAAACTCGAAAAAGCGACACATATGGGGGCATCGGGGTAAGAAGACCCGGTGGCATAGTCCTATTCTTAATTAGCCCTTTAAAATTCCCATTTCTAATCTTATTAAGCTATTTCATTTCTCCTAACCAATCAATCCAATCTACTTTTCAAAAGCTAGGATCACTGGACTACAATACCAAATCGTAAGAGAGAACATGTGCATCAAGTGTGCATTATTAGTCCCAATGACTGAGAGAAATACGACAGTATCGCAGTGTACTTCCTGATCATTGACTGTACGGTAATGATGACCTGTTCTTGCTCAACCGTAGCAGCGTCGTCGATTGTTTCGTAGTTAGTTTACGTTAGATAGCTCCGTTATTGGTTGGCTCCTCAGAGGTGAGTTGACTATTGCCTTGAAAATGCAACATTGCGTAAGGAAGATGGGAGGCATTGTAACGGGACGTTCAGTTGGCATGTCCGTTGATTGCTACGGTAAAGCCGTTTTGAACGGGCTACGATGTTTCTATAATTAACAAGAAGGAACCTCACCAGTCACGGTTAGGTTAGTTTATTAGTAAAATTGTGAGAAATTTCGAGTCTTTAACCGCGACTGGCGAAGTTCCTTTTATTAATTGTGGCAATCAACGGACCTGCCAACGTTGCTTACTGTATGATTAAGGTTTTCGTAACTTAACAATGATGAAACCTGTTGTGTGTTAGTTTGGTGCGTGCAAAAGCCGAAAAATGCCATGTTAAATTGAGGCCCAATATTACGCCATTAAAGTGGGTCAGAGAAGCTGTTTAGCGTTTGTTTGTGAGAGAATATGGTACGTGCCTTTCTTGCTCTTCAGCAGAAGAATAAGAACCAGTGATATAAACGATCACAGCGAAATTTAGTCTGAATTTGAATGAATGGCCAACATAGCCTGACAGCTCAGCTAAAAAGTCCCAAGTGGGTACTTTCTCTTTCATAATAAACAACCTGTCTGAAGGCTAGGACCAGTTAGACATTTTTCAACATCTGTGGAGACAGAACTACTCTATAACGTACTCAGTTCATGAAGACGCAGAAAACTTAATAGTGAACAAGGAAAGATAAGTAAGGAAAGTATGAGGAAAGTAGAAAGCTGAGGGAATATCAATCAGTTTAAAATGACTGTGGCATATTCAAACACAAAGAGACTCATTTTTATGTTAATGGTGTGTAACCATACATGGATGATACGCTGCCTTGAATGAACATTGTAAAAAAGTTCAGTTATACATGGCATGTACTCCTTTGCACTGATGGCCTAACTGCTTGAGAGCTTTCAGGTTGCATTGGTGTACGTTATTTACATTCCATTCATTCTTGATAATTTTCCTATTTGAGTTTCTTTGCTTTTCCTCTTGTATTATATGGCAAAGCACCGTTCTGCCACTAGCATTATTACTGTTTTCACTTACCAGATGCTATCACCCGCGAGTAACTTCTTTTCTTAAAGAAAACCTTGTCTGTGATTACTATTTCATGTTAATTTATGATATTGAAACCTGGAGACGCTTTAACGCGTGACTCGCTAATGACGGAGTGTGAGCTACCCTGAAAGCTCTGAGGAAAAATAAAATAAAAGTCAACAAAAAAGGTAACAGTTGTACAAAACCCTTGAAATGTACACCTACACCATTACGATGAATCTAATCTTCAACCATTCTTTGTTCATACAGTAACTTTCAAGATCTCTCACGCCTCATTTCATGGGGAAAGCAAAAACGACTATTTGTAAATAGACCTGTTCGAGACCGAAAAGTCAAGCTTTCAGTCGTGAGCGCCAAATCCAAAAATGAGTACCGAAAAACCAACAGTTTGCTCATTAACCAGAACAGACACACGTGTCATCATACGGTAGACCGCAGGTACCAATCAATCCCCTGGCGATCATTAGTCCGGTTCGTCCGGAACAAGAGCCTTTTTCAGATTATGAAGATCAAAGAGGCATTGCACATAAGATAGAGTTAATCATGCAGTTATGCTGGGTTTATGCGTAATGAAGAAGAAAATGAAAAGTCCATTCGCGTAATAAAATGTCTTTAATATGTTTTATGAATTAATTTTGCAGAATAGTCGCTGCATGAAACTTTAGTTATTTTTCTCGTCTTTTGTATTTATCTAACGCTTTTTCTTCAAAAGCCAAAGAAAAAATTATGACTCTTTAGCCTCAAAATAACTGGCATGCAAACGTATTGAGGGCTCACAGTGCTGCTCTCACGTATTTGCAAAGCGCAAAAGGATCTAGAGTGTGCTGTCAAGGCTTTATTAACATAGCGTTATGCAGTTGAAAATTGGATGTCTTTTTACCAGTCAGTTTGACATGTTGACCTTCATTGCGGCTTGTACCTGTTTGGATGTCTTTAGCGTCTGAAATGCACCGAAACTACGCCCTACTATTATACGGATAGGCAGTTCTTAAAAAATGCAGTGCACTGTGAAACCTACATGCCATACCGATACCCTATGAAGGTTTCACAATGTTTGGCACTTTTTTAACGACTGCCCATCCATCCTCTGGTAGGGCTTTGTTTTGGTACATTCCACTTCAAACGGGCATGAGCCGCATTCAAGCCTAACGTGCAGCATTGTGAAATAATTTTATCTAGTATATGATTTGAGCATTTCATCTTGCTATCTAAACGTCACAGCAGAAAGCTGTAACATAGTTTTGTCATTCTATACCTGAACAATGAAGGTAATGATCATTGAACTTTCATGAGGTAGGAAGAGATCATTGAATATGCAAACTATGTAAACAGGACCTAAGTGTTTGCTTGTTCTATCAAAAACTACTCGCTGCACTGTACAGCCTGGAAGCTTTATCAAACATGCCCTTTTGCTTTCCTTGAAGTATGAGGCGGTGTAATTGTGGTGCGTACCCAATGCTAACTTTTACTGCTAATTAATCACGTACAAACAATTGTGACCAAAATGATTATTTCTAGCATGCTCAACGGTTCATGGAAAATTAAATTCTGAGAATAAAAGAGCAAAATGTGTCCTTTTATTATCCATTTTGCAATGTGTTGATATGACGAAATACTAATTTCAAAAACTACTAACCATCTGATGACAACCTCATATGTTTGGATTCGATTATTTTAGATGGTGTTACCAAGCAAAGCAAGAACTTATGAAGATGCTGTGTACGTAAGGGGAATGGCTTATTGGAGCTATGTGTCTCATGTCATCGAGTATGGTAACATTGATAACTATTGCTTAATAAGGCCGCTTGGCAGTGGAAGGTACGGCAAAGTCTTTGAAGGGATTGACCTAAGGAACAATGAACGTGTGGCAATTAAGGTGCTAAAACCGTTGGACATAATGAAGGTTAAACGGGAAGTGAAAATTTTAGAAAACCTTCAAGGGAAAGGAAATGTTATCCAACTGAAAGATATTGTGCCAAATCCAGTGACTCGTACCCCCGCTCTAATAACCGAGTATGTGAATTGTACCGATTTTAGTACTATTTACCTAAATCTGACTGATTATCAAATTCGTTATTACATTCGAGAAGTCTTGAAGGCGCTTGACTATTGTCATAGTCATGGTATAATGCATCGAGATGTTAAACCGCACAACATTGTTGTTGATCCTGCTATGGGAAAATTACGTCTCATTGACTGGGGGCTCGCGGAATTTTATCATCCGGGGCAGCAGTACTCGTTGCATGTGGCTTCTAGACATTTTAAAGGGCCTGAATTGTTGGTTGGTTACGGATATTATGACTACTCGCTTGACATCTGGAGCATGGCATGCATGTTTGCAAGTATGATTTTTCATGTGGAGCCCTTCTTTGATGGACGCGATGACTCGGACCAGCTGTTTCACATTGCTTATGTCTTAGGCAGTGATGATTTGATTCAGTGGATTCGTGAATACAAAATTGAATTTGAACCTACTTTTCCTGTAGATTGCATTTGTGGTCCACGTAAAGTTTGGGATGACTTCGTAGATAGCGAAAATTTTGATACGGCTAACAAGAATGCCTTGGACTTTTTGGACCAAATTCTGCTGTTTAACCATCAGAAGCGAATGACAGCAGCAGAAGCGCTTGAACATCAGTATATAAAGGCATTATGTGACTGGGGCCTAAAAAGTTTAGAATTTATTGAAAACGATTGCACAAATGTTGTCGACAAAGCTCAAACGCAAAGTTGTCCTGACTGAAATGAAACCGTCCTTTTCTTGGAATTGGTGCCAGCACTTAAGGTAGAAGCACGGGCATTTCTTCTGTTCTATCTGGCGCCCTGCGAATAGCTAACTTCATCGTGAAATGCCTTTAGTAGTGAATTAAGCAACTCTCATTTTCGCTTCACTCTATTTGTTGCGTGTTTATTGGCTGTTTCTGAAATTAAACTTTTTTACTATACATTTCTCAAGCTGGTTCCTTGGCGCAAAGTGGCATATTCTTTTTCGCTATGGAAAGGTAAGCAGGTAATTTCCTCAAACAAAAAATAATAATAATAATAATAATAATAATAATATTGTTGAAAGTTTTTGACATGGGTTTTCTCTCGTTGTTAAAGCTTTAGTTCGGAACAACCAGGGCGATGCTTTCGGGTTGGTCTCGACCCCTCATCAGCGCAACTAAAAAGAAGAGCGAAAAAATAAAGAAAAAGAGTCAGGTGAGCACACCACAAATTGGTATTCGAGGAGGCACTCCTTCGCTAAACTACAAGCGTGGGAACACATTCAGTCAGCCTTGACCTGGCAGTGTTGAACCCCACACCTTTGGTAAGCTCAGGAGCGCCGTTTCTACCAACCGTTTCCGGCAGCAGTGCACACGCCGACTGAAGGTAGTGCTCAGGTTAGCGTTGAAGCCGATCATGATTGCGCTAACAGCCTTTAGGCTGTAGTGCGAGCGTTCCAAAGGTCAGGTAGATAGCGCAGCAACGAAATGTTGACATTGAGGGTTACAAAGGGAGGGAATAACGAAAGGAACAAAGAAAAGAAAAGAAAAAAGAAAGAAAAATTCTTCTTTTTCGTCCTCATTCGTGCGTGCTTCGTCCGAAGTATGTATGTTCAGTGCACCATGCACGCACCAATTTCATCAGAACCTTTTTTGTAACGTAGCGGTTCAGTATTGTTGAAAGTTTTTGACACGGATGTTCTCCCGTTGTTAATGCTTTAATTCAGAACAACCAAGGCGAAGCTTTCAGGTCGGTCTCGACCCGTCATCAGCGCAACTTAAAAGAAGAGCGAAGAAAGAAAGGAAAAAGAAAAAGAGTCGCGTGAGCACACCACAAATTGGTATTCGAGGAGGCGCCCCTTTGCCATGGTTGTTCCGAATTAAAGCTTTAACAACGGGAGAAAATCCGTGACAAAAACTTTCAACAATACTAAACCACCCCGTTACAAAAAAGCTTATAATAATAATAATAATAATAATAATAATAATAATAATAATAATAATAATAATAATAATAATAATAATAATAGAATCTGAAATGTTTCACAACGGGTTGCTGCTTTTATAATAGTTTAGAAAATACCTCTTGGCACGGCAGTGGAACCCGTTTATTGAACCGAGAAAGGTACACTGTAAATCAACGATGAAATATAACGTACCTTTAACGAGAGACTTTCGTAGCTTACGGAGCCTCCTGCTCCGTCGTCAGCGAAATGCATAAATATGGTAACACGAAAATCGGGAAGGAGGATCGGGGTACGGGGTCAGATGTGCAGGTTACAGCAACCCGCTTTTGTGATTACTGTTGACCAAACATCACTTACCTCCACACACTTCTCGCGATTAAAGCACCTGTTATTTTTGATAAACATTGCTTCCTTTATTTTCCTAAGGGAAAAAAGGCTCGCGTGGCAAAGTATAAGTGGTTGCAGGTCGTCGGAGCACTGAAAGAAGTGCTCAACGACCGCTGAGGCTTTAATAGTGTCTTCCATGACCTTTCTGGGATCCAGTCTTTGTGGGCACCCTTTTCTTCTGTTCGGTTGTCCTCCTTCTTCTCTGATCCGCCCCGTTTTGTATCATTCGACCGCAGCCATGTGTTCTCCAAACCTGTGAAGTAAACTGTTGCCTGTTTCTCCTATATAGGAGGCGGCAGAACAACATTTAATCTGATAAACAACATCAGGAACCTCCTCCTTTGGGGCTCTTGATTTGTCACTTCTTAAGATGGATCTGAGGTTGAATGCACTTTTAAAGAAGACTTTGAAATTTAATTCACGTCCGAGTTGTTTGATAATCTCTCCAAGTCCTTGAACATATGGTATCGTAATTTTAAGTGGTCGAGTAGACTCTGTCGTCGTTTGGAACGGTCTTGTTTGGTTTAAGCTATCTCTTATGATCGAGGAAACGAAATTGTATGGATAGCCATTCTCACGCAATGTATTTTTTATACACTCAATCTCCTGAGGAAGATATTCTTTGTCACAAACGGAAATCGCCCTGCCCATCATCCCTTTGACAATCCCACGTTTGGTAGAAATAGGGTGCTGCGAAGTGAAATGTAAGTATCTGCCTGAATTAATGGGTTTCCTGTAGACCGTCACTTTTCGTACGTCATTCGTCCTAATTACTAGCACGTCCAGGAATGGACGTTTCTTATCCACTTCCTTTTCTTCTTGAGATCGGAAATGGCATGTGGAATAGGAATACTGCTGAATGAATCTTTGACATCGTAGCTGACAAATACAACATTTGGAAAGAGTCTTATAGCTTTGAGATCATTACAAAAATCTCTGCAGTTTTTTACATGGGAAGTCCGTTTGCCCGTCAATGGGATGATCAAGTTCTTTAAGTAGGTGCAAAGGTTTGAAATAATGCTACCTACAGTACAGACAATTGGTCTCATAGGTATACCTGGTTTATGGATCTTAGGCAATCCATACAATTCCGGGCAGATTGCACTTCCGGAGAAGTATGCGCTCTGTCTTATTCTCAGTAGTTGAGGGTCATTAGTCTCTTGAATAATTCCGTTTAGTAGAGAAAGTAGATTCTTCCTAACCTCACTCGTTGGGTAAGAAGGAATAGAACGGTAGACGTCATTGTTTAGTAGTTCTTTAATCTTTTGGATATAGAACGATCTATCCAACAGAACTACTACATTGCCTTTGTCAGCTTTAGTAATGATCAAGTCATGCTGACTTTTGAGGCTTTTAAGAGCCAGTAATTGCAGACGGTTAAGGTTAGGACATTTCGATTTCTGAAATGAAGAAGTATGTTGGAGATTGAACCTTTAATAAGCCCTGACCATGTAGGATCTGCTTTTGAAAGGGAATGTTCGACCGAGGCAATAATATCAAGGAACAGTACGCTTTTGGGTGTCGGTACAAAGTTTAATCCTTTTTTAAGGACAATAGTTTCATCCGTTGAAAGAACTTTGGAACTGAGATTGACTATGTCTATCAACATTTGACATAAGGCTACGGTTAGACCAGTGTTTCCCAACATTTTGCCCGCCATAGCCTCCCTAAACGCCCCCATCGCTGCCCTAGACGCCCTCATCACCCTCTTATACGTCGTCATTACCCCCGTAGGCTCTGTCGTCGCGCACGGGGTTAAAACTGCTCTTTCCCTCCGTTGTGCACCACTATTTCTTGGGCCTTACTGGCATGACGTCATTTTCCCGGCGCCTTTTGGTGAGATGGCAAATAGCTTTTCGCGTCACTATCTTGCGACAGGCTACTTAGAGGTGGCTCCGGGCGAGCCGGTACGGACTAGCATATCGGTGTCAAGCGGCATATAGGCTTTTCGCGGCAATAGTCGTTGGTTGACTGCCGTTGAGTAATGTTGGGGAGGAACGAGGTTTTGTCAAGAGTCCCTTCCTCTGACGAATCGAGATCGAGGGGGCGATGGACCGACGGCCGAAGGGCCTCTCGCCTTAGCCTTCCATCGCCCCCTTTCGTTGCTCCCTGGCCTTCATCGCCCCTGGGAACATCAAAATCGCCCCCAGGGGCCGATACCGCCCCGTTTGGAAACACTGGGTTAGACCTACGAAACTCCCAGCCCCGTGAGGTTAGCAGGTCATCGAACTTCCGGTTTATTGTCCTACTTTTGTTCTTAAGCCAATTGCTGTGCAACTTTGTCTAATATGAGAAGTGAGAGTAGAGAGAAGTTTAGAGATTTCCAAAGTTCTTTCAGTAGAGAAAAGACCAGGAAGGATCGTTTGAGATAAGAAGGTTGTTGTCCATTGGCACAAGCCCCGTAGTTGTACAATCGTTTTTCTGTGCTCTTTGATAGTAGTTCGAAGGAGAGACAAGCTAGCTAACTTGAGGATTCTTTGAGTCTTACTACTGTCATTGTCACTCAATCGTAGTTGAAAGCATTTTGGTAGTAGATTGTGATCCCGACATTTTAATAAAAAACGAGCTTACCAGTGGTGGTTGTAAGTTTGATAAAGGATTGTTCCAGGGTCTTGGCTTGTTTTAGGCAAAGTGCTCCGTGTGCACGTCGAATGTAATTGAATATGAAATGTTTCATAACGGGTTGCTGTTTTTAGTTTAGAAGATACCTCTTGGCACGGAAGTGGAACCCGTTTATTGAATTGTCCAACTCGGGGCTTGTGCCAACGGACAAAAACCTTCTTATCTCAACCGATCCTTCCCGGTCTTTTCTCTAATCTCACCTCTCATATTAGACAAACTTGCACAGCAACTGGCTTAAGAAAAAGGCATTTCGCTGACGACGGAGCAGGAGGCTCCGAAAGCTACGAAACACTCTCGTTAAAGGTACGTTATATTTCATCGTTGATTTACAGTGTACCTTTTTCGGTTCAATAAACGGGTTCCACTGCCGTGCCAAGAGGTATCTTCTAAATTAGAAACAGCAACCCGTTATGAGACATTTCATATTCATTAACAACAACAACAACAACAACAACAACAACAACAACAACAATAATAATAATAATAATAATAATAATAATAATAATAATAATAATAATAATAATAATATAAGCAAACACCGGGCTTGTAACAGGATTTATTCTCATTTCTTAAAATATGTACGGTGTATATCCTGTTTATTTCCTCGAAACAAGTCGAGTAATGAAGATTTTTGACGTAGCTTTCGGAGCTAACCCGCTCCGTCTTCAGCGTCTTGTGATGGTCTTGTGTTTGAAATGTGTTCAGGTCCCTTGATTTTACAGCAGTTTGTAGGCTGGATTAAACTCGTCCATATTTCACTAACCACCGCTCCTCTGTCTTTGTTTAAACAACTGTTATGCCTTATGTATAGTGCCACCTTGATTTTTCTTCTCCTAAGATGTTTCTCTTTGCATAAACGTTTAGCATTGAAATCTCCTGTGCATAAACTCGCATGCTCCACTACTGCCGAATTTTGAACCAACTTCTCCATAACTGTGTGGGCATCTAATACCGGAGGTCTTCCTTTTCTTCTTCGGATATTGCCGTTATCCCGTATTCTTTCTTCTGCATTTTTGTATCTGGTGATGTCAGATCTGTGCTCGTTTACTCTGTCTCTCAGTGTACGTCCAGTTTCTCCTATGTAGGTTGCAGAGCAACTACAAGTCAAACTGTAAACGCATCCGTGGGACATTTCATCGGGAACTTTTTGCTTGTCATTTCTTAGTAAAGCTCTAATGTTTGGCGATGATTTGAAAAACACCCTGAAACCTATGCTCTTCGCCAAGTTCATGATCTTGTCGCCAATGCCGTGGAAGTATGGCATTGCAACAGTTGGCAAAGATGGGTTCACAATGTGTGTACTGTGGTTGGTTCTTTCATCCCTTTCCATGAGTTTTTTCCTTATTATAGAACCAACCAGGTTCCTTGGATATCCATTGTAGTATAATGTTTTCTTTATGTACCTTATTTCATTCTTCAAATAATTTTTGTCGCACAGGTTAATAGCTCTCTCCACCAAAAAAGTAGTGGTTAATCTAAGTGACCGCCCTCTCAGCGAATTAGAGAAATGCGTTCTAGAGAAAGGTCTCAACTTCGTACCAACCCCAAAGTTTGTCTCCTACCTAGACATGATCTCCAGTATTGAAGACTCCGTTCGAAATACTGAGACTAGCAAGGCCATGGAAATCAAAGCGGCCTTAGCGAGTCTTCTAAAGAAACAGGTGTACAGACCTATTAGAAACCTTAGTACTTCAGAAGAACGCACATTGCAAGCCCTGAGGAATGAGAGAAGTATACTTATTACCAAGGCCGATAAAGGAAATGTCGCAGTCGTACTAAACAAACAGGATTACCTCGACAAAGTGCATGGTATGCTCGACTGTGATTCTTACACGCCTGTAAGTGAAGATCCCACCAATTCAGTCAGATTAGAACTTATGCAATTACTTACCAACATTGGACAAGAAACTAAAGAAGACCGATTATTACATATGGCACGCATGATACATTTTACTAGCAATGTTGCGTGCCCAGAACTTTACTGCCTACCGAAAATTCACAAAGAAGGAGTTCCGTTTAGACCAGTGATATCGAATATGAACAGTATTACATCAGCTGTTAGTCGTTTCTTGGCGAAACTTATCCAACCTCTAACGGGAACACGTCCCTCACACGTCATCAATTCCAGTAATTTCCGTTCGGAACTAAAATGCTTAAGATTAACACAGGAGGACTACATGGTCAGTTACGATGTTAAAGAACTGTTCACCAGCATACCCTTAGACCAACTCTTTGAAATATTGACGGGTTTACTGCAAACTGATACTTCGTTGAAAGACCGAACAAAATTGAACCCGTTCCACATCATGCAATTGGTCAAGTTCTGCATGAAACAAGGAAATTACTTCCAATTCCAAGGTAGATTCTTCCGACAATCCAAAGGAATTCCAATGGGAAGTTCGTTGTCACCGGTTTTGGCTGAGATCTTTATGGAGAATTTAGAAAAAATTGCATTTACAACAGGAAACCCAGACTGCTACCCTAAATTCTTCAAGAGATACGTTGATGATATATTTGCCGTTGTGAAACGGGGAAAGGAGACGACCTTCCTGAACCATCTGAATAACCTTTTCCCTGGAGTCCTTTCCTTCACCATGGAAGTGGAAAACAATAATGAAATCCCTTTCTTAGACATGAAGATCATCAAAATAAGTGACCATTTCGAAACAACGGTGTATAGAAAACCCACAAACTCAGACCTTTACTTGCAATACAGCTCCCACCACCCCAGATCGGTACTCAGAGGTATTGTGAATGGTATGGTGGAGAGAGCTATTAACCTGTGTGACAAAAATTATTTGAAGAATGAAATAAGGTACATAAAGAAAACATTATACTACAATGGATATCCAAGGAACCTGGTTGGTTCTATAATAAGGAAAAAGCTCATGGAAAGGGATGAAAGAACCAACCACAGTACACACATCGTGAACCCATCTTTGCCAACTGTTGCAATGCCATACTTCCACGGCATTGGCGACAAGATCATGAACTTGGCGAAGAGCATAGGTTTCAGGGTGTTTTTCAAATCATCGCCAAACATTAGAGCTTTACTAAGAAATGACAAGCAAAAAGTTCCCGATGAAATGTCCCACGGATGCGTTTACAGTTTGACTTGTAGTTGCTCTGCAACCTTGTAGCAAGAGGGAGAACGCAGCAGCAGGTACAGGCAATGAAGTTTTACTCACAGAAGCGAAAAGACTATAGATGACAACGACGCACGGTAATAGCAACAACAATAATGACAACGGTCCCAGACCGCACTGTTTTATACGGAGGGAGTGAAGGCTTCGCAGCTGGTGAGTACGTCATGCGGACCGCAGCCCTTAAATGGGGTCGCGCCTCTGAAATAGGTCGCATTTCCCATTCAGATGCGACCTCCCATTAGGTCACGCTTCCGCGGTGGTGGGGTCATCCCTCCAGCTGGGTATCCTCGCATCGTGCCCAGCGGGTGCCTGAAACTCCGGCTGTCACGCCACACTCCCCCCTGATCTTAAGGATCACAGCAGTCGCGTACACGTGGTCTGCGAATTCTCGTAGACCGCCTAGGACCTTCGGCCGTAGGTTCAGGCTGCTGATCAAACTGATTCTGCTGCGCCACCTCTTGTCTGGGGAAGCAGATAACCAACTCTTCTTCGTCAAGTCTTTGTGATGACTCATCCTGCTGTTCCTCAGAAGTCGAACGCTGACGCAGATCCCGGACGTGACGAGGTATTCCGTCAACAATAACAGATTGGCGGGACAGTATGCCAGTGACAGTCCCTTTCTGGAATCGGGAGTCGCACCGTACTCCTGGAGACTTTACCCACACGGCATCGCCCTCCACATAGTTGTTCTCAGACTGTCCTTCTTCTGGCGGCTGTTCTATCTGCCGAAGTCTAACATGGTACCTGTATACCGTGTCGAATGGGGAGGATGACGCACTGTGGTCATCTCGCGGCATGCTGTTGTACAGGTACACGGCTTCGCTCACAGGACAGCCTTTCCTCGCCGCGATAACCTTGACCGAGCGATGGCAGCGCTCTATGATACCGTTCCCTGAAGGGACATAGGCGCAACGGAATCGGATTCGGGTACCCCACCGAATAATGAACTGCTTTAATAGATTGCTCCGGAAAGCAGTGTCATTATCGGCTAGCAACTCTACTGGAGCACCACGCTCGAGGAATATACTCTCTAGTTGCTCTATAATTTCCCCGCTGGACTGCAGCTTGAGCGGCCGCCACATGGCCAATCTAGACGGCCCACAGTCAATCACCGTGAGGTACGGCCTCCCACTGCAATGGGTAATATCCATGGCCAATCTATGCCATACCTCCTGCACCTCCAAGGTGCCATGTTCCCATCGAACAGGTGCGGGATCGATTGACCGACACACATCGCAAGAAGCAACCACGTCACGGACTTGGCGCCTCGTCACCAGTGGACTTATGCGCCTCGCAAAGAAGAGCGTCCGGTTTATTCCTGGATGTCCCGCCTCGTGGTGCGTTCTGGCTATCAAGCTCTTGATGTCCGGAAGGCCTACTGCTACGCATGCAGCAGCAGCATCGTTTGCGAAAGAAGCCATCCATCGCCGTGGTAGACGAGTCAGGCTGTCTGCTTTGTTGTTTGCAGATCTCACAAAATTGATAGTGACTTCCAGCCCATACTCTTTCACCAACGCTAGCACTGTGCTTATCCTTCGGCGAATAAGCATTTCGCTGGCTGCCTTTGTCTTTAGCCTAGCCTTGCCTGAGAGAGCATCCGACATCCATCGATGTACGGTTGAAGAGTCCGTCATCAACTCTATTCTCCTCATATCCCAGGACAAAGCTACGTTCAATCCTTTTAACAAGGCGTCCAATTCAGCCATGTTAATGTGGCCTGCGTCATTCGGTCGCAGCCAGGCAGCATCTTCAACGACGCAGCTATTGGTCTCGACTACAACTCCCAGAGCCAAAGAGCTGGCGTCTACCCAAACTCTGGCCCTGTCACCCGAGACATCCCATCGACCTCGCACGGGATCCTGCGATTCCACTTTCGCAGCGATTTCGTGGAGCAGTACTTTCAGCCTGTCGTCACTGATAGCTCCATCCCAAGAGGTTGAGAAATCGTTGGCCTTCCTCTTGGCAAATGCCGCTGCCACTCTTAACCAGCCACAAACCGGGTAGTGGCCCAGCAGCCTACCACAATAGGAGAAGACGGATCTCCGCGTCAGCGACTCAGGTACCTTGCTGAGGTCACCGTCTCTTTTCCAATACAGGTTTCCGTTCTCCCCCCAAACTTTGAGTCCCAATACTCGGGCACCATCAGCGACACGTGCAGGAGCTTTGCACGTCAATCCGAATTCAGCCAGGTGCTGCACAACATCACTGGCCTTGACAACATCCTCATTTACGAGGATATCATCTACGTACGCTGAGGTCCCTTCTTGAACATTAGCATTCTGAGAGAGCGCGCAGCTTAATACTGCTTTCATCACCAGGGGGGCTATGTTCAAACCAAAACCCAGCCTGGTGAGACAGTACCTACGTCCTTTGTGGACAACTGTTTGGTACGGCCACAAAGACTCATCGACGTGAATTTGTAGGTACGCTCTCTTCAGATCGAGCATCGTTACATTGGCACCCTGCCTGCGCCAGTCCCTTAATTTCTGTGCACAGATGTCTGAACTCGCCGTGAAAGCCTCAATGTAGGAGTTCAGTTCACGGAAATCCATGACGGGACGGACAGACTTCTTGTTTCTCTGGGTTACTGCCATAAGCGGTATCAACCCCTTCACAGGACCGTGCTTGATGAGGTCATAGGGGACTAACCATCCATTTGAAATCCACTTACCCAGTTCTTCTTCATACGATGCTCTGGCTTCATGCGTTAGAGAGTATTCCTGCACTCTGTTCTTGAGAACGTCCGGCTTTGTACCGTTAGTCCATTTCCATCGCATAGACCAGGTTCGCTTTGCTGGACAAAACGTTGCCGTGAAGTCTCTCTGTTCGAGTTTGATAGGGGCCACGTCGGCAGCACAGACCTCTGTGCTCTCGGTTCCAAATCGTACACGCCGACGGCTCTCCACGGTTACCCCTCCAAGGGCGATTATTCCATTCATCCCAAGGATGAAATCAAAGCCCAGTGGCTTGCTGTCGGTCACTATGACTTCAACCGTGGCTCGACCTCCCCCATTAGGCCGTAAATCCACCGCTCCTTGGCCCTCACACCGTAGCTCGCTTCCATTCACAGCAGTTATGTTGACTGGGATCTTTGTCCAGTTCGAACAACAGGAACTACAGATGATACACTTCGAGCTTCCGGTATCCACCAAGACGGTGCGTCGCACGCCATCGACCTCCATCTGGACTGTCGGCAGCGCTTCTATTACTAGTGATGAGGGGAGGAGGCTGGCGCTGGCAACTCCTCCCCGCATCCGTTTCCCTGATGCTTAGCGACGACAGCGTTGGAGCCCTTGCGGCGATATTCCTGCGCTTGTGATGTGGAAACTGGTGTCTTACCTTTCTTGCCGACTGATGAACCTTGGCGTCGTAACGAACAATCTCGGGCGAAGTGGTTCAGACCACCGCATGCGAAGCATCGCCGCTTTGACATGCCTTGCCGTGATTGCACTCTAGAATCACTGGCCCCGAAACACACGTCTTTAACGCTCATAGGGCGTTCATCCTTTACGATCGCCCGAACGCGTGAGAGAATCTCACTCAGGCTGAGATCCTCCATGCGCGATCCCGCTTTCAACAATCGTCGGAGACTGCCTGGTAAACCAGTCACAAAAGCACATATCAGGGCTTTATCTGACACGCCGCCGAAAAGAGATGCCAATCGTCGAAGATCAGCCAAATATACATCTGGCGCCTCTTCCGCTCCCAACTTCCGAGCAACGAACTCTTCATAGGCGTCAAAGGAGTCCACCGCGAAGGCAGCTAACAAAGCGCACTTCACTTTCTCAGGATTCTTCCTTTCTTCGCCCGCCAATTGCAAGTACACAGCAAAAGCTCCGCCCGTCAAACGTAGGGGTATGACACTAGCAATGTCGCGAATCCCACGCAGCTTGCATACCAGCTCGACCTTTTCGAGCCATTCTGCAATCGACTGTTTTGCTGAGCCATCATACTCTGGGATGAGCTTCAAATCGAGCGTCTTATCCATAACGGCCTCGATAGCTTGTAGCAAGAGGGAGAACGCAGCAGCAGGTACAGGCAATGAAGTTTTACTCACAGAAGCGAAAAGACTATAGATGACAACGACGCACGGTAATAGCAACAACAATAATGACAACGGTCCCAGACCGCACTGTTTTATACGGAGGGAGTGAAGGCTTCGCAGCTGGTGAGTACGTCATGCGGACCGCAGCCCTTAAATGGGGTCGCGCCTCTGAAATAGGTCGCATTTCCCATTCAGA
The DNA here is from genome assembly GCA_000612645.2 of Trichuris muris. Lineage (NCBI taxonomy): Eukaryota > Metazoa > Nematoda > Enoplea > Trichinellida > Trichuridae > Trichuris > Trichuris muris. The sequence continues at coordinate 3,808,961 of CBXJ02000361.1, forward strand.
TGCGACCTCCCATTAGGTCACGCTTCCGCGGTGGTGGGGTCATCCCTCCAGCTGGGTATCCTCGCATCGTGCCCAGCGGGTGCCTGAAACTCCGGCTGTCACGCCACAAACCTACATAGGAGAAACTGGACGTACACTGAGAGACAGAGTAAACGAGCACAGATCTGACATCACCAGATACAAAAATGCAGAAGAAAGAATACGGGATAACGGCAATATCCGAAGAAGAAAAGGAAGACCTCCGGTATTAGATGCCCACACAGTTATGGAGAAGTTGGTTCAAAATTCGGCAGTAGTGGAGCATGCGAGTTTATGCACAGGTGATTTCAATGCTAAACGTTTATGCAAAGAGAAACATCTTAGGAGAAGAAAAATCAAGGAAGCACTATACATAAGGCATAACAGTTGTTTAAACAAAGACAGAGGAGCGGTGGTTAGTGAAATATGGACGAGTTTAATCCAGACTACAAACTGCTGTAAAATCAAGGGACCTGAACACATTTCAAACACAAGACCATCACAAGACGCTGAAGACGGAGCGGGTTAGCTCCGAAAGCTACGTCAAAAATCTTCATTACTCGACTTGTTTCGAGGAAATAAACAGGATATACACCGTACATATTTTAAGAAATAATAATAATAATAATAATAATAATAATAATAATAATAATAATAATAATAATAATAATAATAATAATAATAATAATAATAATAATAATAATAATAATAATAATAATAATAATAATAACTTTTATTCTGACTACACGGCTTTAATCCCGTTGAACGAACACGAGTTAGCACGGAGCTTTCAGGACACTACCTAGTCCCGTCATCAGCGTGCACAAATGAGCCGTTCACATATCTCAACCTGGTAATGGAAGGCTTGTGTTTAAAACCAGAGATCTCGAGGGTTTAAACCGTAAAGTGATCTTTTTCTCGTGTTAGTCCTCCGATTGTCTACTCCTGGCAGAATCTCCCTGGGTAGATCCCGTTCGCAGCAGCATGGAGGAACACGATGGCAACTGGAAACACTTTGTTGCCATAACCAACATGGACCAAATATCACAAAAATATATTCCATCCTCTCTGTTCATGCATTCATTATAATGAATGTATAGGGCCTCCTTGAAATTTCTTAATCTAAAATTCCTTTCTTGTGTTAACGTGCCAAAATAAAGTTGTTCGTTAAATATGGGCGGTCAACAACATGTTCCACGAATGCCGAGGATCTCTTGCATTCCTGCATAATAATGTTCGGGTCTCTGGTTTGTGGAGCTCCTCTCGAGAAGGAAGTGTCACCTCTGAGCCTCCTATTGCAGCAAGAAGGGATTCCCGCTGTGGGCTGAGTTATATCCTGCAAATCGTTAATACTGTAGGCCCGGCGAATCCAAAATTTCATCAGCTAAACCTGCTATTCAATGATTGTTGACAGCATCTATAACGCAGCCGGTTTCCCTGGCGAGGGGGGGCTGGTCCCTAGCTAACGGTGCTAATGCTGCATGTTAGCAATCGTTTTTGAGGGTGTGTAATAAACGTATACTGTGTTCGTCGAGTGATCCTTACAATGGCGCAGCGAACAGGATCGGCAAAACCTCGTGACGATACAGCTGTGGAATCACCACGTCGCCCGGTCGTAATGCCCCAGTCGTACAATGGGGAAGGCAGCTGGCAGGACTGGAAGACCTCCTTCGATCAGTGTAGTGCATTGAACCAATGGACCGAACAGGACAAACTACAGTGGTTGGCGGTATGCCTAACGGGTGACGCCGCGTGGGCTTTTGGACAGCTAACGGTGGAGCAGAGAGAGTCTTACGATAGCTGCATTGCGGGACTCACTACCTTGCTGGTCCCTCCAGACGTCGAACAGCTCAATGTGACGCTGTTCCGAACGAGACGAAAGTCCAAGAATGAGGACTGGTTCGCGTTTGCGCGCGAACTTTCCAAGTTGGCTGCCAAGGCATACCCAGCGTTCGCACCAGGAGTCAGGGATACATTGTCATTGGAGCGTTTCCTAACGGAATTGGGCCCTGAGGATTGGGCGAGTTCCGTTCGTCGTGCGCATCCCAGTTCGCTGATGGACGCGGTAAGGATGGCGATTCAGCAGGAAGCCACGGAGCAGGCCTATCGAGGTAATGTACTACGTCAGGCAGTCAACAGTGCCAGGGTCCACGTGGGGGAGGTGGAGGAAATCGCAGCGACTGTATCGAGAAGTAATCATCCGAACCGAGGACAAGACAGTCCAGGAGGCTATCAGAGAACGGAAAGTCTCGACGAGGTTAGAGCGTTGCGCAATGAGATAGATGAAATGAAGCGCATGGTGCAGGAAATGTGTCTTCAAATTTCACCCCTGGCAGCCAGACTGCAGGGAGGACGGTTAACAAATGGGCCTCAGGCCTTAGGCCGCGCACGTTGTTTCAATTGTGGGCGTCGAGGCCATCTGATTAAAGACTGTCCTAGATTACAAACAGCCGAGAGGAGCCCTGATCATCACGGCAAGTCGTGGAATAAATCTCTTGATGCGTACTCGGTTGTTAATGCGTTAAGCAACGCCAACGCAGGTTGCGGCGACACAGCAAGAATGGAGAGTGCAGAGGAGTCGGCGAGCGCAAGTGTAGGGACATGCGCATGTGTGCCGGTCCAGGTCCGCAATAGATGCATACGCATGCTGGTGGATACAGGTGCCGGGCGAACCCTTCTGCGTTCGGACGAATTCGCAAGGATCAGAGGACAGTGGAAGCTATCCCCGTGCAATGTCCGCCTGTTATCGGCTGAGGGCACCGCGCTTGACGTGATGGGCAGCGTGTCATTGCCACTTCAAGTGGGTGATAGGACCTTTGACATGGAGGTCATCGTGGTGAATGCGCTACAGTTTGCCGGCCTGTTAGGAATCGACTTCCTGAAACAACATGGCTTCGTAGTGGACCTCGCACGCGGGACCCTGAACAGCCCTAAGCAGAAGTTAAGGATTCCTTTGCAAAGTGCAGGTCGCACGTCAGGCAATGGAGCATGGTCCGTAAGCGTGGGGAAACCGGTCTCCTTGAGCAAAAGGATGTTGCAACAGCTAGTTGAGACTACGGGAGTTCCGCTGACGGCGTCCCAGCGAAAAAAATTACATGGCATGTTATCCAAGTTCCGGAATGCTTTCGCGGCCAGCGAATTTGATATCGGACGTACTAGCGTTCTCAAACACGACATAGTAACGGACAACATTCGACCAGTTCGGCATCCGCTACGTCGGCTGGCTCCCGTTGAAAGGAAGGAAGTTAGCCAGCTCATACAGCGCTTGCTGGACAATAAAATCATAGAGCCGTCGAATAGCCCCTGGGCAGCAGGCATAGTGCCTGTGAGGAAGAAGGATGGCTCTCTACGACTTTGTGTGGACTATCGAAAGCTCAACGAAGTGAGCCGTAGGGATGCGTACCCCATACCCCGCATTGACGAGACGTTGGAGGCACTGGCGGGAGCACGATATTTCTCCACCATTGACCTATTAAGTGGGTACTGGCAAGTAGAGCTGACGGAGGCTGCTAAGGAAAAGACAGCTTTTATCACCCATGATGGGCTCTTCCAGTTTAACGTCATGCCTTTCGGACTAACCGGGGCGCCAGCCACATTCCAACGGCTCATGGAACACGTATTGGCTGGTTTAAAATGGAACACCTGTCTGGTATATTTGGATGACATAATTGTGTTCAGCCGTACGGCGGAGGAACACGTCGAGCATTTGTCACAAGTACTGAACAGGCTTCAGAAAGCGGGTCTGAAGGCCAACGCCAGCAAATGTAAACTGTTCTGTAAAGAAGTGCGCTACCTCGGACACATTGTCAGCGAGAAAGGAATAGAGCCGGACCCATCGTTGACTGAGAAAATGCGCACCTACCCGGTCCCCACGTGCCTCGCGGAAGTAAAACGCTTCCTCGGGCTGGCCTCTTATTACAGGAAGTTTATTAAAGACTTTGCCGCCATCGCCAAACCACTGCATCAACTCACGGAAAAGCGGAAACCATTCCAGTGGACTCCAGAGTGCACAAGTGCTTTCCAGAAGTTACGAACAGCCCTGTTATCTGAACCGATACTTCGTTTGCCTGACTTTGATGCGTCATTCATTCTGGACACTGATGCAAGCGATACGGCTATTGGAGCTGTCCTTTCACAGCGTGATGAGCACGGACGTGAACACCCTGTCGCCTACGCCAGCCGGACTCTGACTCGCGCTGAACAAAGGTACTGTGTCACCCGTCGAGAAATGTTGGCGGTTATCACCTTCACGGATCAATTCCGACCCTACCTACAGCAGAAGTTCACATTACGCACTGATCACGGTTCCTTGCAATGGCTTCGCGATTTCAAAAACCCCGATGGTCAGTGGGCCCGGTGGCAGCAGAAGCTACAGCAATACGACTTCGACATCGAACATAGGGCTGGGAGTCGGCATGCTAACGCCGACACACTGTCGCGGATACCGTGCAAACAGTGCGGCAGGAGTGGCACTGAAGTGATGGGAGTACCAGTCAACGTCGTGGCGCTAGAGAACCTTGAAGAGATGAGAACGTCGCAGTTGGACGATGAGGACATCGCGCCCATACTAAAAGCAAAAGCAGCTGGAGTGGTAGGACAGGAGATCAGATGCGGCAAACGATCAAATTCCAAAAACCTATTGATGCTGAACTGGCACCGACTGGCGATCCAGAAAGGTATACTGGTCAGAAAATGGTTTTGCGACGATCAGTCTGGTTATAGATGGCAGGTAGTGGTACCAAAACGCATGATAAAACCCGTGTTAGATCAGGCGCATCAACAGTTGACCGCGGGGCACCTTGGCATAGAGAAAACGATAGAGAGAATACGGGAAAGGTTTTATTGGCCCGGATACCGAAGCGACACAAAGAAGTATGTCGCTTCTTGTTACGAGTGTAACACGCGGAATGAGCCCGTAGGGAAGGGCAGAGCTCCGTTACAACCTGTGGTGACAACGAGGCGATGGGAAAAACTAGCAATTGACATCTTAGGTCCGTTGGTTGTGAGTGAAACAGGGAACCGCTATATTCTGGTGGCGATAGACTGCTTCTCCAAGTTCGCGGAAGCATTCCCAATCCCTGACCAAGAAGCTAAAACAGTAACAAGGGTCCTTGTAAATGAGTTCATCTGTAGATACGGCGTGCCAGAGGCCATTCATACTGACCAAGGAAGTCAGTTTGAGGCAGCCATATTCCAGTCAATGTGTACCGAACTGGGAATCCGGAAAACCCGCACGACGCCGTATCATCCGTCAGGCAATGGCCAGGTAGAAAGGATGAACCGCACTCTAGGAACTATGCTGTCAAAGGTCGTGGACGAAAATCATCGAAAATGGGACGAAGTGCTCCCAAAAGTCATGATGGCATATAGAGCCAGCATTCAGAGCAGTACTCGCATGGCACCTTACACCATGGTTTTCGGGGAACAGTGTCGTCTTCCGGAGGATATATACAGACCAGCTGAAGGTAAGGTGCAATCACCGGAAGAGCACGCTACTCAGTTAAAGAAAGTTCTGGACAAAATGTATATCGTCGCTCGAAGACGCCTAAAGGTAGTTCGGAAGCTACAAAAGCAGCAATATGATAAGAGTAGCAGAGGAAGATCATTTCGAAAAGGCAGTCTGGTGTTCTTACGGTCGCCACGAGTCGCACGTCGAGGGAAATGCAGGAAGCTGACACGACCCTGGACAGGACCGTACCGAGTGCTGGCCAAACCTTCCCCAGTGACGTACCAAATTCAACATGTCAGAAACCGAAATGACCTACAAATCGTGCACTTCGATCGGCTCAAGTTCTGTCCAAAAGACATTCGGATCCCTACTCATCAGAAAAGAGCACACATGCGCCCGAAGGCTGTCATACCGCAGGGAACGCGACAAGTAACAGAATTTCGACCCACAGTAGTGTTAGAACCGGATGAGCAGCCGCGAAAAATGAAGGATTTAGAACAAGGACATATCGCCGCCAGAAGACCAAGGCGTAGAATTCAATTGCCATCGAGATACCGTGACTATATTGTCGATTTGCCTGGGCATAGCCATGTATAACGTGAAGACATGTGGACATGTCTTGCAGAAAGGGGGAATAGTGCAGCAAGAAGGGATTCCCGCTGTGGGCTGAGTTATATCCTGCAAATCGTTAATACTGTAGGCCCGGCGAATCCAAAATTTCATCAGCTAAACCTGCTATTCAATGATTGTTGACAGCATCTATAACGCAGCCGGTTTCCCTGGCGAGGGGGGGCTGGTCCCTAGCTAACGGTGCTAATGCTGCATGTTAGCAATCGTTTTTGAGGGTGTGTAATAAACGTATACTGTGTTCGTCGAGTGATCCTTACACTATAAGTATTATGGTATCTTGTGAGGCTTGCCAAATGTTGTTGAATTCGATGTGTCGTCGTATGTCCAGTTTCCCCAATGTATGCTGCTCCGCACTCACACTGGATTTGGTAAACTGAACCTGGGTTCCAGCTACCAAAAGCTGGGATTCAGGTTCCAGCTACCAAAAGCTGGGATTCAGGTTGTATCAGTCCTCAAAAGAGACCTGAGGTTGAAAAGACTCTTAAGGAACGGTCTTAATCCCAAGTTGTCTGGTTGCTCAGCATATAAGTTCACTTATACTAGGGTAATATGCTAGGATCAGGGTCAGGTCTCTTATCTGGATCTCCTGTTTCGATACTCTGCTCATGTCTCCATTTTCTCAACCTCCTGCCACGCAATCGGTAATGAGGCTACTTGGATAATCATTCTGTATCAAGGTTCTGCGAATGTGAGCTAATTCCTCTTCTAGGAATTCCTCATCACATAACTTCCAAACTCAATCCACCATCCCTGATATGACACCTATCTTCAGGCTCAGAGGATGGTTGGAATAAAAATTCAGATGCCTGTCTGAATTTGTGGGTTTTCTATATACCTTGGTTTTTAAACGAGACACTTGTCTCGTTAACAAAACATCCAGGAAGGGCAAACGTCCATCTGTTTCCTTCTCCATTGTAAATGCAATGGTATCTGGAAACAAACCATTCAAGTGTTCCAACAATAAGTTTTCTTCGCCATTTTTTCATTATAGTGTAAATGTCGTCCACGTATCTTTTAAATACTCGTATGATAGTCGTAGATTCCTGATGGGAAAGCTTTTCTCTCGAAGTGTTCCATGAATATTTCGGCTATCACCGGTGATATTGCACTAACCATAGGGGCGCCTCGTTTTTGCATATAAAGGGAGCTGTTAAATTTGAAAAAATTCCCTTCCATACAGAATTTTACCAAACGTGTGATATGATAAGGACTAAGACTAGTCCTGTCCGGAAGGGATGGATCATCAGAGAGTAGGACGCAAATGATAGTGTACTTGTAATCAAGAGGGATGCTCCTAAAAAGATCTTTGACGCCAAAGCTAACCAAAATATCCTCTGCATCAAGAGTTAGTTACCTGATTTCTTCCACAGACATAACCGAGTTCGCTGTGTGCGATTGTTTTCACCCTGTTAACGGTTTCAATAAGTTGGCAAGGTAAGCACAAATGCTGGTGGTGATGCTATTACTGCTCGAAACCACAGGTCTTAATGGTATGCCTTCTTTGTGGATTTTAGGCAAACCGAAAAATTCAGGACATGAAAAATTGGAAGTGAAACGCAATAGCTGGATTATATCGGAGAGCCTCTTTTCTTTCGTTTCTTCAAACATGTCCGAGAGCAAACTTATCAGCAACTTTCTAACCTTATTAGTAGGATCACTCTGCAAGGCCACATAGATATCTGAACGTAACAAAGATGCTATTTTGTTGTCATATTCCAGTCTGTCCATTACCACCATGGGTGTGGGAATTCAGGCATCAGGGTAGATTACCAAGAGAAGTCACCCGTCTAACTACGGACATACACCAGATTGTGGTTAATCTAAGTTCCAGAAGGTTGACAATCGTAGATAAAGGAGTTTTGGCCAAGGGAATGAATTTCGTTCCCACTTCGACTAACGACGACTATGTGGATCTGATAAGCAGGGTCGAGGATTGCATCAGAAGGGTTGACCATCCTAGGGCAAACCAGATTAGATCTGTGATTGCCAATTGCATGTGGTTTCGAGATTACCGCCCGGTTAGAAATCTGTCCAAGGCTGAAGTAAGAACCATCAAGGCCTTAAAAAACGATGAATCCATAGTTGTCACAAAAGCAGACAAAGGAAATGTAGTGGTGGTATTGGACAGACTGGTTGATACCGTGTCAAGAGTTTGTCAGCAGAAATGCACCTCCCCGTTAAAGAGAAGAGAAGAAGTGAAAATGAAAAATAAAAAAGCTTGGCGAAGCTTTCGAGCCGAAACTTGGCCCGTCGTCAGCGGAGGCTTCTTGTTGGCCACCTACCAGGTCAGGTCTTCAGGAGAAGGTCCTCTACCTAACTAAACAGCGGTGGGAGTCCGTCGAATCAAACTAGATCCCTTGGGGGTGATTCCCTCTGAGTTCGGCCAGGTTTCAGAGCAACTGCCTTACTGACCGTCCCGAGTGGCGGCACAACGTATAATACATCTTCTACTAATGGGAACGAAGTCCGTGGTTTCTCCGTCAAACTGTTGAACCCCGTTACCAGACCTATCTTTGCAACCAGGATTTTGTTACTAGGATTTTGGTTAATCTTAACTATTGCAGTGGTATGATCCTGTTTCTTCCCAATCAAAGTCAGGTGTATTGGTCTAAATTAACTATATGAGGATCTCGCAGTTTATTGTTTCCTCATCAGCGTACTAAAGTTGAATAAAATTATTAGGTAACAGGTTGAACTTATGAGTTCACGGTTTCTGACTTGGGATATTAAAACTGTCCGTATTTCCCTCAAGTGTCGGCCATTACCCTGATCTTTGTTTAGACGTGCGTTGTGCTATATGTGAAGTGCTTCTTTAGCCTGCATCATATTTGACTAGTTTCACTGTCTAGTTTAATTGTGCTTGTGGCCTGGTTACACTGCGACATATATCCAACAACCGCCGAGGAGCGAATCCACTTATCCATGGCGACGTTAAGATCGAGCACCTGTGCTGTTCCTCTTCTACTAATATTACCATTGCCTCTTTGTCTTTCTTCAGCGTTTATGTATCTGGCAATATCTGACACGTGTTCTTTGAGCCTATAGCCTGGCATGGTTACGGGCAGGTTACGTCTCTCCGATATATATATATATATATATATATATATATATATATATATATATATATATATATATATATATATATATAACGAATGAAAGAAATCACGGAAGTTTTTACCCGTTTTTGAAAACCACGTGATGGAAAAAGGTCTTTTTATTTCCAAAACGAAACGTGGCGCGGTGGTCGAGATAGCGTAGCTTTCGGGCCAACCTAGGCCCGTCCTCAGCGCGGTCCTTCGAGGGTGCCCTCCCCCAGGTTTGGCTTTCCGGGGAGAGCCCATCCACTCAGCCGAACCACAGTGGCGCCTGTCAGATCAATCTAGATCCATCGAGGCTGATCCCACCGTGGCCGGCCAGGTATCAGAGTTACCCCCCCTACCGACCATGCGTCGTTAGATATATATATAGGCTCTGGCTGGGCAGTCAACATATATATTTTTTTGCTCTGATGATGGGTGCAGGTGTTGTACCCGAAAGCTCAGCAATAAAAGACTTTGACATGAACGGGGTGAAATACCGTTTGAAAAAACTTCGTTGACTGAACGAAAAAACCCCCCGTAGAAGAAAGAAGAAATTATTTGATTTGTTCAAATTAAAGTGAACAGGGCATACATACGCCGTAAAATTTCAAGAAGAAAATGAGAATAAATCCTGTTATGATCCCTGTATTTGCAAAGATCAGTTAGACAAATGATAATTAGAGTTATAGTCTGTATACTCGTGTTTCTGGTTTTGAACAACGAATTCAAAGATGGTCTCTGTAATTTGTAGCACTTTGTTTTTCAAATCTGGATTTTCCAAACCATTAATTTCGATTCCATTTTCACGGCCGACTGTATTGCTGCGTCGTATACAGAGTGCTTCTCTGATTTATTTAAGCTGCAATAGTCATTTTCTGCATAATTATTTTTGTTCCGAAGTGCCTGAACATTGTGCAGCATGTTCGGCAGCACCTGATGCCCATGTTTGTTGCAGCACAGTTGTCAGGTGTAGCATTTGCGGTCGTCCACGTTGTATTGTATTTAATCCATTTAGCCCTTTTTTGCATTCTCGTATCTTCTTAAACATATTATGTGTTCCTAGAACCTGCGGTAGAGGGGTTTTCTTGTCTCCTCAGTGTATGTGGCCGGGCAGCCGCATTTGACTTGAGGAACAATTCCTTGTTGTTCTTCAATCGATGTTTGGGCTTTATCGTTCCCCGACCATTGATGTTATGTTCAGAGCACTTTTGAAGTGTATACTTTGAAATTTCTTCTTTTCCATATTCTTTAAATTCCTCCCATAGGTCGGTGTACTAAGGGATTATCAATACTGTTTGATTGCCTCTGTTTTCTTCATTGTTCCGTGTGAGGTTTTGGTGTTTTCTATGAATCAAATAAAGACTTCAATTTCTTTGGATAACTCTTTCCTTTGAGTGTCTTTTTGATATTTTGTCGTATTCCGACTTGCCCATTTTGATGATACCTGTAATGAATCTGCAAATGCACTATCAGCGGATGGATGGGCGCTTATTAGAAATGTCACAGATCAAAGACTCTTATCGCAACTTTCAGAACGCCCTGGTTTCGTCATCAGCGATCTGGCGAAAAGGTTCAGATCGCCGATCGAAAGGGCGAAAGGGTCCCTTTGGCGAGATCGCTGGCGACGGAACCAGGACTTTTCATAAGCTACGATAAGAGTATTATACCTGTGACATTCTAATAAGCGCCCATCCATACGCTGGTAGGGCATTTGCGGATTTATTACAGGTATCATCAAAATGGGCAAGCCAGAATGCGACAAAAACAAACATGAAAGCCGCTACGAAACAAGCAGCATTCAAACGTCTTCTTGACATGTCTTATTTCATGAATATTCGTGGTCAGAGATTTTGAGTGTCCCACCAATCATGCCAATTATGATTCATTTTGTTACATTACGAGGGTGGCGGAAAGTGAAATGCAGGTATCTGTTGGAATTTGCCGGTTTTCTGTAGATAGTAAAGACTTAAAATTGAGTAAGATATCTCAACATCACCATTTTGCACCGAGCTACAAATCTCCAGCGCTCTGCGGCCTTCCAGGGATTTACACACCCCAGATGCCTTTTAGACCCGCTGTTTTAGTATCACCTCAGAAGTTTGTTCTCATCTTGTTAGCTTGAGGGTTGCAATACTTATTCCTGGTGACGTGTGTGCCATTCCTTCTATTCACTCATTAATTTTTCTACGCGTAGCTGAGCGAACCATCCGCTCAGAGTCACCGTTAAAACATAAAGCCCATTGAGGACCCAACTCAGAAGCATTGTAAAACCTCTGTTTTGTCGTTACTGTATTGCAGATGTCCAGCAAGATTGCGCAAATTCACCTTTTTACGTGTTTAATTTGGAAGCCAGAAGTGAATAGGAATAAATGCTGAATAAACTAATGACATAAACTAAGAAGGTCGATTTGGCGATTCAAGAGTTGTACTATGGAAATAAACATTCAAAGCACATGCTTTCTTATTTTCTATTAAATGTAAACCAAACGAAAAATAAAAGTCCATCCAAAGATAGCCATTAGATAAGTAAGTACGAAATGGCAAATCTCCAATATCCTTTGTATAGCAAAATTTGCCATTTCTTATGTACCAACCTAATAATAATGCTGGAAATAGCAAGAGCAGCAGTTAATTTAGCACTATCCTCAATATATCACGCTCCAGCCTGATGTACGATATAGTGACCCAGGTGGACCCAAGTTTATAACGTTTTGGGGAACGCAAGGTGATCGTTATTATCCATCGTGAACTTTGGAACCGAATGCACATTGTACGCAACTAAACTGTGTAGTGTTGAAAAGAGGGGTCATCGTAAACGCTTGTCATGACGTCGCCAGAGTAGGAGTGCTCGAGATGCCTGTTAGTTTTTTTGTTCACTGTCCGTAATAGCACAGAAACGGCCTTTGCCGGTGAATAGTAATAGATAGCGGGTTGACCCTCCGTTATTGAATCAGAGGAGTAAAGCAGACGCTGTATGCATTCATGCAATCCAAGAATGGTCACATCACAACGGGAACCATGGTGTGGAAAGATTTTGGACACCACTGTCTGGTACGCAGAAAGAATTCAGTGAATCGACTAACTGCACTAATACTGCCCGATTACATGTCATTATAACGTTAACTTGCTCCGTGAACTTCTGAAAGTAGTCTGGGAAAGATGTCGTGGGAAACGGAGCCAGGGAATTCTGCTACTCCAGCGTAGTGTGCTTGTGGACAAGTTAACAGTTGAAGTAGGTGCATCGTACTATTAGTAGTGCGCTCTGTTGAACCGCCCACCGTACAGTTCTGATCCCGTCCCTATGCATTATTTTCTGTTCAGAAGTTTAAAGCTGCAGCTTCGAAGAACGAAGTTCAAGGGTGAAAACGACCAACGGGCGACTGATGAAGGCTATTAATACGTTGAGTGGTGGCCCGACAAAAATTTCCTTCTGAATGGCCTATGGCATTGGAAGCCCGCTACGTGAGAACTGCACTAACTGCAGAACGTTGGAAAAGTTAAAAAACCTTTGGGATGAGGTCCATGCTTTCTTCTTTACGTATAGCCTGTGAATGGAGAAGATGTTTAATTGGGTACTTACCCAAACGACGTAGCTTTCGGGAGAACCGACTTACGTCTTCAGCGTCAAATATCTGGGATGAGGTTGCACAATAAGCACAGTGTGCCGTAAGTTAATGTACCAGCGATAAGGCTTGAAAACTGTGGCCAGGTCAACAGGGCTCAAGGGTGTAGTTAGTTTTAATTCATAAATTTTAAACTGCCTACCAATATTTCTCCTCTATAATAATATTTGAATAATTCTTTGAGATTTCGCAAAAGCAATAGCGCATTGATGAGCCACTTCACGTTAGACCCTATGCAATAAATAATGTATATACCACAGCGTACGGCGTACCTGCAATAATATAACTTCGGACATGCAGCTTTCACGCTATCTAATTTTTCGTATGTTGTCATCAGACTTCTGTTCTCTTATGTTTTACGGGCGCGGTAATAATGAGAATTCACCTAACGTGAGATAAGCGAGGGCTGATTGCGTATTTACTGTTCATTCACATGTTCACTACAACGAGTGTGCACATTGAAAGGGGGCATCGGAGCAATTGAGATAATTTATACTAGCATAGTCAGAGAACCAGTGCTGGAAAGGTAGACTGGGCCTGCACCGTTTTCGTATTAACAGCTTTCACTGCTTCTGAATTCCTCTTCGCGTTCACTTGTTGGCCAATGCTGAAGTACGCAGGATAGTTCCCCTGATGTGCCGGCGCGTCGTGTCACCACTGTGCAGGAATTTCGCTTTCCTCCGCTGAACGTCGCCGCAGTGAACTTGCACATTTCATTAACCGCGCAAGGAAAATATTTGTCAGATGTCAACAACAACATTGCCGGCCTTTCATGGCCAATTTCGCGCCAAACGGATCGCCCCGTTGACAGGGGTCACCCAGTGGCGGCGAACAGCTTGTTTACGGATACCGCTGAGGCTGGCTGGCTCCTTCCGACGTTAGTTGTCTACCGGTAAGTTAAAGGGAAAACAACGCGCCCTGCGGCCAAGTTACGGGTCGCCGCAACTGCGCCAGTCTTTGTGTGCCACTTCATCCCGTCGTAATGCATTGCGACAAAAATGAAAAGAGTAAACACCTCCGCTTTGAACTGCTACGCAAAAGTTGGCATTCTGACGACGGGTCAAACTTTCCCGTCAATTACGAAAGCGGGCACAAAATTTGGGCACGTTTCTTCACTAAGCTTGGTGGAACGCGTACGAAAGGAAGCGCCATTGAAATGCCATCTTTCACTTCCGCCTTTTGCAAAAGAGCATTAAGAATGAATCAGACGCGCCCTGGATTCGCTGCTTGAGGTCTGACGTGAGCGTAAAGAGGAGTGTCCATTCATCTTTTCATTTCTGGTTGTCGGAGTCATTACCGGCCTTCTAAAGGGTGGCAACGGGCTTCTGTAGCGCCCGCGCTCTGTAGCGGCCGGTTTTGACTTTCACTTCCTTCTACGGGTTTGGTCGTTTTCCATTTTGTCCGTCGAAGCATTCGAAACCCTTTTCGGCTTACATACAATTCGTACGCTCAGCGCCACCGAATGGATCGCTTCGCCTGGTTGATGTTCCATGCTATTGCCTTTGCCTAAGTGCATTGCCACTTTATTCATTGTTTTACCTACGAATTAATGCTACCAAAGGAAGATACGGCGAATCATTCGCACAGTTCCATTAGGCGCCAACAAGAGCAAGGCAAACAAACGGTTATTCAAACGGCCTTGACTTTGGGCGCGCAAGACAGGAGGACGATAGTGTGAATGGAAAACACCGTACTCTATGGAAAGTTCGAGTGCCGACAGTCAACAGGTGTTGAGCATTTGGGTCACACCGACCGGAACACGGCGCGTTGTTTGTGATGCAACAGCGAGACACTTGACGAAAGTACCTGTGCCACTGGGTGCCAGGAGCGCACTTTCAAAGCGTTTCGACCCTGACCGCTCCGGCGCTTAATCGCTGTTAACCGGCTGTTGTTGACCACTGGCCAGTCGTTGTGTCCAATTAGTTTGTTCTCGGATCACTGAGACCCCCAAAGTGGTCCTCCTCTACCGTTTGGGCCATCATGAAGGCCGAAGGACCCAGCTCCCGCGACAATCCCCATTCTTCACTTATTGTTAATCGTAAATATGCAAATCAGTGGAGAAGTAGCGCGGACTTGGGTTGTACAGGACACCATAATGAACAGCCAAGGAAACGGGGCCGCGGCTGGTGGTGGTTCAGCGGATTCCTGTGGGAAAGCACCGGTCGCATGATGAATATGCCTTTTTTCTCTATTCTCGCCACGGGGAAAAAGAACGTCCATCCTGCGAACATCCGGACTTTGCAACAGAGTCACCGGATGCCGGCCCGCTTCCTTCCCCAAAGGGATGCTTTCCCACGGTGCGCTCTTTTTCCAAATTTCATCTTTCATCGTTTGGATGCTTGTTTCTGGAGCGGCGTCGTTGTCGCCGTTGCCGTTCCTGTCATTGTCGCTTAAATGAGTTTCCCCTTTTTCCTTTTCGTCTTAGTGCGCTGAATTAGCGCCGGCGACCCAGATGCTCCTCACACGTGTCTTTAGTGTCAGGCGGTGACGCTCTCCGAAAGTTGCTCAGGCAGCTCGGCATGCCTGGAACCGCCTATCGGAAGACACTTATATAAATTCGGCGGTTCCTCGTTTTCTCGAATCCCATCGAGAAGGCGTTGGGTGCTCGGCTGGCTCAGGGTTCCTCGCCTGCCGGCAGCCTCGAGTTTCCCGTCCATCCGACCTCGCAGTTACGCGGCGTTTGAGCGTCTCCCATCGAAGCGGTGTGCAAATTTGTTTTGCCGAAACCCACATTAGGGACGTGTCTACTTGGAGGACTCTACGGGAAGTTCTGAGTTGACAGTCGTCTGCTCTTCAGATATACTCTTCAGTGGCTAGACGCGCCCTATCGTTCCCACAGAGCGGTAAAGAGATTAAGCACAGCTGTTGTGGTGCGGCCTTGAATTGCGCACCGTTCTTCCTGCTAGTCGTTCCTGTTTCCGAAACTGACGACCCCATTGGGCCTCGGTCGCTTCGGACCAGCCGATTCGTCGCAAATACCGCAGTTTGCGCATTGCGTCGCTCAACTGCGCTGGCCACTTGTTGACCATCCTTGCTGTGCTCCGTGCGACCATGCAGGTCGGCGAATATCCCGTTTCCGAAAGGCAAACTTCCGTCGTGGATACGCCAACCGTTGGCGTCTCGCCTCCAGTCAACTGCACCCTTGGCGACACGGTTGAGGAGAAGACCCGCCGCATTCTTGGTTGGACAAATGCCGACAACTCCAAGCCCACCTACTGGGAATCGTGGACCAGGACGGCCATTCATTCCGGCAGGGGACGAAGGGGCAAACGATGGAATCAACCGCCTGACGAGACCGTCCCGAACAAGATTCTAAAGTGCAGAGCTCCTGGAGACGACTCGGCTCAACTGACTCCACCCCCGTCGCCCACGCTAAGTCCTCAGCAAATGTTGCCGCCTTCGTACGCTTCGCACGTAGCCGGATATCCGGTTGCGTCAGCTGGAAGACTGCAGTGTGCCGTTCAGGGAGACCAGGTATGCATTCCGGACACGTCGGCAGCCTATTCTCCCGTCTCCCCGCACAATGGGCCTGCTGAATCCCAATCCCGCCGCGTAAGGTCGGCTTCGGACGTTTTTGAACTTCTGACGAAGCGAATGCCGAACTTATGCAAGGAACGCAACCGTTTTCGCACTCTTGTCGATATGGTAGCCAGCGTTGTGGAACTGGAAGCCCAGTTGAACCAGCTGAAGGAGGAGACCAGAAAGGTGAACGGTATGCTGAACAGCCGTACGCAGTGGCACATCCAAAGCGCGGATCAGTATTCAACCACTGAGGGGATAAGCGCCAGCTGCGCTCCCCTTGGCAGCGTGGGCAGCGATGTGTCGCTTAACGGCTCTAGTCCACATATGGTGAGCCTTGTTTATAGTTTACTTGCTTTCCATCCATGCATAGCCGCGTTTGGTCACGACGTTGAAGTTCTCCGCCGCTACAAATGCTTTGATTTGTCGACGATCCTCTCAAAGTTAAACAAAGGCGTTTTGGGCTGTTCGAACCAGCTTTGGTTGTGACATGCAGCCTTAACTGGCGATCTTCAATTTATGTATGCAAATGAGGGTACTTAAAAAGCTAACCTGCGTATGGATAGCATTTTAAACCCACCGACCCTCCTTGTCAATGTAGTCAGAGGTGGGGGAAGTTAGCACAGTTTTACGACAATGTTTGCAACAGTACTAAGGCGAGATTAATGAATTTGCCGTTGGAATGACTCAAGTTGGAGGCTCCCATCGAGGTAGCTTTACTGGTCGCCTCAATGGTGACCTGGACGGGGCATTTCTTTTTGCCCATTCGGGAACTCGGTACGGGGCATGGAATTACGGACGAACAGGTTTCCGGAGGGGTTATCAATTTTTCGCCAGAAAACGAAAACCGCGGGACCTGCGGGCGGATAGGCGGACGAAGTCGGTGCCAGGCAGCGGTATGCTCTGTGTGCAGGGAAACCGGTTTCGCTGCCGGGAGCTGTCTGCACGAGCCCGACGGTATTTATTTTTCATATCCCCTCAGGTCTGACCCGTTCTCAACCTGCAACTCGATTCGACACGGTGCCTGGTGTCGGCTGGCACGCTTTCTATCCATCGTTGCATAATCAACAGTTCGCCGACAGTTTCAAGGGCGGACCCCACGGGCGTCGGCAATTAGTCGTTTCGTTTTCTACTTCTCTACACCTGCCAAATATTTTTCACTTTTTTCTTCCCCAACGGCTCTATGTAGCTTCTGACAAGTTCTTGGTTCAGTACAAATTTTATGCGCACATGTGTACACTAATTAACAGGGGTATATATATAAAAAAAATATATATATATGTATATTATATGTTGTTGTGTTTTCACGGATTTTCTAGTTGCTTTGTACGTGGATGTATCTGTAAGTAAACTGACACGGTCTCCCTCGGTCAACGGATGGATGAGAGTAGTTATCAGAGGCACGGTCAGAGAACAACGCACGGTTTTCTCTCGGATACTTCGGAACGCTCGAGTTCCGTCCTCAGCGAGCAAGAGGAAATGAAGATAACTATTTAAGGGTTAAGTGGACTCGCTGAGGACGGAACTCGAGCGTTCCGAAATATTCCAAGAGAAAACCGTACGTTGTTCTCTGACCGTGCCTCTGATAACTACTCTCATCCATCCGTTGACCGAGGGAGACCGTGTCAGTTTACTTACAGATACATCCACGTACAAAGCAACGGGAAAAATCCGTGAAGACAACATTATGAAGATCCATGCTCCCGTTAAAAGACATCTTGTCTTCCGGGTATATATATATATATATATATATATATATATATATATATATATATATATATATATATATATATATATATATAGCCGTATTAATATGCGGCTCTATGTCAGGCCTAAAAGGTTCTGGGGTCAAAATAAAAATTTTACGCAGGTATATATATATACATTTACATATTCGATTGAAACGCTGACGTCAATATATATATATATATATATATATATTGACGTCAGCGTTTCAATTGAATATGTATATATATATATATATGCCTGCGTAAAATTTTTATTTTGAGCCCAGAACCTTTTAGGCCTGACATAGAGCTACATGCATATTAATATTTATAGTTGTTTGGTATTTATGAGTATGAATGATCTTTACTTTTCAGTTGCCCAACTCAGCGTTTTTAACCGACGTGCCAGAAGATTTGGCTAGTATAGACCTGACTGCCTTCCGCTCACTGGTGCGAACGGGTGTTGGTGAACCTTATGCGCCAGACTTCCCTGTGGAGTCCGGTTACTCCCGCTCGTGGCCGAATTCCGCGGATCAGCAATTCGACGGAGATCACAGCCCACCGGCTATTGAGCATCCGGGTATCTATAACCTCTCTGCCGTTGATGCCAACCATTATGCACCGACGATAACGTATTGCGACTCCTTGACTGAAAATGCATCACTGCTGTAGTGGTCTGTTTCGCCAAGAATAATCTGCGCTCCGTTCTTTTCTTTTGTACGAATTAAACTCCGCGTTCACCGTGGTTTTTAGAGGACGCACTTACCTTGAAAATCGAGTCGTTCGGCGATGTGAAAGTAATAACTAATTTGAGGCACCATGGGTGTCAGCCCATTGATACCTGCTATTTTTGGCAAAGGGGAAGGTTGAAGAATAGGGGAAGTGTCGCCTAGCATCTAAACGGCAATTGTTCAAACTTTTGTGCACGTAGACTTTGTCAGTCGAAGAGAGTCGCTTGGATTGAGACCAAAGCGCAGCTACGGGCGTTAGCGTTAATGGAACAGAAAACGTTCCAAGCTGTTGGTGGCTTTCATTCAGCGTGACCGTGGTTTTGAATCCACTTAACCTTAAATGGTTATCTTCATTTTCTATTCGGCTTTTCAAAGCTGATGGTTTGTCGAACGCTAAATAAAAAGTAGTGTAAATGGCTTATGTTCGAATACTTGTCATACACTGACACTTTGAATGACAGGAAATGGGCATTCTGTAAAAATAATTTTTACATATGCAAGCAAAGTGGACGAAGTTCGCTCGATACTATGGCTTACATTTCTCGCAGGACGTAATTAATACGTTCAATCCTCGTCGACTTCATGATTCTTTAATCTTAAATTGAACTTTTAAACATTTCTATTCGGCGCTGCCATGCATCATGGGAATGCTGATTAATCAAAAACGGCCACAGTTGAAGCGTCTTCTGAACATTGAAAATACAAATTAGATAATGTGAACACCTATTTGACGGAAGGTGGTGACGCAGTATCGTTTTGTATTGTAGTAGATCTTTTGGCTATTTGCAAGCTAGTGATATACCATGTACGTTACCTAAATGCTGGCGTACTTTGTGAATATCACGTGAGGGGATTTCCACATGAACAGCTTTCAATGTGTAGTTCCTCCACGTTAGAAGTTATCAACTGGATGCACAAGGCGAGCCCAACGCGAGGCAGGTATGACTTCATTTAATATCTTACTACTAACGAGTACGTGAGTTCGTCTGCTTCCTGTTGCTCGCATGAACCCTCAAATATCCCATCCCATCCTCTGTGTTGTACAGCAAAAGCTATTTGTTCAGCAGATCGAAGCATGCAGATTGTGGCATCTCGCTTCGTAATGCAATAGGGTTATTCAATAAATGATGCATTTAAAAAAGCTAGTTTTTCAACAGCCTTACCTTTGAGGTAACGGTTTGACAGCTGACTTGGCAAAAGACAGCTTTTGCAATCATGAACAGTAGCTGACGAATGAATGGTCATTAGCGTACATTGTTCAATCTGTCAGTAAATGGTTAAAGGCACTTTAGTTGTACTGAAAACGTACTCTGGCAGCATAATTTGTCATCACCTGCCAAAAACATGCAATTTTTTTGCAGCGGGGGCTTTTTCATGCCCATGTTTTGGCAGTTCGCTTCTTCAAATAACTGGGTGTTCAACAAGAAGGAAAGGTGGAGCAGTTGATTGATAAGTGACTCACGCTTTATTCCCCTTTCACTGGTTCCTATCAAGCAAGTGGCAAGTCGGTTGTTTGAGCACGGTTGAGCATCGAAGCAATGGAATCGAAGCATTGCAGCAAAACTACCGCCAAGCTTTTTTGTTTTCATTTCATGAAAGCTTTACCATCCTTTCGTGAAAATGATAACATCAACAGGAACAAAGTCCGTGATTTCTCCATCGAACTGTTGAACCCCATTACCATGCCGATCTTTGGAAACATCATAACGGCTCATAATGATACCGTGTAAGTAACCTGGCAGTTTAATATTAACTTCAAGTTGCTCCTTGCCACATATTACATATGACGAATACAGTGTTTAGCAGAATAGGAAAAGGCGCAATTACGACAAGTGCCTTCATCTAAAGGTAAAAGTACGAACTTAAAAGAGAACTATCCGTGTTGAATGTCCAGCATGCGTAGCATAATGTTTAACAAAAGATAAACATAATGTAAATAGCTCTCCACGTTTGTCCAGTTCAAGCACTTAACCGAGGCTGCTTCGTTCAGTAAAGTTTACTCGTTTTACTTTCACTTGGAACAGATGACCATGTAGTAATCGCAAATTCAGGTCAGCACATCGTTGGAGTTACTTAACAGACGAACGAAAGATGAAGTTGGAAACCTGCCGATCGCTTTCTGCCATAGACAATGGAAAAATATTCCGCAGGTATTCGTGGTTTCATTGGATAACATGTTCGCCCCGTGCTGAAGCGCTTCTTTGAATTTACCAGATTAGTGCAGTAAGCTGATAAAAGCAGTGGTATAATGAGGACTAGGGCAGAGCAAACTAACAACAGGGAGGAATTCAATTCAGCCAATTCCATACAGCTGGACTTGCGTTATCGTGGCATGTATAAGATAAGATCAGTGTCTTTTCATGCGCAGTTCAGTTTTGTTTAATTGGCTGCTTAAATAACAAGAAACAATATTTTTAAAACAATTTCGCGAAAGTGAATTTTTCGGCACGCACAAAAATACCATACATACCTTCCTGTGAATTACGTCAGTTCGC
This sequence comes from Trichuris muris, assembly GCA_000612645.2. Taxonomy (NCBI): domain Eukaryota; kingdom Metazoa; phylum Nematoda; class Enoplea; order Trichinellida; family Trichuridae; genus Trichuris; species Trichuris muris. The sequence continues at coordinate 3,830,233 of CBXJ02000361.1, forward strand.
TCAAGTGTTCGAACATTAGTGTCCACTGAGCCTCAGCGTTTCCAATGGTCCTGACAAGCAAACGTCTTGTTTAGCTGTAATTCCCCTACTTGCGCACTTAAGAGCCGAAAGCGCTCTTTGGCGACGACCTTGGTTTCCGCTAAATGGATGGCCAAAACTTCGTTGATGGCCCATCAATTTGATTAAGACCAAAGTATCTAGTAAAGCAAAGCAACATTACTGAACGCCAATTGCAAAAGCAATTTTACCTAGGCCGACTATCCTTCTTACGGAATTCTGAACATCTTCCTCTGATATCGTAATCTGCTGTTGGTACTGTTGTGGTTGCAACAATGGCATCGCTCCACCCATTGTTACCCAATCATCATTCTTAATTTCTTTTAATGTACACCGGTTTTCTGGCTTTTTATGGAGCATACGCTGCAACAAGTTCTTTAGCTGTGGACTAACAGGAGGGCTGTAAGTGGACAAATTGAGTAGTCGGCGCAAGTGAAAACACTGCACCTCACTTTTCTGGAATGCAAAGAGCCTCTGTCCTTATTTTTCTGTACAAAGCAACAACGTAATCATCCGTGAACGGTACTTGTCCGAAAACAAATGCAAACAACGTAATTCCAAGGGACCATACATCCTGTGCCTGAATTATTATAATCTCATCAACGAACTCGCTGTTCTTGGTGAATCGAACTTACGCGGCCGCTGTAAAAATGATCCTTCGCTTCTGAAAACAGCATGATGTAGCCCGTTTGTTGAAATGAAGCGTTAACAGTCCTATGTTGCGAGATGCTAAAGTGAGGCCGCTGTCTGCTTTCGCGCATTCTAGCTCTTTATCACTTTTGCAATGAAATATCATTTTCTCATACTCCAGGCACCTATACTTTCAAGTTATCAGGAATATATCAGGAATATACGCCCCATTTAAAGTAAGTTCCAAGTTTATCCTGCGATATAATTCGACACATTCATTTTCATTACTGACGAACAGAAGGACTGAATGTTCTTTGAAAATTGGTAAAGCTAGTAATAGATCGAACAGTTCATCACTGCTAACGTACCTTGCAGGGCCTCCGGCGCCATGAAGGCAGGAGTACCAGCGGTGTCATTCAGCAGGGCGTCCAATCCTGTGAACTGGCTAGAAACTCCGAAGTCGCTTATCTAATTATAAAATTAGAAAAGCTGTGATTTAACCAATTTGCTAGCTGTCAAATGTTCTACCAACCTTAAGTGAGTCTGTCTCAGTGAGCAGAAGGTTCGAAGGCTTAATATCTCTATGGACAATTTTTTGGCAGTGAACTAAAATAAAGAGTTTATTGTATACCTGCCAAGCGTGCAAACACGGTGATAAAAACTATACGGTATTCCAAACCAAGCACTGCATCTCGAAAGTGTCTTCTAGCAACGTTCTCAGACAGCGGGGAATCTGTTGGGATTTCCAGAACCGGTCTGAAATGGCTTTGCTCGGAAAGTTGGATGACTCATTCACAACTTCGCACCCTTTTTTCATGTATTCAAAAACTGCAATTATCTTATCTCAAATGCATAATGCAAAGTGGCAAAGGCTTGAGCTAACGCACCCATGAATAAGTAATCGTTCTTTGCGTCGTCCAAAACCTGAAAGCAAGCAGGTTCACCGTCGTCAACGAACGCTATCGCTGAAGGGAAAGTAGCTCTCTCAAATGTGATGAGCACATCGTCGAAATATTAATGAATGTACATTTCCCTTAGAATCAGAACGGCAAGTAAATATTAGAAAACGTTCATAAGTTAAAGTAAACATATGGTTTCTAAACACGGGGTAGGATCTCATGTATTTATTGACAAAACACGGTAGTGAAACCTGTGACCAACTAACTTCGATGACGGAGCTTTCGAAAACATGAGACGTTTTCGAAAGCTCCGTCATGGAAGTTAGTTAGTCACGGGTTGCACTGCCGTGTTTTGCGAATAAAGACCTTCATAATTTGCTACAAATCCAATCTTACCTCTATTAGCTTCACTATATTTGGATGGTCCAACTTCTTTTGTATGGTAACTTCGTCATAAATTCGTTCCAAGGGATTTATGTTAGCCTTCCTGTGCTCACCTTTTCTGGAAGGCGTACAACCTAAGTACAACTATAATTATACTAATTTAATTTCTTGAGAATGACGCTTGCAGATCAGCGCAAATTTTGAACCGCAGGATACATTTCCATCCATTGGCACCTAAATGCTAATTAGCAGCATGCATCACTTTGCTTGAATTTTATTGCATACAGAACATCTGGTTGCGCTGTCGTTATGCATTATCGGCACCTTTTCGTGTAAACTTAATAACTGACACGGTTACTCATTGTTTATCTAACAGTTCGTAGTTTTCAGGGTGCTTCATATTCCGTCTTCAGCGGATAAAAACATATAGTAAGATAGTATGACAGCCACCGTTGAATATCATCCGCTGATGACGGGACACGGTTGGTCCCGAAAGCTTAGGGTAGTTTTTGTATAATAAACTTCATTCAACGGTGGCTGTCGTACTGTCTTACTATGTTTGGTTACACCATTACAAAAAAATTCAATTTTTAATGATGACAACATACTGAAACGACAACATGTGCAGGTAACAGTACTCACTAGTCGCACTTTCTTTAGACTTTCTGGTTTGAGATTTGTTACAGGAGTTTGCAAGAAAAAGTAACGTTAGGGAGCTGAAACAAGTTCTCTTTTGAGAGATTCTTCTGCGTATTAATGTTATTAAGTTGTGCTACTATTTTTATTGTTTTATATAGATATCCCGTTGAAGCGTCAATGGCATATCCATAGAAAACAAGGGAAACTCCGTCATACTGCTTTCATTATTAACATTTTCTGGGTATTGCTAATGCCTTCTCAGAACAGCTATAACAGCAAGAAGTCAGGATGATCTTTATAACGACTGGACATAACCTTTTGTGGATATTTATTAAACTATTATTTTCAGAGGTTTCGGGGCCGCTCACGTCCCGTCTTCAAAGGCAAAAGTAAAAAACCATCGTGTACGTCAGCTGTTATTCGTGCGTACGTTCCTCTCGCTAACGACGGGCACGAACAGTCCTGCAATCTCCGGAGGAAAGTAACAATAATTGAATGAAATATTTACAACAGTGCACTCAAGCTCTTAAAGAAGGTAAAGTTAAGTCATGCCGTTATCAAACATCTAATATTAAGCGATTCAGTTTGTAACAATGGACAGCCTAATGGAAAACCGTCGAACAAGCGAAAATTTTCGAAATACCAAAAGAATTGCAAAACGTTTTAGCTTTATTGTACATATTGTTATCGCGTCCATGGCAAAGACTTACGCAGTGTTCCAAACTTCTTCAATATACGACGCTTGTCTACTATTTTCATAGCCTAAAAGGTAAGTGAATGCATATTTTGCTGATTGATGAATCAGCATACTCACGTAATATTTATGCGATTTTGTATGACGAGCCAACTTTACTGATCCATAGTTACCCTGAAATTAAGATACTCAGGCGCATATCAAAACAGGTTAACAGCTTTTTCTTTGGAGTAGGCATGTATGTTAATTGACCTGACAGAACAATATGCATCAATACGACATTGAACAGGCAGTGTTGGGTTTGCCTCTCCTCATGCTAATTCAAATTTACGCGGAATCATGCTTAATCATTATTATAATTATAATTATTCCATTGGTGACTGACGCCATCATTCAAAGTGCTTGCTTTAATATGTCGTAGGTTTTAGGCTATGAGGAATCCCGAATGCCACAGCATAATAAAGCAGTTGTGGACAGTGGCATTATGTAGTTACGAAAAATACCAGTGTTGTATAATTAGGCTGTTACCAAATATTCTACACTCAAATTATATCATATCAAGGCGCTTTATTTGTATATTGCTCGCCACGCTGTTTGCGTCGAAGACAGGACATGTACGGTCCCCAAAGCAATGTTCTCGAAATAAAATTCGAGCAGATATTCTACCGCAAAATGGAACACAGCCCTTTAAAGGTCTATTGTTTAATTATAGTCAGTCTGCGGAAAGAAATATTTGACATTAACAGGATTTTCGCAGTGTTCTGAAATAAATCATGGCCAGTTATATTATTATTCAATAATTAATCCCTGACGGCTTGCTATAAGCCTCGTAAAGTTTTTGGTGGACAGGGAATAATTAGCAACGTCGCAGGTGATACGCAGCTCAGTTTGGAAACCACTTTATCTATGAATTCCAACGCAATAGACAAATTAAACTTCCTTTATTTCTGTTAACAATAAGGGCTATGTTAAAATTATCAAAGGTAATGTGTAATATGACAAACAATGGGGTTTCTCGTGAGAAACCTACTGTTACCGATTTTAGCAGACAACTTCAAAGAATACTTAGAAGAAGTGGCGTTTTCCACAGAAAACCTGAACTGTTATCTGGAGTTTTTTTAATATACGGCGGCAACATCTTCGCAATAATTAAAAGAGGGGAAGAACAAGGTTCTTGGTTTACCTAAATAGCCTCTTCCCAGTAGCATATCTTTCATCATTGAAGTGGAGAATCACAATAAGATACGTTTCCTAGGTGTTCACATCACACGAAGAAACGGTGAAATTAAAATCAGCAGTCTACAGGAAACCGACAAACACGATCACATACTTGCGCTACAGCTCACATTGTCTGAGATACACGTTTATAGGTATCGTCTATGGTATGACGGATAGCGGCCTCAATGTTTATGACGAATAGTATTTGGAAAAGGAAATACGAATCATGGTAAGGACTCCGCAATATAGCGTTATTCTATGCACTTTATTAGATCAGTGATACAGAAGAAAATCAAAGAAAGACCGTCTAGCAGAATCCCCAACTCACAAGACGCAGCCGCTTCTATTCCTACACTAGCTCTACCATATTATGATAGCCTAGGGGAAAAGATAAAGAGCTTGACAAGCACTTTGGGTTGTATGACGTACTTCGACTCAGCACGCAATCTTAAGAGCATATTGAGGAATGATGAGACTAAAATACCATATGTGATGTCGCAAGGATGTGTGAATCACACTGCATGCAATTGTTTGGCCAACTGCATAGGAGAAACTGGTCGTACATTAAATGAAAGAATCAAATAACACGTCGAGGATATCATGAGATACATCAGTAGAAGAATCGGAGGTATATCACAAGCATTACGTCCAAACACTGCTATGGGAAAGTTAGTATGAACTTCCATAGCGGTAGAACATATCCCACAGTGCGAACAGCATTTCAAGAGAGATAAGCTATCCAAATAAAGCCCTTTCACGGGTAAGATTAAAGAGGCCCATATATATATATATGACACAACGGACAAGATCAAAGGACCCGCAGAAGAAACACCAGGTGTTGCATACCGGATCTCTTGTGACTGCCACGCCTCCTATATAGGAGAGATGGGCAATACTTTATTTCAAAGATTTCGAGAACATATGGCCGCTGTGACACGCTTCAAGAACGCACAACAAAGGCTAAACGGTATACAAACAAGACGACGAGGAGGACCCCAAACATTGAGTCCTACCAAGATAATGGACGAATCAAAAAAACATCCGCGGTTGTTGAGCATATCTCTCAATGCTCACGCAACCTCTACCCAAACATTATTTGCCGTGAGAGGCATTTCCACCTTAGGCAAATAAAAGAGGCCTTTTTCATAAGGCACAATGACACTATCAATCGTGACAAGGGAAGGGAAGTCAGTGAAGTATGGGATGCAATTATCAATAAAAGCAAATGTTGCACCATACAAACTGATCACCTGACCCAGACTATATATACCCATCGAGATCAGGATTCCCTTACACAACCAATAAATCGCTGACGACGGAACAAGATCGTTCTGAAAGCTTCGAAAGGTTTACACAGTGCTCTGTCATTTTCCTAATAACTGCCCATCCATCCGTTGGTAGACCGTTGCTTCCGTTAATTTCAGGCGCTACGAATACGCAAGAACGGGTACAAGCCGTGAATACTTCAAACATGCCAAGACCCGTTACAAGACATCCGATCTATGTGACACAACAACTGATTATACAAAGAGCAAAGTATGTTTCTGAGAAACATGGAAACGCTTATTGGGAAGAAAAAAACTATCTTGAACTCAAAGAACTTAGGTTACTACAGCCAATATCTAGTCCACTGTCTAGCTGATAATGGGGTAGTCTATATTTGAAAGCTTTGAATATTTCAAGTAGATTGGAATAAAATCAGCAGGATTAATTGCGTGAAAATCAACGGATGTCAACCTTTTAGTGAAAACTGCAAAGAAACATAAGGAAGCAAACCTGGCCAATGTCTCTCATTATTTCGTATTCCCGGATTGCAATAGGCTCTTCCGCTTCGTCATTTGTACTGCAATGGTTCGAATATGCGAACGGTAAGCAGTCACTTGACCGGTTAAACTGGTTGAAGGATCTGGATTTTCGAACTCCAAGCCAAGCCGTTTCAGGACAGTCGCCACTCTGTGCCTGTTCAGAAGGAATGAATAAGCAACTCTGACCATGCATGATGTCTTGGTAAAGGGACATCTCGCTGACGTTCTCAGACAATTCGAACGACCCAGAGATCTTGTTTGACGAAGTGTACCAGCTCTCGAATTCAGCAGCGTGTTAGATGCTCTGCAAACGGCGCACTTTAGAAGGATCTGAGCCACCAAGCCCAGTGGCGGTTGGTTCTCCAGACATCACTTGTCCTCATCGTGACATCATAAAACATGGGCCTAAATTAACTTTGCCGGAGCAGAATTGCAGAATGGGTTGAATAATTAATCAACTGATGGCGCTATTTCAATTTAAGAAACATGCTTGAAAATTTAAAAGACAAATGATTGGTCTAGTGGAAAACGACGAACAAATGAATGATGTCATCAGAATGAACAAAGTGGCTATTCAGAATGGAAGACAGTTGCAATTCGAAATTTTGACTTCAAGCCAAAGGAAGTCTTCAATTCAGCATTGGAAGGTTTCTGTTGAGCACAAAATTTGCCTCGTTTTGTATTCTTATTTAACAGTACGGCATGTTTACTTCTTTTTGAGTGTTCATCAGCTTCCTGCGAAAGAACAACTCATCAGGGCAGCGCTGGTCATCAAGGCTAAAACTGATCATTCGAAGAAAGGCCAGCTGGACATATTACCTACATTAAGCCACTTCTGCAAGTTCTGAACGCCCGTGTGATTTACGCTTTTCAGAAAGGCACCGCGCACTCCGGAATATTCTACGTCTTCAGAGAATGAAGAAGCCTAGTGCGACTGCGCTTGAAGCTTCCTGTTGAAACTAATGGAAACACGATTGTGCCTGACCTATTATGACATCATGATAAGACATTATTGAGAAAACACGGCAGAACAACCCGTGGTCGAAAAAACATAGGTGAACTACGCAGCTTTCGAAAACAGCACTTGTTTCTTCGAAAAACAAGGGTCGTTTTTGAAAGTCCCGTAGTTCACCTACGTTTTCTCGACCACGGGTTGTTCTGTCGTATTTCCTCAATAAAGACAAGATCCTATCCCGCGCTCAGGAATCCTATCTTTACTTTAATAACACATTATATTCCAGTTCATCAAAAGCGTTTCCTGACAAGTTCGATGGCGTCATACAGCTAAAACCGTCCAAACGTTTGGAATGCGTGATTACTGATCAATAGATGAGTTCAGTTTTATTTCCATGAGATGGGCCAACCAGAAGTTAGAGAGCACAGTTACAATATCCAAATGCAAGCTAGCTATGGACTCCACACAGAGAGCACAACTTCATGTTGCTAAAACATAACTTCACTGATGCATTCAATCTTTGTTTGCATCGCTTGTTACATAACGTGCTCATGCGATCCTTGCTGGTGTAAACAGAAGGCAGCCAGTCAGGGAAGCCCCAGAAATAAGAAAAACAAAACATGCACACAATAGCAACGCAAAGTTCTTGGAGAGAAAGAAATAATGTCCAACTGCCTTATTCTAAAACATCTGATATTCAATAGCCAAAAGAGATTGCAAAAATGTGAACCAGTGATTACACTGAATGTTAGAATGATGGAGTAGAAAACTAACATATTAAAAGCATTAGTATACACCGGAGGCTGTTATAAACTAACGGAGGCTTGAAATACTGTTGGATTAGAACAATTTTCCCAGTTGCAACTGGCATGGTTTTACTACAGCAAACTCTTAGTGTAAAGCATTGTAACCTGACCCTTTTATCACTTTATTATAAATTTTGAAGCAAGAGGAATTAGTAACAAGGTGTCTCATACTTATGAGAAATAAGAAAAGATACGGTATCCTTGTTCAACAAGCTTTAATTGGCGAAGCTTTCGGAACGTACGTGTTCCGTCATCAGCGCGATTCAAAGTGATGATCGCGCTGATGACGGAACACGTACGTTCCGAGACTTTGAATCGCGCTGGTCGCTGATGACGGAACACGTACGTTAAGACTTTGAATCGCGCTGATGACGGAACACGTACGTTCCGAAAGCTTCGCCAATTAAAGCTTGTTGAACAAGGATACCGTATCTTTTCTTATTTCTCATAAATTTATTATAAATTTGCAGAAATCCTCCCTGAGCAAGCATTTGATAATTTGTCCTACGAAAAGATAAAGCACGTCGAATTCCAAATGTCTGAACGTTTCGTCCACTTCTAAGAAAAACTGAACAGAACTTAATACTTTAATCAACAATCATCGCGCAAAATTTCCTTGCTAAATATTTATCCCAGCTTATCAATCCAACGTGCAGAATAAAATTAAAATAAGGCGAAGACTCGCTCTCGTTTGTGCCTGAACGATTCCTTCCAGCTTCAGCTCACTCTAACGAGCTTCCATCGTCATCTGCTGTTTAATTGAAACGGAATAGGCCTTGAGCGAGTGACAAAGTGAACTGCTGCGTCTGAATGATATATGATGTCGAATCGGTTACGTGAAAGCTGCCTCAGAGACAATTAACCGAACTACCTCCCCCTTGGAAAAAGCGACGTTATACTTAAGCAGCTGATGTCTATCCATATGACAAAGATATTTAACAAGCGCAGTAAACAAGTTCAGAATAAACAAACCAACCATTTCCGCATTTATTGCTCTTCGAAATGTCTTAGGTAGCCATTTCGTTCTAAGGTTTGTGAATCATTTCTGCCAGCAGTTGTTCAAATCCAAATCTATTTTTCGTAACGGGGTCGATTTGTAAGAGATACTGCGCAGCCAGTCTTTGGTTCAGCAAGCTACTCAGCTCAACCAACCAGACGAGCGACATCCGCTATCAGGTGGAACCTTGACCCGTCCAGCATTTGTCGCCCATCCGGTCAGTCATGCCGAGAAGCGAGCATCCCTCCCACTGACCGCGACAGTGACCAAACGAGAAATGAGTAAGGCAGTATCAAATCCCTTGACCGTCGACGCTTTTTCTTCTTTAAACTCATCGGATTTAAAGTATTCCCGCCAGCTGTTTTCCATATGCAAAACATCTAGCTCCAACCTGCGGATTCTTCTGCCTTTGTCTTCTCCCTTGGGGTCCTGTGCCCTTTCAAACGCAACCTATCGTGCGAGTATCACAGTCACCTGTGACTGTGATACTCGCACGATAGGTTGCGTTTGAAAATTTGCACTGAAGATGGGACCAATAGAGGTCCTGAAAGCTAAGCTATTTAAAGTAAAGCATTGGTGAACGGGTATGTTCTGTCGTTTTCTCACAATATGAAACTGAAACCCGTGAAAAATCCAATATTCAATTTTCAGAACACTCACTTATTGTGCCTATGGTGGAACTTGCATTGTTTCGAATTGCATTGTCCTAGCGTGCGTCACCTTGTGCAACGATATGCGCAAGGATCATACGCAACAAAGTTCAACGTTAATCTTCGGAAAGGAACTAACATAATCTGCAAATGGAAGTTCGCTCAGCTGTTTAAAAATAAATTCTCAGAACTTCATAATAGCAAGTATTGTTTAGGCATTACGCAGCGGATAAGAAGTGCGTCAGCTACTGTTCTAATCAACTTCAGAACTGACGATTGCAAAACCAGCTAGGAAGCCTGACAAAGCGACTAGCGAGAAAGACTGAAGGGATAGCGGTTGCAGTGAAGGTTCGTAATAACCATAATATCCATAGTCCCTCTTCAGAGAAACACGCTGAAGACGGGACAAGGTCAGTCCCGACAGCTCCGTGTGATTTGCTTATGATTTAACGGGATTGAAGCCGTGATTTGAAACAAACAAATGAGCTACAGTAATTACACATACATATTAAATGAACCCAAGGAAAAGATAATTAGTTGCGGTGCTGCATAGAAAGTGAGGCAGCTGACGTTATGCAATGTGGAATGCCCTGCATTGAGGATATAATTCTTTGCAACAGGTGGATATTGCTTCGCCTTCCTGAATCAGCTTATACCCATTCCCAATGATCAATACGTGTAGTTTTACGACAAAAGCTCAAGTAATGGCATGTAAGGCAGCGATTATGTAAACATTTTGTTTAACACACCGTTTTCAAAATGAAGCTGCTCCACTGTCTGCCGAACTTGGCTGGAGTTAGTTGCACTAAGGCAGCAAAGCAATATCATTCTGAAAGCTACGTATTACTAAAGATTGGGTTCATCATGATTCGTCGTTCGTAGTATTCACAATATTTTCCTGAAAGCCGCATATTGTTGAAGATTCAGTTCATAGCCGAGTATTACAAGATGCATTCCTACTGTCAAAATCAGCGAGATGCATTGGATCGCAATTTGAACATCGATGAAAACAGTGCTATGAAATCATCATCCCAGGAATTCTACTTTGCTTGTCAGATGGGAAGCATTGTTTAGCGTGTGGAACTTGCTGAAGAATTTTGCAACTTCAATCCTATTGATATTATTTGGGATAACGTATTGAAAATATGGAATATAATGGAAATTACTGAGGATCGTGATTGGTGAAAGAGAATCTAATGCCAAACAATAATGAACACAGGAAGCAAAATACTGGGAACTCAGCGTAGCATGTGACAATTCCTAGTATACCTGCAACGTCGCATAAAGCCAAAAGTTGGTTAAGGTACTTTACATCAAGAATGTTCGCATACGTTTATGCAGCTGAAAGTTTATCAGCAATGACAAGTAAATAATCTATTTCACTCGTTCTAGGCAAAGCAAAGTATCCGTCGGTTTCTTTCGCACATTCTGAGTATTCTCAGCATGGCCACATATAGCAAAACGTACTGTTGGGCATGCTTATACCAACAATGAAACAATGAGCACCCCGTTTCACAGTCGTGAATATTATCCCTGCACCTTCATCACTCAATCAGTTTGTAACAAGGACTACTAGAATTCTTAACCGGAAAGTACACCACAGCACACAAATTTACTTAGCACGTCAGCAAAACAAAAAAGTTCAAAATTTCCCATAGGGTTCCCTGTAAAGGTTTGCTGTGACACCAAAAGTACTGCAGATCAAAGCGAGTAGTATATAAATTTTTATTTTAAAGGATATAGCACACTAGTTGATATTTCTCAACTGCTGTTTATTTGAGTATACTCCTGCAATTGCAAAAGTTTTGAAAAGCATTCCCTACCTTCAAACGATCAGGCTATGCCATTTGCTCATAAGGAGGGAAGACACGGGCGCGCGCAGACTGCGGTGACGATTGCATTGCCATTCATGTACACGTAGCACCCTTTTGTACAATTGTAAACCAATCCTCCAACAAGCACGTACCATGACGAAATTGATGCGCCGGGTTTTTCACGAAAGGAAATGGAATAAATGTTCCGCAGGTCTCCTAAAATTACCAATGGGGCTTTGGGAGATTTGTCGGCAAATTGCAAAGCGGAGCTTCCATGATCAGCAAAAACCAACTCGCTTGCATCGATCCACCTCGTAATGATTTACTGCCCGCGTCCATAAACCTCAAAACTGAATGGCAAAATTACGCGTCCATAGATGTGCAATTTGCAACGGAAGGGTGAATCTTTGGAACCCAAGAGCAAAACATAAATAGCTTCGTAAACACGAAGTTGTCATGGAGAATTTATAAAATAGATCAAAGTATCAACGCAAAAATAGACGGTTTTGATGTTTGGGAATATTGAGCATGGAAGAGTAGACCAGGCATCGATAATATGATATTACTGAATATTGGCACTTTCTTCTCGAACCAAACGGAGCTCTGTTTACACTTGCTAGCGTGTAAACGGTTGGCGAAGAAATTCTATAGATTTATTGAGCCGCTGCATAGGCAACCTTGTTGGCCATGCAAGCGCATTGCATGAGAATGGATGAAGCGGTACACTTTTTTATAACAGGATAGAATTGTCTAGAGGTAAAAGTTGCGGGTGACGTTGACGTTTTCAGCTTAATCCCCTCAGTCCACCATCCCCGGGCAAAGAGAATGAACCTTACGAAAAAGCAACGTTGACAGGTGCGTGACGTGACTCTGATATGAAATTTTATATTATTAATATTTATCCTTATTCATCAACTCCGGAGTACAAAATCATTATTAACAACAGCAGAAGCTAAATTGCTAAGTTCTCTAAAACCAGACTCACATATGTACTACAAAGATGCAATGACAATCATACAAAAATTATCCAGTGGGCGAGACATTTGCTAGAACATAAGTGACTAACACATACGCGCTCTTTATGAAGTCCATACAAGGCAACCTTAATACGAATAAGAATGTAATTTATGCGCCCACGGATCCGAAGTCCACCTTTGCATCACATGTTTGAGCAGTTGCAAACCCAAATGAATGCAACAACAATCAAGCAGTAACTATTATTAATGATCTGCCAATTATTAATAGTAATGCACAACTTTCATCGAAAGACTGCATACGAAGTGGTTTTCTGATAATCGGATTTTTAAGTCTACATGTTTGTGACATTTCAAAGGAGAACTACGGCACATTGTTTTTCAACTATCCAAGTGAAAATCCTGAAGCGCTGCTAGTGACAGGTTGCTTTGGATGGACAGAAATAGCAGGAACATGTGGAATAAACACTAACAAAGCAAAACCTGGAAACAAAGCGAAAACCCTCAAAAGCAGCTGTTAAAGTGGTGAATGATAAAATGCAGACTACGTAAAAAGAACAGACAAGTGATAGGCGTCAACAATTTTGGCCCAATCGAAGCGCTACCTTACATTACGCCTGCATTCTTTTGCTTAGACCAATTTATCCACATTGAACGTACGTTGTGCATGATTTAACTGGTCTGAGTTCCAAAATGAATGCAATCCACCATCATTGTTTTCGTATGTAAAGTACCAAAACATGCATCATGTTTAATCAATGAAAATGAACCATGTTTTACGCAGAAGGACTAATGCGGATCCATTTTCAGGCGACTGATATTCAACAGTCCGTCCTAAAGAAAGGCCTGACGCAAAATATTTGCTACTTACACTAACATAATCTTCTACATTTGGAAAATAACTTCCAACTTTGAAGATTTGACCGCTAAAAATGTTATGGCAATCGGAACATGCTTTGAAGTATAAAAAGGAATGATGGCTGCTATTACTGTTTTGGCACAAACGATGACAATTCCTATGCCCTGTTAGCTCTTGCGAGCTTGAATGGGCTACGTGCAAAGAGTAATAATTAAACGACAGGAGAGATGAACATAAGTCGCTTGCAGTGCCCAGAAGAAATAACACATTGATTGAATAGTGGTGGTTCAATTAAACTCGTTATTCTTGGGGGCGGCTTCATCAAACGCATGGTAAAACTATGGCAGTAAAGCGGCAGGTGAAATTGAATTCATTCGTCTAGTTTTCATCCTGCATTTTGGAAATACGCATACTGTACACTGTGCATCTTTAACACTGCGACGCTGAAGACGGAACAAGGATGTTCCAAAAGCCCGACTAGTGTTTTTGCTCGGTCCTTACTAACAAAATTGGTTTTGCACCTTTTACTGCACAGCCTCATGCGCAATTTCAGAATAGGCAAATACACCGCATAATTGCAACACATGTACGCCTTCAGGTTAATTGGCCTTTTGAGGAATTTTGCTCAATAAGATTCCAAGAACTGTCCATTTCAGTGAAGCATACTGAATTGGTCTTCTGTCAGTGCATTCAGTTGAAATTTGTCACATTCACGGTTGACAACACTAGCGTGCGTAATGAAGTCATCACTTCCTCGTTTGGAAAGTTTTAAGCAAACTGTCATCTGTCAGTCATCACCTTCTTGTCTATATAAACGTAATTATTGATGCGTAGACAGAATCTTCCCGTTTCACCTGACTTGCGCACTTGCACAGTAAACAGTTGACCTCTCAATTACGGAACGACATAACACATACGCTGTTATTAATAGAACAAAATTTACACTGATATAATGAAAAAGGATATTAACAATAAGTTGCTGGCGAAATGCTACGCGTTCGCTGGACAGATCAAAAACGATACGACATGCGCATGAATAAAATTGATCTTCAGGGCAGAACAGATAAGAAAATCCAGTTTTATGCTGCAAGATAAGTGAGTACTAAAAATATTCTTACTTAATATCTCGACTTTCAGATTTCACGACAACGATATGCGCAAAGCTGCACAGAAGCAGGGCGAGCAGCTGGTCGAGCGTCCGTTGTCATTAACTTCAAAATAGAAGTACCAAACTAATAAGACTGCAAAATCCATTTTGTAAATTGAAAGATACTAGTTCGCGGCCCCCAAGGGAACGCTGCAATTGAGCGTCCGATTCAAATTGGGAATAGCGAAAAGTATTAATAAAACGACATGGCACGCTTCCATCGATTCCATGACCGATTTTAATATGCAGGCCACACTAACAATACTTGGAGTAAGGAAAAACAGCTGGGATGCTAAACAACAACCTCTGTGTCAAGGAAATTTAATTTCTTCGACACTGAAATCAATAAGTGGTAATTCCATTGATCGATTTTGTTCATAAATTTTATTTTGTTGGTCGGTTTACCGAAAAGAGTAAAAGCGCTGTTTCAGCATCGAAGTTCCGCCTCGTTTCGTCCCAGTGTGCGCATTTATAGACAGTCTGACAGCATCGGCCGAATTAGGGATTTTGAAATAGAAGGGAACAGTAATGTAGTGCAACTGAAGAGCCATGCACTTCGCAATACTTTGCTCAGTTTGGCCTAATGAACAACCAGTCAGAGGTTGAGAAAGAGTAAAGTTTGCTGAAACCATATTGCATATTACAAAGGCTGTGTAGTTAATGAAGCGCTGATGACACGATATCAAGCAACAGATGCAAATATAAAAGGACATTCATCCCTGGAAACCTCTTTTCCTATTTATATAGCTGTATACCTAGTGACCGTGCCATATCAATTACAGTCCATTCGATATACATAAATGTATATAATACCTGTATGTACGTCTTTCCTACCCATGAAGCAGTGACTGACCAAATCAATTAAATCGGTGAGGTCCTCATATTTCACAAAACACCATCTACCATTTCAAGCCGCTTTTACTTTCCTCATAAATATACGGCTAAAAATCATACAAATATTTCAACAGAATGCTTTTACGTGGACACCTTCCCTGTTTAATAAGTATTAATATTTTGACCCCAGAATGGAGTTCACTCAATCCAACGCTGCTCCACAGAAGTAAGACCGTCATCCAACTTCAAGAAGAGCACAAATTGCTATTCCCACTTGGCATTTGTTGTAGAGGCAGAAACAGTCATCCTAATACGCCTATTCAGCATGAACGTTTCTGTAAGACAGCGACTGACACCTTATTTGCACTTTAACATTCGTAAGTGTTCTGAAAAGAACCATCGACTTCGCAGGCATTTCTTAACGGCATGAGCTCTCATGGGAAGCGACAAACGCGCAGTAGTCGATTTCAAAATAAAGCAGGTTCTTCTAGGAAAAACCAAGCGTAAAATGCTATTGTCGTCAGTGGAGACAAGGACTTTAACGAATGCACGAACGATTGTGAATGTTTTGACTAGCATTAGTCGAAATTAGTTACTTCAACTGATGATTTCCTATTGATATATTTCAATGAACGCATGGGCAAGCAATCAGCCACGATTGTGTCACTCACAGCAAACCTTAAGAGCCATTAGTGCGAAGTCAAATAAGATACGCCCCGTTACTTTGAAGTAGCACGGTGCGTTAGGCTATTTCTAAAAGGGACATATGCCAATTTCTGGAATGACTTTCCATAAAATCCATCCATATACCCTAGAATCGATGAGCACTACACGCCTGTTGTCTTCGAACAGATCACAACAGGTGGCTTTTCCGGAACGAAATAAAAATGTTCAAAAAGCAGCACACTTTATAATGATTCATGTGGACCATTTGCTCCTGCCCAGCAAGTGAAACTTAATGAAACAAAAATAAGTTTAAGCCATTTTTTAAAAATGACGTTCAGAATAACTGTGACCCAGTCATTATAAGCCTGTCATAAAGCATTAAACAAGGGGTTCCGAAACACGGGGTAAGATCTCATAATTTTATTGAAGGGATAAAGCGACGAATTGAAAAACGGGCTAGCCTAATCTGAGAGATGATTCTAAAAGATACAAGCTGATTGCGGAAAAGCTCTCGAAAATTACAAGTAGTTGAGTTATTGAAAACGTGGTGTCACGTAAAAGGTTGCTTTTCAGATCTTTAAACAAAGTAATGCTGCCCAGTTTCCATGCATATATTAATAGATGCTGCAGGCCTGTTCATACGGCGAGTTACTAATACTGTAAAGCTTCTACAATGTGAACGTCACACAGTTCCAATTAAGAGAACGCAAGGAGTAGTAAGGCCACTTTTCACTCCATTTATTCAGTTCTTCATAGAACTAAGGCATTGAGTAAGAACGGCAAAACCTACTGAAGGATGGGGCTTGTCAAGGAAGATTCCATGGAGAAGTTAAGCCTTTTTAAAAAGTCGAAACGGATCGAGGATCTATAATGGGTCTTCTATATCAGAGCGCCATAAAGAATAGTCATTTGAGGTGCCTTTTTCAGAAAGCGAAAAGGACAATGTTTGTTGTGCACGTTATTACTGCACAATCTGCTTATTGGTGTTTCAATGAGAGCATAGTAGTTCAGTGAGGTAAGAATTCCATAAACTAATTTGTCCTACCCTAAAATTGACCAAGATGACAGGACAGCTCATACCAAAGATTATGAAACTATTTAATTTACTTACTCTTAATAAATTCGTGACATTTTAAGAAGGCGACATTTGGTGAAACACTTCTTAGGCGATAGGTGATGTATTGATGTAGGCTTTAGGGAAAACCGTTCCCATTCCGTCAAGTGGATTTAAACTTTATATAGTAGTACGTTTGCTGAACTTTAATTCATGCAGATAATAGATCGTTTGGTTAATCCTATGCCCATTTTCTTAGTTAATCTGACTACCTGGAAGGGTCAGATTAACTAGTGACAATTCACACCTTTAACAGAACAGGATAGAACAGCAAGAATAGTCATTCCCTACTATTCTGGTGTAGGAGAGCAGATTCAAAAGATATCAAACATGGCGGTACTTAAAGTGGTTTTCAAAAGCCACAATGATTTGAGGTACCTCCTTCGCTTGGACAAATTAAAGACCGGTCCGGGAGAAACTCCAGGAGCAATATACGAAATTAAATGCGGATGTGGAGCCTCATACATTGGGGAAACTGGACAAGGAATTCTTCGTAGATTTGAACATCTAGCGGGAATTAAGAGGCACAGAAATGCTGAAAGAAGAAGTAGAGGGGAAATGTGACCGGACGAGGACGAAAACAGACGAAAGATCCAAAGGAAATAATGGAAGATTGTATTAACGGGTCTGCGGTCGTAGGTCGCGTGGCGGAATGTCCAGAACCCGATGAAAGCTTAAGAATCTTGAGGCTCTGACAGGAAAACAACTATTGGTTAAGGAAAGTTACGAAGCGTTTTACATCCGCAACAATTCATGCATCAACAGGGACATTGGACTTGAAGTCAGTGATATTTGGTCAGTGGTGACTTCTAAAATAGGCTGCTGCAGATGTATTAGTCCCACTTAAAAAAGTACGGAAGGACTAAAAAAGTGGCTCCTTTAAAACACATCGTAATACAAAGTTTAAAGCAAATCGTACACACAACTAGACACTGCACGGAATCACTTTATCTACGCTGAAGACGAAATCATGAGGCGTTTTCGAAAGCTCCGTCATCTGTGTTAGTCATTCACGGTTTACACTGCCGTATTTTACCAAGAAAGACATGAGATCATCCTCGGTGTTCAGATATCCTATTTTTAATTTAATATGGCTATGGCTTTGATCACCCTGTCGGTGGATGACAGCCAACTGCTGTATATCGCTAATTGCGATACAGAATTTCAGATGTGGGAGAAGCTCCAAAAATAGCACGCAAGATCCAGTTTCTGCAGTCAATTGTATCTGAGACGGAAGTTATATGGTATTCGTTTCACATCAGGAACAATGCAGGCGCATATCAACTCCATGTTGGAGGTGGTTCAACCGCTGAGGGGAGCTAGTACGAAAATAAGTACTGGTGAATTGATTGCGGTATTGTTATATGCAGCCTCCCAGAATCTTACTCAGGACTTGTCATGGCCCTCGAAGGATGTGATGAAACGGACCTTTCAGTTGAGTACGTTACCAGCAAAATGTTGGATGAGTACAACGCCGTGTGGAGAGCTATGATCTCAGGGAAAACGACGACGACGTTGCATTGCGGGTGTCCTCAAGAAGGGGTGGTCGTGCACAAAACGGCAGAAAGGATCAGCCATCACGCAAGGAAAACAGGAAATGCTTCTTCTGTAAGAAGAATGGCCATTTGAAAGCGGACTGCGAAGCATTCAGGAAAAGGAATGCGAGGATGATGGCAGTAGTTGAGAAAAAGAGCTTTACTCAGGAAAAGCAACTTTCTTTCGCAACGCGTGAATTCCTTTCCTCAGTCCATGACGACGATTGGATTGTTGATTCAGGTGTGTCCAGTCATATGTCCAGCAGTAAGGCTTTCTGCATTTCGATGCGAGCGTACAAGCAGGAAGTACTCCTTGCAAATGGCGCTGCAGTCCATGCGTCAGGTATAGGAGAAGAATGGCTACATCGTGTCATAGGACGGCAGGACACCCGTTCATAAATGCTTTACTTGCAACGCGTAGCTTTCGGGACCTCCCCTGGTCCCGTCTTCAGCGCAAAAAAGTAACCAACCGTTCACGTGAGTGAAACTGTTCCAAGAATGGCTACATTGTAGATTGCCTCGCGGCAGGGTGCAAGCTTTGCTATTGAAAAACGTCCTATACGTCCCAGAAATTCAAGGAAACCTGCTATCGGCCAAACGAATGGCGGAGCATGGATTCCAGGTAACGTTCAGGAGCATCAAATGCAAGGTAGTACAAGGGACAAGAGTCCCCCAAAAGTTTTGGGGACCTGAGATCTGTTTTACGGTCAGACAAGAAGAAAATCGCAGCAGAAGACACTCCAGGAGTAATTTACCAAATAAAATGTGGCTGCGGTGCGCACTACATTGGGGAAAGCGAACATGGAATGAAACATAGATTCCAAGAACACTTGGCAGGATTAAGACGCTATAGGAACGCAGAAAGAAGGAGTCGAGGGAACAATACAAGATGCCGAGGACGCCTACCAACAAGGACACCAACAAAAATCATGGAAGAATGAATGAATGGGTCAGCTGTAGTGGGTCATGTCGCAGAATGTCCGCAACCCGACGAGTGTTTAAGGATTCTCAGATTAACGAAGGAAAACAATTTCCAGTTAAGAAAAATTAAAGAGGCAATGTACATTAGCCACAACGAATGTATCAACAGAAGTAAGTGACATCTGGTCCACGGTGGCGATAAGAACGAAATGTTGCCAATGCGAAAAAATCCAACATAGACTGTAAATCGAAAATTTAAAGAAGAAAAGGAGTTTAAATAACCTTAACGACTTAAAGAACCTCGATACTACAGACTACAGAATTACACGACTCGTTGTTGAAACACGCTGATGATGAAAACAACAGAGGTTTTCGAAAACTTCGTTAAGGAATAAAAAACTGCTCAGTCATGGGTGTTTAGCCGTATGTACTTGCAAAGATGCAGAAAAAGCTTAGAAAATAGAAGACACAACCATTGCAGAACGGGAAAGAGATGTGGAAAACGACGAAACTTCTCTGCCAGAAAAAGGGATAATCGGAGAGCTGCAAAAGACAACGGAGCACCAATCACCCAAGTTAGTGCCGAGGAAGGCATCTACTATTGAAGAAAAGCAGAATTAGTCGGAAGACGAAGAGACTGCAACGCCGGAATTCTCATTCCGGCGTTCGCAAAGAGCAAACAAAGGTGCCACACCGCAGAGATTGTGCTATCGCGTTGAAGCACCCGTGAAGGAGACGTCATCGTGGGAAGAAATGACCAGTCTTCCGGAACTTGAAAGGAAGAGCTGGACATTGGCTGCAGAAGAGGAGATCAAATCGCTTAAGGATCACCATGCTTGGGAATTGGTTGACCCACCTCCAGGCAAGAAAATGATCACTTGCAAATGGATATTTAAAGCGAAATATGATTCGCGAGGCCGGCTACAAGCATATTAATACAAAGCTCGACTAGTGGCTCGAGGTTCCTCGCAGAAATATGGGCTGGATTATGACGAAATATTTGCGCCCGTGGTTAGATATGACACAGTTCAGATGCTGCTTGCAGTTTCGGCTTTACGAAACGTTACTTGATAAACATGTTTATCAAGCAACGTTCTCCCTTTCTTAGACGTTTTGGTCATTAAGGATGGTACCCATCTTAAGACCACTGTGTACAGAAAACCAACTCATTCGGATCGATATCTACATTTCTCGTCGCACCACCCCCACTCAGTGTTCACTGGTATTATCAACGGGCTGGTGGACAGAGCTGTACACGTATGTAGTCCAGAATTCTTACAACCAGAAATAAGGCACATTATGGATAGTTTGTTAGAGAATGGTTACCCCAGAAAACTCGTTATTGCAGCCATTAACCGGAGACTCAATAATACAAATAGCACAAGAGTGAGATCAAGATCGAATACGACTCTTGTTTTGCCCTATTACAGAGGATTTGCCGAAAATATTATAAAGTTCGGCAGGAGATTGAATTTTGAAGTATACTTCAGTGGTTCGAGTAACATAAATTCTTTACTCAGGAATGATAAGACCAAGGTTCCGGTTTCTCAAGGTGGTGTTGTTTATGAGGTTAAATGTAGTTGCTCCGCCTCGTACATTGGGGAGACAGGCAACACTGTGAGCCATCGGTTTAGTGAACACGTGGCCAATATCACCCGTCACAATAATGCTAAAGCGAGATTGGATGAGACTTTAGTTTGACAAAGGGGCCACCCACAGACACTGGATCCCAACAAAATAATGGAAAACGCTGTGAAATCTCAGCATTAGTGCAACGTGCGGCACAGTGCCAAGGTTCTCTTGGAAAAGGGTGTTTGTGATATCTCAAAGGTTGGACATACTTCAAGAGTCCAAGGACTTTAAAACCGGGGTTTTAAACCTTTACTTCCTGGTTTAAGACTAGACTTCCTTACCACGCTTGTTAGACTTCTTCTGTCATTATCAGCCGCTGAAGACGGGACGCGGTCGGTCCCGAAAGCTACGGTGTTTTTATAATAAAATTCTTTCAAACGGTGAGTGCCGTACATCATCATATCATGTTTCATTACACCGTTAGAAAATCTCCTGTTTTCAAGTGCTTCTTCTGAAGAAAAGCATCTATGGACTGCGACAGTCAGCCAGATGCTAGAACAGGAAAGCCACCGAAGTGCTGGCAGAGCTAGGGTTCTCGTGGAGTCAAGCTGATCAATGCTTGTTTATGAGGAAAGAAACCGGAAAACAGATCACATACGTTCTACTGTACGTAGACGATCTCCTCGTGGCCGGATCCTCAGCGGAGGCAACTGCCTATGTGGGAAAACAGCTGAATACCTATTTCCAAACGAGGGATTTAGGAGATGTCACCCATTACCTCGGCATAGAGATAAAGCAAGAAAGTGACGGCTCTTTCCTGTTATCGCAAAGAAGAAAAATTGCGGAACTGCTCCACAAGCACGGCATGCTGGAACCGAGACCAACGGCTACGCCAGCATAAGCAGGCTGCCTATATAGCCTTCAACAAGAAAGCAAGAGACTGCCTGTCAAAGGGAAATACCGCCAGGCTATAGGCTCCTTGCTTTACTTAGCCACTGTATCCGGGCCAGACATAGCTATGGCGGTAGTAATATTATGCAGGCGCGTCGAAGAACCCACTGAACGTGACTGGAAGTCCGTAAAGCGGGTTATGTGCTATCTGGCCGCAACGATCACTCAAAACTTGCGGTTTTCAGCAAGTGGAGACATGCGACTGGAATGTTATGTTGACGTGGAATGGGCTGGTGACAAAATGGACAGGAAGTCAATCAGCGGCTACGTATTTAAGCTGGGCAACAGCGTCATCGCATGGTCAAGCACCAAGCAATCCATAGTAGCATTGTCATCGACTGTAGCAGAATACGTAGCAGCGTCGCATGCATGGAGACAGTTGATATGGTTAAGGGAGCTACTGGCCGGAGTGGATATTCTCCAACAGTCACCGACCGTCTTCTACGAAGACAACCAAAGCTGCATACGACTAGTGGAGTCTGAAAGTTGCAGCGCTCGAACGAAACATATTGATGTTCGCCATCACCATTTACGTGACACACGAGAACAACGGATTCTCGAGATGCGGTCCTGTCCGACTGATGATATCATTGCTGATGTCCTAACAAAGCCGCTCGGGAAAGAGCGCTTCTGGAAGTTGATCAAGCAATTAGGAATCAAAGGTGAGGCCAACGAAGGTGACATGTGACTGAGAAGGCGCAAGATGTCGAGAAGGGGTGTTGAATACGTCCGTCATCACGCGCCTCTGACTCATATGCAGCACCTGGGCGACCGTGAGAACCATAGAGCACCCAAAGGACATCGATCACCCGTTCTGCGCCCTAACCGTTTCTCCTTTTGTCAGTTCGTTAATCGCGCTCCAGCTGCTTCACGCTTCTACTTCCATCTTGCACGTTTCCACCGTATGTGCTGCTGTTAGTAAAAGCCTGTTGAACGTCTTGTGCCGCATGTTCCCTTAGTATGGCCGCGCCGCGCTGTTTTGCTTCCAACAGCATGCAATCCTGCGGATCAACTGATACGCAGTCGACCAAGTACATAGATATGTGGTTACGCTGCAACTTCGTAAGGCAGGCTTTTTGGCCCTCATAAAGAAAGTCAAAACTCTCATTGCATTATTCCCCGCAGGCTACAACGTACATGTTGAATATCGTAGGATGCGGGAAATAATGCACAGTTCTAGAAGATATATTGATTTCTGATTCCAGTTATGCAGACTCATCAAGGACAATCGCATTGCATGGATGAAGAAAAACGCTGGTAACGTTTGTCATTGAATTGGCCTAATTTTGCAGGTGGACAACTCAGCAGATAGCCGCAGGTAACATCCAAATTGGCGCACTTAAAACGTACTGCCAAAATGAAGCAACGTAACCACTGATAGAAGTCCCGACTAATTCTTATGCCAACGACAATGGAGTAATGACATACCGTTACTCACTAAACTCTGGAAGTACTGCACGACGGAGCGACCGAAGAAGTTTGAGTTAGTATGCCAGTATGCTTACAACTTGCTTTCCGCATAAAAATTCAAGTAATAGCAACGACTTTGACGCAACGACAGCCAAGCAGAGAATCCACAAGGCGAGTGGGGCTTTTAAGGGCTGAAAGTGCAGTTTGAAATAATGATTTTGCGCAACAGAGGAAACGCAATATGCTTTGATTTTCTATTTGTTCCGCTGGTCTGCAATAAAGCCTTCCTAACAGTCAAACCATTCGTTTGAGCTTCGTTTCGAAGGAAGCAACTTTTCATAATCATCAGTTAACAGTGATTATGGTGTACCGTAAGAATTTGTTCAAAAGAAATTAAGCGTACAGCACTTACCAAGCGAACGGCCTCGAATCTTGCCATCGTACTTAATAAGCGACGCACCAGTTGTCGTGCGAATGAACTAAGGCATACCATCCAAGTCAGCCTTTCCGTATGAAAGAAATTGTTCAGCGGAATTGGAACAAAGGTAGTGGAGGTACTGAAAGTTAAGCTTGTATTATACTTTCGAACGGCCTATTTTGCAATGCAAGTTCTTTTCAAAGTCCAATGACAAACGATTTTCAATGGATGGCAAGGAAAGCGCAGCAACAGTTTGAAAGCTGCGGATTAAAATTCTGAAAGCTAGAATGCGAAACTCTCTTCTGGCACAGCAGTGGTCAGACATCATTTCAATCGATATTGTCATCACAACATGTTACCAACATGTTTGACCACCATGAATGGAAAGTGTTCAAGAAGGTGCGTGGTGCGTGCGTTATTGCAACTGCTTCGTAATTGTTCGACCAAATGCCCGCAGTCTTTGTTATGCGGCTCGTTTCTTAAGCTTGGTAGTCGACGAACTCTATAGACCATTGCAAGCATGCTGCCCCATGTTAAAACACTTTTCGGGACTTCCTGGTAAGCCATTATCGGTTGTCCAATTTGTAGAACCGCCAAGCGGACCGCCCAACGCCAGACGATCTCCGAAGAATTATGTCCACCATCTCAGCAAGCTGCTCGACCAGTTGGACGATGCCATGAGGGACCGCACGAGCCAAGCGGCGTCCCGGCGAAAACGTTATTATGACCTTCGAGCCAATCCGCAGCGCTTCGAAATAGGTGATCACGTTCTTCTGTTCTCCCCGCGAATTCACTCTGGACAAAAACGGAAGTTTAGAAAACCTTGGACTGGCCCCTACCAAATCGTTGAACAACTTTCAACGGTAACCTACCGTATTCAGCACCTTCGTCGCAGAGACGTTGTCCACGTCGTCCACGAGGATCGTCTGAAACACTGCCCCGACGACCTTCGTTTACCGGCCTGCCGCCTCGTCTCTCGGCATCCTCCCATGTCCACGCCCCCACCCATGCAGCCGAACTCGTGGATTCGCACTTATTGTGAGCCTGACGCCAGGACCGCTCGGCTTCCCCAGTTACTTCTCTTGGATCCATCGACTCCTTCGCCACGTCAACCACCTTCGCCTCGCCCCAGTCCGCCCGTGGTCGAGCGTGCAAAGCGTCTTACCCGCAAACCCACCTGGCTCCGCGACTACGTCACTCACGTTTAGACATCATTGTGAACCTCCCTGCGTTTTTCTTTTCTTTTTTTCTTTCCCTCTTTATTCATAATGGTCATGAGGGCATGACGTCTTTTTTTTCGGTGGGGGGTAATGTAACGCGAGACGTGACTACCTGCATACAGCGTTTTTTTGCGAGCACTACGGTAGTGTGGTGTTCTGTGTGTGTGTTTCTGTGAAGAGCCCGTGCGGTATCCTCCGTTTTGACGTTTTCGTACTTGGTGCTGTACGCTGCTGTGAATAAACGCTTCGCCCGTAGCGTGTCGAGGAGTGTTACACCATGTCTCCCGTTTAGATTACGAAAGCAACAGAACCATAGGCATCGTTTTCTGTCCATCCCCACTACCAGTTCTCCTATTTTCTCAGCGTCGTATGGCCATTTACATCCGATTCAGAATTAAAGCAACTGTTTGTGTGAAAATGCTCCCTGTACAGCGCAATGTGTAAACTGCATTCACCGCGATAGCAGCGAAACACTCGTATGGCTATGCAGTGGTTACGTTACGCGTTACGTTAAATTGAAGTACAGTGAAGCCGAAGCCACATCAGCGCGAAAACTGCTAATGTTAGTGGCGTTTAGGATGTGAACAGTATATAGAAATCCTGTTCCTGTTCATTCGGCCTTGGGAAAAAGTGTACGCAAAAGTAGGCTATTTTACACTTTTCAGACGTTTTGCGGCTAAATCCTTCCTGATTCGCGTTGGAAACGTTCAAAGTATGTCTTTTTGATTCGTTGAAGTTGATTGGTCGATCGTTTTGCGGCTAAGTCTTTTCTGATTCGCTCTGGTAACCCCGTGGCGATCGCGACCCCTGCAGGGCAGCTACTACATATGACCCCATTCTGACGTTAAAAGAGGACCCCCTGTATATAGATCTGATTTGCTATATACCTTCCAACAAACGATCAGGACGGTAGCCACGAAGAAAATCACTCAAATTTACTTGGTCATTTCAAAATAATAGCGACAAGGTTTGGTATTCATTCGAATGTATGAATGAATTTAAGTCATACCAACTAACAGTTAAGCATGGAGGATTTGGTGTGAAGCCTTTTGTGGCAGTTTAGTATAAACCTTGGCAGAATGGTCCATGCTATGAAGGCCGGTTTTACGTTCTGTCAACATTACGGGGCTGAAAACTGGACAAGGAAAGTGCCGAATGATCCGTCCATTAAAATGCATCATCGCCAGTGCAGTTCTTTGCCGTCCTTCGAAAGACATTCACGCAATGCGATCTACCCCGCTGTTCGGAACACATGTTTTATCTTTTTATTAAATAATGGTATTTGCGACCATCACTAATCAAGCGCAATGATTCAAATTGATTAAGAGCCTTATGTCAAACACTGATTGTCAGCTTAGCAACCCGTTTCTTCAAGCAGAAAAACCAAACTTGAAAATAGGATGTTTCGTAACGGTGTAGCTATACATGTCAGATCTGATTAATACGACTAACACCGCTTATTAACGCTGTTAGTAGGGAGTAAACAGCGATCTGAAGACGGGGAGTGAGAAACCCCGAAAGCTCCTATGTTGTTTAGCGTTAATAAACGGTGTTAGTCGTATTAATCAGATCTGACAACAACCAAACTTGGCATATAGCTCTACTAATATAACTGAACTGTCGTTGGGCAACTTGCAAGTCGAACACTTCTTCAATATTTCGAATGTGAATATTCAGCCATTATTGTTAATATTATTTTTTTGGTTATGGACGATGGTTCTTTTGTAACTGCATGAAGTCTTTTCATTAGGAATGGTCAGTTATGCTCTTGAATTCTGTTTATTAGTGCGAAACCTCGGGAACTGTCGTTTTATGTCATCAACGCTAATTATTAATAGTTCCTTCTCATTAGTAGTGACGGCGGAACACCGCAGTTGCCCAAGTTCACAATAAGGATAACCCAGTATTTTCTCAGTCATTATTATCATTATTAGTACTGAAAATAGGGTGTCTTCTAACGGGTCTTCTATGTGGCATGATGGAACGTACGGCTTGTGGTTGAAGACGGAACAAGGTAGTTCTAAAAGCTACGAAGGTTGCAGTGTTCTGAGACATTTCCCTAGTAACTGCCCATCCATTCGCTGGTAGAGCGTTGTTTTCGATATATTTCACACACGTTTTTGACTTTCACCGGGAACAAGCCGTACACTCCATGATATTATTAGTATTACTATTATTGAAGATTGGATGACTCGTAACGAGTCTTCTGTGTGGCATGATGGATTTTTGTACGGGTTATGCCCGTTCGGAAGTCAAACCACGTCAGAAAATATATCGACAACAACGCCCCACCAGCGAATGGATGGGCAATTATTAAGGAAATGTCTCCGAACACTGTAAACTTCGTAGTTTTCGGAACTACTTCCGTCTACCGTTGGAGTTTACTCTGAAGTTGGGTTATTTAAAGGTTGGGGGAAGAAGTCAGGCGGTATGGTGCAACACTTGGTTTTATGGATGAGTCCAGCACTCTTCTGTCGCGATTCCTCTGAACAAAGAGGGCCTCTTATTTTCCCAAGGTGAAAAACCGCATCCGCGACAAATTGCTTTTGGCTGCAGATCGAGTGAACACTGAGAGGAGTGTTCAACGACCGCGAAGGCCTTCTTCGCATCACCATGATTTTTCGTGGATGAAGCGCTTGTGGGCGGTTTCGTTATCGGATATGCGTTCTGGTGAGTCTTTATTCTGCGTTGTTTTACTGGTCAACGCCGCCTCCGACAAATAAATTTCCGTTTCCCCTACGTAGGAGCCGTGCCAGCTGCATTTAACTTCATAAATGACTCCGGACGTTTCCTCAGAGGTTC
This sequence comes from Trichuris muris, assembly GCA_000612645.2. Lineage (NCBI taxonomy): Eukaryota > Metazoa > Nematoda > Enoplea > Trichinellida > Trichuridae > Trichuris > Trichuris muris. The sequence goes on from CBXJ02000361.1 coordinate 3,858,204, forward strand.
CTTGTGACTGTCCGCATACTTTGTGAAGATTTGAAGTGAACTCGGAAATGGTGTAGGCGGCATAACTCCCCTATTTGCTCGCCCACGCCATTGTGATAAGGAAGAGCTATTGCTGGCTCTGTGCTGTCTGAGATCATTTCATCATTCCTGGTTTGCTATAACCTCTTGATGATAGAAGTGACCAACGGTTTGGGATAGCCATTCTGCTGGAGTGTTGTCACGGTATGATTGAGTTCTGACCGCGACTACTTTGAGTTAAAAACCGTGATCGCACGGTCTATCATTCCAGCGGCAATACCCTTCTTCACTGACAACTGATGATGAGAGCTAAAGTGGAGGTACATGTTCAAGTGCACTTGAACATGTACCTCCACTTTAGCTAATACACTTTCTTTGATAGCTTTCCCTCTTCTCTTAAGACTAGAACGTTAAGGAAAGGGCGCATGCCATTTGCCTGTTTTTCCATTGTCAAAGTTATGAGGCCGGGAAAGCTATTATTAAGATAGTTGAAGAGGGTTTCTTCCTTTCCTGCTTCTATGATTGCAAAGATGTCACCAACTTACCGATAGAAAATCATCGGGATCAGAGGCAACGCCACGCAGTCGAGCGTGATTTTCTCCAGGTGTTCCATGAATACCTCAGCCAGGATTGGGGATAAGGGGCTCCCCATTGGTGCTCCATTGGTTTGTGCGAGGATGCCCTGCAATCGGAAGTAATTCCTTTCTTGCATGCAAAAAGAAACTTACTTAATTATATGAAAGGGGTTTGCTTTGTTCTTCAGAACAAGCTGCTGCCAGATTCGAGCAAACGTTGGAGAATGTTCAATGGGCATGCTGCGGGAATGCTAGTGAAAAGGTCTTTTACGTTATAGCCAACCATAGCTAATGTCATTCCGTATGGTATCGATGACCCGCAGTGGCATGCAGAATCTTTGTGGTTGGCGACGTGACAAATTCAGCCACCTGTAAGTGAAAAGAGGATGTCTGTTCTTAACGGTGAAATTCAACAATTGTGACATATTACAAAATTCAACATCGTTTTTTGCCAAAAACATTTTTAATGAACCGTAGCTTTTTGGGACCTTCCGTCTCCCTCTTCAGCGGATTTATAGAAAACGCAGCATGATCGTCAGATAATTAACTGACAGTTGCATTAAAGATCTTTTTGGCAAAACACAATGTTGAAATTTGTAATATTTCACACCTGTAAGTGGTTGAATAGCTTCAAACACACTTCAAACATGTGCTAAGATCAGATGTGACAGAATTGATGCTACAAATCACTGGTCTCAATGGAATGCCTGGCTTGCGGATCTTTGGAAGTCCATATAGTTCGGGACGCTCAGAATTCCACACGAAATACGCTTTTCGGGTGATGTTGCTGAGTCCCTGATCTTTAGTCTCCTCTATCGTGCATTTCACTATTCGTAATGCCTATTTTCTGGTTCCGCACGTAGAGTCGAAGACTAAGCCCCGAAGGCCTGTAGACCTACAGCCCTTTGTCTTTGACACTGTAGACCTCACAGTGTAGGCCTCTAAGCAGGCATTATTATTATTATTATTATTATTATTATTATTATTATTATTATTATTATTATTATTATTATTATTATTATTATTGAAAACTGGATGCATCGTAACGGGTCGTTGAGATGACATTTGTGTGTTGCACACGGTTTTCCCGTTGGTATTGTTTCAGTGTATCTGCAATTAACCAAAGAACCTCACCAGTCAACGATGGGTTAGTTTATTGGTAAAGTTGCGAGAACACTGTAACGTACGAATCGAAGCTTTCGGGACTAGAGCGTCCCGAAAGCTTCGATTCGTACGTTACAGTGTTCTCGCAACTTTACCAATAAACTAACCCATCGTTGACTGGTGAGGTTCTTTGGTTAATTGCAGATACACTGAAACAATACCAACGGGAAAACCGTGTGCAACACACAAATGTTATTATTATTATTATTATTATTATTATTATTATTATTATTATTATTATTATTATTATTATTATTATTATTATTATTATTATTATTATTATTATTATTTGTACGGCTTGATCCCGTTGGAAGTAAAGATTGTCTGAAAGTACACCAAGAACTACGCCCTACCAGCGAATGGATGGGCAGTTATTAGGTAACACAACAGAACAACGCAGACCTTCGGAGCTTTCGGAACTACCTTGTTCCGTCGTCAGCGAATATTGACAGTGGCGTTTATTCCGATGTTGTGGAATTTATAGGCTGAGGAAAGGGGTCAGGTGGTATGGTGCAACATTTGGTTTTACTAATGATTGCATTCCATATGTCGCTGACCTCTACTCCTTTGTCACGATTCAAGCAGTTGTTATTGCGAATGAACAGGGCCTCCTTTATTAGCCTGAGGTGGAACAGGCTCTCGCGACAAATTATTTCCGGTCGCAGGTCATGTGAGCATTGAGAGGAATGCTCCACGACCGCGGAGGCTTTCTTGGCATCATCCATGATCTTTCTAGGATCAAGTGTTTGTGGTCGTCCTCGTTTTCGGGTCTGGGTCCCATTGAGTCTTTGTTCGGCGTTCTTGTATCTAGTCAACGCTGCCAGGTGCTCACGGAACCTGTGAAATAAAGTGTTGCCCGTTTCCCCTATGTAGGAGGCGTGGCAACCACATTTAACGTTATAAACGACTCCGGGTCTTTCCTCGGAGGGAACTATGATCTTGTCGTTCCTTGTGATCGACCGCAGGAGTAGAGGTCAGCGACATATGGAATGCAATCATTAGTAAAACCAAATGTTGCACCATACCACCTGACCCCCTTTCCTCAGCCTATAAATTCCACAACATCGGAATAAACGCCACTGTCAATATTCGCTGACGACGGAACAAGGTAGTTCCGAAAGCTCCGAAGGTCTGCGTTGTTCTGTTGTGTTACCTAATAACTGCCCATCCATTCGCTGGTAGGGCGTAGTTCTTGGTGTACTTTCAGACAATCTTTACTTCCAACGGGATCAAGCCGTACACGCCATCATGACGTTCAAACGACCCGTTACAAGACATCCAATATTCAATATTATTATTATTATTATTATTATTATTATTATTATTATTATTATTACTATTATTACTATTATTATTATTGGCATGTTGGATGGTTGCCACGGTTAAACCCGTTGTAATCACGTTCTCTGTGCTTCTGTAATTACCAAGAAAGAACCTCACCAATCAACCTTTTTTATTATTATTATTATTGAAAATGCTCAATCTATGAACGGGCGCGTTAGTTCTCATGACTCAGCTGTACTTACGGAATGTTGTCAACCCGTTTTTCACCAAAAGCAACAAAATAAAGCTTTTAATTGGCGTAGCTTTCGGGAACGTCTTTTCCCGTCGTCAGCGCAGGTAGAATGGCAACATAGGTCTGTAACCACATGAATCGACAATTGTTATGTTGTCAATTCATAACCACAGACCTTTGTTGCCATTCTACCTGCGCTGACGACGGGAAAAGACGTTCCCGAAAGCTACGCCAATTAAAAGCTTTATTTTGTTGCTTTTGGTGAAAAACGGGTTGACAACATTCCGTAAGTACAGCTGAGTCATGAGTATTATTATTATTATTATTATTATTATTATTATTATTCAAAATTGTATGGATTTTTATACGGGAACAATTCGTAATTTCTAATTCCAATGGACACGGTATTGCCCCGTTCTTTTGGAAAAGGACATTTTATTGTTATTCCTTAAATTGCAGAGCTATCGGATGGTCCTCTTCGACCCATCATCAGTGGAATAAATGATATTTGTCGACTGCCCAGCCAGCCAATGGTTCAGCAAAGGACGGTCGGTCCGCTGTCTGTTTATGACGTCAATAAGAAGCTGCAATACAATTAACTCGAAAACATCCTGCAAAAAACGAAAGGAAAGTATGGACTGAAATTTAGTGAATACACGTTCAAGTTAGCTTAGTTTTAAACATCCCCTGCAATGGAGTTTAAAATCACTTGACTAGGACGGCGGCGCGTACGGTTTACGATGGCACTTACGAGCAGTTAGTTCAATACCTGAGTAAATAATTTGCAATGTACAAACCCGTTGGTCCGTTAAATCCATTTTCAAACGGTCACCTTCTCGCTCCAGCAGTTGTATCATTTTTTGTTCTTCTTTCCACCTGCGCGGAAAGTACAATATGTCCATACGAAATTGACGCGGAAAGGAATCCCGGTTGGTACGACCATTTGAGGCAGAAATGCGTCACGGCATTCGGCTCGAGAGAATCCCAGCGAAACGGCAGTGCGATTCACAACTGGTGGAATGAATGCAGAACGTTGCTTAACGGCAGCCTGATTACTCTTGGTCTCTCTCACGCCAGCAGCACCTACGAACTGGCCGATACAATTCAGAATGTACTCAATAGGGCTTTGGGCGTCTCGAAACAAAATTTATCATTTCTGGCAGCATATCGCATTGATGGAGCTTTGCTTGAGAGTAACATTGGCACGGACCCCGTTAGTGTGGAAGTAAAATTAACGCACTTCACCAGGCACCCAACGAAAGAGCAGGCAAAGTACCTGTCCGTGGGTCGTTCAGCGTGGCTCAGAGTTAATGGCTCCTATCGTTACAATTATTCCACCATTCGCATGGACGCTCTTAGGACGCATATGGCCGTAGATCAGTGGACTATATACTCCAAGGGACTTTGCGCACTTTATCGTTTAAAAGATCACTTGGTTAAGCAGGTACAATACAAAGAGTGCGACGACAAAACTTTGTGGGGTGCTGTCGCCCTATGCGAAAGTGACCGTGCTACGAAATGCGCGGGTCCAGAAAAGGAGCTGCAGGATCATCGTAGGTCCTTCCCATCAGCGCAATGCTCGAGCTGCCATGCAGGCGGTAAAGGTCCTTTCTGCCTCGTTGTGGACGCAATAAACAAAAGCGCAGAGCTCAGCGCTCGCACAGGTGAAAACGAACGAGTTGAGTGCGGCAGTGGAACTTGTAAGAACGGTGAACTTTGCGAAAAGAAGCCTGACGGTGACAAGTGGACATGCAAGCGACTGCGCAGAAAAAGTGATAACTTTCCTAAGCAAAAGAGGGGCTTTGGAAGGAAGCTATTACCTGAAGTGTGCATAGCTGGACAACTCTCAGATGACAGAACGAGGTGTGTATGCTTACCTAATGTTACCGGCTTAAGGTGCGACAAACCGTTCGGTAAGTTCAGTTCGGAAAAAAATCCATCGCCTGAGGAACGTTTTGTACATTTCCAGGAGATTTCTGTTCTGGCAATCCCTGTAAGCAAGGCTGGTGTAAATCAGCTGTCGTTATAGATGTTGGATTAGTAACCAGCTGCAAATGCTTCAAAGGTTTCACTGGAAAGTATTGCGATAAGGGTAACAATTGTTCATCCTCTTATTAGCAGCATCTGCGTAGATTGTCTATTTTACAAATGAAAGATTTAGTGAAAACCAATCGAACGCTTCATGAATTTTCCCCTTCATTTTAACCGCCACTGTTTGAAAGCAGTAAGCAATGGACTGCCGTGAATAACATTTTGTTTACTCGAATTCTAAGACCGGCAGTACGCTACCGGAGGCCACTTAAAGAATTTAGGATAAAAAGTGAACCTATCACAGAAAGTGGAATCGTGCTGTGCAGTGCTTCGATAAGTCTCCAGAATCGGACACTTTCTCTAGTCGTTTGAACAAATCGCTTTCCGGCCTCTATCGTTTATTATTACTATGATTAACTGTGGCGCTAACTTTATAATTTTGCCAAAATGTAAAAGACAATAACTAAATGCTTCTCATGAAGAGAATACGTTTTCGGCTCAAACCGATTTAAGCAACTTCAGACATGGACGAATGCACAGAAAATCTGTTCTCGTGCCCATTGAACTCAAAATGTGTTAACACAATCGGCAGCTATAAATGCCTGTGTCATGAGGGAAGAACTGGGCGAAAATGCGACAAAGGTAAGTCCTAAACGCACATTGGAGGGTGTTCTATTGCTTAGTTGTTCCATCGCAATGGTCAAGGTACAATCTTGAGCCGCTATTAGGGCAGTTCTCCTGTTGCTGTGAATACAAGATGGTTATCATAATGAATATACATGATTTCTTTCGAGCAGCCGCACTAAAGTTATGACGCTAAAGGAACCAGTGATGCAAAGAGCGTATCCACATTCGTAACAACAACAACAACAATAATAATAATAATAATAACAGCAAGAGAAATTAGTAACAAGGCGTTTCATAATAATGAAAGATACGGTGTCCTTGTTCAATGAGCTTTATTGAGCGTAGCTTTCAGAACTGTCGCGTTCCGTCGTCAGCGCAGTTGGAAAGTTTCCCTCTGCGCTGACGACGGAACACGACAGTTCCGAAAGCTACGTTCAATGAAGCTCATTGAACAAGGACACCGCATCTTTCATTAATAATAATAATAATAATATTAATGGAAGAGTAACTTACGGTGTGCCCGTTGCGGTTAATCTTTCTTGTGTCTAAAATAAACCAAACAAACACGCCCTACCAGCGGATGGATGGGCAGTTATGAAGGAAGATTCGTCGACAACAAGCAAACCTCGAAGCTTTCGGAACGACCTTGTTCCGTCCTCAGCGAGTTTGGGAATGATCATTCCCAAACTCGCTGAGGACGGAACAAGGTCGTTCCGAAAGCTTCGAGGTTTGCTTGTTGTCGACGAATCTTCCTTCATAACTGCCCATCCATCCGCTGGTAGGGCGTGTTTGTTTGGTTTATTTTAGACACAAGAAAGATTAACCGCAACGGGCACACCGTAAGTTACTCTTCCAGTATGCTACGACCCGTTAGAAGACATCCAGTTTTCAATAATAATATTAATATTAATAATAATAATAGCAATAGTATTTTAAACACAGGGTTTCTTTTAACGGGTTTTGTTTTCATGACGGATCTTCGTCGAGCACGGCTTGTACCCGTTTGTCCGCCATGTCTGAAAATTAACCGAAACAACTCCCTACCAGCGGATGGATGGGAAAGTTATTAGGAAAAGTCGGAACACTATGTTAACCTCCGGAGCTACCGAAGGTTAACAGTTAGGTAGGGGTTGTTAAGGTTTTAAGTTCCCGTGGGGAGTTGTTTCGATTAATTTTCAGACATTACGGACAAACGGGTACAAGCCGTGCTTGACGAAGATCCATCATGAATAGCAATAGTAATAGACTCCCGTACACTTCAGCAGAACAAGTGCAGTAAAACTGGTGCAGCAAAGAACTACCATGCTTTCCTAAGAAATTCTAACATTGAAAGAAAATAACAGGTTCTTCAACGGTCATTTAAAGGCAACTTTCGGTTACGTCGCGCTCTAAGTTCTAAAAGTAATACTGTTAGAGTTAAGGATAATTAAAGGAGTGCTACATTCTAAAAGTTATGGCAACTGATACATTCGCCTCAATTTTCAGTAGTTAGGATCAAACTACTTCAACCCATGGGACAGACATCCTTTCTTCCTCTCCCCCAAACGGGAAGTTGTCCGTACGGAATTTTACCTCATTGCTGACAAATTCAATGCTCGAAGGAAATCGTATCACCGCAACCCATGGGCTGCGTTCAAAGAGTATGTTTCGAATGAGCAGCTCGGCAATCGGAGCCACATGCGTTCAACGTCTCGCCTATTACTACAGGAAGGTTTCTCTTGCATGTTTGAAGAACACTGAAATTGGAATACTTCCTATTCGACGTACAAAAATGAGTTTTCAACGCGACGGGTATCGCTTAGGGTTTCCACTGCTTGCCTTGTATTGTGTCTAGGCAGTGCGGACGGCCAAGGTTTCTTAATAGCAAAGGCTGTACAGTCAAAAGCATTAGCAAGTGTGTAGAAGAGGAGCTAAGTTGTCGAAACATTTTACAATGTGTATTAAGCGCTGCTCCTTGATGATATATAAAACAGCTACGCGCAAATTTTAACATTCCATTAAACGATGCGACATTCAAGCTAACTTCACTTTTCCTCAGTTGTTGCAAACCCCGAAAGAGGCAAAGATGAAGGCAAGAAGTACAAGTTATTTATAATTTCTGTGGTTGGAATTGTCCTTGGAACCGTCATGGTGCTTGCCGCTTCGTATATGCTTTGCCTAAAGAGACGAATGCAGAAGGTATGGCTAAAACTTTTTCCTTCCGTACAAAGCAGAAGCAGAATGAGATTGGGCATCCGGCCGAAATAGTCAACCGGGAAGAGCCCCTTTTCACGAGTGGTGCAAGGCTTGAAATATTGCGTAGGGGCGAAAGGATCTCCTCCAAAGCGAGGGACTTACCGTTTGATTGCGTAGCCGTATCCAAATCACCAGCAAACGAAATGTTACGCCGCTAAGACGCTAACACGATTAGTTTGGAAACTAAGTATTCAAATTCGTAACCAAACTCACTTGACATGGATAATGCTAATTTTTGAACTGCCTGTCTGGGATTGTACATGAAGTCCACTTAATACTTTGCAAATTTAGAGAATGCGAGAATCGGTAACTATGACAGGAACAATGTCAAGGTCGGGATCCGGGGTGAGAAACTGATACAGCTTTGACGACCCATAATTTCAATAACGCCTGCAAATTTGTAGAAAACCAAATCGCACGCGAAGAGTTTCGACGAGCACCGGTCACTGCTGAAGTAAGGTTCACGAACTGCAATAAACCATAACGTTCGCTTTGCACGTTCTCTGCATCGGCAACTTCATTTGAAAAGTGAAAGACTAACTGCTTCCTTCCGGCAGACCATAAACTGCTGAACGATGGGTGACCACAGCGTAAGAAATGAAAGTTGAACAAAACCGGCATGCTACAAGACAGCATCGTTTGCGCAGATCATGTGGGCATAGCTGCAAACTTCAAAATCAATACTTTTCTCGGTGAAGCCAATGATAATGCGAAAGAAGCCTTTTGTGTGCAGATGGGCAAGGCTACAACTGTCTCACCCAAGAATCAGTAACTTCGTTTAATGAATTTACTTGATGCTCCGCTTCCTAAAGTGGCTTCTGCATTTCATATTCGAGAAGAAAGTCCTTTTGTGCTACCTTTCACGGCAATGCCCCGTCATGTTTGTTAAAGGTTAATTAATATCCTAGAACTCAGCACACAATATAACTCAAATAAGCAATATTAGATTTTCGTGAATACTGAATCAGTAAGAAGATTTTGTCTCTCACCCTGCTGAAGTCACCGGCAGTGGTCCAGTTGCTTTAGTTTACAAAAGATGTAGAAAACAAAGTACTGTAAACTTTATGGTTCACGCCGCGATCCCAATCCTAGTCTCCCTCGCGCATTATTACGCTGAAGACGGATAGCTCCGAAAGCTATTATACTTATTGTGGCACAATAGACTAAGTCAGGATAAGCCAACTGAATAACTACTGACGAATTGAGCAAAAATTTTAGACTTGGCCAAAATGAACTGACTCGAAAGAACTCGTAAAAGCTATGCAAAATATGAAATCTAATCGTATTACAAATTCTGCCTTCGCATAGCTTTCGCCTTAACTTCGATCATTTCGTGTACATAATGTCCATTTTAATACTCTGCTTCGAATATTGAAAACATGCGATTTAATAACGGGCAATGCAGTTTATCACTTTACGTCATCGTTCCTTTTCTTGCTACGGATGAGCTTATTTTGCGTATTTTATTTTTATACACGAAGTTTTCAGGACATGTTCACGTCATTTGCGAATTAACGTCAATGAAATGCGTATCAAGGTAGTAACACTGCTGAATATGCGTTTTAAGCAATGAGCAAGGCAATCTTAGAAGTAGCAATCTTCTAGTATTGTTTTCCAGGTAGTATCCAGGATGATTCTGAATTCTCCTGTAAAACGAGTCCCATTAATAACAAGCCAGCACTTTTAATATTGTTTGTCCAGCTAATATTTTCCCTAATAAAACAGTTTAGTTCCTTTAGCAACCAACAGTTACACGGATGGTCCCCGCTGATTAAAACCTTTATTTCCAAAAGGTACATGCACTTTTTGAGCGTTGCAAAAGGTTTAATAGACAGATGAGATGTTACACTTTTACTGCATTCCTACGTCGCACTAGCAAGCAGCATGTAACGGTTGGTAATAGACTTATTGGCTCATTATATACCGAAGCATTATATCCACTCACGTTGTGGAGGTGCAACCAACTAACCCCGTTCCCTCGTTGGCTAATTGTTAGTTGGTTGCGCCTCCTCAACGCGAGTGGATATAATGCTTCGTTATATAATGAGCCAATAAGTCTATTACCAACCGTTACATGCTGCATGCTAGTGCGACGAAGGAACGCAGTAAAAGTGTAACATCTCATCTGTCTATTAAACCTTTTACAACGCTCAAAAATGCATGTACCTTTTGGAAATAAAGGTTTTAATCAACGGGGACCATCCGTGTAACTATTGGTTGCTATGTTCACTACACCCCGTTAAACAAAGAAGTATTCTATTATTTTAGTTCATTGTATGATAAGTATGGTCACTCCCGGGATACTGTTCAAAACATTTGGGTTTTAAACATTTAAGTTAACTTTGACGATGAATGACACATGAAGTATGCTTGCGCAAAAGTATCACGTAGCTATGCCACGCTTAAAACGTAGGCTTAAAGACATTCCCAAATGACACACTCAAAGCAGCGACCCTCTGCACATAAAGTCCAACCACGGCCCAGTCATTTGGTTGGAAGCAATTCATTCCAGGCTCGCTATCAATGACGGAAACTTGACCGCTAACTAAACAATCTATTCGGCAACCGAATGCTCACATTTTAAACGACAAATCACGAATGAGAGAACGTCAGCAAAATGAGGCCAAAATGTTGCCTACCTGTAACGGCAAATTGACTGACAAAATACTCACTTCCGTTCGCGCGACCGTCGCAACAGGTTGAACGCTCGACGCACTGGCAGGTTAATAAAGCAAAATTGAAGAACTGCCGTTTTCCCTTGTACATAGAAACGTTTATTTCGAGTAGTCAAAAGATCGCTGAGGTGAATTATTTCTAAACAACGACCGCTGAGACTGGGTAAGCAGGCTGCAGAATAACAATTCCACACACATCTATTTTTGTCCAGGATGGGATAGCAGCGAAGTCATGCATTGCGTATTTTACATTCAGCCCAAACGAAGTGCTGAAAACGGCGACAACAATTAGGCATGCACGAATTGGCGCGAACCAATACCTTGGCGAGCTTGATTTGCAAAGTACTTGACGTCGAGGTCGCTGTCGTCCATCAGCTTCGTTAAGACAGGCTTGATTTCATTCTGTATGGCCTTCTGGTCGAACATGTTGCCTATGGTTGCGAGGGTCTTCGCAACGTTGAAACGAACATTCGCGACCGGATCGTCGGCCAATTTGAAGACCGTAGGCAAAAGGTGCTGAGACGTAACTGTTGGTCCGCAAACCTTAGCCGTGACCTAAGAAACAACGAATCATTACAATAAGTTTTAACTTCTCCAGTTTCCCAATTGTACATTTATGCAAAAGAGGCAAGTTAGACGTTGCAGGTAATTCGACTGACTGGCGAGTGTAAGCACTTTCGGAAAAACCGACTGGACAGCCCAGTCAATGCCAAACTTTTCCACCAACTTTTGCAAATTGTTCGTCGCTGCTTCTCGGATAGCGTACACTGTTTCAAGAAAGGAAAACCGTAGCCAAGAACGTCGGGCCTACCAATGCCTACCGTGATCAGTTAGCCATTTGACACAGTAGTCCAAAAGCTTTTCATCGAAGAACCGCTGACCCTATTTGTACAAAATCGATGCACCTCCAGCAACCAAAACGGATATTCACCAACCAATTGCGAAGCCAACAAAGGCATGTGCTCTATGATTGCAAGCCGAACGCGCCATTTGACATCCTCTGCAAGGTCTACGATGGCCGGTAGTAGGCTCTGAGTTAGTTGATCGACTCCAATCACCTCATTTATCTGCAATCCCATTCTCATATGCATAATCAAAGAAGCGGTTGAAGCCACTTCGGCTAACCTTGTCTAGCGATGAGATAATATTGAGGCGTACTTCAGCGGTGTCGTCCTTGAGCAATGTCAAATACATAGGTAAAAGATGGGCTATCGTGCTGAAATTTGCATAATCGAATCGGAACGAACTCTAACACCCGGACGTTAGGACTTTTCATTCCCAACCAGAGGCGCAATTCCCATTATGACCGATGCGAGAGCCGTTTTGACGTGCTGATTTGAATCGTTGACCAATTCCTTTATGCACGGCAGGATGTCATGCAGAATAATCTGCTCGCGACGATTCTGAGGCAGATATTCGCAAAATTCTGTGCACGCGAAAAAGCAAGAATTGTCTCGTCAATTGGAAAGGCACCAACAGTTCGTCCTCACGTCTGCTCACCTCGCACTTTGGCGGCCGCGGCCGAACGGACCTCGGCTTCGACGTCCTTTAGCAAACCAACAAAAACGGCTGTCAGTTGGGTGCACCCGAATTCGGAGTCAAAAGCGCTTTGTACCTGCAAAGAGAAATGCAAAACAACTATTTTAAGTACTTTAGCGCCCTCCTAGCGCAGTTTGGAAACTTTTAAGGAGGGAGCAAGCGAACAAAGAAAAAATTACCATATTGAACTTATCGGCTACCATATACCGAACTCGCCATGACTTGTCCTCCGCTAATTTTAAGATAACCGACTTGAGCGTGTCGCAGTCGTCTCCTAACATTAATTTCGCAATGGAAACGCAGGACTCGACGACCAAAAGCCGAACGGAGTCGTGGTCGTCCGAAGCGAGATCGACGAATGCGCTCATGAGATCCTGCTTGAAATCGAACACTCCAACGGCCACGGCGAACTCGCCAATTCTTGTCGCCGCCGCCCGGCGGACCATCGGAGTGTCGTCCTTGCACAGATTTCGAAACAGTCTACAAATTTAGAACTGCGAATTGGATGGCGACAGCAAGGCGAAGCAAATAACTTACGTTCGCAATTCGGCCTGAATTTGCGGGGATACCCTGGGATATGCAGCACTGAACAGGCCGCTTGCGGATATACGCGACGTAAACCAATCGCCTGAACAGAAGGGTCAACATTTATGCTTTGGAGAACACGCTTCGACCGCAAAGCACCTACCGGCTGCCAATCGCTTCACGACAGGAACAAAGTATTCTTCCAAATCTTGAACGGAGTGCTTGTAAGCTAGAATTTGAAGCGACTCGACCGCCTTATCCCGCACAACCGTCTCTTCAACTGCCGCCATGCTTTCCAGCGGCTTCTGCAACAGAACATTTCTGTAGCTACGATACGCATTTTGAGCGCAAGCAACTGGACTGATTTGGGCGAATTTCATGTTGAGATTGTGAGTCAACAAATGTATCCGCTATTCTAGTGAACGTTATTCAACGGCGCGAAAATGGAATTTCACATCCAAGGAGACTGGCTGACCGCAAGGACGATTCTAAGGTGCTCTATAGGAAGTAAGGATGGCACAGCATCGGAACAGATCGAGGCGAGCTAAACTACAGGGATTTAAAACTTAGGACGTGTCACGGGCCGACCCATTACGGCCAATATTGATCCCAGCTACGGTAGATGCCGCTAGTGTTGATCCTTATTTGTCGGAGGTAAGTTGATCAACAATGGCGACAAACTTAACGTTGTCCCCTCTTGTTCATTGTTAATGGATAAGACTTTATAGGGCTTCAAATCTGCGCACTGACCAACGCTTTATATTCTTTTGACGAACAGGGCAGTTCCCCTACAGTGACGGTTCAGTTAATGAATAAATCTATCTCAAGTCTGCCCGTTTTGCATGGAATTAAAACATAGCAACCTTGAACCTCCGGACACACACACACACACACACACTTCCAGACTTGACGATATATGCTGCACTGCCGCAGAGAACAACCTCCACACGTGGGGAGCTTCCAAAGCCGCCAATATAACACTGACGATGGAATAAGGCCTTTCCGAAAGTACGTAAAATTAAAGTTTAGTCTCGCTGGGAATATATCATTTCAACAAACATGAAACTACGGAAACTATGAAAGAAAGAACTTGTTTCCAAAAATGGGACGGAGACACATGTTCGAAGGCAGTAAGTATACTTAAGAGGATCCTACTGCATTTTGTTTCCTGTTCACAGTAATTCACATGTTCAATTGGAGGTGAAATAACTGCAGCTATCGTTAAGTATAAAAACTGATTTTACAATAGATCCCCTGCTCAATTTACAACGAAACTGACAAGGCGAAATTTCAAGGGCAAATAATCTCGTTCCTCAGCGCACAAGCAATCAGCAGATATTGATATATTCATAATGACCTTGCAGTTTGTTGCTTTAAGCCATTTTTAATCTGTGCTAAAGCACGTCCTCCTCCATCCAGTGAAGCCTCAACAATAGCAAACTGCGGAATTAGAAAGAGAATTATCTACATCATATTATACGATTGTTGGAACAATAGGAAGTGCAGGGTCGATGGAAGCACACACTCCCTTGACAATTCATCCTTACCTCGACGTCCTTAATTGGGGTTACCACACTACAGGCACCTTGCGCGTAAAATTTTTTCGAAAAATACAATTTCAAGGGAAAACCATAAAGGGCGTAAGACATTTACGAGACTGTACGAGCAAAATGCTATTGACTTGATGTGAGAACAATGTTTTATTTCCTTCCCTTATTAACACTTCAGCCTGTAAAGATGACGCATTGATTCCAGAAATTCTATTAGTGTCATTCACCGCACTTTACTACTTTGTCAACGATTAGATATTGGTGCAATTACGTAGAGCAGCAGTTTCCTAACAAAGTATAACAACGCCCGGAATAAAGAATGAACCCCGTATGCGCTTTACGGAATCACGAATAAGAACACCTCTTTGTCATAGTGGAGCACCCTCACCGGTCCGGTTGGTCGCAACGCTCCTGCAACAAACGAAGAGGCATAACGCGTAAGCTCAGCATGGAGTATAAGCTAGAATTCCTTCACGACGCTCTAACGTGATAAGAAAGCACCACCTGTCGATTTGCCATGCGCAGAGACACGTGCCGTGGGGGTTATTACACGCACCTCCGGTATAAAAGGCGTACTGCCCATGGAAATAACCAAACTCGCTCAAAAGGGGGAACTACGACTAAAAGACTATTCTCAGGTGGCTGAATCGCGGCGTCGTTCGAAGAAGCAGAAGTCCAATGCGTCGTCAAAGCATTTTGGAAGTCGTATACTTACCAGCAAACAGCTAACGTACTTTGGTCCACCGACGAAATGGGTAAAATTACCCAATTGTTCACCGAGCGCTAGCAGTACTTCATCTTCGTCGTAAATTGTATCTTCAAAAGTTTGATTACATCGAAATCAAACGAGTGCGAGCAAGACGGCCGCGCAAACCTGTTAGAAATGGAATTAGTTCCGCGCGAGTGCGCTCGGGACCGAGTGCAAGGGCGATGGTCGACAGCTTCCGTATGCTGTTTAGCCGGAGCTGAAAATTGGAAGCTACCATCAACCGAACCGTCGGAAGCCATTCCGCATACGTGAGCAACAAGGCGGCAAAGCCTTTGCCGTTTAACTACGGAACGGCGCTCTTAAGCTAGGAAAAGTCAAAGCGCTAACCTGCACGTCTTCATTTCTTAGTTCATCTATTAAAACGGCGACGGGATAGAGAGCATCATTTCCGTGCTGCTCGTCCTCATGCAATTCCGACACTTCCATTGCAGACATCGTTCCTACAGACATCTGGCTAGATTGCGGAGTTACTGAAATCTGCGGTACAAAACGATGCTCATGTTATTCGTACTGTATTAGGATTCCTTACTGAATAAAATACGTTTTCTAAGGTGGCAGTTCTGTTCGGGTGGGAGAATAACAACGAGCGTACTTTCCAGATGCAAGAATGCCTTACGGTTAAAACTCGAGGCCTAAGAGCGAATTTTTTAAAGCAAGTTACGTTTGTCTTATTAAAACATTACAATGCATCGATCGATCAATTGTTTCGTGCAAAACGTACGTTGGGCAGGCAATGAAAAATTGGCAGCCAAACCTAAATGCATTGGCAAGTTGTTCTTCATGCAAGGGCTTACTGTAAGGACGTCGCACGTATTTTAATTTCCTACGGAATTTCTTCACTTATCATTTTAAGCCGGTTTGGACATATAATTGTACTTGCGGCATGCTTCCGAAGATGAATCGTTTGAGCAGACGATGGCATGATATACATGACTAGCCTATGAATTCGTCCACTTGAACTAATAGATAGGGCGCGTACTTTCCCAGCAAATCACCATCAAAATTTCGTGTAGGATTATTACAGTATATCTACTCCATTGTTGATCCGCAATGTAAACGTTCGAAATGGGTTACTGAAGTTACATCAGAAGGCAGTGTTGGCATTGACAGTTGAATCAATCTTTCCTTGTCCAGGTCTAAGCATCTGACGTTAAAAGATAGCAGAACGGTGAAACGTTGACGCTAAAAGCTTAGGTCAAATACTGTTCGAAGCAGATCGACGAAGAATCCTTAAAATGTGTAAATTGGTCTCCGAATGGAGTGAAGCATGCCGCCTTCCCGCAAGCGGCAGTCAAAATGCTCCGGCTAATTTTGTCCCCACGAGTGGTCGATCTTCCGATCAATTAAAGAATGGCTGTCAGAAGTTACTAAAAGTTAAAGTGAATGGAAGATTGATTAGTCCGCCCTTTTGCGATGAGCGATGGATTGTCCTCGGTACTACCGATTAGTCATTTTGTAGCCAAAGAAAATGACCAGGCCCGTCGAACTGCCCTTACGCATCGTCTTTTGAAGGGGAACTTCGATGCGTATGATCCACAGGAACGGGCCTGCTGTTTGGATCCCGCAATTCTTTATTAAAATGGGTTTTCCAAATTTTAGAATCCCATTTTCTTTTATTTGTACCCTCAGTGCGGATATTCGCGTTCATTACTCCACTGGAGTTCAGATGTATTTGACCTTTAGGGTTTAACTATCAAGCGACTCTCCAATGATAGCGAGCTTTATATCCAAAGGTGCTCTATCCCAAGAATGTATCGTAGTCTTGAACAATTCCGCTGAGTCATTGCTCTCAGCGCTTCTTTACAAGAACGGTAAGCGCAATACCGGCGTTTGGGACGACGTATTCATTATTAATCCACGTTCAACTACATTAAAATAACGAGAACACCTTAGCAGCTAGCAAAGGATTAAACATTCGAAATTCTAATGTTTCCTGGAACGGGGTACATTCCCACATAGGCGGTGTCGAAAGGCAGTTCTCACATAACTACAGTCATTAATGGATGTGCAGGATATTTACAAACCCATAAGGTTATGAACGTTGACAGATGAATTACCTGCTAGACAATCGCCGTATGCGTTTAAAATTGTTCCACTTATTGTATGTGCATCTGTATTAAACACTTATTTTTGAAATGCTGAACGACAATTACGCATTTCCCAACTTTGCAACACCCATAGGCGACCGGCAGCCCATAAAAAGCGGAAACAACATTTCTTTTTCCCGTGTCGTAAGGCTTCGTGCTTGGACGCTGCATTTTGCGCCGCACTCAAAAAAGTAATCGGACAAGTCGACATCGATCATTTTGTCATTCTCCTCGCGAAGTAGCGTCGATGAGCGCAAAAAGCTTTCCCTGGCTGGCTTGTAGTCATGGAAACGATGCGAACAGTTGCAATTAGGTGGCATGGCAAATGCACAAACAGGATACTCAATTCGGTTGACCGTCCGTGGTCAATGACCTTGACGGTCTTCTGCCGCGGCACCGACCAAGGCCTGACGAAAATGAATGACGTGCAAATAACTGGTTTCTACGTGGGCAGAGTCGTCGAATGAATCAGAGCTTGTCTGGCAGGTCGGAAACATGGCTACTTGTTACGCGGCTAGCATGTAAGCAACCCGAACGTCCACATCGATGTCCTACTGGTAGCCGTCTGCAAGCACCGGCGAATAGTAAATACACAAATGATTGTTTACTACTTCTGGGCGCCGACTGTTCGATTGAAGGGTTTCCATTAAAATGGCAAATGACGCATCCGAGCTCTGGATAATTTTGCCGCTGGTTGTATGTGCAGTCCTTATTGCTGTTGCTGCCGTATTGCCAGTATTAATAAGGCGTTATTGTTATCACTGCTTTCCAGAAGGTTCATGCGAGAGTTGCTGCAACTGGACACAGATTTGCGTGGACTCGGCAAAGTTTTGCGTCTGCTCGCCATGTAAATGCGTTTCGTACGAGGAAGATGATTCACCTACAGCTGTAAAGACATCAGCTTCGAGGACTTGGCAAAGAACTGCAGTTTGATGTACCACAAAGCTCGTCGCCGTGTTTGCGCGATTTTTAACATGAATTCGCGGAATTCGGTACTGGATCAGCTTCAACGCAGCCAGTGCAACAAAAAACATCTGCAGACAATGACGTGAACTTCTGCAACTGGTTTTACGGCTCGTTGGGTCAGTCAAGTATAGTCGTTCGTCAGCGTCGTCAACGTTCCTTATTTGGGCAATTCATCCTCTGCTGAAGCAAAGTCCTCATTGGGTGTGCTACGCAAACATGCATATTGATTTATTCATCGGCAGTCGGCAACTGCAGAATTGAACGAGCTACTTGTCTGTCATCTACGGACCTCAAAGAACTGTAATTGGATATGAAAGCCAAAAGAGTTGGACGGAAATGCCAGCAGTTTGGCAAGCGTCAGTGAATCGTCGGACTTCGATTCGCCTAAACAAAGGAGAATAAAACGTGAGCTCTTCTATGTGTGTCCACTTCACGTAAGAGTCAAAAAGCATTAGTAGTAATGTTTTTGCCATGGTATCAACAGCTTAACTTGCTCACAGGCACATCCTCAAGCAAAGACGTAGGGGTATTTTAAGAACCTGCATTACGCAAAGATCGTATGACTAAAAGCACTAGCAGTCCGAATGATTGTTTATAACATAAATCACTGTTTACTCCGTCTGCTCGTCAACTATTTGCTTGGGATGCCTTCATTAGATGAAACGGTGCGAAGTCTTACAAGTACAGCATTTTGTTCACCTTGGCCTCAATGAGGAAACGGCCTGATGAATGAATGGATTGGCTAATCTGTTAGCAAAACAGACAATGGGAAATGAACGAAAGAACGTCTTTATTCTTCGGAGCTCCGAAGGATATATTCCAACGTTTCTTTCTCATCATCTGATTTGCTAACAAACTGGCCAACCGTTCATTTATTATCCTGGCTTTCACTTTACTATGCGAACGAAAAAATTAACGGGCATTTAAACAATGCAGAATAAGTTTTACTAAAATATACAAATCGTTAAATTACCTGTGCACGTTTGGCTTTCATGACTGAACTTGTTCCAACTGCGTGCCGACTTCGTCGTGCTAACAGGTTAGGAGCATCGCAAGGGAAACGTAGAATAGGGCAGACCCCAAACTGTTAAGCTCTTAATAAATAGGGCATACGTGTCATAGCAATTTCAAAGTAATTCATTCAGTAGCTGAGGCTACAACACCCCAGGGTGACAAACCATCGGCATTTTTCAAGATAATCGCTCTTTCCTGATCATGGATGAAGCGTATGTAAAGATCACAGCTTCTTCAATCCTGGACAGCGTAACCGCTGAGAGATGGAATCAACTTTACTCCCACAAATGACCATCAGGAACGGCTGGTTTACTCTTTTTCGTATTCGCGTAGCACAGAAGTTGGCAATCTTAAAACTGAAAGCACAAAGTTGGTTGAATTGCGCGATGCTGAATGACATGCACGACCAGGATTTCGAGTTCTCGTTTGCGAAAGGTGTTCGGTTAGCCTGCAGCACTAGTCTGCTGAAGGCAGGTACATAAACTACGGAAAACGGCTCAACGGGCTTGCGCTGAGCAAAACGATCTCCCACGGCAATGCTGAAGACTCCTTGCTTTCATTTTAGATCTTTCACCACGCTTTCCTTAAGGTTACAATGAATAACATACAAACGCTTCTCCTGCTCGATGCATGTCTATTCAGCGTAATGCAGCTCGTTGCCCTCTAGATGAATAAATTCCTAGTTTAGTACAGTGTCTACTCCTTCCGTTCTGCGAAGAGGCACAGAACGACAATGATGTTAATTAACAATATACTCATTCACCTCGAAAGACAGAATGTCTTTTAACGGGGGCGGAGATTTTTATGAAGTTGTCTTTTCACGGATTTCTCCCGTTTTGCTTCTTGCACGTTGAAAGATCTGTAAGTAAACTGACACGGTCTCCCTACCAACGGATGGACGAGAATGGCTATAAGAGGACACGGTCAGAAAACGTACAGGTTTTCTCTCGAATATTTCGGAACGCTCGAGTTCCGTCTTCAGCGAACAAGAGAAACTTTTTACTCCGTTATTGGGTTAAATACGAGTCAGAGACAAAGGGGAAGAAAATACAGGTCCGGTCGGTAAGATGCAACATCTGGTTTTATTTATAATAGCATTCCAAATTTTGCTCACCTGTAAACCCTTGTCGCGGTTGATGCAACGATTATATCTTATGTAAAAGGCTTCTTTGATCCGCCGCAGGTGGAAACGCTTTTCGTGGCAGATAATACGCGGTTGTAGGTCGAGTGAGCATGTAGAACCATGCACAAGAACCGCGGAAGCCTTTATAGCCTCATCCATGATCTTGGCTGGATCGTGGGTTTGGGGTTGTCCACGGCGTTGCGCTGGTAGCCCATTCAGTCTTCGTTTCGCCGTCTTGGATCGGGCCAGCGTAGCCGTGTGTTCATGAAATCTGTCAAACAAAGGTTTGCCCGTTTCTCCTATGTGGGAGGCGTGGTAACCGCATTTGACTTCATAAGCGACGTCCGGTCTCCTATCCAATGGAACCTTGATCTTTTCACTTCTCAACAGGGAACGGACATTACCGGAACTTTTAAATCGAACATTAAAGTTTAAAGCGTGGCCCAGACGTTTAAGGCGCTAACCTAAACCATTATAGAACGTATAGAACAGGGTGAGGTAACGAAGTGGACACCGGTGGATTTATCGATGTTTTATGTAACCTACGTCGTATAATAGAGTTAACAAAGTGTTTAGGATACGCATTGGAAATTAAAGTGGTGGAAATGAATTTTAATTCAGAATTTAGATACTCCGGGTCACATACCTTAAGTGCGCGGTTTACCATACCGATTACTATGCAACGTTTGGCTGCAATAGGATGGTGGGAAGAGAAATGCAATAACCGGTTGGAGTTGGTCGGTTTTCTATATACGGTCGTGTTAATTTTATTACCTTTTTTGATAACCAGCACGTCTAAGATATGTAGACGACATTTTTGCAATAACCAAAAGACGTAATGAAGAACCCATTCTGAAATACTTGAATTTCCTATTTCCTAGCAACATTAAACTAACCATGAAAAAAGAATGCAACAGTAGGTTACCGTTCTTAGACGTGCTGGATATCAAAAAAGGTAATAAAATTAACACGACCGTATATAGAAAACCGACCAACTCCGACCGGCTATCGCATTTCTCTTCCCACCATCCTATTGCAGCCAAACGTTGAATAGTAATCGGTATGGTAAACCGCGCACTTCGGATATGTGACCCGGAGTATCTAAATTCTGAATTCAAATACATTTCCACCACTTTAATTTCCAATGCGTATCCTAAACACTTTGTTAACTCTATTATACAACGTAGGATAAATGAAACGTCGATAAACCCACCGGTGTCCACTTCATTAGCTCACCCTGTTCTATACGTTCTATAATGGTTTAGGGGAGCGACTTAAACGTCTGGGCCACGGTTTAAACTTTAATGTTCGATTTAAAAGTTCCAGTAATCTCCGTTCCCATTTTACAAGGTTCCACTGGATAGGAGACCGGCCGTCGTTTATGAAATCAAATGCGGTTGCAACGCCCCCTACATAGGAGAAACGAGCAAACCTTTAGTTGATAGATTTCATGAACACACGGCTGCGCTGGACCGATACAAGACAGCGAAACGAAGACTAAATGAGCCACCAGCGCAACGCCGTGGACGGCCCCAAACCCTGATCCAGCCAAGATCATGGATGAGGCTATAAAGGCTTCCGCGGTTGTTGTGCATGCTTCCACATGCTCACTCGACTTACAACCGCGTATTATCTGCCACGAAAAGCGTTTCCACCTGGGGCGGATCAAAGAAGCCTTTTACATAAGATGTAATCGTTGCATCAACCGCGACAAGGGTGTACAGGTGAGCGAAGTTTCAAATGCTATTATAAATAAAACCAGATGTTGCATCTTACCGACCGGACCTGTATTTCCTTCCCCTTTGTCTCCGACTCGTATTTAACCCAATAACGGAGTAAAAAGTTTCTCTTGCTCGCTGAAGACGGAACTCGAGCGTTCCGAAATATTCGAGAGAAAACCTGTACGTTTTCTGACCGTGTCCTCTTATAGCCACTCTCATCCATCCGTTGGTAGGGAGACCGTGTCAGTTTACTTATAGATCTTCCAATGTTCAAGAAACAAAACGGGAGAAATCCGTGAAAAGACAACTTCATGAAAGTCATTTACCTAAACATTAGTCTTGAAGTGTCTGCAAATTCCGTTTGCCAGTTAAGGTCCTATGAGTTGTAATCAAGGACAGCACTTGGTAAACTCAGGTTCTAGTGCTACCATTAATAAAACCGAAACGATTAAACATTTTTCGAAAAGCTGAAGCGGCCCTGGAAACAAGCAGAAGATTAACATTAGATCACATTTGCTTGCTAACAAAGAAACTTTCCTATGACTTACCCACGTCATCTCGTCCTGCGGAGTAGCTTCCGTTTGGAAGTGACACAAACCCTCGAGCATATACGAAGTCAGTACTGGAATGCCAAGGCAAAGTGCATTTCAATTCTGTAGGCGCACTTGTCGTACAACGTTGCTAAATCTTCTTATTAAGTCCTCCCGGAACGGTGCCAAATTGTCATCTTCAAGGGTGTCAAGAACCAATTGTTCGCACTCGGTGCCAAGTTCAACAGGACAACGGGCAGCGTAGTGGTTTTTGATGGCATAGTCAGCGCCAATGTGCAACGTTGGAAGTACGCCGGAACGTACGACATCCAAAGGGTAATGATTAAAGGCAATGGCAACATTGGATATCTTCATGAACGACTTGCTGAACAAGCCTTTTGGGGTTAACCGTCTTGATCGCACCAGATGACTTGACATGTGTAGTCCGGAGGATTTTCTATCGCTGTCTTCCTTCATCGCCAAGTTGTCAAAATAAAAGGCGTTGCGTACTGACAAGCCAGTTAAATCGTTTGGCGACTTTTTCACGTCCGACAAGTAAAGGTCAATCATTTCACGCCAGTTGTTCGTCTGCAGAGGGACAACCAACTCGTCAAGGTCGACAAGAAGGGCGTAAATGTGCGAAGTTACGTGCCTTAACAAGCAGTCGTTGTAAGGGATTAGTTCATTGCGACGCTTTTGCTGGCGATTTCGTTGAATGAAAGCGCTTCGCTGCGCAGGTAAGTTGGGCTGATTACCTTGAAAAGTTGCACTTAAGCACAAAGAATGCACCGCGCAGTCAACCTGCAAACCCTTAGCACCTACCGGGCAAAGTGATGGCCGTATGTTCGAAGCTGCCGTTGCTAACCGAAGAATAATAATCCAACACCTTTTGCATGTTCGGATGAACATGGTATGAGTACACCATGATTTTGTTGGCTCCCAGAAGAAAGTTGGCTTCAATCCATTCTATTAGGCGAAGTGAATTGTCTTCAGGATAATCCAATCCCTTCACGCAAACTACAGTGTGCCCTTTCTGCCCGTTCTGTCGGCCATGCGATATGCTTACCAAATTGGAAACAACGGAGGCGCATTGGGAGCATTCAATGGATACGTAAGCAAAGTATCCGGCGTAATCACTTGACGTGGAACAGGTGAACAAATATGGTACGTAGAATCTTGGTCTCGGATCCCACGACAAGCGCCAAATAGCCTTCGCCTTCGCGGCAACTATTATAGGTTTACTTTTCACGTCCTTCCACAGATAACAATGCAATGGTGCTTGCAGATAGTCCTTGACCATGGCCAACACCGCCACAACGACACCGACGTTTGGAGAGACGTTTTGGTAGCGTGGGTCCGCGTACGCAGTAAACAAGTAAATTTCGTCCGAACATGGGGATACACGCTGCCATTGATAAGCCGCAGTTGGCGGAAAATTTGACAAACGGGTTGTTCGGTGAGGACAGTAAACGGGATCGCCTATGGACAGGCACTGCCCGCGCAATGCGCAGGCGCTTGTCATTTCACCAACGGAGTCGTTGTTTCGAACTTGCATTTGTTGGAATACATTAAAAACAGTGCTGACCAGCTGTCGATAGCGAACTTCGTATAGATCGCTTCGAGCTCTTTCATTGCAAAAGCAATAGCAAAGGAATGCGACCAAGACGCAAAAATCAACAAGCCAAAATGTCCGAAACGCACTTAAATTGAACGCTAAGGTATTTAGTAGCGTCTTACTTCTCATGCCCGAGGTGAGGTTTCTATGGGAAGGACAAGAAGGGAACGAACTTTTCCAACGAAGGATGGAACAGCAAATGCAGGTTCTTGGCGGGAAAAAAGTTGCACCATGTTTCGTGATACTTATCTGATACCATTCCTGAAAGACATAGCGAGACCTTGCTTATTCCAAAATTGACGCATATGGCAATGATGGGAAGCGTTTCGCGAAATGAAAATTGCATTTTGCTAAGTCTTCGCAACAGGTCAGCCCGACGAAGCTTCCGGGAAATCTAACATAAAGGCGGCGCTTCTCCCGGTTGTTATGCTCGAGGTTTAACTTATGCAAAAGTTATTTGTAGCCCATGGGGGGTTGATCTAAACTTGAGGTTTGAATGGAGGAGAAAGAAGAGCAACTTCGCTGCTCCAGAAAATGCATTATTTGAATTCATCTCTTTGTTACCTGCATTTCATCTTACTGTTGAATTTTTGATCAGTGAATGTGCTTGAATTCTTTTGGCTTTCTTCCTGATGTTCGCTGCCGCATACGGAAAGAGTGTACAAATCATTAGCGCTCAACTAATTTTTTAGCCATCCCGCGCTTTGTCGACTTGCTTGTTGGTCAAAACGCGAATGCCAGAGATCTTTTCGCTACATTCAACCTGGTCTTGCCATCCTGTGGTCAAGCGTTGAGCACTCGACGAACGATGTCCAGCGAAGTGATCAGCTTCAGTGCCGCAGTAGGCAATGTGGAGCTCCTGGAGGAGATTTCGCTGCCCGACGGTCAACCAATGATCGAGGCTCAGCCGCGCCTTATGCAGTATACAGCAAACTTTGACACGAATTTCGAAGACCGTGGGGCTTTCATCACCGGCATTTCCAAGTACATCGAGGAGGCAAGTCGTCACGCTGAGCTGGTGAGTTGCGGAATTTCGTTTGCTTTTCTTGCTGTCTTTTACCGTCGCTATGCAGAAGGAGCTGTTGATGGAGGGCGAAAGGCACGCCGTGAACTTGTATACTTGGCGTTGCTGTTCCAGAGCGGTTCCGATGGTAAGCGAAGCAGAAGGATGATAATTTGCTTATGCCCCACTCCCTTTTCTAGGCGAAGTCAAATGAGCAGCCGAATCGGGCAGAAATCTACGATACAATCGTTGAAGTGTTGCAGCCTGAAGTCAAAAAGTTACTCCAGTTTATGTACTTTCAAGTATGCAGAACTTGTAGCTTGCGTTTGTCTAATTTTCCTGTTCCAGGTAAGAGCGACAAGAAGATTTTGCGAGGAAGTCAAGCGTCTGAGTCATTGCGAAAAGCGCAAGGATTTCGTCAGTGAAGTTTACCTAATAACTCTCGGCAAGATGATCAGCATGTTTGCCGTACTGGACGAACTGAAGAACATGAAAGCGTCCATAAAGAACGACTACTCAACTTACAGAAGGTATGATCGAATGGCGCTGTGCCAATTTTGAAGAGCTGAACATTGGCACGTATAAGTAGTAACTCAGAGATAACCACAGCAGATAGAGGATGTTTTCCTTTTTTCGTAAGAGATATTTTACTGTATAACTCCGGTATTCTTGAAGCAAGAGAACTGCGACGGATCCCTTTCCAACTGCGCTGACGACGGAACACGACAGTTCCGAAAGCTACGCCTATTAAAGCTCTTTGAACAAGGATACCGTATCTTTTAATATTTATAATTCCGGTAGTGAATATGTGTATGTTGATAGCAAAGGAACTTCATTGAGAAAGTTTGCATGGCGTTTCTCATTGAAGTGCTTTTGCTATTGACTCGCATTCTCTGCGGCGTGAAATTATTTCATACTGCCTGTCAGAAAGTTTAAGCTATTGTCGTTGGCCCTCACCTTGTCAACAATGCGTTGCTTAAACCAGTGTGGCTTACGTTGAGCAAAAAGTTCTTCGCGTTCACTTTGTATTGAAGTTTCGCACTGCGAAAAATGCGGCATGGAGTTGCCCAACGGGCACCTTCATTTTCGAACGACAGATTAACCTTGTTTTACCTTTTGTAGAAGAGTACTGATATTTCACACGACGTTATTAAGGGTTTGCTTGACTCGTGCCATCTTTGCACGTCAATTTGACGTGCCACTGTTTTAGGGCAACTCAATTTTTGCAAGTGATGTCCGATAGCCAGACTCTGCAGGAGTCGCAAAACTTGTCCATGTTCCTGGCGACGCAGAATAAAATCAAAGATAGCCTACGAGCACAACTACAGGAAATCGATGGATACGACGAACTGTTGGCGGATGTCGTAAACGTGTGCGTCAACTATTTCGACAATCGACGTTACATTACGCCTGCGGAAAAGCACATGCTTATAAAGGTATATAGGCTCATAAGCCCGACTTAACAATTTCCATTAAGCCTCTACTTCAGGTAATCGGATTTGGAATTTGCTTGATTGACGATAGCACGGGAAACTTGGTGAAGCTCGACCAAAGGAAGCGAATTAGCATCAGCCGATTGGATCGTATACTGAAGGTGGGCGAATTCGAAAGCGTCGGTGGATGGGCAGTGGACCCTTGTTTTTAGCAGCACGAAGTTGTACCGTTGTTTGGCGATATGCAGGTTATACCTTTCGCGTTCATTAAGCGTTCGCAGACCTTTGACCCCACCAAATGGCCCCAGTCAAGCGTCGAATCGGTCGTTTGCCCAATTAACATTGTGGAACGAGCTCGCGCATTTCGCGAGGAGCATGGGGATTTTGTGACTCGCCTTGCCGCTATCCGAAATAGGGTACTGTGTAGTAGAAAGGCTTGGCTTTCTCAATAGGCCACTTTTCGTACTTTGCAAGATTTTGCTGCACGGCAGCGACGCAGTAATCAGTATCGAAGAGGGCAAAGAGCTAACGGATATGGCTCTTCAAGGTTTGCAGCTTCTCTCATCTTGGACATCCTGCGTTGTGGAAGTGGTACGTATGCCTGTCATGCTAGTGATGATATGCTCATCTATCTTCAAATCGTTTGAGTATGCTTGGAAGCTGCTTCACCCCACCGATCCCCATCAGAACAGGGACTGCCCAGCGGATGCCGAAGAGTACGAGCGTGTATGACGTCCTATAATTGCGTTATGCTTTAGTAAACCTACGTTCATGCCTAGGCTACTCGTTACAACTACTCAAGCGATGAAAAAGTTGCTTTAATCGAGGCAATAAGGCGCTTTAATAGTAGGCACAAGTTATTAAAGTTGTATTCTTTTGTAGATGATTTCCATGATCAAAGGCTTGCAAGTGCTCATGGCCAAAATGGAGACCGACTTTGTGACCTCTATACAACGTACGATATACGTGGTTAGCCAGGAACTGGTACAGGTGACGCTGCGCGAACCGTTGCGGAAGGCTACGAAGAACAAGAAGGAATTAATTCGCACGTGCGTTGGCCATGCAGTAAAGGAGTTCAGTTAGTTTCGAGCCCTTCTAGCATATTGCAATCGGTGAGAGATACGATGGCCGACGTTAGCAGCTTCCACGAGGTGGATGACATATACGGAAAGTATCGTAAGGATGCAATGACTTCGTCAAGCGAAATCCAGATATCAGTGCGAAGCGTGGCCCCGTCGTTTACGCAGGTTTGGTTGCGAGTTTGCAAGACAACTTTTGACCACTCAATTGACCTTTCTTCCATGTAGTTGTACATGGTTCGCACGATGCTCGAATCGTTGGTCTCCGACCGTAGCGGCGGGAAGAAGTTCCGCAAAGATCTTGAGGAGCAGCATGCGGTGGCAATTAACAACTTTCTGAAGCAGTCCGTGTTTTGGGTCCCGCTTTTGCAATTTAACGGTACGGTGCCGCCTTTTCGTTCTTGCCTAATGTCCATTGCTTCGTAGAATTCCTTGACAATTGTTGCGACCTATCCCAGTTGTGGTTTCGCGAATTCTACCTTGAAATGACCATGGGAAAGAATATACAGGCAAGTTTGATGACGTAAAAGCTGCCTCCCCAGACGGAGTGCCATTTGCAGTTTCCAATTGAAATGTCAATGCCTTGGATATTGACAGATCACATTTTGGAGTCGAGAAATCCCGCGTTGATAGAGTAGGCTGGCTTGACTTCCCAAGAGTTCGAGCTAAACGCTTTGCTTTTTCCAGATCCGCGCTCTATCAGCTCGATTTGTACAACGACAGCGCCCAATGCGCGTTGGTCAGATTCAGGAAGCAATTTTTGTACGACGAAGTGGAAGCGGAGGTGAACCTCGGCTTCGACCAGTTCGTCTGCAAGTTGTCGCACAAAATTTTTGCTCACTACAAGCAACTGGCGTCCAGGTGACCGTGCCTTGTCGTCGCCCTGGGAAATATCCTTTCCTTGTCGCAGCATCCTTCTGGACAAACGATTCAAGGCCGACTGCAGCTCTCAGGGCATGTGCATTCCGTTTGTGTTCAACACGCGCTACGCAACGCTGATGAAGCAGAGGCATTTTCAGGTTGATGCAGTTGAATTGAAGGGCAAATGTTGAGAGTATGCTTCCGTTTTGTTTAGCTTCTTGGCCGTTCGGTCGACCTCAACCGCTTACTTACGCAGCGCATCAACGTCGCTATTCTGAAATCTCTCGATTTGGCCATTAATCATTTTGAAGCGAATTCCATAACCGAAATAGTGGTATGATAACTTTTTGTCCTGGTTAAATGTCATTGAAATCGAACGCTTTAGTCCTTTCTTTTTTTAAATTGGCTCATTGGAAAATGTTTTAAACTTTCAGGCGTTGGAAGGTCTGATAATGGTCAATCGTTTGTGCCATCAACTTTTGAAGCAGCATTTGCCGGGACTGACCGACTTTGTCGAGCTGTTCCAGGAGGCGAACCACAGCGTTTCAGCTCCCTACGGGCGCATCACGTTGCATGTCTTTTGGGAGCTCAACTACGACTTTTTGCTTAGCTACTGTTACAATGGCGCAACGAATCGGTAATGCTTTCCTCCCGCTTATGCAAATTCGCTTAATCTTTTTGCTGAACTTGGTAATCGTTTACTAACGTTTTCTTCCTTTCTCAACAGCGCAGTTTCTTAGTTTTCGAAAGTTCAGCTTCGTAAGTTTTGAAACTGTACTGCCCTGAAGAATTGTAATTGCATTTTCGTTCTTACAACTGAAATAGTATGTATGCATAAGTGTGGCTTAATTGGTCGCATTAGAAGAATGCTTTGTTATTTAATTAACAGTACGGAACTTCGCATCGTGAACGACTATGTAGAGGTAGGTAGCTTGATGACGGTGTACTTGAGCATTATTCTTTTTCACACGATATAGGTGCTTTCCGTATTCATTCATTTGTCATTACGTCTCAGACTTGCCGTATGGTGAGAGACGTTCAGGTTTTTGCCAGCTGAAGACGAGTTACGGGAAATATCGAAAGTTCCCGAATTGAGTAGCAAATGTCTTCTTGGATTTCATTATTTATTTTTAACTGTTGACAGCTGACGTGGAAGGAAACGGTATTAACCATCAATAACCAAAAAACAAAAAATGTACAACCTCGCTGTTACCAAGAACCCTATGAACATATGCAAATGTTGGATTTGTAATGTGATCTCGTCTCATGCTTACTAATTTCGGCGGTAATAGTCCTGTTCATTTATTAGAAGACAGACAAGTCGGCGTTCTCGGAGTATAACCCTTACCATCATCACCGTTTAGTGATGAAATAGATGTTGATGACAGACAGTTATATTCTGGAAGCTCCGATTTGTCTAATATCTTTTGGTAAACGAATATGATTATTGCTGTAGTTCGTTTCCGCGCGTGCAGGCGGTTTTGTGAATAGTTTTCGGCACTCGCTTAGTCTCTTCCTCAGTTGTAAAATAAGACCAATAAAGTAATTCGACCACTTGCTAGTGGTGTGAAGCAGTCATTTTGCTCTCGTTGTCCTACCATTGAGGAAGGGACCAGACGAGTCCTGGAAACGCGAGCTATTATTAGAGTCATTCAACAAACGGTGGGCGTACGAAAGAAATAGCTATAATTACCGTATATACCGGCGTATAAGGCGAATCCATAATGCGAAAAACTGAACCGCAAAATTAGGGTCGACTTGTACGCCAGGTCGACCTATATGCCGTAGGGACAAAATCCCATAAGGACAAGTTGTCCACTTACAGTAAGACTTGGACGGAAGGATTTAAAGATTTCAGCATTTTGAACAACAAGTCATTAAAATTTCTTAATTTTAAAGCTTTCCATTGCTACACACACGAAAAAGCTAGTTCGTACACTTCACTTTAAGATAGTTCGCCGTATTCACTTAAGATATTAACACTTAAGATGAATCATAACTGCACTAAACTAAAATCAAGAGGTCGACCTATATGCCCGACATTGGCAAATGACGAAAATTAGACCGCAAAATTAGCACTCGACTTATATGCCGGTCGACTTATACGCCGGTATATACGGTAGTTCCATCATAAAAAGCCTCCGATTTTCAACAGGATTATTACATTATTCGATGTGTTCACCTGTGATACTGTTCCTTTTTATCTAGTCAGGTTCACTGGACTAAATCGGCTTTCATAAAAGGGAGCAGGGTCATACAGTGAAAATATCGATTAAGGTGAAGCAAAATGCTGCTACAAATTCTGTCTGCGCGCGATTATTACCATGAAAATTAGTAAACGTGAGCCCTGTGCTCAATAAATAAATATCGGCTTACCTATTTGGGGGTTTAGTTAAAAATTTCGACGGCTCAAATTCCCGACAACTTAGTTGCGCTAAAAGTAGTCTGAGAAATTAGTTTGGCGCTTTGACATTAGATTTTTGGGAGGGCGTTTGCTTTAGTAGCGTGTAAAGATGCAGCATGTGCTACAGCAGTGGTATGTGTAATTGTCATGTGATAAGAATACTGCACATGAAAAAGCTTGAATATGGTCATTGAGAGGGGCCGACTGCAGCGATGGTTGGTTATGCTCTGAAGTCTCAGGTCATCCTGGGAAAGCTGTGTAACTTATAGTCATATGACAAATCCCGGATCCAGTCTTGAGAATGGTGCTTTAGTATGGTTCGATTGAACGCAAGAAACATAGAACTTTATTCCACCTATTTCTGGGAAAGCGTTCTAGTTCATAAGAATAAGCCTAATCCTAAGCGCAGCCATGATGATGGTAGTTTCACTTTGCCCAGAAATCCTTAAGCGACTGATGTGGTAAGGAAATTCACGAAGAATTAATGCTGAGCGCAACTATCAAGAGAAGACCAATAGCTGTAGTTTGTCAAATATGGCAGAGGACCTTGGCGTCTGCGAACGTTAAGTTGCCTTCACCTGCCGGAATTTTGGACGACTTCGCATATTTGCTAGCCCTGTGTATCCGCCATAACGGCGTATAGTCGTTAAAGAAGATAATGTTAAACGGCTGAAGCTCAGAGTCGCTGCTATTATGGAATGTAAATGATTCATAACATTATTTCGCATTTTATTACAGAGGGCGGTTCAAATGCTTGCTCATTCTTAAAGTTCGCATCAGCATTTGTTGCACCCAATGAATTGTGATTGTTGTAGGTTTGTTCGCACCAAGGCGTCGTCCGCTACGTCGTCAGTTCAAAGGGACAATCCTCCCCAAGCGGCAGCTAGTTATTTCTGGGGAAGCAAGGTATATTTACGCTAAAGCAGTGATTCTCAACGGGGGGCGCTGGGAGATTTTTGGGGGGCGGTGGGAGCCAGGGGGCACAACGGCGTGGACCAATCATCGGGAATGTAACGGCTCACGCACAGTACGTGGGGCGCTGGCGAGTCCAGGGGGGCGTTAGGGGGCGGTGGAGAGGGCCTAAGGGGGCGCTGGCACGAGAGAGGTTGAGAATCACTGCGCTAAAGTGTATGGCTTGTTAAATTTCGATCGAAGATTCGTTTTTAGGATTTTAATTCCGCCTTCAGCAATCTATACGCTATGTATAGTGGCTTTCTCGGGGCTCCACATTTCCAGTGAGTTTAAACGGCGTACTTTCGCTTCAGTTTACAAAGTATATTGTAGTTCTCTCGCAAGATTGCTGAAGTACCAAGGTATAGCTGTAGTAATGGAGGAGCTGCTTAAGGTCAGCGGAAATTTAGTAAGTATTTGTCGGCATTGTAACTTTTCGTAATGTGTACTTGTCCTCCTCGTAGCTTCAGAATTCCATACTTAACGCCTTGCGTAAAGTAGTAACGCTCGTGCCAAAGGTGTGCAAGCTTCCTCGCTACGATTACGGTTCGCCAGGTGGACTCCCAACTTCGGCGGAGCACCGCCTGCAGTATGCTTGGCATTTTTCTTCAGGCGTCGTCTCTTTCTACTACGCCCAGTTGAAAAGACTTGTCTGTAATTCGGATTTGCAGCGAGACATTTTCCAAAGTTGCCGCGAATTGGGCAACATGATTCTGTTTTGTCTGCACTTGGAAAAGGCATTGGTAACTTGCCACCGTATACCCATTGTTAGCATTCATTGACCCTTGACCTTTTGTAGACGCACGAAGAGGTGACGGATCTTGTTCAAAGCAATGCTTTCATTGGAAACTTGCCACGGCCGTTTTGTAAAGGTGCTTGGCAATTTGGAACCTTAGCTTGACGCTTTGCCGAATCCGTTTTCCACTTCAGCCAGCGAAAATCCGGACATCAAGATCAAGCGCTTGGAGCAGAAGTACGCGAATTTGCAGGTAGCCCGTACTGTAGAACGTTACGGAACCGAGAAGGTTTGGCAATTGGTTAAGGTGCTCGTTGCCGCTTTGAAATGCGCTCTTCTTCTCACAGCAAGTTTCGCTTGCCCAGGAAGGGGAGCTGCTGACGAGGGAGCGGCTCTGTTGTGGTCTGTCCATTTTCGAAGTGCTGTTGACGAGAATGAAGAACTACCTTGTCGATCCCATCTGGTTTGGTTCGACGCCTCCGTCCAATTCGGTCATGTACATCGACGAATGCGTTGAATTTCACAGACTTTGGTCGGCCTTGCAATTTGTATTTTGCATACCGACCCGAGAAAACCAGATTTCAATTGAGCAAGGATACAACTAGCAAGAGCCGTACGCTTAGTTCGCTAAGATACTTCTTTTAGGGAAATATACGGCGAGGGACTGAACTGGTGCGGTTGCGCCTTGGTAGCCATGCTGGATCAAAGGCGTCGTTTCGAAGTTGTCGATTTCTGCTACCATATACTCAGAGTCTTTAAGGTTGACGGAAAGGATGACAACGTACCTGGAGTTGGGGTAAACGACCTTTACAGTTTTTCTTACTACTCTTATCTAACGTTTTTGCGTTGTAGCAACTTTCGCGTATGATAGAGCGTATACGCCAATTCCAGCTGCTAAATAGCACAATATTTGGAGTGCTCTGTAAGTATCTGAAGTACGGCGGCCTGAACAGCTTCGTGCCGCTGGAAAAGGTCCAAGTGTTTCATCCACCGGCGAAGAATATGCATATGCAATAGTCATTTAATCTCTTTGTAACATATTTGTTTCTGTTTACCTGCCACTTTTACATAAAGCGTATGCAAGCATCTTGCCGTTATTATGAACGCGGTATCGCCCGTAATTACGTGCTCATGAATAATTTAACTTTCGCGCGCTCAATATTCCTTTAGATGCCCGAAGACGTCTACGAGACGGGGGATCTGCCTGAAAGCGACCAACCGGTTTTGGTCAAGGTGTCGTCGACTTGCGTTCCTGTTTGTTTAATCAAATCGTTACTATTAGGAGAACTTCGAAAGTGAGCACATAGATTCGATCAGTTTGAGACCGCTTGCCGCCTACGAAGCGTTCAAAGGAAAATCCTTAGACTCCGCGGTTGCCGGTTTGATTCTTTCTCAATGTCGTTCAGCTGCTATAGGAGTGCTCGTTCTAGATTTCTCGGATTCAATTGCCATTCGCCGCCGTCGCGGATACGAATCCGGTCGAACCTTAATCGAACTGGTAAGTTGGTTTCGAGTACGCGTGTTCGGGGGTAATGCTTGAATCCGTCCTGCGCAGGTTAACGACCAATCTGAGCCGGAGACTTTGGCCCAGCAATACAACCGTTTGAACTGCGAAATAGCTGAGCTGTCGGAGAAGCTAGCCAAGCTACAGGTACCTATTTCATGATGGTCTGAACTTGCTTCCAGTTAGCTGTATATTAACGTGTACCGCTGTGCAGTCCCCGATTTAAGACAACATTATCCAAACTGGACGGTAGTGTGTGCGCTTCTTTTCAAAGGGCTTCGCTTTCCAATTTGCATGTGCCAGCGTGTCCTCCCATCTGGCGTTCAAAAGTGGGGAGTCGACGAGTTGGCATAGTTTTGCAATAAGAAATGTTATTCCCGGTTTCTCAGTGTTACGAATTGGTCGCTTCCTCTTTACGCCCTGAATTGGCATTAAGCGAAACGACATGACTGTGATTATCCAGCGGCTGCGTATCATTTCGATGGCACTGCGGACGGCCGTGTTTGAATTAATAATTAGCAATAAAGCTCTGTTTGAATTAATAATTATCAAAAGATAAGATTTTGAAGTTCGTATAGTGAAGTGGTGACCTTTTGTATGGTGATGGATTGCGGCATCCATCACTATACAAAAGGTCACCGCCGTTGTCCGCCTGTCCCATTTTGAAATTGAAGTACAAATCGCTTTAGGCGACTTCGGAGGAGGATGGAAGGACTAGCGACTCGCTGGATGCCATCACCGTTGACCAGGCGAACAATCTTCAGAATCAGCTAAAGCAGCTGCAAACCGTGCAGATTTTGGGTACCTCGGCGGCCCTGTTGGCCGATCGAAAAACTGACCATGTTGCGTAGGCATTTCGCTGCGCTCCCTTTCGGCTGTCAATTTCGAGTTTCGCTCCTTCCAGCATGGTATCGCAGGCTATACAAAGTCTTAAAGAAGTCGCACCGTCCCACATCCAGCAGTCAACAGCAGCCGAAAGCGCCCCAAAGAAGGTGACATTGGATATATACGCTCCACTGGACTGCGCACAGAGTAGTTTCACCGCCAAAGCGGCCATTTTGGAATCTCGACTTGCCAGTCTGGAAAAGCTGGTTGGATCGGACAGCGAAAAGCAAGTACGCTTTACTGACGTCATCATTTGTAGCGCATCCGTTGATGGCAATGCTTTGCAGAAGGCCATTGGAACGGAAGTAGCCGGCGGCTCCATCACGGTAGTTATTTATTCTATTCGCCTGTGCCTAATCCGCGTGTTACCTGAGGATTTAGGACGTCGTCGATGCGCTGAAATCGAAAGTTTCCTTACTGGACAACAGTCAGTTGGATGTTTTGGAAGCGCGACTATCCGCGTTGACGGAAAAGTTGACATTCTTGGCGGACAAGAAGCAAAGCGTCCACGCAGCTGAGGCAGAAAAGGTTTGTCAAGCAAGCTATTGAAACGAGTATTATTAATAATTCAAATAGTCTTTCTTTGACGATCCGACCGTTATTGTGTTTATTTATTAATGTCAAATTTCCGTGGCTCTCGGGACTTACCGTGTCCCGTTTGCAGTGGAGAGACTTTTACAACTCGGGAAACGTAATGTACGCGTGGAATGGTGGTTGACCTAGCGGTCATTAGTCAGTTAGGTTTGTGTTGAAGTAAGAATTTTAAGGACAGACTGAACTGATTTAAATTTACTTTCGTTTCGTTGACTTTATGTCTTCATTTGCCCTTGCCTAAATGCTATTTCCTAATTTTTCTTCCCATATTTTGTGCTTATAATTTGCAGAGCTCTTCCTATTTTGCTTGTTCAAATTGCAGTGACTTCTGCGCCTTGTTCTCAGATGTCTGTTTCCGTTGGCCGCATGATAAACGCTTCTATCTTTTTCTTAGCACAGAATGAAGTCCATTGCGTGAACTTTTACAACGTGGGAAACTTGAGCATTTAGAAACATGTTTTCTAACGGATCTATGTTTTGTTCGGTTGTAGTTCTTGGGACAAGCGACCTCCTGAGTCTGGTCTTCTGGCATGTCTTGTAACTGAACGGTTCAAGCTAGCCTTCGCATTCCCAAAACGGGTTAGACTAGGCATATGTTCTTCCAATCTGTAAATCAACGTTTTCCTCAAATTCAGTTATTTGCTATGCTGACTCTAAGCAATCGCGTTGAACTCCATAAATGATGTATGTGTTGATTGTGTTAGTTTTAATCAGCAGGCCTTCAATCACAACAAATACTCTACGAACATGTCGATCAGCAGTTTATTATTAGGAAAAGCCCGACAACTCCTTGCTTGGCAATATGTGACACTTGTACTACAACATTCCTGAAAATTCGGAGGAAACACGAACAGATAAAGGAAGTGGCAGGCTTCCATTCTCAGGTGCTTTAGTACAGTATTTCTCTGTTCATCGAGGTCAGGATCATTTTCTCTTAAATTTGCCAGCTCCCCACCACCAGTCCGACGGTCCGAGAAAATGGCAGGAAGGGACTGGGCGGTGTTTTGCTGTTCATAGTATTACCGAAGGATCTCCATCTCAGAGTTTACCAGTGTCTTCCCAGGAAGGCGGTGACTTCTCCATACCACTTCAGCACCCCCTTGGAATCTCTCACTGCGCCCAGAGGTGAGCCACGGCACCCTTTGAGCAACAGTGCTTTAATGGCTAGGTAAAACGATCGTTTGATAAACGCAGTCTGCAGGAAAGAACTCATTCGGATGGAAAAGTTCATTTCTCATCCCAACCTCCTCGCTCAGTGTTAATCAATATTAGTAATCGCGAATGGAACGACAAGCACGGTAGTTAACGTATGCAATCCAGAATTCTTGCAGTCTGAGTTGTGCCACGTTAAAGGAACTGTGACAAAGCCTGTCATAAGAAACTTATTTCCTTGCTCGAAAATCGTAGGCTCAATGTTACAAACGACGCCAGAAAAGTGACATCTGGTGGACTTTTCGTTCATCACTCCTTGGTATGAATACGCAGGACAAACGTCCAGCTTCCTAGAGACGTCAAAGTTTTCTTCAAGGGTTTCCTGAGGAGGTCGCACTGTCAGGTCCGTTTCCAGGATTGATAAATTCCGGGCGCCTCTTGATGCACCTAATGTTAATTACGAACTTAAATGCAACCGTTCGCCATCACGTATTGGTACAACTGGGAACACACTGGGTGCACAAATTCAAAGGGCTTATTTCAATCCTAACATGTCACGGTGATGCGAAAGCTGGGTTGAACGGTTCACTTGCAAGGCGCAGAATGGCTACAATCGCTTGACCCGAAAACCGTTATTGGCATTAGAAGCTTCTGCGGCAGCGGAGCACGCCTCGGAGCATTCGGATTGCCGCCACATTCCTGGATCTCACCTAACGAACTTGATTTTGCACCAAGGAAGATTGAAAAGCCAACTTACGCAGTGACGCAACAAACCGTAAGCAGGTGTGGAGCTCAGTGAGACTTGGACAAACGAACAAGTGGGAATGTTGCAAGCCATGGTTGCGTTGCGGTTCATATTAATTTGTAGATGGTCGAAAGCTCAGTTATTCTTGCGCTGGCCCTATACTTTGCTTGTAAACAAAGTTTAGTAAACAACCTTGTAGGGAAGGAGAATGAAGATACAAAGCCGAAAGAATTGAATGAAGGTTCAAGATAATGCAATCCGTCGTTAGTCTTAATATCTTTGTGTGTACTGGGTGATCGTTGTCTACTGACTGCTAAATCAATCACCGTTGTAAACTTTCATCTAGCAATGGCGTTGTCGAATTGCTTGGCCAATGAAGATGGGAAATGGGAAGTCCCGAGCTCTAAGGAATTGGCTATAAACAAGTAAATGAATAAATTAAGGGCGTAAAGCTGTAAAAGAAAGATTGTCTATCTGCGCCATTACAAGGCGATTATCTTTTTAATAATTCATATTGTTCACCGTAGATTGACCACCTATACAAACTGGTAACGAAATGGGATGCCGTTTGCGACTCGTTACCTTCGATCGCCGACAGACTCCAATCGCTGCAGCGCCTGCACGAGCAGGGTAAAGAAAAAGTGTGAACCGGATATGACGCCCTTCCGGTCGGCCAAATTGACCACTGTCATTCACAAGTCTTTTTAAGCGGTGCAATTTTCCCAATATCTAACCTATCTGGACGCCGTCCAGCAGCGCCTGGCCAGAACGTTAGACAGCAACGCGGCCATACTGCAGCAGGCAATGCGCGATTGCTCGCTCTGGGTGAACCCAAGTAGGTGCTCAGTTTGACTGTTTGCAGGTTAAAGAGGCGTTCGACGTCAATTCGGAGCAAATCATTAACAACGTGGCCGCTTTTCAACGACGTCTGGCCGCGCTGGAAAAACATGAATGAACGAGCAGTCGAATTCAAGTTGCACTTCGTTCAATGGCTTTGTGACCGCTTATCTATGTTTCAAGTAAGCGTTCCGGGTGCACCACCGGCGTGGATATTTACTATTAAACTACTACTACGCACAATTCCTCATTGTACATGATTTTATTCAACTCATTTTGACTAAGCACGCAGTGACGATTCGTTGGCGGCTCCTTGCGGTCGCACATCCTTGTGGACGACGTTTCAGGACTAATTTTTCCTTGGAGATCGAAATCCATCAAAGAGAATGACCAGCGTAGAGGCGCACCCGTCTCGTCATTGAGCAAATGTCCATTTTGTCGCTGAGCTGCGATGATCCCGTTAGGCAGTGCAAGAGACAGTGGGCTAACGGAAGACTACGAAGCCTTCGTTGGGGCCGCTCCTTTAGCCTCCTCTTCCTCCTTCTCCTCCTCCTCCTCGTCGTCGCTACGAACGTCATTCATCTGCGTATACGTTGGCAAAGGTTGTAGGCAGAAATTTACATATACACAAGTCTACCTCGCCGCTCCGGAACGTATTGACCGCAATGCGCAGTATAAGGTAGGTCCAAATGAGCTGCAAAGCGAGCAGCACAAGCAGCAACGAGTTGAAAGTGTAATAGGCAGCGAAGAAGCTGACCAGAGCGGGCGCTTCAATTGTCGTCGAATAAATTATTCTGGAAGGAGGCCATTGCCTGTATACCGCGCAGTGTTCGATGCTGGCCGCCTACCGAAATGGATAAATGCCGATACGCGTGATCAACCAAACGACCAGGAAGACTGAGAAGAGCATATTGCACAACGTGTTCCATCCGCAGTAGCGCGTCATTTTTGAAGCCTTAAATGAGCAGCGGTCGACAAGAGCCAGACTTGGTGGGTGCCCCGCCCGCTCACTTCCATCCAAAAGTCCGCAGCATCGTGGCAGAGCAGAACCAGCGAGCCGATTCGAACAAAGTTGGACGACCAAGAAAAGGCCAACAGCAGTATTGTGGTAATGTGGTGGATGAACATGATCCAGAAATCCTGTCAACACGCAGAGCGCGCGGGAATGTTGAATTACCTCAGTTATGGCTTGAATGCCGCTACTGACCTTCCTAATGACGTCCAGGAATTGGGACAGCACGAGCGACGAGTAGAAACTCAGCTCAGTCATGTAGTAGATTCTCACTTCATGGTCGATCGGCTGAATGGAAAGTCAGCCATGCGCGAAACCTGCCAAGGCGCCACTATTGCTCACCTGAAACGGATAGCCGTACCAGCAATGAGCCGTCTCCCAGAACCATGGCTTCTTAAAGGAAAAACAACGCTTACAAAAGGGATTAGCATTACGCAACCTACGTCCCACAGGGTGTAGAGGCCATATATTTGAACGAGCAAGTAGTACAGGCACCTCCACCTGGAAATTCCGCGTTCGGTTTTCAATGGACATCGCATTGAGATTGCTCTTACGCGGATTCCGAGAATTTGTGAATTACCGTCTTCTTGCAGATATTGCTAGGTGCTCCCTTCACGCAGACAACGTCCACGTCGCGCGAGGTAGCAGCAGTACCATTGCTTAGGATATCCTTAGCCGACCTCCGCTTGGCCACAGGGGCTTTGGTGAACTTGACGGCAAGCGGCCGAGCAACATATCTGCGTAAGGACAACGGTTCGTCCGCACAACGAAGGGTCCGCCGGCATTTTTTCTAACCTTTCGAACAACCTTCGAACGAGCAAGAAGACAACGGAAAAATAGAGCGCCCCGGCAATGTCGCCAAACGCGGGATATCCGACGAAATCTGGCTCTTGGACGTCCTTCCAGCCAACGCCCGGCGGTAGCCAGGCGTCCTCATTCCAGAACCAACGTTGAATGGAGGCAAATGGTCGCTCCTGCGTAACGGACATTCTGTAAAGGGGCGAGTCAATGACGCAATGGAAGGGAGGGTACGGTCGAATTGTTATCCATTCCACTTTGGCTACTTTCCAAGCGCGGACGCGCGAAACGTCACAACATAATCTCGCTGCGCCGCGACAACTGTTGTAAGAGCAAATAATGCAGAAGAGAGAACGAGAGAAGAGGCTTACACTGATTTCACGCGGCATATGCCGGTTTTCGCCTAAACGCCTTTCCGCTTCAGTTGGCCTTGCTCGGTTCACTAATGCTCGTTGGAACAAGGGCCCAATGTATGGAAATTGAATCGCTCTTTCAGGAATCGCCCTGGCAAGACAAAATGCCCAAAACAGGCTGGATTCAGGTGGGCCACCCAGAGCGGGTGCTCTCCT
Source organism: Trichuris muris (assembly GCA_000612645.2). Lineage (NCBI taxonomy): Eukaryota > Metazoa > Nematoda > Enoplea > Trichinellida > Trichuridae > Trichuris > Trichuris muris. The sequence continues at coordinate 3,899,047 of CBXJ02000361.1, forward strand.
ACGGGTCCACGTGGAAGAAGGGAGGCGAATGTTCCCCATTTTTGCGCTTCGGCAACACGTCATACCGACGGACGCACTACTTTCTTGTTCTTCACTAACGATGACTCTCTTTTGGCGCCGGTAAGGATGCTTTGTTGCAAAGAATTGAAACAAGCAACGCGCCGTGAATTACTACTATACTTTACGCAACGGAAGTAAGTCAGAACGAATGGCAGCAGTTTAACCAGTGGAAAAGTGCGCCGTTGTCGCCTACGCTTCTTAAATTGTACTTACGATTTACTATTCGCCCCAGCCTACACTGTGCGCTTGGATCGGCCAAAATGATTAAGAAATTCCATAGCGCGTAAAGGATGGTGCGAGTAACCTGCCTCATTCATTGATCCTTACTCCCACGCTGCTGGTCGCCTCAGACGTAAACCGAATCGAAAATCAATGGCCAATGAATGAGTCAACCTTGCTACTTACCACGTTCACTTGTCCTCTGAAGACGCGCGCAATGACTGCGGCTGATGGAACAAAGCTGAAGTATCCTGCTTTTGCCACCAATGGGATGGCCAAGCCGGCAAAAGAGGGCTTCCGGTAGAGGCAACCGACGGATGAACGAAAAGGCTAATGAACAGCAGCAGCCCGCTCAAGCTCTATTGATTGCGATGTCTTGTCGAAGAACCGACGGCTTGTTCCCAGGTCCATTTCGTCCGGGAGCAACGTACCATCGCTACGAAGAGCTCAATGATGACGGCGGAAGGCCTATGCTCTGTACACCGGAAACAACGGGATGCCAAAGTTTTCGGTCGTTGTTATCTACTTGTTAAAGAAGCCGTAGCGTCGACAAAGCGAAGTTCCTCCTTCTCAAAGAGGCGACACTATTCTCAATTCACAAATTGTCACTGCCTTCTGTCGAAGCGCTCAGAACGCAGATAAGAGCAACGTCGTCCGAGAACAAGTTTGATTAGAGAAGCTGTACGCTTTGCTTGCGGACTAGAATGCGCTAAGCGCCGACAGGTGAACCGCTGAGGTGGTCAATGAAAGGGAGACTATTAGCAAGTTACACGAAAGAAGTGAACGTTGCGAAAAAGCAAGTTGAGAATTACGAAGCTCGTCACTTACCCAGAACGTCAGTCACGTCAACGTCCGGACGTTACACGTCCGCACAACGCTTCGCTGGCCCGCGTAAGAAAGGACTGGTTTGTACCTGAAATGGGTGACCCTTTTACGCCGAAGAAGAAAAAGGTTCAGGCGCCTACAGGAAGTCTGTGCCGCCGACAATAGAATTAAATTGTTGATCCGCAGGTACTGTTCAATGCAAGCTTTAGAGTCATACGCCGGGTCGCTGCAATGTCCAACATTGGCGCGTAAAACTAGACAAGAAGGCGCTGGCGAAAACTCATGCGCAACTTCGAACTCCCTGTGCCCGGACGGACGGACGAACAGTACCGACTTTGGGCATTGTTCGCTCCTCTTATCGGTGACTGAAAGTGCGAACGGATAGCGGTTCGCGAAGGTTGTTTACAGCCGACGAAGTTGGACGCCTCGTTGTTTACCCAGGCATTCATGCGTCTCAGCGGCAACGAGAATAAACAACTGGATTACTGTTCGGTGCCGTTTCTAAAATGCGGCAACATTTGCAACCGCATTGAGCTCTCCATTGCGCGCTGCTTAACTGCAGCGCATCGTAGCTTCGCCCGTATTCTAATTGCAGCACGTCTGGCACGTTCAATCATGCGCCCTCGAATACAAGACGGCACGTAAACTTTGGGAAGGAAGCGTTACCGTCGTGAAATCGTTGAGCGGCAGGAAGGAGGGTGCGCGCATTTGGACAATTTTTTCGGCGCTACAGGACATACTTAAGACGCTGCACATTCAACTGATTGAAGATAATTCACTTTGACATGGCACAAATCGCCGATGCAGAACCAAAATGATGTTCAGGTTAGGTGGAAAAAATGAGTGCAGGTACGCAATCAAAAAGGGGCGAATTATGCAACAGACCGCACGATTATCAAGGGGGATGCTAACTGATGCGCGTATTTTTCCCTCAATGCTGTTAACATGTCTTTTGCATCACCATTTATAGTGGCTTTGATTAATCGACCGGAGGAGCTTGTGACACCAGTAATCTGACTCAGCAGGTGACAACAAATATCCTAACGGCGGGCCGGATTGGACTCGAAAGCTCCGGATGTGCTTAAGTCACACTTAGGGTTGCGATTGTCGACTGGCAAAATTTCCATGATGAAACAAAAGAAAATTACCTTCCTAGTTCACATTTTGCAATTCACACTGGTGTTGCCTATCGTTCAGGCAGGTTCCCTACAACAATTGGGACCTCTCCGAGTGGTACTATCCTGAGGTATATTTTGCCATTGCGCGTTAGTAAGTATCCACGGAAGGTACTTCGAAAAGCATTGGCGATGCACTTGCCAACCTACGAGCAGGAAGTGATTTGCTGCAAGCATAATGAAGCGGCAAGCTTGTTTCCCCTTGAATCCCCTTGCGTCCAAGCGCCGAATTAATGAAGCCGGAGTTTCCACCTGAAATTCCTTTGGCTCTTAAATGTCAATAGAACGGGTGAATTGCTGTGCCAAAGTTTGCAGTTCGTCGACTTGCGTGACCTAGGAAAGCCGCGAATGCTTTTAGCCGCACGGTCGAATTTGCTTTGAGTATCGTTGCACATACAAAATCCCAATTTGGGGGCAGCGCTTGCTAGGAACCTTTATTTAGCAAAAACCTAATCTAGCGTGTTGCCCGCATTTATCGTGCGAGCAAAAAAAGGCGAAAGATCACGCAAATATTCAACCCGTTTCCCAGAGAACATATTAGGTATGCATCTACTGCCTATTACTGAGCAAGCAGACATCAGTGCATGCGTTGACACTCAACGTAGGCATTGATGTTGGTGAATATCGATTAACTGTTCAAGCTCAGACAAGTAAAACATAGGGGAGAGCCAAACAGCCACTCCTCATATAGCTGATTTGTGTAAGAAACCTTGGTTTTATGTGGAATGGTATCAATCTGCTGCGAGGGAGAACAACACAAAGTTCAAGCAAAGTAAAACCGATAGCGTGACGTGAAAATGTGCAATATAAGGGTGTGACAAGCACGAAAAAATTATATCGAACGGGTAATGCAACAATGGGTAGTTTAAGGTTATTCAAGCACATAACATGGACGCAAATTGTCCAGATTAAGGAATGTGATTAATATTGTAAGCTTCAACTCTGAGCACATCGCTGCACCATACTTATGTGATGGGAGAATGAACGTGGGCAAACTTCATAAAAGCCGTAGCTAATGCAGCTCACACCTTGCTTAGAAAGATTCCTTGCTGCATCAAGCCTGTGGAGGCTCAAGCCGATTAATGGAATAATAAGCATTCCCTTAGAAAGAAAAAAGGATAATTAGCGTTCACCAAAATGAATACAGTATCTCGACGGTGGGATACGAGTTCCAACACTGCATCAAATGTAACAGAAATGACTGCCATGCGGAACTGGCAAACTCTTATTTTGCAGAAATCCGTAAGGGGCCATGAGATGGCAATCTGAAGATGACCTCCCTTCTGACAAATCAATACGGCGCTACAGACATTGCGTTCAGCTGCACATGCAGGGAAAAGAAAATTCCAAATATCTTTTCATCCCAATGCAGCTACCGAAACGGAACATTTTCTTGAACACAGCATGTACACATCGTTTAGAAAGCAACCGTTCGAAATTGGAAAGAGACGTTCGTTTTAATATTGCTTCTTTTGAAGGAATGTTGTACGTTAAGGTTATCTTAAAAGGCTGCCCACCTGTTGCTCCCAAAGCATGCACTAGCCAACGCTTAGCGACAGTTTCGTGATCGCTGAAACGGCCACACAAAGCAGAGATGATCATTGGAAAACATTTCGAAAATGCGCAATATGCTGCGCTCTTACCTGAGTCGCTGGAAATTACATGAGGCTTCAACAGTTAAGCTGTACACTAATCAATTTACGTGGGCAAACAGCATTATTCGTTGCCTAATGACTGCTCAATACAGGGCAATTCATTCTACGCTTTTCCATTAGAGAGACTGAGGAACTTGGCTTTTCTCCAACAGCGAAAGAATGATGACCTCAGGGCAAAGTAGTGCTCACTGTGCGGAAGAAAATGTAATGTGCCTTGGCTCAGATGAGTTGAGTAACGGCTAACGCAGGACACCATTTCATTTTTTCTGTCCACTAAAACTATCTCTCGTGATTATTTGTTAATTATTAATATGTTCACGTACTGACGGCTGAACATAATATGCAATCATCGGTTGTGAAGCAAATAATCAAAGAATTATCCAACGCAGTACGAAAAAAGTGACTTAGCAACCTCAAGGCGTCATAGATTGATTGATATTAGCAGCTTATGGCTTGGAATGATTTAACTGCTTGACACATATGGCAAATATCATTAAGCAAGCAATGGAAAATATTTTAAACAATATTCCCTCTTGGCATTTCATTAGTACGTATACTGAACCATGAAAAACAGAGGTTTCATATTTAACTACCGCAGTCGCTACGCGACGGGTGTAGTTAATTAAGAAACCTCGGCCCACCTAAAAACGTTGTTCGTTCGCGCGCTACATTTTTGCGAAAGAAGATCATGCGTGAAACCATAGCAAGGCGAAACAGACTGGGCGAAATAATTCAATTCCATTCATAGTTCACGCGGAGCACAAAGGGGAAGATTGGGCAGTTCTTATTGCGGGAAAAAAATTAAAGTCAAAGCACAACAACTATGCTTTATACTTTATGAACTGCAACGGTGGAGTCAGCATGACTAACAAACAATCTTACTAAAACATCGCATCGAACTACCAGATACTTCCTGTTATCTTCAGTTATCTAAGACGTCTGTAACGTCATGCGCCCACACAATAAGTACAATTGAAAAATTCGCCATACGAGCGCAGACAATAACAATCTCAAAGCCACCGTGTTCTCCATTCGCTTCATACTGTGTACCTGTATGACTCATCTTTCCTTAATCTGTCTGGCTCCTTCTAACAACCGTCGCCAACGCAGCAATAACCTTCGTCAGTGTGCCCCAGCGGCGTTGTTGTACGCGTACGCTAGCACAAAAATTCATGCTGTTAGTTTCACTTGCACTGCATGTTCTTATTTCAACATGGCCCACTTCATCTCCATTCTGACCCCTGATGCAAACTTTTGCAGTCGGTCAGTGCATCGGAAGATCCCTGAACAAAGTAATCAATAGAAGCTCTAAATAGCTTCCGCTCTACAGTACGTACAGTAATATTACTCAAATTTACTTTTCCTTACCCTTAATTTGCCAGGCAGAAATAAACAGGACCAAAGCAAATCAAGAGAACGGATTTCACTTCTGAAAAATGTGCACAATGAATACACGTTCATTCAAAAATGGACAACAGTGCTTGAGAGAACAAAACTAGCTGTTACCGTTGCACTAAGCTAATATGTTCCAATACACATTTCGCCCGCCAAATCCCTTTATTTGCTCGATCATGAGGCGTTCGTCGCTATCCGCGGTGGGCTTTGGAACAGAACCCCTCGGATGCGGAGGACCTACCATATTAATGTTTCTTTAAATGGCTGCCATATCTCAGTTACATGCTTTACGCAATTACACAATTTGTTTATAACACAGCCTCAAACTTTTCGATGTCGAACCAGAGCTTTCCTTCCTCGTCGTCAGCGGTAAACGATGAAATTACTCAGGCAGATTGCTCAGTATTACTAACCATTAGTGTGTAGTACAACTGAGTAGCTGCGTCGCTCGTCGAAGAAGACATGAAAGAAGCAACGAAAGCTCCAGTGCGAAATCACCTCATCAATATATAACGCTTCTCTACACCGCCACGAAACATCCAATTGTAAACAAAAATTATCGGCATGTACACCAGGCAATTACTTCCGAACAAATTGTGTTACTAATTTCCACACACTTACATCTTGAAGCAAGAGATATTAGTAACAAGGCGTTTCATATTGGAATGCTACGGCTGAAGCGCCCGTTGAGTTCTATTCGCTGATACCTGTTAGAACACTATTCACAGGTATCACCTTCACCATTCACAGGTGCCTGTGAGAACACCATTCACAGGAGCTGGTGTTTTGATCCACCGACCCGTTACAAAGAAAGCAGCCTTCAAAAACAAGGCGTTTCATAATTATGAAAAAGATGAAATGATGCGGTATTCTTGTTGAATCAACTTTATTCGGCGAAGCTTCCGGAACGAACGTGTTCCGTCGTCTGCGCTTTTCATGCGTCAGTTCGTCTGAATTGCGCTGACGACCGAACACGTACGTTTCGAAGGCCTTGCCGGATAAAGCTGATTGAACAAGGATACAGTATCATTTCATCTATTCACAAATTTACATCTATAAAATTACAGATTTACAAGTAGTCATGCGAATTAAATCTTTGCTGCACTTATTATTCCCAAAATAATCATGAGCAACAAGAAAGAGAGCTCTTACTCACGTTGACCATGGAACACGTTAGTTCCGAAAGGTTCGCAAAAATAAGGCTACCAAACAGGGGTAACCGTTCCTTTACAATGAAAATACATTACCTTGTTACGAAAGGGCCAACATCCAGAATAAACCGAAGGGTGTAAGAGACACACGCACCTCAGCTCTCATTAAATTTCGAGCATCTCTCCATTAAGATAGCTACCGCGCAGGGTAAGTTAACCTTCCTACTGAAATGCCATGGCGCCAGTCTTTTAACGAAGGTGTTCCTTTTAGTGTGGACCTAAAATAATAATCTTAAGGTCAACATGCCTCTCCCTCCTCCTCCTAACAAACGCCATTAGTATGCATTGGAAAAATTTGGCAGGACACAAACATGATGTCGACAGTACTATTCAATTTTATTGGCAGAGACGACATAAATCAAGGGGATCTGCTGGTCCCAAGGCTTCCCATTCAATGAAGCGTACTGTTCCAGTGCTAAATTTAGCAGGGCTACACTTGCGGGCTGCCAAAATGTGATAGCCTGCCATTGGACACTGCACGGCAGATTAGTGGGCATATCTGCCGCGGATGGTTGGATGCCTTTGCTGCGCCGATGTTCTGCGCTCCTGGCCTTCGTGCCCACGCGTCCTGCCGATTTCCCTGAAGGTCAGGTTTTCAGCAGCTCTCATGAACCAGCTAACTAGCTGGTTCGTACGCTTTAGTGTCATAACGCACAGGAGAGCTTTGCACGGCTCTGTTGTATTCCATACAATCTCCTTGAGCATCCCGTCATTCATGGAGCACCAAGCGCCCCTCGCGCCGAGTACAGTCCATCCTGCAACAAATTCCTTGGTTCCCGTTAGCCTCAGCACGGGATCAGCGAGGCAAATGTATTTGCTGCATTTTTCAGCGTGACGCCTCGCCAACGCATCATTCGATTCAAATGGGATAGCCACATCGAGCACCCAGGCTTTACCGCCCTTCACTGCGATCAGACCCGGCTTATACACCTAGTCACCATGCCGCAGTGTCGGTTCGACGATAACCGTGAATCCACTCGCCTCGGTAAGCGAGGTGAGCTTCTGCACGATCGCGTCGTGCCGACGGACGATAAGCCCGTGTGTGAAGGTGCAGTTCTGTGAAATGTGGCTTAGGGATTCAGGGGATCCGCTAACATGCCCACAACGCCGGCAAAGGACTCTCCGATCACCCCTTTCAGCTCGACCACGAAGAGTCTGCAAACGCGTGGGGACCAGAAAAGTCCTTGCCTTAATTGGGGCAATGTACCTTCTCCCCTTCATCCTTTCACCATCAATCCACAGATTACTGCACGCTTCAGTGAACTCACAGTGGCCAGAGCCCTGATACGTTGCCGTGAACCTTGCTCGGTGGTGCTCCAGTGTGGCCTTTTTCGCATTCTGTAAGCCACGTTCGGTGAGATCATGGATATTGTGACGTTGAGCCATCCTGCTGCGTCGGTGTACATTGAACCATAGCCCAGCGGCGGCCCGCACCACTGGGTCACGACTCTCAGTGAGCTTCCTGTACAAACTGAGCATGGTAAAATCGACTGCTTCGCTGAGAGACTGCAATCCAAGTCCACTCTCCTTCATAAGTTGGTAAAAGTAGTGATCGGACATAGTATTAATAGATTGCGGCAGATGCAGGATCGCTTTGATTTTCTGCCGAATGAGGCGATCGGCTGACGCAGCAGTCCCCGCAGTGGGATTGCTGTTACCAAAACTGTACAAAAGGCGAGGAATCAGGTGTGCTCGAATCAGCTGGATCTTCTGCTGAGGCTTCAATTCTGCTCGAGCAACATCCTGAAGCATGGTCTCAACGCGCCGAAGCATATCTCGTCGCTTGCCGTACGGGTTAAAATCGACGCCAAGGTAAGACAAGTATTCCGAGATGGTAAAACGTGGAAAAAGTGTACATGAGTCGGCAGGATCAAGATAAAATTCTGATAGAACATCAACGCAAACGGAATGAGCTTTTGGAATACGATGAAAGCGCAGAGTATAACATTTTTCCGTGTTCATATGCAGATGTCGACGGGTGAAGAAATGGTAAGACTTTGCAGGCCAGCCTTGGAATTGCTCATTAAAAGAATATCATCAGCGAAGGCCAGACAATAAAGTTTGTGTTCATCAGTAAAGCTGAATCCGCCGCCACTTACTACCAGTTGTTCCAACAGCTCATCCATTGTTGGGGCAAAATCAACTAAACGCGGATGGTGAAAACCGGAATCCTCATCACCTTATCATATTCCGGTTAGCTAATCATTCCGCTTAGTCACAGCGTTGATACCTGTGTGTGCTTGTCCCCTGCAATTCTGTTCGTTGCCGATGCTCGTGTGCTTTCTCTCGCTCTCTACAGCCTTATTCACTGACTTTTGACGTTTCTCAGTAAATTAAGCACCAACATCCATGACTAGTGAGAATAGCATGGGAGAAAGAGGATCACCTTGCTTCACCCCGCACGTCATGGGAATCGGGGCAGATTTACCTTCCGTGTGCTCAATGTGGGTAGAAGAGTTAGCCAAGAGGTTGGAAACCAACAGAATGCTGTTTTCATTGGCACCGTGGCGACGCAAAGCTCGTCGAATCGAATCGTAAGAAACAGAATCAAACGCTTTAGCCACGTCAAGCGTGGCTAAGCTGAGCTCTTTGCCTTCGCGTCGCGATTTTATGAATGCCGTATGAAGCAGGAAGGCGTTCTCGCCGCAACCGTTTATACCCTGTGCGAAGGCCTTTGCCGAAGATTGAGGTGAACATGCGAGGCGAGGCGTGTAGTGAGAATCTTGGTAAAAAGACGATAAAATACAGAACCAATGGTAATACGACGATAATCCTTCGCTGATTTGGGTGGCTGCTTCTTAGGTGTTAGTACCGTACGACATTCCTTAAAACGAGCAGGGACGTATTTGTAGTGTAACCATATATTGTACAAAAAGTATAGGGCGCTTCGTGGCAATCCGGACACGTGGGCAACAGTAACGCGATCTGGTCCAGGTGATGAGCGCCGGGGAAGCTTCCTCAGGGCCAATTCGACTTCATTCAGAGAAATTGGAGTCGTAAGGTCAAAATTGGCCATCCCACATTTAGCCGAGAATGGCTCGGTATCCGCAAGGGACTCTCTAGCGAATATAGATGTAAAGTGGCTAGTACATTCAGCTCGACAGTCAATGACTTAAGCTGGCTCATAGACAAGGGACTGCTTCCTCAACTACTAAAAGAGATACGCAGTAATGGTTTCCTTTCTTCTATCGCCCAAGAGAAAGTCCTCAGCAGAAAGCTAAGCTCGCTGAATTGCATTCAATAGTCGGTGCTCAGACAACCACTTAAGCAATATCGTAGTTAATCTCACCCACGAGCCTTCTTGAAATACAGACTAATGTTTTAGCGAAAGGTTTAAATTTCGGCCCACTCCCCAGGAGTTGTCCCTACTCAGTGCGTCTGTTGAACTTAGCCTGAGACCAATGGAACCAAACAAAGCGGTACGGAATAAAGGACCCATCGCGAACACATTATCACGCTAACGTTTGAACATAGCTCCACTTCTGAATGTTTTGGAAGGACGAACGCTAACCGACTACAACGAAATGAGAACCCGTCATAACTGAGGCAGATACGGGCAACGTGGTTACGTTGTTGGACAAAAAAGCTCTCTGCCCTTCTGACATTACTCACTGTCTATATCAGGGACAGCCTGTAAGATGTAGCGGTAAATATATTGCAGCCTCTCACTATCGCTAACGTGGGAACACATTAGTTCTGAGTGCTTCGCAAAAGCAAAGATACCAAATGGAGACAATCGTTGTTTCACAATGAAAATATGTTATTACCCTGCTACGAAAGAACAGGACCAACACTCCGGATACCTCAAAACAGTTAGTACATTCCTTGTTTTTTTACCTGTGGATTGACAAGGGTAAAGGTAATGGCGTTATGGCGTTTCCTATGCAATGCATCAGTGGTGACTGACTCGCAGGTGGCGCCACTTTCTGGTAAACAAAGCAGGCTAGCAAAGCAGTGTTCAGGGAAACTCGCTACGGATCACCGGTCTTTATCTCCAGCATGTTGGATACTCATTTCACCAAACCATGGATTGAAGGAAAGGTGGGTCAATCTCGCGTCGGCTCGTCGTTAACGGGATACTGGTCGAATAACGCTGATTAATTGTAATGTCATGTTCCTCAAACACAGATGCAGATCGCAAAGGGTGTATTCTAAACTTTGGAAAAGTGCACGACCATAAGACTATCGCTGGTTTCTTTTGGGGAAGGGTATGAAAATGAGGTTCTTTGCAACCGATTGATGGAGCTTAATTAGGCACACGGACATTTGACTGTCGCGGAATTTACCTCGCCTTATATACGAGGTATAGCTTTGGTCCATATTTTCAGCACCAAAGTTGCAAGCAAAACCCCACGTGTTGGCAGCACAACCTCGCAGGTGGAGTAGTATCCCACAATTTTTGGAACAAGACCGTGCAAGTTGGACCCAAGCCCTGCAACTGGGAGAAAAGCCTCAGAGTTGGACAAAGAAGCCTCGCAAGTGGTAATTAGACCTCGCAAACAGGAGAACAGTCCTCCCCCTCTCCAAATGAGGAACAGTAAGTTTCGCGCCCTCCAAATGTAAATGGAAAAATGTAACCGTTTCATTTTCTTTTGCTGTTCGTTGCTTATCATTATCCATATTCACTAAGGCTTTAATCTCGCAGTTGAAGCTCCGCTGGCTTGAAAACTGACAGTTCCGTCAGAAAAAGACACCCAATACCGAACGTACGTAATGGAATGCAAGGAGCCCTAAGGACATACCTGGTCCGCGATCAGCTTCAAACAATAAGACATAATATTTCAATGCAAAACAGCTAACATGCTCTGTGCACTAAGGCAAAGCGGGTCTTGTAAAGTATCTCCCCAACATCCTGCGCATCAACAAAGACAATGCCATACTTATGTCATCTTTTGTTCCATACTGGGAATTAGCACCGGCGCGCAGCGTGGCTAGGCTAGGTGTAGCTGCACGTTGTTGCGGTCCGGCGCTCCGGCCGCCGGCCACTTGTGCAACAGAACAATGGATTACGTAATTAGATCAAGTGTACTATACCGCTGGGGAGATACTTTACAAGACCCGGCAAAGCTTTCGCAACTACTTACAGCCTAATAAAACGGTAGGCCTAATTTTGGGGTCCTTTTTCTCACTCGCCCCATATTCTTACTGTAACCACAGGAATAATCAAGTGTATTGCTACAGGTGCACGTCGGCCCAGCCAACGCCTAAGCTTAAGCCGAAACGCAAGGGAACTTCACTCAGTGTGTCAAGATCGCAAAGGATGGAGAAGCTGCGAACGTCAGCAGGATTAGCGCAGCGCGTCAGAACGGAGAAGGTTATTGTAGTACTCAAGTTCATTACGGGTGGGGGCGTGACTCCAGTAGGAAAGGACTGTAATTTTGCTTACCTTCGTAACAGAAGAAATTGTCAGGGCACTGCAACTTAAAACGGCATGTAGCAAAACTATGCAAAGTTCTTTAGGACTGAACTTTCTTGAAATTATTCACATTTAAGAATAGTGAAAGAATTTCAAACTGAAGTTGAAGTTTACCGCCTTGTCTCTCCTCCACGCCTAGATTTTAAAACGGGTCTGTCACATGATTTTGCTTAGGCAATACGTACTTGAAAGTCATTTTTAGTACGTCGTCTACGTAGGGCATGGCTCTCAGTGGATGATAGGCTTTGCTTCGTCAAAGCTGCAGTTTCGTTTTGCACACTGCCTACGATTTTATAGTACAGGAGAGCGATTCAGCCGCAAGAAACAGGTGCTACGTTCCTTAATCTTAAAGAACATGCAGGATCCTGCCATCGAGGAGGTTCTCCAACCGCTGCGTGAATCCGTGCGACTTCAGGTGGGTGAGGGCCAAATCATGTTCCATTTATATTCTTTGATTTTTCTGTACCCATGTGGGCTTTGTTTATTACCGACAGTATTCGACTAGAAGTCGTTTTCCGTATGCTGCTGTGCTGCTACGTGGCCAATTCTTAATTCTTCGTTTAATCTGATTAACAGATAGTTGCGGACTTCGCACAACTTTCATCGAAATTTGGTAGCTCTAATTGCGGTAAATCTGTTATGTTGTTGTTATAAACTTTGTCGTTTCTTATCACAGAAATGTCGTTGTCCTAAACTTGCCTTAATTTCCAGCGTCCATAGATTTATGTGTTCTTTTAGGGCAACCGCTTTTAGTTTATCATTTCGTGAACTTGTGGCAAAAATGATTAATCTTTCGGCATATTAACCTGCTTTATTACTACCAATATTTACACGGATTATCCCCGTTGGTTAAAAACCTTTATTTCCAAAAAGGCATAAAAATGCATAGTTTTCGGTTCGCTACCATCGACTGCCCTGCCAGTCAACGGTTCAGCAAGCCCCTCGCTCGACCCTTCGGGCTGGCGACATCAACTATCAGGCGTCAAGCGGGCTTTGACGGTACAAGAGTAGTACCTGATAGTTGATGTCGCCAGCCCGGAGGGTCGAGCGGAGGGGCTTGCTGAACCGTTGACTGGCTGGGCAGTCGATGTTTTTCTTGCACTGAGGACGGTCGATGGTAGCGACCAGAAAGCTATGCATTTTTATGTCTTTTTGGGAATAAAAGGTTTTTAAACAACGGGGATAATCCGTGTAAATATTGGTCGCAATGTGCACTACACCCCGGTAAATAGAGAAGTTTCCTATTGCTTTATTTCTACTTCTTTAAGGCGGTTATGGTAAAAGATGGGGTGTCTTGTAACGGGTCTTGGCATGTTAGCTGTATTCACGGCTTGTACGTGTTCCTGTGTATTCGTAGTGCCTGAAATTATTTCAGTCACTACGAATACATGGGAACGGGTACAAGCCGTGAATACATGTAAAAGGCGGTTATGGTAATTGAGTCGCTTTTCGCAGCTTCGTATTCATGTCGAAAATTTTTTAAAGGTCAGAATGGAGACGAGCAAAGTAAAAAGGATAACTGTGCCTTCTGTTGAATGAGTATATGGCCTTATTCGTAAATTTTTCTTGTGTAGGTTGAAAAAACTTTTCAACCTACACAAGAAAGATACAGCAGTGCAGATAGATGGTTATTAGCTTTTAAAGTTTTCGTTGTTTCATAATGCAATTTTTTGGGTAAAGTGTTAATATTTTCATAGGGTATCCCATTGCTGATACTTCTACAGGCTGCAAATACTTGGTCACCATAATGTAGCAGTTGTTCTGAGTACTTCGGAAATGAAGCACAGCAGTTTTATAATTTAACCGTTTTCATGAAAGATTCAAACCGTTTGAAACGCGGGAGTAAGCATGACTAATACGCTCATCCGTTAGCACAGATGATGCTATGAACTTTGTTCCAACAGAAAGTGCGTTAGATGATTTGATGTTGTTTCACTGTACTGTTCAAGCAGTTCGCTGTGCCTCCAATTGATGGTATTGCTGTACGAAATTTTAGAGCAGTGAGTAGCGTGCGCCTTCCATTGTAGGCTTGGGCGTTCAGCTATTGCAAAAGTGAATGTACCGAAAGAATGAGCATCACGTAGCTGTAAAACGTGTACGTATAATTTTTTAAGGCAGCAGTTATAGTAACATGTACATTCTTCCTTTGAGTTATTTGCGAAGTGGGCGTTAACCTTCCTACGGCATGCCATGAGTGGTTGTTTTGCACGATTGTATTGCCCGTTATTTCCGCGTACGGAATAGGCTGTTCCGAAAGCTCCGATTAGTACGTTGTTCTGAGTCTGGTTTTCACTAATAAAAACCGCCCAACCGTTCACTGGTTAGGAGCCTTTTTACGGTGATTTCAGACTCATCGCATCGCGGAAATGACGGGCAATACAGTCGTGCAAAAAAAACCACTCATGACCACACTGCAACCCGTTACAATGCATCCTTCCCAAGAAACGAGCTCGTACCAATAAATTCATTTAAGGATGACGTTGCGCGTGTCGCTGTGTTCGGGAAGTAACAGTCAGTTAGTAACAATAAGTAAGACAGTAACGACTGCCATCGAATTACTTCCCTCCATGTGTCTTCTCAAGGAACCTCCATTCTTTGCCTTTGTTGCAAATTGCAAGAAGCGCTGTTCTTATGCACCTTTTTGGGTATTTATGTGTATATTTTAAGTGTAAATGTTCGGGTATGTTTTGACTATGTATGTCTGTGTATGACCCTTAATTTTATTTGTGCACTAAAATCTGTTTTAGAGTGAGCACGTTCGAAGGTTGAAAGAAAGGGGCGCCCTTAAAGATGAAATAGTGCAGGCTGTGGTGAACCTGCAAATAAAGAAGGATGACTTGCGTGAAAAGGTGACATAAATTGTAAGCTGCTATTCAGGCAGTGGCAAGCTTTCAGGAGGAGGAGCTGCTAAGGAAGGAGGAGCCGTTCGACAGATTCAAAATGGAAGACCTATTGAAAAGACGTTTCTTCTATGACCAATCATTTGCAATCTATGGTGGTGAGTCCAATTGCTTCATTGTGTCCTGGTGCATAACGAGTCTATTTTTCTTTTAGGGATTGCTGGTCTATACGACTATGGACCTGTCGGATGCGCTACGAAAGCGAACATCATACAGCTGTGGAGGAACCATTTTATCCTCGAAGATAGAATGCTTGAAGTAGACTGCTCCATGCTGACTCCGGAAGCTGCTTTGAAGTATTCGCACGCATTATGTTCAACATCAAACTGTCCTGCTTAGGGCATCTGGCCATGTTGATCGCTTTTGCGACTACATGGTTAAGGATAAGAAGACGGACGAATGCTTTAGAGCTGACCATTTAATCAAGTGTATGAATATGTTTGCGTTCGATTGTCAGTCCATCTTTTCGATTAAGCGCATCTCGAAAAGAAGTTGAATAGCGGAAAAGTAAGCGAAGAGCTGGCAAAGGAATATCGCGACATTTTGGCAAAGGTACTGTGCAAAAGCGTTGCTCTTTTGAAGTTATCAACAGTTGAGTTATTTCAGTTGGACGGCTTTACGTGGCAGGAAATGCAAGCAACGATTGAGAAGTACAACATGAAGTCGCCCGTTACTGGAAATGACTTGTCGGAACCGCTGCCATTCAACTTGATGTTCCCAACGTCCATTGGTCCAAGCGGTCTGGTGCCAGGGTATGTCGGGCTGGTTTCCCCTTTTTTTGGCTACGCCTACTGCAATTTTAATTTGCATAGGTATTTGCGTCCGGAAACTGCGCAAGGCATCTTTGTCAATTTCAAGCGCTTGCTGCAGTTCAATCAGGGCAAGCTGCCCTTCGCTGTGGCTCAGATTGGAACCGGATTTCGGAATGAAATTTCTCCTCGGCAAGGTCTCATCCGTGTCCGGTCGGTTGGTTCATAGGAACAGCAAACCCCAAAGTATTGCTTTGCTGTTGTATAGGGAATTCACGATGGCGGAAATAGAGCATTTTGTCGATCCAAAGAATAAGCGTCACCCAAAGTTTCATTATATTCACTCTTATGAAGTGCCCCTTTTTTCCGCCTGCAATCAATTGAACGGAGGTGAAACAGAGCGTCACGAAGTGGGAGAAGCGGTCAAGGCGGTTAGTTCAAACCTCGTATTAAGTAATCCTTTTTAAGATCGCGTATTTCAGGGTTTGATCAACAATGAAACGCTAGGCTATTACATAGCACGAGTGCACGAGTTTTTAATAAAGATTGGCGTAGATCCGAGGAGGCTGCGTTTCAGGCAGCATCTTTCCAACGAGATGGCGCATTATGCGACAGACTGCTGGGATGCAGAATGCTATACGTCTCACGTACTAATTGCTCCTCAATGCAAACTCATTTGCAGGCGTGTCTCTTTTTAGGGATGGATAGAGTGCGTAGGCATAGCGGACCGCTCTTGCTACGACTTAACGCAGCATAGCAAAGCAACGGGCGTTAAGCTTGTGGCTGAGAAGAACCTGGATATTCCGAGGAAAGTCACAGGCATTCGTTGTATTCCCGACAAGCGCGTCATTGGAATGCAGTTCAGAGGAGATGCTGCTGTCGTTTTGAAACATCTGGACGGAATGTCTGAAGAAGAACGCATCAAGCTTGCAAAGCAATTGGAGAATTCGGGGTTGGTCTCGTTGGGAGTTTTAGTTCCGAAAGGGACGTCGCGTTTTCAGGACCGTTGAGATAAACTGCAATGGCAGGTGCTTCGCCATTACGAAGGACATGTGCCGCACAGAACAGTTCTCAAAGATAGTACACGTTGAAGAATTTATTCCATCAGTCGTTGAGCCCTCGTTCGGCATTGGCAGGATCATGTATGCCGTTTTTGAGCACAGCTTTCGAATTCGAGAGGACGACGAGCAGCGCACGGTAAGCATGATAGGCGTATCGCTCCAATTTCCCGTATGTCCATTTCAGTATTTTGCCCTTCCACCACTAGTTGCCCCTTACAAGTGCTCCGTGCTGCCGCTGAGTGCGCAGCCAGAATTTGAGCCATTCATAGAGTGTCTTAGTATGGCCACCCATTTTTTGTATTCGTAATTTTGATTGTACCTTTTTTCAGCTAGATCCCTTACGGAAATGAACATAAGCCATAAGATAGACGACAGCGGGGGTTCAATAGGAAGGCGTTATGCGCGTACGGATGAAATTGCCGTACCTTTTGCCATAACGATCGACTTCGACACGCTGCGGTTTCCTCACACGGCCACCCTAAGGGAGAGAGACAGTATGACGCAAGTTCGTGTTCACGTACGCATTGTTGAGTTGAAAGTTTTTGTTGTTTTTAATTTTACTCTATTGAAGCTTGATGAATTGCCGGCAGTTATTAAAGTCTTGTCCAATGGAAAACTATTGTGGGAAGAAGTGACGAGAAAATATCCCAAGTTCGAGCAACAGGAAGCGTCGAGAAAGCAGAATGGAGCATGAGGAGCGCTATGTAAAGAAAGAAGACAAATGGTTCCTTGTTGCACTCGTTGTTTAGAGTGATTGGGTATTGTCGTTAAGCGACTGAGGTTTTCCTTTTACATTGGTGAATGCTGGTCATGAAGGATTTTCTTACTGCACGCTGTTCTTCGGTCTTCTAATGAATTTGTGAAAGCTTCAGCAGTAGAAAAAATGCTTAACTTTCCGTCGTAGTTTCGCCGTTGGTGTCTTGTTGCTTTGGACTTCTCTGTGGACATTCCAGTGGGCTTTTGATGTTGAGCAGAACAGGTGCCTTATTTATTAATAATTCCCTTAAGCAGCAGTCATCGAACGTGCAGGATTACAGCTTTTAATTCAAACGAAGTCAAACCAGAACTGTTACAAAAACAGCCCAAAGAACTAGACAACGCTTACTTTAGGGAACATTCCGTCGGTAGTGTGGATTGGTAACTATCAGTGTCCTTTTGGAAGTTCGATGCCAGCTTTCCCGGCAACTGATGCAGGAACTGCTCAAGTTGAGGGACTGACTTAAGTCTGCGTCACCGTCAGGGATGGTAGAAGTGCTCAGATCTTCTTCCCTATTCACTGGGGAGCCATTCGAAGCTGCCTTTAACGCCACATGGACGGAATGCCCTGAATGGTCGCTGTATGCACAAACTGAGGGATCCACATCCTGATGCAAAGCAGGCGACGAAGGGCTGTCCTCTTCGCTGCTCAACGAGGCGTAACTAATTGAGTCAAGCGCCGGTCTTGCTTCCATGGACGTGTCCACCTTGGGGCTGCCCAGCGATTCGTTAGTCATCAGCAAGGATTGATATCCGCTACTGGACTTGGATTCCGCCGACTTTTTTGAACTTCCACTCAAGTTGGTGCACATACCCACGAGGTTGTCCTGAACGGTGTCCAGCAGATGGGCAATTTCGTCGTGATTCGACAGTCTGGCTATATCCGCTGCTAGGCGCCCGCGAGAATCGCGGTGATTGATGTCCGCGCTGAACTGGAGCAGCAGTTGCACCAACGTGTCCTTGCCTTCCTGAGCGGCTATGCTAAGCGCTGTGGACCCTTCAAAGCAATGAGCATTTGGGTCAGCTTTGTGCTGAAGCAGCAGTTTGGCTACGTTGTAGTTGTTCCGCCATACAGCGATCATTAATGCGGTTCTGTTCTCCCTGTCTCCCGCGTCCACATTGGCGCCGTGTCGAAGGAGCAGCTCCGCAATGAACGAGTTTCCGAGCCAGCTGGCCACGTGCAGAGGTGTTCGGCCATGCAGATCTGCCATGCTTGGATCGCAGCCAAAGGACAGCAGCAGCTCGACTATGTCGGCGTGCTCTTCCAGCACCGCGTAGTATAAACTGGTTCGACCTTCAATGTCGAAAACGTCTACATTGATGCCAGCAGATTGGGATACGAGCATATAGCATAGCTCGGAGGAACCGCTACTGGAGGCCAAATGGAGCGCTGTTCTGCCATCCAGGGACGGCTTGAACGGACTGGCTCCGAATTGGAGCAGGCACTTTGCCACGTCCAAGTGACCTTCCTCGACGGCCAGCATAAGCGGGGTGCGCCCTCCATTGTCGTTTAGGTCGACCGTTTCGGCATGATGGCTGCACAGCAGGGCGCAGGCGCCCAAGTGACCGTTGCAAGAGGCGTAATGCAGGGGAACCCAGCCGTTGTTGTCTCTATGCATTTCGTCCAGGCCAGCCAGCAGCAGAGCACCCACTATGTCCGGATTTCCTTGGCTTGCTGCTAGGGACAACACCGTTCTTCCGGTCGAGTCGATTGTGTCTACGTCGGCACCTTTGGAAAGCAAAAGGTCAACTATAGCCCTTCGACCGCAACAGGCGGCAAGCATGAGCGGCGTGCAGTTGTGTTCATCTTCGGCGTTTAGGTCCGCACCTCTGGATATCAGCATGTCCCATACTTCAACCAGACCTTCGAGCGCCGCGAAGTGAAGTACGCTTCGTCCCTGCTTGTCAGTTATATCCACTGTAGCGCTGAGCTTAAGAAGAAGCTCAATCATGGCGTTGCGTTTTTTGTCAGGCAGTGGTCCCATCGCAACCACAATGAGTGCTGTTCGGCCATCACGATCGCGGTGATCGACATTCGCTCCGGCTGCCGCTAATATTTCCACCACGCGGAAGTGACCATTAAAAGCGGCTGTCATCAGCGCCGTTCGACCCTCGCAGTCCTGGAGGTCAACGGATGCACCTGCCTTAAGCAGGATAGAACAGCACTGTTCATGACCGGCCCAGGATGCGGCCCTTAAAGCTGTCCTACCGTCGGCCGAACAGTAGTCAACGCCGGCGCCGTACCTTAGCAGCAAAGCTAGCACCGTGCCGTGTCCGCCAAGGGCGGCTGCTCGCAAAGCCGTCCAACCATCCCTGTTGGCTGCATTTACATTTTGGGTAACTTTAAGCAGATGCTTGCACACCTCAGTATGCCCAAATTTGGCGGCCAGAAACAGTGCCGTGTTTCCGTACTCATCCTCAATGTCTGGAGATATTCTAGCTGCGGAGAGCCACCAACGAACGCAGGAAGAGCAGCCGCTCTGAGCGCTACTGTGCAAGGACTTGTGACCAGCATGGTTTTCGTCCTGAACCGGAACCGCCAGGCTTACGGGCCACTGCTTGTTTGAGGGAGGCTTCGTGGCAACCAGACTAGCGCCTAGTTCAATCAACAGACGAGTTGTCTCGTGATCGCATACAGGATGTGTTAGGATTAGTCCATCTGCCTTGGCCCCACAAGTCGTCATCCACATAGCCAGCTGTTCTGTACTTAATCCAAATGACGTCAGTTTGCTTAGGTGATAAGCGAATTGGATGAGTTCGTTTTTAGGCAAAGTCGATGCCCTGGAAAAGTGATCGTCAGGTAGCGTTACGAAAATAAAGCGCGACCGCAAGATAAAATGCTCCCTCTGCAAATCCACGTGAGCTGATTATGAGGCGGTGGCATTTATCCAAGCGTTCACTATTCGTAGCATTTCTTCGTGGATTATAAAGAACTAAGCGCACAGATAATCCGCGAAAGAAACTTGCTTCACTGGATGACTCAATTGGCAGAAGAAAAGATGCTTGTTAAGCTTTAAGGAAGTCGTTGACTACTGGAAATGCTATGTCGGGAGAAATAGGTCCTGCAAAATGAAACCTGAAAATCAAAATGTTTGACCTTTGATTTCTGATGCAAATGTTAATGTTAGCTTGCGGAAAAGTTCTGGCCCTCTTGCTGTTCCACTTTCTGTGAGAATATGATGAGTCGTCCCTTGAGAATATGATGAGTCGTCCCCAAACTATGATGAGTCGTCCCTTACGTGTTGATATCAATGCAGGACGCTTTTGTGAAGATGGAGATTTCCCCTAGCGATCGAGCTATTGGATTTGTTGCCAACAGTTGTACCGGTAGGTTTTATGGAGGGAGAACGCCTGCGTGCGTCTTGCTCCATGATTTTACATCATAGCTTGAAGGACCGCGGTAGTGCCTCAAACATTGATAGAGCGCTTAACATGAACACTTCAGCTAATGTGCAGCTCAAGACTGACACCGAAAATTCGTAACAGAGATGAAAGACTAAAAGGTACGGAAGCACGCGATCATAATCACTGCGTGAGGGTCAATTGCTGAAATATTAATAGAACTGAGCAGACACAACACGAAAGAATAGTAGCGGTGCCTAACGTTAACTGTGAAACTGTTATACAAAATTGGTTTATCGAAAGTGCTTGACAAACGGCTGCTGCATGGAGATGTGCTCCGGGCAACTTCTTGCCACAAAAGGACTCATTTCTTGCCCGAATTGTGACGTATGGTGAAACGTGGATTCCACATGACAACTGAAAGCGGTAATAACAACGACTGAATCGAAGACAATCTCCAAAACGGTTCTCCAAAGTGAAAATGTCCCAAAAAGTGCTACTGGTCACTTATTGATGGTCCGCAAAAGACATCGTCCACTACATCTCCTTGAGTCGTCGCGGAATTTTTACTCCAAATCTCTTTTGCCAGGAAATCAACGAGAGATTCATAATTATACGGCTTGTGCGAGCCGTATAACTGAATAATACAGTGCTAGTGGTTTATCTGCGAAACCAAATGTCGAACAGGTAACTGCTAACTTTTCATTGAAAAAAGCGAGCCATGGGATTCCACCTCATGAAGCGTACGCAATGAGTTCTCGCTTTTGCATGCACCGCGACCCACTTGCTTAGAAAGCATGTAATCACCAAACAAGGGGACAAAAAAGAATTGCTTTTAGAACTCCTGAATTCTACGTTAACGGGATTAACTGACTAGTATCTCATCGACACAGGCTTGCAAATCTCATGTCAGCTGATAAACTTGGTTACAAAGTAAGATACGCAGATTTAGACTTGAGAATTAAAAATAGTTACCAAACTAATACGAAGATGAATCAGTGGGGACTCAAAATCGTTCCCCAGCCGATAGTGGTTCGCTGAAGAGCCAATGCGGAAGAAGCGGCGTATTTCGCAACAGAAAGGGAAGGATCTTTTTAACTAACAGGGTCCGCATGATTTTCTGAGTTAACCACGGTGTTCAGCAACACTTTCTGAAGGCAGCTCCGGTGATGCCACGCGATGCAGAGATCGCGTGGCATCACCGTCCTATCGTCCCACAAATGGGTCGCGTTAAGGATTTGCCCAAATACGCACAGTATTCAACACGCCCTTTACTCCTGCGCGATGGACCCGCATCAGCAAACTACTTACTTGCAAGACAAGAACATTGCCAGACAACCGTGACCGTCAACTGCGCGACACAGGTACTTCAGCGTTGAGTGCTTAACGTCCAGAAGCCATTCAGCGAAACTGCCGTGGAACAGAAGACACATTTTATCGTCCGTCCACAAAAGGCGGGATACCCGTTTAACAGCAGCCAGAAACGAGGACCAACTGAGGTCGACATTCGAAGTCCAGACAATGCGGTAAAGTTGCTTGACGCTCAGCGGCCTTCTGGAAGCGAGCAGCACGCTGAATATATCTCTCACCGTGCAAAAGGGACTGTCGCCTATTAATTTGTCGCACAACCAAAGGTACAGCCCGTTCAACGTGCCCGGAACTTCGTTAGCACGGTCCAAACTAATAAGACTATCCTGAACGGCATCTAAGATCAATTCCAAATACAGGAAGCAGCCATTGCTCTTTAAAGCTAGCAAATTGACAAGCTCCTCTTCGCTGGTGGTTATTTGTTCCGACCTGGCCTTGAAGGCCGTTGCGTCGCTCAGACGATGCGCAATGTAGGCACCAATGTCCTCTACGATGTGCGGGCGTTGGGCGTCGTCCAATGTGATCTTGCGAAATTGAAGACACTTCTTGGCAATGCATTTGCACTGCTTTCTCGATGTGCACAGTGTGAACAGCCAAGGAGGCAGCTGATCCTGGAATCGCGCCCAGAGATCTAGTATTGAGATAGTGCCCTCGGCGCCAGATGGTCCCCTCTCGCATTGGTCGTGCAACGAGTCGATCATGACGAAAAGGGAACAGCCACTGGCGGAAGGAGCGCCCAACACTTGGACCTCGTTTAAAGGCTCCACGACGAGTCTTCTAAAAGCCTCCACGGGATCGCACTCGCACTTGACCGGGTCCTGAAGCCAGATTTTCCTTTTTTGCTCTCCCATCACTCTCTGCCGATAGCCGGACATTGTAGCCCTTCCGGGTCTTTCGCCCGCCAGCAGCTGACTAGCGAGCGACAGGACGAACTGGCCAGCCGACGTACTGGCTGCGTCAAATGCGTTGCAAAAGTAGTAGGCCAAAAGGCGCCCATTGAGCACCTGCTGCAGCGAGTCAACCCTGGTTGGCCAGATAATCTCGCAGCAGCAGGCCGTTTTGCCGCATCCAGGCTCTCCGACGATCACCACACCTTTAGTGCCCGTTCCTAGGCAGTGAAGGATTCTTCTGAACAACCATTCCCGACCGACGAAACGCTTCCTCTCCAAAGGGCACTTCATAGCAGTAGAAAAGCCCACCTACTGCCGGACTCGCGTACGCCTAGAAAAGAACAAAATCTTGAGTTAATTGATATAGGGCGGATGCGAAAAGGGCTGTGGGAAAATTATCCGCCATTTTAAGTTCGCATGACCAGTCTAAGCATAGGTTCATCTCCCCAAGAGCCACGCTGTGGTGTTCACAGGTGAAAGCTCCGGGACGGTGCTTGTACGTGACAAAACACGTTCAGCCCAATTAGTCCTGACCCGCGAAGGCGATGGACCATAGGCGTCTGATGACCCGCGACAAACAATAGCCTGTGGACAGCGATTAGCCTTTGCTAGCATTAATGGCTGCTTAACGTTGAATGATACCTGCCGGCGACTGCAGGAGCATATACTGACCACATGTTGTACATTTCGAGCGAGAACGGTGAAAATGCAGGCAAAGCGAAGCAGGAAGAACAGCCCCACGTCAAGGCGCTACTGATGATGGATAAAAATCTTCAGGTGACTCTTTGTCCCGTGAACAATCCTGCGAAGAGACCGCCTTGCAAAAAAGTGGACAACGAGCAGATCTAACCGAAACAGTGTGCGACAAAGGTTCATTCAGTCCAACTTGATGCGGACACTTTCTCAGGATTGCTCAGGGGGCAAAGGCTGCGCGACAAAGGCGGGAAGGTTGCCCGTGTGGAGAACATTAGTAGGCATCAGAAGGGCACCCTATTGTTCGTGGAACCTTGGCCTGACCGCCGGTCACGACCTTGCCCGCCGAGGGTAATCGCCGCACGACCCTGACGGGGTGGCGTCTTTATTTGCCAAACGAGCTCTGAAAACGCGGCCAGCGCCCTTAATCCCTGCAAGGCTATGCGCCGTCGGAGGTCCTCCTACCGTTGCAATGACGGTGGCTTTGATGTGCGCGACCGTGACGGCTTTGGAGTTTCGGAACGATAGGGAACGAACGCTCATTTGTATTAGACGTGCGAAGGCTGGAAGTCCAGAGACAAGTTAGCCTTACTCGATTAGGAGTCGACTGCAATTGTTGCTGTACAACGGAAGGCTTAGCTGAGCTCTAATCCGCTGAAAGGTAATCTCACTTTTGCTCCAACCAGTTTTCTCACTGACATATTAACTGCTGACAAATAGGCAGCAGCGTGCGCTTGGCAAGTGAAACTCTTGCAACTTGCTTTCGCACCTGAGTAAGCGCAATTCTACGTACATCGCAAACGCTACAGATCCGCTTGCTCTTTACAGTAACGAGGTAGTATCTAATATCTAGTATCTGTAATAGTAAGTGGTATCAGTATCTATATTTAATAACTTGAATTGCTTAAGTCCATTCGGCTCTCCATTCATTTTGTTTCCTAATGCAAACGACGCGCGAAGACAGAACTCCAAAACGGGCTCTGCTTGACTTCATATTCCCTTTTCTACCATGAAAAGGGGACGTAAGCAACTTTACAAGTTAAAACGGGTGCAAAGCTTTGAAGATTCAATGCAACAACTGCCCACCAGTTATAAAGCGTCCATCATTCTGGAAATTTGAATGGCGCAAACATCCGTCCCAAGGCAAAGTCATCATGCTGAGAAAGCGTATCAGTCGATTTCCCCAAAATTAATCTAGAGTGGGATGCGAGCAGCTTGGACCAACATATGGATGCGCAGCGCCAATTCTGTTGAGGCAGTCAAGTGAAAGATGTACTAAGAATTTCTGATGAACATTGCATCTCCGAGACACAAAAGCGAATCCGGCAAGTTAGTCCAGTGCATTCGATCTGGTTGGAAAAACTGAAGTCAACAAGAAGTTGAAATTGGCTGGAAACCTAAAATGCTATAGAATAAAGGGCCTTCCATTTCGCCCAAGAAAGTGTGCGAGTCAGCCGGGCGTGGCATTTAATTATCGTTGGAAAATTAAATTTAGGTGCACACAAAGCATGCTCAAATGAGAAGTGAATTGATGAGCTCTTGTCATGATAATGGGGAACCGTCGTAGCAAGAAGCCAAGCGGCTAACGTTATGGTCGTACATTTCATACGCGAAAAAGCAATAAAGGAGCAGCATGCCAAAGTACAACCGGTAGGAATCGATGTGAACGTAATCAAATGGAAAAGTTCAGTAATGAAGAACGACAGCATGAGCTTAGACTTGTTTCAATGCTTTTGACTTAATGCGAGACGCCAGTGCGCCGCCACGCTCCAACTGGCTTTGCCTTACACATTGCCAGGTAAGAATGGGGGAAACGCGCCGTTAAAGGCAAATGGCATGCAAAATTCCTTATACGTCCTCATGAATAGGAGGCAGTTAAGGCAGCATACAGGAATTGGGATGATCAAAGCGCCATCACTGTATATGGCATGCGTGGCTGTCTCAGGCGAAAGCGACCCCGAAGAAAGTCCTACACGCTAATTACTTTTACTTCACCTTATTCTAGCGTACTGCATTGCGTTATAGCTTTGCAAGCGCAAACGTACTCCTTACTATGAGCCCAGTAATGCGTGACGTCCCACTTGTGCGCTACAGCCACTGGATGTCACGGCCATCAGACGGGATCGCAGCAGCCGTATGCCGCATATGATTTTGCAACAAGCATCTGCTGAACGCAATCCCTGAAGGCACAGCGTGGGATTATCCTACGCCCCAATGGAATGCCGCTGAATCATTTAGAGCTTTGTAGCGAACAGACAGGCAAATACGAACGACGGTAGTGATGATGGAAAAAAGAAACTTTCAGAAATCGATTCAATCAGACTGGACTGGAAAAGCGAAACAAAATCGCAATTGATTTCACAAGAATGATGACAGCTGATGGAGATGACTCAAGCTGGAGGAATTGCCAACTTTCAGCCTCGGCTGATCCGCTAAAGAAGTCCACCCCTTTGTCAGCAGGGGCCATTTCGTTGGCTCGAACTTTGATATAGAGAGGCGAGCAATTTGTTATGAAAGCTGTTGCCAAAGCGTTGAATACCTATTTGTCACTGAGCAACTGCGTTCAGCATTAAGGAGGCAAAACCTCAATAGAACTTGGCAGCCCATTTGCGCTACGGTAGTAGCCAAAATGTTGCAACTGACAGAAATCAAAGTGCTCACGCGCTATAAGATGACTGGAAGAGTCGTTAAGAAACCAAAGATGGCAGGATGCGCTCGATTCCTTAAACTAAAGATGATTTCGCAGAAAAATAATTTGCATAGCGCACAGACCAACTAGCAGATTATCCCATTACTTCAAGGAGAGGATAACCTTCTGGCTCTGCTTCATTGGGCACTGTCATATTCCAGCGGTACAAGGGCAGAGGAGTACCAAGTGGGCGAATTGCTATACGAATGGCGGGAGAACACCTTCCTTCCCAACTTCGTAACATCCTACTTCGACGTACAATAATATCGGTGCATGGCAAGTTGAGTACAGCAACCGCTGAGTGCCGTCGGCTGACCCAGAATCGCTGACAGACACTGTGGACAACCATGTTCTTACAAGACGCGGCGCATACAGGAAGTGTTTAGCAAACACGGAAAGCAGGTTTTCAAAACGTGTAGAAACAACGTTCGCAGAAATTTAAATACGCAGTTAAATCTGCTGATTATTTGAACTCACTCAACGCACGAGGCGGTGCCAATTCATGGGAAGTCATGAAGAACGCAAACAAGCAACCGCCAGCGGGGTGGCAGCATTTGCGCTTTGACGTGATCGACAGAGTTTGACGGTTGCCCTGCTACTCTCACATGATCGCAGGCGTAACAAATGAAACGGAGACGTCCACCAACAGGGCCAAGCAAGTGCCGCACTTTAGGGATGCTCCGTAGGTGGCATCCAAAGGATGCAAAGGAAGCTTCGCGAGCTGAAGGAGAACAGCCTCAAAATTTGCTAATCCTCTTTTAGTTGGTGAACGGCACGGCAAGTTTATATTTGAACAACCACTTTTAAGCAGACTCGTCAGGTTTACAGCTTGCCGCAAAAGCGGATAAAGTCAACACGCCCATAAAGAAGATAGTCGCCAGCTCACACGCGAAAGCAGTTGCACCAACATTCCACAGATAAGACAAGAGTAGTAAACTGGCCATCAGCTCGTGAATTCATAAATAGATGTATATGGTGATGGGCGCCATTTCAGCCTGCACAGCGAAAATATGACGAAAGATTTACCATCCCGGAGGGCGTTGTACCTTCGCGTAGAAAGAATGATTTACTACACGCCTTTGAAGCACACTGCTGCCGGGAAGGTGCTGCTGGACATAATATGAAACTATGCAGGCAACTCATCAAAGAGGATATTTTTAAAATAAACTGTGTGCCTGATAAATGATACAGTGAGCAAAAAATACGACTTCGTATAACGTGGCATTGAATCATGTTAGGGCAAATCAGTATGACTACGGCAGTGCGGAGTTCACTTGGATTATTTACCAATTGCGCTGGATGAACTTGTATTATCAGTCAAGTTCACTACATGGAGATAGTGTGGACGGGGAGATGCAGTTCTAGTCTGCAAAACGAAAGAGCGACGGACAGTTCAGATGAACGGTATGTTGAACTAAAATCTCTGTTGTAAAGCATGTGTACATCTGTACTTATAACTGAAGCTATTTAGGTACTCAGGTTTACTATTAACCATCACAGTTTACCTACCGTTCAGGCTTCCTGACTCAGATTTCGCTTACTGCGCCCTACCGTTGAAACGGATTCAAGCACCGTCATTGCACATTGTATTGCCCGTTCGAACAGCAGCGGATGAACGGAACTTTGAAAGCACATCAGAGCGAGTCCTCAACTTGATTAATAACTTAGGCCAAAAAACGCAAGCACTTATTACAAGACCAGTTCGAAGCGCCAGCTAAGCAGTTGAGGACAATCACGTCATCCAGTTTATCGACTGCATGAAGCCTCGACGGCAAACGCTTATCATGTCACCAAGCTTCGTCTTTGAAATAACTGACAACACAAACTGAACATGATTACAGAAACTGATTAATTAGCTTATATAGGGAATTTCTCAGCAAGCAGCACACCCTACGCCCATCTGGAGCCCAGAGTGGAATTTTTGAAGTGCGGAAAAGAGCGAGCCCCTACGGAGTGTCCCCATGTATTAGCGGCAACTTCAAAAGAAATCGTGATGTCTTATTTTCCCACACTGTTCAAGCATTGTTCGCAAAATGGGATATGCTGGGTGTCAGTAACAGAATATGCAAAATTCGCATGTAGCAAAAAGCATCTGCAAATCATGATGACAATAAGCAAGGAGCTTGTTGCTGTCATCAATTTATGGAGATGCTCCATAACGACGGTTCAACAAATCTGCGCACGCAATTTGGCCTATTTTGCATTCCTGAAGTCGATTGTTAAACGTAGAACAACTTTTCAGACCGAGATTGATTATTAATACGCATGCATAACATTTAAAGCGCGTTTCCTACGCACGAACCCTGCACCCCATCCTGGAAATTTAGCATGCATGAAGTAAAATTATTAATAACGAATCACTCTCCATTTATCAATCAGAAAACAAATGATGACAAAATTCACGTCCTGATGATGACAAGGAAGAACAACGTGTATTCAGAAAAGGAAGCGTTATAACGAGCAGATCAGCTATTTTATATGCAGAGGATTACCCATTGACAAAAAGAGAAGTTGTGACCCAAACGTTCGACGAGATTTCAGAGCGGTCTTCTAATGCTTTCATTTGTTGCATTGATCGATAGTGCGCCCTGGAAACTTTATGGGCTCACGCCAGGCGGTGCATTGGCATGCATAAATATTCAAGTCCAGAAGATGTGAAGTAACCAGACTCCTCCGTTAACCGCAATAGCGCCCGTTGAACGTTGCAAGTGCGAAAGTCAAGCAAGGAGAACGCCGCTGGAATCAACTCCACAAACGCATAACAACATTTTTATAGCTTGGAACCACTTGCATGCCCTAAACTGCCGAAACAAAATTGGAGGCCGTGCTAATGCAACATGCTTCAAGGCGAGTAGGAATCAAAAGAAGTTCATTTTGCATTTGCATTAGCCTTGACGTCTTCAAACACTGTCGTGCAATGGCAACAATGGGCTCCGAGAAAATTATGCTGACCTAATGAGCACTGATCATAGGATGAGATGGTCATGAGAAGTGAAATGATAACTACACGTTGGCCTACTTACTGCAACTAGTGCTTTTCAACTCCCCCCTTTGATTCCATGTAATGGCTTTCCAAAAAACCAAAACGATGGAACCCAAAGTGACGTCTTTTTCACGTCTGCAATTTTCCAATGGAGCCTTTTCCCTCCGGCACAGTTTAAGGGTAATTTTTGGAGGAAGGCCCCTTGGGATAGCACAAAAGGATACACTTACGTAGCCTTCCAGTACGGACGAAGTTGCCCTTCTAGCTATGGAATGGATTTGTTTCAAATTCAGATGATTCATCAATGCCCGCTACTACAGCGGAAGAAATACTTCCTTATAAACTCGACTTGATGTACTGAGAACGTTATCACTCCAGTTGAGCAACGACGTCAAAATTCCGGTGCGTAAAGCGATCCCCTCTGTCGCATGCATCCCTCGCAGGTAGTTGCCAGTCAGATGAGTGAATGAGCAATAGATCCCGGAAACAAGCGCAACTGGAAATGCTGTTGGCCAACAGCTCAGGAGAAATTGCGGTCGAGCATTCTGCATCAAGAGCCGTCTGGTACGACATAGGAAGCGGGATAACTGTTTTGGCACTTCTGGACAAAAGCGACATGACACGCATAAGCGACTGATTCCCAATGCAGAATACTCACAAACCAAATTTGTTCAATAATTCACATTCATGTGTCCAAGAAACTTAAGTCGATGTTCGCCAAGTAAATCAGCTGCAACCACTTCATGCTTTCATGAACTCACCAGCGTGATCTACAAGCCAACCTGCTCTTCGCGCACATTGTCATTCACAAGGGTGGACTTTACAACGCGCATATAGGTGGCGGTTTGCAGCGAATTGGCAAAATCAACTAGAATCGCCTTCGCGTTCGTTACGAATGCTCTAAGCAGAGAATGAACTGCTATGAGGCAACACGTACATACCATGAGCAACTGTTCGAAAATAAAACTTCCCATTTGTCCAAGAAAGGTAGTCCTGCTTATCCGAAAAGACTGCTGCGATTAGGAAAGCGATTGATCAACAAACATATGATAAGTCTGCTTCATATTCTCTCTGTACACTTTGAATGCTAACTTCTGATGACGCCTACAATAATTCCAATCCGTGCATTAAAACTGCCGAATGACTTTGGATTGATGGAATGCTACTTCACCTTTTTTCCAATGCTGTCTTGAGGAAGCTCAGAAAAACAGCACGAGTTGACTTAATGACGCGGCATTATTCATGTGGTGCACCTGTTGAGCATGAGTTCAACATTATTAATGAACTTGCAGTTTGAGGACCTCCTGCTAGTCGGCAGCGAGTTAATGTCCACTGAGCGCGCACTAACTAATAAGCACTCTATATAGGAGCAGCAATTGACACCTGCATTCTCCAGAGCAATTCAGCAATTCTACCCGACTGATGGGACGCCCGTTTGGTGGATGAAGCGTAAAGGAAAAATATTCCGCAGTCCAACCGCAACCAGGTGAGGGCATTTGGCGTATGCATACCGCAAGGGTGAACAGAACTCTTAGAACAATAAAGTGGAAAACTCCTCATCCCGAAGGGTGAGGTTAGCTTCGATCTTATATGGGCTTCTGGTAGGCATCACGAAAGCCTGTGCAACTTGCAGCCGTAAAGCAAGCACCGCCTTCAGAGTTCACTCATGCAACACAAGATTCAATAGATCGACAATCTGAGACAGCGATCGAAATTACGTTCGTTGCCCTCCTTGCGGGTTCATGCAATCTAATTAATTGGAAGCTCTCACAGGAGCAAAACAAGTGCAATGAATGATACTCACAGTTGGACTTGCGTTCGAAGATTTCGAAATGACAAATGACGGAAATGATTCAGGGAAAATACGAGCAGTAAAATAGGGTTCCGACACCTTAACATTCGACACCTACAAATGGGCTAAGAGTATGCATTGTCAATTTAAGCTCTTGGAAAACGACATAAGGAAACTAAACAAGTATCCAAGTAGTTGTCTCAGAAGTGAATCACTAATCACTGTTTGGCTGGGCGCTGAAATGCAAACGGAGCTATCGTGTGATAGGCTTCAGTCCCATGGGTGATCAGGTACGCATTGACACTGAGCAATGATGCAACAATTTCAAGTTGTTTGTTTATACACGATTTCTAAAAGGCTAAATGATTTAACTGACGCGAGGCCAATTTTCGTTCGAAAATCAGCCTAAGATAATGGGGAGCTTAAGGTCAATGTAACGAAACGTACATGAGGACTTAAACTTTACATGAGAATCAGTCATTTCTTGCAGTCGTACTTTCCAAAAGTAAAGCAAGTGCCCGCACTCGAACCACCAGAAGACGCACTCGGCCACTGATGGTACTGCACGCCATGGGATTGCATCTGATTAAGCAATGTCAGGATGTTAATAAATGTGTAAATTAGGATTACAGAATCAATCGCCTGTTTACATCGACGATGGAGAGCTCTCTGGAAGTTGGGGACTAATTGGAAGAAAGTCAGCATCACTTCTTTGCGGCGACGTTTTCAAACATGCAACGGAATTTGAAATTTTTCCCACGCCATGTGACAAATTGCGTAGCAGTTGTTACTGGCGGAACCTGACTGACGCCTGTCTTGGTCGGACATGTTTATTAGGGAGGAACCGGACACGGTTGGCAAGTGCTTTGCTAAAGAAAACGTGTTGGACGTGAAAGGACAGACTTGGCGAAGAAAACTACTCGTAGGAATGCCCAAGTGTCAGAATTCCCGCCGACGAAATATTGGCGTTGATCTTTTGACTCATCTTTCCCACGTAAAATTTTAGCTCGAGGTTCGTAAGCATTTATTTCCTCGAGAACATTGAAAACGAATTATTCCTTCCACCATGACTTTGCTGACCGAACACGGCTGGGTAACCCGTGTTCGGGTTACCCAGCCGTGTTCGGTCAGCAAAGTCATGAGATCCTACCCCGTGTTCAGAAACCCTATGTTTACTTTATTCCTTCCGCCTTCTTAAATGTCTGCTTGAACAAATCATTTCTTGAAGTTCCCTCCATATGACGGATTTTATGTAATCGAACAGGTATTGTTAAAATAGTTCTCTCGCTTTCTTGCTTATGCTGTCATTCGTTATGGGACGCACTTCGAAATCCTTGAATGCAAAACTGCGATTCTGATTGTCAAACCTGCGGAACTATTAACAGATGGATTCTACTAGCAGATATAAGTGGCGCAGTCGCTCAGATATTTAAAATATCATCAAGAGCTGGAACTATTGAGACATTAATATTACAACATAATATTAATGCGTTTATGACCATCGAAGCATGGAGTCAAATGCCGCTACCACTAAATCTGGTGAAATTATTCCTTTACTGGAACTTCTCTGGTTTCTTACAATAGCAGCGAAGAAGCAGCGCTGTATTAAATCCAACAAAAGTACTGCAACCTATTTAAACTTAAGAAGAGTGACGTGAGTTTTGCTGAAGGGCGGCCTTGCTGATTGGGCAGGCATAGCCCCTAATAAGCTGAATTCATATTCCATCTCTTAAGCAAATTAGAAAACTTATTGGGTCCCGTCCTCAATTACGTCGTGGTGGAGAAGATAAGTTTCAGAAGAAAGTTTTCTAACCACCGAAGACGCGTCAGGATTCCTTATTCTGCAGTGGGATATGGCTTTAACTTTTGGTCTAATGCTCAGCATCACTGGAACAGCGATGGATGGCAAAACTTTGCCGCAACTTAGGACATCGTCTACGATTGTCCCAGTTTGATTGATCAAGCAGAGATTTTATCTACGACGGTTATCATCCCCAGAAGTGTTCTAGTGGAAATGTCGATTCGCAGAATTAGCTGGAGACGTGTTCTCACAAGGCGAGCTGGTTGTGCTCAACTTCATATATCTGCCCATTTTGTACTGTCGGGAATCAGCCCACAGCGGTAATCATCTCCTCCACAGCCAACGCCGTGCTTGCAGGCACCGCAATATTGATTCTCCCTATGAGGAACACCAACGGTGCGTGGATTTATCAGCAACTACAATCGCTGGCAGCGACAACTTGCATGCCAGTAGGATATCTGAGCAGAATACTTTATTATGTCTCCAATCATCAAAGAACGGTTCAGCATCTCGCAGTGATCGCTGACCCTTCACATCGCCACCATTACTTTGCGCGAACGACTACTGCGGGGATATTATCAATGTTAATATTAATAGATAGAAAAAACGTGCATTACCAAAAGTAGCAATCTGCTATTTAAAATTCTTCTGAACAGGAATGTCCGCTTGCCGTTTATGAGACACGGTTAGAAATGTCCAATAAAATGCTTAGTCAGCGCTTCGTATCGTAAAGCAAAATACAATTACTGGAAATGGGAGAATAATCGACGTGAAAATCCCATGAGAAGCGCTTATCTTATCATTAATATGCCTAATATCTCCGCTAGCTGCGGTAGGCACAGAGGTTTTCGATAAGTTTCCGGAATCGCGTGCTCGCTGCAATATTTTGAATTAATTTCCATGCGAACTATGCTGTTAATCTTTATGCATACGTTCACTGAGGTATAATATAAATACGCATAGTTGTATGTCTGAGTATGCTACGTAAATTGTTTTCCTAAGAATATTTTAAGTGCGCGATTCCACAAAGTCATCGAAAGCGCTCTACATTAATATTGAGGAAGGAAGCAATGCATGTCCAATTCACCAAGATTAAGATTTATTATTAATAAGCACAACACAAACTGTGCGCAACCGAGCAAACCAGAACGTATTTACCAGTAGGTCCATACAGTTCAATTGCAAGCCACAGTTTGCTTCATGTGCACCTGAATTAGCTCCTGTGAATCCGCCTAACGTCGCATTCATGAAAAACGCGACGGTTCTCCATAGTGCAATCGTTTATTAGTTTTATAAAGTATGCACGAAATTATTGACTTAACCCACCCCTTTATTAATAATAGTCCATGTCGGACAGCGTACATTAGGAAGCGAAAACTCAAGTTTCTTTGCCAGCTGTTGATTAATTCGCAAACTAATAGCGCAATCCTACGTAATGACAAATAGATTAGCGCAGTGCTTACATCACTTCCTAGAGCTCAATGAGTGATGCGTAGTGAATACTGGAGCTATGGAAGGTGTACGTTCCTTTCAACAGCAAAGGAGCAAGCAGGAGGCGCTTATTTGTCCTACGGCTTCTTAAAGTATGCTAAAATTCATTGTGGAAGAGTTTCTACTTGTTTTGTCGTCTATCTGAAAACAACTGAACGAAGGTGTGACCATTTGCAGAACAAACCGAATATACGTTGAATGCAGATCTATCAAAGAGGCATCCCTACTTTCATCGGTGGCTGCAAAACGTATGGAGGTGATATTTTTAGGCAAATCAGCATCTACAATTAGTCGTGGTGAAATTCAAACTTGCAAGGTCAGAGTTAATCACTGCCCAATGAAGTTGCACACGAAAACTGTCCATTCATTTTCAGGACGCTACTGCAACACAGTAGGGGAGAAAGTGAAACAAGCTGGAGTAAATGGCCACGACAATGACGAAAGAAACTTCGAGAAAACTTCTCTTATGGGGTGATTGCACATACGCGATCATTAGTAACACGGAATTGTCCCCGTTTTTTGAAACCTTTTTATTCCAAAAAGGCAATCCTCAGAGCTTTTCGATTATGGACATTTATAACGATATCTGTTAAGTCGCTAACGTATACTTGCACTGTACAAGTCACATCTGAACGTGTTTCATTCTTCAAGCGCGCTTGAAGAATGAAACACGTTCAGCTGTGACTTGCACAGTGCAAATATATGTTAGCGACTCAACAGATATCGTAATACAATGTCCATAATCGAAAAGCTATGAGGATTGCCTTTTTGGAATAAAAAGGTTTCAAAAAAACGGGGACAATTCCGTGTTACTAATGATCGCATATGACGAAAGAAGCTTATTGCTACTGACGACTGGTAGGCACGTAGTAACTGCTCGAAATCAAGATGATATGTATATTTGGCCAGAACATAACGACCTTTCAAAATCTTCTAGCAGGGTATGTATTAGTACAAACCACGTGTATTCTTAGGAGATTAAGTCATTAAGTTGTAATTTGTTCTACGATGAACTCACGGCTCGCGTATTCATCAAACGCCCCTGACTAATCAGTGTAGTGGACCTTTACTGCTCGTACGTCAGTGGTAAACGTAGAAAACCTGCAGATTTACTTTTGTATTATTTGGACACGGCCTTTCATACGATCAGTAACACTTATCCAGCGAGAGCGCCTACCATGGGACAACTATGCTGGAGCGCAAATCAGTATCTAACGAACGGTGACTTACTTAGCTGGAAGAATGCAACAATCAGACAATTAAAATGAACTAAGCTGCTCGACATCTGGTGATATTTACCAAAGAGGACAAAAGAAGAAAACCGCTTTTGCAGCCCTGACTTGGGTAAACACGGCGACTTTTGCAGGCTTAAGCTTAAGCACACTTTAACCGGGCGCTTGTATGGAAAATAGAACAAACCCATTCCTTACCATCCCTGACATTCCGCACGCCTAATGGATCACTACTGCTACACTGTAGACGGAGGAACGATGGTGACGGAAAAATTCGCAGCTACTCTGCAAACAGGATGAACAGGCTACACACAATTGTTCATTTGGTCGAACGATGTTGACATTGCAAAGGCTGACCGTCTGTTCATATGATGACATTGGCGACAAAGGACTGTACTTACCTTAAGCTCTTGCATGCAACAAGCGGTCCACTGTTCGGCTCAAGAACTTCCCCTTGGCATAACTTGGTCTTTCTGAGGGCAGGTGTGCTCTGGCGTTCAGCTGGAATAGGTTATGCACCGCCCACCGCGTGGTCAACACTACCCTGACCGTCGAAGAGCATGGCCCGCAGGAACGAACAACATAGGTTGCAAGTGGACTTTCAGAGTTCTCTACCCCCGTCACGGCAAAACCGGCAACTTTGGGGAGGCTATGGCCTTTCACGAATGATGATTGTTGGGCATACGGCACACCGTCATCTCGTCTACCTTAACATCGCTGTCCTACATAAATTTTGTCACGCAACGTTCACTGACCGATATTTCCCCACGTTAACCCCGTGAAATTGGTAATCGGAAATATTCAGCAACCATAATGGCCAAGCAAGCAGCAGCCGGATGTCCTGAGTTCAGCATATTACTGCTCAGCAGCC
Source organism: Trichuris muris (assembly GCA_000612645.2). Lineage (NCBI taxonomy): Eukaryota > Metazoa > Nematoda > Enoplea > Trichinellida > Trichuridae > Trichuris > Trichuris muris. The sequence continues at coordinate 3,935,621 of CBXJ02000361.1, forward strand.
GGGTGGCAAGAGCGGTCCGTCAGCATATTACTCCCCCTTTTGGACTATGCAATTGCTTTTCCGTAACGACGTTCATCTGGGAAAACATACTCACCTCCTCCCTCTGAATAGTCGCTAGACAAGGTAATCCACAGGAAACTTAATCACACAGTTACGTGCAAGCAAAATTCTATCCGCCCATCATTTCAGCAGGTTCACTCGCTTCCTTCGCTTAGATCAAATATATAGCACACCATAGCGGCGAAATGGAAAACGGGGCCTTTGCGTGCCTTACAAACATGTCCTTTCGTAGAGCAGAATAATTTAAGCTCTCAATAAAGCAAGCGACTTCCTCATATTTGAGAATAGCCTGCCTGCGTTCGCTCCTTTTATTTGCCAGAAGCCGTTGCGTATGGAAACGTCGAAAATTGAAGTAATGCCGGTTTGACAGGTGGGCATAAAGCTTGGCGGCATCATCATCCTTGTCATCTCGAGCGAAGTGAAGCTTATTCGGCTTGCAGTTGGATTGCGCATGAATGGAAATTTGGTCGCCGTTCCCAAGTTCCCAAGGCATTTGTCATTGCTCCCAAATAGAGTACGATGAATGGAAATCTAGTTCCGCTATTCGGTTTTTAGGATGCGAACTGCGCACGACTTGTAGGAGTCGAAATGTTCCGCACTTCCCCGTGCATGCATAATGGGATTAACGAACTTTCAGCGTAACGCCATTTCAGTTGCAGGACATGCCATTTGACAAATTATCCTGTCATAGCCAGCCTATTATTTCTGTCACTGTCAAACGTCTACGATTCCAGGCTAACATGCTGAATAGCTCAGACAACGGATATGAGCTCCGCGGTGCCTTAATAAAAGGTACATTATTTTGCTACGCCCTTACGGGTGGGATGAAAGGCTGGAAGAGAAGTTGAAAGGAGCGCAAATCTCTTCATTTTCTCACTGTGAATTTAAAAGCTTGTCTAGCATGTATAAGTTTAAAGACTCATTTTAAAGACTGTAGAATGTTATGACCCTGTCTATCAAGCCTTTAATAACTCCTGTGAAAACAGAACGAGAATGATGGGAAGAGTAATGAAGATACCTACCTGTCGGAATGAGTTGGTTTCCGGTACATTGTGGTTTTTAGTTGATTATTGGATCCATAAAGCATCCAACAAAGGGAGCCCTTTGCCTTCTTGTTTTTCTAAAGTGCAAGCTACATGGCTTTCACTGTAGAATACTATAATATCATTATAATAGCATAGTTTCATGACGGCATCCACCCCGTTCAAGTAAAAATCTTTTCTACTTCCAAAGCTTTCGGCTACCACCTGTAGCCGTCATCAGTGGAACGAGACAAAAATATGTCAACTGCCCAGCCAGACATCGGATCAGCAAGCCCCTCTGCTGGACCATCCAGGCTGGCGACATCAGCTATCAGGTCTAACCCTTGACCCGTCAAGCGTCAGTCGCCCGCCCAGTCAGTCCTGCAGAGAGCGAGCATCCCCACCGACCAACCGGGACAGTGACAACACAAAAATGAACAACGACAGTAAATAACGCAAGCCCGTCGGCTCATTCTTCTTTAAAGCGTCCGGGTCTTAAAGTGTTGTAAACCATTATTAATGTTGTAAACACAAGATAATTAAAAATTGGATTTTTTGTAACGGTGTAACCAAACATAGTAAGATAGTACGACAGCCACCGTTGAATGAAGTTTATTATACAAAAACTACCCGAAGCTTTCGGGCCCAGCCGTGTCCCGTCATCAGCGGATGATAATGAGAAAATGATTAGGGTAGCTGAGATCAAAGGTGCAATAATGGGTACAATACTCCACTTACGAAGACCTTTTCCAAACCTCAAGAGCAAGAGATATTGAAAGATTTAACTAAGCGGAAGGATATATGTATCACGAAAGCGGATAAAGGGAACGTAGTAGTAGCATTGGACCGTTCCACTTACGTCCAAAAAATGGGGGAGGTCTTAGCCGATGAAACATGCGAACCAATACAAGCAGATCCTTCTATATTCGTTAGGAAAAAATTGCTTAAGATACTAGATGAGATTATATCTGAAACGAATGATGATAGACTTTCTAAAATCACAAGACATTTATTTCCACTGCAATTGTCATAGTCCTAAACTATATGGTTTACCAAAAATTCATAAAGAAGGACTACCATTCAGACCGGTGGTTTCTACCGTCAACACGGTCACGTCCAGCTTATGCAGTTATTTGAAGGACATAACTAAGCCTCTAATAGGGGCAAGAAGCTCCCATGTTAAAAATAGCAAAGAATTTTCCACCGAAATCAGAAATGTATCAATGACAAACAGAGATATTATGGTTAGTTATGATGTAAAGAACCACTTTACCAGCATTCCGATGGAACATACTTTGAACCGTTTGGATCAACAACCCTACATTTTCTCATTATCATCCGCTGATGACGGGACACGGTTGTTCCCGAAAGCCTCAGGTAGCTTTTGTATAATAAACTTCATTCAACGGTGGCTGTCGTACTATCTTACTATAAAAACAAGATACGGCAATAACCCATTAGATGAAATATAACGCTAAACGATTTCATCTAACGGGTTATTGCCGTATCTCGTGTTTACAACATGAAACTCAACCCCGTCAACAGAAGCCCTATTTTCAATATCATTATAAATTATAATGGCCATAGTGATTGCTGTAATGTATCCCCATGGACGGAGGGCTAAAGAAATTGCGTCATTATTTGTCCATTTATGCATCGTACAAAGGAGTTTAGCCTTCAATAAGCAGAATCACCATAAGAGTTCGAAGCTGATACTGGAAAATATTAAAACATGCATACATTATATGCATGCAAAAGGGATTCAATTTCATACAAATGGACGCAACTGATCGTCGCGAAAGGTAAAGGACGTGCTCCCTTTGAACATTTCTAGTTTGCCGCATTTCACTTCTTGCACGTAAGGACAGCTGTGCAAGTTTTCAGGAGGAGGAAACAACTTCGTATGATTAGCTTACACGTCGTCCCCCTAATAAAAATTTCATGAGGGCTGAGTGCATGAGGCATCGGTCACTGCCCCAAAATGAACATATGCTCTCCACCTGTCAACATCGTTGATCAATAAAATGTCTGACAGAATGCAGTAACCGAATATGGAATAGAGAGCCACCTTGCTATGTTTACCAGGTGTAAATAAATAACATAACGTAACTCAAGAGACTTCGAGAAAAACTGGCCAGCGTATAGGTGAATGCATGTATGAATGGGCCGAAAGATATTGTACTTCACGGAACTTACGAAGCAGCGCACAATGGGAAACAATGGAGATTATACATTTGTATTTTCCTGTAGGTTACTTTAATAGTTTCACTGCTCAAGTAATTACGTGAACAGTGCAACAGCATTTGTTTCTCACATTGCGCTTTCCTTGAGTAGTTCAGCTTCTGTTTAAACAAATGAGACAGCCATGGATTTCGCAAGAGAGGGTATACTTTCCTTCTTCCTCTAAGAAAGATCACATTTCACGTTTAAACCTTTGCAAACCATAGCCATGTAAAACCTTTCTCTCAAGTTACTGCAAACCAAAAAACGAACCGATTTTGCGAAACCATTTCGGCAAAACGGAATTAACGCTATTCACATATCTAGAGTAAGCAATGAAAATTCGAAAAGCAATAAGTTTAGAAAAGTTACTCTGAAATTTCGCCCCCGTTGGAATTTTGGCTTATATGCGCGCGCGCGCACAGGGAACACGTACGCTGGCACTTGCTCCCAGCAAACATTGTGCAAAAGTTTACTTGGATGGCGGCAAATCACTTCACACTTTTAAAAGCTACTGCACTAAGAAGCGTACCTGCAGGTGGGGCAGAGCGGTTTGCTGAAGGCAAAAGCACAAGCGGTATGATCCATAAACAAGAGAGCACGAAATAGAATAGAAATAACGGCCTCGTTTAAAAGCAATGAATAAAAAGACGTTCCTATTACCGCTGGCCTCCATTAACTTGATCAAATGGACCATATTTTTCTCAAGTTGACTTTTTGCATGCTCACAGTGATGGATGCCAAATAGAGAAACGGCTTTGAAGGACTTAACGGAAATGGAAGCACCAATCTAAGCGCACTTCATTGATGGCAATAATGCCCAAAGCCTATTCCCGTGAATCCATCAGAAGCTTTCCCATTTTATGCAAAACATCAAACGGCGTAATTTATGCCTGCCAGTTTCGGCTTTGGTTCCAGAAATGCCTACGCTAACAGATGGTATCAGCCACGCAATGCGTGTGTAAACCCATTCAATCGAGCAGGTTCTGTGTCTTGCCTGTCAGCGGTATCGAAGATTCGAATGCCTGATTCGTTCAACGATGGTGTCGAACTACTCATCATGACTTCTCAATGTAGGCAATGCGAAGCTATTTCGCGGACGGCAGTCGTACTGTTAAAAACCACATAACGACATCACGTTCGCCAAACCATGCGTGTTCAGCGTGATTGCGTAATACTTGCTCACAGGAACGGACAATTCAAGTTCGGCTTGCCAAGAATGGAAACTATTCGACTAAACCAACACGCTACCGTGCTTTCTGGCATGGTGCTGCAATGCATTTAAATGGATAACAATTCTTGGATTTCCGAAGAAGTGATTTAAGGATACTGGGTGAAGCAAAAGCGTAGTTTTCTTCATTGATCATCGTTAAAAGCCGTAAATGACCATCTAGACATTTTCAGAACTTCTGTGCCAAAGCGGAACAGACCACACGAAACCCAATGAACGAATAGCAAAATATTAATAAGCGCGTTGAATTTAATACTGCTGTTCAAAAGGAGAGCAATTATCGCCCGCGGAAACTAAAACTTGGTTTTGCCTAAACTAGACAACGAAAGCATGCGCACTTGGAACAGTGGAAAAGCCAGTACTTCCATTATTTGGTTAACACTTAGTTGCTCGTTGAAGCCATTATGACTTTTGTATTCGTTCACTGCACAGTTTCAACAAAGCCGCTGCAGAAGCAAGCCTGGTCCCCATCAGTATACTCAAGTGAATATAGTATTTGCTTCTCAGAGGGCTGTGCCGCATAAGTCGCATTTATCGCAGGGAAAGATCTGGTTCCAAGGTTGGCTAGCTCTTTGGAGAAAACAGAACTTGTCTGCTCTCGTCACTTCGCGATGCAAAAACTGAGAGAATGGGGGAACAAAACATCAACTTTGAATCAAGATAACCGGGTGCCGTGTCACGGTGAGCACGTAGTGCTAGGAGGGGCTTCCTGCCTGCATTCCTACAAATAGCTTTCCATTCGGCAGCGTTAATATGTGAACAGCAAAATGGCACGCACGTGGTGACAAGCACTTGCGCTAAAACTGAAGTTTGACTTTTTAGAGGGCAATGCTACAGCCGATTCCCTATCGTGGTTCACTTCGCTTGATCTCATTTACCTCAGCCACCTACGAGTCAAAGCCTCGTCAAACGACGGCATACTGCAACAGATTTCGGCTACACCAAGGAAAGGCTGCAATTCATTTGGACAATCGCGTGAAGGGATACTCATGAATAAACTGAATGCGAAAATCGCGCACGCTTTCAGAACAGTCGCGGGATTAAGCTTGCATGAATCTGATGTGATTTTCAACATGGAAGGAGCCCGTTGGATATCTATAACACTTCTACCACTAAGCATATGTCGCGCCCTTCAACCTGAATGCTTGCTCTACTAAAATCAATTTTTAGAACAGCTTGCTTTGTTGCTACGGATAAGATAGGATGCGTTACTTGGGTGAAGCGTAGGACAGGAGCTGACAAAGCGATCAATAGTGCCTACCGTTGCCGAACCGTGGACAGCCTCCAGCGTATTCTTATAGACTTTCCGCGAGATAAAAGCGCAGGCACAAGCAAAGTTCTTATCCATTTCGTCCAACTTCCCAACACCAGTGCGCCACCCCATTCGACTGGATGTCCAGAAGTGCAATTTAGTGAGCTTCACAATTAGAAGACCGCAAGGAAGCTGAGGAAATGAGAATAGACTTTGATTACCGTGAGGGACCAGATGTCAGCGACAGCGCGTTCCTGGTCGACACGCAATAAGTCAATCGGGAAACTAACCGTAAAGTAAAGTCGATTTAATAAAAGGCAGCACCCAGCAGAGTGCACTGCTTAAGCAAAGGTTTCCATGAATCGAGGCTAATCTTTGAAAGTGGATTACGGAAGCAAACGTACGGCCACTTTGGGATTCATTGGCCAATTGCATGCCAAAATGCAACACGTCTATCCAGCGCAATTGATGGAGCGAAGCTACGCGATCGCAACGCATGGCTGTTCAACTGGAAAGCTTACGCGGTACATGCACGCCTCGGGGGTTCAGATATAATATTCAGTATTTGGAAGAGCACCTTTTGAGATGTACATATTGAAACTAACTCATCAATAAATGTAGAAATTGCATCAGAAAGAGAACATGAAACAATGGAAGCAGCGGTTTTACCTGGTCTGTCTAGCTCAGCGAGCTAATTAGAATAAGGTGCGCCTTCAGTGGCAGTTGATATCCGGGGGCAGAGGGTTGAAATGGGACTTTATCAGAAATTCAGGCCACTGACGCTCCAGGAAAATGATGTGCTTAGACGATTGCCTTAAGGGAATAGCAGTCAGCGTGTGTAGTGAGACTGCCAACCGTTTCCTGGTGGCAAAGAAGCGATCGTTACAGGTTCTCCACAAAAGGGTGGTAAGACGACGAGGGGTCACCGATCTCTCAGCGCAAAAGTGAGCCAATGACAAGGGCGTACGTTCGGGATGTCTTCACGCTTGCCTTATTCACGCAGGAGACGAATGCGTCACTGGCGTGGTCACAGCTGGGGGTTTGCTGAGCAGTCCAACATATGGTAGATGTGCGGGTCGTTCAAGGCCAACAAACGTTAATGATCCACGGTTTACCAGCAGGCGGGTTTTTGAAAATGGCAACACGCAAATATGTCACATTCATTCGTCGGTTGACGTTCGCCGGCCTGGCGGAAACGAAATGCTGCACTGGGCCATTTGGCCGTCAACCATGACGCATTATTCAAAATGCACAGAACGCCTGGAGCGATAGCGACAAACAAGCAAGATGCAAGCATAATAGGATTAAAAACCAAAGACAAATTGATCGAATCAAGATTTGCTGGATGCTTCGAGATGTCATCTGCCCAAGCTGCTAGAGAGTAATGAGCCAAACGCAGATTAGGAGCAAAGATTGAAGAAAAATCTCTACCTGGCTTATCAGAATACAACCTGCCTGCTTGTCCATAGAGAGATTCAAGCTAGAGCTTTCCTTTAGGGAGAACACAGCTAAGAACCTCATCTAACAGTTGTGATTATTAATTAGGCCTACAGCGTTAGATTTCTTCCAAAACACGTTGTTGAATCGACAAACGTAATCGAACTGTCCGACTCATCTCCGTTAAGAACTATGTGGCATCTGAAGGAACTGAACGCAGGTTATACTGATTTAGAAAACAGAGTAAGGCCATAATAAGATGAATTAGTGAGAAGGAAATAGACGAAGATGTCATCTTACGTTTCGACATGCTTGCATTAAGAAGAAGCAGTTCAAATTCCTTAAGATTACATTGATTCTAAGGCAAGACTGCTTCTTGCGGCTACTTCATTGTTGGAAATATTACATTTCTCAAGAATCAACCAAGTAGGACAAGGCAAAACCACAAGACAGGAGGATATACTTAGAGTGATTCGAATCATTATTACTAAGCCTCAGCTGTACCCCATAAACACAAACACAAAGGATGAAGGTTAACATCTCCGTCGAGAAAAAGGAAACTTGGCAAAAGCAAATGAATGTAGAGCAAGCTTGCCACCCCTGCAGTGCTCTACTTACTGCTACAACTTCGCCGCATGAACTTGTTGTTTCACTGTGCTATTCCAAGCAGTGCTGCAGAAAAAATATGCAGCAGTGAATTATGAAACAGACGCAAGTGAATCGTGGCATAAAGTGGGCACCATCGAGCACAGAGCAGATTAAGTTAGCATGAATTCAGAATGATACACTAGCGCGAGCAAATGTGCGTTGGTGTCGCATAAAGCTATTAAGAAATAGCCAAGGCAGGATACCCTTTAAGATATGCGCTAGTACAATTGCTGACACCAGACAAGTCGTACTTGCCACCAGGGTGACCAAATGACAATAAAACATTCTTAAAAGCGATATTGCATGACATACCAAGGTCTGAATTATTACACTGAAGTTCAGCTACGGTGTTTGCCCGTTGGAGTTTCTTCTTAGTATGTCAAATAAATCGAAAAAACACGCACTACCAACGGATGAATGGATAGTTATAAGGAAAATTGTGGAACACCAATGTAACCTCGAAGCCATCAGAACGGCCTTGTTCCGTCCTCAGGGAGATGGGAATGGTAGGTTTAATCCATGATGAGGTTGTTAATAGGCCTAGGAGCGGGGTCAGATAGTATGGTGCAACATCTGGTTCTACTGACAAGACCATTCCATACCCTGATGGCTTCAGCTCGTTCGTCGGATTGATGCAGTTGTTACTGCGAATATATAGGGCTTCTTCAATTCACCTTAGATGGAATTGGCTCTCGCGACATAATATTTTTCGTAGTAGGTTGAGTGAGCACTGAGAGGAGTGCTCTACAACCGCTGGTGCTTTCAGAGCTTTCTCCATGACCTTACCTGGGTCTAGCATTTGGGAGCGGCCTCTTCCTTGTCTCTGTCTTCTGTGTGGCCTTCGTTCCGCATTCTTGTACCTCTTCAGCGTCGTCAAGTCTTCGTTGAACCTGTGAAATAGAGTGTTGGCCGTTTCTCCTATGTAGGATGCGTGGCAACCGCACGTAACGTTGTAAACAACGCCGGATCTATGCTCTGAAGGAACTTTCATCTTATCGTTCCGGGTGAAAGCTCTGAGGTTTTGTGAAGATTTGAAGGAAACCCGGAACTGGTGAAGACGTCCCAATTATTGTATCCGTTCACTGATCCCTAAGAAATAAGGTAAAGTCACTACCAGGGTAGTTGTGTCCGGGCTTTCTTTATTTCTTTCTTGTTGCTGTAACGTCCACCTAATGACGGATGTGACCAATGGGTTAGGATGGTCATTCGATTGAAGAGCCGATATGATGTGATTCAGTTCTGATTATAAGAACTTTGGATCACAGATCGAGAGGGCACGGTCTATCATTCCAGTGGCTATGCCTCTCTTCACCGGCAACAGGTGGTGGGAGGTAAAATGGAGCTGTGTGGTTTCCGATAAACATTGGTATCCCTTCTCCCTTCCTTGGAAACACCACGTCAAGGAAAGGAAGTCGGTTGTCGACCTCCCTCTCCATAGTCAGAATGATTTGTCCAGGAAAAATATTCTTTAAATAATCTAACAGTTTCTTCTTCACCCGCCTCAACAACAGCAAATATGTCGTCTACATTCCTTTTAAAGAAGTGTGGGCAAGTGAAAGCAACCTCTTCGAGGTGTTCCATGAAAACCTCTGCTAGCACATGGGAAAGAGGGTTGGCAATTGGTGCTCCATGCTTATGTGCGTAAAAATTATTCTGGAACCTGAATTAATTACCCTTCAGCATACAAAGCACGGGCTGAATTGTTATTCAAACAATTAAATTAAGCCACCTACGCAAGAAAGCTCATTAATGTTTCAGACAGCCGATATCCGTTCTCGAATAATGCTGCGGAGTGTGAAAATTTCAAATCAAAATTAAGCCATTTCCTTCAAATCTTCATTAAGCAATTTCGCAAAAATTTAAATTCCACATCCGTAATATTCTACTAAATACAACGAAAAGAGCAGATGCACTGAAGCAAACCCCTTGTGGTTGCTTCTTGTTAATCGCACTGGCATACTTCTCCTTATCCTTATTTTCACGGATTTCTTTCCCGTTACAAGTAATAAAGATTATTGACAGGCATACTTCGTTCTATTACGTGTCGCAGTAATTGCAGTATGCCAAGCTGACTAAATCGACGCACTCGAAAGTTTACCACCGATGGTTATACCTTTGTTTTCATTTTAGAGGGCTGAACGGTGTTTGCCATGTAATGTTAGTACACCCAGGCAAGAGTGGATGCTTTGTAACGGATTTCATGTTTGTTTTGGGCGTATTCCGTTTTGATGATACTGAATTTGGGTTACCGTCGCTTTCGCGTTTTGATGATACATGTAGTAAATCCACAAATGCCCTACCTGCGGTGGATGGACAATTATTAGAAATATCACAGGTCGAAAACTCATATCGTAGCTTTCGTAACGCCTTGGTTCCGTCGACAACGATCTGGCGAAAGGGAAGTGGTTTATTTCGTTCTGGGATTTTATAGGCAAAACTTGGGGTCAAGGTGGCGATCAGCTAGGTGTGGTACAACACCTGATTTTATTAACAGCTGCAGTCCACACCGCGCTAATCTCCTTACCATGGTCGCGATTGATGGTGCTGTTGTGCCTAATGAACAAAGCTTCCTTAATCCGCCTCTGCTATAACCGGCTCGCACGGCGGGTTATGTTGGGTCACTGAGAGCAGTGACCACTTTCTTACGATATCGCATGCGATACGCCATGTGAAGGCCTTCTGCAAATTTTCCGTTGAAGAAAGGAGCACGAGATCTGATAGCTTCGGCTGTTAAAAGTCACTCAAAAGCAGTGCAGGTAAGTAGGAAACTACTTGCATATCGTAGGAAAATATGACTGATTTGGGCCATACTTTTTTAAAGTGTACGTCGGCGCCACTTTAAAAATCAATTGTCAAATAAAAAACTACATATATATATATATATATATATATGGTTAAAATTTATAGGAAAGATGGACAAGATCACGGAAGAAGGTTTAAACCCCTCTCGGTTTAAACTACCAAGCTTAGACGCGTTCCGTTTGAGAGATCGCATTGCTGTCATTTGTCGTGTTGGCACTGTCCGGGACGGTCGGTTGTGAAGGTCGTGCTTCTGCACGGCTGACTTGGGCGGATTGCGAAATCAACGCGGTCAAAGGTATGACCCAAATGATGTAGCATCTGCCTAGGTCGGCTGAGCAGGAGTGCCTCCAGCCTGAGTGACCAACCTGGGCGGTAGCCATTATTTTTGTGCACTGAAGACGGGCAATGGTTATGCCCGAAAGCTTTGCCAATAAAAAGCTTATTAAAGCTTACTGCCATAACGGGGAATACCGTGTAGAGAAATTTTGTTATATGGTTAAAATTTATTTATTTTAAATTTAAACATATTAGAACAAAGTATCCCCCCAGTGACACTATTGACGCGCCCTCAAGAGCGCGACATCTTAAAGCTGCGCACTATAATCTCGTTACATGAGGAGCACATTTAATGCCATAGCGCAGGCAATTCGTTTGCTTTTACCAAAGACAGTATACTGTACCGTATTCATTACGGGAAATAGGAAGCTATTTTACAAAAGCTGCACGACAGGATAAAGCACTAGGTGGCATACTAGGCAACTTTAGTTTTCACTTCTGCACAAAGAGAGAGTTGGAGTAAGATACATGATGGAAACACAGTTTCCTGCAGCGTGCCAACACGAAGATTCAATGCAAACTTCGAGCAGTAGACTGGTTTTATCAATCCATTGATGAGAACTTACTGACCAATACGTTTGGAAACGCTAAGTTCAGCCAAAGCAGTGGAACCGATAAATGTAGCGAATCTATTAGCATGAACTTGGCCCGCGAAGTTCTTCCAGGTCAACAAATTGTTGACAGACTATTTCCCTTTCCAAAGAAGTGAACCTAAACTGAAAGATCTGACAAAGAACAATAGGACGAAAGCTTGCTAACTTGACGTGCCATTTCCACTTCGTCAGAAGATTGCCTGCTGAACTTTCCTAAGCACGTTTTCTCTAGAGAGAGAACTTCGCTTTTCAGCACGACGTTTCGCGGCTGCTTTCCGACAAAGAGCCAAACAATTTCATATAGCAACTTGAGCAACGTCTCGGATGCCACCTTTCCAAATACTGCGAATAGCTCTTCTTTATGCAAAATATTACCTGCAAGAGAATGCATCAAACGATTACTACATTAGTTTTCTACGAATCGTTTCATCCAACAGCGAGTCCGATTGCTGGCATTAAGAACATATGGAATATCAAGTAAAGTTTAGTGCAATATACTAGTGTAAGCAACTATAAGTCCGAAATTTTTTGTGAAATAAACCGCTTCCACCGTTCTTCACTCGTCTTAATAACTTGTACGTTCCGGGTGCCTCGTGCCCCGTCTTAAGCGGAAGGCTTAAAGTAATGAAATGATCGCAAGGGCGAATAGTCTTCCGGTATATGTGAATAGGCTACTCATATCTGTGGTCTCTCCATTACGTAGTCTTCCGCTGAGAATGAGGAACGAAGTAGCTAAATCCTGCAGATCAGTAAAGCAAATGAAAAACTGTGCTTGTCGTTAATTTTACAAAAAATTTCCAATGAATTAATAGTAACATCGTTAAGAGAAATCCTGTATTCAAGGAATCGAACGGGCGCGTTGTCAACTTTAAAACGCGCTCCTAAAGCTGAAATTGTGGGTCGCACGAACTTACTTCGCTGTTTGAGAAGCAGAACAATACGGCAATTACTATGCCCTGAAATAATACGAAGTGAGAACTACAGTTGGACTTCAAATACGTAAACCTGTGTTGACGCCAGTATTGTAGTAATGTATGAAAATACCAATACCAGCCACTGCGGATGATGGGGCTGGACGAGCGTAAAGACATAACTGGTGCCAAGAAGAGGACAAAGTACGAATAATCCTTTAGCTATTTTTCTGAAATTCATAAAACATGAAATGCAGAAAATGTGGACAGGCATGCACGAACTTCAACTTTTGAACTTCCTCGAAACCGGTGACCTACAATAACCGCCAGACTGATTGAGCAAGCAGAAGACTACTTTACCTTTAACTGGCGGAAAAGGATTCTTAAAACAATAAGTAGAATGAAGAAGTTTATCTGCAACAACAGAATTTAGCGGACAAAAGTACGCTATTCTGTACTTACAATAAGAGCTACGACAACGGGTCCAAGGAATATGTAGTCGAGCGGAGAAGGTTCGTTCCAACATCTAAGAAAATATCAGTAAAGATACTGAAAACGAAAATGCTTATTTTTTGTCTATGGTATCTCAAATGCTTTGCTCCATTTAAACGGAATAATTGCCTTTCTAAGCTTTGCATAATAACTATACTGTCGAATAATGGCAATTGCGACATAACGTAACCTCGGAACTTAGGAACACAGCTTTTATTACGAACCGAAACTAAGGTTTTCACACTTCTGAAACTGCTCACTTAATTGATCAAACGTTTCGTTAACAGAAATATTGAAAGCGCAGAAGCGATTGTGCAGCTTCAATGCACCAATGAATGGGGTAATATTATACAGATTGTTGCGCGTTCATATAAACGTTTGAAATCCTCCACGCTCTTGCGACGAAACAAAATCAATAACAGTTTAGATGTAAGGTTCCATCATCTCAGAATTAGATGGTTACATGAATTCTCTTACCTTCTTCATGCAAGCAATCGAATGCTTCAACTTTACTGTGAAGAATAAAGGCTCACCCTTCATGTTCCGTTTGTGCCCTCATAGCGCTTGACACTGCAATCAGCAGTAGAGGTATGCCTAAAATAAAGCACATGCGCTTTACAGCCTTTTCAAACATATCGAGTAGAACGAAGCCGGTTACAATTAAACAGAAAATCAGAGCGCACTGCACTTTACTGAAAAAGTTCAAAATTGAAATTTTACCTCAATGCACTTTATAGTACACCGTTTTTACGTTGGCTTAGCTGCTACTTAAACTTAACCAAAAGTGCTAACAATTAAACGGACGAGCGAAGTTCATTAGCCAAACGAGCAAACGTGACGACATACCCCAACCGATGGATGCGCACAGCGTGTAGCTGATCAGATTTCTTCGAAATGAAAAGCGAACGCTGACCAGAAGGTAAAGGCCTTCGACGAACATCCAGAAAAAGCCGGCTGTGACGAAATACTTCAGCATAATCGTTGCAATGAAACAATGCCTCTAAAATTTCTCACTAGTCGAGCGTATAACGATGACGTCATGAATTTTTACGGCTTCCTATTAATATCACAATCCTCATTTCGTCTCCAAACAATAGAGAAGTACGATACACACGACAAAAAGAATTTCAGCAGGCAAAGAGTTGCATACACACCGGAGCACAGAATACAAATATAAAAACACGACTCATAATAGTGACATTAAGTACATATATTTTTTGTAGTTCTTCAGGGATTATTCCATCAAAGGCAATACATACGTGAAGAAGTACAAACATTAAGGCACGTATAGCCAAAAATGGTTTTTGAAAATTGTATATATATATATATATATAAGAAATAGACAAATGAAGCACATACCTTGACACAGATATGTATGCACTTTCTGCTTTGTTTATTGTACGTAGGACTAATAAACCGCAGGCAAGCATATTCTCAAAATCCAGTTTTGTAGCAACAAACCAACGTTAAATATTCTTTTGCTGAACTATTAATATTTTCTGAATAATGTTGCTAAAACAATCAGTTGATTGTCTTTAAATTTATTTACTTGCTTGTCTTCGAAAAGATTTTTTAATCGACAAATAATAAAAGGATTTCAGAGTCAGCTTCGTCTCACTTAGCCAACAGTGGTTCGCTCAAAGGACCGCTACGGAAATGACAAAGCCTAAGCGGACTTAATTGAAAGAAGAAAGAATAAAAGTTTTTACTAAACGAGGTCTAAACGTGGAAAACCATTGATTTGCAGAAATGCATCTACCCCGTTACAGGAGATGCTTACTTATTATTAAAAAAACTCCACGATTTTCAATAAAACAGACATACACAATAAAGTAGTATTGTACATCAGGTATTTCGTAATCATACTTTGTAATCATAACTAATAATACTACAACGCGAGGAGAGCAAAACTTGAAAACGCAACTTCCCATAATAAGCGACGACGTTTTCGTGTTTTAGGTATGCTGACAAAATGCATCACGGTACAGCGTTTGCAACAATAGCCAAGCACCTTGACTGAAGGATATACCCCAGGAACCGCATCAGTAAAAGCGAACCAAGGTATGCCGTCATAATTTTTAAACGACTCCTTTGCGACTATTCCAGTTCCATCATTAGCGTTAAGTTGTTAATTACAAGTAGAATTAAAAATATGAACTGTCAATCGTTAAATCCGCTAACAGGTAGGTAGTTGAAAAGTTTTAAGCACAAAGCAACAGCACCTAACGAAGGAACATGACAACAACTTCTGCCGACAAAAATTCAAGCTTACCACGAACTCGTACAGCAGATGCTTCATTAAAATCTCGTACGCTATCGTGGAATAAGCAATCCAGGTAGCACAGTGACACGCGAAACAGAGAATCAAATTGGAATGTATTATGTTCCTAAGGCACCAAAGGGAGCTAAAGGCAAGTGGAGAGATAAAAGTTTAATTTCGCCAGCACGTCATCAACACTGCCTACCGATAATTAATGAAAATGACCAATGCGGCAAGTAGAAACATAAGTGAAATTGTGTATCCAATCCAGTAGACGTAATACATCACTTTGAGATGTCTGAGAGAGGAGATCTACGGAAAATGTTCACAAATAGCACGATTATAAGGCTAATACATTCCACTCACCTCAGATGAATAAAACTCTGCCAGATTGGACAAGCATTCCGTGTAGTCGGCTACGTCCCAGCTGCCATTTGGGAAACAGTATCTCTGGCTAGTTCCTGCTCAATGTGGGAAAACATTAATTGCCAAAAGCAGATTCGAACACACTACGATTTCGGTTGTAATCCATCTCAATCAGTGAAAATTCTGTAGGGCAGTGCACAAAGGAGCTGTGATTCGAAGGTGTGGGAGGCCAGCAGGTGAAACCATCGAAATTTGCCAAACAACCTATAACATTACGTGTAAACTCAATGAAACCATCATCCACGACCCGTAAAGCAAAGATGGGCACTTAACAAACCACTAGCCATTTAGTTACCCTACTTGATGACGCTAGTGCATAGCTGGGATAATAGTGGCTAATGATTAGGAAAACCAAAGGAGGTACGAGGTGTTAAACTGTAATCTTAAATATAAGAGGAAAACCTACAACAAAGCTCACCATTTCTCAAACCATCCGTATAGGTTGCATTCCAGGCTTCGTGACAAGATCCATGCAGCGGTTGTTTTTCCATCTGAGTGTTACCTACAAGTTACGTCGCTGAAATAGGCTCGTCGAAAGAGCGAGACTTTATGAGAGCAGTTGCAAATGCTTAGAGAACACAAACGCAGTATTTGTTGTGATAAACGAAGCAACCAGTCAAGCCAGGTTGCCTGATTACTGGCAGTCTGTTCCTCCCCTATACCGCCTAATACTGAATGAATTTATGAAACAACCCACTTTGTGTTTCACAGGTGTACGATTTGGCAAGCGTTTTAGATAGACGCCATTCAACGATGCAACACGCTTTGGATGCAATGTTAGCTTATCTACAACTCAGGAATTAAACAAGCACTTATTATTCATTCACGCCATTTGAATCAAAAACACGCGTTTGGTTTCTATGCCAAAAGCTAAATGCCACGTTGGCATAAGCCACGCGTTGGTTAACAATGGCGAAACTAACCAGGATTGCTTACGCAATTTGTGCATGCACAAGATAAACCTTGCTATTTTCAAAATACCTGCGTGTGCTCACCAACAGGCATTCTTTCAACTTAGAGAAGATTAAACCAATGTTTGGATTTATGACAGGCCATTTTTTACCCCAGCCTTGAGGGAACGTTCTCTGCTCAACTAACTTGGACCTTTAACGTGGCAGAAAGGGTCCGGCAACTTCTATTTACGATCCAAAGCTATCGCGGTGAAAGCGGATCTCAAGAAACTAATTTGCCGATCCGGAGGTGAGACAATATGCTACCTATCTTACTTCACGGCTCCACTCCCAACTGCATTAGATTAGCAATGATAAATAAAAAATGAAACTATGATTCAAATAATGAGAAATGCCTTTTGCTCATGACTGACCAACGTTAATCAAGGCAAAGAGTCCCCTGACTTGTGTTAATAGCTACGGTAGCAAATGATCAAAAAATCAGCTCTAGGGATAGTTCAATCAGGAACGGAAGAATCCATCACTCCAGGACAACGTATAGGTCTTCCAAGCATTTGGAGCGCAGTGCTCGTCGATCCAGTTTTTCCAAATCCGCAAAATCAACCGGTAGAATGCGGAATACAAGTTGACCAAACGTCGTTCCTCAAAATTCGTTCAATCTTTCAGGAGGCGCAGTCCACCACAACTGTCCTTCTCAAGACTGAGCTCAAACTGATCACTGAACCTAGCTGAGACTTCACCCGACGAGGGAAAACTGAATTTCGTATTTTATACGCAAATATACGCATGCACCTGTAGGACGACAAGAATGAAGTTACAAGTTGCTTCGATTTCCACTTAAGCTTTAACGGTTGATTGATTGACCGAGAAACTTTGACCAGAGGCTTTCTTCTCAAGTTTGACACCATAATACTAGATACAACCTTTCGTCCTCAATTTTCCTTTCCAAGTGAATGTTACGACGACCGGAGATTATAATTTCCTTCCGCAACGTTGGGCACAAAGATTGCCAGCGTTCGACGCGGTCTTAAAAAATATGAACATTAACTAATACCGGAAGCAACTAAGGGAGATTGAAAAAACACTGGAAACGAATTTCTTGTGCAGAATATTTCCAATGCCGGATACGCAGTTGGAAATCAAAACGGATACTAAGCGGTTGTTCCGCGCTGACTGGCGTGCCACTGCCCTGAGCGGAATTGAAGTGAAATTCGCGCAATACAATAATTGAAAGTACAAATCCCATTTAAGTCACTCAAAAGGAGCAAGTAGCCTGAAAGAGATACACATACACCCATTAGAACCGGCGAGACTTTGAACACTGACCCAAATAAGTGCGACACTGGTGTTTTATCATTGAAAAAATTAGGGAAATTCTAACGGGTTTTAGTTTCATTGCGTCAAGATACGGCAATGTACCCGTTGAAGAAATATTTTTATTCCTTGAGAAGCTTTCGGGATCGCTCTTGGTCCCGTCCTCAGCGCTTTCTGAAGGCAGATCGTTCTTTTGCCTGTATCTGGCACAAATCCATTTGTGGCAGATACAGGCAAATCTTTAGAGATACTGGCAAGCAAGGGTAAACCCAATTTACATACTGCGTCTGCACCTGACTTTGAAAAGCAACATGGGAAACGCTTCGCCAACATGCGCTTTCTGCAATGGCTCCGTCATCACCCTATTTGTGAAAGCAACTTGGATCGTACAATTTGACGACGAATTGTAAGGTCACCTACGTGAGCGAAGTACTTTATGTAAAAACAGTCTGCATTGAGGCTTTTTGTTGGAGCGAATATGCAATGACCAAACTGCCATGCTGGTCGAGTGAAGGAAACGTTACCATTTCACAATGCTCATTAACGTAACCACGCTGCGTCAGCGCTGCAAGTAAAAGCTATTTCTAAAATTGGCTTTGATTGGAAAAGAGACGGAAGTGTGAGAGGCTTGTTTACCAGTTCCAGCAGAATTAATTAATGCTTGGCCTTCATTCAGTTTTTTTACTTCGTATAAACGTGCGTGCGATAGTATGGAACGTTGAATGATGCGCCGGTACCTTCGCTCTCCATTAATGCAATACTGGAAATTGTCATTAGTCTCTTTGCACCAATGTCAATGCTCATCCTAATTCAAGGACTATGGTCAGCTTCATTTAGTAGTTTTGCACTACGGTGCGGCTCAGAAAATAATATATACGCTAGAACGCAACTTACGGAGGACGAACCTGGCGTTCTTGACAAATCAAAACGCGAAAATGAAAGTGGAGGAAAACAATTGAAACGACCATTCCAGTAAGCAGTAAACAATGCATTCCAACTTCACCTCGCCCGCCAAGCAGTTTTAGCAAATACGACGCATGCAAACCAGTTTACCTCCGTGCGTCATACATAGGTCAGCATTGAATCAATTTATAATACCGTGTTTGCAGCACATGAAAATCATAAAAGTATTATTTCTTTTTTCTAGACTTAAGTACGTATTAGCTGTCTGGAGTGGGTGAGTAAATGGATGAACTGCGCATGCGCGAACATCTTACAGACCTAAGTGGGCACCGTGTCCCTCGAGACGATACTGTGTTCACAAAATCCAATAGCAAAAGTAACTTTAACGTTGCCTTACCCGTACTTCGTTTAAGGATGGCATATCAAAGTAGACGTCGAAAAATTTAACTGTAAGATCCATTGATTTACCCGGCAGTTTACTACTAATGACGACGAGACATTGCAGGCATTTCCACTTTTCATTAGCAGATTTCTATTGATAAAAAAAGAATGAAGTGTCATATACGTTCGGGAATGATGGAAAGGCGAGGCAGCCCAGAAACATAAGAGTAAACGTTCTTGACTCGAATGAACCGCCGAACTTGCACTTGACCTGGAAACTGTGAGTACGCGCAAACGAAATGCTTTTGAACCGCGTGGTTAAGCATAGTTTTTCCCTACTAGTAAACGTACAATGTAAACTGTGAATGAACGGATACGTTAATACCACAAGAACGTGGTATAAACCTGCACAATCCTAAAGCTGTAAAAGCTTTGTTTCACCGTGAAAGATGTGACATCGGAAGTTCAGAGAGCTACGGAAGATAAATGTCAATATAATAACATTGCCAAGGCATCAAAAGAAGACGTGCAAATATTAAAAATTGCCACATGCCATTAAAGCACGGCAAGGTAACACTTCCGCATTTACTTCTTACATCCGTTTCCTGTAAAGTGCAGCGACGGGTCATTACAGTTCATTTAATAATACATTGAGATGGACCCCAACATGACGTGCACATGCTTGGTCACTTTGCGTGGGATTGTGCTATCGCTTTTCGCGCGAAGCCGACCGACAATTGATGCGGTTAATTTTCCGGAACCTGTTGATGAAAGTCTGCCACGACGTAAGGACTCGCTATTTCTCAAACAACGGTGCTTGACTGTCGCGCATGACGGTTTCACTGTACAAATGTTGCAACGGTGCACCGCTGCGCTTTGTAAAGGCAATGAAGGTCCGGTTTTCCCGCCACCCAGCAACAACAACGACGAACTGGGCACAGCCTGGGGAGCGGACCGGATGTTCGCGAGTTTGCGTCGCTATTTGAAAGACGCGCAAAACGGAAGCTGCTCATTCTTAGATGTTCGTACAAAGTTTACCCTGCCGTGAAAAGTCAACTTATTTTGTTGAATTCAATAGCTAATGCGGACAATGGGAGGCGCAGATCAGCCTACATCTGCAAACAAAATTGCTCACTTTGCGCACGTTACTGTGCCGACGGAGCATTGCTAACGGCAGTCTTCTGATGTTGATAAAACAGCTCATCGTATGCATAGCACGCAATCACTGTATCGGATTTTGCCAATTCTCAAAATGGCAAAATCCGTTGGAAATGAGTACAGATGCGTCCCAGTCAACAGCGCAGTTTGTTCCTCAGTGTGTGGATTCCGTTAGGGGTGACCACCGATGCACTGTCGTCCACGTCGTTATCGTTAGACGAACGTCTAGATAGTGAACGTGTAACCACAATGCTGAGACATTATTTCATGAAGTCTCAATGGAATATACGACCGAATACTACAACTCTCTGTCGGAAGACTTGCATGCAAGCATACCTTATTATGCGATACCGGTATGCGCCGCTTCCGCAATTTCAAACACTCCTGACAGATATGTACTAATGGATTCATGATAACAGAGATCCTTAGCGACTATTTCGGAAGAATAAAGTTAGTGGTACGCAAACGTAGCTTTGCATTCTTCTGCATCAACGCACGCAGTTCTCCAAGGATGCTTTGCGTAACTGCTTCCATTATTCCGTGAAACAGTGAACTTCATCTCATTCAAATATGAGAACTTACCTATGCCTACGGCAAGTTATTCGCGGTATGGCTTAACGAAGCAGCCTGGGGAACTTAAAAAACAATAGCGATCTTTTAAGTTTTCACGCCTTTTAAGTTAGCATTCCTTTGGAGCCATAACAGGTTCACTAGAATGATTGCGGCGCAATCTTGAAGGGGCTGGGAAAGCTAATCGAAATTCACAACATCCAGGCAAGGGAACTTTCCATCGCCCGGAAAGAAGGGAACGATTAAGTTCGTTCGAAGTCAGTCCTCGCTCTTCCGTGCGGCAACTTGCGGTAGGGTGAATTCCTGGCCTATGCTGTGACTTCCAAAGGGCTTATCAACGAATCCACGCCACGGCTGAACGAATGGATGAAAAAGCGCAATGCAGCTAGCAAATAAGCAGATTAATTTGTTTACATTCCGATGCGTTCATCGATTTGTACTTCAAGTTATAAGGGCTGCGTCCACCCGGAAAAGGTCCCTTACCAAACAATTCGCGCACAGCAGCTAAACAGTTCTATGGAAATAATCTGAACCCTCAAAATTTCGAATTGGAATACTGGAAATGCCAAAATCAGTATTGGCAGCAGATAGATGCCCTCAGGATAAACATCTGGGAGAAAAGCAAAAGATCTACATAGCACAAGTACATTACTAACTGAGATAAGGTATAGACCAATATTTTCATTAAGAAAAGCCCCAAATTTTAGTCCAGCGTAAAGCAGTTAAGCAAAACCTGAGAACTTCAATGGCGAAACTTGGACCGCAAGCACTAGACAGCAAGGGTGAAACGATATATATGATTCTATCGACACCAATGGCGGAAAACGGAAAGTCAAAGCGCGACCAAAAGAGATAGAGAAACATTTCTCACAGTGCTAGAAGAGGGCAGCAGTCATGCTGGTTGGCCGTTGTTGATGAGCCAACTTGATTCTGCACAATCATGAGATAAAACGAGCATAATAAAGTGGCCTGCATCAACGCATGGCACTTCCGTTCCGCCGCAATTCCGAGCGCATGTTTATCGCACACGCTCGTTAAAACAGATGAAACTTCCTTCTCGCATTGATTGCGCCTTCAATCAACCAGTACACGCGAAAATAGGGCTCTTTGTAACGGTGTAATTATACATTGTGATAATACGACTAACGCCGCTTAATTAAACGGCGTTAGTCATGAAAAGGCAAAAACAAAACAAAGCGAATGCTCAAAATTCACTAATATATATATATATATATATATATATATATATATATATATATATATATATATATATATATATATATATATATATATATATATATATATATATATATATATATATATATATATATATATAGTGAAAGAACTACTCGTGAAAACAGGACGAAGCAAAGAAAACATCCGAAAACATCAGTATTCAATATATATATATATATATATATATATATATTAGTGAATTTTGAGCATTCGAGCATATATATATATATATATATATATATATATATATATACTTGATATGTCAATGTTAGTAACGGGCTCGTCGATATGAGCGAATTGAGAAGTCACGGAAAAATTCTACCCGTTGTTTGAAGCCACGTTCATGGAAAAAGTTCATTTCCAAAAAAGGAACACGCCACCGTTCCTTTTATGGAAATAAACTTTTTTCCATGAACGTGGCTTCAAACAACGGGTAGAATTTTTCCGTGACTTCTCAATTCGTTCTTATATATATATATATATATATATATATATATATATATATATATATATATATATATATATATATATATATATATATATATTCTCGTGAAAAGATGGCTAAATTTCAGAAGCGGCAATCGCAGTGGGTCGTAAGGCCTTCGATCTTTGTCCCGTTCTCAATTGCAGCGCATAAGGTTTGATTTTGAACAGTTCAACCCTGAACAGTTTGCATGCCTTACTACTATCGACAAGGATGTACGTTGCTAAATGTAGCGACAACGTACTGCTGTTGTTGGAACAAAAGCCTTGATGGATATTAAGTAGGAATCGAGTTGGAATGGTCGAGAAATGTTTGCAAGAAGAAACGCCAGCAATACGATCACATGCTCCAAATGTATTTGCTTGAACACTTAGTAAAAGAATCCATTCTATAAAGAAAAACAGTTGGCGGCTGTGGTGTTCAAGGGCACAACAACTATTTAGTAATCGAAGCGTTATACTCCGGTTATAGCTTCAAGGTAGAGAAAACTAGTTTCAGGCAGTACATTTTCTATGAGCAGAATGGGATTCTGAGAATAATACTGGAGAGGTAATGCGCAAGAAGTAGTTGTGAAACTAATACCTGTTTGGCGAACAATGGCTCCGTATTTGTCTAACAGCCTACAAGAGTTCTTTCCATTATTTTCATCAAGACAGTTTCTGCTGCACGTCCAGTGTGTAGCGAACATATCTTCTTGGTTATTTACAATACATTAGGCAAAGAGCTAAGACAAATAAATGGAGCCTACGGTATGTGTAGCGGTAAAACCCCAATTAAATAAACATGACTTGTCCTAGCCAATTATTGCACATTGAATCCTAACGGTATTCATTAAAATGCTCGTTAAGTCGTTTGTCCTAAAAGAGTGAAGAAACAAAAAGTTATTTACGCCACTAAAAAAGTGACAAACAATTTGCACTTCAATAGTACACTACGGATATTCAATGAGCTGATCAATGAGTCAGTTGGTTACATTCATTGCTTAACTGAAAATCGACCAACGAATTCGAAAAAGCAAACAGCACTGCGCCAAATCCTAGCTGCAAGCCACCAAGGAACTCAAGTCGCCAAAAGTATAATACTTTCCCCTTCTACGCACGATTGATTATTTCATCCTGTCTTTTCCATTAGGTTATTTCGCTGATAATAAAGTTGCACTCGTCAGTCAGTTCCACATTATTTCGCTGATAATAAAGTTGCGCTCGTCAGCTCTTGGCTACAATGCGCACATTTTGAAGACAAGGGAAATGTTGAGCAGATTGATCAACTATCCAGTGCTGAGGATGCCCCAGCAATCCGACGAAGGAAAACTGCGCACGCACCTATTGCAACCCACTTTGGCACTGTTTCAAAGGCAAACTCACTGGGCAAAGTATCAACAGCGGAATGATCACTCCGTTACGACGAATACCTGCGGAAATGATATCGCTTCGTAGTAATGGAGAAATATTGTGAGAAAATGGAGAAATAAAACATTCCAATGGACGCAGTATAAATTATCTTGCCTTCTCTTAAAAACTGGACTGCTTCAACAAGTCCGTATTGGCCGGCTGCGCAAAATTAGGTGGTTACATTGATTGCCTGCAATGTCTGTTTGCTGACAAATGCACATCCATGTGCTGATCTGTAATTCGTTCTTTACTTGAGACTTTGCCAAAGAAGCTGTTGGTTGAGGAGCAGTTGAATTACCTTGCATTTTAAGCAACAACATGGCTTTGCAAAATCAAAGGCCATTCTTCGACTGCTTCTCAATGGTGTGGGCTAATCTTAAGACTAGTGCGGATAAGTCAGGCTGCGCTAAACGCTACCCGCCGCATCCGGAACAAATACAGTAGAACGTCGATTATCCGAATGTTCTAATATCCGAATTCACTGGAAGAACGAAATTTTAAATTGTCTGATAATGGGAGATAATGCCTGTACCGCTGCTGATTTTCATTTTGTGAATTTTACTGGAGGCAATTAGCGTATTTTGCCATTTACGTAGTATGTTTTGCATCGTATAGAAGTACTCCTACACGTCGAGAAAGGTGCTATGCTGCGGGGCTTATTGTTGGACCGTGTTGAGTAGCAGTTTTCTATTCTTGTCTTGTCGTGTTTTCTCTGAGGTCTCGCAGAGTTAAGTGCATCTCATAGAAATGTCTCGCAACGGAATGAAGGTAAGGCAAGACAGTACAGACTAGTGTTTCAAGCACGCTAAGAACTTGCCAGTAGTGTATAGGAGTCAGAAAAGAGCTAGGATGAACGGTGTAATTTTCATGGACTGGTTTGAAAGCACGTTTATACATGAAGTTAAAAAGTTCCAAAATTTGACTGGAAAATCAGGCAAAGTGCTATTGTTAATTGACAATGCTCCGTCTCATCCATCTACAGAATGTTTGAACAGTGGTTGATGAAACTGTTGAAGTAAAATTTCTTCCACCTAATGTTACTCCACTAATGCAACCGGTGGATCAAGGAGTAATTGAAAATTTGAAACGCCTGTAACGAAAACAACTTCTCCGCCACCTTTTGCTAACGGAAGATCGAAGTGTGCAATCAGTCTTGGACTTTTATAAGACAATTACATTGAAGGACTGCTGCTATATGATAGCGGACAGTTGATCTTCTATAAAACAGTTCACGCTAAGGAACTCTTGGAACAACATCTTTGTCCATAGATAGTCGAATGCAACGCCTGGCCTGGGCAATACAGATATGGAAATGAAAGTATTGCTTGATGGTTTAAAAGCAGTTTCACTATCCAGTGAATGCGAAGAGGCTGATGTTGAAATGTGGTTATCCTGTGACCGTGACGACCCTGGATTACAAATTTTTGACGTCGACGAGATCATTGAAGCAGTTTCAAACGTAGACAACGAAATGGACGAAGACACTGATGAAGGTGAAGAAGCACAAACTCCATGTCCTCATGATACAGCGTTTCGATGTCTGGAAACTGCTCTTGAATGGTTTGAATGCCAGGAGGAATGCGACCCAGCAATGCTTCTGTGCTTAAAGAACATCCGAGATCCAGCAGCTAAGAAACGAACAAAAACTTTGAGACAGACGTCCATTACGGACTTTCTTAAGCAGAACCAGTATCCCATGGAGTCTTGATTAATGATGATAGGCTGTCATGCGTTTGAAACTGATGCAACGATTCCTTCGTCTTTCAGGTTTTGAAATCATGGATGCCCATCAGCTTCATCGCACTCATGCCGTATTCAAGTGGCATTTAAAGCTTTAATAATTTATTATTCCCTCTCATTTCTCTTCATCAACATCAGTAAGTACAACTGAACACTACGTTCATCTCTGCAGGAACAAAAGTGTTTCTCTTCAGGTTTCTTAGTGCGGATTTTCTCAGAGAAGACCAACCTGCTAAAGTATAACAGAATCCTTCAAAGTCGCTTCTATAGAATCCAGAGTTGGTTGCACGATTCGTACAAGGACAGGAAGAAACTGCATTCAATGCAGAAGCTTATAATTTTTGACCTTCCTTTTATCGACTATACGCGCCAAATATGACTTTACGATAACATTTTTAAAAAATCACGCACTTTTAATAGCTGTCCTATTATCTGAATTTTTCCATTATCCGAATGATCCCCGGTCCCAATTAGTTCGGATAATCGACGTTCTACTGTACATCAAAGGCGCGACAACGTCACCACTGAAACACGAAAGCGAAAACAGATAAGCAAACTCTTTCCCATCACTGACGACGGCACCAGAGAGTGCCGAAAGCTCTGATTCGATAAGCGTTCTATTTGTGATACTCTTTAATAACTGCCCATCCATCTGCTGGTAGGGCATGTTTTCAGATCTATTACAGATACCATCAAACGGGTTGACAGCCGAAAAAAGATATCCGAACATGAATAAGCCCGTTACAAAACACTCAGTATTCAAATAAGCTAATTGTATGCAATTTCAGTCATTAGGAAAAACTACCCAGACATTGTAAGCAGTGTTAACTTCGCATGGCTACAAGGAAGAGTAAAAAATTCCCGCCATCGGATAGTCAAATGTACACTGCGTACATATTTCTCTCATTGCGGTAGTGGAAAGACATATAAACGTTGTCACCTGTGCTAACGAAACATGCGCCGGAATTGTGCAAACGAATGAAAGCAACATTTTTGAACAAATAAAAACATCGCTAAATTCCATTACCGAACTATTTTTCAACCCCTTGCAAACTGCTGACGTCACGGTTTCTACAGCATGCTTTTCCGGTATTTTGGATTGCAATTTTTGCTCTTCCGATTCCCTCCGCGCGCTTCTCTACTTCCGCTACTTAAAAGCAACCATGTCTCATCTACAAACTGATGCGCAAAACGACTGATCAATCAAGCGACACGGAAATCAAATGCGAATATCAATTTTCTGGCAGTTTAACAAAGCACTCGTGAATAACTAAATAGCCGCGTTGCCAGTCGGTCGGCCTCCGAAAAGAAAAGTCCATCGCCTAGGCACACTTCCATGACAATGTGGGTGCAGAACTATTTCACCTGAATAACCAATCGGCACTAAGGGCAATGCGAAGGGTAAGGAACACGCTTGAGCGTATCCAAACGCAAAGTGCATCGTCCAATGCGCCTTCGTAGCAAAACAAGAAAGTGAATGCTTAAGATCTAGGCTTAAGGAATGTTGGAATCTATCCTCCTTTATTCTTACGAAATCTATTCTGAAAAAGAATAATGCCCAATGCAAAGGGTCCGTCTAAATTCGTACAGGAGTTAGGAAAGGTTAAACAGACGGAATACATCAAACGACGATAAAATGAACAAACATGAACAGTAGGCCCTGTGTACGCAGGTATGATCTGTCTATATAAGTGCACATTTCTCAAAGTTGAAGCTCCAGTGGCAATACACCAATGCAAAGTGAATACTTCAGATCACTGCCCACCGAAACAACAGTATCGAATATTACTCACCTAAAGAAGCCAAGAAAACGCGCATGCATTAGCAAGAGCGGGAAAAATCATTAGTAAACAAATTTTTGGAAATGTTATAAGCGCGCAATAATTGAACAACGTACATATAATCCTTCTACAAAAGGTAGGCGTTCGCTTCTGGCTGCGCAGAACATTGTTCTGAATACTGACAGTCACAATTCCGACAGTTCAAAGTAACGAAACGTTCCAAGCACACTGCCTGTTAAATATGGACATAGGCCTAGGCGTCTTTTTATGATTGCTTCATGCAAATGCCATTGTCAAAATGCGCTATCATGGTCGTCAGTCAAATTACTTCCTCATGCACCTTGTAACGCAGCTATTTGGCCATGATTCAGAATTGCCAGGATATTAAGCGGTCAGGATTCGCAGTGCAACTCTAGAAAAGTAATGCCAAAGTGACTAAGTCAATAATATACGCAAGAATAACGCTCACGAGCCAACTGACAGTATCGCTGGATTTCAATCCTGCTGCCTGCACACCAGTGCTTAAGTTAAATTGAAAAAGCGGGTACGCAAATTCCGGTATTCCAATACAAGTCATCTGAATAATCTGAATAATTTAAGTAGTTCTGTTCCATTAACCTTTACCAAAGAGCTTTAGGTGAAAAAGATTGACATACTTTCAGTACCCGTTACGATTACGAATTCCTAACAAGTCATCTGAACTTCTAATACGTAAATAGCAAATGGATTCTACCTAGCCTACCTAATCTTTTTGGCTATTCCAGAAGAGATCCATGAGCAATGGAACATGTCATTCTAACTTCACACAATCGATTTCAGTTTACGCTGACTGGAGGTCCCAGTTCCCAGGTTCTTAAAATTGAAAATAATATAAAAGTTTTTCTCTCTTATTACGGGGTTGATGCATACATGCGAACGGATGCTTCACGGTATTTCTCCGTTAGGTAAAAACGTTTTATTGTCCAAAAATGCAGAACTTTCGGGTACTGCGTGTACAAGAGCAGTACCCGAAAGCTTAGCATTATGGAGAATAAAACGTTTCTACCTAACGGGGGAATACCGTGAAACATCTGTCCGCATAACTGAAAATAATGATCTTATTATAAAACTGCTACGCTGAGCTAACAGACCTTTAAGGCGGCTGCGCAAAGAGCGCAACGCAGAAATGAATTCAAGATTATACTGACTGCATTAATATCGGTACATCCCTGTGACAAATTTCTAACGAAATAAAATAGAAGACTCACTCAATAGAAGCTTCACTTAATAAAGATTCAGATATCTGCCCTCTGTGAGGCGAGACACCTAAAGCTCTTTGGTAAAGGTTAATGGAACAGAACTACTTAAATTAGCTCAAACTCTACTGTTAATCCGCTGAGCTGCTGTTCATTGCCACCTAATCCCTTTGCAGATGCATTTTCCTATTTTTACGTACGCCGTTAATCATTAACTCGCAACAAGATTGAAATGCTTATGCCGTGCACAGAAGCAAGCCTTTCCAATATTAGCATAATTGCAGCTGGATTTTCCCAATGTAGGCGAACTTCCATGCTCCGCTTTTACTGTACGATGAGATGCAAACGACAAATTACATTTGAAAACTCTTTGGGCATCCAAGCGTACAGGCGGATGTCATGGATTTCACGCTGCATCATTAAAGGGCATGCCCCGGCAGCATCGTTGTTAATATACACTAATACCGAAGCAAACTTAATTGTGATCCTCACAGCCTGAAGGTCCTACCTTTCTGGAACTGTGGAAAAACCATGCAGCCATTTCGACAGGATACAAACAAAAAGTGGTCATATGATGTCCTCGTTTCTACAGGCAGCGACGGGAGAACTCGTCGGACTGTCTTCGATTAATATTAATATTTTTCGGACTGCACACGCTGCCGGTTACCAACGGAGAACGGACATGTCAAATTAGCTTTAAGGATCAGGTTTTTGCAAAGGGTTGGTGAATTTTCACAACTGCATTAGCTGCTGCACAAACAAGCCAACACAACACAGCGCGGGATGACCTTCGGAACAGCCTTGTTCCGTTGTCAATGGTAGAAAGACATGATCTCCTAGCATTCGTGTATAAATAGGCACCGAAAGGATGATAAGACATGCGCCCTGCTATTTATGTTCAAGTGCCAAGAGATCAGGCCCCACTATTGCTGACGGCGGAACAAGACTGCTTCCAAGCCTCTTAAAATTTTCATGGATTTTACTTTGTTGGTACTTGTGTTGGTTTTCATCCATAAGTTTCGCAATCGCTGACAATCATGGCATTTTGTCAATTGCGATTACGAGCAATGAGTAATTAGCAAAGGGTAAGTTACTAGCCGCTGAAGACGGGACGCGGTAAGTCCCGAAAGCTACGGTATTCCCTTTGACAATAAATTCTTTTCAACGGTGTCAGTCGTACCATCACCATCATATCATGCTTAATAAAATCGCTGCTGAAGTTCCAGTTTTTAAAATTAACAAATATCTAAACCGCTTATTACAACACATGTGCAGAATACCAAATTAATCAGGTAACAAGACCCTGCTACAAAAAGGACCCATTTCAGTTCACGTTGCGGCTCCGCAAACGTACGATTCTGAACAATCGCGCATAAATTTGACCTGTTCGATAGGGAAAAGGCCAAACATTCGCGAAGAAGCGTCGGCATCTATCCTGCGAACGTGAATAGCAAATTCAACGAAAGATATTGGATATAGCATAATTGCTAAGGCGACAAAACACAGTACAACAACCGAATGGATGGCAAGTAGCAAAGCATGCCAGGAAAGCATTTAGTGATGACGGATCACCAGCGCTTGCCAAAGCAGTGATTAACCAACTGAAAAGAAACATCTATTCAAAAGTCAGCATATAATCATGCACGCAGCGAATATTTCTTCCACAGAGCTTTAGGGACCTGCGCTGGCCTTTGTCGTCTTTCCGAACTTGTGTATTTCTCCGTCCCGTCTCTTCAAGGTTACATACTTCTCACCCGCATTGAATGTGGTACACTGCGCATGGTTTTCTTCTAACAGGATATTTGTCTTTATCGGATCACACGATAGATCTAAGGTTGGAATGGCTTTTGAAACCTGCCCTAACATCTAATTCCTTTGGTTACTCTGCGTATGGTTTCCCCTATACCAGGACAGCAGGATGGAGTTTTTGCGAGCTATTCTTCACGGTATACCCCCGTTTGATAATAACGTTTTATTTCCAAAACGCAAAGCATTCGGGTAGTCCTCTTCTACCCGTTATCAGTGCAATAAATAATATTTGTCGACTGCCCGCCAGCCGATGGTTCAGCAAGCTCCTCAGCTAGACCATCCGGGATGGCGACATCATCTATCAGGTACTACTCTTGTACCCGTCAAGCGTCCGTCGCCTGCCCAGTCAGTCCTGCAGAGAGCGAGCATCCCCACCGACCGACCGGGACAATGACACAACTCCAAATGAACCGTGAAGAATAGCTCGCTAAAAATGTATCTACCCCGTTAAAGAAAAAAGTTTTTGCGATAATAGGATCGAAGTAATATTGCTGCCATCCTCGTTAAGATGGCAGAGGGGAAGTTGCTACAAGGAGCGGGTACCCCAAACAAGGGAACCAACTCAGGACATACAAGAATGCAAAACAGCGACTACTATGGTTGAGCACGTGATTGAATGCCCTATATCAGATGGACAGACTGGTATGTCGAGGTTGGCGCAAGAAGAGAACTTTAGGATAAGGAAGTTTAAAACATGCAATATATTAATACATTCGACACAATCCGTTCATAAATGGGAATAAATTAGCGACATTACGTCTACAATAGTAATAAGGATAAAGTGATGCCAATTCCATCGCTTCTGCAGAAAATGGTCACACCGGTAATTACCAAACAAATAATGACATACTCGGGAGTAAGGAACAAGAAAAAGAAGAAGAAAGAACACTTTAAAGTACTATAACCCCGTGAGGAAAAACAAGCTTCCTTCTAAAAGGTCCATTTAACGTTGTCTTGAACCACAAAATGCAATGCTGCCAAAGACCACCCATGTTGCAGTTAAGCTACACGCTGAATATGGAATCTGCCTTCTCCCGAAAGCACCGCGGAAGAAAGAATTGTTGTGAGCGGGATTATTTGTCGTTTTTCGAATAAATGAGAACAGAATCTCCATTTCTATTATAATTGAAACAAAACTATACTGTTGTAGACACTGCTCAAGAGATGAACGACTATTTGCCACTTCTAAATCACATTTACTAAACGCTGCTCTGCCATTCTGGCACACTGGAAGTCAAGTAGTGCTACTGAGAACGAACTAACTTTCTAGAATATTTAAATAATCAAAACAACGCATGCAAAAACAACAAAATGCCAGGAGCGCGGAAATCGTCTCTCACCTTCGGATATTGCCTCAGCTAATAATGAAGCAGGAATGAGCACCATTTCCAATTTCAGGGTGGATTCATTCTCTTCACAAAATTCTACCCAATGGCATAACGAGCGACAAAGTTGAAACGGAAACTGGAAATCGATCGCTCGAAGAGCAAGGTTGTCTTCCTGTTCCCGCTCTTTGGTTCAGACTTTCCATCTACAACTGTTACTTTCTGATGCTCTGCTTGGCTTCGGGTGAAACAAAGGACGAGGCAACCGCGTTGGCGGTGACACAACTTTGAGGACGAAATGGAGCAGTTAAAAAGTTGGCATAATTTTCTGCCAACTTGATTGGCCAATCGCCAGTATGCGTTCACTTGACTACTACATTGGCAATGATATACTACCGTCAGCATTACATTGAAGATTCCGACCGCGCGTGACCGACCTTTCTGAACCAGTGAAGGCGATATCAGTAAGCGTGCTTAATTTATGCATCCTCTGATCAAACTCACAGCGGTTAATCTTAATCTTGTCTGGTTAAATCCCTTCGGAACAGTTTTACGAGAAACCGCCTTTGAACACACGCGTTGTAGGATGCACAAGTAAGAATGATACTGTCGCAGCTGTAGTGAAATAAAAGAAAAACAATAACATCCTGAAGTGGCAATTGCCTTCATGCAGTTGCGGATCGCTCAAACCGAATTCAGATTATATTAAAGGGAAGGATTTAATGCAGGACGAACGATCACTGCTGAACAAGATTAATAATTGATTCGCGCTGCTATTTGTGCACCGACTGTCTTACTGATTATGGCGTCTAATAAATTAAGCGCGTTCGTTCCAAGCGAGCTGATCAAAGCTTCAACGGGAACGCTGATGTGGGGAAACATTTGCATTTCCATCTTGCATTTCAATTTAAGTTCAGTCACGGTACACGTGGTGGCAAGCACGCAATATTTGCAATTAAAAATTACTTCCCTACAGTAGATCTTGGCCTAAAGGAACAATCAAAATTACTTTTAAGGAAAAGGAGCAGCAAAGGACAAAAACAATGCTTCTAAAGATCGCAGTCACCACCGATCCCTAGATGCTATCGACTACGAAAAATGGCGGGAAAAACGAAGTGACCAGAGCCAGGTCATTGACGTCAGTAAGAGGAGTCCTTCCGCCTGCGCTTACCTTGATCTGTTCCCCTTATTCCATCAGTTTCATGTGGACAAAGGACGTGGAGGCGAGAGCTACCACTTGAGAAATACTTGACTAATGAAAAGTATTAATGGAAACACCAAAGCCAAAGTAATGGGACTAAGAAAAAATGAGCACGCAAGACCTAATTAGTTAATTATTTAAACAAAATGAATAAAAGTGTAAACTAAGTTACGCAATGCAAGATGCAAGCTCTTCAAACATCCAAAACTATGGAGTATCATATTCACAACGTTTGAATGATTCGGCACTCCTAAGCAAAACTGTTGCCACAATAGAAAATCAATGCTCACAGCGGTACTATTAAACAAGGACAGAGTAAATTGGAGCCAAAGCTTTTAAGCCTCTCTATGAATACTAAGAGTGCTATCCTTTTCCACGGCCAACTTATTTAGCCATTTCAGCTCAAAGCTGCGCTGAAACTGCCGCACTCCTTCTATCCCAACTGAAGCGAGATTCCCCTGATTGGATGATGTGGACCTGAGCAAATGGGAAAGAGGTTAAATGAATGGAGCCGAAATGTTGTAAATAAATCACGAGTCAATAGCCACCGGAGGGCTAAAATTGAATAACCGTTCACAGAATTTGCCGCAACGCTTCACCACATGCAAAGGTAATTGCATTTCAAATAAACAAAGGATTTCAAATAAACCAATTGGCAACATTTTCCCACTCGATAATTCCTTCTTTGACAAATTGGCAAGAGATGGCAAGCAAGAAACTGCTTCGGTGCAATCGCTCATTCGTTTGCGCAATGAATGGAACGTCTGAACCGGGATAAAATTAATAACATTGAGTTTGCCGCAGGGATGAAACCCTACGCGCTAAATGCGCGCTGCATCAATCCAACCTTAGACTGCTATGTCTGCATGAGCAATCGATGTAACATTATAAGTTCGTATATTCTCGAAGCAAGAGAAATTAGTAACAAGGCGTTTCATAATAATGAAAGATACGGTGTCCTTGTTCAATGTGCATTATTCAGCAGTTGGAAAGCGCTGACGACTGCGCTGACGACGGAACACGGCAGTTCCGAAAGCTACGCTGAATAAAGCACATTGAACAAGAACACCGTATCTTTCATTATTAAGTTCGTATATTAAAAATTGATCGGATGCTGTTGTAAAATTTACAGTATCCAATGGCTCTGCTGAAGCTAATGCTACTTCCCTTCAAACTCTTAAGAGAAAGACTGACATTATGCGAAGACACACTAGTCCTGCCTATTTGTTGCTAGTCTATCGCAATATAATCTTCGTAGGACAAGGGTGACATATGCTTTCCTGACGGAACAAACGTGATATGGTCATGACAAGCTTTACTTGTATTACCTGAAGTCATATTCCATAACGAAGGGAAAACGTCAACGTGGTCGAGCCGTGTCAATAACTTTTTGATCTTCATTGCCTATTGCCGTCTCAATTAACCTGCGTTTCATAGTCGAGCCTAAACTTAGCTGCTTTCGGCGATTAAGCACCAACCGAACCACAGCGCGCAGTTCATTCCGGAAAGAACTTCGACATCGAAGGAGCAAGAATTCGGTTTCTCAAGAAGTGACGACTTTCCAACAGGAAGGCGATGCATTCCTGAGGTGCCCAAGAAAGCAAAATAAATAAATACTCTTTCTTCAAAAATAA
This sequence comes from Trichuris muris, assembly GCA_000612645.2. Taxonomy (NCBI): domain Eukaryota; kingdom Metazoa; phylum Nematoda; class Enoplea; order Trichinellida; family Trichuridae; genus Trichuris; species Trichuris muris. The sequence goes on from CBXJ02000361.1 coordinate 3,970,384, forward strand.
ACAATTTTTGCATCCACACGAGCGTTCAAGTGTTCGAAGCGAGAAAGCGCGCGAAGAGAATTGGACCATCCATTGCGCTTTGCCTCCAAGACTCCTATCCGAGGACGAGCGAGCCATTAACCAAGGAAAGGAAACTAAGTCTGTCCGTTGGAGCGAAGCAGAAATGCTGACGCGTGTTGAACGAACGGGAAAGACACCTCGCTGAAGTGACACGTCAAAGAAATGTTTCATTGATAGCTGCGCTCGCTGAAAGAACTGCGTGAATTAATCGTTGCCGGCATAAACGGTACACTGCTAAACTTAAGTCAGTTTACGCCTATTCGAGCAAGACGGCCCAAATAATTTTGCATGCGCAAATTGGGCAAACGCCTGGCGATTGCGCAATTTTCATCAACTTTGGCAGGACAATTTTGACCGTTCTGCAATATTAATACTAATATTCTGAACATAAGCTGCGTTAGAAGCGAAACTGGACTTCACTTTCCCTGTCCCTGAGCAACAAAAGCACCAAAATTTCAGCAAGCAGGAGCTGCGCTTCAGCTGTCAGGAAATTTCAAACTTTTCTAAAATATGCCAACTTTAAGTTATAGCAAGCCAGATATGCAGCCCAGCTGCCGCAAAACGTCAATCAGTGGGAACATTCACCGATCGCCTTCTTCAGACATTTGGAAACGCGTAAAACCGCCTTAATCAAAGGCAGAATTAATAAAGAAACTGCAAGACTGCCTCACTGCAGGAATACGAAAATACGCTGTGTGGTTTCCGAATTCGCAGATTACGCATTTTCGTCTTCAAGAAGCTGTTCTGGATTAGTCTCCATTTGTCTATTGCAACGAGAGCGACGATGCAGCGTTGAGGTTCTCCTTAGTATTGCAACAAGCTAAGTAAAATATGTACGGTGTATATCCTGTTTATTTCCTCGAACAAGTCGAGTAATGAAGATTTTGACGTAGCTTTCGGAGCTAACCCGCTCCGTCTTCAGCGTCTTGTCGCTGAAGACGGAGCGGGTTAGCTCACGTGAAGAGCACGTGCCATATCCGGATGATTGCTCGATTTATAGTAGAACTCACAGATCGGTGAATGTAGACTGACTGTAGCATTTAAAAATCTCCGTCAAGCAACTGAAGCTCAAAACAGTAATTACTTAATATTAACTGAATATTACGTCATGTATGTCAGGTAGGCCATGGTGAACAGTAAAAAACCCAACTTGCAAAGGCAAGCAATGTCCGCGTGTTTTGCTTTCCGCAAAATGTTTACCAGTATCCAGTAAGCTAGTAAGGAAATTATTAATTACAATAAAAAAAATAATTCTAACATTCAAAGCTCCGCCTGCAATATTTTTCTTTCTGGATTGTTGCCTTTAAAAGTTGGAATGATGGCATAATGCAAGAAATGACTTTCTTTTCGAAAAGACAAAATTACACTTTTCCATATCACCAAAAGCAGGGAAAGTAATAACGGGCTTAAGCGCCAAAACTATCCTTGCAATCCATTAACGATGCAACAAAAGTATACCGCTTCGTATCAGGCGTGAATCGATAAATCTAGCAAAGCACATCCCATTTGATGGACAAATAATATTGATCCTCATTCTTCCGCCCTGCAAGCATAACAATCGCAACAAAAGTGCTACCGGGAATTAGTAGGCCTATTAAAGCAAGTTCTCTTTGCTTAATTACTTCAAGTTCTTAGGTGTCCATGGGGTTTTCGTGCTGATCCGCTTGAAACTCGGAGGAGCCGCACTGCACAGAACGGCATAAGATGACTGAATAAGGTTAGTTCCTACTTAGTGTCTTTTTAGAGCTCGTCAGATGCAAAGCCCGTTCTGTAGCGATGTATGAGCCAAATGAAATCATTAATAATGAAAGTTAGCGAAAAGGAGCAAACTGACAGTTCATTCGACTTTTCCTTGCAGCTTAGCAGTGGCAGGAACCACAGAGCAACAAAACAATGACACGAGAATGAATGGTACACAGCAAATTGCTACGCTGCATAATGAGCCGGGAAGTGCGCGCAATGGTTGACCAGTAGGGCGCCATTCGAAGGCCTTACTCCACCTGTATTCAACGTACCACCGCTAATTCAGGGAAGAAAATTTCTGGCATAAATCAACAACATCGAAATATTTCAAATATTGACTGCATATTTCATCTTCCACATCACAAAGAACAGGACAGCCAAGGTACTCAATGATGAGCTCATATACACTCGTATAAAACATGAGCAGTACAAATATTACTCATTCTCACGACAGAGAATCGTTGCTAGCACGTAGCACTGCTATGGAAGCAACGACTTCACAATACGCTGAAGCGACAATAGACCAACATATGGCAAACGTATAAGGAATCAAAATGGAATTGCTCCTCCCTAAAGCCATGCTAAAGTAGTCTCGCAATGTCCGCTAGTGAAGGTGGATCAGTGAATCTGCAAAAATTTGTTTGTCTGTTTGGGAACACGTAGTTACCATTGCGCGCAACTTCCGAACCACGACATTACCAGCAGTCGCGGGTAGAGTAAAACATGCAGTAAAATATGTGCAATGAGTTGCTTAGCTTGGTGCATATTCAACGAGAAATTCAACGTCGCATTGTTGCCCTCGTTCCGAGACAAAGTGTCCGTTAAATTCATTCGAAACAATCAAGTTCAGGAAACAGCGCAACCTGTGACACTTACACTTGTCAATGTCCAAGAAAACTATCATAATACTTATCAGCCTGACCGTTGAACAAGCAGCGTCCATTGGCAAGTTGGAATGTTGGAAAATATTAATATTTTCCCTAAGTTGGAAAATATTAATTCCCTAAGTTGGAAAATATTAATATTTTCCCGAAGACGCAACGGCATGAGAAAACATTACCCCACCAATAGTGTTAGTAATGCACAACAGTTTTCTCTAATGTCGCTTAGCAGTGCCGACATCAAGGTGCTACGTGCTGATACTGCTTACGCATGCAGATAAAATGGAAATCTACAGTCACTTGCAGCAGTTCATTCAGAAATTTTTTCCTGTGAAACTGCATGGACACGCGTGACATAAAACAACTATGCATTCCACAAGCAGTAGAGCAGATTTCGATAAGATGCCTTAAGAATAAACTGGAACAAGATAAACAACAAAACGGATCAGATATGTAACATTGCAATTACTCTGAGGTGCCACTCTGGATGAAGAATACAAACGTAGTAGTAATTTTAAGAAACTGACCTCAGTGACGGAGTAGGTGTATATTTGCAAACAAATTCTTCAACACGGTATAACCCCGTGTTGAAGCATTCAAGCAGAGTGGCTTGCGAAACCGTTGGCTGCCTGGGCAGTCGACGAGAAAATTTTTTGCACAGAAGACGGGTACAAGAGCAGTACCCGAAATCTCTGCGCTTAGCAATAAATGTTCTTATCTAGCAGGGTTAAACCGTGTTAAAGAATTTGTTTGCAAATTGATCTCCATAAAATAAAAATATTAACTTTACGAAATAATGAGTACCAAAACTATGCTACAACTCAGCAATATGAATATGTCAAATTATGTCAATATTATGTCAAATATGTCAATAAGGAATAGATATGTCAAAAGGCAACCAAATGCCATCACATCTGGCAATTAGTATTCTTTGAGACGGCTGCTATTACTTCTAGCACCCCTGTTTCCGTGAAAATCTCTCGAGAGCTCATATGAGGCTAGGCCATGGCATGTATAGAATTACGTATGGAATTATAATAGCTGCCAAGAATTCTGCGCCTGTAAACCAAGTTCGCAATACTACTCCTTCATTGTGTCTGTGCTTGAAAAGTTAAACCGCTTGCAAAGGATTGAACATTGCTAACTCGAAGGCGTCGACAGTCATCTGAAAATCAGTTCACTGCAAACCATTACTGTTCATTCAATCTGGCACGGTCTTCCCTAGTTCAAGAAACTCGCCTGAGCAGCTGCTTAGAGCTGCTCGAATGAACATGGAAAGTGAAAAGCAAATTGCATGCGCCCCCCCCCCAACCGCTGCCGTTCGATTAGGCAAAAATTATATTTGAAAAATTTTAACACATCGACTGCTACCGACCGTCTCCCTCGGACATACCGTGTCGTTTTCACAGCTCACGTCAACTCGCTAATGGAATAATAAGCTGTAGGCTAGCAAACTGTCAATTCAAAAGTACAACTCAAGTTCAAGTTAAAAGTACAGCTTTACAAATTGCCCATTCTCTGAAAGAAAAAGGCAGTTACGAAAAAAGTGCCCCAGCGGAGCGACCAGCGAAGAAATGTAGCAAAGTACTCACTAAGTCATGAGTAATATTTAGGCAAAAAAGTAAATACGTAAATTAGGTTAGGAGAAGGCAGGAAGAGACAAACGACGACTCCTCAATTTGAGACCGCTGCTTCCTCTGTTAAAGCTTTTAAAAACGCTGAACACATCTTCGAGTACGTATTATTGTAAGAACATTTAAAATCTAGAAATTCCTTTCCCTCTTCTTGGTCACATTTTTAACGGGTCCCATTTGCAAACCTATTTGTTTGTTCTAAAACGACAAATTTTCACTTGCTGACATTTGGTAAATACTTGAACTGTACATGCCCAACGTTAAGATCCTGAAGCAAAATGAACCAAAACGGCCATATCTACTCCTAAAATTAACTTACTGTAATTCTCAGTCACTCTAGTTTAGGCAAGGCAGCGTAGGGAGATGAACCGATTCAACACCAATGACTATCACCCATGATATTAAACCGTAATGTTGGTATGTGCTCTGCAAGAAACTTATCGCTTGTAGTTTGAACAATTTATTAATGTAATGCCACGCATAATTAAGAAAACGAAAAAGACCGGCTGGACCAGTAGGCTGAAGGAGTTTGATTGACGAACAGAAACAGTGAAAGCCGTAAATTAAATTTAAAGGGCTAGATGCCTAAAAGAACAAGTAGCCACTGCGAACTTCTCAAGAAAAATCGATTTGAACATCTTGAAATGAGAATGCTGATTAGGAAAGGCTATTTCGACAACAGAGGTAAACCTTGGCCGGACGAACTACGCATTTTCGTGGATATGTCCAATGCAAGAAAAGCGGAGACGTTCTTTTGGGCTAATCATCCTTTAGGCACCGCATAACGAGCAAATTCCGCTTGTTCAAAACCAAATGGAAGGGAAACAGGCCAAGGAAACCATTTACAACATCCCCAAACTTCAGTTATTAGAAGGGCGTTGCCATTGTGAACAAAGTTCAAAATTGTCAACGACATGAGCGCGGGAAGAATGCCTACCTGAGGGAAATTTGAAAAATACGCTTTGCTTTTGCGGCGCAGTCATTTGAACCATTTTCTCTTAACGAAGTCAGCAAAATCCCAGGAAGGCTAACGGGCAGAGCAACAAATTGGCGCTACGCCGACGGACATGAACGAACGGTCACTGAGTGAGACGAAGGCATCATCACCCTAACTGACTCTGCTGCCTCACACAGAAACGCAAAGTAGCAGGAAAACCAAACTCCCATTCGTCGAATTGTTGCCACCACTGATTGTGATAGTCAATAAATAGTAAGTGTACTATTATTGATTTGATTGGGTGCAAGAGGCCACCTACTGAGACGGGAAGCCTCAGCGAGTTGCATTGCTAAATATGTTATACAGTCCACCAAAAAATTACGAGAGTGCAAAAATAGCGAACGTTTCAAGTTGCTACCAACGATGTAAAATATTGCGTATATATATATATATATATATATATATATATATATATATTGTGTCAAAGGACGGCAGAATAACCCGTTCATAAAAGCTTCTTGAACAAGTTGGCTCTGTCAGCACCGTGCATGTATGATACTGCGTTCGTTGGCCAACGTTTTCAATCAGAAGACATGACAGGTTGCACAGGCATTCGGAATGAATCAAAACAATTCAGAGATGTACGGTAATGGAGAAGTATTATAAAATCTGGATAACGAAAACCTTAACCTCTTTAACAAAGTTACCTCATCAGGCGTGATGTATAAGTTAAATAATTCTCATATTCAAGGAAATATTTTAGGATAAGCATCATGCTGCATCGTGCACATAGACAATCTTAATTGAGGACTATCCAGGTTAAAAGCATGTCACGTCAATTAATCGTTACTCAAAATTTCCCAGTAGTAAACAGGAGGACTGGACAATCGCCATTCACAATATACGGAGCCCATTTTTCCCTAAGCTAATGGTCACCTCAGTTGTCGAAATCAATAACTTTACACGGACAATTAAAGCTCAACGGCAACAGTAATAGCTTCCCTTTCAAAAATGCAAGTTTTCATTTCCAGCTACCACTTGTTATTAATGGAGCCAATTTTCGATAGGTTCAAGTGCATCGATTTTGCAAACTGCCAAATGATGCCCGCATGCCGTGTCCACTTCTAGGAGGCTGTTCCTTGAATATCTTTCTCGGCATGCCAGCCTTTGTGTTAGGTCAATTGCAATGTTAAAGCCATTTTTGTTACTACCCGAATGTTAAGAAATGACTTTACTTTCGAAACAATATAATACCAATAGTACAGAAGTAGAATGTAATCGTTGTCCCTGAAAACGGGAATGCCTCCAGACGACAGAAGGGCCAATTAATCGTTGATAAAAAGAGCACGTGTTAATAAGCTATTGAAGCTACAACTGAATTTAAAATTTCTGCGACACTTGAGTTCACTACTAAGATCGATAAGACCGAGGTCTCTAAAAAAATCCAGCGTCTTCTATGGAGCAGGCAGCCATTTTTAACAAGCCAACATGGCAAAGAAGCACAGCAGCTAACTAATTCCAGAAACATCAAAAGTACTTCGCTTCGGAAGACAGGATGTCTTTTATTGGGAGCATGGATCTTCATGTTGTACTTTTTCACGGATTTTGTCCCGTTGCTTTCTGTACGTGATGGATCTGTAAGTAAACTGACACGGTCTTCCTACCAACGGATGGACGAGAGTAGTCATAGGAAGAGCACGGTCAGAACACAACGTATGGTTTCTCGGATATTTCGGAACGATCGAGTTCCGTCTTCAGCGAGCAAGAGAAAGTTTTTACTCCGTTGTCGGTTTAAGTACGGGTCAGAGACAAAGGGGAAGGGGTTACAGGTCAACTCGGTAAGGTGCAACACCTGCTTTTATTGACAATAGCATTCCAAACTTCGCTGACCTGTACACCTTTGTCGTGGTTCAAGGATGGGTTATGTCTAATGTATAAGGCTTCTTTGATCCGCCGCAGGTGGAAACGTTCTTCACTTCAGACAATGCGCGGTTGCAGTTCGAGTGGGCATGTGGAGCCATGCTCCACAACCGCGGAAGCCTTTATTGCCTCATCCATGACCTTGGCTGAATCGCGGGTTTGGGGTCGTCCACGGCGTTGCGCTGGTAGACCATTGAGTCTTTGTTTCGCGGTCTTGTATCGGGCCAGCGCAGCCGTGTGTTCATGAAATCTATCAAGTAAAGGTTTGCCCGTTTCTCCTATGTAGGAGGCGTGGCAACCACACTTGATTTCATAAACGACGCCTGGTCTCCTATCCAGTGGAACTTTGATCTTATCACTTCGTAACAGGGAACGGAGATTACCAGAACTTTTAAATCGAACATTAAAATTTAACGCGTGGCCCAAACGTTTGAGTTACGTTACGTAAGAAACTCGAGAAGTTGCATTGTTCACGCGGGTGGGAATTTAAACGGTCATGCAAAAACGGCCCAATAAACCATACTAATAACAACAACAATATGGATAAAACTGTCGTTAACCTCAGTTCCACTAAATTAAGTAACGCCGACAAAGTCGTGTTATCTAAAGGGTTAAATTTCGTACCGACGCCTAAGGACCTCCCCATGTTAGATATCATTTCATGCATCGAACACAGCCTTTCTAACGTCGAACCACAAACAGCGACAGAAATCAAGGGTTCAGTGTCAAGCCTACTTTTGCATGCACACCCCAAGGCACCTCTCAATCTCACACTGTTTGAGCGTAACATTCTTAAAGATCTTAAATCTCGTAAAGATATATTGATTACTAAAGCTGATAAAGGTAACGTAGTCGTGATTTTAGACCAAAGCGCGTACGCAGATAAAATAAACGAACTCTTAAACAACAACGTTTATCGCCCCATCGCGCACGATCCCACACTAACTCTCAGAAGAAAACTGATGAACTTAATGGGCATATTCGTAAGAGAAACACAAGACCAAATTCTGTCAAAACTAAATAAATTGCTTTATTACACGTGCAATAGTAAATGCTCAGAATTATACGGGCTCCCTAAAATTCATAAACCAGGGGTCCCAATCAGACCGGTAGTTTCGAGTATTAATAGTTTAACGTCCAAACTTTCCACTTACTTAAAGAACACTCTAGAACCACTAACGGGAAATCGTGATTCGCATGTAAAAAACTGTAAAGTATTCGTTAACAAAATAAAAACGGTACACCTACATAGTTCGCACGTTTTGGTCAGTTATGATGTTAAGGACCTTTTTACTTGCATACCGGTCACATATACAATTTATATTCTAAAATGCCTATTGGAATCAGACAGTAATCTGCATGAAAGAACTAAATTAAACCCGTTTCATGTCTCTAAACTTGTCTCCTTTTGCATGCGGGAAGGAAACCACTTCAGATTGCAGGACAGGTTCTTCACACAAAAGGACGGGCCCTATGGGCAGTCCGCTCTCGCCGAAATCTTCATGGAACATCTCGAAAAAAAGGCATTTAGCACGTGCGAGACCGGGTCAGCACCGTCCTTTTTCAAAAGACAGGCAGATGATATGTTTGCAATAATCAGAGCAGGCAGTGAAGAACCCTTCCTGGAACACCTGAGTTCCCTTTTTCCTAGTTACATTAAACTTACCATGGAAAAAGAATGTAACAATAAGTTGCCATTCCTAGATGTTCTAGTCTTTAAAAAAGGTAATACGATTAACACAACTGCATATAGAAAACCGACAAATTCAGACCGCATAGTACATTTCTCTTCCCACCACCCTATTGCAGTTAAACGTTGCATAATAATCGGCATGGTAAACCGTGCGCTTGACGCTTGTGACCCCCAGTATCTAAAATCCGAATTAAAATACATTTGCACAACGCTAATCTTTAACGGCTACCCAAAACACTTTATTAATTCTGTTATACAACGTAGGTTACTTAAAACATCCATAAACCCACCGGTGTCCGCCTCGTTAACTAACCCGTTTTTATACGTTCCGTACTATAGTGGCCTGGGGGAGCGCCTCAAACGTTTGGGACATGCGTTAAACTTTAATGTTCGATTTAAAAGTTCCGGTAATCTCCGTTCTCTGTTGCGAAGTGATAAGATCAAAGTTCCACTGGATAGGAGACCAGGCGACGTTTATGAAATCAAGTGCGATTGCCACGCCCCCTACATAGGAGAAACGGGCAAACCTTTACTTGATAGATTTCATGAACACACGGCTGCGCTGGCCCGATACAAGACGGCGAAACGAAGACTGAATGGGCTACCAGCGCAACGCCGTGGACAACCCCAAACCCACGATCCAGCCAAGATCATGGATAAGGCAATAAAGGCTTCCGCGGTTGTGGAGCATAGCTCCACATGCCCACTCGAGCTGCAACCGCGCACTGCCTGAAGTGAAGAACGTTTCCACCTGCGGCGGATCAAAGAAGCCTTATACATTAGACATAATCCATCATTGAACCGCGACAAAGGTGTACAGGTCAGCAAAGTTTGGAATGCTATTGTCAATAAAATCAGGTGTTGCACCTTACCGAGCTGATCTGTACTTCCTTCCCCTTTGTCTCGGACCCGTACTTAAACCGACAACGGAGTAAAAACTTACACTTGCTCGCTGAAGACGGAACTCGAGCGTTTCTAAATATCCGAGAAACCGTACGTTGTGTTCTGACCGTGCTCTTCCTATAACTACTCTCATCCATCCGTTGGTAGGGAGACCATGTCAGTTTACTTACAGTTCCATCCACGTACAGGAAGCAACGGGGCAAAATCCGTGAAAAAGTACAAGTATTTCGCTTGCTTGAAAAAAGTGAATAAATTTTGTGTTCACTGAAAAGCAATTTACAAAAGAGTTAACCAAAACGAAGGGTACCAAAAAAATTGTTGCCGCGTTCATTTGTTCCTTTATCACAAATGCGGTCGGTCAGAGGGGATGCCCGCAGCTATAAATGACTGACCGGGAGAGCGACAGACACTTGACAAATCGAAATTAGGCTCGGAAGCTGCTGTGTCAGCCTCGATAGAGCGAGTGAAGGAGCTTGCACCTCCAACGACCTGACGCTGTTGATAACACAAACATGTTGTTGACAGGTCACAATTGGACCCAAAGAGCTATACGTCATGAATTTGTACAACAATAACAGATTCTGTGGTCAGGATAATACGTGAAAAGACTTAGAAAACAGCCTACGCGCACAAACGAAATGAACTTGCTGTAAACAGAAACACACTAACAACATGCAATACATATTAATTTTGTATACAGTCACTGCAGCAACTGGATACAGTCATGGAGTTTGTCAGCAGGAACACTGCAAAGGCAGCAGAAGACGGCTAAATGTCATTTCTGTACTTTCGATTCTTATACAACGCTTCCATGAAACGAGAATCCTTACACTTTAAAAAGTTAAGCCCGCTATACGTGACATAAAACACTGTGCGCAAACATCAAACGCCTGCCGAAAGACGGGCTTATTTACCAAGCGTATCAATTGAGCAGTGTTCATAATGCCCTCTCTCTTATACATGGATATCCATCAACGATACCGGTGGGTTGTAAAACTAAAAATACGGTCAATCTGAAGATTCCAACACAATAAATTGGCAGCGCATTGATAACGTTCTCGACATGGCTAACTTCCTTACGCGGAAATACCGTCAAAGGTGTATTGATTTGGGATGAATTTAGTAGACAAATATGCAACTACATATAAAAAGATAGAAGAAAAATGTGAGTGAATAACTAGCTACTAAACGCACGTACTGCTTAACGTACATGGCTATATAACCTGCCAAGCTTTCAGGACCTGCATATTGAAGATATACTTAATAATTGATTGTGCTTTCCAACGTTGACTACTGAGAAACTATGTTACGAGATCTACTTGCAACGTTGCCTTTCGTCGGCTCAGCCAATATGGGCTATTGCTATTACAGTAAAATATCCACCGTGTACATCAATCTTTTTAAAATAATTACAGATTTAACAAATAAGGATCATCGACCCTGAGGCGATAAAAAGGGGCATATGTACGGCAATGCTTTGTACTTCCGCGGGAAATCTCATTCATTCATTCTACTCAGACTTCGCACAATTCAAAATAAGCAGGTATACACAGTGTGTGCTATGAAGCCGAAACCACGTTTAGTGCACATTTAGGAGACTGGACAGCGAAAACGGGATTTACGCATTTCAAGGCGACATGAACCAACTAAGATTGTTCAAATAACATGAGTAAGCTCAAAATGACAAATGCGTAAAATATGAATACTGACTTTACGTGTGAACGAATAATTCACAATACCACTTCAAATGTGGGTTCAATCAGTTGAGAACAACTAACGCTCCTTTTCCTAGAGGTCAGAACAATCTTCACGAGTTTTCCTTACCCAAGATATGGTATTTTCCGGACAATAATGCTGGGCTCTAGACGTTCAAGAAAGGTAGATACTAGTGTGCAGCTGCTAATTGGCTGAGAAGGTTGCACATATAGTTCGTTTTACACTCAGCTATTTTCATACAATACATGCTGCTGACTTACAGCTCAAGGTGGTCAGCTGACATAAACATCTCAGTTCAAACGCACTAAAGGAAAGGAGTTGAGAACCCAAACTTTTTTTCCTGCAGTTTAAATTTCAATCCTACACATTATGATAAAGGGGAGAATTGCACGTTCAGCCTTCCGTACAGAACACTACTGACGTGAGATGTTATGCGCACAAAAACCATTTCAACAGAAATTTACGAACTGAGAAACTTGCGCATCGAACGCCTGACGGGATTAGCATGATAAGGCAGAAATGTAGGTAAAAAGCAAAAATCTTACTTCCATTTTCCTCCTACAGCAACTGCCTAACAAAAGACACAATAAAAATCGCTTACGCAACTTTACTGTACGACGAACTGAAGCAGATGAAAATACGGCTATCACTACCCGCCAATTCTTGGAAGCAGAATCTTTTAATTCGCTCCGACGGAGACTTTTAATTAACTCAATTTAACGCTTTCATAAAGACGACACAATAAGATAGAAAGCAATGAACGAAGACGACTGCTTGTAAGGGCACTTGGCAATTACCGCTCCAACCGGACAATAATTGAACCTGCGGAACGGAAGTGCGCAGCAGATTCTCGAATGGACAGAAACATAATCAGCTTATTGTAATCAACTGGAATTTATTACTCTCGAACTCTAAGCATTATTAACAGCACAGTTTTGCCTTGTTCATGCTCCTTCTAAACGGATAACAAAATGGCCATTCTTAAACAAACCTTTAAAGCATTCTACCTGCGTAGATCTATTGTTCCGCAAATAAGATGTTGCCATATATATAACGAGCATATGGCTACGAATACTTAATTTAGAAAATGTTTCTATAGGAATGCTAATGACGAGCAATATTTGACCTCACTTTTCTTTTACTTCAGTGCTAACTGAAGGGTGAAGAGCTCGTATCCTAGGACAAGCGCCATTCTATCGCTATCCCTGTCGGTCTATAGGATTCCGAATATTAATAAATTATAAATATTATTGCTAAACCGCTGGCTGGCTTGGCAGTCGAAGAAAATTATTTTTTTTTGCGCTGATGACGGGACGAAGAGCACGACCCGTAAGCTCTGCGAAAAAGGAAGAACAACAAAAAGCTTTTCCAAGAAAACGGGACTACACCGTGTAAATTGGAATTTGAAATTATGAATTGATTCCCGTATGAAAATCCCAACAATTTGAATTATAACTATTGTAAAAATCATTATGAGCAATGACTTTTTGGCTGACAACCCTCTATAACTGAGATGAAAGTAAAAAAAAATTTGAAACTTCGTGGCTTTCCTGCTAACGCCTTATGCTGTCGCTTACGTTTAAACAAAAATGCCTACTTACTTGCAAAGGAGCTAGGACGGCACTCAAGCGTGTACAGTTCGTGAATGACCAGTCGTCATGACTTTCCAACTCCTTATATCAGCTGAACATCTGGAAAAATTTACGCAATTAAAAATATGTCACGATATGCCCACGATTATGGTGAAACCCAAAGAGGCCAACCCTGTCCGAAAGGAAAAACGTTACTTGCATGAAAGTGCCAAATTTGTTGCCAAAGATCGATGCAAAAAGAGTAATGAATACACTGGAGCGAATGCATCAAAGTCCAAAACGGCAATGCTGTGCACGGTTTTTCGCCTTGGCTGGTCGTCGCGACGCGCTTTTGATTTATGCCAACTTGTCGAAATGAAACTCTGATTTACAAAGGTGCATACGATGACCAACACGCCCCCCCCCACCACTGCGTCTGGAAAAGCCCCGATGACGCGCAATTCAGCTCGACATTGCAATAGTATGAGAGACGTCATTCTTAGAATTTAGTTACCCCCCGTCCTTAGCGCACAATGTGACACTGATCGCACTTCCTTGCTGCCTACACGTGAATGGCATGGCTGATATGTAAGAAAAGATTTAATTAGAATATGGATCGATTTAACGACGGATTTATGTTTCATCATCAACGAGGGGCACGACCTTATTTAGCTTGCCCTTTCCTGTTGCATTGAAACTCGAAAAGCACTACTGCTCCCGAACCGTTGCGCTTTGAATAACTACGCGAAAACTGACGGCCATCGGAAGATCAGCACTTCAACGCAATGGAAAAAATGAAAGAAAAATGAAACCACCCAGGAAGTTTGTCTCAAGTAGCAACATCGCACGTTACGCGAGCGTGGATTTCAAAGTCAACCGTCGTTGACCTGGGGGTTTAGCGATGGCTACAGAATTGACGCAATCGAATAGACCAAAATAAATGCACGAATTGTCAACATATAGTGACAAATTAAGTCCGCGCTAAAGCAGCCGTAGCACAGATATTCGCAAGAAACATGAACTCTGCGCCCAACATAAAGCTATTTTTGGAAACAAAGCGAGAAACCCTGCGACGGAACCAACGTGTTCCGTCGACAGCGCGGTACGCAATTTTGTCGTTACGAATTGCACTGACGACTGGACACGTTAGTTCTGAAAGCTTCGCTGAGTAAAACCCACAAAACAAGGAATTCGTATCTTCTCATCATATATATATATATATATATATATATATATATATCTGTGAAACATTCTGTTCGCATATATATAATCGAAAAAGCTTCTCTTACGGGGTGTTTGCACATATGTGATCATTAGTAACACGGGGACAATTCCGTGTTACTAATGATCGCATATATATTTATATGCATGATGTAAATGTGAGACTTTAATCAATTATATATATGCATTTAAAAATTGGAACTTTGGTAACGGTGTAATTAAACATGATATGATGGCGATGGTACGACTAACACTGTTGAAAAGAATTTATTGTCAAAGGGAATACCGTAGCTTTCGGGACATACCGCGTCCCGTCTTCAGCGGCGAGTAACTGAAAGCGATAATGTGACATAGTCATTATCGCTTTCAGTTACTAGCCGCTGAAGACGGGACGCGGTAAGTCCCGAAAGCTACGGTATATATATATATATATATATATATATATATATATATACCTCGATTTACATAATATATATATATATAATCGGCGAGTACGATAAGAAAAAGGAAACAAGGGAGCGTATGCTGCAGATCGTAATGTTGTAAAGAAAAATCTTCTCAGTCATTTAAACCCCCAATAGGCATTACTGCGGGCAACGCTTCTTACCCTACTTGTTGCGCGGGTCAAAAGTGATGCAACAACGTCTGGGAGTGTCAACCGCCTACTGTCTCGCATACTTCAACATCCGACGCGTTTCCACGCGAATCAAAGGGATCAATCCTGTATGTTAGATTGGATAATCAAGTGGGATTAACAGGTTCTCCAATGCCAACGTATGGGCGGACGCGCAATAGCTAGAAGAAATAAATAAGATCATTTCTCTTCGGTGATCAACCCAATTAATGCGCGCGCCGGGGAATTCAAAGCGAACGATGTTAAATTTGCCATGGCGAATGCAACAAAAAGTTGATTCCCAACGGAAGACCGTCGGCAAAGCCGGAAAAGGAGAAACTAATAGGCACTCGCACGGCCGAAGACCGCTGCCTACTTGTGCTAAATGGCGGGGGCGAACTGAGTGCTGTACCAAAAATCCAGCCTACTGTAAGGTAGGCTGGAACAAAGCGAAGCGTCAATGCTCAGGCAACGGCACGCTGACGAGACTATGACGACGTCGAGATACCGACGGCTCGGCAAAACAGAGTAGAGTTTGCGAGAAACAAGAAGCTGAGAAAATATTAATAGCTGCGACTAGGCAACGAAGTAAAAAAAACTTTGCATGTTAAAAAGGGAAACTAATTAAAGCTAACATAAGTTTAACTTCTTACTGAATATATACATATATATATACGCATTTTTCTCTTTTAACGTCATTCCACTACATGACACAGTCGTTCTGGAGCGTACTTCCGATGGATATGCCTGCTGCAGAAGCAAAACTAGCTTATATCGATGATGCACTTCGCCTGGGCAGGATATGTGAAAGCATTCCAACATAGGCTACCAGCTGGAATAACATAGAGCAAAGCAACTTCCGACTTCAGGAATTCTCCTATGCAATTCTGCTGTCTTTATCCAGAGGACAGAAGAACGGATTTTCAGGTTATGACTATTGACTGGAAAATGCCAGCTACTGATCTATCGCAAAAGCAAAAATTTGGACGAAAATTCGAAACTGAATCTCAGAGTGTATGGGGCAAGCAAAACAAGCCATACCGCGTCGTGACGATGGAAGCCGTCAAGAGGAAGTCGCCTACCACGTGCCAACTCTCTGTCCGGGTAAAATATCGCCGAAAGAGTAATGAAGACTTAAAATAAACAGCCGTCTCATCCAGTGAGTGACATTGCAATCGGTCAACCTTCCGTACGGCAGCTGCCTCTGTGCGCGAGCGCATGCAATTGCTTCAAAACTTTTTCGCCGACTCACTATGTAAATTATTATTCCATGAAAACCCAACCCAAAGAACAACTACTTCCGCAATGTGTCTAATTTGTCTGGTCGATAGCATGACCAATGAGCCCCTTTTAGCGTTTCAAGAATGTATTGTAACCAACAGTTGAAGAGCTCTCGCGTAGCGTTATGCCCTTCAATGGACGTATAATTCACCAGCAAACCTGGGAAAGTTGGACATATCAGTGAAAAATGCCCCTCCGAACTCGAAACAGCGTCACTGTAAGCATTGGCATGCACATATCTTCACTGACCGCTACCAATTTGACGTAGAACATCGAACGGCCATCCTTTACGCATGCAAAAAACTTTTACTAACTATTGCCTTTTTGAAAAGGAAAGTCAATTTGGTGTTCAGACAAACCAACTGCTCACTATCCGCCTTTTATCGAACAATGGGCGCTCTTGCCAAGGAAAAAAATTTAAAAAAGTCGGCGCGTGCGGCTGCCGTGTAAGTGATTAATTCGTCTCATCGAGCGATAGGTAGCAACACTCTGCAGCGAGAAGATCGAACAGCTTTCCGCTACCAATCCCAGGGAAACCCATCGAACAGTGGCACCCGTAGAACGAACCACAACTCCAATGGCACCCGTAAAACAGCTGCAGCATTTTAGAAGAATACAGTCAGCGCCTACTTAATCGTGAGAGAAACAAGAAGACAGTGGATATGATTATAAGAAGAGAACTTGCACTT
Organism: Trichuris muris; assembly: GCA_000612645.2. Lineage (NCBI taxonomy): Eukaryota > Metazoa > Nematoda > Enoplea > Trichinellida > Trichuridae > Trichuris > Trichuris muris. The sequence continues at coordinate 3,987,246 of CBXJ02000361.1, forward strand.
GTAACGGGTTAAGCCTGTACATCTCGTTACAATATTGTAACGAGATGTACAGGCTGAACCCGTTACAAGTGTAAGTTCTCTTCTTATAATCATATGCACTATCTTTTTGTTGCAGACTCATTTGTCTCATAAAAGCGAAATACTGCGCGACTATTACTATCATTACTCTCGTTTTCATTATTACTATTATTATTATCATTGTTCTTCGTCAAGCACGGCTTGTACCCGTTTGTTCGTAATGTCTGAAATTAACCAAAACAACTTTGTACCAGCGGATGGATGGGAAAGATGCACATATCTTGCTAACGAAACATGCACATATCTTGCCTGAAGCTAACGAAATATGCACATATCTTCCCTAACGAAATGTGCACATATCTTGCCTGAAGCAGCCAGCTAATTCAGGCAAGATATGTGCATATTTCCCATCCATCCGCTGATAGGGAGTTGTTTTGGTTAATTTCAGACATTACGAACAAACGGGTACAAGCCGTGCTTGACGAAGAACCATCATGAAAACAAGACCCGTTAAAAGAAACCCAGTGTTTATTATTATCATTATTATTAATATTAATACTTTTACTGCTTATTATTGTACTAGCAAAATTTACTAGCAATCTATCCTACAAACGTTATAACGGCTATATCTGTTATTATTTTGTCTACTATATTAAACAATGGGTTTCTGCACACGGGGTATGATCTCATCCTTGTAAGTACCCACGGCTAAACACCCGTGACTGAGCAGCTTTTTATTCCTAAACGAAGCTTTCGAAAACCTCTCAATATATATATATATATTTTTATATTAATATATATTAAAATTACAGCTACATTATTCAACCTATATCGCCTGCTACGCTATAGAATACGTTGGTTAATTTGAACATACTTTATCCGCTGGACAAGAGGACAGATAAACCTCGAAAGCTCCGAGAATTAAAAAACTGACTGAACAAAAATGGTTGTGTTCGTAAAAAGTTACAATGACAAGTTCCACCGTAAATAAAAAACATCCGATTTTCAACTTTACATACATAATCACATAACTATGCCTATCCTAACTATACCTATTATAATTACGTTGTATCAGCTATAGAGGCTGTACCTATTATAATTTCACTTGCAAATTCTTGACCACTGCCATCGGCTTCTGATTGCTTCTTTATTATGCTGGCAATGCGTATATTGAACAGAGGGTTTCTGAACACGGGGTATGATCTCATTACTTTACTTAAGCAACACGGCAAACAAATCAACCCGTGATTAAGTCCACATGTAGCAAAAACCGGAGCTTTCGAGAACTCCTCGCGTTCTCGAAAGCTCTGGTTTTGCTACATGTGGACTTAATCACGGGTTGATTTGCTTGCCGTGTTGTTTAAGTAAAGCAATAAGGCAATACGTATACATTAATTCCAGCATTTTAATTTTTTCTTTGCCGCAGATAAACGGCTGACGGTGAGCTGCTGCTTTCCCTTAGCGCTAAATTAACTTCCTATACGCAATAGTCGTTCAATCGCACGATAATGTGTTTGTTCCCGCTGAAGAGGAGACGTGAGTCCTAAACGGTCCGGAGCATAATAAAGAAACCATCAAGAAACGGTGCCAGTCGTCAATAATAAAAAAACTAACAATCGCTGACTACACCATTATGAAGAACCCTATTTTCTATCTCAGCAAAGTAAAATGCAAATGAGGTGAGCTTCAAATGGAAGTCAGCTATGCTCAATCGGCTGCTTAAATACGTATAGGAAAATTAATAATACCAAGCGTTGAAACGTGCCACCAAAATCAGCATAAACAAAATGAAAGCTTAAACAACCAAGGACAAAATGAAGGAAGCGTTAAGCGGAGAACAATGGTTCGCGGGATAAGGGAATATACCGTGCGGTGGGATCGAAGTAGCAGGATTGAAGCCGGAGGTCACCTGACTAAATCAACTCGCTGTTTGCAACACCAATTTCTGGAAGCCAACACGATAGGAAAAGAACGCCACGTCTGGAACGGATGATAATCAAAAAAGACGGTATAACCATGGGAACTCGGCGATCATTCATCCACTGGCATCCAGTTCGGTTTATCACTTGTTGCAAAGTAACGTAGAAAATTTGGCCCACCAATGAGGCGGCGAGAGAACCAATGTTTGCAGCAATGGAGGAGGGTCGAAACGACAATGATTTATGGCAAAAATGTCCTGGCCGACAACACGACATTCTAAACGTCCGGTCGAGCTGCCAACGGTTTCCTGCGTCATCAATCTACTGACACCCACGCCAAGATAAAGAGAGAATTACCAATTGGGCGTTCGGCAAGGCAGTGGCAGCACCAAATTGTGATATTCAATAGAAGAGCCACCACTGATCCCAGTTGTGCATATGCAAATTGTGGCTTTTAAAATGGCGTACCGTTAGTTTGACAACGTCAGGAGGCGACGGTTTTGTTCAAACTTCAGCCCTAACTTTCCTAGCCTGAGCGAGGATGGTGACAAATAAGACAAACCCAAGTCGGTGGCGCAGAATAAACTTTTCCAAGCTGGCCGGCTCGCGCAATGGGTGCACTTCGTCCTCTTTCGCACAAAGGCACCTAATTCGCAATGCAACAAGGCCACACCTTTCCAGGTGAATGATGACAGTTACAGTTGTCTACATTCATCAGTTTCCACCACGCTTGGTTTTCAAATGCCTCTACAGATATCAAGAATAATGACCCCCTATCCTACAACTAATTTATTACGCCTATGTGTCAATGAACAAACCGCGGAAAGGGCTAACATTGTAAGAAGATGGTAGGAAAACTGCAGCGCTTATTCTGTTAGAGAAAAATGACAATGCACAGCGCAGCCGTGCATGGAGGTGAACGCAAATGGCTTTACAGTCACGAAAATTAAGGAAAAGATGCCTGCTTCTTTCGCTTACCTTCCTCTTCTCAAACCGATTACGCAAAGCGTTGCCATGCGCGGCAAACTTTCGTTCAGTTATTCTTGGAGCAGTTGAAAATTAGACAGGTTTGTATCGAACGCAACTAGCGTTACCATGAAGGGCCTTAAATCGATGTGGCAATGGTCCAGTGGGCGCCTGAAGAACGCCCACCCCAATTCGTTTACATTCGATGGTGCCATGGCGTGACGCCATTTCTCTTTTTGACAGCGATGTCTGAGTTGTCAACTTTTCACTAGTTGTCAACGGTCGAAGCAACAATTCTTAACTGTCGGAGTCATTCAGAATGCCGACAATTCAAAAATCCCGACAGTCCAAACTCTGACAGGTCAAAATCTCGACAGGCGAACATGATGTCCACATTCGTCAGTGTTCCAGCATGCTTGACTAACCACGGCTGTCGATTATGACTTTTGCCCAACAATAATTTTTAATGAAGTCCTTTGTCTTTATAGCTGCACAGAGTTTGCTGAAATCCACTTAACGCACCGTGTTAATCACAGTGAAGACGGGCATATTGAATTGAGCAGGTTGTGAATTGTCGAAATTTTTCAACTAAACCCGCAAAATTTAAAGCGAAACCTGAACGAACAATAATCAAAATGTTACAAAGATCGAAAGCCTACGAAAAAGAACTGCTCCATCCCATTCAACGAGCAATGAGTCTTTAACACATGAACGGACCATACAATTTGCATTTCAAACTTTGTTGCTAGTTCAAAACTTTGAATGAATACTTCAATTGAACTTCAATCAATACGAACAACCACATATATATATATATACGTTCAGAAAAAATCATCTTTCGTATATCACAAAACCAAAGATCTGGGGAAAATCATGGAAGATATGATCAAAGGCTCAGCAGTTGTCGAACATTCCTCTCAATGTTCGGACAACCTACAGGCAAAGATTGTTTGTCGCGAGAGCCTGTTCCATGTCAGGAAAATTAAAGCCCTATTCATTCGCCATAGTCCCTGCTCCATCAACAGGGACAGAGGGGTCGAGGTCAGCGAAGTGTGGACCGATCTAATTAATCAGACCGGGGTCTGCACAATAAGCACCTGACCCCTCTGCAACAACATATACATTACCCTCACACGTATACCGTCTCATTTGGAATCGCGCTGACGAAGGAACACGTACGTTCCGAAAGCTTCGCCAATTCAAGCTTGTTGAACAAGGATACCGTATCTTTTCATCTCTTTTACATAGTTATGAGACACCTTGTTACTAATGCCCCTTGCTTCAATATATATATATATATATATATATATATATATATATATATTTGAAAACTGGATGCATCGTAACGGGTCGTTGAGATGACATTTGTGTGTTGCACACGGTTTTTCCCGTTGGTATTGTTTCAGTGTATCTGCAATTAACCAAAGAACCTCACCAGTCAACGATGGGTTAGTTTATTGGTAAAAGTTGCGAGAACACTGTAACGTACGAATCGAAGCTTTCGGGACGCTCTAGTCCCGTCGTCAGCGAAAAGGAGACGTCTCCTTTTCGCTGACGACGGGACTAGAGCGTCCCGAAAGCTTCGATTCGTACGTTACAGTGTTCTCGCAACTTTTACCAATAAACTAACCCATCGTTGACTGGTGAGGTTCTTTGGTTAATTGCAGATACACTAAAACAATACCAACGGGAAAAACCGTGCGCAACACACAAATGTTATATATATATATATATATATATATATATATATATATATATATATATATATATATATATATATATATATATATATATATATATATATATTCTTCAAACACGGTAACAACCCGTTAGAACAAAAGCGTTTATTCCGAAACGCAAAGCTTTCGGCTACTACTCCCGTAGCCGTCCTCAGTGCAATAATCATAAAATATGTCGACTGCCCAGTCAGCCGACGGTTCAGCAAGCCCCTCTGCTAGACCGTCTGGGCTGGCGACATCAACCATCAGGTACTAACCCTGTACCCGTCAAGTGTCCGTCGCCCGCCCAGTCAGTCCTGCAGAGAGCGAGCATCCCCACCGACCGACCGGGGCAGTGACATATTTTATGATTATTGCACTGAGGACGGCTACGGGAGTAGTAGCCGAAAGCTTTGCGTTTCGGAATAAACGCTTTTGTTCTAACGGGTTGTTACCGTGTTTGAAGAATTTGTCAGCAAAAATGCTCCTTTCCCCGTTGAAAAGAAAAAGACAAGAAGAAACGTTTGCTACATGCAAGTGCTTCACGGGGCACATGGAATAACAAAAAAAGGCAGAAATTAGAAAGAAGGTAGAAGATGGAAAAGAACAACGACAGATGAAGGCGAAAACATCGGATGGGAAAGAAGGGATGAAGGATGGTGAAGACCATGAAAGTCACTTTAAGACCCGCACGTTTTAAACAAGAATACGTCCACGGGCACGACTTGTGTTACTGTCGTTGTTCAGTTTGGAGTTTTGTCACTGCCCCGGTCGGTCGGTGGGGATGCTCGCTCTCTGCAGGACTGACTGGGCGGGCGACGGACACTTGACGGGTACAGGGTTAGTACCTGATGGTTGATGTCGCCAGCCCAGACGGTCTAGCAGAGGGGCTTGCTGAACCGTCGGCTGACTGGGCAGTCGACATATTTTATGATTATTGCACTGAGGACGGCTACGGGAGTAGTAGCCGAAAGCTTTGCGTTTCGGAATAAACGCTTTTGTTCTAACGGGTTGTTACCGTGTTTGAAGAATTTGTCAGCAAAAATGCTCCTTTCCCCGTTGAAAAGAAAAAGACAAGAAGAAACGTTTGCTATATATATATATATATATATATATATATATATATATATATATATATATATATATATATATATATATATATATATATATAGAGAGAGAGAGAGAGTGAGTGAGTGAGTGAGTGAGGAAGACACCGCTATCTGCAGGAGGACATATTTCAAAACTTTCCAAAAATAACAAAAGCACGACTGGCAATAAAGGCGCATGTACATAATGAACTGCTGTATACGACACAAGCTTCTGATAACCACCAATTTATGAATGACGAATTCTGTATACTCATGAATAACGAATCAATTCATATATTATGGCAACAGATAACAACAATAACCAATAATAAAATAGACAAAACATAACAAAACATTATATCAAACAACAAAACATCATATCGAACGAATAGAATATAAATAAACAAACGAGGTCATATAGCGTGACCAGAATTTCTATTTTTAGTATACTCTATATATAGAGACTCGTTACAGTTACACTCACGTGTACGTCAGTTCTGATTAGCGCTGAAGACTGGACAAAGGGGGAGGTCCGGAAAGCTACGCTCACAATCAAGCATTTCTGAACGGGTGTTCTTGCCGTCCCTTGATACAATATCTTTAGTATACATATACAGTGGAACCTCCAAAGTTGACCACCTCTATATGTTGACCACCTCCGTAAGTTGTACCTTTACCACCATATCTGAGACACTGCCTATCAATTACTACATGTACTGACCTCATTAAGTTGACCAGCAAAATGGCGCGAATATTGCAAACTGAAGTTTGCTTGTGCATCAGCAGCAAATTGTGTCATCAAAGCGTTTAAGATGCATTACCGGGCGCACCTTTGGGACTGGGTCGTTTCCAAAACTCAAAGGACTAACCTGGTTACTGACGCACCTGCACTTGTTGGATTAGTTAACGCTCTGCATTCTGCTCTCTGCATCAGTTTTGCGTGGAACAAAGTACAGCCAGAAACAAAAACGAAATGCTTCCAAAAAGCTGGATTTGTTACAAGTCGAGAAACAGTCATTACGGCTCCTCAGACAGTACACCCAATATGGGAATATTCCCAGGATTCGACTTCAAAGCATTCGTTACAATAGATTATGAATTGGTGACATGTAATGAACCTGATGCAGAATCTTTTTTTCAAACAGTACTATCCGACGTGCGGGAAATGAATGCGTCGGCTGATGATTTAGAAGAAGAAAGTGATAGCGATACAGAAGTCGAAAAGACACTAACAGCAGACGACGTTCGCCATTCACAACATCAGCTGAAGTTATTTCCTGCTGAAAAGTACCCCAATATGCTTATTGCAATAGTTAACGCTGACTTTGCTTTCACCGCTTATGTCTGCAGCAAGAAAGCGAAGCAGACAACGATAAACTCTTTCTTTACACGTGCAACAATCAGGCCATAAAATGCACTGATTGTAATGCTCTTTTACCACTATTTCATTTTCACTGTCTTAATACTAATTCAGTTTTTGTTCTTTTACTGTCGTAAAGTTTCGTCACACAGATTACTACGTTCCCTCTTCAGTAAAGTGAAACTGTTTCCACAATAAACAGGAATTAATACTTGATTATTCAAATTCTTCGAATATTAAAAACAATTTCAATTCACGTGCGAAAGACAATTATGTAAAACTATAGACAAGAGGAGATCATGTGCAATAGGGAAAATAATGAAGTGTTTCATCGACGGACTCAATGGATTCATTTCCTATTGCCTAAAGGCGACGTATTGCGAAAAATATCCATAAGTAAATACGGCCTGTCAAAAATACTTACAGGCTATACTTAGCGTTCTTAACACTCAGAACTGTGAAGTCAATTTTACCGTTGCACGCCTCTTTCTTCATGTGACGTGACATCCACTCCCAAAATGCACTTTAGTCACTTAACTCGTTGACTTACGTTTCAACAGGAAAGCTACCCATTTTGTTAGAACATGTGCGCGCTGAATGTGAACAGCATAGCTAAGACTGCGAAACTTTACATTCTCTACAAGAACAGGTTCGCATTGGTTCTGAGTGCGAGCGCCAACACAACGCAATGAGCATACGAGCCGAGTACGTTTTACGGGAACAATAAGAACTGTTGTTTCACATGACCATTGTTTCATTCTTATGAACGGAGTATTCAAATCTCTCAACTGCGCTGACATGGTTAATTCCATTATGGCTGAACAGGAATTAACCTACTCACACAAGTATCCCAGTATTGCCTTGACAATGGAAACTGCACGAAAAGCTTTGACAGACAGAAGCGTGGACGACAACGGTATCGATCGACCTTAAATTAGAAAAACTCGATACCATTAATCAAATGGAGACACAACAGTGAAGCAATGTTTACCAACTACTGCTTTGCTTTGCACAACAGCCATGTGTCAAAAGTGTCACTGTGCGCTAGCAAATCTGTCAGCCCACTCGATTAGTCGACGGTTAATATATGGCGAACGTTGCGCCTACGCATTTTAGTATAACAACTATTCATAAACTACTCGAATAAACCAATATCCAAGCTAATCCGGCAGGCTATTTGAAACCTGCCAAACGCAAACATAAATCGCATCCAGGAAATGTCAGACTTGGAAATCGTCAACTTGCCTCCATCACAAGCTTTCAACAAGCAGTTAAACCTCAACCATTGCACGTGAATCCATCATCGCGACGGATAATTGGCGAACAAACGACGGGAAACAAACTTTAAAAAAGAGGTGATTTTCATATAACGTCAACTGATACACGAAACTGTTCATACTGTTTAACCCATGAAACGTAACAACTTTATATTGTAACAGCAAAGAGGAGCTATTAATAGTTTACACCATTTGCTCTGTTGAATGTACAACTCCTCTTTGCCATTCAAACAAGACGAAGTACTTTTAAGATGGGCACCTAATTCGCCGCACGCACAAATGTCGGCCAGCAGCAGGTGTACTAACAAATGGACTGCAACCTTGGCAAAGATTTCCTGAACAATAGTCATTGCTTTCGAACAACTTTTAGAAGAGCGTACGATTCCTTTAGAACGGCCAACTCGCGTGATTCAAAACGATTGTCACTTCATTCTGCAAACGCCAGATCCATTTAAACGCGCTGGACAAGAGAGATCATTTTTTGGCTACAAAACAGGCATATTGCAACAAAACACGCCCGTTGCCCTTAACATTACTCCAATTTTGCCCCAGATTGACGCCGCAGGATAGTTTGGAATTCACAAAATTTTTGAGCGCGAAATTACGCATCATTTTCTATTGGACTCCCGGTAACTTAGACCGCTGTCCAAGGGGAAGTTTAAAAGCCATCAACGCAACTGTGGCTGACTGCACGTTGCATATGAAGTGTACAACCACCCACCATGCCTCGGTGGTCACCTTCATGTTTCAAACACTAAATAATTGCTAAATCTATACATTGGATTGTTACGAAGCCAACAGATGCATACTCTTATCACGCATACTTGAAAGCAGTACATGTCATGATGGATTTTCTTTACATGTTGTACAGCAGTAAAGCCCATTTAATTACGTGCTACGCAATGCAATGGAGCAACGTTTGCTTCGAAAGCTCTGATATCGTTGCGAAGTACGTTTTGAATATTCTTGCCAACTTCCTCTGTACTTTTTATAGCTGCCATACAATATCTGAAGATACTTATATCACCTATAGCAAATAAGATATAAATTCAAACACATACATAGGCACACATATGAGTGTAAATACTGTGCGCCAAGAACGAGAAGGCTATCAATCCACTATCCACTTCACCCAGCTATTCAATATCCCTCAAATTAAAACAACGTTGCTTACGTACCGTGTTGGGACGACGCCACATGTGGCGTAAATGAATGGGAGCAACGTCGTGATTTCACTTAATATATATCATCCTGCCAGCTTCACCACCGCAATCATCACCATTATCATCCCCTTGCGGAAACATGATGTTGGCATATATTGAATACCTCAGTAAATGGAGTGTTGCTCGCCATTCGGATGCGCTAATCAAAGTAATTAGTTTTCCGCCATACGGACAACATCAACAAACAGACCAATAGCTCGTCTTGTTTCCATTCTTGCTTTTCCCAACACGTTTGACAAACATCCTTTACAGCCATCCGCTGAAAAGACGTTTGTAACGTGCAAACAGTTCACACGCAACTGTGCCAGGCACCAATTTCCATCGAACAACCCAAAGAACACTTTCGGATAAAAATAGAAAACGTTATCCACTTTTTATTTATTGCTTGTTCACAAATAGCGACCCACTGATCCTCACCATTTGTCCATTGAGCCTCAGGTGAAAAGCAAAGCAACCACCAAAGACTGAATGGCCAATTGAAAGAATAGTATATCGCCAACCATTAGTCCCTGCGTCAATGTGTCAATCGATCTGTTTTCGCCCCCTTCGGCATAACCAAACTTCAACCTACGGTACAACTTGTAAGCGCATTGATTTGTCCGTCATTAGACGTAACGCTATTTTGCACAGATGAACAGACGACCTTCCGACGTCAAAAAGATATGAGATTTGCACAACGCTGACAAAATAATTTGCGACCAATTGTCAGCCGAATATTACTGAGCTATTTGACATATACTAGCATCTATGCACGTGAAATTGCAAGGCGCGTGAAATATTAATTTCGCTGGGCGAAGTATATGATAATTGTTCTAAGTTCGTCCACAAAATTTTCAAAGCAGGGCGACACCGCGCGATGGCAAGCGCTTTTCAACGATGCACTTCTAATTGCTGATTCTTATGTTCACCTGCAAAGCCGTACTCGCCTGCTCATAGCCGTTTGGCACAGTATACTCGAGTAAGTACTGCAGCGAAAAGCCGGTGCACACTCTCGGCAGGCCAAATTTAAGCGTAATTAGCACCATCTTCGACTATAGTCAAGTCAAGCCGTCTGACATACCCCTATCCTCCTACTGTATACAGTCGCGGTCTCTTTCCATTATATGGATGAAGTTGAAAATAGAATTTCGAAATACGGGATATGATCTCATATTTATTAACAAGAACCAACGGCATGAATCCCGTTAAAGCACTGATCATGCACACGGAACTTTCGTGACTCTCCTTGTCCCGTCTTCAGCGTGTCACACAGAATGTGTAATAACCAGACGGCAACGGAGATGTATCCAGTTTAAAATAAACGCATTAAAATACTTAAAAAAAACTTTAAGCCTGTAAAAGTCATTCTTCTTGTTGTCTCTCTGCAAGTATACCCCTGTAGTTCAATTGAATACGTTGTAGTTCCCCGTTTGGGGTTAGCAGCTGACAACATTTGGTTGTTAATGCCACTATGGACCAGATATCACTAATCTGGGTCCCTGAATCCCTGTTCATATAGTCACTGTTGTGAATAAACAAAGCTTATTTGACTTTTCTCAGTATGAAATTGTCCTCCCCTGCTAATGTACCAAAAATGAAGTGATCGTTGGAAACATGGCAGTCTACCACGTGCTCCACAAAAGCTGATGTTCTCTTGCACTCTCTGATGACTCGACCCTATCAAACAGAACAAAGTTGAATCCTCATCACATCACACAGTTGGTGAAGTTTTGCCTAGAGGAAGGAAACTATTTCAAATGGAATAGTTCTGTTCCTATGCAAAAACGATGTGCACCTATGGGAAGCCCTTTGTCACCCGTGGTTGCCGAGGTTTTCATGGAACATCTTGAAGAGAAAGCTTTACCGTCAGGCATCTATGAACATCACTGAAGGGTTTTCAAACGATACGTGTATGACGTCTTCGCTGTAGTGAGGAATGGCGAAGAGAACTGTTTATTGAAGCAGTTGAATAGCGTGTTTCCAGAATCCATTGTTTTTACCATGGAGATGGAAACATAGGGGCGATTGCCTTTCCTAGATGTGTTAGTACTGAGGAAAGAAACCCGCCTAACAACGAAGGTTTATAGGAAACCCACAAACTCAGATAGATATTTAAATTTCTACTCCAGCCACCCTATGAATGTGAAAAGAGGTATCATCACAGGGATGGTGGACAGAGCGTTGAAAATATCTGATGAAGAATTCTTAAATGAAGAACTGGATTATATATACAAGACCATGCTTATGGATGATTACCCTGGAAGTTTTATCACTGCTTGCATAGAGAAAAGGTTAAGGTACTGGAGGAATCATGAGGACACCAGGAGGGAAATCTCGGACAGGGACATAACATTGGTCTAACCATATTATACTGACATCAGTGACCATATACACCGGTTTACCAGACAACTCGGTGTCAAGACATTTTTCAAAGGTTTTCTCAACCTTAGATTTATTCTCAGATCGGAAATAACCAGGATCCCCATAGGAGAGAGACCGGGTACGGTGTACCACATACGGTGTGGATGTGGGGCGTCTTTCGTTGGGGGAACTGGTCACACTACCGAATATCCTGTAAGACAGCATCTAGCGGGCATCAGGAAGTATCGAAATGCCCAAAGGAGACTTAATGGCGAGATTCGCACTACTAGGGGCAGGCCTCAAACGACAGAACCACGTGCTATAATGGAGGAGTGCAAGAGAGCATCAGCTTTTGTGGAGCACGTGATAGACTACCCTGTGTTCGACGATCACTTCATTTTTGGCACGTTAACACGGGAGGACAATTTCATACTGAGAAAAGTCAAAGAAGCTTTGTTTATTCACAACAATGACTGTATGAACAGGGATTCAGGGACCTAGATTAGTGATATCTGGTCCATAGTGACATTAACAACCAAATGTTGTCAGCTGCTAACCCCAAACGGGGAACTACAACGTATTCAATTGAACTACGGGGGTGTACTTGCAGAGAGACAACAAGAAGAATGACTTTTACAGGTTTAAAGTTTTTTGAGTATTTTAATGCCTTTATTTTAAACTGGATACATCTCCGTTGCCGTATGGTTATTACACATTCTGAGTGACACGCTGAAGACGGGACAAGGAGAGTCCCGAAAGCTCCGTGTGAATGATCAGTGCTTTAATGGGATTTATCTGGTTATGGATGAAGTTTAAAAACTAGCAACTTTTCAAGGTCATTAATTACAGCAACAGCCGCGCGCTTTAAAAGTGAAACAAACTGACAAAAGTCAAAAACGCGAAACTTGGAAAGTTGCTGATACTTACGATCCTGCTTTAAGAGCTGCCTGCTGCACAACATGCCATCAATAATGATTCCATTTCCATCCTATTATGGGTAGGTTTCTCGGTTCGACTTATGGTGGCTTTACGGTGGACGGCATTTTGATTGAAGCAATAGCAAGGAATTGGCAACTAAGAACGAAACCTAAATGAAAAGGAGACGTGATTTCAAAGAGGAAGGGTTTACAACCGCTGTGCACCGCATTGACTCTACCTTGTTTCGAACAAAAGCGGGTACACTGTCAAGCAACGTCGGTATGTACAAAATGTAAGCGCGCCACATGGTACGCATCCAGCATTACCAAAGGCCTTACGAGTGCAGAATTTTCGCAAAACGCTGCTACCATCTGGTCACCTGCAATGAACCAAAGGTAAAACCATGCAAGCCGTTTAGGTCATCAAAATAGCGCAACGTACGAATGTTTTCAAAATGCGCCTGTCCAATCTGCAATCGTATTTTAAAAACTGTGAAGTTCGTAAACTGTGTGCACCCTAAAAGGTGAAAGCAAAGTAGACATGCAATTGAAAATTCACGGACATTTAAGCAACGGGTATTGCAAGCACTGAACTGCGTTTGTCAATGAACGTAGTGTTCCACAACTGTACGAAGCTGCATTTTGAATAAAGCAAAGTAGCTAAATTAAAACGCACAGTTCCGATTCGCATATATTACATACGCATGACGTAACGTGAAGTTCATTTGGTATTAGCGGCCAAACGTGAGAGAGAAAAGGAATATGCCTCATTGCATTATACTAATTAGGCAGCACTACGGTCAACAAACGGGTCCATCACACCATGTTGCGCTTCGGAGTTCACTGCGTGTAACTGATGATTTCGCCGCTAATGCTTTCCGTATTATTATTCGAGTCATCCGGGCTCGAGCGCGAAGGTCGCCCATTTTCTTCTTCCCCACTGTTGTGACGGCTGCGGGACCGAGATCGGTCACGTTCTGAATTCACGCTTCGTGAACGGTCGCTATCTGATCTTGATGGAGTACGGCGCCTATATCTGAAAAACACAAGAATAGTGATCCTTCAAAGGCTTCAAGGAAAGATTGAATGATGGCAACAAAGCTTTCATTAACCAATCTCACTGCGCCATTTGAAAACGGGCCGCCACTTGAGGAGTGGAATGGAAAACTGTTAAAGTATACAATGTTATTATCAACTGTTGATTAAACCAAAGTTATAAGCCATCCAGTGATTTCGAAATCAGCTCTTGCACTATTCCGCCGTAAGGGCAAACGTTCGAGTTAAAAATGTACTTCTACAATTGACCTGCCGGAATTAATAACAATTTAGCACCTAAAGGCAAGGAAACGCCAATGCCAATTTCCGTCTTGTGACGTACGTGGGTAACTCTTGTTAACACGAAGTACAACATGTTGCCGTTCGTCTGCTGAGAGCATAAACAACATTGCACAAGCAACGACTGTCGCCAAAGGACGGATAAATGCAAAGAGAACCGTTCGAGTTATTACTTTTCCTCCTTTTTTGGACTACCATCCTTCACCACTTCGACTGCGTCTTCCACATACTGTTCCGAATGTCGCGATCTTTTGCTAAAAATCCGGGAATCAAGACACAAATTCGTCAACTGTCACTGGTTGCCTTCTTCCCCTCTTTTTTAACTTCAAGGAAAGTTCTACTGCTTCGGTAAAGCGAAATGGGACTGACTTGTCCATACTGTTTATCTATGTTTACTATACGATTTGTACACCATCGACGGTACGCTAAGATGTGATAAGATAGGCGAAAAACAACTCGACCGTAGTAGACGCTCAGAGTTATCCTACAGCAACGCAGCAATCTGGAGTCATTATAGCTTCCAGACAAGCTCCCATCAACTGCATATTCACTTATCATAGTGCATTATGTTCAAGCCCGTTTGAAACTACCTTCAAGCACGCAAACTGATGCTGTCCTTTACGAAGATGCGACTGATCAGCGTACTAACAGCAATTAACATCAGTTATGAATAAGCAGTCTAGGAAAGTATGCCTTCTAGAGCAGGGTCAGCTAGCTCTAAAATAAGCAAAAACATAATTCCTTTGAGCACTGCAAACATTATACGTCCTTTATAGCAAGAATTCAAAGGTGCTCTACGGCGCCGTTCCCACCATCGCGGCCTCATTCCAACTTTCGAGAACCTACCCTACGGAAATGATTGGAAAACAAGTGTTAGGATGTTTCTTAAATTTCGCAATGAGCGCAACTTGTGAACTGCGCCGTTACTCAAAAGGCGACGTTGAAAGGACCTGATGCAGCCATGTACGGGGCGTTTGCAACTGGCCAGCGAAAAAAACCAACAAAACAATAAAGGAACTGAAAACAGCTATGGAGTTTCCAACATGTCAACTGAATTGTAACGCTTACGGGAAAACTAATAAATTATCCGAAACGAAATAATAGGCATGTGGTACTGAAAGGAAGCATCCAACGTAACAGCAATACCAACTATAATACTCAGTGTAGCATATGGAAGCACGAAAAATTAACGGATAATATACGCATATGTATATGCATATTTTTTGCACTGACCTACGACGAGAGCCCGAGGAGTGGCGCTTGTGACGGTGGCTGCGGTGCCGAGATCCGCTACGGTAACGGGATCCGCTCCGAGAACGAGAGCGATGTCGCCTGAAGCAATTTTCCCATAAATGGTAAGTAGGTGTGCAGAGCACAAAAGGACACACCTACGACGACGCGGAGACGGAGAGCGATAACGATAGTTGGTACGCGGCAGACCATTGTACTTGGAACGCATTTCGCCCGGAGCTGAAAAAGTTCGCAGCGCTGAACAAGCGGAAAAACGGAATAAAAGAAACCAACTTACTTTTCCTGTCGCCTTTAGCAAATTCCACTTCCAAATCGTTGCCGTGAAAGTTGACGCGGTCGAGCGAATACAAAGCATCCTCTGCATCCCTTATGTCTTCGAACGTGAAACCGCGCAGTTAAGGAAACGACCTTTCAAAGGTGCACTTGAAGGCACTGCAAACGAATTGTTAAATTTAAAAGCCAACGAGATTCTTCCATTTTCCATTGGCAGAGCATTCAAAGAAGAGATTATGTTTAAAAAATAGTACGGGAATCGGTTTGTACACTTAATATAAGATGAGGTTAACACTCGTCAACAAATCAACAATAAGTCTATTCATGGATGCACAACCTGCGTGAAGCACTGAAAAGGATCAATAATAGATTCCAGCAGCGAAGTCAATGACGTACACCAAGTAACTTTACCGTAGGTCTAAGCCACTGATCTCACCGAGAACTAAATGCACAACAATCCTACATGATCTTAACGAAACGATCCTCCTCTGATAACTGCTTTGCGGAGAAATCTCTGTCACCTCTTAGAAACATGGACAACATCATTATGGCAAAAATGAAGTCAGCAGTGGGAAAGAGAATGCAAATCAGCCTCAAGGATAAGCGAGACGGTTGCACTTGCGAAAGTACTGAAAGCACAAGACCCTTCATTACCAAACAAGCTATTTGAGGTAGATATAACGCATAGAAAAACGTGAATTTTGATTCTGTGGGTTCGTCATGCACAGCCAATGATTCTCCTTCACTTATGCCCAATGGATGACTATTTAACTACTACCGGAAGTTATATGTTTCCACTATTTGAAAGGATGAACTACCGGCAAGCCGTCATGCGGAAAGTCATTTGCCAGCTTGACGCTTTCTTAGCTTACAACGTAAACGACACAAAGAAACGCAGATTCGTCAAACAAGCCATACTACCCAACGTCACAAGAAACCATCCGCATTTTTCTAATATTCATTAAATTTTATACTAAGCAGCAAATCATCAAAGTTTTGCTATTCTTTTTAACGGGGTATATGCATTTCTGCAAGTACAATAATTTCACGGGTTATTAACGGGGACAAATCCGTGAAATTATTGTACTTGCAGAAACTAAGCAGCAAATATTAGAAGAAACGATTGAAATGTGCTCATGTTTACCGAAGAGAGCAGAACAAGAGCACGTCTCTCGTGACTTCACAATTTAATCAGTAAGTTAAGTGACACAACAGCTTCTGCAGTTGTCTACGATGCTCTTGATTGAACAAATGATTGTGCCGTACAGCTTAGCAATTAACATGGTCGAATAGGGTGAAAGATGCGGTCAACTAAATCACCTGCCGTTGTTATGAATTACGGAAGAGCGAAACGGAGAAAAACTACTCGAACTTCGGCCACCTTGCGTAATTGTACAATCGGCTAGCTTTATCCGCTTACGAATTTAATTCGGCGAAGTAACGCTAGCCGGACATTACGCTACGGATACAGTACCAGCCAAAATCCGAAGTCCACTTACTGACTTCAGCCTTCTCTTGCGCAACCGTACAAACACTTGTCTTTGAGCTCAACTTGCCTTGCGCACACCACTTTGGCTTTTCCGCGCCCCGGGATGAACGGAGTGCCTTGTGGTCTTGGCAGGATCAGCGGAGGAGAGACCAAAGACACACACATACGCACTCAAATAATGAAGCAAGTGCCACTTAACTACGCGACCGACTCATTGTCGGCTCTGAGCAAGGATCGGCTTCTTGCACAAACGCTGCTTGAGGAAGCAACCTTTCGATCTTGTTAAAGGTCTCGTAATAGGAAGATGCAACAGCACTCTTTCTTTCATCTTTCTTGCCTTTAGTACTTGTATTTAACGTCCCTTGTACTCTGGAACCCAAAAAAAAATAAATTGAAACGGGCGAAAGATAACATAAATCCCTAATGCAATTAAATAAAGCTTAGCACGGCTGATCCGGCAACTACGACTAAGGTAAAGTTTTGCAAGCGGCTTCCCAAAAACAAAGTGCATCCTGTGCTTGCCTGTGCATACTACAGGGAGGGGACGATCAGAAACATGGCACCCCGAAAAATGGTTTCTATACAACAGATAACCGAGATTGACCCACGCATGCTCGGAGGGAAATAACCTAGCGAAAGTCGACTGCCAAAGGAAAACGAAAAGAATCTCCTTGACTACGCACGAATCTGTCTGGGCAGCTAATGGAACGTGCGCTGTCAAAGCTCAAGTCCAGTGCCGCGCGACAAAGCAGCCCAACGGCGTGTCAGAAGGATATTCAATATAAGCGAAACCGCGAGGACGACGAGTGTAGTAGTCGAGCGGAATGTAAACATCCCGTACGTGGCCATACTTGCTGAACATGCCTCTCAACTCTTCCTCCCTGAAATTCATAACGATTGCATTTCCAAAGCGGAAGGACAAACCGCAACCGACCTGGTCTGCACGGGCAAGTTTCTGATGTACAAGGACGTGTTTGGAATACCATACCGCGACATAGCGACCAAATTCGGGAAGCGAACGTCGAGCAACTCTTCAGTTTGAAATCAACTAATGACTATACAGTACTCTGATCTGCAAGTTTGTTGAAATGGGAAACAAACTTCTCTCAAATACGTGTGCGATCGGTTTCCTGACGAACCTCTCACTCCAACTTAGAGGTCGCACACAGAGTGGCTTTTATTCAGAACACTAGTACATCAAATGGTTCTGTAGCTTATTGGCTATTTGGCCGGGTGCAGAACAGCCGAAAGAGGACGAGTGCAAAACGCTCGCTGAAGGAGACAGAAAATTACGACACTTATACTATAGCTGCGTGCGGTTGAATTTTCAGCGTACGACGGCTGACGATAATCGAGGTTAAGGGACTTGCTATCCAATGTGCAGGCAAGCAAGATCACACCTTAACAATATGCAGGTTTTGTAACAATCGTAAAGAATACAGTAAACGAATAGGCGAATGACTGGCGACTGCTAAGCCCAAAAGCGAAACCAAAGCATTTTACATTTTCAGCAACATGCATTCATTGTTTTTTAATTTGAGCTTAAGCGTTGGAGATTATTCGCTTTAACAACTTACTCCATTGCTCACGGATAACGATAAAGTTGCTTATTGTTAGGATACAGTTTTGTTTGCGGGATCAAAAGTATACCAACGGTCTTCCTCCTTTGGCAGGAAAAGCAATAATTATGAGCTTATCGTTGTCGGCCCAAGTCCAGGCGAATTGAGTTCCGTGTTGAAAAGTTGGAACGCTGCTACAAACCAAGCAAGCTCGATGGTAATGCGTTTTACTAGGTGAGAGAACACACAAAGTATCACGGATCATAAGTGCGACGGGAATGCGAATAATATAGTAAAAATGTAGGTCGGACGGCAGACATCAAAGTAGAGGATTATCTTTGCCTGTTGATCCTATCAATCAGCTGTCTGGGGTTGAAGGTCAACTGTCAGATTAATTATTGACAGCGTGGGATCTGACGGACGGACTGATGTCTGGCTGTAGATGACGTTTAACTCCAACATTCCGTTACAAATACCTCAAAATTTGCTACATTGCTTTATTGTTCTCAACAGACAGCATAGAAATAATGCGAAGCAAAGGAATAGACTGCTTGCTTGCCAATATTGAATAAATCATCTTGTGGTTTATCATTACTGCTATAAACTGCAAGGTTTCCGTGCGAAACAAATGGAAATATCGGCGGCTTTCGAAAATGCTGACCAAAATTTATGCGCATGCGTAATCCACAGCAACCCACAATCGGACATTCTTATTTGGATCTTGAAACGGTTTCGTTCCGTTTGAAGAGAGCCAAACCATTTCAAGTGAGCGATTTTAATTCGAATGCAACAATATTGCTGCAAGCGAATGATG
Organism: Trichuris muris; assembly: GCA_000612645.2. Classification (NCBI taxonomy): domain Eukaryota; kingdom Metazoa; phylum Nematoda; class Enoplea; order Trichinellida; family Trichuridae; genus Trichuris; species Trichuris muris. The sequence continues at coordinate 4,006,793 of CBXJ02000361.1, forward strand.
TGGTGATTCCACCACGAAATTCACATTGCTTAGCAGGGAAACCTTACCAGAAACATAGACTATTCAGAAAGAACCATGTGTAGTATATTACTAAGCGCTCAGCGCAATGCCTTTACGTGCGATTTGTAAAACGCTGGATGCCCTGGGTCTCCTAACTCATTTGTTATACGAAGTAATTCTCGCTTCTGCGACTCGGTGCTATCCGAATGCAACCATAGGCCGACTTTGTAGCACTTTGTACGTACAGATACGAAAATTCCATTAACGTAGCTGCAAACAGATTCCATTTGACCAGACAGAAGGGAAACGAGAAATCTCAGCCAACAATTGTTCACATCGTGGTCCGCTCCGGCACTTGATCGACAGAACGATAACAGCACTTTGCCTCCTCTTGCATTTTCAGGGGTCTCCCAATTTGGCGTTAGGTGCGCCTTAAAAATGAAATAATCGGATCCAAACGGCAACTCTGATGGACGCTTCAGGTTGTGATAAAAATGCCAAAACATGACAGCATCATCTATAAGTGTGATCATGTACAAATTATCCCGCCATGAAATACGCGATCGGCCGCTTGGCTTGTGATACCACCAAGCCCATGCATGCGACAACGCCGGGTAATCCTCCTCATCTTCCTCCTCATTCTCTTCGTCGGAGGAGAGGGACAAATTCAAAAGTGCAACCGGGTGCACGTTACTGCTTGAAGTATCCGAAACGGTGCTTGAGGTGGACGCTGTTATGCTAACTTCATCGAATATCTCGCCTTCCGCCACCTCCAGTTCGTCCCAGTCATCGTCCCTGTCACCATCTGACGAGAACAGGCTCCAATGCAACTGCTCGTCTTCCGAAGACATTCTGCAAATTGGCAATGCTGTATATACCGCAGAAAACGGTTTTCAGGTGCTATGAGCAAATTCACTTTAAAGCAAATTCTTTACATTAAACCTAAATTTCCATTGTCTAAAGGTGTCGCGCAAAGCACGTCCGATGGTAATTATATGTAAAATGGCAATCTGCGCTTTGTGAATCAGTCTAAATCTTAAGGTTGGCCCCTCTTGTTCTAATGGAACCGACGAAATGGTAGCAACGTAACGCTTTCAGATTGGAATTTGAAAACACCTTTTCAAATTCGAACATTCCCCCCACTGCATTAATGTCTGTAAAGCAACGTGGAAACGCTTGCAAACATATGTGGAAAAGAAATGCTACACTGATTGGAAAACTTCGTATTCGCTTTGAAGTTTAAAGATTTGAAAACGAAAATTCAGACACATGCACGCTTACTCGCTGCATTCACAACGTTTCCAAATAGTTGATATCAAATATGGGCACGTCTTTTCGCTTCTTTGCTTCAATGACTGCTTGGAGTAAATGGGGAAAGCACGAGAGAAGAATGTGAAGCAACACTATTTAATAAATATATTTAGACTACAAAACGCACAAAGTTAAATCAAAATGCAGCTTCATCAGCACTCGAATCATCCAAATAAGATTCCCCGTTGTCGAAATAGGAGTCGATATAGTCGTTTTCCTAAAACGGCAAACTTGTAACTACCTTAAGCAAACGCAGAACAACACAATGCACTATTTTCCGCATGACGTTAATGCTGTGCTTCCGATCACATAGTTCTTTGTTTTTAAATCATAATCAATTAGTTTTGACTTCGTGATATTAAATTCTTGCTGTACATGCAACAAGAGCATCAGGCAAAGCCACATGGAAACTCATGCTTAAGGAAAGCACAGATCATTTACTGTCTACTAAACCGATACACATAAGCTTAAACTGCGAGCAATAGCTGCATTCCTGCCATAATTCTTCAATTTAGGATCTAGATAGTGCTATTGAATTTCCAAGTGATTTTGATTACCAAGCCGTCAGTGGAATGAATTTCAAATACCTATTTATAAAACCAGAATTGCCCAAACTGACAGCCAACGCTTAGAGAACGATCGCTATTGCACAATGCTACTTTGCTCAAAAATGCAAGGAAAATTAAGATACCTCTTCCAGCTCATCTTCGTCCACCTCTTCATCAGGAAGGATTACCTCCTGCTTGTCCGCTTCGAGTTCCACTTCAACAGGCTGCTCATCACCACCCTCCTTCACTTTGCTAGGTTCGCTCTCTTCCAGAGCATTAAATTTCTAAATTCAAAAGCCCGTAGCAAATGGCAACAATAAAGCAAGCAGGTACGAATGCTGGTGCACTGTTCATCTTGGCTTTCTCCGCTTTAGCGCGACATGTGCTCACGCGCACACTGGTCCTTGGATGCAATTCTTTTGGCAGACGAGAAAAGACTAAAGGCAATTTACAATAATGCTAACGGAAAAATTCAAATTAAAAGTAATATTACCTAAGTTGTTGCTACGTTTATGCAAATCTGCTGCTCTTGGACAACGATAATAAGGCATTTGACGCAAGCGCAAAAAGTAGCCTCTTTCGAAGGCAACCTGAAGGCTAACCGAGTCAACGTTCACTGGCAAGGGTTTCCTCTCGAGTTCCTAGAAAAGCGCTTTTCAACTTATCCCAAATCACGCCAATTCACTAAGTCTATTCGAAGAAATACGCAGATTCCCGCAAGCTAAGTTTCAAATCCATTCCTTTAGCTTCTTGCGTAAAGTCTAGTTAATTGGAAATGGTTCATGCTTTGCTCAAGAAAGTAGGCCCTCAGCAAAAGCTCACCGGATACAATTCCGTCGAGGCAAGTGACAGCTGGGATCCAAATTCACCTCTTTTAATGCCCATGTGCCGTGTGATGGCTAATAATTGAGACTTCTTTACTTTTGGCATTTGGCTGCGCTTAAACAAGGATTATTAGAAGAGTCTTGAATTTCAAGCAGTGGCTCGCACGAAATAAGCGTATCGCGAAACGTAGCAGCACATCCTGACTACAAAGTTGAACAACGTCCAAAGGGCAGCTCAGACAGTGAGAATCGATTGAATGGAATGGCGCTCGCAAATTAAAACGAATGAAAAGTGCAAGTCCATTGCCAGAATAGTGTACATCCAAAATGGACCAATTGTTAGTGCTGTATGCCTACATAAACAATGACGAGCACTTCTAGATTGAAAGTGAAGGCGCTGAGAAAGCGTAAATTATCTATCTAAAAGGACTTGAAATAATAAAAACAATACTACATAAGTAAGCGCAAAAATTCACTTTATGATCAGCTGATTGACCTTGACGCCGGCATTGGAACTAGAAATGTCAAGTCAAACCAAATTAATACGACTATCACCGTTTAATGTCAACAACAACTTCGTTGTTGTTGACATTAAACGGTGATAGTCGTATTAATTTGGTTAGACATGTATAACTACACCGTTACAAAACATCTTTTCTTCAACTAGAAATGTCAACAGCTTATAAGTCATTTGCAGGTTCACAGCAGTTTACAGTACGTTCGGAAGTCATTGCGTTTCAGCAGTTCGCCGGTCTTTTCGCTTGCATGTTCTTCCAGACGAGATGTTGAATCGAGTGTGCTTAAGAACAGGATTTAATTCACGTTGGTCGATTGCCTCCAGAAGCAAGAAAACGCATTTCGGCTTCCTAACTGTGGAAGAAGAGGAAAAGCAGCATAGAGGTTTGTTTCCCTAATTTGCAGCGCGTATCTGCAAATGCTCTGTAAACCTGTAAGTCTTAAGATGCGCATGTCGACCGTTCCTTTGCCAGCTATCAACCACGTAGGAATGACTTTTCCGATCGAATTCATTTTTTCAAGTGTACAACGATAGTGATGTTATTTCGAACCGTATTTTGTGCTAGGAGAATGCCGTTTGTGCAACACTAACTCACCTAACGAATGACTACGTACAACACAATCTGTAGAGACGCAGAGAGCTGTGAAATGTGTTTCCCAATTTCCGCAGCATTGTGGGAAGTGGCTGTTGAACCGTCGTTGTTGCATCTTTTGGCATGCGTTGTTCGTTTATGACATCATGTCTGCTTGTTTTGAAGTGGTAGGCTTTTTCCGCGGTAATTTTCCTGCTCAGTTTTTTAGTAATGGGTTTATTAAAGTTAAATTAACAAGACGAAACCTTTTGATGGAGAAATGACGGACTTCATTCCCATTGAGGTTATCATTTTCACGAAACGATGGTAAACCTTTTTTCATGAAAATGAAGAGCAAAAAACATTGGCGTAGCTTTCGAGCCGAACCTTGGCTCGTCGTCAGCGCAGGTTTCATGTTGGCCTCCTACCAGGTCTGTCTTCAGGAGAAGCTCCTCCACCTAGCCAAACAGCGGTGGGTACCCGTCGGATCAAACTTTATCCCTGGGGGTTGATTCCCTCCGAGTTCGGCCAGCTTTCAGAGCATCTGCCTTACTGACCGTTACCAGTGGCGGCTCAACGTACAATGAGTATGGAAATTTTAAAACAAAACGAAGCCTGTGTAACAAAGCCCCTTCGTTGTGAGCGTGCAATAAACTGAACAGGAAAATTAGCGTGAAGAGGCGTACAAAACAGGGCAGAATCCTCGACATTTTCGCGGGAATTCACCTGTCGCTGATCCCATCGTTATTGACGCAAAAGATCTCAGTTCGAAGCTTTCGGATATATGCTCTCCCGTCATGAGCGATTGGCCTGGCATGCCGAGTCAAGCCGTTGGAGTTCCAAGCTCCTCCTCTCAACCAACTGAGGCAGAGACGTCAGTGTGCAGGTATAAACCTGGCACTTGAAGAGCCCATCTCATCCAGTCACTCTTCCAGACATACAAACATCCCCAGCGGTCGAGCACGGGAGTAGTATCGAATTGAGATCTTTTACTTTAATAAAGACGTGATAAGGATTGGGCAAATTTTTGTTAAACGCAGCAACTATGGAATAATAAAAGTGCGTGTCACAAGTATGCAAGAAGAAAAGCTGAGTCCTGTTGCCAAACTTCATTCTTTCCACAGGGCCAAAGTATGTTAATTCGGAGCATCGACCCAAGGAATAAGTTTGTAGCACAGGCAACAACCAGAGCAATGGCCTAGCAAGTACGTATTAAATATTGAGCTTGTGATTAATTTTGAAAAGTGGATGTCTTCTAACGGGTCGTAGCATACTGAAAATTGTAACTTACGGTGTGCCCGTTGGGATTTATCCTTCTGGTGTCTAAAAATAAACCAAACAACACGCCCTACCAGCGGATGGATGGGCAGTTATGAAGAAAAATTCGTAGACACAAGCGAACCTCGAAGCTTTCGGAGCGTTCTTGTTCCGTCCTCAGCGAGTTTGGTAATGATAAGGTTTTAATCCGTAGTCGGGGTATTAATAGGCCTAGGAACGGGGTCAGGTGGTATGGTGCAACATCTGGTTTTACTGATAAGTGCATTCCACACCCCGCTGACTTCCGTTCCTTTGTCACGATTTTAATGCAGATGTTATTGCGAATGAACAGGGCCTCTTTAATTTGCCTCTCGCGATATAATATTTGGGTCTTTTCTGTTTCGTTCCCCCTACTTGATTATCATGTCGCTAGGGGGCGCTGGGGGCGCTAATGACGTTTCTGTTGCCGAACGCTGATATAAAATGCCACGAAGAGGGCGCCGAGATGCATTAGGGATCGTAAACTTCAAGGGCCTTTGTAAGATGCCTTCGTAAGTTAAAAGGGAGACATGTCTCTTGTTTTATGGTTTAGGCTTAGGTAAGGGCAGAAAACGATGCCTATGGTTCTGTAGCCTTCGTAAGATAAAAGGGAGACATGTCTCTTATTTTATGGTTTAGGCTTAGGTAAGGGCAGAAAACGATGCCTACGGTCGTGTTGCTTTCGTAAGTTAAAAGGAAAGATTGGCATGACTCTTATTTTATGGTTTAGGCATAGGTAAGGGAAGGAAAGATTGCTTCGAGCGCTCGGCCTGCAGAATGTGAAGGTGCCGTCACCTGTCTCCAACAATTAACGGACCAATCAGCGTGGGGATGACGTCATACCAGGAAGATACAGTATGACGGGGAACGAGACAGAAAAGATCCATATTTTCGTTTGCATGTTTATTATCCAAACCAACGGCTTTAATCCCGTTAAAAACAAGGTATGACATCACGGAGCTTTCGGGACTCCCCTTGTCCCGTGTTCAGCGTGTCTCTCTGCAGATAGCGACATAATATTTTCGTGTGCTCACGCGTGCTCACATGCTCTCAAGTTAAAGAGCTCTTTCCCATCACTGACGACGGCACCAGAGTGTCGAAAGCTCTGAATCGATAAGCGTTCTCTATCTGTGATACTTACCAATAACTGCCCATCCATCCGCTGGTAGGGCGTTTTCAGATCTATTACACATACCTTCAAACGGGTCGACAGCCGAAAAAAGATATCCGAGTTATTCTGTAGCAGCATTAATCTAATGTTCTTAATTTCATCCAACAGGAATTCTTCACCACAAACATTCAGAGCTCTGTCTACCATTCCACAAATTATTCCCTTCTTTACATCTATAGGCTGGCTAGAGGCGAAATTAAGATATATCCCCGAGTGTGTAGGTTATCTGTAGACCTTTGTTTTAAGCTCCCTGTTCATTCTTATTATAAGGACATCCAGGAATGTTTTCATGGTGAATGTAATGACATTAGGGAAAATATTGTTCAAATGGGTAAGTAAAGTGTCTTCTTTCCCTCTTCCTATAATCGCAAAGACATCATCTACATATCTTTTGAAAAACTTCAGGCCGTGATCCAGAAACCCAGTTCTGAACGCCTTTCTCTCCAAATCCTCCGTGAAGATTTCCGATAAAATTGGAGATAAAGGGCTTCCCATTGGAGGCCCTTCTTTTTGTCTGTAAAATTGTCCGTTCCAATGAAAATGATTGCCTTCCTCCATACAAAACTTCACTAATCTAGTGACATGGAACTGGTTGAGTTTCGTTCTCTCATGCAATGATGTGTCTGAGGACAACGGTTCCAGTATAACATTGTAAGTGTAAACAAGAGGAATGCTTGTAAAAAGATCCTTCACATCGTAACTAACCATGATGTCTTCTTCAGCTATTGGTATACATCTAATGTCTCTCACAAAACACAACGCATTCTTAGTGTGTGAAGAAAGATGTCCCTGAGTGGTTACAATATCTTCTTCAAGTAAACGCATAGGTCCTTGGTTACACTTTTGCATCTCGAAACTGCAGGTCTGAATCGTACGTTTTCCTTGTGTAACTTCGGTAGACAATAAAATTTAGGGCATGCAAAATTGGATGCAAATTGCAATTTTCGGACAAGTATTGACAGAGTGTTTTCTTTGGATTCTTCGAATAATGTGGAAAGTAAATCCTTCAGAGATTTCCTGATATGTTCAGTAGGATCAACTCTTAACGGTGTATGTAGGTGTCAGAACCTAGGAGAGCAGTAGCTTTGCTGATGTAATCCTCTATCTAACACAACCATCATATTGCCTTTGTCCGCTTTAGTGATGACTATCGAGGTATCATTTTTCAGAACCCTCAAGGCTTCAAACCCTCTCGAAGACAAGTTCATTACAGGACGGTATTTGAATCTCGTCAGGCAACTAGCAACCACGCTCCGTACGTGATTGGCGATAATTCGATTCTCTTTCATTAAACCCAGCTCAACTTTGGCAGTGATGTCCATGAAATCCAGTTTTCTCATGGCTATAACCAAATTTAGTCCCCTTGTCAGAACATCCATTTCCTCCATTTTTACTCCGTACTGCATATATTCATTGCTCTATCTACCATTCCAGCTCCGTCACTGATCTTTCCAGTTCCAAGTGACACAGTTAGTAAAATTTTGGATGGAGGAAGGTAATTATTTCCACGGGAATGGAAAACACTACGCACAAATGACGGGAGCGCCAATGGGAAGCCCTTTGTCCCCAATAATTGCCGAAATTTGCATGGAGAACTTGGAGAAGAAGGCTTTCCCAGCAGGATTGTTACACTACCACGTGGATCATGTTGGAAGAGTACGGTTGAGCACCCGTTGAGCTCTGTCTACCGTTCCCTGTAAGAACACCGAAGCAACCTAATCAATGGCTAGTTGGTTGGTTGTGTTAGTGGAAAAAAGGTAAACAGTGAACGTACGGTCGTTTAATTTCACCATCTCGCTGACGACGGAATCAGTCTATTCCGAAAGCTACGAAATTAAACGATCGTACGTTCACTGTTTGCCTGTTTTTCCACTAACACAACCAACCAACTAGCCATTGGTTAGGTTGCTTCGGTGTTCTTACAGGGAACGGTAGACAGAGCTCAACGGGTGCTCAACCGTGCTCTTCCAACATGATCCACCGCCCCGTTGCGAGAGAACCAGTCTTCAAAGACTACCACATGAATATATAATATTTATGAGGTACATAGATGATGTGTTTGCTATAGTAACACGTGGACAAGAGGACAAGCTGCTGGATTACTTGAACAGCATTTTCCCTAATAAAATAGCATTCACAATTGAGAAAGAAAAAAGGGCAACTACCATTCTTGGATGTGCTAGTGATAAAAGCGGGGACTCGGTTAAGGACTAGAGTTTACAGTAAACCAACACATTCAGGGAGATACCTCAATTTCTTCTCGAACCACTCCCTGAATGTAAAGGTTGGGATTGTAACTGGAATGGTAGATAGAGCAATGAATATATGCAGCACAGACTACTTGTGGGAAGGTATTGACTACATCAGGATGACGTTGCTGCACAATGAGTACCCGATAGAACTTGTTGACCACTACATAAACAGACGCATTACAAAATGGGAAGAACGACATGCATCAAGAAGGAATCACACGGAAAATTTGACGAAACTGGTTATCCCGTATTACCCAGCTTTAGGAGAACAGATCAAAAGGCTCTTGAAGGGATTTGTAGTGAGGGTGGTATTTAAAAGCCACGGTGACCTAAGATCGGCTCTTAGGACGGGCAAAACTAAAACACCACCAGAAGTTGAAGCATGTGTGACTTACCACGTCATATGCGGATGCGGTGCACGTTACATCAGAGAGAGCGGACATTGAGTGCAACACAGATTTCTGCAACATCTTGCAGGAATAAAACGTTACAGAAATGCTGAAAGGAGAAACAGGGAGAGGAAGTGAGAGGCCGCGGACGCCGCAAGCAAAGGACCCTCGGTAGGTTATGGAGGAGTGCATTAATGGGTGAGCGGTAGCGGAACATGTAGCAACATGTCCGCGACCTGATGAAAGCTTGAGGATTTTCAGAATTGGAAAAGAAACAAACTTCAGGCTGAGAAGGATAAAAGATGCAATGTTTATTAGGCACAATTCCTGCATAAACAGGGATGACGGAATCTGAGTTAGTGATATTTGGTCTACGGTGGCAACTAGAGCTAAGTGTTGTCATTGGGACAGTCCTTGGACAACTACCACATAGAAAATTGAAACAACGGACGGACTTTAGAACCTTTTTCGTTCATAGTTTAAAACATTTCGTAACCTCAGACTACTGCAATTTACCAGTCTCCATCATAACGCTGAAGACGAAAACAGGAGTGGTTTTCGGAAGCTTCGCCAATTAAAGCTCGTTGAAGAAGGATGCCGTACCTTTTCGTCTCTTTTTCATGTATATATATATATATATATATATATATATATATATATATATATGCCTCCTGAAGATTTACACGGCCTCCAAGGGAATATCGCTCGCTTTATGAATCACTGGTGTAGTGTCGGCCGTTGCATGTGTGTGATATTTTTTCAAAGATAGATCTAGTAACGGGGTTCAGCGATTTGATGGAAAAAGTCACGGATTTTTCCCGTTGAGATAATCATTTTCATGAACAGATGGTAACGCTTTTTATTTCATGAAAATGAACGGGGACGGTCGACAAGGTAGTTGCCCCGACACCTGGCCGAACTCGGAGGGAAACAGCCCTGAGGGATCAAGTTTGATCCGACGGGCCCCCACCGATGTTTGGCTAGGTGGAGGAGCTTCTCCGTAAGACCAGACCTAGTGGGCGGCCAACGAAATACCTGCGCTGATGACGAGCCAAGATTGGGCTCGAAAGCTACGCCGTGCTTTCCTTTTTCATTTTCATGAAATAAAAAGCGTTACCATCTGTTCATGAAAATGATTATCTCAACGGGAAAAATCTGTGTGATATTGGACAAATGGTCACATTTAGTCTCATAAAATATTTATTGTTTATCAATTTGTGAAACCTTGACTCTACGACTTCGCAGAAGAGTTATTATGCTTGCGAAGCTCTTGAAGATTCCGAGGTCAAGCATTCTACAAACGCATGAAATCCTTTCTCCAGGACAAGATTATCGGCTTTATTGCACATCCGCTCAAGCACACTCATAGCAATAGGGAATGATCAGGCGCGTCTTCTCGACGCTATTTCCCTGGCACTGTTTGTACGATTGTCTCCTATTCATGACTTGTGAAATAGTTCCCTTTGGTAATTGCTACCCTTCTACGTAACGAGTTTTGAGTTGTGTGTGTGTATTTGTTTGTTTGTTTTTTCGTTTGTTCTTTGCCCTATCCACCATACAGTTTACGATTCAGGTAAACGCTGAGGTGATGGGGTGAGAAACGGTGACAATCTATATGAATGCGTAGTCTTTCAGTAAACAGTAGTCTTCAAATAACGATTATACCTCATGGCCAACGCATCTAAAAGTGGAAGTATTTTATCAGATTTTCTTTCGATCGACATCATCATTCGTCCGGGATAATAACCATTGATATGTGGTGGGAATTAAACCTTGTTTGCTGTATTGTACGATTGCAAAAATGCCCGCATATAATTTGAAAATGTTGGAAACGTTATTTATTCTAAATTTACCATGGACAAAGCGTTTCTTATGGGGACCCGTTTTTTTCGTAAGTATTAATATAAGTTTCCTTTGAAGTGAAAATAGTTGCCATCCAACATGCAGAACGAAAATAGTTTCTCAATATGGCAAAAGCTACGGGTAGTTCTATGCCTGAGAGTTTCTTCATTGCGTAGTAGCTTAAATGACGTGGGTGTATGTTCCATGGAGACACTGCACGTACACAATCCCCTATAAGTTAGTATGTGTGAATACTTGCAGGGCTCAAAATTCGTATTAAGGTCAAAAGCACTCTAGCGCAGTCATTCTCAACGTGGGACCTGGGGCCACCAGGGAGAGGGAATGGAAGAGTGCCAGGAGGCTGAAATTGAAGATTTCCGGGGAGGGGTCCAGGAAGGACTCACTGGGGGGGGGGGGGGCGAGAGGCTTTATTGGGCCAAACGTAATTAGGCAGACTGGAACGGAGAAACAATTTATTCCAATCCCTCTCCATACGTATTTGCCTTCTGAATGGCATTTTGCCTTAACAAAATCCAGGATCCAAATGGATGTCGCGGCCAGAGGCAACTGTCACTATCTAACTTGCAGCCAGACATAATGAAGCTTGCAAAGAAGTGTCAACCTCAAAGGTCTCCTTAGTTTAATAGTTCTTTCTGTGTACCCTTTTGAAGGTTCTCTCACTTTGTCGAAATGCTTACTTCCTTGGCTTTCATCAGTAAATAATTTGACGATTGCATATTCGCATTGTATCAGTGCATTACTTGATCCTAGCAGTTGTCGTTGGAAACCGATTGGCTGCTACACAAAAATCGCACAAAATTAACTGACCAATAGGAAAAGGTAGGCCTGGCACCTGCGGACAGCTTCCAAGGGGGCCCAGCGCGGAAAATGTTGAGAATGGCTGCTCTAGCGGTTATCTTCCTTCGTAAATTTCATATTGTTGATTATTTGTGCAATGCCCACAGGGAAAAGTTTTAAGCTTAAAAATAATTGATGAGTCTGCCTGGCTGCATACGGCAGCTTTCAGACCTCCTTTAGCTTGTAAAGGCCGCGTCAAAGGTATCTATCTCTTCTTCACTTAGCTGCATTGGCTTCAGTATGTAGCAAAGAGGATACCCAATTTCCTTTTCGTACGTGCCATTTTCTTAATCGTAAATGGTAATAGCACAATTCATTGCCGTTTGTAGTAGTTGAATTTCCAAATTCCGAAAACTCATAAACTGTTTGTTAGATTGCTTTGTACACAAGCAAGTCTCGCAGTGTGACATTGTTCAATGGAATCATTTAAAATTTCCCAACCCAGCGTTCGCAAGGTCAATCATTGTTCATTCATTTGATGTTTTGTCTTTTTCGTTTCAGTGCACGATGTATTTCGCAATGTAGCAACGAAATATGATCTGATGAACGATGTGATGAGTTGTGGCTTACATCGCCTTTGGAAAGACACTTTCGTAAGAGAGCTACGCCCTAAACCTGAAATGCGAATCCTCGATTGTGCTGGTGGTACTGGCGACATTGCGCTACGCATATCTGCCGAGTCGCGTAGGATTAGTGTGTCTCAGCCGTGCGAAGTTATAGTGACAGATATTAATCAAGCTATGCTGAATGTTGGTAAAGAAAAAGCGAAAGAAAGGCAAGTGACAGGTAGGAGAATACTCGTCTTGTCTTTACAGTTATACTGTATATTTGGCCATAGGTTTATCCTGGCTTAGGGCCAATGCAGAGGAATTGCCTTTCCAAGACAACACGTTCGATGCCTACACGATCGCCTTCGGCATTCGAAATTGCACTCACATTGAAAGGGTTCTCGACGAGGCATTACGCGTGCTTGTGCCCGGTGGCAGATTTATGTGCCTTGAATTTAGCCAAATCCAAAGTCAACTGCTATCTCGGTATCAGTTCTGAAAGAAAAGATAACTTAAAAGCAGTCATTTACTTTAACGCCTTCTAGTCCCTACGATTGGTACTCTTTCAACGTCATACCAGTTCTGGGACGGCTTATCGCCAACGACTGGAACTCCTATCGCTACTTGGTGGAAAGCATTAGAACGTTTCCCGATCAGGTACACTCGCTCCATCGTTCCAACGTGCGCACCCAATTCAGAATACCAACTTTTAGCAAGCCTTTGCCAAATTGATGCGACAATCTGGCTTCGAATCGGTCGCCTGGACTAACTTACTCTGCGGCATTGTAGCCATACATTCAGGCTACAAACTTTCAACGGGCACCGTTCAGTCGCGCCACCGTAAAAGCGAAGCGAAATTCAACAACAGAGCGCAACCAAAGGAAAAATAATTCAAATGACGATAACTCTTCGTTGCAGCAAAATATGGTTAACAGAAATTAAATTGCCAATTCGCGCTTGGTCAGCGCTTCTCTGAACGTCGCCCGCGATTTGATCGGCAAACTTCACTGAAGAATCAAACCTATCTTAAAGAACAAATGGGTTAAGCGAGTAAAGCGGAAGTTGTCATACCTTTTCAGGGGGCATCTCAGGGCATTTCCAGTTGTACAAGTAGTACTGCAGGTGCCCATCTCCCACGCCGAACTTGAGCTCTTCCAGAAATTGGCTATTGTCCATCAAATCGAGGGCATTGAAGACGTCGTAGCCAGCCTATTGGATGAACGAAATTAGATGAGAAGCTAACACGTTATTCCTTGAGCTTAGCACGTTTTTCGCCAGAATCAAAGCGTCAAACATCAGTTGGTTAATCGGAGTCTTCGTCGAAACACTATAGAACAAGTAGGCCGCACGAATGGACTTGTATACGGGATGGTGCATGACCGTGGACGGTAGTGTGTAATAGCTGACGAAGTCGGTAACAATTCCGTCTTCCTGAAAGCACATTTCAAAGCAGCTCGACTTTCAATATCGGCCAGCTAGCTTCGTACCTCCACAACGTAACTATCGATAACATCTTTACGTGGCAAAAACCAATGCGCTAATTCGTCCAACGAAAACACGGGGGCCAAGTCGAATTTTCCCAAGTACTGATCTAGCAAGTGGCGAACCATTTTGACATCTCGCGATTCCATTCGTCTCAATCCCGGAGTCTTTGTGTCCTAACCGATACGTAAACTGAGAACGCGCAACATTTTAACATGACCACATTAAGCTGACAACGTACCTTATTTAGAAATCGAAAAGTCATAAGCAATGATCAATAAAGACTGCGCAGATATAATCAAACTATACATACAGACTCCACGTTCATAAGGCTCCTTAAATCAGTGCATTCTATTGAAAGCCTACTCACATCCGCTTCACTCTAAGCAATGGTTATCGACTCAATGGATGAGTGAACAAGAATATGAATAACATTGCTCAACGCAGAGCATGAACTAAAGCTGCCTTACGCGGCTGCCTAGTTATTTCACGAAGGGTATTACTTAACGTACGCAAAACATACTTTGCTACTCAACTGGTAACGCGGGAAATCGCTGTGCGCATGAACTCTGAATTCACGAGCCCGCATGCTGTCAAAAATTCTATGCTAAAAACTTATCCTAATAAGTTCAAAAGGTTCAGAGCCAAAACTTAGCAAGACAACTAATTCAATGATGCAACGCTGCTTCCTGCTGTTTGGTCTACGTTTTTAACCAAATTAAACATGAGATTTCTTTCGCGCCGTGCCATTTATTTGAACTTAAGCGCGACGCCTGTCGATCACTTCATTCACTTTGATAGGGGTACAAATGCATGCTGATTTTGTCGTACAGTAAACCTAGTCGTCAGGTACCGATAAGCTGACCGGTGAAAAACCAGCTAAACAAATGAAGCTAACACGAAAGTGAACAATCAATGTCAGCCAGGTTTTCCCTAGTCCAAATTGCCTTAACGTAAACATCTGCAGGCAGGTAGAAGAGCAAAGAAGCCTGCAGATATAGTCGGCTAAAAGAGCGGAAATCTGCTCGGGACAATGGTAAGAAGCATAACTCAAAATGCGTCGATGATAACTCAAAATGTCCCGATCTACTCGGATTGAAGACAAGATATTTTCAACTACTTGTACTGATTTGGAGCTGTATGAATAGCAACATTTCATTAGTACAATGGTAATAAAACACTGTAAAGCTTTACAACTTCTACGCGATTTGTATGATAAAAAGGATAGGCTGATTTACGTCGTATACTGCCCAAAGCTATGGAAACGTTTAAGCAAAATGCCTATCGAAAATTAATCAGCTACTTCGACACAGTAAGCAATACGAACATGAGCATTTAAAGCAAGCTGGTGACTCACCTTTGGGAGTTTATAGAGCTTCACAGCTCGCTGAAGAGTCATGTTTCTGCCCAATTGTGAAAACTTGACGTCGATTAGTTTCTTCGGGTTTAGCGATCGGTGCCAATAGCTTTGAATGTAGAAACAAAATATCGATTTCGCGATGTACAATCTTCCAAGGACGGAAATACCGGCACGAGCTGACTGGACGAGGCAACACAACACCGGCAGTATACACTGCTTGGAAAATGCCTGTCATATTGACCCGTCTGGCCACTTCGCGAATAAGCACTGGAGCCATTCGCTTGGAGCGGAGCTTCTTGTGCACGCACAGGAAGTTAATCTCCACCATTTTTATCGGTCTGCGCAGCAACAACGTCAGACAAGCGAAATAAGCGAAGTCCAAGCGGAAACCTGTTGTAGACACGAATCGTTGCTGGGATGGCACTAATGAAGCCGACCAACTTCTTGGTCTTCGACACTCGAACGCCGATGAACCAATCAGGCTGCCAGCCGGGCGGTCTCAAAGCCCTGTAGGCAATGGTAAATGAGCGAAACGAAATGCAAAACGTGAACTACTCACCATCTTAGAAAGTCTAACGAATAATCAAAGCGAAACATGTTCTCATCATCTTCTACGTAATTCTCATTTAACAGCTTGTAAGTATCGTTCATCTGAATAGACGGTCAACGCAGGTTATTATGTGAGTCGGAAACTGGCGCAGCACAAACGTGTTCATCCTCGTCGGTGTCTATCACCGCCCACTCGAATCCATCGGGCAAGCTATAGGGTTCGTGTCGAATTTCCTCCGTGTGCTTATCCGCTTGAAACGGCTCGCTCTTGTCGACCACTTCGTCTGCAATAACGTACTCGTGTGCAACGAGAAGCTGCTGCAAAGCGTCGACCGTACCAAACTTCGGGACCGGCTGGGTATCCCAAAACTGAAAGGACTTTTGCCGTGCAACGTCCCACGCTTTCGTGTTGTTTCGTCCGTCGCCGGCAGAAAGCGTCAACAGCGTAAGCAACCGGTTCCTCAGCTCAAGTTCAGGAATTTCCACCACCGATATCACCTTGCTTCCGGCGCGGTTGGCAGCCTCAGAAGTCGATTCGGACAGTGCACCTCCGGCTTCTTCGTTGTTCGACTTTTCCGCGTCGTTCACGTGATTCTCCATGCCCTGATATTTAACCAAATGCTGACGCGTGAACTTGGGAGCACCGTTCTGCAAACGTTCAGCCCAACGAGAATCGGGTGTAACGTTTGCACCACGATTACGCCATTTGTGCACGTAACAGAATACCATGAAAGATTTGCAGGCGCACTTTGTTTAAATGAGCTTACCTGAAGTCTTGCTCGTTGTACTGCAAGCAAGAGTTCAACGAAATTACGCGAAATGGTCAATTCTGCAGGTTGCAAGCCTTTATGTTCCGCAGTGAGTGACAGTTTAACTGGAAAGCGCTTGTTCCCCCAAATTTAAAAGCAGTAGTTATTTTGGTGCCGCAACCTTTGGTAAAATGGCCATTGGAAACAAGTGATCTCGCGAAAATCTTGCAGGAGTTTTCGCTATCTATTGGGGAGAAGCGGGAAGGCAGGACACCCTAACTGCACTCTGCTTCATGTCCAGTGCTAGTTGCTTGAGCGGTGACGAGTCGCCCGTCAAAAGTGGACAGTATTTTTACGCCGCTTTATTTTGATACCTCGATCGACAGAAAGCCCATGCTTCGCATGACCATCTGTATTTACATCGGTAATAGGACGCGCATGTACTGATGAGCAGGTTCGACTGTCGGTGTACGGTAGTGACCGTCGTATTAGCTCCGGCTAGATTTGGCAATAACACTACTGTTACCGCAATTTTGCTCGCGTTGCGAACCTGTGATAGAATTGTCATAGGCTGATGACGGAGCAGCTTTTGGGTCTTTTATATTATCTGCCCGGCGCCTACTGCAGATCTAAATAGTAATCAAGTTCATGACTACAGTATCCCTGACGTCACGAACTGCCTATGACGTAGTAACTTGGATTGGCGACACAAGCTAAGAGCTTAGCCGATCGGTCTGTTGGCCATTTTATTCAACAATAACAGCTATTTGTAATTAGGTCGTTTATGTACGTTTCATTTCCATGAACATTCCTCTCAATGTTCGGACGACCTACAAGCAAAGATTGTTTGTCGCGAGAGCCTTTTCCATGTCAGAAAAATAAAAGAAGGGGCAGGACGGCCTTGAGAAGACAATAGCGGATATCCAGAGACAACCGGAATAATGTAAGGCAGTGTTCCATATTTCACGTGGTTCTGAAATTGTGCCGAAATGCAGTGCAGAGAGTTCGATATGTGCCCATAAGAGGAAGCCGCTTGGTCAGTTACGGGCTACGTAAACAAGGTGTTAACGAAAGAAGGAAGAAATTCTTCGCGGCACAACAACCAGCACGACGGAAGAACCGCGCATTGGAACAACTACGACTGTTCAGTGCATAGCTTAGCATGCGTCGCCAATCCAAGTTACTACGTCACAGACAGTTCGTGACGTCAGGGATACTGTAATCATGAACTTGATTACTATTTAGATATACAGCAGGTGCCGGGCAGATAATATAAAAGACCCCAGCTTTGCTCAGAAAGTCCCGCTATTTCAGCCTTGTATTAAACTAACGAGCTCTTAATTAATGGAACAGGAAAAATCGTCATGGAAGTACGGAAAAATTTGCTGAAGTGGGATTTTTCCTATTGGCAACCCCGTAGTTGTCTGGTGTCGCTCTATATGGCGCTAGTGTCGTTTTCCTTGGTGCTAGACTGTTCCACGTGTTCTAGAGCAGTGCGTTCTCGTTCCGGTAAGCGACAGCAATGGCGAATGCAGCAGAAATTACGTGGTTGCGATTAATTGTACTCACGCGGTTGGGATTGAGGTTGTGAAAGTGAGTGTTTTGTCATATCTATACCATAGTTGAGCCGAAACATATGCTTAAGCCAAACTTAAGGGAAACAGCAAAATGATTGGTAGAGTGAGTAGATGGGTCGATCCAGCATGATGTGCAGGCTAAAGTGCAGCCTAAGCTTAAGCCAAAACGTATGGAAAAGTGTGGATAATCAACGCTAGAATGGGTATGTACGTTCATCAGGCAAAGCGGGATGCCCCAGTAGACCCTAACCCTAAGCTTAAGGCAGAACATAAGGGAAAGTGTGGAAACAAAGCGTCATAGTCAAAGGTACGCTGTCTTGTATACTTTCCATGTAGACTGAAGATGATCAGTACAGCGTGACCCTAACACGCAGAAACTTCATAATGCAACATACCTTACCCGCTTGCAGAACGTTTCGCGGAACTTTCATCGCAAACTGTTATAGGAAAGGTCGGCACACTCATTTTAACTGTGCGCCCCTTCTACTCTAAGGACAACGCGAAACCATTCGCATATCCATTACATTGTTTTCTCATCTCCGCGATCTGTTCGCCTTCAGACCAGTGCATTTTGTGTAAGGCACATTGCAGAAACCTGCAGACCAGTCGAAGAACACCCGGCCGACGTGATTATCCATATGCAGCGACGCGGAAGCAATATGATAAGTTCATGGGAGCGATGGCTCGGCTGAAGGAATTCGAAAAGACCATGTGTGATCAGCATGACAGCAGAAAGTTAAAATAAGATTGTAACTATTGGGTTGCCATAAAGATGAACAGCTTCCTGGACCGCCAAGCAAGCGGCACAGCTTGGGCAGCTGGAGGTTAGTGTCTTCATTCAACAGAACAGAAGGCACAAACGGATGGTTGTGTTGCTTTCGTAATCTACAAGGGAAACATGACCCTTATGTTACAGCCTAGGCTTAGGTAATGGCAGAAAACAATGCATATGGTTGTGTTGTTTTCATGATCTTTATGGGAACATAACCCTCATGTTAAGGCATAGGCTTAGGGAAGGACAGGAAACATTGCTTATGGTGGTGTCGTGTTTGTTGCCATGCTTCGTTGTCGTACTATGCTGTCGTTACTTAAGGTTAAGCTGAAACATTAGTGCTGTGTTCAGACCTAAGCTTCCCTAAGGGCACAATGCGAAGCGTGTGATGGAAACCAGTTGCACGAACGATGATTTTTGATGGGTCTGACAGATGATGTTTTGATGTAGGCTTGCTAGAGTTTTGATAAGTCGCTTTGCGGAATGTTGCAGAGCAGATAACTCAGCGCTAGAGAAAACGGAAGCAGATGTCCCTGCGTTGGCATATACAGTAGGACTGTTGGATGGTTGCCACGGTTAAACCCGTTGTAATCACGTTCTCTGTGCTTCTGTAATTACCAAGAAAGAACCTCACCAGTCACCTGCACCCCATCTTCAATACAGTAGGTGTGCGTTGACCGTCGATCGCAGCGTGCACGCATAGGCGCGTGGGACAAAAGACGCGTCAGCTGCACCGGATTATGGACTCGCGCTAAGTAGGGTCTGAAAGGATGCGTCAGCTGCATCGGATTGCGGATCCGAGATGGATTAGCGCCATGTGCGTGCCATATGACGCACCCTCCAAAACGTATATATACGGAGGCATTGCCTCAGGAAGGCGTTCGAGGTATTCCTCCTGTGTGTGCTGTTCGCTGTATATATCACCGAATAAACTTGATTACTGCTTCGAGTTGGTCATGCCGCGCGCAGAAGCCACAAGCTATCGAGGCCCAGAACCTTGTCGGGTGGACAGGTTGCTGATGGACATGCAGCTCATCCCTGTGTTTGATGGGTCCGCGAAGTCGTCCATTATGGACTGGCTTGAGAAAGTCGAGCTGGTGTGCAAGCTCCGCGGAATTGATGATATGGCAACGGTGATACCACTACGGCTTGCTGGCGGTGCCTTCGCGACATATATGCAGATGCCGAGCGAAGACCGGATGAATGCTATGAAGATCAAGGACGCCCTAACGACTGCCTTCGCTGTTGATGCTCATGTCGCCTACGAGCAGTTCGTGTCGAGGAAGCTGAAGCCCGGCGAGCAACCGGACCTGTTCCTGGCTGAGCTGCGCGGAATAGCAACTCTGCTCGGTGGAGTTTCTGAGAAAGTCCTCGCATGTGCCTTTGTGGCCGGACTGCCAGCAGGAGTCCGGCAGTTGCTGAGGGCTGGATGCCGCATTGAGGAGATGAACCTGAACCAGATCCTCGCTCGTGCTCGTGCTGTCCTAGCGGATGAACTACATCCCGGAAGCTGCCACGAGGCATGCCTTGGGATTGTGGAGTCGAAGGCGAAACAGCGTCCGGTGAGGTCAGGAAGGAATTGTTTTTCCTGTGGTGGTATCGGCCATTTTGCCAGAGAATGTCCGGATTCTCGGCAGACTCGAAGCAATAGTATAAGAGAGACTGACCAAGGGTCGCGGATCAGAGCGCGGAACCGTAATCCGCATGGTGCAGGCGCTGCCGTTGCCGTCCACCAGGGAAACGACTACGGGGAGAAGGCGTTGGCGCCAGCCTGCTCCCCTCATGGACATTGACCGCGGCGCTGCCAACCGTTCGACTGGGGATCGACGGTGTGGAACGCACCGCCTTGTTTGACACGGGCTGCTCAACATGTGTGGCCCACGTTGCGAACTGCAACAACTGGAAGAGGCGGCGAGTCAACATGATGACGGTCGACGGCAAGGGACCTGCGGCACTGAACAACCCTCAGAAGCACGTATGTGCCGCAATGGTCGACGAAGACTCCAGGCGGCTGATAACTGACGTGCACCATGAGACCGGGCATCCTGGCATGAGGAGGACGTTATACTTTGTGAAACGCCTCAATCCGTCAGCGACGAGGAGGTCGGTGCGTCAGATAATTAAGGATTGCCAAGTGTGCCAGGCGATTGACCCTGCTCCTGTCAGGTGGAAACGGGGAAGTCTGGAAGTTGGCACGGTCTGGCAGAGGATTGGAGTAGACATTACCCATTGCGGATCGAAGTCCTACCTAACGGTTGTCGACTGTGGGCCCTCACGATTCGCGGTGTGGCGCCCCCTGAGGTTCCAGACCAGCACAGACGTCGTGGAGCAGTTGGAGAGAGTGTTCTATGAACGTGGGGCGCCAGAGGAAGTTCTCCTCGACAATGATACGGCGTTTAGGAGCCGGATGTTCACCGACTTTGCGGCGCGATGGGGCATGCGAGTGCGCTACCGGTGCGCGCACACACCGTCAGGTAACGGCATTGCCGAACGATGTCACCGTTCTGTCAAAGTTATCGCGGCAAGAAAAAACTGCTCGATACCGGAGGCGGTATATCTCTACAATGTGACACCCCGCGACGATTGCACTGCGTTATCGGCTCCGGTGGGCGCCGTTTATAAGTACACAGTGAGAGTTCGAGGAGTCGACCGCCCTTCGGAAGGGGATCGGCTAGAAGATGCCCCATATTCTGTCGGGGACAGAGTGTGGGTAAGGCCACCCGGTGCACGGTGTAACTCTAAATATGAAGAGGGTTCTGTTACTGGAGTGGTGTCCAGCCAAGCGGTGGAAGTTGATGGTACACCCCGCCACGTCCGAGACCTACGCCACCGAACACCGGCCAGCGAGGCGCTCGAAGAACGGCCTCAGACTGGTGAGTGGGGTTATCGCCCAACCCTCTGGTTCCCGACTCGGCAATCGACGCAGCCAAACCATCCACATGACGGTTCAATGGACGTGAGCAGTACCCTGAGGCGGTCTACACGAGTTCGTAGAGCGCGACCGCTCAGGTGTTGTGATTCTCGAGAATCAGGGGGGAGTGTGCGTTGACCGTCGATCGCAGCGTGCACGCATAGGCGCGTGGGACAAAAGACGCGTCAGCTGCACCGGATTATGGACTCGCGCTAAGTAGGGTCTGAAAGGATGCGTCAGCTGCATCGGATTGCGGATCCGAGATGGATTAGCGCCATGTGCGTGCCATATGACGCACCCTCCAAAACGTATATATACGGAGGCATTGCCTCAGGAAGGCGTTCGAGGTATTCCTCCTGTGTGTGCTGTTCTCTGTATATATCACCGAATAAACTTGATTACTGCTTCGAGTTGGTCATGCCGCGCGCAGAAGCTACAGTAGGACCTCCGTATACGCGGATTTGACTCAACGCGGTTTGACTGAGAAGGCAATGACGCCATTTATGTGGGTCGTTGGGATGGCATGTCTTTTTGTACACGGTTTACCCGTTGAAATTGTTTCAGTGTATCTGCAATTAACCAAAAAACCTCACCAGTCAACG
This sequence comes from Trichuris muris, assembly GCA_000612645.2. Classification (NCBI taxonomy): domain Eukaryota; kingdom Metazoa; phylum Nematoda; class Enoplea; order Trichinellida; family Trichuridae; genus Trichuris; species Trichuris muris. The sequence goes on from CBXJ02000361.1 coordinate 4,028,922, forward strand.
ATGGGTTAGTTTATTGGTAAAAGTTGCTAAAAGGTGGAAAGAGCTCTTTCCACCTTTTCGCTGACGACGGGACTAGAGCGTCCCGAAAGCTTTGAACGTACGTTACAGTGCTCTCGCAACTTTTACTAATAAACTAACCCATCGTTAACTGGTGAGGTTTTATCGTTAATTGCAGTTACACTGAAACAATATCAACGGGTAAATCGTGCACAAAAAGACATGCCATCCCAACGACCCGTTACCATGCATCCTGTATTCAGCCTATACGTTGGAGTTAAGGCGCAGAAATTGCAAGCGGCGCCATCGGTAAACATGGAACAGAGACCTGAAAGTTGGAGAAAAGACATGGGAGACAAACCGTTGAATAGGGGGTTTGGCAGCGAAATCGGTAATCGGTAACCGGAGCACGCCTGACAGCGGAGAGTGTGCCGCCGCGGCGAAGCGCGCGCGGCAAACTGACGTTTACCCTTTAGAATCCGTGAAAACAATTAGTACTTGCACACTTTATACTTACTGTAAATGTTGCGGTGTAGACTTTGACATGTTGCACGTGCATTGATCCTATATTTAATGCATTTTTGGAGTAGGTAGCGGGTAAGTTGCATTAGGCTTTGCGTTCGCGGTTCGATCGCTTTGCGGTTGTTAAGGGTAAATGGCCGCCGAGCAGCATTTTGCAATTCTGTACCGTCGCCATTTGCTGTCGCCATCGCTGGAAGAGTTTGGCCCTGCAGCGCTCGACTTCTTGGCCGCCTTCAGGGGACAGAGATGCGACGGCGAAGAAGGATCCGGTGATTTCCGTTTTCTGGAAGCGCAGCATTCCGCCGTTGCTTACGTTCTAATCCGCGCCGCAGACGATTCGAGCTTACGAAAAGAAGTTGGTCTTCGTCACGCTGCTCCGCTGATTACCTACCTGACTGCTAATTACAGCAAGTTAGCACTTTCGTCGATCCAGTGCTTGCAAGTTCTTCAATACTATTACCCGTCGGCCTGTGGAAGCGTTTCGCCAAGGATTGAGAACTACGCCATAAGCCACTTTTCTTCGGAAAGTGCGGACATGCGTTGTAATGCCGCTTGCCTATACGTGTTGGCAGCTAGTTTGTCTAACAAGAAAGGTCTACCTTGGAGCGACAGATTTAGAATGCTTTTGCGCTCCAGCCATGAAATCGTCTGCAACGTTAGCGGACTTGTTCATGTTGACAAGAATTGCACGCTGAAGTCGTCGTTTCTTTCCTTGGAGTGCGTTGTCGACATCCAAAATCTTAGCTCTGGCGAATTGCTCAATGTTTATCGCTCAGTGCTTTGCTGCCTCGTTGAAATGACAAAAATCGGCACTGGCCAAGGCGTTGAGATTCCAGTGTTGGAGTTGATCGGCTGCTTCGAATGTATGTCCTTAATGATAGCGACAAAGTTAAGGCCGGAAGCTGGCGATCGCTTGGAGCTGCAGGAGGCTTTGGCCTTGTTGTTCAACGTTATGAATTCGGTCATTGCTGCCGCAAAGTGCCTCTTTGCTCCGTTTTGCCCACGAATCTGTCGCGCATTTTTAAAACTACTGAAAGGTGTACCAAAGGGCTACGGCAGTAGTGCTGCCACGATTAGGAGTTTAATCTATGACGGCTTGACTTCGGTGTTCACGTACGTGGGTGCGGCGAGCAAGCTGCACTTGAATTTTCAAGACGTTCTGCGCGTACTACAAGAGGAGATGTCCATATGCGCTTTGTGGTTTCAGTGCGAACCGGAAACGCACAAGCTGCACGGTCAAAGGCAGCACATTTATTTAAGTCTTCATGCAAATGTTGAGCAGCACGTTTCCGTGCAAAAGTTTTTATCCACTCTTGAAGCTATAATTGCCAATGTTGGATCGTTGTTACCTTCGGAATCCTACCAGATGCTTCAGCTCTTCGTTCTGCGTTTGTTGCCTCGATGCGAAACCATAACGGAAGACCACGACTTCGTTGTACGCTCGGTCGCCAGAAAATTGCGCGCCTCACTATGTGGCGTTTTGAATACCTTCCTTTTGAATCCTCATCCAAAAGCGCCGTACTATTTAAATGTTGCTATTGATTTGCTCCGTCGAGGCTCCGTTGACAAAGGTGACATCTTGACTGGTCTTAGTAAGCATGGACTTTCTATATGCGACCGCATAACAAAACCTATGGTACCTTTCTCGCATAGCTTAACCTGCGCTGAGGTTGAACGTAATCCCGACGGCACTGCTACGGATGTGGAAATTCTCAGTGGTCATTTGAAAGAGTCATTTAACTTTGGCAAAGCAGGTTCTATTATACAAAGACATGACGAACGACGAAGGTCCCCGATCAATGACGTCGTAGTAACGAAGAGACAAAGAGTTAATAGCGATGAACCGCAAGTGACTTCCAGCATATCCACTGAATTAACCCAACTATCGTCTCCCAAGATGGACAGCTGCTTTCGAACTTTGACAGATTTGCAACGTGATGACAGTGATTCATTCAACTGTATTGACGAAAGTCAATCAGACCACATCCCCGCCAACGAAAACGGCTGCGACGCAAGCAGCGATTCGGGTTCGTCTTTGGACTTTGAAGTTAACTTGGTGCCAAAGAACAGTCATTGAAGTTTTCTAATTGTCAAATTACTATTGCTCGCATGTCGACGCGGTTAACTATGACGGAAGCACTTTAATATTAGTGAAGTGCAATGGTTCTTCCGTCTGCAGTGGCTTCTCAGTCACTTTATTGAACTAAGTTGAGACGAAAATATTGGTGCAAAGAATTGTCATATGGTTGTTCTTCTGCGCATTGGCGACTTCAAAGTAGTGGAGACGTTTGGAAAGAGACAAGTTGTTATGTTTGTTCTCGTAGAATACTTCCACGTGCAGAAAACGTGCGTAAATATTCGTCGTTTGCAAGTGAATGAAATATAGGACTTCAACATTTTTGTTGCGGACTAACGGCCCTTTCGTCTTATGATATTCAAACAGCGTTATTCTCTCGCGGGATTGGCGCAAGAAGTTTATTTTTGCGAATGTTTGAAAATTTCATCCCAAACAAATTGAATCATTGATAGGCGAAGGGGCTTTGCCGCTGCCTTGTGGATTTGTTTCAAGACGCGGTGCTTTCTGAACTTGCTCCATTTTTAACCATTGGGAAGTTGTGGTATTTTGGACAATTTATGTAAACTTTGCGGTGCAACAACAACGAGTATATGCAAAGGTCGTTTCAGCAGCTAAAGCAGCAACAGCTCACGGCCAGCGCCGTTGGAATTGAGCATGACAATGAAAATAGTAGATGTTGGAATTTATTAAGCACAGCACTCTGAACTGTATTAGGAGCCGCTTAGGCCGAACCCCTCAGAAGCAAGAATCATGATTGGGGTCTTTCGTGTCATCTGCCTACCGTACTATGACAATCAGGTTGTCGTGTTTCACTTTCGCATCGCACCTCAGTACCATCCCATTGGAGCAAAATAAATGTGCCAAAGTATTCCGAGCAAATATCTAAGTGCAATGTCGGCATAACACATGCCTGCACTTCATTTGAAGTGAGTGAACTTGATGATCAAGTTACAGTACTGGGTTTGCTATTCGATTGGGACATTAATAAAGCTCTTGCGCTCTACATTGGTGACCCGTTTTCTCCAGTTTTCATTTTGCAACCACTATGCCTAAATCACAGGACGGCATGCCACCTACAACATTGGCGACTATCTCCACTACTATCAGCGTTCCCACATTCAACTCAGCGGACCCAGAGTTGTGGTTCGTGCGATTGGACCTCTTTTTCGCTCAGCAGAACGTTAGCGACGAGGCCACCAAGCTGCAACTGGCGTTCACTGGAATGTCTGATGAAGTGTTGGCCTCGTTTAGAGATTTCATCTTCAACGCGACTAAGGAAGCCAAGCCATTCACCGCCTTTAAACAACTTTGCCTAAAACGTTTAACAGACTCCAAGGAGCGACGTATCCATCAAGCGCTACACGCTGAAGAATTGGGCGATCGCAAGCCCTCAGAGTTCCTCCGGTATTTGCAGCAATTATTAGAGAGACCCTTATCTGACCCTATTCTCCGCGAGCTTTTCCTAAGCCGCTTGCCCAACCATGTTCGTTCTACGTTGGTCCCATTTTCGGACCTTGAATTGGGTCAGTTAGCAGAGCTGGCCGACAGAGTCATCGTGCATCAGTCTACACCTATTTGTGCCGTCAGCCAAGCCAACGCAGCTACGGAAGAAAGGCTCCTACGTGTTGAGAAACTGCTGGAAGAACTTTTACTCGAGCAGCGTCGCCGCCCACGAAGTCCAAGGTCATCAGAAACACGCCGTTCTCCCACTCCGACGAGACTGGGCCGCTCCACAATGGCAGAAGTTCCGCTTTGCTACTATCACCGAACTTTCGGAAACAGGGCACGGAAATGCACACCACCGTGCGCTGCTGATTCCAGGTCGGGAAACGCCGCAGGCCAACGGCGTTAACGGCCGTCGTTGGCCCCAAGGAAACTAGCCGTTGCATGTATGTCACTGACAAAATTAGCGGAACCAATTTCTTGGTCGACACAGGCGCTTCTGTCAGTGTCCTTCCATCTTTCAAATCTCGACAGCTGCACATGCCAAGCCCGCAGGCATTACAGGCAGTGAACGGGACATACATCCGATCTTTTGGAAAGAAAACTCTTCCCATTCAGATCAACGCATTGCCAATCCTTGAGTAGACCTTCCACCTCGCAGACGTCCAGGTACCCATACTTGGCGCTGACTTTCTCTACCATCACGGGCTAGTGGTGGACCTAAAACGTCAAATCTTATATCCGGAAACCTCAGCAAAGCTTGGACTGTTGCAGTTAGCACATGAAGCTCCACAAGCTCACAGGTTCCACCAACTTTTGCACCAATTTATCAAGGATTGCGACAGTTCATCACAGAGCCCAGGGACACACCACACAATGCACGTCATAGAAACGACAGGACGTCCGGTACATTTCAAGCCTAGGAGATTGCCACCCGCCCGTTTACAAGCAGCTAAGAAACATTTTGACGACTTGCTGCATCGAGGCATTGTTCGTCCTTCCAACAGCTGTTGGGCGTCTCCGTTACATTTGGTCCCGAAAAAGCAGCCAGGGCAATGGCGCCCCTGCGGAGACTACCGCGCGTTAAACCAGTGCACCGTGCCGGATCGTTATCCTTTACCACACATAGCCGACTTTAACCACCAGCTTCGGGGTAAGCGCATTTTTTCAAAAATTGACCTTGAACAGGCATACCATCAAATCCCAGTGCGACAGGAAGACATCCCTAAGACTGCGGTTACCACACCATTCGGCCTTTTTGAGTTTGTCATGATGCCTTTTGGGCTTCGCAATGCAGCCCAAACCTTCCAGCGATTTATGGATGAGGTTACCCGGGGCCTAGACGGCTGTTTCGTCTATGTAGACGACATCCTGTTAGCAACCGAAACGGAAGACGAGCATTTTACCCTATTGAAGCGTCTCTTCCAACGTTTCCGGTCCTACGGAGTTCGGGTAAATCCGGCGAAGTGCCTGCTGGCCACTCATACACTGTCTTTCCTTGGGCACCAGGTGGACTGCGAGGGCGTGAAACCCGCGCCGGACAAAGTAGCAGCCGTGCTGAATTTTCCAACACCGACAACGACTAAGGAACTGCGTCAGTTCCTTGGCATGATAAATTTTTACAGACGTTTCCTTCCAAACATAGCATCTACAGTGGCCCCTCTTGACGCCCTCGTCTCAGCCAACTGCCAAACAATACGGTTGTCAGAAGTTGAGAAGCAATCGTTTGAAGACGCAAAACGAACGCTGTCGAACGCTACCTTGCTGTATCACCCCGATCCATCATCCCCCTTAGCCTTGATGGTAGACGCTTCTGACAAAGCCGTAGGAGCCGTTTTACAGCAGAAGACGAACGGTGTGTGGAAACCAATAGCGTTTTTCTCTAAGCGACTCCTCCCGCATCAACAGCGATATAGCACTTTCGGAAAGGAGTTATTAGCCGCTTATTCAGCAGTGCGCCATTTTCGCTCATCAGTCGAAGGCCAACGTCTTACTATTTATACGGATCATAAACCGCTCGTGCACGCCTTTCGTAACGCATCTCAGTCCCTCAATGACAGAGAAATTCGCCATCTAGAATTCATCACCAGTCTCGTCTCAGACGTGCGACACGTTAAAGGGGCAGAGAACGTGGTCGCGGATGCCATGTCGCGAAACATTCATAGCCTACAAGGGAACGAACTTCTTTCCGCCCAGAGGATAGCCATTACGCAGTCCACAGATCCAGAGCTCGATTCAGTCAAGAAGGACACATCTCTTCAGCTCTACCCGCGATCGGTAAACGGTTGTGACTCCCCTCTTTGGGTTGATGTCTCGACTGAGCCCGCAAGGATATACATCCCTGCCAGTCTCCGACGATCTGTTTTCTCCGCTATCCACGGCCTTTCGCACCCAGGCGTACGCGCCACCAAACGCCTCATGCTATCTCGTTACGTTTGGCCTGCCATAAAAAGGGACGTTTCAGATTGGACACGTTCGTGCTCTGCTTGTCAACGCTCCAAAGTCCATAGGCACACGCGAAGTCCAGCAAGGGAGTTTCCCATGCCTAGTGAGCGTTTTGAACACGTGCATCTGGACATAGTGGGTCCTCTACCGCTTTCTGAAAACAAGCGTTACTTACTTACCGCCGTTGACCGTTTTTCAAGGTGGCCGGAGGCATGGCCATTAGGAGAAATTTCGGCCAAGGCAGTAGCACGGATTTTTTTAGAGAACTGGATCGCCAGATTCGGGGTTCCTTCCCGGGTGACCACGGATCGAGGACGGCAGTTTAACTCAGACCTTTGGTCAACGTTTAGTAAGCTTCTTGGATGCCAGCACATCTGCACGTCTTCCTACCACCCCCAGTCAAATGGCATGGTAGAGCGCTTACACCGCCATTTGAAATCCGCTCTCACCGCTCATACGCTCCATAACCGCGTCCGCTGGACGGAGGCACTCCCTCTCGTGTTGCTTGGTTTGCGCACAGCTGTCAAAGTGGATTTAGGACACGCGCCGTCCGAATTGGTTTATGGGTCTTCATTAAGACTACCTGGTGAATTTTTTGAACGCACTGCTACGGACATCAGCTCAGACCCGTCTGGATACGCCGACCGTCTCAAGAGCACCATGCAAAGACTTCGGCCAGTAGCGCCTCGCGCTAACCTACGGTCACCTTTCGTTAGCAAGGACCTAGCCACCTGCACCCACGTATTCCTGCAATCACCTTCTAAACCGCACGGCCTAGCACCTCTGTACTCAGGGCCACACGCCGTACTACGACGAACCAGTAAGACCGTAACAGTCAACATTAACGGTCACGAAACGACAGTAGCAATAGACCGCACAAAACCAGCCTTCATGGCAAACGAACCACACGCTCACTCTTCCCACGCCTCTTCACGACGTGTCAGCTTCCGTACGCAGCAAGTCTGAGAGGGGAGTAATGTCGGCATAACACATGCCTGCACTTCATTTGAAGTGAGTGAACTTGATGATCAAGTTACAGTACTGGGTTTGCTATTCGATTGGGACATTAATAAAGCTCTTGCGCTCTACATGCAATATCAAAAGTCAAGCACCATCTTTGTCAGAAACACGGCTCTCAACCCATTAGTAGAGTTTTACTTCATTGAAGCTTTCGGCGTCTTACCTCGACAACTGTCTTCAGCGAATGTCTTGCTAGTAACACATACAGTCAGCGGTATCTTATTTAAAACCCTTATGTGGCTACATTTTTGTAAAGCTATAAGTTTCAGTTTAAAGTCCCATGTTAGAGGGGACAGTTCGAGTGAACAATGCTGACCAAATGTCACTAATTCCCGTGCCTTCATCTCTGTTTATGCACGAGCAGTGTTGGATATACATAGCTTCCTCCAATTTTCTAATCCGGAAATCTCTCTCTTGTTCCAATCTGGTTACTTCCAAACTGTCATCCGGGTGCGAGCACGAAACAACATGCTTTACCACCGCAGATGCCTTCATACATTGTTCCATAATCAATTCCGGGTTATTGTATTGCGGCCGTCTTCTCCTGGGGTTGTCTTCACACCTGCTCCTTCTTTATGCAATCCGGTACCTCTTGATTAAGGCCATACGCTGCTTAAAACGGTGTTCCATTGTATGTCCCGTTTCGCCGATGTAGACACTTCCATAGCCACGTTTGATTTTGTAAATAGATCCCGGTGTCATGTCTCTTGGGGCCCATTGTTTGTCAGAACGTAGGACACTTCTTAAGCTCATGTGACTATTCAAAATCACCTTAGCCCCAATTGACTTTGTAATCTCTTGTATGTTTTTCACTCACACCAGGGTAGTCTAGTGTCAGTCTTTTCGTGCTGTGGAACGTCAAGAAAAGGAAACAGACTCCCATTCCTTGACGTTCTAGTCTTAAGGAATGGGAGAAGGCTTTCAACGAGAGTGTATCGAATGCCGACACACTCAGACAGATACCTCCATTTTACCTTTCATCACCCTTTGTCGGTGAAGAAAGGTATTGCTGCTGGAATGATAGACTGTGCGATCACGATATGTGATCCAAAATATTTAACATCAGAAATCAATCACATCGTGATCACACTCCAACGGAATCTGGAAAACCAGACCATGTTTTGACGGCATCTCAGAGTCGCGCCCTATCCACCAGGAGATAAGGATCCCACAGGATGGGATGTTTCATCCAAAACCAAAAATTCCCTTATGAATAAGCCGGAGAGGCTTGCAAATTTAAGCATTAGCTCTACATACAAAAAGAGTCTTTGCACAGGCTCCGTCCCTCGCGCCTCCCTAATCACACCTGCAAAAACTCGCGACTGAAACTCGAGTGAGCTGTCCCATAATGCATCAACGCCTTTTGCCCAGCTTTCAGAAAAGAGTTTCGCAGCGTACTCCTCTTTCCAGGGCTGGCGATACATTTGGTAAATGGTGCGTGCTCTTGCTGCTACCCACAGCTTCGCGAACTCACTGCTGACGTTTTTGCCGATCATCATAATTGACGTGGCCAAAATTGTCGGTCCAATGAATTCATGTGGGAGCTCCGGAGCGGCGTGGATATACAGCAGTGCGTTCATGCTTTCCTTTTTCACCTCTTCTCGCTCTGGCATCAGCACGCATTGTTTAAGCACGAGCCGGTAGTCAAATTCGAAGAACAAGCCCATGAAACTGACAAAAAGCCCGGCTGAGTTCGCGTCATTGAACCACTTCCCAGCCATGTATCGGAGGTTCGTCTCGCACAGAATCGCCCTTTCAGCGGGGTACGCGTCTTTTCACCGCGAGCAGTTCACCGCGAGCGTTTCACCGCGAGCAGTTCACCGCGAGCGTTTCACCGCGAGCAGTTCACCGCGAGCAGTTCGCCACGTCAGTTCACCGCGAGCGTTTCACCGCGCCGTTACATTCAGGGCCTACAGCCGAATTGCTGGAACTCATTACCACTTTCGAGGTCCAATTCCCTATTTCAGGTCTACTCTCCATGTCTTTTATCCAACTTTCAGGTCTCTTCTCCATGCATACCGATGGCACCGTTTCCAATGCCCGCGCCTTAATCCCAACCTATAGCCCATATTATTGGATCACAGTCCCCTTACTGCCCACCTAACGGCTCATCTCCGTGTACACGCCGTTGCTCTCACTTTCGGGTCTCTGCTCCATGCTTCCCCATGGAACCGTTCGCAATTGCTGGGCTTAACTCCAACCTATAGGGCTGTATTATTGGATCACGATGCTTCTTTCACAAATATGTCCCCTTACTGCCCACCTAACGGCTCATCTCCGTGTACATGCCGTTGCTCTCACTTTCGGGTCTCTGCTCCATGCTTCCACATGGAACCGTTCGCAATTGGAGGGGCTTAACTCCAACCTGTAGGGCTGTATTATTCGATCGCGGTGCTTCTTTCACAAATATGTCCCCTCACTGCCCACCTAACGGCTCATCTCCGTGTACATGCCGTGGCTCTCACTTTTGGGTCTCTGCTCCATGCTGCCACATGGAACCGTTCGCAATTAGAGGGGCTTAACTCCAACCTATAGGGCTGTATTATTCGATCGCGGTGCTTCTTTCACAAATATGTCCCTTCACTGCCCACCTAACGGCTCATCTCCGTGTACATGCCGTGGCTCTCACTTTCGGGTCTCTGCTCCATGCTGCCACATATAACCGTTCGCAGTTGCAAGGGCTTAACTCCAATTTATGGTTTGCCTTATCCGACTATCACACCAATTTTCAGGCATTGCGGCATATCTATAATTCTGACGGCTTAACACCGCCTTCTTCGGTGTCCATGCTTATGCTCTATGTTCATTGATAGAGTCCATCCCAAAGTCCAACGAAGAGGTCGAATTTGTACGGCGCCTGACGGAGTCGCAAGACTGGTTTGCACGTTCTGCGTCCTTCTCCACATTTAATAGTCGACTAGATCCTCCCCACCATTCGCCTGTCTTTATCTTTTCTTCTAATCTGTTCTCTATTTGATAACCGAGCACGGGCCGACTTCAACCTATGCTTTGAGACGGTTTTGCTGCGTTGTACTTCTGCACTGGTGCGCTGCGTGAACTCCATTAAACTGCATATGGGGGCATCATCCTGTCTGACGAAACTATGCATACATTCAAACAGAGAGAAATACAGCTAATTGCGTTACAGTAATTGTGTTACACTAAATATATTATAGAATATTTCATTACGGGACATGACTTCACATTCAGTCAGACGCACGGCAGACAAGCCCTTGTCATTTCACATATAAGCCATTCCACTGGAATTGATTTCCTTCTACCTTGCACACTACGTTACCAGTGCATTACAGTTAGCCGTTTTCTCCGTGACAAAAGGCATTGTATCTTTATTAGACAAAGCACAAAAAACATAAACTTCGAGAACCGTGCACACATGATAGCGAATGCACGCACAGACAATTCAAGAAGCGTACAACGTCTTCTGCATACTGCAATCGACCAACCGCAGCCGTTGCCGCCCTTAAATGGAAACCGTTGCATATTTGATATGGATGTTGCCAATTCCTACCTGTCCGGAGGATGCCCTCTCCTCGGCCGACGCCGAAGTCGTCCTACCGCAGCCGTTGCCGCCCCTAAATGGAAACCGTAGCATATTTGATATGTATGTTGTCAATGCCTACCTGTCTGGAGGATACCGGCTCCTCGGCCGACGCCGAAGTCGTCCTATGATGGGCCTGTGGTGGGCAGCGACCGGACTAACAACTTCGCTGAGGCCGCGCATCGCAGAATTCGGTCGGAATTCTGTGCGAACGTTGTTATACGGTCTTGCACCACCTCCGCTGACTTGTGTTTGGCCCATCGATCCTGAAAGATACATCTGAATTTATGGAGAATGTGCTTTGCTTTCTTACCTCTGAATGCGGCTGTGATGCGTCGGATGGGTCAGTGGAAGCAACCACTCTCGGCGTCGCCGAATATGTGGTTCTGGAATTGTCGAAGTTGCAAACGGAACTTGCTAATCAAATTATGCACTTACCTCACTGACCCATCCTAAAGTTTTGCGCTATCCCCGTAGGTACTCGAACAGCGATCGTCTGTCATACCGGCGTACGATCGCAAGAATTCTCCTGTCCGCCTGTATGTATCTTTGCCGCTTTGGTTGCCGCTGCTCTCCCCGGACATAGTCCTCGTATTCCTTGTCGCGACCGGCCTGGACTTTCCGTAGGCCATCTATGAACCTCCAAATCGTTGGATGGTCCCCAGCGAACTCCGACCGAATTCTGCGATGCGCGGCCTCAGCGAAGTTGTTAGTCCGGTCGCTGCCCGCCAACGTCCTTTCGTACGTGGACCATATGCTTGGAGGAAATAGTGGCTCACGGCGGCTATGGAAGCGGTTCCAGGCTCCCACGTAGTTCTGCTCGAACCAGTATAAGGTTGGCAGAAGCTCACGTGGGAGCTCTGTACCGAGAACATCAATAGCCTCGTCCAGGTCAGCTGTAGGAACAAAGGCAAGGGAGACTATCGTGCGGGCGAACAGTCCAAATTCTGGCTCCCTACGGCACCTGGTGAGAAGACCTTGTTGGTTCAAGTGTTTGTATAGGTTTCTCACCAGGTGGAAGAAACAGCCGAATATCCGGGCAGAAGGGAAAGTGGCCACAGCGGCGTTGATCGCCGCCATCTCAAAGTCCATGGAGATGGACTCCGGCGCCAGCTGTGGCCACATATCCCTTACTGCCCTGAACATTCGGCTGTAGGTCGGTTCCTGCTTGTTTGGGAGTAGGGCGTACAGCACAGGGAGCACGAAGCTGTCCCTCTCCGCCAACAGCACGTACAGCTGCTCGAAGATCTCAGGTGAGATGCTGAACGTGCCGTCGGCGAAGAGGTTCTTCATGTGCATGCTGTTAGCACCCTGTGACTGCCGCCCAAAGATCAAAATACGATCAGGATCTCCCAAACCTGAGTCGTAAAGCAGGAACCGCTCTCCGTTGTAGGTCTGGTACGCCTCTGGAATGACAAACGAAGCGCGGCTGATCGGTAGGGATGGAGGCACGTCTATGGCTGCTCGTCTTCTTTGGATTGTCCTCCGGATGTAGGTCATCCGGGGCAGTTGCCCCAGGACAGCCGTTGAAACGCCCTCGAATGCTTCATTCATGATGACAGAGGGCGTTTCAACGGTGTCTTCGGCCCTCCTCCTGATGTGGGTGATGACGGCACTGGCTTCCACTTCGGCAGCGTCGAAGCCGTGGGTGTGGGCATTGATCCTCCTGACGACTTGCCCTGTCGCGGCATCCGTGTGGATCTTGGCCTTGCATCCATCGGAATTGCGCTTGTCGCAGCGCCATAGCTTTTTGGTCGAAGTGCAGTCGTACCTGTCAAAATAATATAAGTGACCTTCGTCACTAAACTTTTCTCTGTTTCTCTTTGAGAGTATCCTCGAAGTCTGTGCTGGCTGATCCATTTGCTGAGCAACGATGGGTGGACGATGGGTAGTTGGACCGCTTAGTAGAACTTCCTCGTGCAAAAGTAATGTCGGATAGCGTAGCAACGAATGCGCAGGGAGAAAGCTGAACAGCAATTGCGGAGGTTCGTCGCCGACTATTTATACCTTTCACCCTGTGGCAGCTGGACATACTGTTACAGAAAGAGGCCAGTTTCCTACTGACCAATATATGAGGAGCGTGGCCCCTTTGCCAGCTCCTGCTGAAGACAAGCAGAAGCCAGCAGGAGAGTGAATTTGACTCCCTGCAGGACACCCATAAAGTCAGCAGGAAGTCTCTGCGCTCAGTGATGTTCCTCGCCTGTTGATGCACCTATTTCCGAAAAAGAATCAGTGGGAGTCAGCCTCGTTCTATTTACGAACGGACAGTTATAGGTCCTTCAGAAACATATACAGGCGGGCCTCGATTAGTACGATTAATGCGGACCGGAAAAATTGCGTACTAATCGAAATCGTACTATTCGAAGCGGTTATAACATAGGAGGTATAGTACTCGGTTCCAACGACAACGGAAGATACATAGTGCTTGTTTCCTACGTCTAAAAGCTTTTACTTATTTCTGCCAAAAAATTGCAGCAAAGTAGTCTGAGCACGTTTGGCTTTCTTGTTTTCCTCATATATCTTCAAGTAGGGGAGAAAATGTCAATCTGTCGCCTAACTTGCACACTGCGATCAATGTCAGGATCAGCATCCATAAGTTTTTGTTTCAACGATTCGACCATGGAAAATAATTCTTCGAAATCATTTTGCGAAAAGTCGTTATTCTTATTTGTAGATTCTTCGTCATCATGAAGTTCATCTTCAAGCGCGCTTTCTTGATGTAAATTAAGGAGATCTTCATCTGTCAATTCTTCCGAACTAGACTCGATCATTTGTTGGACGCTTTCTGCATTTAGATCCTCTAATCCAAGCTTCTTGATTCCGATGTCTGTTATTTCTTCAATAACATTTTGAATTTGTAAGGGGGAATCAAATAAACCACTTGCACAGTGGGGCATGATAAATTTCCATCCAAAGCGCATGTTGCTTTCAGAGATTTTTTTGCCAAGCATTAGAAATGTTATCTGTTGCATCTTTGATGTTGTAGTTTTTCCAAAAATGAAGAAACGAAGTTCCGTTATCGCCAGTCGTTTTTTCTACAGCCTGCTGGAAAGTCTGTCTTAAATAATAGGCTTTAAAAGTGGCGATGATTCCTCGGTCCATTGGTTGTAGCAGAGATGTTGTGTTTGGAGGTAAAAACGTTAACATTCTCGTTTCTAAGATTAATGGGATGGCCTGGCGCATTATCGAGAATAAGCAATGTTTTATAATCAACGTTATTTTTCTGGCAATATTTCTGCACAGCTGGGCAAAAACACATTGAAAACCATTCTTCAAAAAGCGCTTTTGTTATCCACGCTTTTTTGTTAGTTCGCCAAATTACAGGAAGCGATTGCGGACTGCAACGTTTAAGAGCTCGCGGATTAGGCGATCGGTAAACAACCACTGGCTTTAGCTTAAAGTCGCCATTTGCATTTCCGCCGAGTAAAAGAGTCAAACGATCCTTGCTGGCGTTGTATCCTGGACGAGTTTCTTCATTTTTAGACACATAGGTGCGAGTTGGCATTCTTTTCCAAAATAGACACGTCTCATCAACATCAAATATCTGCTGATCCGTATAACCACCTTCTTCGACAATCTTTTTCAGAGTTCCCGGATACTGTGCTGCAGCTTCCTCATCTGCTCTTGCAGCTTCTCCCAAAAGTTTAGCGTTATGCAACTTTGTTCTTTTCTTAAATTTGTCGAACCAGCCATTACTTGCAGAAAAGAGTTCTTCACTTTCCACTTCCTTCCCGTTTCATTTCACTGCTGAAAACAAACTTCCAACTTTGCTCTGAATTACTAGTTTGCTAAGAGGAATCCTTTTTTGATTGCAGTCCTCGATCCGTACTGACAAAAGACGCTCCATCTGTATCATGCAAACGCTTCTATTCCTAGTGGTTGTTTGTAGATCGCAAGAAGTGGACACGAATTGACTTTTTTCATTGATTTCTCTTTCGTGCTTTATTATGTTTCGTACAGTACATTCGTGGAGTGAAAGATCACTACTTATCTTGGAATTCCTATCGCCACGTGCATGCCTCGTTCGTTAGCACGTCAAGTTTTTCTTCTAATGTGATAACTTTTCTCACCTTTTTACTGCTATGATCTGCTGTAGTCTTTCGTTTGGGTGGTCTACATTCCATCTGACCTATTATAAGCGTAAAACAATTATGAAAAAACAATGATACCGAGTCCTTGTTCAAAGATCTTTATTCGGCGGAGCTTTCGGAACTGTCGTGTTCCGTCGTCAGCGCAAGTCAGTGGAACACGATAGTTCCGAAAACTCCGCCGAATAAAGATCTTTGAACAAGGACTCCGTATCATTGTTTTTTCATAATCATGAGACGTCTTGTTACTAATTTCTCTTGCTTCGTAAAACAATTGTGGAAAAGCGTTGCTTGCCTTTGAGTGATGAGTACCATCAAAAGAGTGAAAAATCCACTTGTTAACCATTGACTATCGACTAATAGATCTTAGCAAAATTATAAAGCGATGAAGCCCTAATGCGCTACCAAGATATACAGGAAATATGCATGAAAGGTTAGTCTAAAAGCCATTAAAAGGGCCCTCACTTACCTTCAATACACCTCCAACAATTGAAAATTGACTTACAATCACAAACAATTGATTCACAACTCAATTCAAAACCAGTTCACAAATTATCAAAAAGCAACTTTAAACCTCTAAAAGCCGTACTAATCGAAAACTATATCGTACTAACCGAACACTGGTACCAATTTTATCTGCCGTACTAATCGAATTCGTCTTATTCGAATTCGTACTAATCGAGGCCCGCCTGTATACACGTTATGCTTCTTTTGAATACATGGTTGTTGTTGTTATTGACGGTCTGAAGAGTAAACTTTGTGAAGCATTCAGTGTTGTTTTTTCGCCACACATACAGAAACGGAAACATCTGGACATTAATCATTAGCTGTCATTTCGTATGCAAATGCAGCTATGAGGAACAAAGGTCCAGACACTCTCGCCTACGCTCGCGTCAGCATGAAAAACGCGACAACTGAAGGGTCTTTGTTAGCGTCTGTCAGAAGTACGATCGCAGTCGGTCCCCTTTTGACGGGCGCCACCTGGACGTTGCGATTCAACATAGCAAAAGGACTTTGCATCCGAGGCTACCAAAGTTCCCTGTTGAATCGGCTCACCGATCGCAGTATTTAACGGGTACACTACTTTCTTGCGATAGCCGCTATTTGTGAAAGAAGCACCACGATCGAATAATACAGCCCTATAGGTTGGAGTTAAGCCCCTCCAATTGCGAACGGTTCCATGTGGAAGCATGGAGCAGAGACCCGAAAGTGAGAGCAACGGCGTGTACACGGAGATGAGCCGTTAGGTGGGCAGTAAGGGGACATATTTGTGAAAGAAGCATCGTGATCCAATAATACAGCCCTATAGGTTGGAGTTAAGCCCCAGCAATTGCGAACGGTTCCATGGGGAGGCATGGAGCAAAGACCCGAAAGTGGGACGAAGGGCATGAACACGGAGATGAGCCGTTAGGTGGGCAGTAAGGGGACTGTGATGCAATAATATGGGCTATAGGTTGGGATTAAGGCGCGGGTATGGGAAAGGGTGCCATCGGTATGCATGGAGAAGAGACCTGAAAGTTGGATAAAAGACATGGAGAGTAGACCTGAAATAGGGAATTGGACCTCGAAAGTGGTAATGAGTTCCAGGAATTCGGCTGTCGGGCGTGAATGTAACGGCGCGGTGAAACGCTCGCGGTGAACTGCTCGCGGTGAACTGCTCGCGGTGAAACGCTCGCGGTGAACTGACGCGCTGAACTGCTCGCGGTGAACTGACGCGCTGAACTGCTCGCGGTGAACTGCTCGCGGTGAAACGCTCGCGGTGAACTGCTCGCGGTGAAATGACGCGCACCGCTTTCAGCGTGTCATATCCAATATCGTATATTACTTTGCCTGCCTATCGCTCTTGTTGTACGGTAGTTATGCTTCAAGTAGTCGTCAAGTAAAGAGGTGCGAGCAAACGTGTCCATAACACAGCGTCAGTTTCCGAAACTGTTTCAGGGTCACCAACGCAGTCGCTGCCGTCCAAAACGTTCATTGATCGTCAACTAAGTATGCGCAAGATGTTACAATACGATCTTCAAAGTGCCATACTACAATACCTCCCCCCAGTTCTTCAATACGTAAACCGGTTCGGTGGTTTTCTGTTTCTTGAGGAACGACGTATGTTTTGAAGAACTCTGTTTCGTATTCTCACGTTCCTGGTCAGAATCGGAACGGTAGTAGGGTCGTTGTGCGTCGGCATGGGAGTCTTCTCGTCAATGATTTCTCCTTCGGTTGCGTCTATCGAACACGCACTAAACGACTCATCGTCGGTTTTGTCATCAGGGATAACAAATTTTCCTGAACTGCAGTTTTCCGCCAGCTTTGACCGTCTAATTTGGTTGACGTGACGTTTCCTGGTTTTCCCCATGACGTCTACCAAGTAAATAACGTCGCCTTTTCTTTTGTTTATGATCCCTTGGACCCAAGGCTTAGAGGTCGATGCGTAGTCTCTTACCAAGACCTTTTCTCTCACTGCGAAGACGTGAGGCTTCATGCTACCTCTTGCGCACTCGTTCCAGTTCGTCAGTTCCTGTTGGAAGCATTAAATCCATCGTTGTGCGGATTTTTCGTTTCATGAGGACTTCTGATGGCGTCTGTTGAGTACTCGGATGTGGTGTAGTCTGATATGTCATGAAAAACTTGTTCAGCTTTTGAAATATCGTACCTTTATCACCTTGTGACTTCGTCAAAGCCCGCTTCAGCGTATCAACAAATCTTTCAACCTGTTCGTTTGATTGTGGCATGTACGGCGCAGAAGTGACATGATGGATACCCTGTTGAATACAAAACGAAGTGAATTCTTCTGAAGTAAACTGTGGACCATTATCTGTCACCAGCACTTCAGGTATACCATGTACTGCGAATATTCTCTGCATTTCAGCGATAGTACGACTTGCTGTCGCTGTTCTCACCATGGTTACTTCGGGCCATTTTGAGTGTGCATCAACTAGGATGAGGAACATAAGGCCATTGATAGGACCGGCAAAATCTGCGTGGACCCATTTCCACGGTCCACCAGCAGCGTCGAATGGTCGCAAGGGAGCCCTCGCTGGAATCTTTAACGCCCTAGCGCATTGACTGCACTTTGATATCCATCCACTGGTGTCTTCGTCCATCCCGGGCCACCAACAGTGTTGTCATGCTGTGGACACCATTCGATCTCGATCTGGATGTGTCTCATGCAAACTTTCTAATGCCCTTTGTCGTAGAGCTTCCGGAATAACAATCCTTGTTCCCCATACTAGACAGCCGTACATTACTTGCATTTCCATTCTCTTCTGGAAATACGGTTGAAGCTCTTTTTTCGGGCATCTAGCTGGCCAGCCCCTTAACAAGTAATGACGTGCCTCCTGAAGGATACGATCTTCCTTGGTACATTGTTCTACGTCCTTGGCGGTGATGGGTAGTTCGTTTCTAGCTTCATTGATTAGCTGGTTAATCATCAGCTCATTTTCGGATTCCTTGGCATCAAAACTTTGGTCGAACAGTTCATCACTTCACACCGGCAATCGAGAAAGACCATCGGCTTCTCCGAACGAATCCGTTTTGCGGTACTCAATTGTGAAACTGTAATTCATTAGTGTCACAGCCCAACGCGTCAACCTTGACGCCGTCGTTTGTGGCACTCCCTTCGTCGATTCAAAAATTGACACCAATGGCTTGCGGTCCGTCAACAGGACAAAATGACATCCCCATAAGTACTTCCCATATTTGCGTTACCCCATTTGTGCAATTCGCTGACGACGGAGCAGGAGGCTCCGAAAGCCACGAAATCTTCTCGTTAAAAGTACGTTGTATTTCCTCGTTGTTTTACATTGTATCTTTTTCGGTTCAATAAACGGGTTCCACTGCCGTGCCAAGAAGAGTCCCCATAAGTACTTGTGAAATTGTTTTACTCCATACACCAAAGCCAAGACTTCTTTTTCTATCTTCGAATAGTTCCACTGTGCGCTGTTCAATACCTTCGACACGTGAGCGACGACTTTCACTGATCCATCTCCTAATCGGTGATAAAGTACGGCGCCAATGCCCACGTTAGACGCGTCCGCTGCTAACACAATTGGCCAATTTGGGTGATAGTGTGTCAGAAGCAGTGGTGAATTTAGTACCGCCTTAATTTTGTTCAGAGCAACTTCGTTTTCAGACCACTTCCATTTGACATCTTTCCTTTGCAGTCGATTTAGCGGTGCACACAGATCAGCCAAATTTGGGATGAATTGCGAGTAGAAGTTCACAATTCCTAGAAAGGAGCGCAGTTTCGATACATCCTTCGGAGTAGGCATCTTCGTAATTGCCTTGACTCTTTTTGGATCCGCCCGGATTCCTTCCGGAGTTAAAATATGACGCAGATATTCCACTTCATTCTGTAAAAAGTGACATTTCTCTTTCCGAATCTTGAAACCATATTCAGACAGTCTATGTAGTACTGCCTCCACATTGTTAATGTGTTCTTCTTCAGTTCTTCCCGTAATAATTATATCGTCAAGGTAGGCAGCCACGTGAAGCAGTCCCTTCAGCATTATGTCCATCGTTCGCTGGAAAATGGATGGAGCTGCACTTACTCAAAAGCGTAGTCGATTGTATTTAAGCTATCCTTTGTGAATGTTGATCACTAGAATTTTTTTTGGTTCTTCATCAAGCTCCAACTACGGATAAGCGTCTGACAGATCTAGCTTGGAGTACTTTACTTCTCCCTCCAACGCATGATACAGATCTTCTGGCGATGGAATCGGGTACGCATTCGTTACCAACGCTCTATTGAGACCTGTCGAAAAGTCAGCGCACAAACGAACTTGCTTGTTCGGTTTCTTTGCTATCACTATGGGTGCTGCCCAGTCTGCTTGCTCGACTGGCGTAATAACAACCATATCTACATACCTTTGCAGTTCGGCTTCTACAGCTTCTCGCAAAGCAAACGCTACTGGGAACGGTTTCCTTAATACCGGTACGGCCCCTTCCTTGAGCTCCACTCGGGCCATGATTTTCGTGCAGTGTCCCAGTCCTGGCTCGAAGATGCTTGCATACTTCTTTAGTACTTCTCGCAACGTCTGCTGAGTGGTCACTTGCTTCACTACGGCCTTTGGACGAAGCAGGGACACCAACGACGTCGTATCGAAGTTGAAGCGCGGAGACAGTGGCTGGTCTTTCTGCGATTCGAAGCAAAAGTTGTCTCTTCTGTCCAGCACACTGAACAGGCAAACGTGCTTCCCCTTTCAAAACCAGTTCATGGCCTGTATAGCTTTTCAGTCGCACCGATGGAGGGGAGAGAGCGGGCATCCCGATTCTTTCCCTCGACTTCATATTCATGATTGTTACAGCCGCTCCTGTGTCCAAGTCCATGGATACCAGTTGGCCATTTACCATTAACTTGACAGCGAAAGAGTCAGTGGTAGGCAATCTATGATCGTGCAGATATGCTACGCTTGTTACCGTCCCGATGAACACTGGTCTAGCAGTTTTGCGTTTTCCTCTAGGCGGTCTTCCAGTCTTGCTCTACCTGCCTGACGGTGACTTGCAACACATTCTTGCCAGATGTCCCACGATTCCGCAGTTAAAGCAAGTCGCCTTCTTGAAGACACAGTTGCTTTGAAAATGTCCTACTTTTCTACAGCATGAACACTTCCGCTTCATGGTAGCAATTTGGTCTGAGCAATACTCTTTCTGGGACACCCTGCAAATTCCCGTCTCTTTGACAGCACTTTTGTCTTGAGAGCTACGGACTTCTTCATCGATTCGTACGAAGGTAACTGCCTCTTCCAAGGTGACATCCTTTCCCCTGGCCAACAGTTTCCTCTTACAATGTTCACTGGACATACCATTCACGAATTGGACGACCAAGGCTGCTTCCAAATTGAAGTTGTCGAAATCATAATTCGCTGCCGCATGCTTCAGTTTGTTAGCAAACTCCATTGCTGTCTGATGCTCCTCCTGGCGCACCTTAAAAAAGTTTGCTCTTTCCCTCATCAGAAGCACCTGATTGCCATATAGCTTCGCCATCTTTGCCGTAGCTTCTTCATAAGAAAAATCAAACGGTGTCTTTGGCAAACATGCTCGGCGCAACTCCTCAAAACATGTAGGTACCAAGGAAGTTAACAAATAACTTCTCTTGAAGTTATCATCTGTCACGTAGTTGATCTCCAGATGGGCACAAAATTGCAGGAGCCACGCCTCCCATGTGTCCTCCTTCGGGTGGAAAGCTCTGTACGGGGCAATAGGTTTCCGTTCCGTGGTCATGCTCTCTGAAGAGATGTTCGACATAACTGAGTTCTACTCGTCGCCAATTGTTACAGGGTCATCTACGCAGCCGCTGCCGTCCAAAACGTTTATTGATCGTCAACTAAATATGCGCAAGATGTTACAATGCGATCTTCAAAGTGCCATACTACAATAGGAACGTAACAGTTCGTCTTGACGACCTTGATTACGTCTTGGACATGGACACCTGGAGGAGCCATAGCCGAGTCTTCTGGGTTCTTTCGCCCGGGTGCCAACAATCTAGCCGCTGGCTCCTTCTTGAACGGTAGGGCATGTGGGCCACGACCTCCTTACCCTCGCTTCCCTGGGCCAGAGTGCCTGCGGGTCTCACTGGGTGGCTATCCCGATCACGCCAAGAATTCAGAGCATTCCTATTCCTCGCTGGTCGGGCGGACCTCATGATGCCGTTCCCCGTGGGACATTCCCTGGCGAAATGGTTGGCTCCACCACATGCGTAGCACCGCACTGCCTGGTTACGGCTTGCTACCCTACGAACGGATGCCTGTACGTTGGCCGGCAGGTCTGTGTCCCTTTCACAAACGGCGATATCCGCTTTGTTTGGCAGGAAGTTGTGATAGAAATTCAATAGTCCCAAGGACGCTTAAGGTTCTTGCTTGTTCCTTGACAACTGGAAATTTCGGATCGTCATCAATCTTCAATATATCGTTGACGGACGGAATTTTGTAGAGATCTTTTCGAAGCGCCTTGTTCACGGTGCATTTGTAGTCACCACGAATTCGTAGGTCACCATTTGGTTTAAGTATCGTAACAATTGGGAGAGGTTGCCCATATATCGTGCAGTAATGCTCGAGGCAGCTTTGCGCCAGTGCACTATGCACAACATCCACACCAAGGAGCATGATCGTCTCATCTCTGCTGGCCAAGGTCGAGACATCATACCTTTGCGATGCGCATAGGTCGAGCGCTATCTCGAATTCTCGCTTGAACGTCTCAGGCACATTAGCAGCTAGTCTCTGGCATGCATGGTGAAACCTAAGTGCCTCATCGACTTCAAGGAGAACTCCAACCCTGCCAATCAGGCTACAGTTTGCCAGATCCCAGCGGTAGTAGTGAACCCGGCTGCCAATGTGGCCCATATTGACCGACATGTCGAGTAAGGTGACTGTGCGAAGGTAGCAAACAAAGTCAATGTAATCAATCAGGGTAGACTCGTGATCAAGTCTGCAGCTGGCACCATGCATAGAAACCGCAGCGCATAAGGTAGCATTCGGGAAGCACGCAACTGGGTGGGTGAGCTTGGAAAGCATAGGGCTCAGTCTCTTAGGGGCGGCTTCGATATCAACCCGGACTTGCACTACTGGGATTATTTTGACCTCTGTGAGACCATAAGAGGCGCAGAACAAGACCCAAAAGACCTCATCACAAGCGCCATGGGCGCTCAGGTAACATGCAATTGCCGCGGCCTTAACAATGCGAGGGTTAAGCGCAGAGACAGTGGTCAAGTCTTTCGCCCATGTGTGTATGAATGAATGGGGCAAACTGACTTGCTAGCAAGGTATCTCCCACGTAGAGTAATGCCATCATACAAACTGTGGTACATACCCTCTTTGCCTTCGTCATTTGGCGGGGCAGTAGGCTCAACCCAGGACACGGTGGCAACGGCAGAGTCGCTACCTTCCTGGATCGTCAGGATATCGTAAGTGCTCGGTAAGGTATGGCTATACACGTGAATGCCAATCTTGGAGAATTGCAACTCTCGGGCACTGGCTGCAAGGATCGTATGCGGATCTGTCATAAGCATATCGTGCGCGACCTGCACTTCCTTCCAGTTGAAATTCCGGTTTCAAAAGGCATACTGCACGCACTTCCGATCCGCTGCCCAAACCAGCTTGGATAACCGAATTCTGCCGCCAATCCCAAGGAGGCATGTGATTAGTTCGTTACGCTCGGCACGATCGACTAGTGCATGCACCACCGAAGGAGGGAGCAATTCAGAGAGAGAACATTGAGTACCGACGCATCTACGCGCAATCCCTTCATGACTTCAGAAAGAATGAAGTTGTAGTCACCGCTAAAGTTTGAACTAAGAGCATCTTTGAAGACTGGGCTCTTAGTAAACCTTGACTGGCGAAGCTTGTTGTTGTGTGCAATGACCGATGCGCGGGTTGGGATGTCGAAAGAGACATGCATAGGATTGGAAATATTAATAACTGTCCATATATTGACATTGGCCAAATCTCTCGTCTTCATAGAGCACGCAGCTGCCATAAACGCCCTGCCCACCTGGGCGCTGGGATTAGCACGGTACAGTTTGACCGCTAAGGCGCAAAAGGCCGATAACGGATCGCGCCGAATACCGGTCAACCAATGGGCGATGGTTGGAAATGCCAAGCCGCCCAAATCGAGCGGCATAAGAGCTCCGACAAGCAGCGGTTCCTTGGTCCACTTGCAATTTCTTTCAAGGCGAGGGAGAAGAAACAGGAACCCTTTCAGGGCACAATAGTGATATGTAATGATAGGATCAGCTCCGCGGCTCACTGCGCAACGGCCGGTGCTGGACACATGCTCGTCGCTGCCGACGTACCGGCGCCTATGCTCATGCGAGATCTTTGAAAAGACCATCATTGCAGTAAGGACTTCGGATTTTCCATCGTAGATCCTGTTCAGGAAGACACATTTATCTGTTGAATAAAGCGTTTTGCTGATGTCGAGGATGAAGCCAAGCTGCTTGTAAGTATCCCTTACGTGGTCCAAGAACACATCTGCGGTCTGCTGCGCATCCACTAGTATACGGCTAATGTCCAACGGGACCGAGATAATGGCGTCATCAATTAGTGCGGCTGCCCGTGCTGCCTCTGACTTAGAAAGGATGTGCTTGCGCTTCGCTTCGTAAACACAAAAGTATAACATGTGTACGTGAAACACCGTATCCATGGTTCCGGTGAAACCTTGGAACATACCTTTGTTCCCGAGGGCTTCATGGAACACGCCGCGTTTAGAGATTAGCAGCTTAATTCGCGACCATAGCTCCGTAATGTCATATGCTTGACCGATTGCGCACGTTCTGAGAACGTAATGATGGTGCTCGAACATAGTTTCGCGCATTGCGTTCGGGCTCCATCCGGAAACATCAAGTGATATGATCAGGTTATATATATCCTTTGGTGGCCGAGACAATGGACACGATTCGTTTGGCCATGGAGTCTTCGGTCTTGCGAAGCATCGCCGCTGAGTGCAGATTGCACAGACCGTTGGCAGCCCGGTCAAATTCACTGGTAACTTCTCGGACAACGTCAAAGGCTGAGTATGTTGCGCGCGTCTTTCCAACGGGCTTCGTATTTCGGCTTTCGCGGCGAGCACCTGAGGTAGTTCGGCAGGGCATTCAGGCTGTAGAGCAGGAAGTGCCAACCAGCTTCTGACCTGTTTTGGATGAAACTTCTTGGTCAGAAGAGGAGCATGTATGAGCGCGTAGAGCAACTCATTATGGTCGACATAGGATATGTCGACGATACGGTTAGCAGTATAGTATTCGGCTGGATCGGCAAGAACGTGCGTGACGTCGCCGCACTCCCAGTGCCAGACGTCCTTGCTGCACTCGAATCGAAACTCATTCTCGATCCAGGTCTCGCCTAGGACAGGGGGCATGACGGGCACTCCGGAGAAGCACTTCTTGACCCAGAACTCTGTCATATGAATGGGTTTCCCCGCAGTTACAGGGATACGTCTTCTCTGCCTCATGTAATACGTTAAGTCAAAGGACTTTGAATAATTCATGAATTGGTCAAACACTTTTCGGTCGACGTAATTGCTGTCATTGAGTTTGGACAGAGTAGTGGCGAAGAGGCTGGTAACATCGCAGTCCGGCGCTGGGAGGAAGTGAAAGGCGTGTGCCAGGTCAATCCTGACCCGATCACTAACCTGTAGCCTGTTCAGTAGGTCATTATAGCTGTCTTCGAGGATCAGGTCGAGATCACCAACGAGCTGCTGGTGCCGGACAGAGGCGCCCAACTCGAGCGGCTCGCTGTGCGTATGGAAGTAATTGAGCAGGATGCCAAGGCATTGTTTCATATGCCGCGGCAAACCGACTGTTACCTAGTAAACTTGGACCTTCTTGACTATCCAGTCCACTATTTGTCCGAAGGCATAACATACTGTAGCCTAGAAGCTTGGGGGTCACCAACAACACGGTA
Source organism: Trichuris muris (assembly GCA_000612645.2). Classification (NCBI taxonomy): domain Eukaryota; kingdom Metazoa; phylum Nematoda; class Enoplea; order Trichinellida; family Trichuridae; genus Trichuris; species Trichuris muris. Next base: position 4,054,461 of record CBXJ02000361.1, read on the forward strand.
GGACGGTAGGTAACGTAGGACCATGCGTTGACGTAGTTAGGGACGCAAAGAACTATCTGATCCACAGCCGAATTATCGAAGATGTACCCAGTTTGGTCGTTGACCAGGAACAGCATGCCGAAGAACGTAAAACCGCTGAACCCCTCACAGCTTTTAAAGAACATTGCAGGCGAAACGGAGTAGTCATCGAGACTCAAGGCAGTAGCACCGTTGAGGAGCGAGCGATGAGCGCGATTAGTAGTTGGGAACCCGCCAAGGTTACGGAATTGTTCCACGACCTCGCTAAGTTGCATAGCCTTCACTAGCTGGCAGTTCCAACTATTGGGCCCTTGTATAACAGTTTGCTGGACAGGTTCCAATATCTCTTGTGCAACTAAACGGTTGAGTTCTTCTTCGATCCGTTGTTTAAACGCAAGTGTAACTCTTCTTGCCGTCATCTGAATAGGGACCACTGTGTCACCCGTGTACAGTTTTAGTGACGGACCATTGACAGTTGCTATTCTTCCAGAGAACAGTTCCGCACATTCTTCTGTTGAATTTTTGAGTTCTTGGAAGTCGAAGCGAGACAAGTAATAGTTGGACTCTACTAGACGAATAGCAGAACAAACACACAAAGGCAACGAAGCCAGACTACATTTATAGCGACGCAGGATGCCTCACCCAACAGGAGGAACAAGAAAAACTTGTTTCTTCCAGCTACTACTGCTGGGATCTGACGTCTTGCTAATACGCCGCAGCTCTATGGCGCCATATGGCTTGGCAGCTCGCACTAAATGGCGTATAGTTCCAGTATCTTCAATTAGCTTATCCGAATACCGGTTGATCGGCTAATAAACACCGCAAACGTGAATATTCAACGGCTCCAACCAATTTCTGCCAAGCAAGTTGCAACGATTAGCCTTAACTACTATGATCTGCAAAATACCGTTGAATGCTATGTATTCGACAGTAGCGTACGAGGCTCCCATTATTGAAACTGACTGTCCACGAGAATCTCTCAACGTGAGGGCAAATGGTATTAGTTCCATGTGACTGTCGGCGGAAAGTTGCTGATACGTTACTTCCGAAATTAACGTGAAAGCTGTTCTTGAATCCACTTCCATCTTCACAGGAATGCCGTTCATGTAGATCGTCATATCAAATGGAGTAAAACTTACATTGCTTGGGCGCATGTGATGTTGACGCACGATGAGTCAGCACTACCATGTTCGCGGCATTTGCTTGACTGAAGGGGTGTGCTTCTGCCTCGCTGTCACCGACTTCACTTGGACACGGCAGGCACGTTGAATATCGCTTGCAGAAATTGCATACAACTTCCTTGAATCCCGAGTCCGTTGACTGTGAAGACCACCGCATGCGTAACAAGGCGTTACTCTGGGCGCCGATCGAGATGCTTCCTCTTCAAAGCTATCTCGCTTTCTTGCAGATGGTTGCAACGACAGACGACTTGCACCTGTTGAGATGCCATCAGGTCGGACGAATGCATTGTTGGCACTTCGGCCGCGATCCAATGTTTTGTTGAACGCCAAGTCGCTAGTGCACAATAGCTGCCGTTGCAGATGTTCGATGCGCCGTCCGCCTACCAACTGTTCGCGTAGCTTCGATTGTCGCAAAAGTTGCAATGCTGAACCAAACGCCGCAAATCGGCAACGTGGGAAGCGATTTGCTCGCCCGGCTTTTGGAATTGGCGGTAAACCTCCGGTTTAGTGGCGCTCTGCTACCGCGAAAGCACCTACGATAACATATGGCTCTGGCTACAGTATACATACGCAGGTACGACTATGTTCGCTATCTTTGAGCCGATATACAACACTGACCAAGACCAAGAAGCCGCAGACCCAAAGGCAAAGGGCCTGCGGTCTTCACAAGGCAAGCAAACAGGGTTGCGAGAATGCGCAAGCGCTTGTCCTTCTCCCTCAAAATTTCAGGGCGCTACCCACCGCTCGAATGCGTGTGGATGGCCTGGAATGGATGGCATGCTCGTTGACATGGGCTGCACGAAGTGTATCGCCCACGAGCCCTGCTGCAAACGTTGGGAAAAGCAATTGGTCGGCATAAAAGCACTGAGTGGTGGAGCACTGCCAGGCCAAGCGGAGCACGTCAGTTCGACGCGAGCGTTTGGACGCGCGCGTTTCGACGCGGGGCGGTTCGACGTGGCGTCATAGGCTCAGTCGTCAGTCCTATCTCCACAAACGATTACTGCTCTTTCGCGGCCATTCTCCCTGTTTGACGGCTCATCTCCATGTACATGTCCTTGCTCCCACCTTTGGGTCTCTGCTCCATGTTTCTACATGGTCTCGAGTGAAAATTCCGCGGCTTAACTCCAACGTATAGGCCCTCCTATTCGATCACGATGCTTTCCCAATTGTCGTCTTTCTCCCCACCTAACGGCTCATCTCCGTGTGCATATCCTTGCTCCCACTTTCGTCTCTCCTCCATGTAACCACATGGAACCGCGTGCAATTTTTGTAAAGTAAAGTAAAGCCTACCTTGCCCGACAACGACGCTTATTTCCAGGCACTATGGCTTATCTCCAATCCTGTCGGTTTTACACCCTTTATTAGCCCTTTCTCCAATCTCAGTATTTCTGCTCCATGTTCATTGACGGAGCCGCGCGCAATGTCCAAGGAATAGGTGCAACTTGTACGGCCCCATATCTACTCGCAAGACTTGTTTGCGCGTTTTGCGGCCTTGTTCACATTTAATAGTCTATTAGATCCACCCAACCTGGATACTCTGCGCCATTTGCGTGCCTTGATCTTATCTTCTCTCGTATTCTCCCTGGGATAACAGAGCAGGGGCTGAATTTAAGCAGTTTTTGAGACGGTTTGACTACGTCGCTGGTCTACTATGGAGCACTTCGTGACCTTCACTAAACGGACGTGCAAGCAAAGGCTGATGAGAACAAATTGCAATTACATTGGACTACAGCAATTGTGTTGAGTGTTTGCAGCCAGTGTACCAACAATTTAGAATATTTTCATTATTCGTAAGAATTTCGTCTTCGTAACGGGTCGTTATTTCCGTGACAAAACGATTTCCAATGTAATTATAATTTGTACTCATCAGCCTTTGTTTGCACTTCCGTTCAGTGGAGGTCACGTAGTGCTCCATAGTAGACCAGCGACGTAGTCAAACCGTCTCAAAAACTGCTTAAATTCAGCCCCTGCTCTGTTATCCCAGGGAGAATACGAGAGAAGATAAGATCAAGGCACACAAATGGCGCAGAGTTTGGACAGTTTGGTGCGGCTCCGTCAATGAATATGGAGCAGAAATATTGAGATTGGAGAAAGGGAGCAGAGCACGAAAGTGGGAGCAAGGACATGCACACGGAGATGAGTCGTTAAATGGGGAGAAAGACGACAATTGGAAAAGCAACGTGATCGAATAGTATAGCCTATACGTTGGAGTTAAGCCGCAAAATTTTCACGCGAGACCATGAAGAAACATGGAGCAGAGACCCGAAGGTGGGAGCAAAAACATGTACACGGAGATGAGCCGTTAGGTTGGGAGAAAGATGACACAACTGGGAAAGAAGCAACGTGAACGAAGGTAGCCTATACGTTGGAGTTAAGTCGCGGAAGTTGGCGGTGGTTCCATGTGAAAACATGGAGCAGAGACCCGAAGGTGGGAGCAAGGACATGTACATGGAGGTGAGCCGTCAAATAGGGAGAACTGCTGTGAAAGGCGCGGTAATCGTTTGTGGAGACAGGCCTGATGGCTAAACCTGCGACGACACGTCGAACTGCCTACGCGTCGAAATGCTCGCGTCGAACTGACGTGTACACGACGGTATATCTAGTATACCTTTCTTCTCAGTTGAAGCATTTTGTTTGCATCCGTTTCGATATCACACGTGAGTTCATTGGCAAAGAAAGAAGTGTCGGAGTTATTCGGTAGAGTACTTGGCATGTGGTTTCGTTCCGTCTTCTCGTGACCAATTATTGCCCATGACTTTACTGTGCATGTGAGTTCATTTTCAAATGAGGGCATTGAAGCCTTCCAAAGTGAAGAAACATTTGATTAGCGCGCATCCGGAGTACAAAGACAAGTCTCTGGATTATTTTCTGAGTCTGAGTGATAGCTTCCACCAAAGGGGAACACTACCTCAAATTATAAGCCAGCGCTCACAGGAATTGGACAAGGGCACTGTTGCGTCATAAACTATTAGTAAACTTAGCGTACCAGCTGGAAATTCCCACAATGTCGGTGAGCCGCTCCTCCTGCCTTCAATGTCCATAATAATGTCCGACGTCATGAATTTGAATGCCAGGGATACCGTTCAGACAATTCCGTTGGGCAAATCCATCGTTTGCAGGAGAATAGATGAAATGGCCCGCGATACTGAAGATCAGTTGACTGCCTTACTTCAGTCGAAAAAATTGTCTTTGCAAATAGTTGAAACTACTTTGCAAGACAATGACGCTCTTCTAATGGCTTATGTCAGATTCTGGAATGCAAACGCGATGATGGAAGAAATGTTTGCCACGAAGATTTGGTCTGATACTAAGGGATTGACGATGTTTGAAAAAATTCGAAATTATTTTAATCAGAACAGCATTCTTTGCGCGACTGATGGCGCTGCTTCCATGGTAGGGCGGTACAGGGAATTCATAGCCCATCTGAAAACAGTCCTACCTTCCGTTTTCACTATCCATTGCATCATTAATAGAGTGCATGTGTTAAAGAAGTTAGGATCGCATTTAAACCGTTCCTTCTCGGTTGTCATTCAAGTTGTGAATTACATCAAATCCCACGCACTCCAGAATCGTCTTTTTCGGCAACTCTGTAAAGGAAATAACGAAGACTTCGGCACGCTGCTGTTACACACCGAAGTTAGGTGTGTGTCAAGAGGAAATTGTCTTCAGCGTTTTGTTTGTTGCACTATGAAAAACGATAGTTGCGTTCATGCCTGATAAGGAATACGAAGACAAACTCATTGACGCTAAAGCGGACGTACTCTATCTCACAGGCATTTTTGAGAACTTTAATTTTTTTAGACGAGGCGTTACAAGGCAGAGATAATAATCTAACGAACAGCAAGGTAGCGATCCTCTCTTTTCTCAAAAATCTCGACGTTTATTGACACAGCATATGTCGTCACGAATTTTTGCAATTACCAAACATGAAAACAATCGCAGAGAAAGTGAACGATGATTACCACCTGTTTTACGTGAATCACCTGAAGCATATTCAAAGGGACACGGAAAAAAGATTTCATGACCTGTTGAATTTGAATATCCCTGATTGGATTGTAGATCCATTTGGAGTATCGGCCGTTGAAGTCGAGACAGAAATTCAAGAGAGTTTGATTGACCTTCAAAGTGTCACAACTGCACATCGCTAATTTGATCACTACGGAAAAGATTTTTAGGTGAAGAATGGTCTGCCAAACAAATGCCAAGCATTGTGGGAAAAGGTGCAAACTTTTTTCGCAGCGTTTCCCTCTACGTACTTAGCCGAGTGTGGGTTTAGTGAGGGAGTTGCCTTAACAAGATCAAGAAACAGAATGGATGTCGCGGCCAGAGGCGACCTGCTACTGTCATTGTCCAACTTGAAGCCAGACATCATGGAATTTGGAAAGAAGTGTCAACCCCAAGGACCTCATTAGTTGTTTTTGTGTACCCTTTTCATGGTTCTCTCACTTTGTCGAGATGCTTAGCTTCATGGCTTTCATCAGTAAATAATTTGATGAGTGCATATTCTCACTGTATCAGTGCACTAACTTGATCCTAGCAGTTTGTCGTTGGAAGCTGATTGGCTGCTACACAAAAACGCAAGAATTAATTGAGCAATAGGAAAAGAGGGCCTTGGCACCTGAGGACAGCTTCCAGGGGGGCAGCGCAGAGAAGGCTGAGAATGGCAGCACTATTCCTACCTGCGAGGCAGCGCTGCCCAGTTTGGGGGCATAGCCTACGGTCGCAACAGCGCAATGCAGTCGCAGAAATTGGCAGCATCGGACCAAACAGGAGCAAAGCTTTGCAGTTGAGCAGTACATCCTGGCAAGTGGGAGTAGCGCCTCAAAATTTGGTCCATTCAGCGGCAACTTGGAGCAGAGTCGCGCCACTGGGCTACATATCCCCACAGGTTGACTGCATTGCTTCGCAGGTGGGAGCAGTGTCACCAAATTTCTAAACCACAAGTTGAATCAAGGTCCTGCAACTGGGCGGTAAGCCTCTCAAATGAGGCATTGTATGTTCAGCGGCGGCAAAACGTGCCGCGATTAAATGTTGCGCACCCTAACGAATGTATTCACAGCATGCTTGGTCTTTGATCTAAGACACAAGTAACCGGCAGGTTACTGTGGTGCAGTATTGTTTTGCCGGTAACGGACAAACCTGATTGTTGTGAAGGGCATGGTTTTGTTTGCGAGCACTTAGAAAGCAATGCACGCGTCAATGATTCTTCTTCTTCTCTCAGACAATGACTTTTTTGTTAAACACAGTCTGAAACAGCATGTGTCCTTTCACTAGTCAAAACAATCATGATCGTCCAGGATGGCTTCTAATTCAAACTTCCAATGCGAACGGTCTTCAGCATTCAGTCGAATCAGACTTCTATTCATTTCGATGCTGTATTTACAGTAGCAGTACTCCATCCAATTTGCATATGTTCAGTACTTTCGTTGATAAAGTTTCGGTCCTCAAAAAATGACAGTTCAAGATGCAGTCTTCAATGAATACGCTGTAGAACGTCTGGAACTAGCAGCCGGAATGAAGTTATGCTGGGATCATAATCTGTTGGAACTTAGTAAACACTGCGATGGGAATATGATTAAGAGTCATTTACCCAACATCAACAGCAAGCATATCACACACAGGAAAAACGTACACACATGCTACATTTCGCCGGCCTATATATACATGGACTATCACAATATGAAACTGAAACCCGTGAGAAATCCATTATTCAACTACATGTTCATAGTTCAAAAGTTAACGAAACCGCCCACCAGGTTAACCCAGCATACAACATTCTTCTTGAGTCCAATTTTATGCATAGCATACGTAGGCGGACCAAAAGGTTCCGGGAAAGTGCAGGCAAACATTTACAAGAAAATCAAAGTCTTTTCCAACATACCTTCCATCCAGGCGTAAGCATTTCTGAACGCCGTGTTTCCACATCTGCAGCCTTTCTCTTTAGAATCCTGGACGCCTACAAACTGCATCGTTCTCCAAAACCGCTTTGGTCCACCCACGCAGGTAGAATACATTGAATTCAACGAACGCCACTTGCAACATTTACTTCTGTCACCACCGTGGTGAAAGGGAGGTACAAATTTGCCGTAAGCAACATGTTCAACCACAGCTTCTGACCGTTCAGGAAGATCGAATACCGTTGAATACTTGGTGGCCGAATGAGAATAAAACACTTAATACAACGAAGGGCAACAAAAACAGGCAACAACAGTCGCAGCAGTTTCAGGCTTTGTTGGCTTCAATTCGATGTACAAGAACGGATACACCAAGAGATCGTACAAATTGGGTACTTGACGCAAACTCCAGTTAAGCTCAATGCTGTCATATACCAACCGGCGGCAATCTCAACAGTCCGTGCGATTTTGGAATATGGAATATTTTGGAATATGCCAACATGTTTTGGCATGTCCGCTGCATTAAACTCTAATTTCCGACGACTTCGCGCCTGAACTTTTGGCCTTTGACGTTTCGTCATCCTGCACGTAATTTGACGGACTCCGACGAGCAGCGGCTCCGCTTAAAGATTCGTGCAACTGAATCGCTTCGGTAAATGAAAAAGGCTTCCCCAACGCAGCCTTTTCGCTCCCGCCGGCCGAACCCGCTGCATCCTCTAGCAGTAGAGCTTTTAAACTGGGAGACGTGTCTACAGGCTCCTCCGAGGGCGAGTGAACAGCTTCAATAGGGCGTCTACGCGTAAAGCTCACTTGAGCGTCATTATCCAAGTCCAAGCAAATAGTACCCTTCGCCCCACTGACCGCCTCCCTTAAAAGTGACCTGTAAGCCTCGCTTCCCGGGGAAGGCGGATATTCGTAAACGATTCCCGCTTCCTGGAGACCGCCTTCCATGGCAGCGGATTTGTCAAACAAGTTGGACGTAGAAGTGTTCACTGCATTTAAATCTTTCAGATCTTTCGTTGAAATGGAGTCCATGTCGTTTGCAGCAGTCAGATCGACCGAAATTTCTGGCGAACAAACAGACGGCATACATTCGGTTCCAACCGACGAACTGTCTCGGCCTTTCACCATCTGAAACAAATAACCAAACGATGGTATACTTATGCGCTAAGAGCAAATCTTCAAGCATACACTGTGCATCTGTTTTGAGAAACGGCAGCTAAGCTGAAATTATTGGTTAATCAAGGTTATTAACACCAAGGTTGATGGTTAATACAAGAAATCGAGGAACTATACCACAGTAAGGCTTCATGATGGAAAGCGTATTACCAAAACTGAAGCTCATTCCATTATAGATGTGTCACTTAAGGTACAAATTCGCACGGAGGGTGACAAATGCAAAAAGGGCGGTGAAGCGATAAGGCGCTATCACCCCCTTCGGGGATGACGGACACAACTAGTGAATGGTGCTGCGAACCGAATGGTGAACCAAGCGACGGTAAACAGCAAGGTGGGTCTGCGAACAGTACCTCCTCCCCACTTCATGTTTCTCGCCAATTTTTCCGGTGATAAACTATGGTGCTGACAGGGAGGAGTGATGACGAGCTCAGAGATCGAACAGAGGAAATGATGACGATGACGACTGCGAATTTCTGACTTAGAGAAAGAGACGCTCGGATCGGTAAATTATGGAGCATAAACCAACATGCGGAGTTTGCTTCAGAATCTCACCTTGGTATACGTCGCGCTGGCATTGCTCTTACTTGGCTGCTTTTCAATAACCACGTAATTTTGGCCACTGCTTAAAGCTCTGCTCGGCGCTGCTTTGTTTGGCGAGGAGAAGCCATTCAGGAGTTTCTCGCGCACTTCCGCTTGCACAATGACACCTTTCCGTGAACCCCGAAGTGGAAAGCTAAACTGACGCGCGTAAAAGCTTGTAACCCCGCAGCGTTTCCGTACGTTGGATAGGAGCTTGCGCACAAAACTTGCGAAACATTCGAGCACCAACCGTTGGTGAACGGATTGACACCGTTCCTGAACTTGCCGGTAACCTGAAAACCAAAACGGACTACCGGTTAATGCTGGCCGAGCGGAGCGTAAAGGCAAACTTGTTCGTTAGTTGTGCGACCGCGAGACACAAGCGTGAGGTGAAAGCCTGTGAGGCCAACGACGGGAAAAAACATGAGACCGCAAACCACCATCACTACCATTGTGGCGATATTCTCTTTGGTCAGCAGGCTATCCCTGCAATCAGTCACGACGGTCGATTTGAACACACTACGGCAAAGCCTTTTACCTTGCGTTGAGAGCGCATAAGAGGCACAGGAAAAATACCATAACAATATGCACTGTTAGGGTAACCAGGAAGAAGAAAAAGTACCGATAGTTCCTGCGTCCTATACAATTGTTTACCCAGGGACAATGATGATCAAAATTCTAAATTAGAACAACACCAACTCAATAACTGATTTGGTAATACTCTGCACTTGTGAATTTTAAAGTCGTGCATAAAACCGGTTTCTTCAAATAATGAAGGAACTCAAAGAAAGCTAGGAGAGAAGCGACTTACTTCGATGCAATGGTCGCAAATTGAGCAGTGAGAGCAGCGTGGTGGGCGGTATATGTGGCACGTAACGCACCACTTCATGCGGAAAGCTATTCCATTAATTTCAATAGTTTTGTACAAAGGAGATCGAAAGTCGTCTTCTTCTTCTGCCACAGTTGCTAAACAATAATGTTACGTTTCTACGAAAGGAATCTTAGTCGACAAGGCAAGGCTCCATGAGCCGCCTTCAAAGAGAACAACGAAGCTTGCAGGCAAAGGTCAAAACAAACAGCCTATAACACTACAGGAGGATAAAACCTTGGTAAATCTTGAAAATTTTTTCCATTCTTTTCTTCATACTTGGTAAATCTTTAAAAAATAAATTACCAACTTATTCTGAACGCACCGACATGGTATGTCGCTGAACACGTCCTCGCACATGCACTCAAACATTAGAATCCCGGAGATTTCGAAGCCTACTATCGCTCTACTGTTACAAACAATAAAACAACAGCTGTACGGATAAAATTCACAAGTTATTATATAAACTGTTTTTCAATTCCTGGCCATTGGAATCGTTGCGATTGTTTATTCCAAAGCGAAACTTCCTAGACTTATCTTAGCCGGTTTCCAGTGGCAAAAAATATTCGACTGCACTACAAAGTCATTAACGCGAACAATCGCTCATGCTAATCACTTGGCCATCCTGTCGAACAGCTTTCCCCGTTGCAGGCAGAACAGAAGAAGTTACAAAAGTGTCGGTTCGACATAAGGAAATACGCACAATAATATCAGTCATTAGAAATTAAAAAATGTACCACTTCGTCATTGTTAGAAAGCATTCTATATTCAAGAAATTCCATTTCTATTGCTACTGTCGACTACTGTATCTCTGTTCAGAATTCTTAGTGACAGCGAACGCATTAAACGCTTCTTACCGGCAAATGATAACAAAGAAAGCATAATCAAACGAAACTTATTAAATAATCACGGACTTCTAACGGGTTAAGGTTTCATTCAGTGGAATTACGGCACGTCTACAAGTTCAACGGTACTATTAATGTATTATTACTATGAATGCCTTCCACTAATCCGGCATCATCGGAATTTGGGTGCTGGATTAGTGAACTTATCGGATTATTGGTCTTCTGATCAAAACTTATACTTTTATAAACAGCTAACTGAATCGTAACGGTTCTCTTCTGATGGAGCGATGTGTCATTATGAAAATGAACGGTTGGACACCCGTTGGTTGCCCGTACAGTGTTGCCTGCAAAATAAGTCTTGAAACGTTACCTAATTACTGATTGACAAAATTTGTTAGAGGATAATAATAAAGACACATGAAGGAACGGAAAGCCCATTTCTCAGAGCTTTCGGAGCGTACTTGTTCCGTTGCCAGTATCAGCTTCACGACCGCATGGCTGATGACGGAACAAGCACGTTTCGAAAGTTTCGAGAAATCAACTTTCCGTACTTTCATGTGTTCCCTAATACATTTCACCAAACAGTCAATGATTAGGTGACACTCCAAGGCACACTTATAGGCAACATTGTACGGCAACTACCCGCTGTTCGACAGTTCATTTTCACAACAGTAAATTGCCTCATCTTACTTCTGTAACACCAAGAAAGTCATTAAAAGTTGGTTCATAAAGGCACTAGAAATCCTAAACGCAGTGAAAGTTAACCTAAATAAATAACAGATTCATAGGTGCAGCAGTTTTGTTGACAAAGGTTAGAAAGTTCATGACCTTTGTTCCCAAAGTAAATACATGTTGTGTAAACATGAATCAAGTTGCACATCAGCAAGTCGAGTCCGCCAGGATCAGCAACCATCTGGAGAGGTGACTTGCATGTCATTTATTGGCGATGATAATGAGGAAACATATTTGAATAAGCAGAAGTTGATCGCACCGTATTTTCAAATGTTTGCCCTCTGATTCCATAATTTTTGGTTGCTTTTTTGAATATCCTATAAGCTTACCTGCTTAATGTATTTCGCGTATCTTTAATCAGCATAGCCTGCATGTCATAAACGTATACTATTTCAGGGGCGAGGACGCCCATGCATTTGCTCGGCGAAAATTGTCCGAACTATCCAGCTACCGAATTAGTGACAGTCAACAGTACTACACAACGTTGATAACGAAATCAACTTGTTCCCACAGCTCCGATTATTTCGTACATTTAGAATGGATTGCTTTGTTAGCACTCGCCTGAATTCCCACTTGGTAGAACTCTTGTTGTTTCATTACAGGTTTACTGAGCAGTAGCGATGGGATGCAAGCAATTTCATAAAAAACAAGCAAACTTCCTCTGCTCCATTACAAGGGACTCCATTCTAACAGCTACGCATAAAATTAATAATACAAAGTTCGTGCTGACTAACCTGGAGGGATAATGCCTGGATCTACAATGGTGGACATAATAAAGTTCGCCACTGTTGCGGTACAGATGAACATTTCAACCACCACAACGATCACGCCAGTCCAACTGAACAGCCGCACAACCGTTGGAGTTCTATATTAAACAAAGATTATGTAGCAATGGTATTCCTCTATGGAAGATGATAATGCTTACTTTAAAACACCTAATGATGAAAGAGCTTAAGGTCGAAGTAAGCAGTTACTGCAGCGCATAATAGCTACCACCAGATTGGATAAAAGCACAACGACTGCTTTAATAATCCGTAACTAAGCTTTGGGTAGTTTCCAATTGGAAATTCACTTATTTTTAAAGCTTAAGACAAACGAGCTGCTGTTATGCTAACCCCTGCCTTTTTTCAAGGAAAAGAACGCATTGATACTGTACACATTTCACTGATGCATAAATGTACATATACATAACTTTCGGGTCGAACCTTGACATGCTATTTGCGCGCGTTTGTTCTTGCGAAGTCAGCCGTGGGTTCCGCAAGCTCCTCAGTTCAATCCACTAAGGCGGACATCACCTATCAAGTCGAACTTTGACTTGTCCAGCATCTGCTGTCCGACCAGTCACTCATCCAGAGGTACAATCAGGCCTGCTGACTTATTTGAGGGGTTGCTTGCACTTCCGCATGATTGACTGGTCGGTCGGCAGAAGCTGGACAAGTCAAGGTTCGACTTGAGTGTCCGCCTTAGTGGACTGAACGAGGGGTGACTACACCGAAACAAATACGTGCAAATGACGGGTCAAAGTTCGATACGACAGTTACGCATATGCATATTTTTACATCAATAAAAGATATACAAATCAACGGACTTTTTCGCGAAAAAAGGAAACCTTTACATCACATGTTACAAAGAATTGGCTGTGCTAAATATTTCATTAATTTGTAGCTTAGGAAAAGTCCAGTACTCACGAATATTAATAATACTCTGCCTGTATTTCTCACTAGGAAAACGCAACACTGAAAATCCGCTCTATCAGTCACATACTGCAACACATAAATGTTAGAAACAGCAATATGGCACGTTTCTTTGGCACAGTCATACTTGGACAAAAGTGAAAAGAGTACCTATTGCTAACCGAAAAGCATTGAAGGAACAGAAAAATACGTTCCCCACTTTTCTCTAATATTCTTCATGTTTTAAAGAGAACCTTTGAGAAGTATTTTAAGCAAATATTAGAACAGTGATTATTCTAATTTGATTATCAATTAGCAATAGAACAACACGTCACGCAAAAGCACCCGAAGAATGCAAACTCCACAGGAAATAACAAGGAAATATTAATACTTCAGCCACCTGTGTGTCAGTTCGTCACAACAGACCGCAAGGTTACTTACACCATGTAGTAAAACACACCGGTTGTGACGAGAAGCATAAGCCATGCTACAATTGCTGGCAAATAGCGAGTAGGTTTGAATGCAACCATCCGAAAACAGATGTCCCTTCGAAGGTTGAATGCACGAACTTCGTAAAAATTGCTTTCACTAACTACATAAGCCCAGATTTAGGAAATCGCTAAAACACAGTATTAAAATCCAAACATTGCAAACAGACATGAAGTTATTTTGCCTACCAAATGAAGAACACGACGCACCTGCGCCATCTCCACCATCCACCGGAACTGTCGCCCCATTTCGGTAACCTGAGGAGAGGTAAAATACAGTTTACGACGAAGCAGAACCAAAGCCAAAGTGTTGGCGCAAAAGGATGGTTAACTATTAAGCGCAAAGACTGTGGTCACACAATTACAAAACGAAATATGAAATACGACACACACACGTATTAAAACGTCGAGCAATTTTACAGCGCGATGCAAAATACCTTCACAAACAGCGAAAGAAAAAAGTCCAATTACGACTGCAGCTAAACTGGAGGGAAAGAGGTTGAGCAAAAGAAATCAATACTGTACACCATTGCATCACAAAATCTTTACGACTTTATATTCGCTAAAAACTGGCGGCTTAATCTAACGAAAGTTAGCTACAGGAAAAGCCTGGCACAAAATCGAATGAACTAATTCGAACAGGACCTTTACGAATTCTTGAAGGTCCGTCGTCGTTAAGAAACTGCACCGAATCACGAGCATGATGGTGGTTCGCCGCTGCGCTCAACTCTGGAAGAAACGCGCAAGCACCCAGTCAACTGAAAGCCTTACAAAAACGGAGAAACCGGTATTTGTAAAATTAAACCGCATTTTAAACCGTACGAGATTGCTTGAGTGGCCAAAGCAAAGAATATATGCCTGAGTGAAATACTTAAAACAAGATAAACACGCCTTATCACGAAAAGGTGAAAAGATAGATAGCACGAAAGGCAAATTAATAACAGTAAGCCGCTAAACCCACTCAGGTTTGACTCAGCGTACCTACTCATCACAGTTTTGACTAAAGAAGTAGCATTGTGACAATTAGCAGTTTCCTGCAGCTCTAAGAAAAATTCTTTCAAGACTATTTATATCTAAGCAAAGTTTGCAATATTTCCATTGACAGTGCGCGGATACACTTTACGCTAAGGCAAGCAGGGTGCGGCCGGTGACTGTGCGCAAGTAGAAGCACAGTATAATATCAAACATTTAGTCTATTCTGTGTGTTCACAGTAAACGTCAACACAACGGGGCAGTGCAGTACAGTGAAATCACGCGATTTGGCAACTGCTTTTCCACGGAGATATAATCGTTCAATGTAAGTTCACATGTTCCATTCCTTTCGCGGATGCATATTTTCATTTTTCTGCAAATTTCTCTCGAATTTTAAGTCACCCAAGCTTGAGAAGCACTTCCTTTGTGCGTCCCTCCTTAAGCATAGGTGACCGATACTACAGCAGGGAATAAAGCTGGGACTGACTGTACTGCGAGGATGTATTTTTCGATAAACGTTGCCCTCACGTTCGTTCATATTTATTATTTTACAAGTTATGCAGGTTACAGCCCTAGCTAGCTTTGCATAATAAAAAGATGAGAAACGACAGTGCTTGACTTGTTAGAACAACTATTTTTTACACTTATGTGTTGCCACAGTCGCACGTATGCAACTTATTAGAAGTAGCAGCCGGTATTGCACAATTATAAAAATACTTTATCTCTTTTTGCACTTTTTGCTCGGAATACAGAATAGCTTGCAATAAATGCTAATACGTCGATAGCGCCACAATGATGAACTGGCGGACGAGCTACGTGTTAGAAACCTAATATTCCCAATGCATACCTTTGGCCTGATTTACTATGCCATTGAAGTTGACAAACGTGAAATTGGTCTTATTGCTAATCTATTTTTCATAGCTAAGGACTATGTATGAAAGAGTGAAGCATTTAATTTCCCTGTCCTAGTTGCTGATGTTCTCTTTTTGTAATCTAGATGCATGCCTACTTGTGTCTGTCATAGTGGTTTCATGGTTTGGAAGAGTAGATTGGCGGTTCTCTCAACTTTCACTGCCATATTGTACTCTTCATTTTCTTATGCCGGTGACCCTACGATATCAGTTGTCGATCCTCACAAATATAGCTTGGCCAAAGAACGCAGGTGATAACGCGAACTTACGTATTGATTTGATGTTAAGTCGCCCATTTGTCTTAGGTATCTTTTATACGAGGTGAACCCTGGAGAAGGGTTTAATTTACGGCGTGATGTGTACATGCGGATAGCGGAAGTGGTTCGCCACCTTCGCAAACGCGGGCACAATTTCATACTAGTCTTACCGCCATGGGGTGCCTCAATTCATTGGCAATCGTCGGAACTGGGATTTCAAGAAAAAATACCGTGGAAACTGTGGTTCGATCTAAGTTCTTTGAACAAATTCGTACCAGTTATTGAGTTGGACCAATTCCTGCAAGGTATCTTGACCTCGGTGCTCGCAAGGTAACTATTGCGCTGTTGTTCTTCTTCTTCAGAAACTGGAAGTACAGCAGTCGATACACTCTTCTTTCTCCAACAGTTTTCCGAAGGGTGGACCCATTGGTCCGAAAAGTACGAGCATCGGCCGTGCATAAAGCACTATTACTACGAAGAGACACCAGGCCACTGGAAATTTTGGTTCTGGGGATACGATGATATTTACGCGCGAAACGTATCCTGCGTTTCTTTCCAAGGCTATTCCAGAACAGCCGTACAACTGGTCCTTTCGACTGACCCGAAGAATATACGGTGTATTCCTTTTCGCTTTTGTTACAAGTTATCAACTTACTAAGCCCATTCCAGTTCTGTGATGATCGATCGAGCGGAGGTGATGCTTCATGACCATTTTGGCAACAAGGAGTACTGGGACGTAAGTAAAGTTTCTGTGCTGACGATTTGTGCAAGATTTATAGGAACTGAAGCGCGATGCATGAAAGGTTCTCAACTTCTCCGTTTTCTTTCGCTAACGTTTTTCCGTGTAGGAGCGCGGACGGTCAAATCGTTTTCCTAACTTTCTAAAATTTCTATTCCAGTGCCGAAAAAGTATGCGATACTCCCCTGAACTGAGAGCGGTCGCCGACGAATATCGTGCCAAAGAGTTGAATTCAAACGACATTTCCGACCGCACTTCGATTCACGAAGATTGGACAAAAATGAAAGTTAATCCCTTTAATTTTCTGTTTGGCGCACGTTCAGGATTTATCCACTCTCAATTACTGCATAATTAGCAGCTCCCTTGAAATTTACGGTCTGAGTATTCTGTTTAATACACTATTATTCGAACAAATCGAACATTAGTGGCGACGTAGCTTTCGGGGCTATCCGGCTTCGTCTTCAGCGTTTTGTAGCGTGTTTGTGTTTCGGAATCGTTCAGGTCTGATGAGTTTACAGCAGTTTGTTCTCTGTATTAAACTCGTGCATATATCACTTACAAGTGTCCCTATATCTGTATTTAAACAACTGTTATGTCTTATGTATAATGCTTCTTTGATTTTTCTAAGTCTATGGTGTTTCTCTGTGCATAATCGTGTAGCATTGAAACATCCTCTACATTGTGCGGTATGTTCTACCACTGCTGAATTTTGAATTAACCTCTCCGTTACTAGTTGTGCGTCTAGTGATGGTGGTCTTCCTCTTCTTCTGACATAACCGTTATTCTGCATTCTTTCTTTTGCGTTCTTGTATCTATTAATGTTCGATAGATGTTGTTTGAATCTGTCCATGATTGTGCGTCCAGTTTCACCGATGCAGAATAACGGTTATGTCCGAAGAAGAGGAAGACCACCATCATTAGATGCACAACTAGTAATGGAGAGGTTAATTCAAAATTCAGCAGTGGTAGAACATGCCACAGAATATAGCGGATGTTTCTATGCTACACGATTATGCACAGAGAAACACAATAGAGTTAGAAAAATCAAAGAAGCATTATACATAAGACATAACAGTTGTTTAAATAGAGATAAAGGGACATATGGACGAGTTTAATACAGAGAACAGACTGCTGTAAACTCATCAGACCTAAACGATTCCGAAACACAAACACGCCACAAAACGCTGAAGACGGAGCCGGATAGCTCCGAAAGCTACGTCGCCACTAATGTTCGATTTGTTCGAATAATAGTGTATTAAACAGGATACTCAGACCGTAAATTTCAAGGGAGAAATGAGAATAAATCCTGTTACAAATCCTGTATTTGCTTACATAATTAGCAGCTAGTGTAAAGGAATGGTGGGATCTGATCAGTTTCTTAGCTTTATTACTTATAAATATGCGATTATGCAGTGGGAACATTGCTTGTAATATGATTTCTTATTGTTCGAAGAGTACGGTTGTGCATCCGTTGAGTTCTGTCTACCGTTCCCTGTAAGAACACCGAAGCAACCAAGCCAATGGCTAGTTGGTTGGTTGTGTTAGTGGAAAACAGGCAAACAGTGAGCGTACGATCGTTTTATTTTCGTAGCTTTCGGAATCGACTGATTCCGTCGTCAGCGAGATGGTGAAAAGCGCAGATGTTTTCGCGAGAGGATATTGTATAGGCCCGACAAAGGGTCAGGTTGCGATCAGGAACCCCTATTGATCAGGAGGTGATGGCGCAACAGCCGCTTTGTCGAATTAAGCTGGTCCATACCTCACTGATCTCGACACCTTTGTCACGGTTAATCGCAGGGTTATGTCTGATGTAGAGGGCCTCTTTGATCTTATGAAGTTGGAAATGGCTCTCGCGACATAAAGTGGTAGGTACAAGATCAGCCTAACATTGAGAGAAATGCTCGACTACCGCTGAGCTTCTTAGCAGGTCTTCGATCACTTGTCGTGGTTGTTTGCTCTCTGGCCTGCCTCAGTGTGTGCATTGTGTGCCGTTAATCCGTTCTTTCGCATTTTTGTAACGGGTCACACCTGCCATATGTTCACGAAACCTGTGAAGTAAAGTGTTGCCCGTCTCTCATATGTTCACTGTTTGCCTGTTTTTCCACTAACACAACCAACCAACTAGCCATTGGTTAGGTTGCTACGGTGTTCTTACAGGGAACGGTAGATAGAACTCAACGAGTGCTCAACCGTACTCTTCCAACATGATCCACTGCCCCTTCAAAACCAGTCTTCAGTAATTTCTTATTAGATTTATTATTTTTGTTTATTATTCTACAGTTGTTCTATATTAATGGCGAATGTCGATCGTCGCTCCGTTGGCTGTATAAAGAAAATATCAATCACGTTTTCTACGATTAACTAGTCTGCTTGAATAGGTACATCCCGGACAAGCGAAAGGTGGGCCGTATATGGCAGTACATTTGCGTCGTAGGGACTTTGTTGCCCATCGACGAAATCAAACGCCAAGTATCCAAGGCGCAATTGACCAGATAGCCATAAAGGCGAAGGAAAATTCATTGGATGTTGTTTTCATTGCCACTGATGGTAACAAGGAGGGTTTGTTATAACGGATGATCGCCTGCGCAGCTTTTCGAATGCGAACTTTAGAAATTCGCTCTCTGTTCGACGGACTGATCGCCCTGGGTTTGGTTCCGAAACGTTTCGTTCCCAATCGGGAAACATTGCGCAAGTTTATGGACGGCGGAATTTCAATCATTGATCAATGGATATGCGCCCACGCACGGTTGGTTGTTTATTGCATTCAAGAAGCGGTAATCATCAGGCATGCTTTAGTTATTTTTTGGGTTCCTCCGAATCAACATTCACCTTACGAATTTTTGATGACCGTGAAATATTGGGCTTCGATTCTTCCACAACTTTCAACAGCTTTTGCGGTGTCGATGAGCTTGAGTGCGAGCAACCTGCTCGGTGGAAGTTGGTTCAATAATTTGATAGCCAAGCCGCATCTGAAGTATGAAACAAAGGTGCTAGCCTATCCAAAGTATCCGACTGTTAAGTTTTGGTTGCCTTGAAGGGTGACCGTTACTTCGTTTCTTGTTCAGCGCTGTCAGCCGTTTAAGGAGCTACTTAAGTTTTCAAAATTTCGTCCACTTTTGTTTCGTTAAATCCTTTTGCAGCGTTTTTCAGTTCGCAGTCACCTCACAGTCGAGTGAACGCCTTTTCTTATCAGTAGTCTTCCAAACAGCAAGATGTATTGTCATTCATTTTAGGGTTTGCATTTGTCGATTTCGGTAAGCGTCCGCCCAAGCGTTAGTATGATGCTTGCATAAAATTACGTTGCAGACAGTTCGCTTCATTAACAAGAACAGTAATCACGCAATTATGTCTGTGTATGCGCAAGCAATCAACGACCCTTAGTGCGAAGTGCGATCATGTAATGTTATGCGGTTGTGTAGCTTTCGTACCTGAAGTCATTTTATCTGTATTTTCTTCCACGAGTTATTACTAATAGCATTTATTGAAGGCAGGATGTCTTGTAACGGGTCCGTTAGTCATGTTGATCTTCAATACGGTGGTTGCCAGTTGGAGGTTTTTTGGTGTCTGAAATAAATCAAGAACACACGCCCTACCAACGGATGGATGGGCAGTTGTAAAGGAAACTCGAACACCTGTATAACCTCGAACTAGAACTACTCCCTAACTCGCTGAGGAAGGAACAAGGCAGTTCCGAAAGCTTCGAGGTTATATTGGTGTTCGAGTTTCCCTTGCAACTGCCCATCCATCCGTTGGTAGGGCGTGTTCTTGGTTTATTCCAGACACCAAAAAAGCGCCGATCTGCAACCACCGTATTGAAGATCAGCATAATAGCATTTATACTACTGATTATAGTAGAGACCAATGCTCCTCGAAGCAGCCAGTTAGCCATGAGTGAATGCTGTGTTTAAAATATAGATCAGTGTTGGGATCCCTTTCCCATTATTGAGCTTATGGAGATTGTTTCTTGATAAATATTTAGGTAGCGTTTAATATACGTTAATATTTTTGTTGAACATAGGCTCTGATAACGGGACATGAGAAATCCCAAAAGTCACGGATTATAAATAATCAATAATAACTATTGGGAGTTGTTAAAGGAGGTAACATTTATTATTTTCTCATGATTGAAACTGCCATAAATCAACCATGAAGAATGCAGGAAACAAAATGGATGATCGCTGCTAATAAAGCCTAAAATGAGTATATAAGGAAGTTCAGCCAAATCATGTCATGTTTTACCTGTTCTATTTATTCAAGAAGTGGTCGAGTTCATTGGATTATCCTTGGAATGCCACAGAAGTCAAAAGTGCCGCAGTACATATGTTAATGGAAATACCAACGTTCGGTTACTGCTGAGCAAAATGCACTTTTTTGTTTCAGGCAGATGCGATGCACAATATTGAGAGCACCACAGCCAGCATGAGTGCCGCATGTCGCCCAGCGCTATCGAAAGGGAAATTTTAGCAAGCTACCCTTTTTACTTTAAAATGATATGCAGGTTAGCTTAAAAGGCATGGTTGCAATTTCTCATAGAAAGGAAATTAAATTATCAGTCCACAGCTTGAGGCTTACAAAGTCAGCCTGTTTGATTATTAATAGTTTTAACTTAGTTTTTCCACTGCCGCGGTCATTCACAGGTGCATTTCTTTATTATTGGGAATTGGGAGGGATGACACTTGAGGGTCAGGGGCAGACACGAAAGTCGATGCCACTGCCTCAGTTGGTCGAGTGGAAGAGGCAGTGGTTCCAATGGCTTTCTGAGCAGATGACGAAAACATTGCGTTGAAAGACCCGAAAGGTCTCCCGCAAACTTATGATTACAACAGTAAAAAGTTGCGTACAATGAACAGGATATACCGTGTATTGAAAAATAGTTTCTTGAATAGCTCAATATATTTTCTCTCCTAACTAGCAAATGCTGAAGGAATCGTTGATATGGCAGTTACGAGCGGCTGAGTTATTTTACATGACTGGCCTTCTTGATTGGTTCTTTGTAACGGGGGCGAATAATGTTTGTTGTTGTTGTACACGGACTTTTTTCCGTTGAAAAACGCTTTATTCAAAAACAAAAAGCGGCAAAGCTTTCGGGTCCACACTGACATGTCATCAGCGCCAAAAAAAGAAAAGGGCAAGAAAGTGTGAATGAGTTCTGTAGGCACATACCGTGAATTCATTTTCGAGAAAGCGCTCATCCACTAAGCCGCAGGGGCAGGTACACCTTCAGTCAACCTTGACTGGGCAGCGTTAGCCTCGCCCCGTTGGTAAAGCTTCAGAGCGCAGTCTCTACGACAGTTCACGGCAGAGGTGCCGACACGGACACGGTTCCATTGTATTTTATGAAAAATGCCTCTTTGATTTTCCGTAATTCAAATCGTGTTTCGTTGCGTGGTTCAAACGGACCAGCGCATTGAGACGCATGTTCCACTATGGCTGATGATCTGATCGTTTGGTCCATAATTTTCTTTGGATCAAGCGATTGTGGGCAACCCCTATGTCTAACCTGTGTCCCATTCAGCCTTGCTTTGGCGTTATTATACCGGGTTATATTTGCCTTACGTTCATTGAATCTGTGACGTAGTGTGTTCCCCGTTTCACCAACGTATGAGGCTGAGCACCCACACTTAATTTTATACACGATGCCTTCTTTCTCCATAGGTGGTACTTTGGTCTTATCATTCCTGAGAAGAGATCTAAGGTTCCTCGTGATGTTTAAGAATACCTTAAAATTCATTCTCTTGCCCATCTTTTGAATTTCTTCTGATATGCCTTGGTAATAAGGTAAAACGAGGGTTAGGTTTTGTCTTGAAGTTGTAGTGTTGGAATTCACGTGATTGAGCCGCCGACTGATGATAGACGTTATAAGTTTCAGTGGGTAACCATTGGCAGATAAGCTTCTCACAATGTGTCCTAATTCTGCTTGTGAGAATTCCGGACTGCATATATTCAGCTCCCTGTCCACCATGCCCTTGACAATGCCACTGAATACTGATGGAGGGTGGTGAGAAGAAAAATACAGATATCGATCTAAATTGGTTGGTTTTCTGTAAACTGAGGTCTTCAGACGGGCATCCTCCTTTATGACCAAAATGTCTAAGAACGGAAGCTTATTGTTTGATTCTTTTTCGATGGTGAAGGAGATATGCTCCGGGAATAGACCGTTAAGATGCTCCAGGAATACATTTTCTTTTCCATTTTCTGTGATGGCAAAAATGTCATACAAGTATCGCCTAAAAATCTTCGGACAGAAGGTTTTCTCAATAGTGGAAAAGGCCAACTCTTCTAAGTTTTCCTTGAATACCTCCGATATGGTTGGCGACAGGCTGCTACCCATAGGGGCTCCTTTCAGTTGTGAGAAGAAATTTCCTTGAAACTGGAAATAGTTGGCTTCATGCATGCAGAAAAAGGCTAGTTTTTTGATATTATGCGGGTTTAACGTAGTTCTGTTCTTGAGAGTTTCATCTTTGCTTAATAATTGTTCCAGAAGATCCAGAGTGCAGTCTGTGGGAATGCTGGTGAAGAGATTTTCGACATCATAACTGATCAAGATATCCGTATCCGTTATTGTAATATTTCTGATTTCAGAGGAAACTTCCTTGCTGTTCTTAACATGGGAGTTTCTTACTTACCTTACCTTCTAACTTACCCTAAACTTATAGCTTACCATAAACTTATAGAGGTAGGCAATTTTGGAGGTTCCACTGTACATATACAGTGGAGCATCCAAAGTTGACCACCTCTATATTTTGAGCACCTCGATAAGTTGACCGCACTTTTTTGGTTTGTTTGGCCCGCCCGCCACTGTGAAACATAGGAGAGTTACTTGTACGTGTTGATCACCTCTATAAGTTGACCAATTTCTTACCGCCCTTGAATGGTCAACTTATAGAGGTTCTACTATATATATATATATATATATATATAAAGAAAAGAATGAAGATTTTTCATATATATATATATATATATGAAAAGATACGGTATCCTTGTTCAAAGAGGTTTAATAGGCGTAGCTTTCGGAACTGTCGTGTTCCGTCGTCAGCGCAGTTGGAAAGCTTTCCAACTGCGCTGACGACGGAACACGACAGTTCCGAAAGCTACGCCTATTAAACCTCTTTGAACAAGGATACCGTATCTTTTCATACTTATGAGACGCCTTGTTACTAATTTCTCTTGCTTCAAGTATATATATATATATATATATATATATATATATATATATATATATATTCATGATGTTGTACTTTTCACGGATCTTGTCCCGTTGCTTTCTGTACGTGATGGATCTGTAAGTAAACTGACACGGTCTCCCTACCAACGAATGGATGAGAGTCGTTATAGGAAGAGCACAGTCAGAACACAATGTACGGTTTCTCGGATATTTCGGAACGCTCGAGTTCTGTCTTCAGCGAGCAAGAGAGCTCTTGCGGATGATCTGAGCGGTTCCACCTCTTGCCAGAATCAAGTTTACCTACTCTCTCAAAGAACAGCCGGTGATGTTTGGATAGAGGCTCTGTGTTTCTCATCAGGATGTACCTATAACTAAGCTAAGTGCCAGGTTGTACTCCCTAGGCCATAGGCCCAACTCTGAGAATGACTGGAATAAATCAAAACACCGGTACCGTACGCCATGCATGCTAACTAATCTGCAGTGTAATTTTTACTTTTTTACTTAATTATTTTTAATTTATTGCAATACACGCTTGCATCTTTAAGAGTTCTTGCGTTGAAAACTCACATCACGAGAACTTAGTGTACTTGAAAGAGGCAACGTGCTTAGATCAGCAACATATTCCGCATGATACGGGACACATGGTGAACATAAATCCCGGAATTCGTTCGCATTCTCCAAGGTGAGCCCAGAAGGAGCACTTCCGATCGTTGTCTAGAAGTTCAGGTGGAGTAATGAGTAGATTAGCCAGGTTGCATACCACTTTACCGTCGCTATGCGGGCATTGGCAGATCATCCTTGGGCGGCTGTTGGCGCCAAACGGGTGCACGGGTATACTGTGCGGCTTAGTCAGGTCCATTTTGACGGTGCCGATATGTCCTGGCAAGCAGCAGGGGCACTCGCTACAGGGAACGTTGGTGTCACCGCCTAGGCATAAATTTCCCACTGACGAACAGCAAAAGCGACACAGCAATTCCTGGAAGAGGCGCTTAGCGAGCGTCTGTCCTTGTTGACCTTCAAAAGTTAATCAGTTTGCGGGAGATTTAGGGAATTTGGCTTTCTGCCGTTATTACCTTCAGCCAAGCAGGAAATGCACAGCACAAATGTCAGAAGTTGGATTTGCAGTTTACTTGAGAGAAGGCGTGCAAGCATAGAAGTTGGAGAAGGCAGCTATCTGCTAATGTGAAGAAGTGGGCAGCAGTATCGCGCCCCTGTTTACGTTGTCAGATACATTTTGTCATAAACAGGGAAATCGTGATTACTCTCGCATTATACTGGGGTTTGGCATCGTTCTTGAGCGTGGCCTGATTTCTTCGCGTCCGAATTAAGTAGCTCATGTACGCGACTGGAGCGTTCACATTTTGACGCAGGATGTCTTGGCGTGATGGATTCCGTGGGGCAGTTCTTCCCTCGTCATAACATTCTCAAGAAATTATCCCCTCGCTCTTCTAAGACCGTATGCTGATCAAACGGACAGGACCAGCTTTCGTCACGTAGACCCGCTTTTCTAATACGATTAAACATAAAAATAAGGTTCACTAGTCAAAGTTGCCTTCCACGGTCCCTACGAGAACAATGTGCCTCCTCCGGGGATGGTCGGTAAGGGAACTGCTCTGATACCCGGCCGTCCACGGTGGAATCAGCCTCGATGGACCTAGATTGATCTGACGGGCTCCACTGTGGTTCGGCTGAGTGAAGGGACTTTTCCTGAAAGCCAAACCTGGGGGAGGGCACAAAGAGAACTGACCGAGCTGAAGACGGGTCTAGGTTGGCCCGAAAGCTCCGCTTTCACGATCATCGTGCGCCACGACCTTTTTTGGAAATAAACATCTTTTCCAATCGCGTCGCTTTCAACAACGGGTAAAAAACTTCCGTGATTTCTTCCAATCGATTTAATCGATCAATCCGTTACAAAACCATTGATATCAAGAATGCTTGTTACTCTGCGTTATAGTCTACTGTTGTCTTCTCCCTTCAATAAACCTTGTTATCCATTCTGGCTGAGGCTTTCACTCTCTTGTTACAGCATGGAAGCTTTTTCAACTTAATTGAAGAACCAATTTGCTTGACTTATATGTTCAATAAGAAACAACTATTGAAGAAGTGGCCTACAGCGTCCATGGTCATCGAACATTCCTTTCAATGTTCTTCCAATATCGAGAGTAATGTCAAGAAGGCATATTTTTCAAGAAACATCAAAGAGCCTATGTTCGTCCAATCTAAGGCCATGTTGAATGAAAACAGTGAAATAGCGTGTATCCAAGCGTGGACTACACTGATTATTCGGACAGTCTGGTGTACATTGCATACAGGCAGTTCTCGTATAACGCGAGCGTTTGGTCACTTGAAAATCCTGAAAAATCTCGCGTTATATGAAATCGCGTTATAGGAGACATGTAAAGTATAGGAAAATCACGATTTGGTTCAAAGCGTCAGAAGGATTGTTTACTTGTAAACAACAACGGAGAGATATGTTAAATAAGCTGGGTTGAAACAGGAATTATGATGTACCTGAGCTACTTATTCTACCGTTAGGCACGCTGACGTATGGATCCTCTTACACGTGGTCTGAATAACATTATCTTTTACGGCGATCATACATTAACGGCAGAGCTTTTATGATAGAACTCTTTACAGCGGACAGAGTTCAAACTGGCTTTCAGGAGCGGCGTGCTTGCGTCTTTAGCTTGTGGAAAGAGTCCCTCTCAGTACTATTAATAAAATAAACGACCTCATACCCAGGAAAGAATGGAGTTCCGTTGGACTCACTTTTTTAATCTCACTATCCTTTGTTACGGGCGAACTGAGGTCCTATTAGATGTAGAAGGTAGCGCTTCCTCATCGTCACAATGTTTCTTCATTGCAGTAAAGTAGAATTCGAGCTTCTTTTGTTTCGCACGTGTACTTCTTTCGTACAGCAGCTGCTTATATGGCTCCAAGGAAGCTCGGATACCTCTTGTGGTTTTCCCGCTGCGTTCTGCATTACAATCATTGTCTTCGAGCCATTGTAAACGCTGTTCAATAGTTTCCAGGGTATCTGATAGCTCAGCAGTGGTCATTTGTCGCGGAGGAGGCGGAGGAACTTCCTGATTTTCATCATCTTCTTCTCTTCCTTCTGCTTCCCCTGCTACAGAAAGTTCCTGCAGCTCCTCGGTGGTCAGCTCATCCGGTTGACAACTCAAAATGTCCTCAATATCCTGATATTCCACTCCTTCAAAGCCTAGCCTGTTTGCCAACTGAACGCAGCTTTCAGTAATTTCGCATACTTGAGCAGAAGGCTCAAAGTCTTTAAAATCGCAGATCAGATCTGGGATGAGTTTCCGCCAAACACGGTGCAAGCACCGTTTTGATACGTCATTCCACGCTTCTACGATGTTGTTAATGGCCATTCTCAGGTTATATTTCTTCCAAAATTCCATCACAGTTTCACAATTTTCTCCGTCGGTCGCGTCGATCAGCATCTTGAACGTTCGCCTTAAGTAGTAAGCTTTGAATGCTGCGATAACGCCTTGGTCAAGCGGTTGTAACAAAGAAGTGGTCCGTGCAGGCAAGAAAACAAAGTGGACATTTGGGTCTAGCTCAGCTATCATCGGTGGGTGGCTTGGCGCGCTATCCATGATTACGAGAACTTTAAAAGCCAAGTTCTTCTCTTTCAAGTATTTCTTAATGTCATTCACATAAGCATTAGAAAAAATATCAAGGCAAACTTGGGCGGTCATCCATCCTCTTTTGCTGTACCTGTAGTAAACGCCCAAACTGCTTTTAACAATTCCCCTTAGGGCTCGTGGATTGGCATGACGATGAATCATCAATGGCTTCAGCTTAAGATCCCCACTAGCGTTGGCACCGACCATTACAGTCACACGATCTTTCGCAGCGCAGATTCCTGCAGCATGCCTACGCTCTCTGGAAATGTAGGTCCTTTTTGGCATACGCTTTAGATAAAGATTTGTCTCGTCGAAGTTAAAAATTTGATCGAGGCAGTAGCCCTTTTCTTTGACCAAGTTTTGTACTTCTATTGGAAATGTTTGCGCGGCATCGACGTCCGCGCTTCCTGCTTCGCCACAGAGACGAACATTGTGAAAACTGTATCGATTCTTGAAACGGCAGAACCAACCACTACTAGCAGTAAATGGAGGAATTTCAGTAGGATTTGTAGACTGTTTCTTAAGGTCTTCGTAAATGGTAACTGCTTTTTGTCTGATGGTGAAAAACGTTGTTCCTATTTTTTTCATCGTTTGAGTTTCGATCCAAATGCTGAGTAGTTTTTCCATTTCTTCCAGTATCTTCGGCCTTGTTCTTATTGACATCGCAATACTTGAACTGGTACCGCTTACGCAAGTCTGTTTAATTTTTTTCTGCATTGCTCCTAATGGTCCGTAAGGTTGATTCCTTTATGCCGGTAGCTTTGACGATATCACGTGTCGTCTCATTCCGTTCGTACCGTTTCAGTATCTGAAGCTTCTCTCCAACAGTCAGCGCCTTTCTTTTTCGACCACTACCAGCTGACTTCGAATCAGGAAGCTTAGACATTTTCAGATACTTAAAGGCTATCCTCAGATCGCGGAATCAGACAAAATACTTACGAATTGAGCTCGCAATCAGACGGTGTGAATGCTTTCCGAATTCTGTGCTAGCGTACTACGACTCACTGGAAAACCTCTACGATGCCTGCGCTTCGGGAGAATTGAAAATGGAAACGTCGTCTGTACACATGTTCCTGCCGGCGCGAATTATTCCACCGAACATGAATACCGATCAGTAGCATGTTTGAGTATGCATATTGCAGGGTGCACAGCTGGGTCGGACACTACTTCTGATAAGAATCCTAAACGTTTTTGTCACATTTCGCTTGTTCGTGACCGAAGAACGCGCATAAGCTAACAGCGCGGCCTTTGTTTGCTCTCGGTGGATGAAAACACGGGGAGACTTTGCCATACGCCCTCGCTTTCCAGCCGGCGAAATCGCGTAAGAGCGAAAACAGAATCGCGTTATGTGAGAAAGTGCTACGATTTCAAAATCGCGTATGAGCGAAAACGCGTTATATGAACACGCGTTATACGAGAACTACCTGTACATTATCTTTCTTTCTGTGGTCATCCTTGTTGGACTCAACACCACCGAGTCTTTTTCACTTTCCTGACGAAGCACCGAATTATCAATATAACTTTTCGCACGGTTGCAGCAGGTCAATTATTGCTCATTCAACCAAACAATCACTACTCGCTGTAAGAGTTTGTTTGTAGCAACTACAGACATCAATGAGCAGCACAACTGTCTGAAAAATGACAAGAATATGGTTCGACCCGTTCCTCATTGCAGTGCGCAAATTGCACGAGAAGTGGACAAGAAGGTGCGAATATGAATGGAAAAGAGCAAAGCCAAATACGCTGAGACAGCATTGTTGAATTTTTTGGAAAAATAAATAAGTCATTTGGAAACAAGCGCGACAACTTTTTGTTGCAACCAAGCACTAAACTATATGTGTTAAAACTATATTAAAAAATACGATTTCATTTACGACCAAATTTTTGCGCTCCGCATCAGCGACACTAACTGACGCCATTCTGTACCATTGCTGCAGAGGGAACAAGCATAGCCCCAAATGCTAAGCACCTTCATCAAAATTTAATAAAGTGGTATGAAGTCGTACAATTGTAATATCTTTTAT
Organism: Trichuris muris; assembly: GCA_000612645.2. Taxonomy (NCBI): domain Eukaryota; kingdom Metazoa; phylum Nematoda; class Enoplea; order Trichinellida; family Trichuridae; genus Trichuris; species Trichuris muris. The sequence goes on from CBXJ02000361.1 coordinate 4,083,633, forward strand.
TTCTGCCCTGCAAAAAATCAAGTATTCAGTACAACGAGAACGGTAACACTGATACACCAAGGGTGCCCAATGTTCGCGTGAACCTTTGAACAGTTGCAACCAGAGCAGCGAATCATCATCATCCATATAATTTGCTTGGTTGCCAATAGTTGTTCCATAAACAACGCATGTTCTATGTTGTATCGCTTCGTAAAGAAGCATGATGGATGAACGCCATGTGAACATTGGAATTGGGCTCACCCGACCCCATGATCGCAAGCAGTACAGTCCTCCCTAGTGGCTGAATCGCGCGTCTTTGTAATGAGACGCACAATAAGTGAGAGGGAGGACTTCTGATGCCCCTGGCCATATCATAAACACTGGGCTTTGACGAAGTTGCCCGTGGCACAGAAAGCACGGTCATTGCAATGGGTAGGGAAATTGGATAGGGAAATTCTGACAAAGTTACCCGTGGCACAGAAAGCACGGAAATTGCAATACGAAGGTGAATTCTGACAAAGTTACCCGTGGCACAGAAAGCACGTGCATTGCAATGCCAGGGGCAATTGTGCATCGCTATTGCACGATGATGATTCACCGTCTGTTGGCCAGAATGCTCATCTGGGTAAGGTGCGCACGACTAAGTACTAAGGACAAGGCAATGTCCCATACTCTCCCATCACTTCGGCCATGCATTCCAAACGTCGTTCACCTTTTCTGCTAGGCAAAGCAGGGCTTCCGCCTGAGCTACGCTGGAATATATCGTCAGAACTTTTCTGGAGCACAACACCATATCGTTATAGGGCGTTGTCTCTAGTGATGGGACGCCTCTATAAGCGGTGCCTTGGCTTCTGCAGAAGCGGCTGTTGAAGGACGGCTACACCTGCAGGCACAATTAGCCGCAACCGTAGCCACTGCTGCCACTCTTTGTCATTCATTCCATCTGTATCGATGCTCCAAACCATATAAGCGGCTATTCTTTCCTCTTATTCCCCATTTATATCATACTGTTCTGGCGGTGCTGCGGTTCCAACGGGCATCGTAGTTGCCTGGGGCTGCTACAATTCCATCTTCCTCTGGGATGGATCTCATCGGCGGCACCATTTGTAGTACACGCAAATACATGCAGCAAGGCTTACTGTTCAAAGGCCAAAGGATGGGGAACGGAGACAACGAAACCTCAAGCGAATGCACCAAAGAACGAAAATAAGCGATCGTCCAACTCGCTCTACAGTAAGAAAGAAAAGCATGTGCAGGTTGCATACTACAGTTGGCGAGCTAACTCAGCGATACCCTACTAGGTAAAATCTGAGAACGTGGTAAACCTGACGGGTCTTTTCTATTAGCTGGACAATAACCTGCGCGTCATTGCGAACAATAGACCAGTTGCGTCATGTTTTGTCCGGCAAGCGCCGGCGACCAAATTTTCATCGTTGCGCTATAGCCGTTTATGGATGAGTGGTGCGCCGTGCCGATTAATTGGACATGTTGTACAGCACACTTGCAGTTCTATGGATACACATTGTTCGATGTGTTGACTAGTGCACACTGGATTTCTCGTACAGCAGCTTAGCGCGCTACGGTTTTTGCGAGGCAATGCGTTTCTTGATGTCACCGCCAAGGTGGATGAGCGCGCTTGCTTTTCCTCCTTTGCACATACACTACGGTCTACAGTTGTAATCTGAATGAACGTTATAGTACTTTTAATGCACGTTCAAAGTAATAAATATGCAGTAATGATGAACGATACACTAGTAGATATATACATCATTGATAAACGATATACGTATAAGTCACGGGAAATGTATCACTCGGGAGGGCATCATGGGGAATTCATCACTCGGGAGGACAGTGCGTAGCAATGTCAGATAAAATTTTATCAAAGGGATCTTCATCGGGACGCAATCTTCTGCGCCATGTGAACTCGCACAGGTATGAGTGGAGCATATGCCTGTGGGTTCGACACCGGGCTTTATTTTGGCGCTTGGCCTGGGACCACAGGGATTCCACAGTCTGCGTATGTGCTCCACTCACCGGGTCGACGAAGTTGATGGAATGGTTTACACGCACTTGCGTGTAAACCATTCCATCAACTTTACACGGTTTACACGCAAGTGCGTGTAAACTTCGTCTGGCAGACTGCGGTATCCCCGCCATTCGTCTGAAACGACGGTGGTCCCAGGCAAAATGTGATCTTTGATCACCGGGATAAGGGTGGCGCTGCTGCGATCGGGAACTTCTACGAGGAAGCACTCACCGGTTTCGCGGCAGACACCACCGAAGACCCACTGCTGTGGGTAGGCCTGGCCTCGGTCGTATTTCCGTCGAGAAAATAGACTTTCATCGACTTCAACCGTGAGGCCAGGACCTCCGATCTTCACCGGGTTGCGCAGGACTGCTTGAGCCGCGGCTGTCCGTACGGCAAGGTTCCATTCGACCGCCGTCGACGGAGCCATGTCCAGTTCCTGCACGCAGAAGGTACACATGGTGTACCCTTTACTCCACGCGTACAGGAACTGGACGATCTTTGTGAGCGGTAACCTTGATCCTGGAACGCAAGGAATCAACTTCCAATGGTGGTGTTGCAGTGAAAATTTACCTTGGCACCAAGTGCCGGAACGAACCGCTATGTTCTTTCTGCAGCCTGCCTTTCTACATCTCCACCGGGATGGGGACGCAGACGTTCCTGTGGACAGGGACAGCCGCTGACCGCAAGAATGGTCACCGTCGTATTTCTCTACCATTATCTTCTTGGGCTGTTCGCAACCTAAACACCACTACAATGAGCAACAAACTATTCGCCATTAACTTACTACCTTGGAACCATGTTCCTGTTTTCGGCGACACCTCTTTTCGGCACTGTTACCCGCAGCACCGCCACAGGACGTCGTCACGTTCCTCCCTGTACCGCAGCACTCTGCATGTACCACTCCGGGGACATCTCATTCGCTGGTACACCAATTGTGCTGTGTTTGACCACAAGCGAACAGTGAACGTACGACCGTTTACTTCGTACGTTTCGGTATCGTCCGCTTACGTCGGCAGGGTCGACAGCGATTGCTGTTATAGTTGGAAACCGCAGATGTTTACGCGATAGGGTATTATATAGGTCCGACAGAGGGTCAGGTGGCGATCAGGAGCCCCTATTGGTGAGGATGTGATGGCGCAACAGCCGCTTTGTCTGCGTAGTCTCGTGCATACCTAACTGGTCTCGACGCCTTTGTCACGGTTAATAGAAGGATTACGTCTGACCTTGCGTAGAGGGCTTCTTTGACCTTGCGCAGTTGGAAGTGGCTCTTACGACACATGTGGTAGGCGCCAGGTCAGCTGAACATTGAGACTACTGTTCGAATACCGCTACTACTGTTTGCTCCGCGTTCTCCATCGACGTACGCATTGTGTGCCGTTAATCCGCTCCTTTGCATTTTCAGAACGGGTCACATCACCCGTGCGTTCATTTACACTGCACGTTCACAGGCTTCCACGGCAGGTGCGACCCGTCACAGGAATGTGAAGGAACGGATTAACGGAACGCAATGCATACGTCATGGCGGGCCGTAGATCAAACATCCATGACAGGTGATCGAAGACGTGACAAGTAGCTCGGCGGTAGTCAAACAACACTGCCGATGTTGGGCTGATCGCGTGCCTACCACATTATTTCGCCCGAGCCACTTCCAACTCCGTAAGACCAAAGAGGCCTCTACATTATGACGTTATCCTTCTAATAACCGTGACGAATTCGTCGACACCAGTGTGGTATGCACCAGCCTACACAGACCAATCGACATGACCGTTCAACAATCGTTACCATCTCCCCATAGCGACACTACACCCTCTCTACAGCAGCAGCGGCGCAAGAGACACGGAAGACCCGAATTCTGTCCTTAACTTTCTCCTGTTATGCTGCTGGAACGCCACGTGCGAAATCTTTCATTCTTGACGCTTCCACACAAGTTCATCACACACATTTTGCACCTTCTATTCTCTTGATAGCAAGAACTAACCTCCAGCTGCCGGTACTGCGCCCTCCTTGCTTAGAATTCCACAAAGGTTCCCTCTCGGTCTTTTCGAATGTGTGAAGGTGACGCACCCCCCACGTGAATTTATCATCTACCTTTCGCGCCGTAAATTTCTGACGTTGCGCTACGCACACTACGCCGACTTTCCTTCAGCTTCACAGTGTGGCCCCTTGCACACTTTCGCTCAACATGCAACAAGCCGTTCTGCTGCAGATATTCCACCACCTCAATTTCCCTCATCCGACAAAGAGTCTTGAACGTCACCATCTCTAATCACTCCCAACACTATCTCCGTACCCTTTTATATGACCGTACAGCAAGGAAAACGTCACTAGTTCCACCTAGCGACATGAAGCCGTCTCAGTGCGCGAGGCAAAACAGATCCGACTTTTCAAATTACAACAAACGTTCTCTGTGTGTACAAGGAAGATAACGATTCAATGTTACCGCGGAAGGGAATCCTATTTTGACTTCTCAACTAAGCCACGCGATTGCCACGTGCAAGTACTTTACCTTGCAAGTTAAGTAAGCTGTTCTTAGGACAAAACAGCGTGCTTCACTTACTCGCGTTATTAAAACTGAGAAAGTCATCATTGGCATTCCTCCATCATTAGCAATGTTGCTAATCCGGTACTGCATCGTCTGAACGTTTTAAAGCGGAATGCAGGTGAACGAACTAACGCTGCACTTACAAATGATGAGTCCAAGTGGCGTGATGCGCATTTCAGTGGAATTAGCCCGTCCTCGTTTGTCGCTGTTCCGAAGGGCAATGACGAATATTACAATACCAGATATGCTCAGTTATGCTTTGCATGCACAGAAGTCCAGTTTCAAGCTGGTTTAAAATGCTGTTGCGAACCAATGCTGCCCGGATCGCATCGCCAGTCTTGACGCTTAGAATGTAATATTAATAAATCAATCGGCAAAACTGTAATCACCACGCAGTCAAACGCATTTACGAACTCGCCCTTTTCGTAACCAAAGTTCAAATATACTAAGGCAAGAAAATCTGAATACGTTTGCCCATCAGCGAGCTGGCAGTACAAGCAAACCATGTGCACGTTATGTTCAACAATCAACTAATTCTAGCTAAACATCAACTGGACATACGTTAATACCATCAGAGCCGTAATGGAAAAGTTGCATTAAGGAAAATCCCTGCGGCTTGGTGAATTGGCAATAGTGAGAAGTTAATTAGCATCATCGTGAAAGGGAAATTACTGGGGGTATAGTTGCGTAATTTGAAAATTGTGTTTCTTTAGTAAAGGGGTAAAATGCATTTCTGCGAAACAGTTATTCACACGGTATACCCCCATTCGAGAAAACCTTTTATTTCCCAATAAAGGCTAGCCTTCGGGTACTCCTCATGTGCCCGTCGTCAGGCCATAAAAACAAAGGGTCGACTGCCCAGTCAGCCAGCGGTTCAGCAAGCTCATCCGCTAGACCGACTGGGCTGGCGACATCAGCTATCAGGTACTACTCTTGTACCCGACAAGCGTCCGTCGCCCGCCCAGTCAGTCCTGCAGAGATCGAGCATCCCCACCGACTGACCGGGACAGTGACTCAACACCAAATGAACGAACGACAGTAAACACTGACAGAATGTTTTATGGGGGCTGACTGGGCAGTCGACCCCTTGTTTTTATGGCCTGACGACGGGTACATGAGGAGTACCTGAAAGCTAGCCTCTATTGGGAAATAAAAGGTTTTCTCGAACGGGGGTATACCGTGTGAATAATTGTTTCGCAGATAGTTGCGTAATAATATAATCCGCAGATTACGAATGTTTCGCAAGAGGATGCGCCTGGTGGGAAAATTATTACAGCCTTCCAACCTCTGCTATTGCATGGAAAGGTGCACATGCTATCAGGACAGGGAGAATCATCGGGCACTCTTCCTACGTTTTTAACGAGCCACTTTTGATCAGCAACTATAACAGCAATCAAAAGCACAATGGCAAATTTACTGAATGCGTAGATGTTTAAACAGAAAAAGTTTGATGAAACTAGTTAAATGGACGCAGAACCGAACGATCTTCTATTATAAATGGCGGGTTTGATAAGCCGCAACTGAAACGAGAAATATTAAGTTGTTCCGTATGAAGGTTCCCATTTCGCAGCAATACCGATTTGCATTGCAATGTTTAGCAGTGTGTATGTACATTTTTAGGTAGCATGTAGAACATTGCCTGATAACTTATGTTGTCCATTACCATGCTGTCTCATTGCTTTCGGCTTCCCGCTTCATTAAACAGCATGCTGGCGACTGGACTGCCACCTATCCCTTCGTTGGTTATCATAAATTCAGGAATAGGTACGAGCACCCCGACAATCAGTATTTGATCGACAACTTCTGAAACTCAGGACAATGGCTGAAGAGAAGTTCGGGGTGACAGGTAGACAAAACTAGGGAAGAGTTGATTATTCCAAGGAACCCAGTATCAAATCGTCCCATTCGGTTGATGAAGCAGAGCTGGAAAAATGGGTGCCACATGAATTCACTGTCGTGCACACAGTGCAGCAACCATATGCATTTCGAAGAACCGTGAAAGATAGGTTCGATGAGTTCAGATGCGATCTTCTGCCTAACAAACCCTGCTCAAGTGATCTGTCACCCACAGATTATCATTTTTCAGGCATCTCGATTTATCAGCTCGCGAGAAATTGTATATACGCCTGATGACGTAAAAGTTGGCTTTCGCAATTTTCTCTGCTCAGTAAATGCCGCTTACCTTGAATATGGAATAATAAAGCTTCCACCACGTTGGCGAAGATGTCCTCTTTCGAATGGTGTTTATCTCGACTAATAGAGTTGATTCCGAGCAAAGTTATGGACCTTGGCATATAAAACAAAAGATCGGCACTTTCATGCTGGGCAACTAAATTATTAATTTCAGTGATCAGAAGATGGCACTGTGCTGAATAATCAATTAAGTAACACATGCTGTGCTGATGTAAATCGTGCAATTACAAGAGCCGTGCTGTACAGAACTTCACAACACATGCTGTACTATGTTGATGCTTTCGGTCTATGGAAAGGTCTATGGAACATCAGCGTCCATCACAGTTCGTCAATATGAACATGTCGCTTGTTTTGTCATCAATTAGACTATCCGTAGGCAAATACACCCCAGTGAATTCAGTTTTCCCCCTTCGCTAAGCGGATTCGCACGGAGTGCAGATATGGGCATCTTCTCCTGCACAGGCCAATTATTATTAATCACTTCGAATATACGGTTCTTCATTACGCTCTTTCAAGCAACTTGTGACAGCTCAATCAGATCATCCACACCGTTGTTGCGGATGATCTGACCTCCAACCAAAGAATCAATCTAACCTGCCAACTTCTAAGTCCAGGTCAACGGCGGGAAATGTCCTTGCAAGTCATCCTTGGCTAAAACGGGTAATCGAAATTTCGGTGCCACTAGACAATTTAAAGTTACACAAAATAGCTAGTGCATCTTAACCTACAAGAACTAATACATACAGGTGTTTCTAAATGGGACGGGGTAGTCAGAGATACCGCCGCCAAAGGGGCAGTTGTGGTACGGTGGTGCTAGGGGTTGGTGAAAGGCTAAGTGACCGCTGTCGTTCCCTGAATCACTCGTCCGCAAAAAAACAGTGAGATATGGTGGAAGAACCAGGGGAAGAGAGGGTAGAAGAGACCAGCTTGCTACTGCCAATAACTGTACCATCCCTGATCATTTTTCCACGCCGAATGGACTCTGGGAGGCGGTAAGTAACGTGACAGCTCTGAAAGGCGAGCTTGCGGTCACGCCTTCACCAAATACCCAAACGAACTGACAAATAGATGAAAGGCGACTGGTAACACTGGTCATGGCCCTCACAGCTTTAGCTGTCTTAAAGATTTACCGCTGATAGCCATTAGCCGGCCACAATTGCAAGGCATACACCGTGGAAAAATTTACAAATGTGTACACTGAAAATGCAAACAAGCGGAAATAGAAGGCACGGAGGAAACAAAGTACGCATTGATCAAAGATAATATTCATAATTAAGCTTTCTTCCCTTCGTAAATTTTGAAAAGGGAATTCAAAACCTTTACCTGTTCAATGTTTTGCCGCTAATTGCAAGCAGTGAAACCCTACAGACCGTGAATAAAACGGGTTCGCATTTCAAATTGATTTCTACCGCCTAGAGCTCATCGAAGCATTTTGCATACATCCTTCAATGTATCTTGGCGCCGAATTCGCAAAAGCACACAACTGTATTATAATAAGCTGCCTTAATACAGCCTTTAAGCGCTGATGAGGATTTCTAGGAAGTTGAACAAGCTCACAAATATTCACAGGGCACTCTCTCTCTCTCTCGAAAAAGTATTAACCGAAAAGAGATATCTTTGCCTGAAGAGCTTCGAATTACAAATAAGCCAATGCTTTGGCCAAAGGCAGAACTTTGTTAACGTTAACGCTGTTCTTCCCGACGTCAAACACCAAATGGTGTTGATCAACAACAAATGACCAAATCGTGTAGTTTCAAACTATTCTTCAAGACACAGCTTGTGAGGTTGAGGTGCAGCAAAAAGTATAGAATTGTGCGTAGACAAGTCTCCCGTCAGCGCCGTGCGCTATGGGCGTTTATGACTGCATGTTTAATGAGAGTCGATCGTATTGCTTGATCATGGTTGGTGCGACGAAGACCATCGCATGACGCCACCTACACGCTGCATCGTTTAATCCTTCAAATGATGAAGACTGCTGGTTGAACAGAAAACAGCCGGCAAAGCGGTATGGCATCCATTTTCAAGCAGGCGTTGTACATAATTATGTTATCCGTTTCGTCCATTGGCTTGACATTAAATTTGCTGCTCTGCCTTTACATTAACTTAAGGCAGAAAAAGGAGAAGGACAACAAAATGACAACATGTAAGTAAACGAAGCATTGTTCCTACCTGATAATATTTTTCACCGACTGCCCAAATTTGTCTGCTTCAGCCTTTACATTGCCTAATTTAAATGCGATTGGCCCGGAAGGGGCGCATAACTAAATCGTATATGTTCGCTCTATAGGATCTAACTGATGCCCGCAGGTAGTAATATTCCGCAAAAGTCGTTATCGCTCCCACAACTGCTTAGCACATTCCAACAGCGCTTTACCGCTCGTGAATAAACAGCATGCAAGCAAAGTAGTAGTCTTCAACAATACATTAAGCCTATACCGCTGTTCTTATGACTTCTTACGCTCGCATGACTGCCTTACCGGCGAAGACAAAGTTATCTCCGTGTCTCGATAATTGATCTTGACGGACAACAACGTGACATATGAAATTCGGATTGAGAAGCCAACGACGGAGTCTTAAAGATAACTGAAAGCATCATCCATATGCTTCGTCATATTGCTGCACATGTTCGGCCATGTAGTTGACCGGTATTCTAGTAAAATGAGCTGCTTAATCCAATAGTGGTGCTTGTCACACATTACTATAATCGAACAGGAAAGTGCACTGAAAATTGGCACTTTTTTCCCTAACAACTGAACAAGTAGGTCTGGAGATGAAGAAGCCATCACTCATTATGTCAGACATGCCGTAGCTAAGATAGGAAAATAACTATTCCACCAAAGAGTCCCAGATGGTCGTCCTATTATGATAGGGCTGTTTTGACGGCGAAATTGACTTCCCAAGACGACGTTGTCGTTGCTCAGCTGTCGAGAGAGCAAGGCATTTCAGATCGTCGAATACGCCGTTCCAGCCTTCATTCAGTGCAGTTTCATTTGCCGAACTTTCCTTGTGCCTCACCTTTTTACTCCTACATAATGGGAAACTTTTATTTCTCTCCGTAACGTTACCAAAGCTGGCACTTGAAAACTGGCCACAGTCTATGCCTGCCATTTCGCGAAGCGAATACGTGCAGTGTTTTACATATCCCCAAAACCGTGTTTGTTGAAATCCATCGACCAGTAATAAACTTATGACCCAGTTGTTCGTCGTAGAGCGATTGTTGCGACACTGTACTGCTGTTCTGCCATGCGGAGAGTTATGGGTAAGTTCACTGTAACATATCACTGAACAGAGAACTCTGACATAAGAGTGCATAGCTCAGTGCAACTAATCATGGAAGAACGTGAAGACTTCATGTTCCCAGTGCTATACACCCTACTGCCAAGCAAGAGAGAGAGAGAGAGAGAGAACACAGACTGTGGCGTGCCCGACGCGGACAAACAGATGTGGCTCCGATAGTCTCCTAAGTGTATGGCTATGGCTTTTGAGATGGCGGTAATAAACCCCATCAAGTCCACTTTTCTGGAAACAAATTTGGGGGTGGGACATCCATCTGGTAAGGACTTGAAGGCAAAACTGCCCCAGGACTGTCAGCTTGGCAAATGCAGAAGAACCTGAGTTCGCCATGGTCGTTCAGGTGATTGCCTTGTGGGTCTTCGTCCCTATTGCCATTGAGAGCGCTTTCGGAGAGGTGCCCAGGTAATCATCAGCGGAGTTGGATCAGGTTTTGCACTGCCTTGAGGACAGCTCACAGAAATATTCCTTTTTTAACAGCTCGGTCTAGGTTGAACGAAAGTGTTCGCACTCTTGCGGTTAAGTGGATATGCGCCTTCTTGAAAACCATCCCGCGGTATGTGCTCACACGGCTCATTATTCAACCATTTTTGTCAGTTTTTCTTTTTCATATGCGCTGATGACGGGTCCAGTTCGACCCGAAAGCTAAGCTTATTCGAAGTGAATAAAGCGTTTCCAACGGGAAGAAAATTCCGCGTAAAATCAACTAACACTGCAAATCGCTCCCGTTGCAAAGAAGCAATTCCGCTTCAGCGTTAAATTCCAACAAGTGCCCTCCAAAATTTTCAGAATATATTCGTTTAATTCCGGAAATTTATAATCTCTATCTTAACAAGTATAATTTTGCATATGTTTAAAAACATTTCACGTATTCGCTTCGCGAAATGGGAGCATATATTGCAGCAAATTTTCGTGTACCAGCTTTAGTTACTTGACGGCCAGAAATGAGAGGCTAGCGTTACATAACAATAGAAAGTGATGCACAAGGAACCTTCGGCAAGTGAAACTATACCGAATGCCGGAACAACGTACACGACGATCTGAAACGCTTAGTCTCCCGATAGCTAAGCAGATAACAATCCCAACGTCGTTATGTGAATTCGGTCTAGCTGTCATTAACGTCTTGCCAACATCCAGCGTTTCGCGCAAATCAATACCGACTACTATTGATCGTAAAGTAGAAGTTCATAATAAGAAAAAAGATGTCAAACAACCATAACCCATACCATTGGTTAACTGATGAGTATGTTGAAGACTGCGTTCATTGTAACGGGAGAGATGGTTGAGTTAGCTTTCTACGGATTCTTCCCGTTCTCGAGCGTCTGAAAATGAGCGAAACAACGCCCTACCACCGGATGGATGGGCAGTTATTAGGTATAAGATCAGAAAACGCTTGCTTTTTGCATGGAGCTTTCGGAACAACCTAGTTCCGTCGTCAGCGAGTGGCAACGGCCCGGCAAAGGCCTGACAAAAGACCCGCGGAAAACAATGGAGGAAGCGATCAAAGCATCGGCGGTCGCTGAACATTACTCTCAATGTTCTCACGACCTGCGACCGAAGATCTTATGTCGCGACAGCCTTTTACACCACCGTAAGATCAAAGAGGCCCTATACATACGACATAACCTTTCTCCCATAAACCGAGACAATGGGATAGAGGTGAGCCAAGTGTAGGACGGTCTAATACACCAGACCGGCTGCTGTAGAATCCCCACTTGACCGAGCCGCCATCCCTATCCCAAACAATACCACAGTACCCAGACCAGACATGTATTAAAGCCTTCTGTTTTTGCCGTGTTGGCGTGTTAACATATTGCAAATCCCAGCTTTGATTTCTGCGCTTTTTGTGGTTCCGTTTTGTTCAGGCTTTGCTCAAGGGAAGCGCTGCCCGAAGCTCTGTTCAGGCTTCAGGCTTTCGAGCAAAGCCTGAACAAAACGGAACCACAAAAAAGCGCAGAAATCAAAGCTGGGATTTGCAATGTGTTAACACTCCAGCACGGCAAAAACAGAATCCCGACACCGAACCTAAATGTGGCGGAAAGGAGATTATTGGAAGAATTAAAAACCAACGACAATATCTTGATAGCCAAGGCGGACAAGGGCAACGTGGTCGTAGTACTAAATAGGCAGGATTACACAACAAAGGTCTCTGAATTGCTGTCCAAAAATATCTATAAACCACTCGATCAGGACCCAACGAACAAGATCCGGAAGGACCTGATAACCATCTTGAGTGACCTGACAGCAGAGACCAACGACGCCACGTTGTCCAACATCCGACAATACCTATATTTCACCAGTAACACCAGGTGCCCAGAACTGTACGGCCTTCCCCAAGATCCACAAGCCCGAAATACCAATAAGACTTGTGATAACGAGCATAAACAGTGCTACATCCAGGTTATGCTCGTACCTAAAAGATGTGCTAAAACCACTGAAAGGCTTAAGACAGTCCTTTGTGAAGAACAGCAAACATTTCTGCGATGAGGTCAGAACACTGACAGTTAGTCGGAATGATATTCTCGTCAGTTACGACGTCAAAGATCTCTTCATTAACATACCCATTCCAACAACGCTCAGTGCTCTGGAGAATCTCTTGAGTAAAGATACAACGCTGGCACAAAGGACAAAACTTAACCCATTTCACTGGTGGTTAAACTCGTTTCCTTATGCATGAGGGAAGGGAACTACTTTCAATTCCAAGACCGTTTTTATGCTCAAAACAACAGAGCCCCAATGGAAAGCTCCCTCTCCCCATCTTGGCCGAAGTTTTCATGGAACATTTCGAAGAGAAAGCCTTCGCCAACCTGGGAGCTTCCGAGGCACCAACTTTCTTTAAACGATACGTGGATGACATATTCGCCATCATTAAAGTTGGGTCCGAAGAACGGTTTCTTGAACACTTAAATAGCCTCTTCCCTGACAACATCACTTTAACCATCGAGAAAGAATCGAGGAACCTTTCCTAGACACATTGGTCATCAGAAAAGGTACTTCGGTTATTACGAAGGTTTACCGCAAGGCTACCAGCTCTGACAGGCACTTGAATTTCGCTTCCCACCATCATATATCCACCAAAACCGGTACCATCTCGACCATGGTGGACAGAGGTATCTCCATCTGTGACCCGAGATACCTGAGTTCTAAACTGAAGTACGTAAAAACGACGTTCGTAGCAAACGGCTACCCAGAAACCTTGATAACATCAGTAATAAAACGCAGGATGCAGAACCCACGGGGACAGAATACAAACGAAGGTATTCCAAAGCCCCTAATCGTTTTGCCTTACCACCACAACATCGGAGAACAAATTAAACGATTAGGTAGAGCGTTGGATTTCCAAGTCTACTTCAGGAGCTCTCCCAATTTGCGCGCCTTAATCAGGACCGACAAAACCAAGGTCATTCCAGACGATCAACCGGGAGCTGTCTACCAAATTACGTGTGCTTGCAACGCCTCCTACGTAGGAGAAACGAGCAAGACTTTAATTGACAGGTTCAATGAACACATGGCCGCGATGACAGGATACAAACACGCGGAAGACAACTCCACGGCAGACATACGGACGAACAAAGGGAAGACCTCAGACAAAAGACCCGCAGAAAATAATGGAGGAAGCGATCAAAGCATCGGCGGTCGCTGAACATTACTCTCAATGTTCTCACGACCTGCGACCGAAGATCTTATGTCGCGAGAGCCTTTTACACCACCGTAAGATCAAAGAGGCCCTATACATACGACATGACCCTTCCCCCATGAACCGAGACAATGGGATGGAGGTGAGCGAAGTGTGGGACTGTGGGACGATCTAATACACCAGACCGGTTGCTGTAGAATCCCCCACTTGACCGAGACCGCCATCCGTATACCAAGCAATACCATAGTACCCAGACCAGACATGTATTAAAGCCTTCTGCCCAACAACACCGGGCCTTTGCCACTCGCTGACGACGGAGCTAGGTTGTTCCGAAAGCTCCATGCAAAAAGCAAGTGTTTTCTGAACTTATACCTAATAACTGCCCATCCATCCGGTGGTAGGGCGTTGCTTCGTTCAATTTCAGACGCTCGAGAACGGGAAGAATCCGTAGAAAGCCAACTCAACTGATGAATATACTATATTACACGGTTTTTCGTTTTTCCCATAGTACTAATAAAGCGCAAGTGCATTGAGGTACTTGGCGCAGTCAGCGAAACATCACCAACGCTCCGCGTACCAGAACATGTTGGTTCTGCAAACATTGATCAAATCATAGTTTAGTATTGTTTCAAGTTTTCCTAACAAATCGCCAGTTTAATGGAGTGCTACGAGTTCGTTGTATCATTATAGGCTACTAAACGCCGAACTTCATAAACGGTTTGCATCTTTTAAAATGACCTCTCAATGAAGGTACAGGTGTTTGTTACACAGAATTCACTTTTCATAAACGAAATGCAAACGCATACATTATCTTGGTTTTTAAAAAATAACAGTCTCCCAATATTTCACTTACTAATGCATTGCGTAAATGTATGAAGGCAGGACTTGTAACCGGATTCTGCATCATCTTCTTTAGCCTGTTTTCGGGTTCCATGTGCCCTCGGAATAGAAAAGAGATTATGTGTGGTCAAACAATACAAACACTTGCAAAGTTCACTGAAATGCACCATTCAACTACAGTCCGCAAAGACGGAATTGATCCGCTGAAATGCTTCCAAGCTTGCGTCCTTCACAGATAATGATTAACAGTGCGTCTGCTTGCAGATTACTTACTGGGAAGCATGATCACTAGTTTGGCCTATCTAGTGGAAGAAGCTACAAAAATTTCCTTAAATTGTGAATTTTATCATCAGACGCGCGCTCAGTGCATGCGCACCTGTCCTCAGTTGACCCTTCTTACGCTTGGCGAACCAATGGGCGCACTCGCAGCACTTATTATGGCGGTTTTGTTTTACACCGGATATGACGAAAATTTTACGTCGATTTCCCGAGCGAAACGAACCGCTCTGCATGCTGGGCCCATTTTGGCAGCTATATTTTTCGCCCTGACCACCTGGGTGAACGTGGCGCTGCAACGACAAACTGTCCTTTCCGGCTGCTGCAATGTATTCGCCGTGTGGACGAAACATTACTATAGGGGCTACTACACTGTTATGTCAATTATGGGCTACATAAGCGTGGCACTTTTCATCACAGGCATTTTGAAGAGAAGCAAACACGTCGACTCACGTAACACTGCCAATAAAGCAAGTGGCAATGTGCAGGCAATAATCGTACTGTGCTCTGCAGTTGGGCTGCATGCTATTGTTCAAAATATTGCCGCAATATATTCGAAACGAGGTTATATGACCAACCTATTGCTCAGGCATGTATGGGTTATCGATGCACTGTCGTTCACGTTCTATCCGCTTTACTATTTTATCTCCGAAGCATGGTGGAAGGTCACTCCTGAACAAGACACCATACAAACACTGTGGACCACATGAAAGTCCGCTAGTTGTTGGCGCAGTAGCTTCGTTTGCCACGTCAATCATGGAACAGCGCAGATAGGCCGATTAACGAACGATTCCCCGATCAAGTGTCGAAAGCTTCCGAGCCGCTGACGTACAACAATTTTACTCGTCTGGTGGGACGCTGCTGCGAAAAGACACGCACTGATAACGCATGTTACTATGGCGCTAATTTTCAACGCACGCATTACATATCCATTAAACGATATGAGACAAGTAGTCCTATTGCCAAAACTTCCCGAACGCCTGTTCTTGATTTTTCAACATTGCTCGTTCGGGATAAAGAAAATTTAATGATCACTTATGTTGCGCAAAGCGTGATCTGCTTCTCTGAAACACGCGCGAAAGCAGCGCAGTCCGAAACCATCGTTACAGAAATATATTAAATAGAATATGATTACAAAGATGGAACGCATTTGGACAATAGGAAAAACGCACGCCTCCATTAATAAAAACTAAATGATCATCAATGACAATAACGGAGATGACTTTGTACGAATTAACACGCATATTGAAAATTTACCTCACGTGGCAAGCAGAAGTTAAAACTTGCGTCAATTACCTTGGCTTACACTAACTTGTGTATAGCTAAACATACTAAGAGTGCTTCGGCTAAACAGGAGAACAACCCAACTAATAATAAATATTATTCGTCAGTCTCAAGAAAAGAAGTTCCAAGTCTGACGGATGACATCGAAAAATATCCCTTTTTTAAGTAACCGATAGTACTTACTGGATAACGAATGAAAGACGACCTTATGGAAAACAGAGTAAACCTTTTCTAAAAGTTCACTTTGTTTTCCTTACGGTCGTTTCCTCTAGACTAGACGGATTAACGACGGTTGGCTATACAAAGACTCAAAAAATAGTGGCTGCAACCAACCCGACCGTACAGTGATCAGCCACTCTCGACTGCTCACCAGTGTCCTCAACACGACAACACACGAATCGGTAGATATCGGGATGAATACCACTGGTACGCAATAAACGTTCACCTCCAAAGTCCGTAAAACTGGAAATGCTTCGATGCAAACAAGCAATGTATCTAATGAATTCCACATAATGGCAGGAAAGAAGAGTTCTAATTGAGAGGTCTAACGTGGCGCCTACAGTCACAGCGGTTTCCTATTCCAATCCAACAAGTCCTCAAAGTATGACGGGCTATCGTTTAGCACCCTCTTGGTAAGCAGGAGCAGCCTTACTTTCACAAAGATTTCAACAACAACTAAGCGACGCAAGAATCAAGGCGGATTGGATCACTGTGTCTTGAAAATACATGAACCAGTAGATGTGAACCCAAATCATTACTTCATGTAAACTTCAAGGGTTTAGCCGCTTATTAAACAAAATAAATTATTGCGAACATTAAATTTAAATATTATTGCGAAAAAGAAAATTCGTAGGCGGGCGAGGGAACTTCGTTACGGGACTAGCATCCTCGCCAACTCATCCTTCTACCCATGGACCGGTAATGCCGCTCTTCAAGCAGACCAAATGGCAAAAGCAGTGCCCTGATAATGGGTGTAGCCCCAAGCTCCTCCCGTTAGCATTTCAAGAATGGTACGATTGGTGTGCTTGGCACTTGTACCACCCCTTCTTTACTTGGGCTACCAAATTCGTACACTCTAATATAGACACCGCAAGTCAGGTATCCAGGGGCGGTAAAACCAATGGTTCCCTTGTCTACATGGCCCTGCTTGAGGCGGTATTCGTACAGAAACTGATCGGCAATGAAATAATCAGACTGCAGCACAGGACTGTACAGAAGGTGCAAAGTGACCAATTCAGGACAATAACCTTCAGGACGTGGATAAATGCAACCAATGATTGATAAGTCGTGGTAACGACTGTTTCCGAGAATATCGGGTGGCTAACAGGGGCGTTGAGCATCCTACGTCTGTATCCCCGTGAGAGCATTACCAACACCAAGCAAATGCTTCCTGGAGGAACAATATACTTGTATTGGCAACAGCAAAAAATTGCAAAAATGACGCTGCAATTTTTTGTTGTTGCCAATACAAGTAAATTGTTCCTCCAAGAAGGATTTGCTTGGTGTTGGTAACGACTGTTATCCATTTTCATTTCTCCGTAGACTTGTAGGTCGGTCACCAATAAGTCTGACTGCATGGGGTTGTCGAACAATCTATACAAAGGTATTCTATTCCCTAAAAACACATTTTATAATCGAGCTGTCATAAAAGCTACAAGCTACGCCATACTGCGTATGCCATCCACTAGGAAACACCAATTTTGAGCAACAAGTGCCAGCAGCAGAAGAGATTTAACACCAAACATTATTGGTTTATCGGTCGACAAGCAGCGCTAACGATTCTGCACTCAATATATACTATTTCACGAAAGCTGAATCGTATGTACCTTGGACAGGTCGTACAGGAAATTAGTATTTGTACAGACAAATTCTTAATCAGTTCAATAGACCCCAATGAGGAAAACGGTTGCGCAAGAACGTGGGTTCAGAGTAACAACGTAAAGTACAGTACAGCTGGAGCATCCGCAAAGAAAACCGCATTAAAACCAAAATGTTTTCGTTCCAGTAGATGGCACACCACTCATGTGAGGTTTATGTGATCTTCATTTTAAGATCACCAAGTCTTATTATTAATAGAGACGATCATGCCAAACTCGGTTTCCTCAGCTAAACAACTTTTACGAAACTGTTCTGCATAAGTATTGCAAATCAGGGATGGTCGAAATTCTTCTTCCGGCTATTCGTTCTGCTATGATGGGTTTCTTGTACGGCTTGTGTCCGTTTGGAAGTTAAACGTGTCCGAAGACCTATTGGCAAAAAACGCACTACCAACGGATGGATAGGCAGTCATTAGGAAAGTATTTTTCAAGACACAGTGAACCTTTCGTAGCTTTCAGAACTACCTTGTTCCGTCTTCAGCGAAAGTACCACGGCACGATCAACATTACCATTCGCTGAAGATGGAACAAGGTAGTTCCGAAAGCTACAAAAGGTTCACTGTGTCTTGAAAAATACTATCGTAATAACTGCCCATCCATCCGTTGGTAGGACACCTTTTGCCGACATATTTTCAGGTACGTTCGACTTCCAAAAGGGCACAAGCCGTACAAGAAACCCATCATGCATAACCGTTATAAAACATCCTATCTTCAATATTCCCACCGGTCTTTTGGCGAACAACACGTCGTGCCAACAGGACACTGCGCGCCGCGGAGCTGACCCAGAGGTTGAGAGGTCAGGACTACCTGACGAAAACATCGGAGGGTCCTTAGCCACTGCTCCACTTCGTTGACCTGTCGTCCAATGTCAGATGACGTCTGACCTTCTTACGTTGGTAAGTGGGGATATATGGAGAAGACTGGGGAGTTGGGATGATTCGGAATGGTGCGCTGCGCGTTGCGAGACTGTTGTTCGACAAAGTAAAGCATTCTATTCTGTTACAGGTCTCATAAGCAAGAAAGATTAGTAACAAGGCATTTCATAATGGTGATATGATACGGCTTCTTGCTGTATGACCTTTATTCAGCGAGCAGAGCTTTCGGAACTAACGTCCTGAAAGCTCCATGAAGAACTGTTTCGCCATCAACGGGATTAAGCCGTGTTCTGGAATAAATATATAAGGTCATATCCCCTAGCTAGGATTCCTATTTTTAAACTGGTCCCATATAGTCATACAGTCAGGAAGTGTCCGAGGAACCGCCTTTCAAATGTACATTTCACATTCGTCTGTTTCAGGTAACTCCTAATCGTGTTTTAGACAACAGCAGTCTCATTTCTGGGCAAACAATAATTGCCAATTTCAAGAGAACTACTTCCCCGTTCATCAAGCGCCATAGCCTACGGACAGCCAAAGCGAGTGATTTGTACTTGCAAGTTGCGCAAACAAAAACTCAGCGGAATCTGAGGCAAGCAATAACGCGCTGCGCACATTCATCCTAATCTCGGAAATGCAAACTATTCTTGGAATGTTACAAAACAAGCAGGTTCAATGGCCCCGCTGCATGATGGAAAACGTTAGGAAGCGCACAAAGCCTTTCATATCTTACTGCTACCGAGACGGTGCTCAATAAGCACACGAAATAGAAGCACCTCCTTTAGTTTTCAGTAGATTGAGCACAAATTAAACGATCCCGACAGAACGCGGCCTATACAGCTTAGCTTTCTTAAAACACGGACAAAGGCAGATCGTTCACGCTTCCTAGAATCGTGCAGCTTAACAGAAGCCTAAAGATCTCAGCAAACTCAGTTAAGGTAGCGTCTGAAGAACTGAAATTCAAAAGGCAACAAACTGACGTAACAATTCCTTTCCATTACAAACCTGCCAATCACAAACAACAGCTAAAAGCTTAATGTCAAACCTTCGCTGTTTAAACTTTAAAACAATTTACGGGAGCGTTGATACCGAAAATCAAACAGTCGCTGCCTTTGTATGCAGCATTGACCGCTTGTGTGAAAGCCAAGGCGCTCGCTCATCTGCAGTACAATGCCTCGCTGTCGCAGACGAAACAAAAAATTGATGGTCAACTTCGCCGCCCTTGTTGCCAGGACGGGCAAGGAGCAGGGAACGCAGATAGCTCAAGATGAAGTCGACAGTGGAACAGCGGTACGGATGTTTGTCGCTCGCCCAGTCAAGGGTGCGCGCAAATCTTACGCATCTTTGCTAGTAGGTGAAACTTGGGCAAACGCCAATTCAACAGCCGGACTTCGACTATGGTACAATGAAATTGCTGTCAAATATCTACAACAGCATGGACCAACTAAAGCTGGCGCAAAATATCAACGACGGGCTGATTGTTGCTATCCTCAGCGATCTAGGACAGGTTTTCCTGCATCCGGATTCGAAAACTGCCCTGATGACCGGACAAGGTGGCAAGCTGCCCGCTCCGGCAAGAATTGAGAATTGCGACCTGCGCGAACTGCGTGGCCGCCTGGAAACGCTGTTGAATGATCCAAACGTACAGTATCTGGTCTGATGGACTAAGCCGACTACAAGCGCGCTTCCATTTCAGATCGCAAAGGACGAAGCAAAAGTAACAGCCATCAAAACGGTACTTAACGCTTTGGATGAACAAATTCTAATTCAACTTATACAATTGGCCGACATATACCAAGCTCTTGGAAAGGATATCGAAATTCCCGAGGAAAAAGTGATCAACTTGATCGAAAACCTGTCGAAAGATGGAATATGCTCCCCTGACGAGGTGCAAGCCATTTTGAAGAACTTCGTCGGAGGCAACAACCAAGCTCTAAGACCAGCTCTTATTGCCCACACAATGGGCCCAGAAATCGTTGTACGACAGGACGGCAGAATCGCCACCAAACGCAGTATGATGTTCTCGGTGGAAACTCAAAATGAAATCGAACGAATGGAAGTAGGCTGCTGAGAAAACGTCTGAACATATACTTTTCATGTTTTATTTAAGGTTGTCGCGTACGGAGACACCGGATTAGTCGTTCTTGTACCGCGGGTAATTTCTCCCCTTTTACATTACAGCTAACTCATCAAACAGAACGTAGCTACACCAAAGCGACGAGCATTACTTAACATGAACATTTTATTACAATCCATAGTAGAGCCATTGCGAACGGAATTAATATACGCTGCCAAAATTAATCAATTTAAATTTAGGGAGCAGTGGTCCCACCACCGCCTCCAGGAACCGAAGCCGCAGGAATCGTAGGATGAGTGTCAACAAAGTCGTTCCTGACAAGAATACATTTAGAGGGGAGGTTTCGGTGTGAACCCAGAAAAGTATACACAAGAACGATTCAAGGAACTCAGGTGGATAAAAGAATTGCCGAAGCTGAATAAGCCGCAACTTCAAAAGCTAATGGACAAATTGCGCAGTGCGCAGAGTAGTCCCAATGACCATCATGACGAAACCAATGGCACAGGTAGCGGTCATATTACAACTGACAGTTGCCAAATTGCGGATGAACCAGGAGAACAGTTGAGTAACTTGTATTATAACACAAGAAGTATTAAGACGCAGCTACGTGTTAGGAAAACAGCACTGCCCAAAAGTCTCTACGAATTAGTCATGAAGCACGCACTTCAAGGGAAGATACAAACTTTCAATGAAGAGGGTTTCACGTGAGAACTTGACAGATTTATTTCATCTGATTTTCAGGTGACCATTTTAGATCAACACCCGCCATACGTGATACACCCAACTCATTAGCACTGCAAGCTGTGCAAATACTAAACAGGGCGGAAAATGGAAAAAGAAGTCTGTCTGATATGGAACTGAAATTTGTAAATAGACGATTGAACCGTCTGCTTATTCGAATTATGCGTTTAGATGAAAAGTGTTGTCGAGCTTAACATTGACATACCGTTGAGACAACTGCAAAAGACGTTGAACGTTGGTCTGCTAGCGGGAATGGTAACTGAAAAAACTCGCAGCGCTATTATGGGCACCTTGACAAAGCGGGCACACGAGGAAAAATTCGTAAAGCTGTACGACGTACGAAAGATTTTCAAAGATTCAAGGAACTTGTAGTCCATTTCCCCTATTGTTGCAATTAACGCGTCAGCGATTTATTCAGCAAATTGCGAACAATGGTTAGCGGCGTCGAAATGTGGACATTCAGCATTCCTGAATGTCCACATTTCGATAGCACTTTATGCAGGGCTACAATACAAATGCACAAATAACTTGGGTAAATGCAATGCACGAAATAACGAATTGAAACACCGCCAATTTGCAGAATAAACGTTGACATTCCGTGCTGTTCGCCTGTGCGTAAGTTCAAGCAATGAAAAGTAGCATTTTAAAAATTGAAACCCTAAAAACTTCCTGATAATACATGCACTAATTATTCGTAAAATGCTTTACAGAAAAAGGGGAACCCTGATCTGAATATGGTAACAATAATTTGCGTATCGTCTTTACGCTTTCTCGGTAGTTTTGCATTTTGCTGTTACGTTAATCTGATCGTAACTTGATGAAACAATAAAGACAGTCGTGCCAAATCACATTTAGGTAAACATAATATGCAGATCTTCACAACTCGTCCCAACCCATATTTCGTCAACAATACGAAATGCACTTCCGTTAAACGGCTATACAGCAAAATTAAGAAAATCCAAGCTTTCTTCACCCATTTCTCCATTATCAACGAGTTTTAGCAACAGTGCTTTCAAACCAGAACATAATCATTTTCGATAAGCTTCTGTTGCGAAGATAATCTATTGTTTACTCACGCATCCGCCAAACTAACATGCAATATCAATCTAACATACAAGGCGTTTATGAATGACCGACTCGAAGTCAAGATCTTACAGAGGACGGACACTTTTAAAGCAATGCCCAATTACTTAGCTCGTTTTAGATGCGGTCGTTGAAGTCTGCCTCGGAGCATCTGGTCGGTCAGGACTTGGTTGTGGCAGGCGGTACTTGCCCAGCTGCTTCTCCAAGTCGTAAAAGGTCCACTTATTATGCGCATAGTACTCATTTACTTTGTACGCGGTCGAGTCCACCTTCCTTGACTTGCCTGCAAAGTAGCATATTTTGATATATATTACATGGGCAAGTATATTATCAGCTCTTATATATACAGTAGGCCCTCCGTATACGCGGATTTGAGTCAACGCGGTTTGACTGAGAAGGCAATGACGTCATTTATGAGCTGTGACTGACGAATCACTGTCAAGTACAGCTACTTTCCAAGTTGTTGTATAATATACAATGTTTATGAAAGGCTATAGTGCTGTCGCGCAACTTGGCATGCACTTTTCTATTTGTGCAGCTTGCGTTGTTTCTTGATAAATTTTTGGCCGGTTTGCCTGAAGCGATTTTGCCTGCAAAGGAATTAATCACAAAGGTTTCTTACTAGGGAATGGACAAGACGAGATTTTAGTTAACTGAGCAGACAAAATAGCTCGCACTTCTCATATTGCACACTCTAAGCAGACATGCTGCTAAGGCATGGAGCTCCGTGGTCATTTAGTTTTCTTGACGAAAGTTGAATCTAACAGTATCCAAACAGCGGTGTTCGAACTGCTCGTATTGTTCAATATAAGTAAATCGGGTCTTATTGCGGGTTACCCCGGGTTCTAGAAGTAATCCAACAGTCGTAAGCAAATGAATGCAGGTATCTTCACAAAGCAAAACAACAGCAGATGACGTAGTCTTTGTCTTTGTTTACGGGTTGTTGCTGACACTGAACTTCGGGAAATAAGCATGTTCCCATGTTCCGACGGCCCCAATATACGTAGAAAAGCTTAAACGAGGCAACACTGTTCTGTTTTTGTCTCAACCTTGTCAGGCATGGTTCACTGTTAACTGCTAACGCTAACCTAAGCGTAAATTTTATGCTCCTTAAGTGCGGAGGTCTGAGATTCTTAAGCAGCAATGGAAGGGAAAGGTGCGGCGTTTCCTTATGTGGAACTTGTAGATAATTTAAATGCATTCGCTTACATGGCACAGGATATCTGATGGGCATCATTTGGCCCTGTTCGGTTGACCATAGCTATTTTGCCGTGGCCATCGTATGCTCCTGGAAGGCAAACGTACACCGAAACGCTTGTAGTTGCCATCTGGATGCGCACGCACTGATATTGCCTGTTTCTGTCTCCGCTACTGTTTCATCACACGTTCATTCAGTTGGTAAGTGCGCATATTTAACAACAATGAATGATTTTATTTGCGATGGTTAATATACGGCGAAAAAAACACACATACAACAGCAACTGTACAACGACCAAAATACAATAACTGTACAAAGATCACTGTGGCGGCCAGCAGGCTGCAATGTCATTGACAATGCAATCGAATGGGTCTTGACGGGGGCGTAGCCTGCGGCGCCACATGAACTCGCACAAGTACAGGTCCAGAAAGCACCGAGGCGTGCCGCACCGGAGCTTGTTTGACCGCTACACTTGTGCCCAGAGAGATTCCACGATCTGCGTGTGCACCCCTAAATTAAACCAGATATCTCAGGCCTATAGGAAGTCAGTGCTGGGCTCTTTCAAAGAAAACGTCTTGTCACTGATGGAACAGTGGTTGCCTTGCTTCACGCGTAATGTTAGAGAAAATATCTTGCACATGCTGGGAGAGCGTTGGTGTCCTTCGTGCACCTATGATCGGTAGGTGGTCGTAAACGCGGTGGGCTAAAGGAAACGTCTCTTATGATTGACGGGACCTTGTTCGGTCATCGTTGCGCAGGAAGTTAGACAAAAGAACTTTTGACTGAAGTGACGGCTGTGCCGTCCTTTGTGCGCGTGCGATCCGGAAGCATTCTGACGGCGGAGCATCCATTCGAGAAAATCTTTCGTTCCCGACCCAGGACTGTGCTTTCACAAAAACTTTGGCTTGATACATCAGGCGAAATTTTTTATGACGGTCGCCTGCGAGATAGGACATTTGAATATGGAATCGCGAGAGAAAGTTTTTGTGACGTTTGCCTGTGAAAAACTTTCTCCTGCGCGATTCCATACTCAAATGTCCTATCACGCAGGCGACCGTCATAAAAACTTTCGCCTGATATATCAAGCGAAAGTTTTTGTGAAAGCACAGTCCTGGGTCGGGAACGAAAGATTTTCTCGAATGGATGCTCCGCCGTCAGAATGCTTCCGGATCGCACGCGCACAAAGGACGGCACAGCCGTCACTTCAGTCAAAAGTTCTTTTGTCTAACTTCCTGCGCAACGATGACCGAACAAGGTCCCGTCAATCATAAGAGACGTTTCCTTTAGCCCACCGCGTTTACGACCACCTACCGATCATAGGTGCACGAAGGACACCAACGCTCTCCCAGCATGTGCAAGATATTTTCTCTAACATTACGCGTGAAGCAAGGCAACCACTGTTCCATCAGTGACAAGACGTTTTCTTTGAAAGAGCCCAGCACTGACCTCCCATAGGCCTGAGATATCTGGTTTAATTTAGGGGTGCACACGCAGATCATGGAATCCCTCTGGGCACAAGTGTAGCGGTCAAACAAGCTCCGGTGCGGCACGCCTCGGTGCTTTCTGGACCTGTACTTGTGCGAGTTCATGTGGCGCCGCAGGCTACGCCCCCGTCAAGACCCATTCGATTGCATTGTCAATGACATTGCAACCTGCTGGCCGCCACAGTGATCTTTGTACAGTTATTGTATTTTGGTCGTTGTACAGTTGCTGTTGTATGTGTGTTTTTTTCGCCGTATATTAACCATCGCAAATAAAATCATTCATTGTTGTTAAATATGCGCACTTACCAACTGAATGAACGTGTGATGAAACAGTAGCGGAGACAGAAACAGGCAATATCAGTGCGTGCGCATCCAGATGGCAACTACAAGCGTTTCGGTGTACGTTTGCCTTCCAGGAGCATACGATGACCACGGCAAAATAGCTATGGTCAACCGAACAGAGCCAAATGATGCTCATCAGGTATCCTGTGCCATGTAAGCGAATGCATTTAAATTATCTACAAGTTCCACATAAGGAAACGCCGAACTCTTCCCTTCCATTGCTGCTTAAGAATCTCAGACCTTCCCACTTAAGGAGCATAAAATTTACGCTTTGGTTAGCGTTAGCAGTTGACAGTGAACCATGCCTGACAAGGTTGAGACAAAAACAGAACAGTGTTGCCTCGCTTAAGCTTTTCTACGTATATTGGGGCCGTCGGAACATGGGAACATGCTTATTTCCCGAAGTTCAGTGTCAGCAACAACGCGTAAACAAACACAACGACTACGTCATCTGCTGTTGTTTTGCTTTGTGAAGATACCTGCATTCATTTGCTTACCATTGTTGGATTACTCTAGAACCTGGGGTAACCCGCAATAAGACCCAGTAAATCTGATCAAAAAGCAGGGAAGACTCCTCTACTTTCCTGGGAAGACTCCTCTACTCGACTGTCAGGGCGGGGTAACCATTCGGTCATCCTTGATCGGGCAGGCTTCGTGTCCGTTCTGATGGCAAGCTTAGTGTACTCACCACTCACGGTGCGAGTGCGTGAACGAATCGAACGACTTCGCTTCAGCGAGAATCCAATAAAGTAAGTTCAGGAAAAATGGGCTGAAAACTCCGTAAAGCTGCTACGATAACGATAAAAGTAGTACACATTCGAATTGGTCCAGTATCATAGTAACTTTGCTGTTTTTTAATTCGCTGCACTACGTAACAGCTACTCGCTTAGCATTTAAATAGCGCTGGGCATTGGAACTGGAACGAACAGAGTCTGCTTGAAGTCTGCAGGAAGGAGTACGCGCATTGCCTACGTATTCTAGCACCTTCTGTACAGCGGACTTGATTATACGCGGAATTTGATTCTACGCGGTATGTCCTGGAACCAATTACCGCGTATACGGAGGGCCTACTGTATTTTGAAACGGGCATTTCGCTGTATCTCGTTGCACAATTCAACAAAGAACCATAGTACCTGGATGCTAATGAGGTGCCAATGTTTGAAGGATCAAAGTAGGAATGAAAAAAATTACAACAGTAAAAAATGACTTTGATTAACCTACAGCGTTGCTTTGCAACCAACCAAGGACTGCCTCGCCAGTGATCATTATGCGCTGATGATGGACCGGGTTAGGTCCGAAAGCTAGCTACGCGTTGTTA
Organism: Trichuris muris; assembly: GCA_000612645.2. Lineage (NCBI taxonomy): Eukaryota > Metazoa > Nematoda > Enoplea > Trichinellida > Trichuridae > Trichuris > Trichuris muris. Next base: position 4,110,699 of record CBXJ02000361.1, read on the forward strand.
AACGAGAAAAATAAAAGATTTCTAGTCAAACGGGAAAGAAAATCCATAAAAATAAGGAAACGAAATCATGAAAAATTCCCGTTACGTACGATAAAGATTATTGAATAACCTATAGCCTGCGCAATTTGTCCACTGCTTGCCAGTGCAATGGACGAATATATCAACAAGCGCAAGTCGAAAGACGGGATGTCTTTTAACGGGAGCATAGATCTTCATGGTGTTAATTTTCACGGATTCTTCCCGTTGTTTTTGTACGCTGATGGATCTGCAAGTAAACTGATACAGTCAGGGAGACCGTGCCAGTTTACTTACAGATCCATCAGCGTACAAAACAGGGTACGGGACACCTGACCGCGGTGCACCTGACCGCAGAGACACCTGACCGCGGGGACATCTGACCGCAGGGACACCTGACCACGGTGCTTCTGACCGCACGGACACCTGACCGTGGCCGCCGGAGCGCTGGTGGTACACGGTGATCGGATAACAGAGATCCTGTTCAGGGCCAATTTGATGTTTACCGCCACCGCCTTTGTTCTCGTTAAGTTTTGTTAGTTCTGGTGCACTTTGTACTTGGTTGATTTGTTTCAATTACCTGAGGTCTATATTGGTACTAGGAAAGAACACAGTTTGTCTGAAGCACTGGAATTCAGACAAACTGTGTTCTTTCCTAGTACCAATATAGACCTCTGGTAATTGAAACAAATCAACCAAGTACAAAGTACAGCAGAACTAACAAAACTTAACGAGAACAAAGGCGGTGGCGGTAAACATCAAATTGGCCCTGAACAGGATCTCTGTTATCCGATCACCGTGTACCACCAGCGCTCCGGCGGCCACGGTCAGGTGTCCGTGCGGTCAGAAGCACCGTGGTCAGGTGTCCCTGCGGTCAGATGTCCCCGCGGTCAGGTGTCTCTGCGGTCAGGTGCACCGCGGTCAGGTGTCCGTGTCCGTACAAAACAACGGGAAGAATCCGTGTAAATACGATACCAACAAGCACAAGTAGCACATTAAATTCGAAGAACTACGTACAGCAAATATACAAGGAAATTATCAATTCTAGCCTGGTAGAAACTAAGAAGACCAAAGAATTCGTGTTTTTAAATTGAATAGACGTTTACCAATTTTTGCCATTGCTTCTGCATATTCCAGACCAGATGGAAACTGTGCCACTGAACAGAAGCGTCTCAGGAACAATCCAAAGGGACATGAACTCGTTTTGACAATGAATGTATTCATCGCGCAATCAGGCGTATCCTAAAGCAGCTTTAAAAGAACAAGCACGAAGAAAGAACTTCAAGAAAACACATGCAACTGAAAAGCGACAACAACGGAAAGACTATGCCTTTCGTCTGAAGGGAATGGAAGGTACAAACTTTTACTAGCAACTAAAATATATTTTTTTGTCCAGGCATTGACGAGGGATCTTCTTCGGGGGTGGAAGCAGATTCTTCTTCCTCTTTTCCTTCTTCGCCATCGTTTTCTTCGTCTGTTTCCCCGCTTTGTTCTTCAGAACTAGAATTTCTGCTTTCACTTGACGATGACTCAGTAGTGGAGGGAGGCAGATCTTCTGCAATGTTGTACTCCGGTTTGGGAGCCACCTTTGGTGGCAAAGGGAACACGGACGGCCACAAGCCTTCATCATATATGTACTTAATATTACCATCCAAAAGAACACGATAAATCTCTGCTTTCACTTTCTTGCCCTCGGCAATGGGCTCGCACAAAACATACATTCCTCGCTTTATCCAAATGTGCTTCCTGTACTTAGTGGTCATGCTTACTAGAAATCGTTCACCGCTTTCAGACTCGGCTTCGTGCAAATTATTACCGCGGGGAGCGGTTATGCGGGCAATGAACATCGGCGGCTTAGGCAAGACAAAGTCATTCAGAATTTCGTGCTCCACGAACTTCCGCTTGGTCACAATTGACATACCGAGGTAGAACAAACCTACCTGAACAGTACCCGCTAGTTTTCTCCTGCGACTAAATGCATAAACGATTCGCAGGTTATGAAAATCCTTAAATCGGTAGTAAGTGAATAAATAGAACTACTGGAGATTTGCTTGCGTGTAAACGATTTCATGCCGCTGTAACCAAAAGTAATTTATTCCCAAACGTTTGGGGGGGGGGTATTTCATGACCCGAAAACGTCGGAAAACCCATTAATTATGAAATTGCGAATGAAAGATACAAAGCAACTGCACATGTTTTTCATACTGCCACTGCGCTAATAAATCCCAGTGAAGTCATGCGCGTGAATATTGCAAGTGTCTGTCCGCATTGCTATCTATATTTTCGCAAACAAACCGTAATTCTAAAGATAATCACGTTTGTCGATACATGTAATCAATGCAGTGGTCAAACAGCCGAGTAGCTGCCGCCCATCTAAGCCTAAGATCAAAACCGGAGCCACCATTTTACTAAATGCATTCATAACCTGCGTTGTTTTCGGTCTGAAATTCAGACAACTGGCAGCTAATCGCTTACTGGGCTACTGTATTACTTACGTGTGATGTCGAAGTTGATTGTTGTTAAGGATACAGTTGATTTGCGTACGATGGGTAACGAGAGTTGAAGTATCTATCCTAGCTGTTCTGTGGAGTTCCAAACGCATTCTGTTTTCTTCGCAAAGGTAGTACGCTTTTCCAAGGAACCATTCTGGCGGTGACCTTGAACTGTTTCACGTTGTACGAAACGGAGCAGGACAGCTTCATCCTGAACATCTTCCTCTAGGTTTTGAATGAAATTTCTCCGTCCAGTGATCGTTTCACACTTGGGTGCTTGACATTTTCTGACTGCTCTTTTTCAAGTGCGATTCCTTAGACGTATACCTCTACGGCCTTCCTGTATCTTCATTTAAAACAGCAGCGCTGGAATGCCATTCTACGATATCATTCTTATTGTAAAGCCATTCCTTAAGGTTATGTGCCTTTTAAGATATGTGCGAAATTTTGAATTGCGCCATTTTTTAGGCTGACCTCGCAGCCTCGTTGAAGCGATGCTGTACTAAGCTGATTAACAATGGAGCTGTCCTAACGTCGCTAAACAGTCTTGGGTATCGCGATTTGCCGTATAAGATGAAGAAAGAGCAAAATTGGTACACCACTGGCAGGTGACCAAATTTTATTCTTGCAATTTGACATCATTGAATGATGGATTGCTTGTATTGAACCGTGATATGATGAAATTGTCCTTTCAGAATTGATTGTAATCCGTTGTGTAATGTACTGAGTCTGTGAGTGCTTCAAGAAGAACCTAACCAACTTGATAGCATATATTTGACTAGTTAATGCTTCGCTGTAGCATTATCTATCGCACAGTTCTCCTACTTTGCATTATAAGTGGAGCATATTTGTATACGTTAAGCAATTCACATATGGTCCCTGTTTAGCAATTGTTAAAGTGTAATAGCTTTTAAAGCCAAACGTTCGGTGAATTCATTTGTCTTTATTCAATGTTTGTTTCAGTTACATCCTTATTGAATGCTGTATGCCAATCAGGGATTACATCCAAATGGCAGGCGAATTCCGTCGTGACTCTGATATAATTCATTCTTACTTTCAACAAGTGGATCCGAATCCGATGTCTCTGCCCGAGTGCACTTTGGCTGAAGAGCTGCAACCTCCTGTTTATCGCAAATCGGTGCAAAGCTTGCGTAATAATCAAAAGCTTGGCCTGTTTGCCAGAATTCAAGCAAAGAAGCGAGCAGCAGATTTGATTAAAGCTGTTCCGAAATCACTTCCTATTGCCCCTCGTAGACAGTGAATCTCCTGCTCGGTTTTCTTCCCGAAACAGTGTACAAAGCCCATAGTCGCAACAGACATTTTCGTATATCTGTATGTATTGCGTCACCATTATGAGCGGTATGTCTGACTATGAAACTTTTACTTCCTCCTAATGAACCAGCATTTGTTTGCGCGTCACGCTTTCCTTTAATTAGTCCAACCGTCGATCACATTAGCTATTTTGTGCAAAAACGGTTAAATAATCATGGTCGATCATACAGAAGTACGATTTAGAGTACCAGAATTTGAAAGACCTTGTATCATTTCAAAAACCTGACAGTGCTTATGACTGTTTAACCCATAACAGCACAGGTGTGATTAACTGTGCCACATGTGATTTGCAAGCATTGTTCACAGAACTTCTAATGGAAGACCAAGGTGAAATGCTTTCGTTCCACCTAACATGACTGGGAGGGAAGCATGACTGCTGAACATTTAACGTAGGAATGCGCACGGCAAACATCAATTAGGTTCACTATTTAACAGCGCAATTCATCATTGTTTCATGAGCGTTTAAGAAAACACTATGCATATACCAATTAACAGGCATTGAAAAATCGAAAATGCAAAATGGCATATTTAGTTTATTTGTGAATCCACTGCTAGCAACTGTAATTAAATTTCGTACGTACGATTCCACACTTTTTGCTGCTAACCTAACCGAGTGTAGGTCTGAATATTGTGGTTATACTACGCGGGTCTGGTAGTCGAACCTGCTTCACTTACAGTACGCTACCCAAGTTACGCCATAGTGAAGGCAAGCATCTGCAACTACTATTGACCTAATGCTAAGGTCAAAGCAGGAGACTTGCGTGCTGTTTATGCCTAAGCTGATGACCAAGACGGGGGCTTATGAGTAACCATGCGACGTAACTTGGCCAGTATACTGTATGAGGGGCAGATTGGACACCAGTTCCTATTGCGCTACTACGGACTAAGATGTTCGTGAAATGTCGTTAAAATATTTGATAACTACACGGACGAGGCTTCCTTTCGCTGACGACGGAACATGGACGAGGCTATCATAATCTTGAAGCAAACTTAAGATGAGCATGTTCCAGCGAAATACAGTACTTATTGCAGGTACCTTTCAGTTGCACTCTTTCCTGTTCTGTTTAAAAACCTTTGTACGGGATATGTGGCTCACCTCGGAGCTGTAAGTTTAAGCATTTCGCGCAATTTTGTGGAAATTGCTATTAGAAACGTCCGTTTCCAGCGCTGCGGTCAACTAGTTTCTTGTGGCTGTTTTGCGAAAGTGTTCACTTCTGACGCGTTGTATTCCGTTGGCAGCAATAATTTTGTGCAATTGTATCGTTGCTTGTCAGATTCTCCATGGCGGACTTGTTGGTTGCCGATCGAGTAATAAACGAGGCATATCGGTTGTGGAAACGGAACGCCCCTTTTTTGTACGATATCGTGAGTATATTTTGCTTGAAACTTCAGTTCTTTTCATTCTGAGTCCTCTGGAAAATGTAAGTTCGTTCTAGCTGATCAGCCATGCGCTGGAGTGGCCAAGCTTAACAGTCCAGTGGCTCCCGGGCGCAGAGGAATGGTATATACTATTTCAAAAGTTGTTTTTTTATTTTTAATGAATTCTTCAGCCCAAAGGATAGTCAGGGATTGCCGCTCAAGTTGCAGCGGATGATCTTAGGCACGCATACTTCGGATGAGCAGAATCACCTTCTTGTGGCATCGGTTAAGCTCCCAGTCGGCGACGAGCCACTGTCAAATTTGGCAAAGAATATGGAAAAAATGGAATTCGGCAATTTCAGTTCCATAGCGAACAAATTTGAGGTTGAAATTCGAATCAACCACGAGGGCGAAGTAAACCGGGCACGTTTTATGCCGCAAAGTCCGAATATTATTGCCACAAAGGCGCCGAGCGCGGAAGTGTTTGTTTTTGACTATACCAAGCATCCATCGAAGCCAGGTGCGTATTTGCTGCATGATTTGCATGAATTTCGAACGAACCATGCGCGGGTAAAAGTTATTTCTGGTGCGTATGAATTGGACTTCGAGTTTTCAGAGCCACCAAACGAATGCCGGCCGCAGTTGCGTCTTCGAGGGCATCAAAAGGAAGGATACGGATTGTCATGGAATCCAAATTTGGGCGGCTACCTATTGTCTGCCTCGGATGACCACACTGTTTGTCTTTGGGATGTGAACAGTCCTCCTGCGGAGAGGAACTTTCTTGATGCGCTTAGTATTTTTAACGGACATTCCACCGTTGTTGAAGATGTTGCTTGGCATTTACTGCGGGAAACGTTATTCGGTTCGGTAGGCGATGATCAGAAGCTGCTAATGTAAGTTGTCCCTCGCTTACTTTTATTCATGTCAAATTCGAGATTGCAAGCCAATTTGGTAAGCGTTGTTCGTTTCTCAGATGGGATACTCGAAGTAACCCAAAGCAGCAACCTTTGCACGTTGTGGAAGCGCATACTGCCGAAGTGAATTGTCTATCCTTCAACCCATTTAGCGAGTACATTCTAGCCACTGGTTCTGCCGATAAGGTAGGAAGTTTTACTACACCATATTCATATTTATGTTGTCGATTCATTCAGTAGCCGCTGATGACGGGGTGTGAGCTACCCCGAAAGCTCCGGAGGAAATAAATTAAAAAGTCAACAAACGGTGACAATCGTATTAACATTCTTGTCAGACAAAGGTGAATTAAGTAAACCACATTATGTGAATTAGACCTCATGTATTCACTTTCTTAAAATATGAGGATGCTTGGCTCCATAAGCTGCCGTTATATGAAATAAGTAATAAAATGTTAATTTGAGCATGGTTTTGTTTCGAGGGTCTCTAATTGGGTTTGAAATGTCATTCTTGTTTGAAAGTCTGCAACATGTTCAGCGAAGAATAATTTCTGCCTCGAAATTTAAGTTCTTCTAAACAAGAGAAGGCTTATCCTTTAATTAATTGCGAAGTTCATGTACTGTTGCTATCTATACGGGAGGCCATTGCGAAAACGTAACTTCGCGTAAAGGCGTAAAGGCCACCATAACTTCCGTTTTTGACGTTTTCATTATGCAGTGGGAAATGTTCGACAGATTACCTGAGGAAGTGTCTTTTGCAGACGGTTGCTCTGTGGGATTTACGCAATTTGAAATTGAAGTTGCATTCATTCGAATCGCATACGGATGAAATTTTCCAAGTACGGCTAGAAATTACAAAGGTATGGTTTCTTGCCTAATTGCTTATTTCTTAGGTACAATGGTCACCTCACAATGAGACCATTTTGGCTTCCAGTGGAACCGACCGTCGTCTTCACGTTTGGGATCTGAGGTAGTTTCAGTGAATTTGAACTTTGACGTAACTATTGTCTCTGAACAGTAAAATTGGTGAGGACCAGTCGGTCGAAGACGCAGCGGACGGTCCGTCTGAACTTTTAGTAAGCCTTCTACTATCCTACCAATGCAATTTGTTGGAAATGATCAATTCATCTTTCAGTTCGCTCATCTCGGACATACGGCAAAAATTTCCGACTTTTCATGGAATCCTGAAGAACCGTGGATGATCAGCTCCGTTTCAGAGGACAACGTAATGCAAGTGTGGCAAATGGTGACCAGCTTAATAATTTATTCCGCTTCTCTTCTTCTACGCGTAAATGTGACCATCTTCAGGCTGAGAATATTTACAACGAGGAAGGAACGCCGTCATAAAGAAAATGATAAAGAAAGTACACTGAGTGGTAAACACGGTCTTTTGAGGTTCTTACTAAACTTCTAGTTAGTAACAACCTCAAAAGATTAATTAGAAAATAACCAGCAGTGACGTCAACGGATGCTGTGCTTACCACTCTGTCAACCTGGAATAATGTACATTGGAAGAAAGCAGTCTTTTTTGTATATGCATAACTACACCATTGAAGATTGTTAAACATCAACATTGGCAGTTTGAAAAGCGCTATTTGTTCTTTTTATATTAAAATCTAGTAAGGAGGTCCTCAGGTTTGTAAGGTGTCATTTTGTACTATTTTCAAGCAGTACCTTGGAAGCTATCTTCCATTTCTTGCCGTTCAACTTCCGTAATTGTAATGAATGAGCATTCGCATTTCTTTTCATGGCAGGGGATTTAAAGATGGATTGTCCTGTAACGGGTCCTGGCTTGTTAGATGTATTCACGGCTTGTACCCGTTCCTGTAGTGCCTGAAATTAACGGAAATAACGTCCTACCAGCGAATGGATGGGCAGTTATTAGGAAAAAACCAGAACACTATAGTAACCTTTCGGAGCTTTCGGAACGATCTGGTTCCCTCGTCATCGATCTACATTGTGAGGGTTTAATCGGTCAGAGTCACTATTTATAGGATGGGTCAGGTGGTAAGGTGCAACACTTATTTTTACTGATGCAATTGCATTCCATACTTCGTTGACCTTCCTCCCCTTGTCGCGATTGATCGTGGCATTGTACCGTATAAACAGGGCCTCTTTTATTTGCCTAAGGTGGAACAGGCTCTCACGGCAAATGATTTTTGGATGAAGGTTTCGCGAACGCTGAGAGATGTGTTCGACAACCGCTGATGTTCTTTTGGCTTCCTCCATTATTTTCTTTCGTCTCAGCTTCTGGGGGCGTCGACAGCGCCGTGTTTGGGTTCCTTCGAGCCTTTGTTCGGCGTTCTTGTACCGTGTCACTGCGGCCATTTGTTCTCGGAATCTCTGAAATAAAGTATTGCCAGTTTCGCCCATGTAGGAGGCATGGCAATCACGACAAATCTGATATACTAACCCCGACCTTGGTCAAAAGGAACCCTGATCTTATCGTTTCTGGTCAGTGCGCGAATACTTGGTGAGGACTAGAAATAGGCGCTGCATTTGTGTAGTAATCTTAGTTTCTTTATTTTTTCTGCTAAGCCTGAATAATAAGGTAGAATTACCACAGGACCTTCCATGCCTGATTTCGTGTCTATCGTCCTTTGTTGCCGCAGTTTGCGCCGAATGACAGATGTAACCAACGAAATGGAGTAACCATTTAGTTGGAGCGTCATCGCGATATAGTTTAATTCAGAATGTAGATGTTTAGGGGCACAAATCGTGATAGCGCGATCTTCCATTCCCGTGGCAATACCTCTGCACTGATAATGGGTGATGCGAGGTAAAGTGAAGGTACCTGATTGTGTTGGTTTTTGGTACACCTTTGTCGTAATCTTTCTCCCTTCTCTTATTACGAACACGTCTAAGAAGGGGATCCTGTTGTCTTCCTCTTTTTCCATAGTCATCTTAATACATTCAGGGAAGATGCCATTTAGGTCATCCAATAGCGTCTCCTTCCCTACTTCCACAATAGCGAAGCAGTTGTCCACGTATCTCATGAAGAACGTGGGAGTCACCGGGTTATTACCGCTATTAAATGCCATCTCTTCAAGGTTCTCCATGGACAGCTACGCGAGAACCGAAGGTAATGAACTCCCTCATGGGTTAGTTTGTGCGTAGAAGTTATCCTAAACCTAAAATAATTTCCTTCATTCATGCAAAAGGAAACCTGCTTTACAATGTGGAAAAGGTTAAGAGAAGTTCTTTGGTGCAAGGTGTCATCTGAGTCAAGCAAACGTTGAAGGGTGCTGTTTTGATCATAGGAATGCTGGTGAAAAGGTCCTTTACATCATAGCTGACCATAATGTGGTTGTGGAATACTGATTGACTTTAGTGCCCAACAAACATCTTTGCAGTTAGTGACGTGCAAATCCCGACTACCTGTTAAAGATTGAATAATAGATTTTAAGACATGACCACCAGACCCGGCCTATAAATAGTGACTCTGACCGCTTAAACCCTCACAACGTAGATCGCTGACGACGGAACCGGATCGTTCCGAAAGTTTACTATATTATAGTGTTCTGGTTTTTTCCTAATAGCTGCCCATTCATGCGCTGGTAGGGCGTTGTTTCCGTTAATTTCAGGCACTACGAATATATAGGAACGGGTACAAGCCGTAAATACATCTAGCAGAGAATTCGAAATATATTGTAAGGAACTGATCAGAATGTGAGGGCTACGTTTAATTGCCAGAATTTGTACCTGTCATTGCTTTTAGTAGAAAAAATGAGATAATGGGACTCGGATAGCAAGGAACAATCTCATTAATTGTTCATTTAAAAACGGCAAAACAACCCATTCATATATACCTTATTGTGGACGCAGCTGGCGGGGCTTTGAATGCCCCAAAAACTACGTCTACGATAGACTATGTGTATGAATGTTTGTAACCGTTTTGAATTGAAAAATGAATGTCATAGCGTTTGTTCACTTCGTCGCTATGATATTTTGTACGATTTTTGTAATTTGGCTGGGGTTTTCAAGGCACCCGTGGTATGTCCCTCAGCGGCAATACGGACACAAGTGTAACAGGCAACCGCAACGTTGGTAAGTCGTGAAGTGACAGGTGGAACACAGGGCGACAGTAACGTTGTTAATTTTACAGAGCATTTTAAACTAGGGCTCCTTGTTTTTACAACATTTCATTGTTGCTTTATCCGATTGTTTTCCAAATTTATTCTACCTTTTTGCTTCGTCTTCAGCCTTCTATCTTCTTTCTTATTTGCGTAGCATTTCACTTTAGACATTGACTTTAACCATCGAAGGAGACTCCGTTGAAGAAGGCCAACTTTTATGCCTTCGACTGTGATGTCAAGGATATTATCACTACGATTCCTGCTGATTGCATTTTATCAACATTAGAACGATTGCTAAGCAAACAGTGATTCCTTAAGCAGAGGACTAAACTGATCCCATATCATATTAAATGACCAATTTCCTTCTGCGTGCTTGAAGGTGGCCATTACCATTTTCAAAGGAATTTCTTCTCACAGTAAAACAGAGTTCTAATCTTTCCCCGGTAGTTGCAGAAGTCTTCGTGGAAAAATTAGAAGAGGTTGCAGTAGACGCCTCCATAGCTCCCCATTGCTTCAAAAGATGTAGTAGACTTCTCCATCATTAAGAAGGGTAGGGAAGGTTGGTCTTTAGTTTACCTCCACTGTCGATTCTCCGAACCAGTCACTTTCGCTACAGAAGCTAAAGACAAGAAGACAATTTTTTGTTGAATACCAACTAATTAGGTTTGACGATCACCCAAAGATTAAAGTTTATAGAAAACCAAACTCGGATAAATGTCTTCATTACTCCTCTCGCCATCGTCGTTTCATATTCACAAGAACTTGGCAGATAGGGCAGTAAATATTTGCAATCCAGAATACGTTCAATCAGAAATAAGTTGCATCTACGAAACTCTCCATGAAAGTAGATTACTATATGAGTCGTATTTTTTCTGTACTCACTTGTAGTCCCAGTCAAGCAAATTTCATGTGCCCGTCTTACCTAAACCTCAGTCACCATTTCTTATTAATATAGGCATGGGAGAAGTGTTGTGTCCTTCGCGTGAAGGACCAACCGAGAGTTCAAAATGCAGCGAATACGACCTGAAAAATCGCTACTGGCAGCCACGGCCGCAATGTGCCGTAGGAGTATCGCCAAAACACCACCGCTCCGTGTTGAGCTTTTACTGACTGACTAACTGCGAAAAAGGCAAATAAAGATAACGGTAACATGATTAGGAACTACCGCCTCCGGGCGATACGTAATCGGTCTCAAGCTGCGCATTGCCTCTACGCAACAAGAAGTGATTCGAAAGTTTGCTAAAACGGAGATTAGGCTTCGAAGTGTTCTTCAAGAATTCCCTCAGTATGCGTTCCTTCCAAAGTAACGACAAGGTCAGAATTCTTGAACACGATAAACAAAGCATAATCTATGGAATCAAGGGTGATTGTTCAGCGTCATATATAGGTGAAACTGAAAATATTTTGAAGCATACATTTAGGGAACATTTACCAACTTATTTCAGTATCAGGTTGAAAACTGGGTGTCTTTTCTTGCAGGTGAAATTCAACAATTGTGACATATTACGAATTTAAACACTATTTCTGTTGTGACTTTGAACGCAGAGTATACCGTTTATTGGGTCAGGCAATCATACAGAGCTTATGTAATGTTCATGACATATACGGATACTGTACGAGTTGATGCATATATACAACAGTTTCTTGCCAGAATGATCTTTAATGAACCGGAGTTTTCAGGGATCTTTTGTCCCCTTTTTCAGCGGATTTATAGAAAAAGCAGCGTGCTCGTCAGATAATTGAGTTGTGACACTGTTAATCATCTGGTGAACACGCTGTTCTTCTATAAATCCGCTGAAGAAAGGTACGGAGGATCCCTGAAAGCTACGGTTATATTAAAGATCGTTTTTGGCAAAAGCTGGTGTTGAAATTCGTAGTATGTCACAATTCCTATTCCAGAATAACATAATGAGGACTAGTTGGAACGGTTTCTTCATAAGCCATAGGGGTAAACCACAGACAGAGAGGGCCTTAAACGCATTGCGAACCAGGCGTCAAAAATTGAGCGGTTAAAAGATATGCAACAGTTTGTTAACGGTCCTTCCACCATAGAACCTCATATCATGAGACTCATTTCGCATTGAGAAAACAGTAAGCAGCTTCCTTCATTCTTCATAGGGGCATTGTTAACTGTGACATATGGGATAGGTGTTAGCGCAGTATGACCAAATTTAATTCAACATGAATTTTCTTCTTGATGTTTACAGTATTGATCCTGTTTACTTTTATTCTAACAAAGCGAATAAATGTAACGTAGCATTCGAAGCTAACCCGTTTCGTCTTCAGCGTTGTATTATACTGTATGCGAGTGCTCCTGCTACGGTACTGTACAGAACTTTTGAGTTTACAGCATTCTGTCATTTGGTTTAATCTCGTTTGTTTACCACTTTCTGACATTCGTTTGCCCTTGTTCAAGCAACTGTTCTGCCGTATCAATAATGCTGCCTGGGTATTTCTGCGTAAATTACGGCATTCGTTGCATAACTTGATTGCATTACGATCCTGTCTGCATTGGGCAACATGCAGTACTACTGCTGAAGTTTGAATTAACTTTTCCATTACTACCCGAGGACCCAATCTCGGTGACGTACATCTTCTTCGAACATTACCATTACCGTGTCAAAAACGGCAATAAACCCATTGAAAAAAGATGTTATTTTCTGCGTAGCTTTCAGGACCGGTCTTGGTACCGTCCTCAGCGCTTCTGAAGGCTGACCTTTCTTGCGTCTGTATCTATCACGAGTGAAAATGTCGAGTGAGTATTTGAAACCGAAGAACCATCGGATTCTTTAAACTTGCTATCTTCTTTCCCTTGATGGAACCGGTTGGACTTTAAAGCGATCCTATTTGTCCGATGATCTCCTAAATAATAGATTTCCTATTTCTCCCTTTTTAGTATGATTTCCCCTTTTTTTGAAGATAATGTGGCATAACCTTCCGAGTTTTTTCATGTGTTTGCTGTTTCAATTTGCGGGTTTGGAGGGTCAAAAGTACAACCCGTTTTTACCGCCACAGTGGACCAGATGTTGCTAATCTCAGTTCGTTCATCCCTGTTGATACAAGCGTGGCGAATGTAAAATGCTTTGATTTTTCTAATCTTTAAATCTTGTCCATGTTTCAATATGGAAACGCTCATTTGATTGCTTGTCTGTGGACAACCTATTGAGTGCTCTACCAAGGTTGAGGCACTGACTGCTTCCTACATGATCTTTATTGGGTCCTTTCTTGCGGCCGTCCCCTCGACCTCAGCGCTTCACCTCTCTGTCTTCTCTCCGCGTTCTAGTATCTAGTCAGTACCATTTTGTGTTGTTTCAGCCTCCGTAGCATAGTGTGCCCAGTTTCGCCAATGTATCTTTCCCCACAACCACACTTAATACTGCAAACTACTCCTGGTTTTTTAACTGACGCGATTTTAACCTTGCCAGATCTTAAGATCGATCTTAGATTCGGGGGACTTTTCAAAGCAATCGCTATACCAAAGTTCCTCGCTAACTTCCACATCTTCTCACCTATACCAGGGTAGTATGGAATGCAAAGTGTTTTCGTTGTCTCTTCTTTTTCATTCCTCGTTCTATGTCATGATTTAGATCTGTGTTTCCCGGGGGGCGCTAGCGCCCCACTGTGGGCGCTGGAGCCGAAAGGGACAGTTGGGGGGGGGGGCTGGTAAGCCTGAGGGCGCTAACGCCCCCCTGCGGAGCTAAAGGGATGCCAAATAGTTCTGCTGAGTAAAATGTATGTTTGACGTTCCCAGAGAAGCGCAAATAGCAGCAGTATTGTACGGCCAGCACAGATGACAAGTCGCGCGCCTTTTTCGCTTCTTTCTATTAGAAGAAGAGAAACAAACTGCAAATTGTAAATCGGGGCGACCTGAGACTCCAGCTAACTAGCATAGAGCCGAGCGTTGAAAAGCTGCTCTCACTGCGTGGTTTCCAAATCTGACAATGAAGTTTGCCCGCCCTATTACATACGTGACTACAGCAAGTAAATTCATCAACGTTATGTACCACATTTCTCGGCTAAGAATGTTGCGTGGGCGTTCAACTTTCTCTGGTAAACCACGCTCCCGGCAAGGGGGCGCTGGAGAAATTCCTGGTCCAAAAGGTGGCGCCGGCGAGGATGCCTGTGGGAAACACTGATTTAGATGCTTCTCTAGTCTTTGTTTTATGCAGGCATCAATGAGACCTTTGGGGTAGTCATTCAGCAATAGAGTTCTTTGTATGTACCTAATTTCCTCCTTCAGGAATTCTTTATCGCAACGATTGAACGCTCTGCCTACCATTCCTGTTATAATTCCCTTTTTTACGTTCATTTCGTGGTTTGTAAAGGAATTGAGGTATCTATCTGAATTTGTAGAATTTCGAAAAACCTTGGTCTTTAGATGATTGTTAGTTCTCATTATTAAGGTGCCCACGAATGACAGTCTACCGTTTTCTTCTCTTTCTATTGTAAACGTGATGTTCTCTGGGGAAAGGCTATTTAGGTGGTCAAGGAGAGCTGTCTCTCTTCCTCCCTTGATAATCACAAAAATGTCATCTACGTAACGCTTGAAAATCTTTAAATTGTACATTGAAATGTTGATTGGAAAAGCCAATGTTCCGTGAATATTTCAGCAACAATTGGTGAAAGTGGACTTCCCATCGTTGCTCCCTTGATTTGTTCAAAGTAACTTCCGTTCCATTGGAAGCAATTTCCTTCTTTCATACAAAATTTAACCACCTGTGTTAGATGGTACGGGTTCATTTTGGCTCTTTCTTTCAAGGTTTCATCCTTGGATAATGAATCCAAAATGATGTTGTACGTGTAATATAGTGGCACATTGGTAAAAATGTCTTTTACATCGTAACTAACCAGAATGTCATCATTTTCAAGTTCCACAGGTCTTATCTCCTGTACGAATGAGAGGGAGTTTTCTATGTGTGAAGGTGTCTTGCCGGCAAGCGGTTTTAAAATTTTGGCTAAATATCTGCACAGTTCGTTAACCACACTTGGATTGCTTGCTATTACCGGTCTTAGAGGAATATCCTCTTTGTGCATTTTTGGTAAGCAGAACAATTCCGTACGCGAAATGTTTGTGGAGTACTTAAGTCTTTTGATGATCTCAGATATTTTCTTTTTTTAGTCTCCTCATATGTCCGTGAAACATTACTGATAAAACTTTTCTTGACCTTTTCTGATGGATCTTTGCCTAATGGTGCGTATGTTCCGGTTGTCAATAAATGTGCTACTTTGTTGTTGTGTGTTGTTGCGCACAAGTTCTGCAATGGTCATGAAAATTGGAAACGCAGTACTTGCTTGAACTAGAGAGGACAACTGATAAGTTCCACTTTCCGGAAAATTGCCGATATTTGGGTATCCTTCCAAAATCGTTCCGATTGAAAGTGGCTCAAAAGAGAGACAGGAGAACGGATAAGATTCTGAAAGAAGCTGGTTTCTCTTTGCGGAGGAATTCAATCAGACAAAGACGTAAACAAATGGAAATTCTTAGTCAAAGTATTAAAAGACACGAAGAGCTTCTTGGAACAATTCTTGAAAAAATCTGCACAAGTAACTAGAAAACTATGCTAAATTATCTGGTATCCATCAAAGCCATCTAGAGCAGGAACGTCTAGAAAGTAAATTCAACCCATTGGCTTGTTGAAAAACATGGGAATTCATTAGACAAAATAGACGGAGAAGTACAACAGAGAGGTTTACCCCGGATCTTGACAACATTGTAGTTAACCTAAGCAGCAGACCATTGACGATTGACGAAAAAAGAGTTATTGGGAAAGGATTAAATGTCATACCCACTCCACCAAAAGTAGAGTATTTAGACCTCACTAGCAGAGTGGAAAACGGAATCAGGAATGATGAAAGGTTGAGAGCTGACACAATCAGATCCTCGATAGCAAACTGTCTTACCAACCACAAATACCGGCCACCTTTGAACCTATCGCGGATGGAATAGCGCATCATCAACGGACAAAAAAGGAGCAGTCCATTTTGTTACGAAATCAGACAAAAGCAATGTAGTAGTTATTATAGACAGGGAAACATACAACAACAAAGTAACAAATTTATTGACAACCGGAACATACGCACCAATAGACAAAGATCCATCGGAAAAGTTCAAGAAAGGTCTTATCAGTAATGTGCCACGGACATATGAGGAGACTAAAGAAAAGAAAGTATCCGAGATCATCAAAAGACTTAAGTACTCCACAAACTTTTCCAGTCCGGAATTGTTCTGCTTACCAAAAGTGCACAAAGAGGATAGTCCTCTAAGACCGGTAATAGCAAGCAATCCAAGTGTGGTTAACGAACTTTGCAGATATTTAGCCGAAATTTTAAAACCGCTTACCGGCAAGACACCTTCACACATAGAAAACTCCCTCTCATTCGTACAGGAGATAAGACCTGTGGAACTTGAAAATGATGACATTCTAGTTAGTTACGATATATAAGACATTTTTACCAGTGTGCCACTAGACTACACGTACAACATCATTTTGTATTCATTATCCAAAGATGAAACCTTGAAAGAAAGAACCAAAATGAACTCTTACCATCTAACATAGACGGTTAAATTTTGTATGATAGAAGGAAATTACTTCCAATGGAACGGAAGTTACTTTGCACAAATCTAGGGAGCACCGATGGGAACCCCCTTTTCTCCAATTGTTGCTGAGATATTAATGGAACATTTGGAAGGGAAAGCTTGTCCAATCAACATTTAAATGTACAAGTTAAAGATTTTCAAGCGTTACGTAGATGACATTTTTGTCATTATCAAGGAAGGAAAAGAGACCACTCTTCTTGAGCACCTAAATAGCCTTTTCCTAGAGAACCTCACGTTTACAATGGAAAGAGAAGAAAATGGAAGACTACCGTTCGTGGACACCATAATAATGAGAACTAACAATCATCTAAAGACCAAGGTTTTTCGAAAATCTACAAATTCAGATAAATACCTGAATTCCTTTTCAAACCACCCAACGAACGCAAAAAAAGGAATAACAGGAATGGTAGGCAGAGCGGTCAATCTTTGCGATAAAGAATTCCTGAAGGAGGAAATTAAGTTATGCAAAGAAAGCTGAATCCAATAGTACGACTTTCACCGTGGTCTGGAAACTTATTCGAAAAATATAAGGAAGCTTTCGGGACTAAGCATGTCCCGTACTCAGCGGTTAGTAATGAGTAATCATTACTAACCGCTGAGGACGGGAAACGCTTAATCCCTGAAAGTTTCGGTATATTTTTCAAATAAGTTTCCAGACAACGGTGAAAGTCGTACTATTGGATTCATGTTTCATTGCACCGTTTCAAAGGTTCCAATTTTTAATGCAAAGAAAGCCATCATTTACGCAGAAAATCAAAGAAGCATTGTGCATACGGAACAACAGTTGCTTGAACAAGGACAAAGGAACGTTAGGAAGTGATAAATGAGGAAGTTTAAACCAAACTACTGTGACGATACCTGCTAATAAAATACAGAATGCTGTGAACTCGAAAGCTCTGGACAGGACCACAGCAGAAGCACCCACATACTGCACACTACAACGCTGACTGGGCAGCTGACATGACTACTAGCATTGATGACGGAAGGGGTAACTTCGGAAAGCTTTGCTATGAAAGGAAAATAAAAGATTCATTAGAAAACGGGCCAACCGTATTACAGAATCGGAATATTATGATCATGTTAAAAATGACTTTAAAACCCGCTCGTTTTAAAGAAGACATCGACAGGCCTGCGAACGTTACTGTCGTTCATTCCATGTTGTGTCGTTGTCCTGGTCGGTCGGTTGGGACGCTCGCTCTCTGCAGGACTGACTGGGTGGGCGACAGTCACTTGGCAGGTCAAGGATCAGCCTGATAGTTGATGTCGCCAGCCCGGATGGTCGAGCGGAGGAGCTTGCAGGACTGTCCGATGACTGGGCAGTTGACATAACTATCAGCACTGTTGATGGAAGATGTAACTGCCGAAAGCATTGCTACGAGAAGAAAATTAAATATTCTCGCAAAAACGGGAGACAGCTGTCTTACGGAATTGGAACATTATGAAATTGATACCGTCAAACAAAGAGAAGCCTCTATTCTAAGCACGAAGAATGTTACAAATGGTAAACGTGCATTGACATGGAACTGCAATGCTGAACGACAACCCATGATCATCAAAAATCTTACAAGGAAGAGAAGAAGTGAAAAAGTGCTGAATAAGATTTGACCTGCCCTGACAGTCTGCTTTGCTGGATTAAAGCCGACGTCTGATGAAAGAGATGACAGAAAGAAGAAAAGGAAGATGAAAGGAAAGAAAAAAGTTAGACCGAAGTTGAAAGACACGACGGATTGAAATGCTTCAAGGACAAGATGCCAAAGTGTTGAAAAGAAACGAATTTGGAACGGACAGATAAGTTGAAAATCTTTGTTCCTCATTACGGGAAGTTTTTCATAATCATCAAAATTTTTCACCGTTTTTCTCGTTCACATAAAAATCTTTTTATTTCTGCTTACAGGGGGTCCTCGGTTAACGTCGTTTCACTTAGCGTCGTTTTCGCTATAACGTCGCTCGTGAGCGGGCGAAGAAATACAGTACACACGAAGATTGGCAGGTTCTCCCATTTGGCTAATGTAACTGTGCCCAGCAGTAACGGTTACCTGTCTGTTTGAAATGAATAGGATCGTTATGATGGACGATGCGACTGCCCAGCACCCACCAGGGTATGATGGATGATGCGCCTAGTCAGCGCCTACTCAGTGAATCCCTCTGGCAAAGTCTGACGGGGGGCACGGAGGATGCTCACAGACGGCCTCCTCTTCCGGTTAAGTATTCGCTATAACTTGGACGCGTCCATATCCCTGCGTGGTCACTGCGCGTCCGATTCGCTGTCCGCTTATGCAAACCGCTTATCATTCGCGTCGATATATGAAAGGAAGAAAAGGCATGCACAGCAGCAGACACTGGATAGGTTTTTGCAGCACAGATAAGCATTAAGGTGGGCTATATTGGTAGCCTGTAATATCAGTATTACTTCAGCTACTCGGAAATACTGAAAACAGAGCCGAATAAAACGTATTTGTATTTTGCTAATATCTTAAGGTAACATATTTATAGCTGGCGTAGTCATCGGTGGAATAGCTTCGGAAGTCTCAGTTTTCTTTGCCATCGCCATCACGCGCTGCGAACGCATCCCCCATACCGCATATTAAAATAATAATAAAGACAGTTTCATTTAACGTCGTTTTCGCTTAACGTCACTTCTCCAGGAACGCATCCTGACGTTAAACGAGGACCCCCTGTACTTTTAAATAACATAAGCCTACAGTCCTAACATTGTCCATCATCAGCGCTTGTTGGTCACTGCCCACCAAATCGTTGGTTGTGCAAGCTCCTCTACTCAACCAACCAGACAAGCGACATCCGATATCTGGTCGAACCTTGACATGCCCAGCTTCTGTTGCTTACGCAGTCAGTCACGCAGAGGTGCGAACATCCCATCCGACCGACCGAATGGGATGCTCGCATCTTTGCATGACTGAATGAACGAGCAACAGAAGCAAGGCACGTCAAGGTTCGACCTGACAGCCGATGTTGCTGACTTGGGGGCAATGACCCACAAGCGCTGATGATGGACCATGTTAGGTCCGAAAGCTGTGCTTACTTCAAAACGAGCATAAATAAAAGGACTGTTATGTGAACTGGAATAATTGTGAAAAATATTGAGGGGCACACAAGTTGTCATACCTTTCCCTGTTACGGAACGGTCCATTTGTTGGAGCGACAACAAACGAACGTTTCTGTAACGAAGAAAAATATGGCAAGAACCTTAATTCCAAATTCCTATCTGCGAAATTAAGAACAATACTGTTGCCTCTTTCAGCTGCCATTTCGCAATGCTGCGGTTGCCTATTACACTTTTCTTCATATTGCAGCTGAGAAAAGGAACAAACGAGTCCCGTAAACTACGGCCTCATAATCTAAAAGTCGTACAAGAAATCGTTGCGACATCGTGAACAAGCGCACTGATCCGTTCCACCGTTAAAAGGAATCCTGTGTATATGTAGATTCGCCTTCGCAAATCTTTGTCTTCCACTAGTAAAAATTGTAGTAAAGCATTTCGCAGCGTTGAACTCACTTTTTCTCAATTATCTTCCCGAGCGATAAAGTAATTAAGGAGTATTGTTTCCTTTACATGTATTTTGACGAAGTAAGCACAACTGAGTACTTGAAAGGTTTCGCACTGTCCCTAATTTGCTTTGAAAGACAGAGGATGTACAAACCTTCAGAATGTTCTGAAAAATAGTTTTTAGTTGGTATTACTCGTACGCAACTGTCATAGTGACGTTTAGGCCAGTAGATGAGAAATTTGGCAATGGAAAAACAACTTGATCTGAATTCGGCGTTCAAGCATACGTTCATCACTACGACTCGTTTTTGATTATAACGCGAAATTATTGTAATAATTAGACCGCATTTGGCATTAGTCTGCATGCTTTTATGTTGTGGTTTGGTGGGGCGTCAGCGCAACTCAACGAGGACACATGGGCTCTGAGACGTCGCACTTATACAGGGCACGTCTAGCCTCAACCATGCGCTTTCTCACCTCCTGATCCGGCGGTTCTGCAGAGGGGCGGACCATGGAATTAGCGCTCATCCCCAGCAACTGTCTTCAGTCCAGCCTACTGCCTCAGGGATAAGGCTTCCACGACAGAGCCACAATGGAGGTCAATCTCCCGTGCCGGTCTTCGGGTTCACGTTCCAACGGCTACAGTTCTTCTTCCATTCTCGGTGGGTCCGGCCGGCGTCGCAGCCAACACCAACACACATAATACAACAATTTTGTGCACACCTTGGACAGATGTATCGTTCGTAAAAAATGCAAAATACTGAACGGAAAATTTCAAGAAAGTATAGCATTGAAGTCTGCTTCTTCCATTCATAGATTGTTGTAAGCTAAGGTAAACGATATATTCACTTGTTGCACCGCTCTTTTGTTGAGCAACTGCTTCGTATTGACCAAGAACAGCCGCAATAAGGCCGCTTATTTCAATAGCTCACAGTAGACATCACACAGCGAATAACTACGAAAAATTGCAGCAATATTCCTTGCTGGAATCTCCGTAATTCCTCGATTCAGTTAAACTGACAAACCACAAAGTTCGCCATAACAAGAATGACACGTGCTCACGGAGCACTGCACAAACTACCGGACGAAACAGACAAAAGGAGATCACTCATGACCTGACCGACTTTCCAGTATGAAATGTCAGAAATCAATTTGAATCGTCAACAAAAAAATGATTGGAGTAAACAAAGTTTACTATCGGTCGGAAATCAGGCGTATATTGTGCAGTTGATCGGTCGGTCGCCAACGCGTCGTTCGAACGGTCCGAAAAGCACTAAGAATTCTATCCAAAGCGTATTCGCAGGTTCAACACCTCTTGCGAGCGAATTGCGCGCAACAATCTGATACACGGCCCGGCCACGGTGGAAACAGCCTGATACACACGACGCAATTGGGCTGTTGTTCCGCACGATGAGCAGGTAATTGTGTCGATAACCGAAAAGCCTGCTCGTTTTTGGCATCAGTTGAGCACGCGTTACTGTTTCGGTGATTATGCTACCCATGGAATATTTTCTAAATGCGGAGCACATGGAGTTCTAAGTGAAAGTCGGCACTTGTGTCGCCAATATTTGTAAAAGACTTTCGTCGGAACTAACGTTATCGAAACATTGGTTCATTTTGGTCGTCAAAACGCTTTAGTACCTGAGCTTATTCCTACTGTATGTGTTCTTTAGTCTTGTCTCTACGTTTGCTGCGTTGTGTTTTTTATTGTAGGTTGTAGTAAGCTTGGAGCAGGAAAGTTTGTGCTCCGGCAAGAGGTGTTAATGGCTGCTTGAATTGTTAGGCTAATGTTGGAAATTTAATAAGTGGTCGCTCGAATTGGAACACGTGAGTATAACCTATTCATTTGCTACAGTGCAAACTGCTTCTATGAAGCGTATGTCATTGCAACAGTGAGAATTTGCGTTGCCACATTAAATCATTTTAATGCTGCACCTGTCACTTATGTGGTTAAAAATTGGAACCTTTGGTGGTTATTAGAATGAAAACACTAGTGATAACCATCGAACAGGAACAAATGGTTAAAGTTTCTTGTTCACAACTTAGTTTAAGGCAGTTTGGTTTGATTTTCTGCAGGTAACCACCGGGCGTATATTTGTGATAACCCTTAGGAGATATGATTCGTCTGGCTGTCATGGGTGGCTTGAACCCAGTCCCCCTTTCGCAAATTAATATTTACGGTGCATTCTTTTTGGAATATGATCCTTAGCAGATTTACAATGTGAAATTTCCGAGTAGCCTATGCTACAGAAGGCAACTGTTCTCAAAGCTGTATGTTAAACGCAGAGAAGTTGGTAGAAGCGAAATTTGTAGTGCAGATGTTTGTATTAATGCAGCGGGAGGAAATGAATGACAGTTAATGTACAGCTGCCAGTGTAAATTCCTGCAGTCCTCGGCAGGATGTTGCAGGGTGCGCGCTTAAAAATGCCACTTTAGCTGCCTATAAAGCCCCGGTCAAATTCAATGGCCTGTTGTAATTCACTGCGTAAAGTTGTATTTACTTCGTGGTCGTAGCCGTTACGTGACTTCCATTGGGTCTAATCTATCAATATGCGGTTGGCGCAGAAATAATTCAACCATGTGTAAAAAATAAGGCAGCAGTTACTTTATATCCACCAAGCACTGTCGGTTAAAGTGGGATGCTTACTAACGAACCTGCACGACGTGAAGTTGCTCCTTTCTTTGAAGTAAACGTTCTTGCTATTATCGTGTTTCAACACGTAGTTTCATCGATAAATCATGCAATCTTTCACCTGTTGGTGGTTTGCCACAGTTGCACCCATTTCTTATCGTGTAACACTAGTCACTTTGGTTATGCAACAAGCCTGAACTTTGTGTGCAAATTTGTGGATCGTGCATAAAGTGTTACATTCATCGATAGTAGTCGTTGAACACGAACAATTTGAAGAGCCTTTTTGTACGCCTTTATTATGATTCTTGACTTCAGGAACACTACTATTATTAATAATAAGCATAGCCGGATTTATGCGATCTGTATGGACGAGTGCACAGTGATACCGTTTCCTTCTTGTAGAATAGCGTTTAGCGCTCAGACCGGTCGAATGGAGGAGAGGGCTGACAGCTCTTTAACTGTTCTTACCTTAAATTGCTGGTAAGTGCTTTAGGTTCTGCGCTTGCTTGCTCTATTCGGATTCAACTTTTCCAGGGGTATCCCGCTCCCAGCTCCTTTTGGCAGTCGCGACCGAGCGCTCCGAGTTGCCGCCATTGGGAAAGAATTGGCCAGCGGAAAATACGACATAGTATCGCTGCAAGAAATTTGGTGGGAGGGAGACTACTTCAGAATTCGAAATGCTGTCGGTTCCGTTTTGCCGTACTCCTTCTACTTTTACAAGTACGTCCAAAAGTGCACTTGCAGTTAGGTAATTGGAAATGTTCATTTAGCCTGGTTTAAATTGCTGTGTATTAATACTTCATTGCATTTTTTCATGAACCTGAATAAAACCGTTAGGGGGTTAAAAGGATCGAAAAAATGCCGCTTCAGAAAAGTTCTAATGAAACTCCACCATTTTCCTACAAAGGGTCTCATATTTCCTATTCGTAGCATAAAAGCAAGATAGCATAAGTTGCTACTGGCTGAACTTTAACGCGTATGCATAAGTAGTTTGCGGGTGCTCTTAAGCGTTGTCAAGCCCGTGAAAGGAGAACCAGTCCTCAAAAGTACTCTTTTGTAAGAGAATTCGTTGTTGTATTCCAGACTAGGCTTAAGCGTTTGTTAGACATATGCAGTCCTATATCTGGTTTAGCTGAGTTAATGCAGACAGTAGGGAACTTGAATTTGTTTGCATATGTGTTTGCATATTTGCAATGTTAATATTCAATTTATTTCAAAGAGAAATCACGGCATTTCTTCCCGTTCATGCACTACATGAACGGGAAGAAATGCCGTGATTTATCTTTGAAACTTTTGAACCCCGTTACCAGACTCATCTTTGAAATATTCAATTTATTGTCAAATAAGCAAGTCACAAATGGAATGCGTGATGAACGCATCGCATTGTTGACTTGATGGATTAAAATACATATTTGATTCAATCTTTCGCAATTGGCAGTACAAAAAGTCGTTGCTACGGTTATAGCCCTTTTAGAAAACCTCCTCTGCGATGTACGCTCATTCATTTGTGTGACGATTGCCAACCGCTTTGTTCTGTAAGGTTATCTAATCAAAATTTTCGAGCTCATGCTCAGCGGTGAGCATATGGACGAAGTAATTCATTGTTTGTCCTGACAACAACATTAACTTAATCGCGTTTAAACAGGCAACTGTGAGAACCATGGTGTAAACGTTTGCACTCGATTTACAGTAGAACAGATTTTCCAGTGACATCAAAAATCTCACTGTTTAGTGGTTTCGGCGGGAGCGGTGTATGCGTCTTTTCCAAGGGCAAAATCAAAGAAACGCTGATGCATCGTTATTCCTTGAATGGATATGCTCATCACGTGCATCGTGGCGATTGGTTCGGCGGCAAAATCGTCGGTTTGTGTCGCATCGAACTTAGGGGCCTACTAATTGACTTTTACGCCACTCATGTACAGAACGCCTTTACGTTATTATTCCTTCACAACGATTCGTTTGTAGATTCACGCCGAATACAATCCCGACGATGACCTCTATTTGTCGCATAGGATTGTTCAGGCGTTCGAGCTGGGTCAATTTGTCAGGAATACCGTGCAAAATTGCGACGTTGCAATCGTAACCGGCGACCTGAACTGGGAACCCTGCGACTACGGATACAAAATGATACTAGCTGCAAGCGGTTTGAAGGATGCATGGTGCGAACGGCAAAATGAGGTTATTCCAATATTTTTCTGTCGTACCCTCAGCAGCCGATAGTTGTTTCAGTTCACACCTCACGGATCGAGTCCAGTGGGTAACACTTGCGATCTGCCAACCAACAAGTACACGAACAGCAAAAGGCTGTCGCGCTGGCCATTCGGCAAGCGGATCGACTACATATTATACGGAACCAGGAGAACATCTATAAATGTAAAAGTTGAGAAGTGCTATCCAACTATGGGCGAGGTGGAGGACAGTCCGAAAAGGTTGAATTATTCGGACCATATGGCCGTTTGCGCATTATTTCACATTCAAAAAGCTGCAGGTGAATAGTTTCACATCCGACAATTGTTCTCACATTCTTAAGGAACGGTGCGTTACAGCGACCGATGGCTCATCAGCGTCGCTGCTTCCCGCCGACCTGAGCAGCGCGCTTCCGATAGTTGAACAGGGGATAAGGAAAGTGAACAACGATCGCAGATTCTTTCTTTTGGCTCTGTTTATTTCAATGGCAGTCTACGTGTTGACAATAGATACGGAACTGCGAGTACCACGGCTCGCATTGCCAGTAAACAATAAGTGTACATTCTTCGTTGAACACATTCCTGTCGGCTTTTCTTTTTCAGATCATTGTATCGCGCTTCTTGCTCACCCTGCTGATGGGCTTCTTTTTATGGTACGGCTTGATTTGTCTTTCGTCTGAAGAGAGGGCGCTGAAGACAACAAAGGCTAGCATGATGCTTATGGTCGAAAATCAAAAAATTGCCTAACAAATCTTGTGTCTCTGCAGCTGAGTAGGAGTGTCTGCCGGCAGAGTTAATATGCCTTAGCCTGCTTGCTATGTTTTAATTTTATAGAGGATATTAATAACAATGTTTATATGATCGCTCACGCGGGAATGTGTCACTCCATGTCGGTAGATATCCTTTGAACCAACAGTTGGTACAAGTTGATGTTTATTTGTCTTTGTCTTGCCAGCTCCTGCTCCATTAGCGAGAGCTTGGTTTGATAGCTCTTGTGGCCCTTAAATAACGAATTACTCACTGGCTGCCGGCCCTGTAATCTGTCGTACCTTTTGATCAGCCAGAAATCGCTCAACCTTTCGAATTTCCTCATCAATATCCACTTCGAAGCCGTTCGGCAAATGTACTGCTATTGTGCCAATCTCTTCTTTCCTGACCTGCTTCTGCAATGGTTCAACAGTGCGTTCGGAAATATATGTATCGTTCCAGAACGCCTCGACATTGGGCACAAATCTAGCCATTGTACATTGACCTAAGAGGAGACAATCTAAAGAGTTGGTAAAAGTCCCCATTTGGGAATACCCTCGAAAGAGAGAGTGCGTAAACACTGTCCATTGCCCGTACTCCATAAGCGGACTGAACCATCGCTGCTACTGGATGCCAACAGAGTTCCGTCGATGTTAACATGCAGACTTTGCACCTGACTTCTGAAGCACAGAGAATTTAGTGCGTCAATTTTAAGAAGCATTCGCTTTCTCACGTGTGTCCAGTGAACACTTGCTTCACGGTGTCGCTTAAACTGGCGAATCGAACTTGGTCGATTAAACGCTCAAATAGTTGTTACTGTAAGCACTTGATAATTGGCTGCCATAACTCCTACCTCACTATACAGACGAATCAGGCATATACCACCAACAGTATTACCAACGAAGAGCATTGACTCCGCATTGTCGACCGCGCATGCGGTCAACGATCGCTCGTACACTATCTCGAGCGTCTTCTTTCCAAGAAACATACTATGAACCTTTACCAAAAAGTAAGTACCATGAAGCTGATTAACTCAGGAAAAATCACCGTTAAAGACCTGAAGCGTCATATCCAGCGAGCACGTATAAATCTTAGCAGTGCCACCGCCACTACCAACCGCCAATCCTGTCACTGGCAAGCTATGAGGGGTCCAACGGAACGTCGGTTCTGGCAGCTCGACCAATTCGTTGTCCGATTGCATAAGACTGAAAAGTAACTTCACATTTGTAAAGCCATAACGTTTGGGCCAGCGCGACGACTCATCCGTTATGGACTTTCAAAATGCAGGAGCCGTTCCGAGAGATTCATTGCGCCCACCTCCAAATGCAAGAACAAATGACACCTTCCGGCTTGTTGTCTTGATACAGCGTTCAGCTGTACTAACAATATTTCGGCTTCGAAACGGAAAATGGTTCGTTAATTTTTGCGCATTCGCTAAGCCTAATAAGCCCCTTTGAATGGCGCCTACCGTATCAACCTGAAAATGCCTATCGCAGAAGCACTCCTCTTTCAAACTGTGGCATTTCAGAAAATCTAATCTTACGAAAATTTTCAAAGAAAGACAGTGGATGCCTTCCTACAGAAAATTCAAAATAGAAAATTGCTAAGATTAAAGCAGCAAATCTGGCATACTCAGCAATGTTCCAAACATTGACTATCCCATCATTTCCGCCAGTGACCACGAAACAGTTGTCCGAGGTGAACGCTATGCGACTGATCGGCTGGAAGTGGCCCGAGCGCACGGACATCAGGGCGCCATTCGTTGGCTGAAATACAATTAGAGCATTTAGACAAGAAGTTTGCAAAAGCCTTATTGCACCCACCGTCCAGGTGAGCAAATTGTCTTGCAGCGAACCGCAGAGCAGACTTCCGTCCGATGACAGTGCAAACGAATGAAGGGGGTGCGACAAAAAACTCTTCACATGCCGTCGACCCTACGAATCATTAAGTCTTGTCAGAACCATCGTAACGCATGCAAATTCAAGCAACTTTGCGCTGAAGACTGACAAAGTGCACTAGGGGTTGCTGACGGACGGATATGACGACTTGCTCTTTGCCCAACAGCTGAGCATCGACAGGCTCCCCTCCAGCCAAGTCGGCACTGCGCAGGGCCCACTCGACCGAGCCGTTGGTGGGATTGTACGCCGCCACGGGGTTGGCCTTGCATTGCGGAGCGCATACAAGCAGCAGCTGGAATAGAAAAGTCAGCAGAAAGCAAAACTCCCGTCAGTGTTACTTCGAGAGCGTCGCTGCGATGCATAAGGACCTATAAATGGAATTTCAAATAGACTATTCGTTGCGTCTACAGACAGGCAAAGAAGTGTTGAAAATCGGTGACATACAACGCGACGATGATAAAGTTTTATTCCTTGATTTCCCTGTTCGTCCAATAAAAAACCGACCAAAAACGATAAACATTACTCCGACGAGCACCGACAGTAAACCACCGACCATCGGGAAGCAAATAGAACAATGCCAAATCTAACAAAATCCTAAGGTTGCTTCTCCTTGACACGTTGCACTTTGGTCAAGCGATCCATCTTTCGGTGCAGCCGCCTAAGTTTGTCCAACTTTTCTTTGTAGCAAGTTTGCCGGTCGCCACCTTCGCTGGCCCAATCCTGAAATATCGAACCGGTGGTCGAGCTGGACAAGCTGCTGCCCGGACGACGGTAATCACAAACGGAAAATGTTTTGTTGACTAGAATTTGCTCATTCATCGACTGCGCCATATCGTTGGAATGTCCAAGACGGTAAAGGGCGCAACGTTTGCAAAGGGCCCCGACATTTTCGGCTCCAACCGCCCCTTGCTTAGTGGCGTCTTCCAACGAACAATTGTTTGTTTCTTCCGTTTTCAACTGTTCCCCTTCGAGAAGAGGCGGAAGCTGAGTGGAAGAGCGGCCAGGAGAAGTGTATATACATTTGAGCCGCTCGACTTCCCTCTCGCTGACTTCCAACCGAGACTCCAACGAGGCAAGACGATCCATCAAATCCTGTCTCGTCTTTTCAATTGTGCGACTTAGTTCTGTCGTTCCAGACGATATTTCAGACCGCAAATTGTCCATATTCAAATTACTACAGTAGTCACGCAACCTCATCAGTTCTTCGTCGCGATCGGCTGCGACTTTGCACAAGTGATCCTTTTCTGCTCGTAGTTCAGCCAAGGCATCTTTCAGCGTAATCACTTGAGCTGCATAATTGTCGACTTGTTCCAGCAGGTCTTTCCGCTCGCTGGTCAACTGACCAATTTGAGCTTCACTGTTGCCTAATTGAGAAACGACGTCTTTATATTCGACAGATCGATTCGACAAGTCCAAAGAAAGTTGCTGAACAGCAGCCTCCAACTCCTTAATCTTGCCCATATGTCGGGCTTTGGCCTTAAGCATATTGGTACGACACTCTTTCCGCAATTCCTTCAGCCGCGCCTCGCCCGACTGCTGCTGCTGACGTTGCAATTCCTCTACACAACAGTAGTTGTAAGTTAAAAAATCCAAGCACCACTTACCAAGCTCGCAGCAATCTCTAAGTCGATTCTCCAAATCGGCAATGACCGCTCTGAGCTCCTCGTTTTCCTCGCGCAAGTCGGAGCACGCCAACTCGGCCTGACGTAGCTTAAAACGTGCACAGATCACTTTCCTAGCCCTAAATGCATCGTTCAATGTCCCCAGTATTCTTAAAATTCTCTTTTGGCCATCAAACCCTACGCTCAAGTGATATCCGCATTCACTTCTTGTTACCGGTGACTTTACCATAAAACAGGACGTATAAGGCAAAAAGAGGATTATTCGACCAGCTAAAACGGTAGTGGAAATATTGTGCAACCAAAAGAAAATCAAAGCTGCTGGTAAGCATCAGCAACACGTTGAACTGCTATCCGCCATAGGCAAAGGGCACTTGACGCGAACCTTATTTACGGAGGGGCAATTCAGCTCAAGGTAAACATATCCACGTAAATTGAAATCCGAAAGGAAAAGGAAATGATCAATCGTTCAACTATGCGAACGTTCACTAGGGATGTTGAGTTAAAATTTTCCGCCCATGCTTAGTTCCTTCCACGCAAGTGCGCCCGCGCAAGTTGAACAGAATGGCTCCACTGCGAAACTAGTTCGGACAAACCCCGAAGCTCCGGCAAATTGTTGGAGCAAAATTGTCACCGAGCAACGCCAAGAGGCAACGGAAAACGACTTGTTGCTTTACCTCAACAACGCTGGCGTCAGTTTAAAATGTTGATGCTAAAAACAGGCTTACACGGACAGCAGGCGCCCAAAGAGTTTGCAAGCTATTCTAAAAAAAGTGTCGTCAGTTCAAGCTGATTGATGCTTGCGGAGTCATAGACATGAACGAACGCTTGAGAAGAAGCAAGTTCACTTTCAACTACACAACTCTTCAAAGCACTGCTGTCGAAAGCAACGCAAAGTTGTCCAACTCTACGTGACGACTTGTACTCTTTAGGAATTTTGAAGAAAGAACCCACTCAAACGTGCCTGGTGCATCAACACTGAACGCTCACATTCTTTTCTAAGCACTGATAACTTAGTGGTTTTCGCTTGAACCACAAAACACCTCATCTATGATGCAGTCAACAAATACACAGCCGTCCTCTGCATAACCCGAAAGGCTTTTCCTAGGAAAAGCAGGAGCTAAAAGAAGTATACTTATGCAATATCATATGTAAACGAGGGATATATATATATATATGAGAAGAAATCTTTTCACTGTTTGACCCCATTCGACAAAAACCCGCAAAGCTTTCGGACCATCCCCATTGGTCCGCCATCAGTTCAAGAGTATTTTTGCCAACTGCCCAGTCAGCCGACGGTCCTGCAAGCTCCTCCATTCGACCATCCGGGTTGGTGACGTCAGCCATCAGGTCTAACCTTCGACCCGTCAGGCGACTGCCACACGCCCACTCAGTCAACCAGAGGAGCAAGCGTCTGGGTCTGCTTGACTGACTGGGCGGGTGGCAGTCGCTTGACGGGTCGAAGGTTAGACCTGATGGCTGACGTCACCAGCCCGGATGATCGAATGGAGGAGCTTGCAGGACCGTCGGCTGACTGGGCAGTTGACAAAATTTTGATGAGAGTTGATGAAGCAGAGGCGGGATTCGAAAGGATTGATCCGAATTTTGAAAGAAGTTCTGCAGTGAGCAAAATGCTGTCGGACAGCATATCTTGCTACAAAGAAATCAACCGTGCGAGAAAAAGACGGTCAGTGCAGCAAGCTTCTCTGTTTGCGTTACTTAAGTAAGCTACCCCAGTGGTCTCAATCTTCGTCGATCGCAGCTGACGATATTGAACAGCCATCCACATCGAAGCAAGGACTTGTGCCACGGAAATTACCACGACTCGCTAAGAGTTCGGATAGTGAATAGCAATCTTTTAGCAATAAAGATGTGTTATCTACGGCAATTGCGTTGTCCTTTAGTCTCAGTCTCGTTGCACGTAGTAAATAGAGTGGAGAAGCTAGGCCTTCTTGACCAGGACAACTGTTCTCCAGCGCTAGGAAACCAAAATCTCACCTGACCCGCTTTATTGCAATATATATATATATATATATATATATACAGGTAGTCCTCGCCTAACGTCGTAGATGCGTTCCTGGAGACGCGACGTATAACGAAACGACTTATAAGGAAACCACTTTTTCTGTTGCACAAACCACACGCAGGAGTTACGTTCCGCCGGTATATGCACAGTCACAGAAACATTACTTAAGCTTTGAAGTGCGACGCACTGAACTTTTAATTTCAAGCACTGAAACAAGTACGTGTGTTAAACATCTTTAAGATACTCCTATAAGAATTAGATGATCGTTTAACCAGGTTGTGGCGAACTTGTTCCCTGATTTGCTGGGACTTTCAAAAATCCGTCCAACGTTTGTTGCTGCGCACGTTTTTCTTCTGTTCGTATAATTCCCTGTAACATTTGTATCCGCTCACTATTATCCTGTCTGCTTAAATGCCTCTCCATTTCTTCCATTGTCTTACTTCTGTTACCAGTTAACATGCTAGCCTGAACAAACACTACGGTTTGAGGACAAGCTTAAATCTCAGCGTTATTACAAACCGTTCGTACAGTACTTGGCGGTAAACCAACAGCTTTTGCAATATCCACAATTCACTGTCCGTCAGCAGATATCTGTATGACTTCTAGTTCTATCATCCATCCTTTCTTTCTTTTTTGGAGGCGCACACGTCAGGGTAAGTTAGTGAACGTTTGACACTCATTACAAAGGTAAACCTAGCAGCAAGCGTTCACAAAATAATAGATGACAACATACACCTGGGACCACAAAGGAGATCATAAATAAACATGCTAACAAACCAACAACAAAACTATCCCTCACTTACACTTGCAACAGGTAGTAGACAGAACTTGAGTGTCTTTTGTAACGTGACAGTCTTCTCTTCTCCATGAGCGACGTATAGCGAAACAACGTATAACGAAATGACGTAAAGCGAGGACTACCTGTATATATATATATATATATATATATATATATATATATATATATATATATATATATATATATATATATATATATATATATATATATATATATACAGGAGGGTCACTAAAGCAGCGAAGGTTCTGTTACAAGTCACACTGCGAATAATAGCGAACGCCTAAGGACAACACATATAGCGTGATTTCGTGATGCAGCTA
This sequence comes from Trichuris muris, assembly GCA_000612645.2. NCBI lineage: Eukaryota > Metazoa > Nematoda > Enoplea > Trichinellida > Trichuridae > Trichuris > Trichuris muris. The sequence goes on from CBXJ02000361.1 coordinate 4,143,214, forward strand.
TTAATAATATATTAGGTTGATGCACAATAACTAGGTTTCTATATTTCAAGCAGTACTGCCTACTTTTAAATGAACGTTTATTCACTTGCTATAGTTTCACAGGTTTAACCCACCGTACGTTTATGCTGTTGGTTTGTTCGATGCTTATTATTGTTTGTATGTGACTACCAAGTGAAATTCCACGAAAACTTCACTTCAATGATCCTATCATACATCTGCGATGCAGTGGAATCTGATCGCTGCGACCAGTGACTTCGTTTAGGGTCCGCATTGGCTGAGAACAGTTCGTATCAATAGATCAGAATGTTGGAAATGAAAGGAGTCACGCTGAACCTTTGCGCTTGAACTTGGGCGCTATAGAAACCTACTAGCACATGCATACAGCGAGTTCGTTGGAATAGGCGGGCGGTGGTACGCAGTGTTAGCATGCACACGAGATATTAAAAAGAATGAGTGGGAAAGATTAGTGAAAAGTGACTGGACAGAACAATGACTGAATGCGGCTGAATGGCGGACGATTTGGTGCTTTTCTGGAACTTTTCGTTCCTTTTTCATCTTTGGGCGGGTGGCGAAGAGAAACCGTGGATACCGCGCCCCCGTTATAAACATATATATATATATATATATATATATATATATATATATATATATATATATATATATATATATATATATATAGATTAAATGAACAACAGCATTGCGTAATCAGAGTGCTTCAAGCAAGGGAATGTTTTATCAGCCTGTGGAAAGGAAACTCATTTCAATACTTATAAATATTAATACGGCTTCAAATGTTCGAAACGGTCTGTCTCAAACCGATGTGATGCGTAAATCAGCACATGGCAAAAGTTATCGCCAGTCAAACGTCTCACTGTGGAAAACAACGGAGTAGCGCGCAATTCTCATCATAAGCGCGTACGTATGAAAAACTTTAGCATGTGTAAGTCGTTCAATAAATTACAAAGTGTATTACGGTGTCCCCGAGAGACTGCACATCAATGTTCGAATAAAAAATAACCATAACTCAGTACCGGCTGAACAGGCAATTCGGTGGTTACTTTGAAGCAAATGTTAAAAGCTAAAATGCTCATTAATCAGACTGTAAAATTCAACATGCTTTTCCGATCCATGCTGTTGGTCGAACCCAAACTTACAGCTAGGACTAAAGTAGGTTCAACAAATTGAACGCAGTAAACGCGCTCTCGCGCCAGCGGGCTGTTCCAGCAAATTAAGAACGTACAACGATAACACGACGCCAAGTATTACGTTAATATATGTACCGTACGCATGGCAGACAGCTAGTTCAAGCTAAACGGGCTATGCGACTTAGGAGAAGTACACATTCCAATGGATTCAACTCTTTTATTTTTAACAATGTAATTGCTGAATTATGCACCCGCTCAAAAAGTTTGAAGTAATAATGAACGCACATTCACATGTGGAAAGTCCAAAAACTGGAACAAATAGGTTACAGTGGCAGTTTGGCGACATTACGTTTGCCATTCTGCCTACTGTTCTATCAATCAAGCGAGATCAATATTCAATTACGTCGCTCCAACTGCACATCCACCGTGATACACAAACAAAGTTGACGGATTTGAAGGCATAGCACCGCACATTGGCGTAACAAAGTAAGGTGCATCTTAAACAGCCAATAAGAGAATTTGCCACGCTGCAAACTACCAAACTACTTAATGAAATGGAAATCAAGCTCAAGCGACAAGAAACTTGGCTTACATCACTGGTATGTGGCACAGTGGTTCGACAGTCTAGCGGCCCTTCCCAGAATGCGAAAGGACGCAATGCAGTTGCACTCCATATTCCTCTTTATGGATGGAGCGGTTGATTGGATCTCTACGCTGACAGGAACTACTCCCTGTAGTACGCTATCGTTTGCCGAATTAGGAGGAATAATATTTACACTATACCCGCGTTTTCCATACACACTCCAGTTAACAAGATTACCAAAGATGCGTAACGTAAAACGCGGAAAATAACGTACTCTATCATCCATTTTGGACGAATCGTACCGAAAGGAATTCTTTGAGAGGTCGAAAGTGACCTTTTTCAAGCATTTCTTCGTATTCCTATCGCTTTTGGCTTTCACTTCCGGACATGACGAGTCGAACACCGCCAATCGGCTCTGCAACGTCTCCATAACGTGCAGCATTCCGGATAGCCGTTCATTAAGAACAGACGTTTTCCCATCGGTACCTACCGGGCTCTACAACGAAGAGAACGTTATCTGGTGTCGCTGATAAATTGACTAAGGATAAGCATGCAAAAATTGCTTTCGCCTATATCTTGTTTTCATGGAAAGCAAAAACGAAGGAAGCATAACAAACAAAATCCAATCAATGGACTCCCCAATTCCGCTACGTATTTGATAAATAAGAACAAACGAACCTCGCCTTTCTCCCAGCCAACACTTGCAGTCTCGGTCAGTTCCGTTGTAGCCACGCTGCTGCATTCGACGTCAACATTGCGGCCATCCTTATACCAGGCTACAGCGTGACCTGGTGGGCACAAGTCAACACGTCTGGCCGCATTGGGTGCGCTATACAGGCATGAATCCGTTTCCACGGATTTGTCCAACTTTTCTTGACACGTTAAAACGGAGAGTTGCTTTAAAAGCATCTGCAAAAACTTGCTCCCATCAAATTCCCGTAAGAAATAGAAGAAAGAAACCTTATTGGCTCGAGTCTTGGACCGAAGCAATTCGTCTTTCTCCTCGCAACGTTCGATTAATTCTCGCACGTGATCTTCCCGAACGCACAATTTCTTTTGCAAGTTCAATACTTCGCCGCTTTTTATTCTAATTTCTGCCGTGAGCCTTTCAATTTCACCGGCAAGCTGCTCACGGTAGAGCTCGTTTGCACTATCGTTAGATTCCATTCCATTAACGGACGGCTAAGTACATTCATACGTCAAATGCTGCAACATACGCGAAAAGACACTTACCTCCGTCGGGCTCATTCTTCGCTGTTCAGCTTCCATGTTGAGCATGGGAGGATGGGGGAATTCTACATCCGGAGATGACTGTCCAGAGCTGCCTCCGTTGGGCGGATTTTCACCGTTCAAGTCGATCTTCAAGTCACCTGATGGCGAGTTCAAGCAAAACATTCGCTAACTACCTGCTGCTGCTGCCTTGCAATTAGCTTTCTTAGCCACAAGACCTGCGCCTTGAACAGCAGTCGCTCCTTTTGAACGCTCTCCGTTAGGCTTTGCAGCGCCTGCTCCTTCTCCTGCAGAGACGCCTCCAATGAACGAAAATGCACGCTGATCTGCTCGCAAGAGGAGCATGGCATTGTTTCGTGTAATTCAGCTCATAGAGCCAAGCAAAAGTTGCCCAGTGAAATGGTGACACAGCTGAGCGCCTGCTCGATTCACAAAAGAGACATGAATCCCAGTCGAACTGTCGATCCGCGAGAACGACGGCACCTGTACAGACAACTGTCCAGAGAATGATTTGCAAGTACAAATAGGGATGTTGCTTCCAGACCACAGCATTTATTTGCCTGTGCCCTCAGCGTACTGGAATAACTAAAACATAATAAACAAGATTATGCTGAGCCACTTGACTGCCAAAATCATAGCAATGGCTGCAACAGTCGTCTCAGGATTCTTTGCGGTGCGGCACTGAATTTTGATTTCATTAAGTACTCGTCGTCAATTGGCAGTGCTTCTGTATCTCCGCATGTGGGGAAGAATGAAAATTTTCGCGTAGCAAGAAAGCCTGGCATCAAGTTTGATATACCTGAGGATAACCCAAGTTACTGTACTTATTAATGCATGGCTTACGAAACGTACCAGCCTTGCTGTTCATGGTTGTTTGGTCGATTGCGTTTTATAAAAATTGTTTCTTTGGTAGTCGTCAATTGAAGCGTTTTAACTTGTCATCCTCAGGTGGCTCTGCACCGCCGATTCATCGTTTCGGCCATTCATGATGCCCAATTTCGACGCCATTGAGGCGTACGACGAACTCGAAATGGGACACACGGCTGAAGTCTTAGCAGTAGATCCTATTCTTATCAAAGGCAATGGCAACGTTACGATGTAAGTGCGCTTTGTTCGAATTGTTCTTGTCGAAGGGTTTCCCAAAAATGTTTTTGTTTCCCCTTTGCTCGACCGGTTGGGGGCCGGTTTGCCAATTTGCCGGTCCCGTCCATGGCATATAAACGCTTGCGTCGTCCCACTCCATTATTGCGCTGTTCAAATATGACTTAATTTGTTTGCCACGCATTTTGGCCACGTTGCAGCCCATTAGCGATGCTTTGCCGGGCAGATGTGGACCCGCGCTTTTGAGATCGATTCCACACATGTCCGCCCAATAGAGTTTCAAAATTTGCAGCTTCGGCTTAAGCAGTCGCTTTGATAGCACTTTCCCCACGCGACTGGTGGGAAAGGTAGGCGATTTAGCTCTTAATGCCAAATATGTAGCGCCATTTTAGGTTGCTCCAGAAGAATTCAGCTCCACGGTATGCAGGATCAATCGAGTTTTGCAAAAAAGCGTTGCTGTCAACGTTCGATGGCTGCTGTTTGGTTGTATATGTTGTTGTTGCACCCTGAGCTGCTCCCTGTGGCCTGTAGTCTGCCTTAATCGCAAAGTAGCGTAATGCAAGCGCTGTGCAAGCATTTAACACGCTTGAATTACAGGCAATTAGGTCGGTGCAGAAGATTTTAGAGTGGGAAAACAATCATCTTTATTACAAGGTAATATATGTTTACTCAATATATTTACTAGCCCATTTTACTCTCCGTTGTGGTCTGTTGAATATGAGCATAAATTTCCAATGGATATTTCTTGTACTCTTTTGTTAAGCCCTTACTGTGATCAAGTTGATAGCGATCATTTCGTTTTCTCCTTACGGTTCCATTGACAGCCATAGGACCAACACTTGAGATTCAAGCTTCTGAACAGGGATCACGTCGCTGTTGGTTGACAAGCGTAGTTGATCTTTCAGTTGTACTCAACTTGCATTTTATTTAGCCAAAGATGTCATTTTCATATTGTTTAACTAGTAATGTCACGGTTTCATTTTTTGCCAAAGGTAAATGTTTGTTCAGTGTCATTATGTCGCGCTTTTCGCGAAATGTTGCATTTTGATTATATATACCATTTTAGAAGTTTGCTTCTTCTTTAAGTTCCTCTAATTCTAACATTGTCTTTGTTTTGGTAATTCATGAAAGTAATAGCACAGAATGCTTGGCTTTTGTGATTTATCTTATAGATGCGGCACTTTAAGCTGGGCTAACGCTTTTCTGTGTTGTTGTTTTCGGTGGATACTTTATATTACAACTGTTTTGGTCATTATAGTCAAGTTGGTCTTGCTTTGCGACCGCTTGTTTGCGTACGTGCACGGAACTTACAGTTAAGTGGGGTTTATTCAACGTCCAAAGCTGAATAAAGCGACTGAATCGATCCGTACTACTATATGTAGTAATTTGTTGGTGACGCTTGCTACTGTCTATTCAAATTGCGTACATTTTGTAGAATATTTTATGTGCCAGTAGGTTTGCCTTGTGATCGTAGAAATAGAAAACATGAGTACGCATCCGCAAGATTTTCCAGTTCTGCACTGTTTAATCTTGTCAACACCGCAGAAACAATCCGTGAAGGCTACATATCTTCCGGCGATTTGTTCGAAGCGGAAGTGCTTGCTGTCAAAAGACAAAATTCATTGACGTCACAGTCCCCCATTTCTTCCGATTCAAGGTGTAATTTCTATGGGCATATTGAAAAGGCCTATTGTCCACGTTCGACGTGTCCGCCTGAGTACCTCATCTCTCCTGCGCCTGTGTAATTGTAATTTATATGTATGGCCGGATAAGACGAAGTAAAGTGAGGGTTACTTTCAAGTTGCAGTCTAATAACTATGAACAGTAGTTCATATGTACGTGCATGGGCGACTTTGCAAACGTCGCAAAGAGGAGAAATGAATGAATTGTGAAGTTTGGAAATGGGTGACTGTGAGCATTCCGTAGAGCGCTACGTTTACCTTCATAATATTAACAAGTGACCCTCGCGGACTTGCTGTTTCTGAACGGGGTAGAATTTTAAGATTTTTTTACGACTAGAAAAGTTTAATGAGAATTACGATCATCGACTATTTTTGGGGGGCGGGGACTAATTCTGTGCTTTGAACCGAAATTTCCTTAATGCTGAAAATGCGCGAGCATTCTCGTATCCAGCGTGAGGTATGCCAAATCTAATCAATAGCCCCGCGCAGTTGTTCTAGTGTTATTTGCATTATTTCTTAAATATTACGGGGAACAATTTTGTTTACCTTAAAGTTGAATGTTGAGTCGCAGAAGCTCCGAAGTGCTGAGCAATGATCTGCCATGGCGCACTCCCAGTAGCGCCGAATAATTCCCAGAAAGAGATGCAAAAAGTGTTACCCGTGTGATTTTGTCTAATTTCTGTTGTTTCTTCAAATCGATTGTTCATAATATGTTTGTGCGTATACTGTGAATCTTTGTTGAGGACGTCTGTTTAGCAAGCTTCACTTCTTGATCCGTTTATCCTGAACATTAGGTAGTTGGATATATTGAAAAAAAAATCTGTTCAACGCTCATACGTTCTGTCCGGTGTGCAAAACATCGTTTCTATCCGTGGCCATAATAAAACTGTTTTGTACTAAAGCAAACAAGATTACAACGAGACAAAGTGCTATTACAAACCCAGTATTCTTAGAGATCTTGAAAGCATACTTTTAGCTTGGCATGCAATGGAAGTTGCAACGAATCAAGAGCAACGGAAACAATATGACAGAATATGTGCGTTACATGTTTTTATGCGTTGACTTGCTCTCGTTGTTATCAACTGGTTTGCAGGTGCTTGTGATTGATTTTCTTCCAAAGCAGCAGCTGTTTCGACCAGATTGATATTTCAACGGAGTCATACAGGAAGCGGACCTCTTTCTGTTCTAGTCATCGACGATTATTCATCCCTTCATTGTCATCTGCGCTGCAGTTTCAACGGATGGCTAACTTGAGCACAGCTCATGCTTTAATTTCGCCCTAAATAGGTGCGCAATTGTCGTCACCGATTGGCTGTTTGAGACCACCTTTCTACCGGTTAAAGGAATTGCTGATCAGCAGTGATGATGGTTTTGTTCGAATAAAAAGTTTCCTTCATCACCTCTTGCCTTCACCGGGGGACAGCGAATGGAAGCATTTGGAACGCTCTAGTCCCGTCCTTCCATTCGCTGACGACGTGAATAGAGCGTACCGAAAGCTCCGATCGTACGTTACAGTGCCCTCGCAATTTTTGCCAATAAATTAACCCATCGTTTACTGGTGAGGTTCTTGTTGGTTAATTGCAGATACACTAAAACAATTTCAACGGGATAATCGTGTCAAACACGAGAAATGTCATATATATATATATATATATATATAGGCACGATTTCCCTATAGCCCTCCCCATTGGCGCCACTGTCGCTTTCGTTGATTGGTCGCAGTTCGTGGCATGACGCGAGCAGTTCTGTGAGGGCGATCACGATCCTTGCCCGTGGCACGGTTTTCGTGTTTTTTCGGAAATAAACATCCTTTCCGGAAAAGTGGCTTTCAACAACGGGTACAAATTTCCATGATTTTTCGATTCGTATAAAATCGTTGAGCGCGTTACAAAATTGGCATATCAAGAACTCAATTAAAATTATCGGAAACCACAAGTGGAATTATTCGATAAGTATTTATCTCAAGTGGATTATCGCAAACTGAGCATTTGCGATATTTCCACTTAAGATGAACGTCGTATGAACAGGTTGTAGTGGCATGATAAGACGAGTTAACGGTTAAATGCTGGCGAAAAGGTTAACGTCAAGGAACGAACGAAAATGTTATCGGCTGGCGATGCAAGCTGATTCCGTTTGAACGGGAAGACGTTTCATTTTACTAAGGCGAGCGGTATGGAACGATTGCCTTTCGCGGAGCTCTGTGCTGAATTTGTGTATGATGAGCTGGCTGCTGTACAATTCATGAAGGACAAGGGTTTGATCCATCAGCATAGAACTTGCGCCCGTTGTCGTCGATCTATGGTCCTGCGGTATAGGAAAAACCGGGACGATGTCCGCTGGCGGTGTTGTGGAAAACAGTGCCGCAAAGAGGTTTCAGTGAAGACGGGAACGTGGTTCCAAGGTAGTAATGGGCCGGCGAATACTTTGCTGTGCATCTAGCGGTTTTTAGGGTATGACCAGCCCGTTAGGATACTGCTCTTGTTCATGCGGGCCAGGTCTGACAAATTGACCAGCCTTGCATACTGCAGGGCTAAGTTCGACATGAGCGCGAAAGTGGCGGTCAAGCTGAATGCTGCGATGAGGCATGTCGCAGAGGATTGGATGTTGAGAAACCCGGTGCCTGTTGGAGGCCCCGGCCTTACGGTTGAGGTGGATGAGACCTTGTTCGCGAGGAGAAAGTACAACCGGGGCCGGGTCCTTCCCCAGGCGTGGGTCGTCGGTGGCGTGTGCCGGGAGACGGGTCAGTGTTTCCCTTGGCCGTGTTGCAGATCGATCCGCCGCTACGCTTATCGATGTCATCAAAGAGAACGTAGCGGCCGGATCGACTGTAATCATGGATGAATGGCGGGGATACTACCGTCTGTCGGATAAGCACTACACACACATACGTGTGAATCACTCGATCAACTTTGTTGATCCAGTGAGTGGTGCTCATACGCAGACGGTAGAATCACTGTGGTCCCACGTCAAGCAAGGGAACAAAGCCCGTCGCGGTACACGCCGGTCCAAGCTCGACTCGTACTTATACGAGTATGTCTGGCGCCGACGACTCAACCGGAATAAACATCCGTTTGAGAGCATCCTCTGCGCCATTGCCGAGCTGTATCCGCCGGTCTAAAACGGTATAGCAGCACGTGTTCCTTATGCATGCGTTGCGTAAGTGTTGGTTCGTTTCCGCAGGCTGATGGGAGACGGACGCGTTCATGGGCATAATAAACATCATTTTGCGGCTGTCGTGCAAGTACGCAGAAAGGTAGGCAATTTTTCATTGCTTGTCTGTTTCGCGGCTAAGTCTTTCCTAATTTTCCCTCGAAATCGAACGAATCGACGGTGGCGCCCCCTAAATTATAAGGGGGGGGGGGGGAGGCTATAAGGAATTTGCACCAGATATCGTTGCACTCCTAATGCATATACATATATGCATACACAATGCATATACGTCGAATGAAACTTTTTCAAAAAATTACTAAAATTATCTGATACTCCAGTGAGTTGTAGTGCCCTTGCTGACAGAGGTTCTTGCTTCGATGTTGGTGAGGTTGCTAAACGTTGAAATAACGAAAGTATTTTGTTTAAGTACAGTAACAATGGAGCATATAGCATTGATTGGCTCTTCCTTCCAGTGCTGTTTAACGGCACTTTACTCAATGCAGTTCTTTCGAATTTCGAGTCTATTTTTTCAAACTCTTCTGCTGCTTTATCAACCAGCTCAATGTAATGTTGCGAAGTTTTTGTCTCCATTTCATCTGTCTTAGCAATATGCCCTCAGCTGTAATATCGATTTCAGAAAATGATTTTTTTTGTTCGCGTCTGAGAAGTAGACCCTCATCCGTTAAGGCTTTATCATGGACTGCAGCATTTCAGTTACAGTTTAAGAATCTCGAGGCTCAGGCAAGAGAATAACTATTGCATAAGGAAAGTTAAAGAAGCTTTTTACATCCGCATCAATAGGGACAACACATGCATCAATAGGGACAATGGACTCGAAATTAGTGACATTTTGGCAGTGGTAGCAACTACAACAGACTGTTGCCCATCCGTTAGTCCCACTTTACACACATTACAGAGAAACTATAAAACTGGCTCCTTTAAAAAAGAACACACAGTATTACAAAGTTTAAAGGAAATCGTATACATAATGGGACACCACACGGAATTTGAAAATAGGATGTTTCATAACGGTGTAGCTATACATGTCAGATTTGATTAATACGACTAATACCGTTTATTAACGCTAAATAACATCGGCTTGTCACTGCTTTGCCATTCTGTTCGTTCGTTACGGCAAAGCAGTGACTAGCCTATGTTGTTTAGCGTTAATAAACGGTGTTAGTCGTATTAATCAAATCTGACCACACGGAATTATTATTTCGACGCTGATGATGAAAACATGAGTCGTTTAAGGCTCATGTTTTTGTCATCAAAAGCTCCGCCATTAGAAGTAAGTTAGTCACGGGTTACTCGGCCGTGCTTTATCAATAAAGACATTACATCCTACAGTGTTAAGCATCTCCGACAACGAATAAAGAACCCAGTAGAATGCTTCTCACCCAACATTTATTAATACTAGAACTTCTGCAACTTCGTTACCACAGTTAGCTCTATATAATACCAATCATATTAATACATGCAAAATATTGTAAACTGTCTGTCTTTAAAAGATCCGTCGCCCTATGGTCAAATAAATCCTTTCCGATATGGAAGACGAGAAACGGTGGCCATAAATTTGTAAAATTTTTCTTCCTGCTTTAGTTCTGCAAGATTTGTGGTGTCTCACATTTCTCACTGCAATAGCAAGAATTGCAAGTCTCATTTTCTCGAACGTACAACGTCCAAGAAAATGAAGTTCACCAGATAGGCAACTTGACCTTTAAGGACGAAACGTCTCCGCAGTTTTCACCAAGTTAGGTTAATTTGGAAGGGAGCCCTCATTTAGCTTTTCGCTTTCAGTTTGAGCTTGCAACGGCAGCAGCGATTGCAGTCCATCCGCATGGCAAACTCCACGTTCGGTCACGTAGCCCCCGGTTACCAGACTGGACGGAGTAATGTCAAACGCCGGATTCCAACATGGCGTGTTCACCGGAGCAGTCATCACACCACTTATGCGGCGCATTTCATTTCCATTTCGCATCTCTATGACCATATGATCGCCAGTAGGAGTTGAAATGCTCAACGTAGTAGTGGGAAAGACAACAAAGAACGGTATGTTATGGTGAAGTGCCATAATGGCAATGCTGTAGGTGCCAATCTTGTTTGCCACGTCACCATTCATGGCAACACAGTCTGCGCCTATTGGTGAATGGACCAATAGCAAAACTACTACACGAGACAATGGAAAAGTTACCTACTACAACGGCATTAATCTTTTGCTTGCGCATCAACCATGCCACCGCGCTGTCGCAAACCATTGTGCATGGAATCTTATCGTTTAGCAGTTCAAAAGCCGTCAATCGCGCTCCTTGGTTCACCGGCCGAGTTTCTGTGAAATATACGTGTCCCAATGAGCCGTTGCTGTGCAAGCTTCGAATAACACCTAGAGAAGTCAGTAAAACTATCCAAGTTAAACAATTCATACTTACCCAACGCAGTTCCGTAGCCGGAAGTGGCCAGAGAACCGGTGTTACAATGTGTCAAGACTACCCCACTACGACTTTCAACAAAGGTACTAGATATGGCTGCTGCTCCTATCTCTCCAATTAGCTTATTCGTTGCCATATCTTCACTGTACATACTCTCGATTGCGTCCATTATACTGCAAAGGCATAGGATAAACACCGAAAGTTCCAAAGAGACTGTTCACTTGCCAATTCTTCATGCGTTGCAAAGGCATGCTAGTTTCTTTTCTGAGAGATTCCAACATGACAACAAGTCGCTTTCTTGCATTCGACATGTTTATGGCCGTTGGCCTCGCTGCCACCAATTGGTCAAGCGCATTTTTAACGTAATCTTCGAGCGCCTTGGCAGTTTCGAATTCCATCTTGCTCAGTTCAACTGCTATCGAAAGAATTCCCACCATTGCGATGGCAGGAGCGCCCCGTACCTATGCAAATTATAACTGATCGAAAGTATAATTCGGGAAAAGTAAAAGTATTAATGACAGCACGTACCCGCATAATACGTATCGCCCTTACCGCTTCATCGACAGTCATGATCGCCACGTAAACCGAATGAAAAGGCAAACGCAACTGGTCGAGGATTTCCAGAGAGCCTCTACGGTATCGAATGCTGTCCAAAACCATATTCATCAGCTGCAAAATACGTGCAAAAAGAAGGATCTCATGATTCGCCAGAGCATCAAGCAGTGAAAAATTGGATTTCGTTACGAAAAATGCTTGAACAGTTTCCAGGATATTACTTATCTTTGCATTACTTCATACGTGGTTCATTCCGCGTCAAAAGTATTCAAAAGGGGTAATCTAATTCAAAAAACAGATGTTTCCAACCAAAAATGCGAAGCACTGGATATCACCTGTCGAAAGACTATCATCATGGCATTCCTTAGAATCCGGACTTGATTCAGTGACAAAACGGCTATTTGTATCTGCTACTATTACCCTTGCCCAGAACTAGCACACGTACATTGAGAAAAAGCAAAGTTACTAACCTGCTAATCAATTACAAATGGTTATCTTTATCATTCCCTATATCAACGTTTCGCAACATAAGTCGATTCATCAATGGACTCAAATTAGTACTGGCATGCGGATACTGAATTGATGCTTACACTTTTTACAGGCCACACGGAATAGCGTAATCAGTCAGAACAACATAAAGTCTCACTTATCCCTTCTGGTAATCGCCAATGGTTAACAACTTGAATACGTATATGTGTGCACGTGTTTATTCGCACGTCATACTGACGGGAGACTGATTAATTGTAGCTTTGCACTCGAAAGAAAAGTTTAACAAATTTTCGTTTAATCAAGAAAAGCACGGTGCTGAACAGAGAAAAGTTACAGGTGTGTATAAATGTCACAACGTGTTACCTTTGACTGCCAGTATCCGCGTCACCGTAGTTCTAAGGGAGCATCAGAACGACAAGCACGAATTCAAAAAACATCGGTTCTGAAAATGCCAATTTTAAAGTTTTCAAGTCCGACTTTTATTCCAAAAGCAATGTGTTTCGCCCTAGGCTTACATCGTAAGGTATCGCGGAAGTCTGACGAAAATTTCGATGGATAAAATCTTCAACAAATGAGAGAAGCAAACGAACTTAAACTACTAGGCATGTACGCGGTGATGACTTCCTCCTGCTGTTCACGGGGTTTAAACACCGACTTTTTTAAACTTTCTGCCCACAGTGCTTTGTACGCACACTGTTTAATTTGAGCCTCCAATACAGCCACGCCATAAACGGCTCGAATACGTCAGAGCAGACGAGCGGATCCTCCACATTGTGCAAAAGTTTGACCGTAACACGATTGAAGAATACCTGCAGGCACTATCATATAACTTTATAATGCAATAAGCTAGTTCATGTTATGGAATAAAGTTTTTGAAAATGCATTTCATGCAAGTGTAATAATATCACGGATTGTCCCCGTTCGTTGAAAGCTTTATTATTCCAAAAAACTGCAAAGCTTTCGGGCATAGTAGAAAGATCGGAAAGGGAAAAAAGGAAGAAAGAAGGCCACAATCAAGAAAGGACTTTAAAACCCGTAGTTTAAAGACACGTCACACGGGTTCTGGAAGCTACTGCCGTTGTCCTAATCTCGTCATTTATGGCTTTGCCTCTGCCCTGGGCGGTCGGTTGGTTGGAATGCTCGTGCTTCTGCACGGCTGACTAGGGCGGATTGCGGATTCGACGCGGTCAAAGGTATGACCCAACTGATGAAGCGTCTGCCTAGGTCGGCTGAGTAGGAGTACCTGCAGACCGACTGACCAACCTGGGTAGTTGAGCAACATTATTATTTTTATATTTTTTTTGGCACTGAAGACGGGCAAAGGCTATGCCCGAAAGCTTTGCAGTTTTTTGGAATAATAAAGCTTTCAACGAACGGGGACAATCCGTGATATTATTACACTTGCAGAAATGCATCAACCCCGTTAAAAAGAATTACAAGAAATTTCAATGCATTTCATGATGCATTTTCTTGAATCTGCAATGCAGCAGCGCAAATTGGCGCGCAAACTGGAACCCAACAAATGCTGATCCGGCCGACAGGCTAATTCAAAAGCGAGGATCGAAAAGAACATATCTATAGAGAGCCTATATAGCGGCAGGTCTACTACCTGCAGTTTCCATAAAGGACCCGCCCACGCAAGAATGATAAACGGAAAGTTTCAGGGAAAACATCAAATCCGAGAACCTTAGAAGCACAGGTCATAAGGTGCTGAGAGTTGTCGCTCTGTGCATTCAATGAACTGCCCTAAACGGGCTTCTCTTCTCTAGCGAACAACTCCAGGAAATTATGTTATTCGGAAATACTGAATTAAAGTAATCATGTGCTCTTGGCATAATCCAATGGACATCATCCCAATTCCTTCCGTCTATACTTCTTTCAATAAAGGATAACGTTAATTGCGCTTCTTTAATTCATTTGAAATTTTCTACTGACTTATGTGATATCGCGCTACCACTCCAATATGTCATTGGTATGTGTGCCCCCAAATTACCTTATATAGGGACTATGTGAACGCATTCGCTGTTATCTACGGAGATCCAGGAATCGCAGCACTCCTGGATGTATATATTAATACATGTGTGTGTGTGTGTGCGTGTAGATATGTGTATGTGTATGGCAAAGCCGCGCTAACTATGGGTTGACGCGAGAATGGTGATGAAGCTATGATCGCTGGCAACCACTTTTTCCAGTCGCCAAGAGTTAGATTCTTTGTCATTTATGGTGTTGCATGAAACCACTGACGTGGTGTCCGACGAATTGAGCATTTATGACGAGCGGCCATGTCATCCATCGACCACAGGATATATAATTTAAAATGGGTACTAACTACACTTAGTAAACTGGAATAAACAGTTTCAAACGAGATGCCGCAAGATCTGAGTTCGTTCTATCTTACAGCGAAGTGAAGTTATACTTTCAGGCAATGTCATGCTTATCCGCTAAAGAGATCAGAGCTATCCAACCAGTCGCCCGGAGAACCGACGCGCCGTCGAACTGATGCGCCGTGGAATGGTTGCCGGCGAATGATAGCCGCCGAAAAGACCTGCTTCGTGCGCATCATTCATACAGGGATCATGTTTGTTTCGTTCTCCGTAGGGTGTTTAGTGTCGCTAGGGGGCGCTGGTAACGTTTCTGTTGCTGAACGGTCATATAAAATAGTGAGAAGACACTGTTGATACGTATTCGTGATGGTGAACTATCAGAGCATTTGCAGGATGAGCGAGGACGACCTAGTGGCCTTTTTGCAAGAAAAGGGGTTGCTGCACCGTGAACGTGCTGAAGGAACGTTCGTGTGCAAAGGGCCACGCCATGAAGTTGACATCTGGTCGAAGCGGGCGTTCTCCGACGTGGATATGTCGGGCTGATGGTTGCAGCCAGGAGGTTTCAATTCGAGAAGGAACGTAGTTTGACGGTATAAAGGGATCTAGTTTGTACGTGCGTCGTAATTTAAATTTGCCTTTAATAGGACCGCGTAGGAGAACTTCGTTGGAGACGGCAGTTCTCTTTATGTATGATTGGTGCCGTCAAACGTACAGCATTCAGAACTGCGAGCGTGAGCTAGGTATGGTGGTTCAGTGTTGTGTAATGATGGTATTACAGGACATGTATTTAAGGAATGTGCAGAAGCGCTGCAGTGACATGGAATCGCTGGATGAGAAATCTCGCAACGGAAGCGGCATCAATGGAGATCGGTCAGACGATCGTGACCGGCGGAGAACAGGTGTGGCGGAGGAGATGTGGCGGTCAGGACCCATTTGAACAGTTGCTGAAGGACGTTTCCACCTTATGCCCGCCGTCATGATATGTGCGTCGTGTACAGTCGTACAGATTTAATCGGTTGCGTATTAAAGCTATCTGTGATGTGGACATTGCAGCGTAGCGGAATGTACGACACTGTCACGCAGAAACGACAGGATAGATTCATGGGAGCGGTGCCTCTGTTGAAGGAATTCGAGAAGACCATGTGCGAACAGCATGACAGTAGAAAGTTAAGATAAAATTGTAACTGTCGAGTTCATACTGGAATGTTACGGTTGAAGCACTCGTTCAGTCCTATTCACTGATACCTGAATAAAAAACCACGGAGGTTGCTTCCCGTTAGTGATCATGATGTTCAGAAACGGTAATTCAATGAAAATTGGTAGCGGCAGAAAGAAAGCGCCTTTTCCTTATCCCAATATTAGTCAACTTATCAGCCAGGCATTGCCGGATTATTGCTGGGTCAGCTACTCATGGCAGCGCTCTCGCCAGTCAAAAAACGCATCGTGAACGTTAAACGAATCATTTTTCAAAAATGTGCGGCGGCGAAATGAGCAAGTGTGTGCTTACTCATTTCAATCCATTACTGGCATGTAATTAATATGTGTATATGGCGACTTTAGTCTACCAGTCTTTCGAACACCCTTTTGGTTTTCAACGCCATTAACAACGCCCAATACAGCTCCCATTCGCTCACTTGCCCCTCTCACCCCTAATTGTCTGTTAGCATTTCAGCCTTTCACCACCCCACCCTCCAATTCTGTTCAGTGCCCCCAAGGATTAAACCTTTTCAACCGCCGAAGGCCTTACGAAAAAGTCGTCAAAACATGTTCACGTTTTGGCGTATGCTTACGTAGGGGAAGGTATGTTGAGCCCACATGGTAGCAAGAAACAGTGGACCATGTAGCCGCTTGCTCACATTATCTGCAACTGCTTGCTACAGCGTACAACCCCTGGATGTCACGCCTGTTTATAAGGCAAGAATAGCAAGCACCGTTACGTTGCGAAAACTACGTAACAGGCTTCCTGCTGTTGTTGTTTTTCGTCACGCGTTCCTGAATTTCTTTATTTACCTTCGTCGGTTACTGTAATTATTATTGATCTCTGCGATGGCTGCGGGTCAGTATGAAACAAGACTACACTTTTTAGCCTTGCATGTCTTATAAGCTTCATACGAGCACTTCAGTTTCCGTAGTCCATTCACTGGCTTCAATAAACAATTTATCCTGTTATCCTGCAAATCAGGTTACTGTAGGAGCGGAGGTAAAATGGGATTTCCAAATTAGTTCACGTTGGCCACTTGCGGACTGCTGGCGAATTTTTGGGTAAAAACTTTTGTTGTCTGCGGAAGACCTCAACGATTGTTCATAAAAGTGAGTGCAAGCGATGGACGTCTTTTATCTGGACTGCAATGACATTATGGCCACGGAAAAGAGCGTGAAATGCAGAGCGAACCGCGTGTTACCCCGTATGGGTTATTTGATAGGTCTAAGCGGCGAGGCTGATCTACCTGAGCATGCCGTAGTGGAAATGCCTTTTTGGAAGGCCAAACACCTAAGCACAGGCAGGCAACCTCCGTTCAGTATAATCCTGCCCGGTATGTATCGACCGAAATTTTTGAACGTCGCCCTCGCTGAGCCTGCGGTTTTTCCAATGACACGCGCCTTGCCCCAATTCTACCAGCTTGTAGTACACATGTTTCCCCTATTTTCCGATCTTAGCATTGATCTTCGCGAATGCATTGCCCGTATATATCGTGGCCGCGTCCGCATGATCACGGACTACGCATACAACGAAAGTTCCGTTTTAAAACCAGCTCATCTGGACAACTGGGAGACGCAGTTGTTCCACATAGGCCGAGCCGGCCATTTATCTCTTTTGGATATTTGTTTTGTGCAATTCTAGTGGTCCCTTTATCGTTACGCAACTAAGTCACATTTCGCTAAGGTAACGTTGCAAGCTCCAACATGTCAGCAAAATCGATCCATTGCATTAGGCATGAATTTGTTCCGCTTTATTGGTGATTCAATTAAAGGACGGAATTTGTTCATTTTGTGCGATCTCCTTTCCATTGGCTAAAAGTTGTCATTAAAGTCGACTCGCTCATCCTTCAATGTTAAGTTGCTTCTCCAAATTTGGGTTCCCCAAAAAGTGTCTCATCAATAATTTCGTTTTTTCAAACTAGACTCGTTAATTCGAGAAAATTTGACCAGCAGCAATGTGCAAACAAAAGGTACCCAAGAACTGTGATGTTACCGCTTGTTTGCTCCTTGTTAACTTCTTCTGATTGCATATGCTTCTTTATTCTGCTGAACAGGCTCTGGAAATGTGAACTTTTTCATGCTTCATTTGAAAAGTGCTTTTTCTATTTGTCCTTCTTTCCTTCACTGAGTCCCTTTTGGTAATGGTGCATCTTTTATTGTTGCAGAAACCGCAATGGTGGAGCTTTCCAGTCTATATTTGACATGTAAGGTGCTGATGTTTGGTCAAATGCAGATTCAAAGACTCCGCCTTTGCTGTTTTCACGACAATAAAAGATGTGCAATATTAGAGGGGACTTCCATGAAGATAATAATTCGAAAAGCTGTCAAAAATTGCTAATGAATTATATTCATATGATTCACTCGGCGAGCTCGTTCTTATGAACTTGCACCATTAACACCTCTGCCAATTTTACGAAGATATTATTAATATTAGCAGATCAAATTTTGAACAATTCATATCCAAGTTAGGAACATTAAGTGCAGCTGTAGACAATTTACAATCCAGTAATTCCATTGAAAAGTGATTCTGCTCAGCTAGCCTTTCCGTCGCAGTTGTTCTTAGCGCTCTGCATTTAAATGCCGCATTGTAGGTTTCTTGGATACCGCGCGAATATTTTTCCATTGGCAGTCCAAAAGTAGCTGGCATGCTGTATAGTTCCAGCGCATTTCGAGCACCACTGAAAGAACGTAAAACCACCGGAAGTTTGTAATTATGAATTTTCGTTCACTACATATCACAATGACGCATGGCAACAAATCACCCTATGCTCGATAGATCCGTTAATAGATGGATAAGCACCCCTACAATTAGCAATAAATTAAAGCAAAGCAAAGATGATTGATTCATTCCTTCTCAAATGGGTACTGTGGATGATTTCTTGCCCTAAATAATCATGTTTCAAGTCCTGCAAGTCGGCGCTACCACTTACCACCAGAAAGGGAAGATGCGCTGTCGGGTCTTCAATTCGCTCAGTGCTTTCATTTCCTCGTTTCTCAGCTCGAAATCGAAGAGATTGAAGTTCTCTTGAAGTTCCGCTGGAATTGTGCTCTTTGGAACGACAATGATATCACGCTGAAGAAGCCACTTCAGAAGAATCTAAAGTTAAGTAGAATAGTATTTGTACTTTTTTGAACAACCCTTGCAATGCCTTACTTGTGCCGTAGACTTTCCGTGTTTGGCCGCAATTTCCTTCGCCAACTGGCAGGCAAGGGGATTGAGCTGCTTTCTATTAATAAGTGGCGGTGTCAGTTGTAGTATAAGTGCAGTAAGCCATCTCTTCTTCATTAGTACTCACGAATTGTCCACCCCAAGGTTCGCTGTTGGATGGGTACCGCGTCCTGGGCTGCCGAGCGGGCTGTACGCCGTGAATGCTATGTTGTGCTTTTTGCAAAACTCGACGATCTCGAACTGGGGCAAGTAAATGTGGCATTCATCCTAAAATTATTAAAACATTCGCAAGCTATAAGCGCACTGTTAAACTATTGACAAAGGGGATACTTGCACATTGTGCGGCTTGATCGTGCAATTGTCTAAAACCCTCTGCATTTGAGGAATGTTATAGTTCGAAAGACCAATTGCTCGAGTCATTCCTTTGTTGAATACATCTTCCATTCCCTATGAGGAAAACATCTAACCCTGTTTCATTTGCTTCAACGGATACCTTCCAAGTTTCCAAATGGTCCACATTATCAGGAATGCAGTGATCGCCCACGTAATCCATAGTTTTTCCATCGGAAAACTAAAAAACAATCAAATCAATGGTTTACCCAGTAAGAATTTACTTAACGATATCTTTATACTTTTAACGCGCTGTAAAAAATGTCCCATGTAAAAGGCTGTGTGAAATATATATATATATATATATATATATATATATATATATATATATATATATATATATATATATATATATATATATATATATATAAACGAATTGAGAAGTCACGGAAAATTCTACCCGTTGTTTGAAGCCACGTTCATGGAAAAAGTTTATTTCCAAAAAAAGGAACAGTGGCGCACGATGGTCCAAAGCGTAGCTTTCGGGTCATCCTAGACCCGTCCTCAGCGCGGTACATATATATATATATATATATATATATATATATATATATATATATTTCACACAGCATATATATACATCTTGGCTTACACGTGAATAGTTTATTTTGACGACTTGAACCGTTTTTATTGAAACATCGTAGGCCCTCGAAACTATCGGAGCATCTCACGTTCCGTCTTCAGCGTTATCAAAAATGGCCCCACTATCCTCTGCAATCAGCAGCGCGTACAGCAGCACAAAGGAGAAATGATTTTAAACAGCTGTTTCTTCTTTTTTCTATGCATCTTTATAAAACACATGAATACTTAATTAGACCATTGAATGTGCACATGCAATAACGCCTATAAAACATATTACTCGCATGGAACTGGAATGGATTAATTTTACATATTATCTCAATGGAATCTGAAAGCCACAATATGTCTGCTTCTATGGTTGTTGAAGACGGGAATTTTCTGTAATGAATTTATGGAGTATCATGCTATTTTTGGTACTGTTTCTTGCAACAGGTTGGCAGTTTATGATATGCCTCTCAATTACACAACATAGAGTGGCACACATTCGCCAACAACAGGGTTCGAGCGTTCCAAAAGCATTAAGTGCAGTGTTCTTCACCTTCCGCCAACAAATCACCCTATGCTTAATTTATGCGGGTCTTTGTTGTGTAATTCAGGAAACGTGCTTCTGTCTTTCTCATAAAGCTGTATACGTTCCGCCAGAGCTTGGCGCTACGATGAACCAAAGTCTTCCTGTTGATACTATTGTTCAAGTGGTCTTGAAGCAAGAGACATTAGTAACAAGGCGTCTCATAACTATAAAAAAGTGATGAAAAGATACGGTACCCTTGTTCAACGAGGTTTAATTGGCTAAGCTTTCCATTTCCGAAGCATAACAGATTCGGAATCGCGCTGACGACGGAACACGTACGTTCCGAAAGCTTCGTCAATTAAAGCTCGTTGAACAAGGATACCGTATCTTTCCATCTCTTTTTTATTGTTCAAATGGTATCCATTCTTAACATGAAGGAATGCAAAAGAATTCGCTTGTCTTACCACGGTACCCATTGGACTGTGCACTAGAAAGAGATCCACATAATCGAGCTGCAACTTTTCCAAAGACATTTTCAAGCTGCGTTCAACGTCGTGGCGGCGATGGTAGCCCATACAGAGCTGTTGAAAAACGGGTTAGAACGCTGTTAACAGCAATTCTGGAACCAATAATCACCTTTGTTGTGATGAAGAAGTCTTCTCTTTTTCCTGAACCGGAATCGAACCACTGCTTCAGCGCCTCCCCAACTATGCGCTCGTTTTCGTAAGCAACGGCTGTGTCAATGTGACGGAATCCAATTTCAAAGGCTGTTTTCAATCCGTTACGCAACTCATCGCCCTCCGCCTGTACGGTATGCAAATTAAGTGATATGACGCATTAATGTTACTATTAATAGAACCCACGTTAAAGGTTCCGCAACCGATAATTGGCATAAGCACACCGTTGTGAAGAGTGACGCACCTTGAAGACATTTGGCGATGTCTGACGGGGCAGAAGAATTCCAGGTAATTCTCTTGGCTAATATTTGAATAGTTCAAAGCAGTGAAAAAAGGCACGCCACTACTGTACGGCTTTTAAGAAACTGCTTTTCTAAATCAAACGTACGTTCTCTACATAGGACGAATTGGTCAGACAAGTAGGCTATCGCACAATACAAGAGCATGCGAAATGAACACCTGTCATTCCCACTCGCACTTTTCCATCAGCATGGCGTTAGCGGTATGCAAGTAACTTCTTCTACGTTAGCTTATGAAGAACAATTGCTGCTGCACTAGTATCTTTCCTAAGTCTTCCTACATAGATTGGTATTGACTTTTAATTGCAGAAATTAAGAGTGATAACAACTAGCTTTTCAAGTGCAGATAATTTTTTAACTGCTATCGAACCGGCAACCCAACGAAGGTCATTTTGGTTGTTTGGTGTTTCAGTATGATGGATATTTTCTGTCACGACGAATCAAGCGTGACGGAAAGTATCTGTCATGCTAGTTAGTGCCTGTGAACTAGGACGACAAAGGTAAACTGGTCGGACCAACGGAATATGAATGAACGAAACAATCCAAAATGACATACCATCCGTAAACGTTCAATAAGACTTAAGTAAGGCCATCTCAGCAGCAAGAAAGTCAAAGAGACAATTTACTTTCTAAGCAACTGTTGGTCATTAACAGGGAAACGGCAACGGTGACAGTTCATCTTGTCTATCAACGAGACATTATTGTAAAGTTAACGGAGAAATTGTAACAAAGGCAACGCAGTCATATTTCTTATACCACCACCTCAGCAATAACATCGTAAGTTAAGTTTAACGAAACAGCAGAGGCCTAGCAACTCTGTTTCAATAAGCCGTTTCCAACAGCGAGCGAATAGACGCACTTTTTGTCAACATTATATAGCGCTTTTAAAAGTAACGCTGGTCTGTTTCAAAGTACAATGCCTATTATGCATTGTCAAATAATCAACGGAATATGAACGTGAGATGCATCGTAACGGTTTAGTTAAACATTCTATTCTTTGAAGATTTCATGCAGTTATTATTAATCCATTTGTTTATTTATTTATCGTAACCGATTGTCTGGAGCTTCAGCGATTTAACACGTCCCATGTTAAGTTGAAAATTTGGTTGCTTGTAACGAGCTCTCGCATGATGTATTGGTCTTTTTGAGACGGATTGTAGCTCGTTGTGTGATATATACTGTATCAGTGATGCCACGTAGAAACCAAACAAGTGATGGTTGAAAGGTCTTTTAATGGACACGTGCGTACAGTAACAATATCGAAGCTTTCGGAACAGCCTAGTTCCGTCGTCAGCGATGAGGAAAAGCCTATACCCTATCGTCTACAACACCAGGCTTTTCCTCATCGCTGACGACGGAACTAGGCTGTTCCGAAAGCTTCGATATTGTTACTGTACGCACGTGTCCATTAAAAGACCTTTCAACCATCACTTGTTTGGTTTCTACGTGGCATCACTGATACAGTATATATCACACAACGAGCTACAATCCGTCTCAAAAAGACCAATACGTCCCATGTTAATTGGAATATCGGATGCTTCTTCTTAACGATGCAGTTTATCTTAGCAACTTCTTACGAAAGCACACGACTTTTAAGAAGTCATTATTTTCCCGAAGCCCTCATGATTCCATAGGTCACTTTTTCAGCGTTTCCAAGAGGCAGAACGCACTAAAAAAACGACGGTTCATAGAGGATACTGCGGACGTGACATTAACTGCTGCTGAGAGTAAAATGCATTTCAAAAGGATAATTTTTCATAACATTTCCGTTCCACTAGTTTTAAATCAGATCTATTTCATAAACATTTTCATTTTTGGCTAACATCGATCATTTATTTCTTCACCTGTTTCTTTCCTTTTCCATTTTGGTAACCGTCTTGACAAATGTCGACTAATTTAATGTTCTAATGAACTAATCCGCAAGGCTATTTTCCATTCACATCGTTTGTAACTTACGACTTGGAAGAATCGTTCTCTTTTTTTCACGGATTTTTTCCCGCTGCGCAAAAAATCTTGTTACTTTCTTCTTGTTTGAGTAAGCGTAGCTTTTGGACTTAACCTGGTTCATCATCAGCGCTTTGATGGTCACTGACCAGTCAGTCATTGGTTTAGCAAACTCCTCCCCTCGACCAACCAGGCTAACACATCAGCTATTATGTCGAATCTTGACCCGTCCACCTTCTATCGCCTACCTGGTCAGTCATGCCGAGATGTAAGCATCTCTTTCGACCGACTGCAACAGTGACAAAACGAGAAATGACGAATGGCAATAATGCTTCCCTGAATATGTGCAGCACGGGGCATTATAAAGGACAACGGCAGAAGAAGGGATATCATCGGAGAAGAGTACAGGGAAGCAGGAAAGCATCATTGAGTAGCTCTTCAAAATCCGCTCCGTTTAAAGAAGAAGCATGCACGGATAAGGGAAGCGTTACTGCCGTTTGTCATTTCTCTTTCTGTCGCTGCGGCGGAGGGGATGCTCTCATGTATGAATGACTGATTAGGTAGGCGACAGATGCTTGGGGGTTTTGCATAAACCTGGAAGCTGATGTCGCTATCCTGATTGGTCGAGCAGAAGAGCTTGCTGAACCAACGACCAAGTGGACAGTGGCCATCAAAGCGCTGATGATGGACCGGGCTAAGTCCGAAAGCTGCGTTTACTGAAACGAGCAAAAAAAAAGAAAAGCATGTTTGCGCAACGGCAAAAAGTCCGTTAAAAAGAAGAAAATTACAAACAATTCCCTTCACGAAGAACAAAATATTTCAAACCGCAACAATCGTCATGCAGTACTTCAAGTGGACATATCAGACCTATTTGGATAAATTTAGTACTAAGCGAGCATAATTGCAAGTTATAAGTTACAAATGGTAGGAATGGAAAATGGCCTCGTCGATAGGTTCACTGGAAGACCAAATTAGTCGACATCCGCCAACATGGTCACCACAACGAAGAAAGGAGAAAAAGCGAAGAAATGAAAGTTCATGTCAGCCAAAAATAGCGAATGAAAATGTTAACCGGATTTTTCCCGTTCGATGAAGCCTTTTATTTTCACCAATGAAGGCAAAGCTTTCGGGTCTTATCCTCGGTCCGTCCTCAGTGCCAAACAAATTACATGGTCGACTGTCCCATCAGCCTGAAGTTGCACCAAATTTATTCCCAAAATATACAAGCGTCACCGATCCAATTAGGTCCGAAAAGAGGAACTTTGCGAAAAATAATATGAATAAAAGTAAGTGATTCACAGGTTGTTGTTGTTGTTCATAGTTTTCGTGTGTCGTATTAAAACCTATGGTACCCACAAGCCCATGGTTCAGCAAGCCCCTCAGCTGAACAATCCGGGCTGGCGAAGTCAACTATCAGGTCGAACCATGACCTGTCAAGCGACTATCGCCCACCCAGTCAGATGGTTGAGCTGGGGGGCTTGCTGAACCATGGGCTGATGGGACAGTCGACCATGTAATTTGCTTGGCACTGAGGACGGGCCGAGGATAAGGTCCGAAAGCTTTGCCTTTATTGGGGAAAATAAAAGGCTTCATCGAACGGAGAAAATGCGTGAGAAATATTTGTTCGCATTTATGCGCATACCCCGTAAAAAGACGAAAGTGTTTCTATTGAATGAAAATGTTAAACAATGGGTTCTTGCACACGGGGTATGTTCTCATCTTTGTAAGTATACATGGCAACACACCCGTGGCCGAAAAGCTCTTATTTCGTAACGGAGCTTTCGTAAACTTCTGTTTTCGTCGTCAGCGTTTCGATAACGGGTGGCATAATCTGTAGCCTTTAGTAGCAAGGTATCATAAACTGCGAGTAGTAATTTAAAAGCTCTTTTCTTTGGGTTTTCTATCTACTGACCGCTCCGGGACTTTTGGCACTGGCAGCATTTTGTTCTTGTGGCCATCACGAACCAAATGTCACCGACTTCAGTGCCTTCGTCCATGTTTACACATACGTTGTGGCGAATAAACATAGCCTCGTTAATTTTTCTTAAATGGAAATTGTTTTCCTTTGTTATCAAATTAAACACAGGATTCCTGAACACGGGGTAAGATCTCATGTCTTCATTGGTAAAATACGGCAGTGTAACCCGTGACTAACTAACACAGATGACGGAGCTTTCGAAAACGCCTCATGATTTCGTCTTCAGCGTAGATAAAGTGATTCCGTGCAGTGTCCAGTTGTGTGTACGATTTGCTTTAAACTTTGTATTACGATGTGTTTTAAAGGAGCCACTTTTCTAGTCCCTCCGTATTTTTTAAGCGGGACTAATATATCTGCGACAGCCTGTTTTAGTAGTCACCACTGACCAAATATCACTGATTTGGTTCAGTCCAATGTCCCCGTTGGCACATGAATTGTTGCGGATGTAAAATGCTTCCTTAACTTTCCATAACCAATATTTGTTTTCCTGTCAGAACCTCAAGATTCTTAAACTTTCGTCGGGTTCTGGACATTCCGCCACGTGACCTACGACCGCAGACCCATTGATACATTCTTCCATAATTTCATTTGAATATTTCGTCTGTGGTCGTCCTCGTCCTGTCACATCTTCCCCTCTACTTCTTCTTTTAGCATTTCTGTACCTCTTAATCCCCGCTAGATGTTGTTCAAATCTATGACGAATTCCTTGTCCAGTTTCCCCAATGTGTGAGGCTCCACATCCGCATTTAATTTGGTATATTGCTCCTGGAGTTTCTCCCGGACCGGTCTTTAATTTGTCTGAGCGAAGGAGGGACCTCAAATCACTGTGGCTTTTGAAAACCACTTTAAGTACCGCCATGTTTGATATCTTTTGAATCTGCTCTCCTACACCAGAGTAGTAGGGAATGACTATTGTTGCTGTTCTATCCTATTCTCTTAAATGTGTGGGTTAGCATTTATAGTCACAGATGTGCCCGTTCAATCAGAAACCTTTTACCTGCTACAAACAAACCGAAGCTTTCGGACCTCTCGTAGTCCGAAATGCCTCTCCAAAAGCGGTTAATTAACCGCTGATGACAAACCACGAGATGTCTGAAAGCTTCGGTTCGTTTGTGGCAAGTGAAAGGTTTCTGATTGAGCGGGGATATCTGTGACTATAAGTGCTAATGAAAAATCCACTCCATTACGAAAGAAGAATTTTTTATGAACAAATATGGGCTGCACAGAGCCACAAAAGAAGAAAACGGCAGAAGAATGCGCAAGTGTGGAAGGAAATCGTTGGAGAAGGGGAACACCACGCAGGACTACTTTAACCTTTGTGGGTCTAACGAAGAAGAAATGTCGAGAGCCACGGGGATCGCTACTGCCGTTCGTTATTTCTCGTTGTGTCACTGTCGCGGTCGGTCGGAGGGGATGCTCGCATTTCTGCATGACTGACCGGATGGGCGTCAAATGCTGGACGGGTCAGGGTTCGACCTGATAGCGGATGTCGCTTGTCTGGTTGGTTGAGCTGATGACGGACCACGAGAGGTCCGAAAGCTTCGGTTTGTTTGCGGCAAGTAAAAGGTTTCTGATTGAACAGGGACATCTGTAAGTATAAACGCTAGCCCACACATTTAAGAGAATAGGATAGAACAGCAACAATAGTCATTCCATACTACCCTGGTGTAGGAGAGCAGATTCAAAAGATATCAAACATGGCGGTACTTAAAGTGGTTTTCAAAAGCCACAGTGATTTGAGGTACCTCCTTCGCTTGGACAAATTAAAGACCGGTCCGGGAGAAACTCCAGGAGCAATATACCAAATTAAATGCGGATGTGGAGCCTCACACATTGGGGAAACTGGACAAGGAATTCGTCATAGATTTGAACAACATCTAGCGGGGATTAAGTGGTACAGAAATGCTACAACAAGAAGTAGAGGGGAAGATGTGACTGGAAGAGGACGACCACAGACGAAAGATTCAAATGAAACTATGGAAGTCTTTAATTGAAGGAACACGACAAAACCACCCGTGGCTGAATTGAACGCTCTATCCACCGTTCCACTTATTATCCCTTTCTTGACTCCTCTATTGGCAAATTGGAGGCGAAATTGAAATATATTCCAGACCGTGTAGGTTTTCAGTGCACGTTCGTTCAAAGCTGTCTGTCCTTTCTGATTACGAAAACATCTAGGAATGGAAGTTAACCTTCATTTTCTTTTTCCATTGTGAAAGTGATCTTGTTTGGGAAAATGTTACTCAGATGTTCAAGAAAAGCTTCTTCATTTCTTCTTTTACGATAGCGAATACATCATGTACGTATCTTTTGAAAAGCTCAAGGCCGTGTTCTTGTACTCCTGTTGGGAATGCCGTTTCCTCCAAGCCTTCCATGAAGATTTCAGCTAATATTAGTGATAAAGGGCTACCCAACGGCGCACCATCTTTCTGTCT
This sequence comes from Trichuris muris, assembly GCA_000612645.2. Classification (NCBI taxonomy): domain Eukaryota; kingdom Metazoa; phylum Nematoda; class Enoplea; order Trichinellida; family Trichuridae; genus Trichuris; species Trichuris muris. The sequence continues at coordinate 4,171,084 of CBXJ02000361.1, forward strand.
AAAGTATTGCCCATTCCAGTGAAAATAATTGCCCCCTTCCATGCAAAATTAGACCAACCGCATAATATGGAAAGGGTTAAGTTTCAACGTGGTTCACAGCAACAGCAGTAACGTTAAGTTATGATAAGGTAACAGGTAATGCATTCGATGTATTGTAACCGCTGAACAAGGGGCCAATGGACTCCTGGGAGCTTTGAATAAATAAAACTTTTTTCTTAAAAACGGTGTGCTTTCGTGAAAAGCTGCTATGTCACGTCTTATTGCTGTAAATAACTACGCTTCCATGAGTTAGTTGGATAAATGGTTGTTACTACCATATACAAATACTTCTCGCTGTAAATGGGAAAGCGTGTTTTCTATGTAGGGTGAAGATTTCACCTGTTACATAAGCTTTAAAATATGCGTTATTAATGAAGTGCTCAAACACTTAGGACCTTCCTACGATCAGGCATTGAAGATTTTGAATAGTATACAAACCGCGTGTGCAGTCTTCCTCCTTTTCGAACGCAAGCTGACGTCCAGAAGGGGGCAGCGTAAACTGGGAACGCAAAATTCACAGAGCAGCAGTGGAACTTACCAGCAAATGGGCACCTTAAATGAAGAACAGATAAACCCACTCGGCAAACACGTTTTATGCTATGCGCGCTGGCTGACGCGCAACGACTGAATAAATTAGCAGCCATGGCATAGCGTACGGAGCTACTAATGATAAAGTTCCATCGATCAATAAAGTATTTTTAAAAGGTAGACGCAGCAACTGTCGTTTAACCTACTAAAAATGTCTGCTTCATTTTATTAATGCTCTGTCAACTGGATTCCAGCTGCACCAGTCTTTTAGGAAGTTGCTGAAAACTTGTCTTTGCCACTGGCAAACGTAGACTGCATCACTTTTCCTGTGCTGTTTTGTCTGTCGATTATGCAAATGAACACTGAAACCAGTACAAGTAAACAAAGACTAAACTAAAGAGGGTAAACAATTATCGTTTGCCTCCACCATGTTTTCTTCGCTGTCACTGTTCATTATTGCACTTTTAGCAAACAAAGGACAAAGCCTTGCTGTTGCATCTTTCGATACCAACAGTGTTCAGGGTCAGTTGGATGGGCGCAATGCGAATTGCTCTGTTACTGTACGTAGAGAAGACACAGAGAAAGATGCTGAGCGCACCAACTCAGACAACTTGGATTAGACCACACTGCTTTATTAGCAAGATTCCCTGTATTTGCAGTATAATGTAAAAATGGTATTTGGTACAATATATGTCAATCAGTATGACGGATGAGGATTAACGGATCTATTTGATCTGATAGCTGGGTAATAAACACCTCTTTTATGTCGCCACCTGGTAGGTTGTGAAAGAGAACACAAGGCGAGCGTATTCTCACGATCTGTCGTGGGGCCGTAGGCGTCCAAAAGGCATGGAACTGTTTTAAAGTTGTGTATCGTTTTAAAGTTACCCACCACTTTAAAGTTGTGTAATGTTTTAAAGTTGCCAACCACTTTAAACTTGTGAACTGTTTTATGGTTGTGTACCGTTTTAAAGTAACCCACCATTTTAAAGTCGTGCACCGTTTTAAAGTTGTAAAGTTCTAAGGTTGCCCACCACTTTAAAGTTGTGAACTGTTTTAAAGTTTTGTACCGTTTTAAAGTTACACACCGTTTTAAACTTGCGCACCGTTTTGAAGTTGTGAACTGTTTTAAAGTTGTGAACTGTTTTAAACTTGTGTACCGTTTTAAAGTAACCCACCATTTTAAAGTTGTGAACTGTTTTAAAGTTGCCCACCACTTTAAAGTTGTGAATTGTTTTAAAGTAGTGTATCGTTTTAAAGTAACACACCATTTTAAAGTTGTGCACCGTTTTAAAGTTGCCCACCACTTTAAAGTTGTGAACTGTTCTCAAGCTGCCTACCGCTTTAAAGTAACCCACAATTTTAAAGTTGTGAACTGTTTTAAAGTTGTATACCGTTTTAAAGTAACCCACCATTTTAAAGTTGTGCATCGTTTTAAAGTTGCCCACCACTTTAAACTTGTGAACTGTTTTAAAGTTGTGTACCGTTTTAAAGTAACCCACCATTTTAAAGTTGTGAACCGTTTTGAAGTTGTGCACCGTTTTAAAGTAACCCACCATTTTAAAGTTGTGCACCGTTTTAAACTTGCGCACCGTCTTAAAGTTGTGTACCGCTTTAAAGTTCTGAGCTAGTTTAAAGTTGTCCATCGTTTTGAAGTTGCCCACCACTTTAAAGTTGTGAACTGTTCTGAAGCTGTGTACCGTTTTAAAGTAACCCACAATTTTAAAGTTGTGAACTGTTTTGAAATTGTATATCGTTTTAAAGTAACCCACCATCTTAAAGTTGTGCACCCTTTTAAAGTTGTGTAAAGTTTTAAAGTAGCCCACCACTTTAAAGTTGTGAACTGTTTTAAAGTTATGTACTGTTTTAAAGTAAGCCACCATTTTAAAGTTGTGTACCGTTTTAAAGTAACCCACCATTATAAAGTTGTACACCGTTTTAAAGCTATACACCGTTTTAAACTTGCGCTCCGTTTTAAAGTTATGTACCGCTTTAAAGTTCTGAACTACTTTAAAGTTGTCCACCGTTGTTTTAAGTTTGTCACCACTTTAAGGTTGCGAACTGTTTTAAAGTTGTGTATCGTTTTAAAGTAACCCACCATTTTAAAGTTGTGCACCGTTTTAAAGTTGTGTAATGTTTTAAAGTTGCCAACCACTTTAAACTTGTGAACTGTTTTATAGTTGTGTACTGTTTTAAAGTGACTCACCATCTTAAAGACCTGCACCGTTTTAAAGTAACCCACCATTTTAGAGTTGTACACCGTTTTAAAGTTGTGTAAAGTTTTAAAGTTACTCACCACTTTGAAGTTGTGAACTGTTTTAAAGTTGTGTACGGTTTTAAAGTAACCCACCATTTTAAAGTCGTGCACCGTTTTAAAGTTGTGAAGTTTTAAGGTTGCCCACCACTTTAAAGTTGTGAACTGTTTTAAAGTTGTGTGCCGTTTTAAAGTAACCCACTGTAGTGTACGCGCCTGTACAAGGGTTTAATGCGAACCTAACGTGACACACACCAAAACAACCCAATTACAGCCTGCCTGCTCTCCACGACTACTTGCCCTCAGGTTTAGCGTTTTGCTGCTCCTGATGCGATAACGCATATACTACATATCCTCCCCTCTTAAATTTGCCTCGGACCTTTCAAGTATGCGTCATACGGCCGAGTTGGTTTCCGTCTCTTGCGCAGTGACCTCCGCTCGTCCGTACCGCTCAGTGAACTGGAGCCTGTGTCGGTTGCCTCAAAATGCCATTTGTATCGTCTTTCTTCACGTGGGCCCTGCTATTCTCCTCCAGTCGTGCGTTCACTCTCACTCCACGCGGTTTTGAACACTCCGCTACGTGATATACGACCGCAGACCCATCGATGCATTCTTCCATAATGAATACTGGATGTTTTGTAAAGGGTCTCATGTTTTTCAAATTGGTGGTATTCCGACTTTCCCGTTTTTTGATGATACCTGTAATAAAACCGCAAATGCCCTACCAGCGGATGGATGGGCGATTGTTAGAGATAACAAAGGTCAAAAACCACACTTTTCCCAAAGCTTTCGGAACGCCCTGATTACGTCGTCAGCGATGTTGAAAACACTGAAACGTTCCTTTCAACGTCGCTGACGACGGAACCAGGGCGTTCCGAAAGCTTCGATAAAAGTGTTTTGACCTGTGATATCTCTAACAATCGCCAATCCATCCGCTGGTAGGGCATTTGCAGTTTCATTACGGGTATCATCGAAAAACGGGAAAGCCGGAATACCACCAATTTGATCCTTCCATTATTTCATTAAACAAAGGGTTTCAGAACACGGGGTAAGTTCTCATGTTTTTAATTGAAGGAACACAGCAAAACCATACGTGCCTGAATAATCTTTGTGCCGGCGGTTGCACGTCCAGGACGCCAAAGTGGGCGCAACATGGTTACAACAGGTGTTTCTCCCAAGCAAGGACATCAATATTTGTGACGCCGCCGGAGATACGCCCCGGTCGCTGGCTAATTCTCGCGACGGCCGCTGATCCCTGGCATGTGACGACCGTGTGGCCAACGCGCGGGTCAAGGAGGGCTATATAAGCGCGCCGCTCAGAGATCAAGGATCGGTGACTTTCGCCAACCTTGCTGTGCACCGTTTTGTACCCTCGTTCTACTCGACATTAAAACTCTGTTCGTCTACCGTTAGGGTTTGCGGTCGCCGGACCGACCTTTCGAGAACAACTCACGTACTCGTCCTCAGGGTAAGCACAAAGATTTCATTTGGATGTTGTAACATGTATGTTCTTACACTTTAAACTCTCCGTACTGAAATGATTATCGGGTAGTTTTTCTTTTAAACCACTGCTAAGCGTTTCTAGTTTTGGGTCATACATTGGCAACAACTTGTCAGAGTAGTTACCAAACTCCAAATATCACTAATTGCATATCCGTCCTCCCGATTAATACAGGGGTTATGGCGAATGAAAAGCGTTTCTTCAACATTCCTTATGAAATAGTTGTTCTCATTCCGAAGCCTCAATACTCTCGAACTATAATCAGGTTCCGGACAGCCCACCACATGTTCAACTACTGAAGATCCGCTGATACATTCTAACATAATGTCATTTGGATCTTTAGTTTGGGGTCGTCCGCGTCCCGTTACTTGTTCCCCTCTGAGTGCTCTTTCAGTATTTCGATACCTTTTAATTCCTGCTAAATCCAGTTCGGATCTATGTCGCATTCCGTGACCAGTTTCTCCAAAATATGCGTCACATACACATTGAACGAAGTAGATTGCGCCAGTCTACCATCAGGACCAGCTTTTTGTATGTCTGTACAGAGGAGAGATCTCAGACTGCTATGACTACTAATACCCACCTTAACTCCAGCCTTATTTAGCCTTCTTTGTAAGTACTCTCCTACTCCAGGATAGTACGGAATAATAATTCTCGTTGCTCTGTCCTGATCTCTCCTCGGTGTGAAAGAGTGGTTTTTCCATTTATCAATTCTTCTGTTAATATACTCGGTAGTGAGCCAATTGGGGTAGTTATTATGGAGTAATGTCAACCGAATGTGCTTGATTTCTTCAATTAAGAATTCATCACTGCAAATATTGAACGCTAAGTCCACCGTTCCACTTGTTATCCCTTTCTTGACTCCTCTATTGGCTGATTGGAGGCGAAATTGAGATATATTCCAGACTGTGCAGCTTTTCAGTGCACCTTCGTTCAAAGCTCTCCTTTCTGATTACCAGGACATCTAGGCATGGAAATTCACCTTCACTTCTTTTTCCATTGTGAAAGTGTTCTTGTTTGGGAAAATGTTGTTCAGATGCTCAAGTAAAGCTTCTCCGTTTCCTCTTCTTACGATAGCGAATACGTCATCCACGTATGTCTTGAAAAGCCTAAGGCCGTGTGCTGGTACTTCTGTTGGGAATACCGTTTCCTCCAAGCCTTCCATGAAGATTTCAGCTAATATTGGTGATAAAGGGCTACCCATCGGCGCTCCGTCTTTCTGTCTGAAGTATTGCCCATACCAGTGAAAATAATTGCCTTCTTCCATGCAAATTTAAACAAACCGCGTAATATGGAAAAGGCTAAGTTTCAACTTGGTTCACAGCAACAAAACAGTAGCGTTAAGTATGATAACGTAACAGGTAATGCTGGCACCTTAACGGCCCTTCTTGACCCTGGATGCCTTCGGCGGCTCGTCTGACTCGAGTATTTCGACTGGTTCCTCGTGCCAACTCTTTTGTGCCACTTGAGCAAACATCATGATGGCGTGTACGGCTTGATCCCGTTGGAAGCAAAGATTGCCTGAAAGTACACCAATAACAACTCCCTAACAGCGAATGGGTGGGCAGTTATTAGGTAACGCAACGGAACAACACAGACCTTCGGAGCTTTCGGAACTACATTGTTCCGTCGTCAGCGAATAGTAAGAGTGGCGTTTATTCCGATGTTGTGGAATTTATAGGCTGAGGAAAGGGGTCAGGTGGTATGGTGCAACATTTGGTTTTACTAATGATTGCATTCCATGCTGACCTCTATTCCTCTGCCACGATTCAAGCAGTTGTTATTGCGAATGAACAGGGCCTCCTTTATTTGCCTAAGGTGGAACAGGCTCTCGCGACAAATTATTTCCGGTCGCAGGTCATGTGAGCATTGAGAGGAATGCTCCACGACCGCGGAGGCTTTTTTTGGCACCATCCATGATCTTTCTTAGATCAAGTGTTTGTGGTCGTCCTCGTTTTCGGGTTTGGGTCCCATTGAGTCTTTGTTCGGCGTTCTTGCATCTAGTCAACGCTGCCAGGTGCTCACGGAACCTGTGAAATAAAGTGTTGCCCGTTTCCCCTATGTAGGAGGCGTGGCAACCACATTTAATGTTATAAACGACTCCGGGTCTTTCCTCGGAGGAAACTTCGATCTTGTCGTTCCTTGTGATCGACCGTAGATTTTGTGAAGATTTGAAGTAAACTCGGAACTGGTGTAGGCGGCCAAGCTGTTGTATTTGCTCGCCTATACCGTGATAATAAGGGATAGTTATTATCGGCTTCATCCTTTCCGAGTTTACCCCATTGTTTCTGTTTTGTTGTAACCTCCTTCTGAAGATAGAATTGACCAACGGTTTGGGGTAACCATTCCGTTGGAGTGCGATCACGATGTGATTGATTTCTGATGTCAATTATTTGGAATCACGTATCGTGATCGCACGGTCTATCATTCCCGCAGCAATACCCCTCTTCACCGACAAAGGGTGATGAGAGGTAAAATGGAGGTATCTGTCCGAGTGTGTCGGTTTCCGATACACTGTCGTTCAGAGCCCCTTCTTCCTTCCCTTTAGACTAAAACGTCAAGGAAAGGAAGTCTGTTACTTACCTCTTTTTCCATCGTCAATGTGATGACGCCAGGGAAGCTGTTGTTGAGGTGCTGTAGAAAGTCTTCTTCTGTACCTGCTTCCAAGATAGCAAACATATCATCCACATAACGTTTGAAGACCTTCGGGATTGCAGGTGGTGCCGTATTGTCGAACGCGACTTGCTCCAGGTGTTCCATGAATACGTCCGCCAGGACCGGAGATAGAGGGTTGCCCATTAGTGCCCCACTGGTTTGTGCAAAGAAACTGTCCTGGAACCGAAAGTACCGTATATCGCGGCTTATAAGTCGACCCGGTGTATAAGCCGATCCTTGATTATCTGAACCGTTTACCCATTTTGCGTATGTGCGGCGTATAGGTCGAGGTGCAATCGCTGCGGTTCGCCCAACGAAAATAAACCTAATATATTCCAATAGATCTCGTGTGCAGGCGCAGATAGCTCAGCCACAGCTTTAGTTTTCAATTTTTAGGGAGACGGTGTAAAACGAAGCCTCTAGATTAACCTAAACCTTTGAGGTATCCACTAAAGAATGTGTCCAAACCCTTTGTGGAGACAAAGTCTGCAAGAACGACAAAAAGGGCTTGCAAAAATAAAAAAGTGTTTTATCAGCGTTATTACACAGAACAGTCTTGACAAAGCGGTCACTTGAACCAAAATGTTTTCGCTGGGAGTGGCAGATTTGTGCCCCAGACATCTTACTGTGGCGGCCTCCTTGACCCTGTGGGTCAAGCTGGAGCCCGCATCCGCGTATTCGTGCCGGCGACTTGCGAGCCACGGCGACTGATACGTAAACAAAGCCTTTGAACATGTAAAACAGAGGCTATTGACTTGGCATATTACTGCCCTCGACCGACAAAACCGTGGAGATAAGCCAGGTTTGCACAGGAGTGACCAATCGTTGCACAATACCTTCGTGTCGAACCACTTTTAGCAGTGCCTACTGACCCGCTGTCCCATTGACCTTAGTATTCGGCACATTTCTGCATTAGCTACTGAGGACGCGAGTGAGCAATTTCGAAAATTGTGGGGGGAATATGGACGAGACGCCCGTGTTGTTCGACATGCCGTCAAACGGCACGGTCGACTGCAAATGCGTGAGTGAGGTCGGTTACGATAAAGACAAGCGGCCATGAGAAAAGCCGCTTCACGGTCGTGCTGGCCGACGGTACAAAGCTTAGGCCGATGGTAATTTTCCGTAGCAAACGAAAGCCGCAAGAAACTTTTCCGCCCGGTGTGCTTGTTCACTTCCATGAAAAAGGCTGGATGGATGAGACTGTGGATCGGTAACGTCTGGAAACAACGGCCAGGACACGCTAATGAAAGGATCGGTAACGTCTCAGTGCATCCCGTACTTGATCACATGAAGCGAACAACAGCAGACATGAAAAGGAAGGACCGGTGCGCTTGCTCACTTCCACAGAAACCGCAGGACGGAGGGCGGCAGTCCTACAGTCACTGTCGTCCTTGAGTAAGCCAAGCAAAGGTCATAGGCGCTGGGATGGAACAGCTCGGCGCCGAATGGACAGCACTCGCTCACCGCTGGGGATGAGGCACCATCGTTCGTGGAGCTGCCATTTCGCCATCAGCTCGTAGAGCCAATAGAAGGGGAAACCGTCATGGAGACCTCCAGGACGTGCTCGGTCCCTGGTCGATGGGTCAGCCTCCGTGGAGAGTTCCTCCTCCTCGACGAGCTCTTCGATGGCGGAAACGGAGCCCGATTCGGAACCAACGCCTTCCGACTCACCGCTATCCCAGAGCTCGTCGTCTTCGGTGCCCTCCAGCGGGGTGGAGATCGAGCACTTCCTAAAAGACTTCTTTACGGTCTCCGCCCCTATCTTATTCCACGCATTGATCACGAAATGGCACAGCTCCGTGAACGATGGTGCCCGCATGTCCCCCAGCGGTGAAGGCGTGCTGCCCATTCGCCATCCAGGTGGTCCATTCTTCTCGAATATAATTTTTAAAGGGCTTATTCAAGGAAACGTCCAGCGGCTGTAGAATTGACGTAAGCCCGCCAGGTATCACAGCTGCTTCTACCTTGCATTCGCGCAAGCATGACGTTGTACTCCGCGCTGTGTGGCCGCGGAACGAATCCCAGACCAGCAAGCTCCTTTCATTAGCGTGTCCTGGCCGTTGTTTCCAGACGTTACCGATCCACAGCTCATCCATCCAGCCTGTTTCATGGAAGTGAACAAGCACACCGGGCGGAAAAGTTTCTTGCGGCTTTCGTTTGCTGCGGAAAATTACCATCGGCCTAAGCTTTGTACCGTCGGCCAGGCACGATCGTGAAGCGGCTTTTCTCATGGCCGCTTGTCTTTATCGTAACCGACCTCACTCACGCATTTGCAGTCGACCGTGCCGTTTGACGGCATGTCGAACAACACGGGCGTCTCGTCCATATTCCCCCCACAATTTTCGAAATTGCTCACTCGCGTCCTCAGTAGCTAATGCAGAAATGTGCCGAATACTAAGGTCAATGGGACAGCGGGTCAGTAGGCACTGCTAAAAGTGGCTCGACACGAAGGTATTGTGCAACGATTGGTCACTCCTGTGCAAACCTGGCTTATCTCCACGGTTTTGTCGGTCGAGGGCAGTAATATGCCAAGTCAATAGCCTCTGTTTTACATGTTCAAAGGCTTTGTTTACGTATCAGTCGCCGTGGCTCGCAAGTCGCCGGCACGAATACGCGGATGCGGGCTCCAGCTTGACCCACAGGGTCAAGGAGGCCGCCACAGTAAGATGTCTGGGGCACAAATCTGCCACTCCCAGCGAAAACATTTTGGTTCAAGTGACCGCTTTGTCAAGACTGTTCTGTGTAATAACGCTGATAAAACACTTTTTTATTTTTGCAAGCCCTTTTTGTCGTTCTTGCAGACTTTGTCTCCACAAAGGGTTTGGACACATTCTTTAGTGGATACCTCAAAGGTTTAGGTTAATCTAGAGGCTTCGTTTTACACCGTCTCCCTAAAAATTGAAAACTAAAGCTGTGGCTGAGCTATCTGCGCCTGCACACGAGATCTATTGGAATATATTAGGTTTATTTTCGTTGGGCGAACCGCAGCGATTGCACCTCGACCTATACGCCGCACATACGCAAAATGGGTAAACGGTTCAGATAATCAAGGATCGGCTTATACACCGGGTCGACTTATAAGCCGCGATATACGGTACTTTCGGTTCCAGGACAGTTTCTTTGCACAAACCAGTGGGGCACCAATGGGCAGCCCTCTATCTCCGGTCCTGGCGGAGGTATTCATGGAACACCTGGAGCAAGTCGCGTTCGACAATACGGCACCACCTGCAATCCCGAAAGTTTTCGAACGTTATGAGGATGATATGTTTGCTATCTTGGAAGCAGGTACAGAAGAAGACTTTCTACAGCACCTCAACAACAGCTTCCCTGGCGTCATCACATTGACGATGGAAAAAGAGGTAAGTAACAGACTTCCTTTCCTTGACGTTTTAGTCTAAAGGGAAGGAAGAAGGGGCTCTGAACGACAGTGTATCGGAAACCGACACACTCGGACAGATACCTCCATTTTACCTCTCATCACCCTTTGTCGGTGAAGAGGGGTATTGCTGCGGGAATGATAGACCGTGCGATCACGATACGTGATTCCAAATAATTGACATCAGAAATCAATCACATCGTGATCGCACTCCAACGGAATGGTTACCCCAAACCGTTGGTCAATTCTATCTTCAGAAGGAGGTTACAACAAAACAGAAACAATGGGGTAAACTCGGAAAGGATGAAGCCGATAATAACTATCCCTTATTATCACGGTATAGGCGAGCAAATACAACAGCTTGGCCGCCGACACCAGTTCCGAGTTTACTTCAAATCTTCACAAAATCTACGGTCGATCACAAGGAACGACAAGATCGAAGTTTCCTCCGAGGAAAGACCCGGAGTCGTTTATAACATTAAATGTGGTTGCCACGCCTCCTACATAGGGGAAACGGGCAACACTTTATTTCACAGGTTCCGTGAGCACCTGGCAGCGTTGACTAGATGCAAGAACGCCGAACAAAGACTCAATGGGACCCAAACCCGAAAACGAGGACGACCACAAACACTTGATCTAAGAAAGATCATGGATGGTGCCAAAAAAAGCCTCCGCGGTCGTGGAGCATTCCTCTCAATGCTCACATGACCTGCGACCGGAAATAATTTGTCGCGAGAGCCTGTTCCACCTTAGGCAAATAAAGGAGGCCCTGTTCATTCGCAATAACAACTGCTTGAATCGTGGCAGAGGAATAGAGGTCAGCATGGAATGCAATCATTAGTAAAACCAAATGTTGCACCATACCACCTGACCCCTTTCCTCAGCCTATAAATTCTACAACATCGGAATAAACGCCACTCTTACTATTCGCTGACGACGGAACAATGTAGTTCCGAAAGCTCCGAAGGTCTGTGTTGTTCTGTTGCGTTACCTAATAACTACCCATCCATTCGCTGTTATGGCGTTGTTCTTGGTGTACTTTCAGACAATCTTTGCTTCCAACGGGATCAAGGCGTACACGCCATCATGACGTTCAAACGACCCGTTCCAAGATATCCAATTTTCAACTTCAGTAAACACTTCAAAGAAAGGTCTGAGGGCACTCGGAATGTGAAACACTTTAGGGTTTATCTGGATGCGCCCCCGGGTCCCTGAAACTGGACTAACCGGCCCAACGAGCCACAGACCCATTCGCCAAAGACTTTCATGAGTTGCCATTTTTGGAATAAGAGCATGTCAGCCTTCTGAAACATGCAGTTTAATCCGTTATTGTTGATCAGGATCCTGTGAGCAAACTTGTAGGCTCTTGTGCAGTCGTCCTCGGTCTTGTCGGTCGCACAAGCTGCAGCGAAGGCGGCAGCCATTTTACGAATGGTGGACGTCGCATGACTCCAGGCTTCAGTTTGGTTGTCGTCAACGACGTTTACTGGCTCAAATTCACTTGGAATCAATTCAGCTACCTCAGGATCAGGCAACATGGTGGACTCCTTCTCGAGACGGTCCTTGATAAACGACCCCTTGGCTTCTCCCCCGATTGTCATATACGCCTTACAAATGTTCTCAAATTATCCTGAGAAATCGGCGGAGCTCCTGAAGGAGAGAGTAGGCGCACGTGGGTCTCCCTTGGCAATTAGGGGAGAAGACACCAGGGTTGTCCCCTTCATGACGTAGTATATGAAGGTCCCGATGCACCCGAACCACAGATCTGCTGGTTTGGTTTTGCCTCCGGCGCCACGCCGAAGGCAAAACCAAACCGGTGCATATACATTGCCAATGCTTATGCCTTCGTCGTGGCACCATCTGACAGTACTTGCAACCTCATGTTGGCCCTGACTGTTGGATCTCCCCCCATACAATTTGTAGCGTGCCCCTTGTGTTGAGTCCTATCGTGTTCGCGTTGTGCCAGGTGGTTGTTGCTGCTAACTCTAAGTTTGATTGCAGATAAGTGATGGATTCTGAACTTCGACCAACCACGGTTCGCGCACCTGAGGATATTCCAGCCCTGTTCCGGATGTACCATACTGGGATGCAGCCGGGTAACGTCAGGGAAATTGACATGGCCCTGATCGGCAACCTGGACAGGATTCCTTGGCTAGACTTAAACGGCATCCCTCAGGCAGGAATTGGGGCGATTGCGGACAAAGCGCTCGCTAAATACTATAAGCTGGTCGTGGTCCCATGTGTGTTCTCAGATCCGGCGCTCGCGAGGAACGAGGTCGCTGCGATTAATGCGTTCGCAACCCAAAGTGCCATCGCAACTGTCCTCCACGTTTCCAACTCTGCCAATTTGACATCACTCACGCTCCGCGAGCAGTTCTATTTTAATGCAACTCTTAATTTGCAAGCTCGGCTACATATCCTTCGAAGACGAAGGCTGTATTGTTCCCAGCAGTGATTTTTACACGCAGAATGGACTCCGTCAGGTTAGCACTGCAATCCAGGAGAAGCTGTTTAGCTACGTAAGCATCGAGAGACAGCAAGAACTTCTGACCCTCATCAATGCGACAAAGGTGAATTACTTTAATGCCAATCATCACACGGGCCAAAGGGCTCCGTCCAGTTATATTCGCGAGGTGATTGCTGCATGCCCACTGTGGGCTCACGTTTTTCTGAACAACCTAGCCCCAGGTGCGGTCCACCCATTACACCAGGTGGGTCGCTGGGCTAGCACCAAAGACCTATTCCGGGCCATGGGCATTCCGGACGTCCTTCCGACCTACAGGCCTCCCGGATGGCCTACAATCGAATTTCGAATCAATGAAGATCTCCGCATCCGATTGCGCAGCATGCCGGCAGGGTGCGCCAAGCTTGGTCTAGTAGTAGCGGGTGCACGCGCATTGTTGCATAGCGATCTAGCTAGATTTGTACCACGACTTGAAGAGATCAGTCCCTTAAAAGTGGACTACGACCGAGTGCTCCAACGCCCCCTACTGTACCATATGGGTGCGAAGTACCTGACCGGGAGAGACCAGAACACGGGTCCAAAGACCGCAGCAGACCTGTGGTTGGGTCGCATCGGGACCTTCATATACTACGTCATGAAGGGAACAACCCTGGCGTCTTCTCCCTTAATTGCCAAGGGAGACCCACGTGCGCCTACTCTCCCCTTCAGGAACTGCGCCGATTTCTCAGGATCATTTGAGAACATTTGTAAGGCGTACATGATAATCAGGGGAGAAGCCAAGGTGACGTTTATCAAGGACCGTCTCGAGAAGGAGTCGACCATGATGTCTGATCCTGAGGTCGCTGAACTGATTGCAAGTGAATTTGAGGCAGTAAACGTCGTTGACGACAACCAAACTGAAGCCTGGAGTCACGCGACGTCCACCATTCGTAAAATGGCTGCCGCCTTCGCTGCAGCTTGTGCGACCGACAAGACCGAGGACGACTCCACAAAAGCCTACAAGTTTGCCCACAGGATCCCGATCAACATTGACGGATTGAACTTCATGTTTCAGAAGGTTGAGCTGGCCTTATTCCAAAAATGGCAGCTCAAGAATGTCTTTGGCGAATGGGTCTGTGGCTCGTTGGGCCGGTTAGTCCAGTTTCAGGGACCCGGGGGTCGCATCCAGATAAACCGTAGAGTGTTTCACATTCCGAGCGACTTCAGACCTTTCTTTGAAATGTTTATTCAAGTGGCACAAAAGCATCAGCACGAGGAACCGGTCGAAATACTCGAGTCAGACGAGCCACCTCAGATATCCAGGGTCAAGAAGCCCCGTTAAGCTGCCAGCATTACCTGCTTCCTCATCATACTTAACGTTACTGTTGTTGCTGTGAACCATGTTGAAATGACATTTTGTGCATTCTCTCACCTAGTAAAACGCATTTGCTATCGGGTTTGGTTGGTCTTAAATAGCGTTACAGCTTTTCAATAAGAATATTTGATGTTCTTGGAACATCCTCTGCAAAACTTCAACACGATTAGCGTTCTCAATTTCTCTGTACTCGAATGTACAAGTAGTGCTCGATTCACGTCGTAGATGCGTTCCTGGAGACGCGACGTATAAAGGAAGCTCTTTACCATTACAGAGATAGTAACGAGGGGGTTATGTTTCGCCGGTATATCTGTAGCCACGAAAACGTAGTTTAACTTGTGAACTGTGGCGCATTGAACTTTTAATTTCAAACATTGAAACAAGTACGTGCTTAAACGCTTTTAAGGCACTCCTATAAGAATATACATAATCTTATAACAACGTTTTGGCGAACTTGGTCCCTGATCTCGCGCGGCATTCAAGAAGCTCTCCAATGTCTGTTGCCGCAGGCGTTTTATCTTCTGTTCGTATTTGTGCCCTTGCAAAAGACACGTCTCATCTACGTTAATAGTTTGCTCCGGTGTATATCCCCTCTCGCCTATGGTCTTCATTAGGAAAGCTGGAAAAGCAGCAGCAACCGTTTTGCCGGCACTTACGCTCTCAGCTATTATTTTTATGTTATGGGGTCCTGAAGGAGTCCTCCAACGTTCATAACAACCACGACTTGCCGCAAAAGTTTAGCATTTACCAGTAGGATTACGCTTTTTCCTTAGATCTTGAAATGAACTTAAAGCTTTAATAGTTTGTATGCCTACTAACAAACATGAAGAATTACGCTGATGCATGTCGTCTATCCTGATGCTTAAATGCCTTTCCGTTTCATCCATTATCTTACTTGTGTTCCAAGTTAACATGTTAGCTTGAACAGACGTCGCCATTTGGACGTGAGCTTCAATCTTCGCAGCGTTACTACGAATTTTTCGTACAGTAGTTGTCCGTGAGCCAACAGCTTTTGCAATATCCATACTTCGCTGTCCATTGGCAAATCTCCTTACAATTTCTACTTACATCACTAAATTCAGCTTTGTTCGCTCAGTTTCTGAGGCGCATAGCTCAGGAGCACATAGCGCACGTTTGGCACTTATGGCAATGAAGCAAAACCTAGGAGTAAGAGTCGACAAAATAACATTTGACAATAGGCACCTTGTACTACAAGGACGATCAAATACAAACACGTTAAAACCAAACTGACAACAAAGCTTAACCTTTCAGTTGCAGTATGTAACAATTTGGTTCACAGAATCTGGGTGTCATTTGTAACGTGCCCGTCTTCTCCATGAGCGACGTTAAACGAAAGTACGTTAAGCGGATTATAATTCGTTCTGATCAGTCTTTGTTTGTATGTGGGGATTGTTGGAAGTAAAGCGCCGGGCGACTGTCACAAATATAAAATATGACCTTGGAAACGGGAGCGCTCTTCTCGCTGACTGACAGAAAACACGGCGTCTGGCCTTGTTTTAACCTATATATTGCTTATTTACATTGCGCATATTATTGCCAGTAAAAGGTGTTTTCTAGAATACGTCTCTCTGCCGCTTCGCAAGTGCAATTCTCCAACACAGTTTAATGGAGGCCACGTAGTGCGCCTCAGTAGACCAGCAACGTAGCAAAACCGTGTTATAGGACTGATTAAATTCAGCCGGTGCTCGGTTATCGCAGTGACAGTGCGTGAGAAGATAAGATCAAGGCATGCAAATAGCGCAGAGTATCCAGGTTGGGAGAATCTGATTGACTATTAAATGTTGAGAAGGCCGCGAAACCTGCAAACAAGTGCTGCGACTCGATAAGCTGCCGTGCAAGTTGGAGCTATTTCTTGGACATTGCACGTGGCTCCGTCAAAGAATGTGGAGCAGAAATATTGGGATTGGAGAATGGGTTAGGAAAGGGTGTTAAGCCGTCAGGATTGGAGATAAGCCACAGTGCCTGAAAATAGGTGCCGTTGTCAGATAAGGTACGTTGCAACTTGAAGCCAAGCCGCGGAAATTGCACGCGGCGCCATGAGGAAACATGGAGCAGAGACCCGATGGTGGGAGCAAGGACAAGTACACAGAGATGAGCCGCTTGATGGGCAGAAAGAAGCGATATCCGGGAAAGAAGCAGCGTGATCGAATAAGTTAGAGTTAAGCTGCGGAGATTGCCCGCGGTGCCATGAGGAAACATGGAGCAGAGACCCGAAAGTGGGAGCAAGGACATCGGAGATGAGCCGTTAGGTTGGAAGAAAGAGTGGGAAACGAGTAGCGTGGTCGAATAAGGTAGTTTACAGGTTAGATTTAAGCCGGGAGATTGCATGCGACGCCATCGGAAAGCATGGAACAGAGACCAGAAAGTAGGAGAAAAGACGTGCATATGGGAGACGAACCGTCAAATAGGGAGATTGGCCGCGAAAGGACCGGTAATAGGTTGTGGCGACACGCCTGACAGCGGAGACAGTGCCCTCGCGACGAAACGTTTCGCCGCGGTGAAACTCGCGCGCTGAACTGCCGTGTACCCAACGGCTGGTATCCTGCCTACATTTTACGATACTTTGATAGTTCTAAATATATGCTTACTTATTCATGATTGGTTTGACCCTTCTGTGACATTCAAGTTTGTTCGTTCTGCTAGGACGACCTTGAAGAAAAGTCTCAAGACCTTACCGTTATGGCTGGGCGTTGGCAGTAATTCGCAACGAACTATCAGGTACTAGCCAATTAAATGCATATAAATAATATGAACTATTAACGTCAATAAGCGCAATAACGTACTCATAAATATTAACAAGTACACCTGCCAAATAAGCTAGCTTGCAAATGATTCCTTTCCATTGAAGCATACGCAGTCGTCGAAGGGAACAAAAGCAGCGTTGAGGCTTTCTTCCTTCCCACGTAGATAATGAAGCCGAAAATATGGTGACAAATGATATTGTTTTATTTCCATCTTTCGTCTTTCCATTCACAAAAAGCAAACTGTAACGACTCATTAAAACTCATTATTTCGAAAAAGAAATACAACACTCGCCGTCTGATTCAGCAATTGATACGAATTTCCGCCGTTTCCAATTGGCCGTTGGCCACTGCCAATTGGAAACGCCCGGCTTGCCCAGTATCTTACGATCTCAGCTATTTGTCATCACATGTAGTACAAAAGCGAAGACCGAAAAACATACTGTTTTTAGATATGCTAATTTTTAAGTATCCCATCTGGTCATATTGCGTTGCCGTAAAATGTGGGTACTCATCACTCCATTTTGCGATCTCCACGAATGTCACCCACTTCTGAATGCAAATCTGAGCTCGAAAGGTTACATTATCTGAAAACGTATCACCCGGAGTAGGCGGAGCTTCTGCAAGGTGGTCAGGCAATGTAGTGACCGCGCGTAAATTCAACAGGTTCTCAACTAGAACATCCAGCAAATCAAAACTATCAAATTTATTAACAGGTGCAGCTGGGCAGGGATTACTGGCATTTCCAAACGTGCACTAGCTTCTTTGCATTGAAGGCTAAATGCCAGCAGCGCAGGTATTCGAAGAAGTTCTTCGAACAATGTTCCTCATGTTGGCAAAGCGCAATATGCGCCTATTTTCTCGTCCTATCGATGTACCAGTTAAATAGGTAATAGACGTCGAATTTAAGCCACTATTTCTTTGTTGCTCTAAAACTTTTGCAGTCTCGTTAAGGCAACTCAACTGTGCAATCACTAGATATTAGAAGAAAAGAATGCAACTACACGTACAAGCTACTGCCGAAGCTCTCAGTGCGCTCTGGTACCGTAATCAGCGAATTAGTGGCAAACGCTGGAGCCGATCTTGCATCTTGCCAAGAATTTTAGTGAAACTTCAACTGACCACAATCCGAAAGGTGGCATCATCGTGCGTAGCCTTAGCGTATTTCCCACAAGCTTTAAAATAACCCAAGATCACAAAGACACTATGGTCGATAATCTGTACCCACCAAACATTTAACACAGCAGTTAAACTAAGGGGCTAACAGAAGCATACGGACATATTCCAATCTGCCAAGACGATGTGCCTCACTATTTCTCAAACGGGAAGTCTGGATGGTTTCTCGCCCTAAAATCAGAATTCAAAGTTCTGCATGCTGAAAATACCGCGTACCAGCAGAAGGGGAAGATGCGTTCTCGAATCTTCACCTCGTTCAGCGACTTCATTTCCGCGTCGCTAAGTTGGAAATCGAAGAGTTGGAAGTTTGCAACAATGTGAGCCGGTGATGTACTTTTCGGAATGACAATGATGTCTCGCTGCATGAGCCATCTCATGAGAACCTATGAACGCATACACTAATTAATTATGGTTCAATGCTTACAACGCCTTACGTGCGCTGGAGATTTCCCATGTTTAATCGCTACATTTTTTACCAATGGGTCATCAAGTGGTTCATGTTGCTTCCTAAATGAACGTACTGTTGTCGCGGATCCACATTAAGTCATAGGCACGCACGAAAAGTCGACCCCTATGCTGGCTAAGCGATGGCCACGACGTCCTGGACTGCCGATTGGGCTGTAGGCCGTAAATGATATGTTGTGCTTTTTGCAAAACTCATGAAGCTCGAACTGCGGCCAATAAAGGTGACATTCAACCTAAAGTTATCAGAGATTTCCTGAAGTATAAGCTCGTTTCTAAACCGTTGACAAAGGAGTACTTGCAGGTTGTGCGGCTTGATCGTGCAATTGTCCAAAACCTTTTGTATCTGACCAATGTTAAAGTTCGATAGGCCAATTGCTCGAGTCATTCCTTTCTTGAGTACGTCTTCCATTCCCTATAAGTAAAACGTCTGACGCTGTCTCATTTACTTCAACCGATAACCTTCCAAGTTTCCAGAAAGTCCACATTGTCAGGAACGCAATGATCGTCCACCATGTCCAACGTTTTACCATCAGAAAACTAAAAAGAAGATACTTTAGGTAATAATATATTGTGCATCCAAGTAGCATATGCTTGACTGTCAACTGCATTAGCATTCCAATAATGTTTGCTGACATTTAACGAGTCTTTACACACCTAAAAGTTATGAGCAATATTTGCCACGTATAATTTAGATAAATGATATTGCAAATTACATGCGCACTGGCCGAAGTGTGCAAGCAACCTGCTCTTGTGGCTATTTTTAAGCGAGGTACACGCAGCGAGAAAAGAACATTATAACGAACAAAAGTGTTGCCAATAATTCAATCGACTCCTGGCCTTAACTTGAGCTGATAGGAAGCGCTTTCATTCACATCTTACCTTTAAAGCCATTGGAACGTGCACGAGAAATAGATCTACGTGGTCGAGCTTCAATTTGCCCAACGATTCTTTCAGGCTGCGTTCAACGTCAGAGCGCCGATGGTAGCACATCGCGAGCTATAATTTCGAAAACGTGAAATGCTAATGTTCTTTTGCGACTAATAATCACCTTTGTTGTCACGAACACATCGTCTCGTTTACCTGAACCAGAATCAAACCATTGCTTCAGTACATCTCCAACTATATCTTCATTTCCGTAAACGAAGGCTGTGTCGATATGGCGATAGCCGACTTCAAGAGCCTTCTTCAGCCCACTGCGCAGAAGTTCACCTTCCGCCTATGCCGCATTCGAGTAAAACATTACGCA
Source organism: Trichuris muris (assembly GCA_000612645.2). Taxonomy (NCBI): domain Eukaryota; kingdom Metazoa; phylum Nematoda; class Enoplea; order Trichinellida; family Trichuridae; genus Trichuris; species Trichuris muris. The sequence goes on from CBXJ02000361.1 coordinate 4,190,904, forward strand.
AACAAATAAAAGTAGAAGTCACCTGCCAAGTGCCATATCCCACCAGTGGCATAAGTACGCCATTATGGAGAGTAACATTTTTTGAAGACATCGTGTCTGTCTGATGCGAAATACTTAACTGTTAAAGCAGTTCAAAAGAAACGAGTAAAGAGTATGAAATGAAGTTGCGCATTTTAGAGTCTTCGTCTTTGCTACCTAAGGTGAGGCAGTCAGATGAATTGGTCGTCAGACAATACAAATGTTCACGGAATAAATATCTGACACTTTCATTCATCCATTCCGTCAGTATGACCTTGATGAAACGCAGCTGCCTTCCCATGTGTTGGTTACGAAGAAGAGTTACTGTTATACCGAAATCTCTCCTTTGTTGTTCTGCGTAAAGCATTACCGACGTCCTCGCACGGTCAATAATAACATGACAGTGGGGAAGTTCACTTTGGATCCATGAAGCAAAATTGTTTTTAACGAACTCTAGCATTGCCATGTGAATATACTTTAACCGCACATAATATATTTGCGATACCCTGCACGCAAGAAGTTTTGCTTCTCTTTTACCCGTAAGATGGTTCTGGCTAGCTTCTTAGCACGCGGCCGACCTGTAGAGCTTTTCATAGCTAAGCTTTATCTGGTGTGTGGTTCACTAATGCATACTATTACAATTTCCCTCCGTGGTGTAAAGAAATATGAATAGACGAATGTGAACATGAAAAGAGTTAATGTTATAGCAATACAATCGGACGACGAAGAAATGTCTATTCTGTTCTGGCATTCTTTCGATGAATGAAGTTGCCATCAGAATTACCAAATCCATGGTTCGCATTCAGGATTGCATACAGAATGCTCCTATCAATACTTCCAACTGTCCCGTGAGATCCCGTGAGACATTCTTTAAAAACTGAATTAACTCTGCTGTTAGGACTGCACTGAAAAATTTTAGTTTCTCTCATAAGTACTCTCATCCATCCGGTGGTAGGGAGAAATTGTCAGATTACTTATAGATCTGCTAACGTACATCAACCAACGGGACAAAATCCGTGAAAAAGACCTCATGAATATATATATATATATATATATATATATATATATATATATATATATATATATATATATATATATATATATATATATATATATATGGCGCGACAGACAATACACGCCAAATATAAATTGCTATACCTTACCATTATTTTAAGAGACACGGCAGAACAGCCCGTGGTTAAGTAAAGTTTTAACAGCACACTTTACTTAACAACGTGTTGTTCTGCCGTGTTTCTTCAAATAAAGACATGAGATCTTACCCCGTGTTTAGAAACCCTTTGTTTAACCTTACCATTATGCTGCACTGCAGTTAATGACACTACAAACTGGACAACTGCAGGTGTCCTGGCGCCTCGGTCCTCCACCTACTAATAGGCTGCCAAAATAAGTAGACCAATTTCAAATTTCAAAGAAATCCAGTTTCCAAAAACTGGATTTCTTTGAAAAAGAAACTCACTTCACAACCTGTTAGCTTCAAAAAATGCATAGCTTTAGAAACGCTATCTATTTTTTAAAAGTCAACGAATTGGAGACAATTTGCTCGCTTTGCGATTTCCCAAGAATGGGAATTGTTCCAGCAATCTGCGCTGCCCATGAAGTAGGACAAGCGAAGCAAATCAATCAATCAGGACAACAAGAAAATGCAGGTAAAGAAAAAACTGAAATTTACAGGCTAACCATAGGTTCAACTAAGCCCAAATAAGGCAATTGCGGTCCGAAGATAACCAGACAGAAACTTTCCCATTCCCTGCAACAGTTCTACGAATTCGATTATCAACAAAATATCTCTTAATGAACACGACATGCCATCGTAACGTCAATCAACAATACTGTTCAAATGCGATTCGACGTTAACTATGCCTTTGAGCATGCCCTTGCATTGTGCTACCACGTATGCAGTTGCATTTCTGCCTACGCAGGGTTGATGATAAAACGCTTATCAGTGAACTTCATCGTCATGTCAGTTTTACCTGGTAACTAACGCCAAGCAACACTGCGTTCGGAGCTTCAGGCGTACGCCACGTTTAGCTGAACCGAACGTTTTTTGCCAAGCTCCACACTCACCTTGTATTCGTTGACTGAACTCCTGTGAAACGACTAATAATTCTATGCAGAAACCGGATAATGTGAAGCTTAAAGGAATGTCAACACTGCGTAAACATAAAACCAGTTGCGGCGTTGCTAAGTAAAGCTCATGGAAGACCACATGATCAAACGAAGCAGAAACTCCCTGCTGCAATACAAATCCTTTTTGACTATTGATTTTCACGCATGCAATCAGCCTTGGATGATATCCAATGTCCAACGAACGGAACCATTCATTTTACCTATCACCCGTATTCCCAAACATCAACTTTGTAGACGAAACTTATGACGTCTTTTGTTGGCACGGCAAATCCCCGTCTTTCTACTAAGGGCATACTGGCCAAAGTTGCCAAAAGCAGCTGCGAACAAAGACAACTGTTCGCGCACTTTGTTTTGGACTTGTTTCTTATTCGTCTCAAGAAGAACGGAAACGCCACATTTTGAACTTAAAACCTATCCGTAACGGTTGACCGCTGAAGCATTGAACGATGTGCTAGCCGTGCTTATGGACAGAGCATTTTGAGCAGCAGGGAAAACTGTCTGCCTAATTTTCTTGCTTTAGCTTCTCAACGACAAACTGGAAGCCAGAAGTGAATGGGATAAACAGAGTACGCAAAAATGCAACTTGAAGCGGAAGCACTTACCAGCAACGAAGCGAAGAGCAAATGGGAACCTTAACGGAATGCAGGCAGCACAAGGAGTCGCAGTTGGTTCGGCGAACACCTTTTATACAACGTGCGAGCGATGACACAGAAAGACCAAGCAAACACGCTGTTATTGGCAGTCGAGATACAAACGATCAAGTTCCACCAATCAGTCAAACGTTTTTAGAAAAATGCAGAAGCAGCGGCCGCCACTAATCCATTAGAAGTGGCAAAGACTTTCTGACTTGTCAGATGAACTCCAGCTGCGCTGATGTTTCAACAAGTTGGTCAAAACGTGTCCTTGCCCGAAGCAAAAAGCAAATTGCATCACTGTTCTTGTTCTGATTTAATATTCGATTTTGTAAATCAACATTGAAATCGGTGCACAATGAATTAGCCGGCGACAGAATGTCTGGCATTTGGTTTTGTTGCAGTTCGGAACTTGTACATGGTTTGCTTGTCCTTGTACTTGCATATCGGGTTTTCTTACGATGCGTGAGGCGACCTAGCAAATGTTCGGGCTGAACGACTGCCACCTACACAGGGTCGACGCTGTAACAAGCTGGCGACCAGGTAGTTTTGCGAGCCAAGCGGTAAGCATCGCTTGTACGACGCGGTTTCTTTCTCTTTTTCCCTTGCCTTACGACAATGCCGCCGAAACCTGCATCTGAGGCACCAGCGGAACGGGCACCCATTGTGGTTTAACGACTTTTTGATCCCGATGCCGAGGCATAGGAGAGTTGGTCATTGCAGCTCCGTGGTTACCTCGAGGTGAATTCAGTAGTGGATGATCGCATTAAGCGTAGTAGTTGCCTCGTGACGTCGCTCTCCCCGAGATGTTTCGAGGAACTGAGGAGAGTCTGCTTCCCTAAGTCCCCTTTTTATTACGCTTATGTCGACCTGGAAGCATTCTTGATGAAACTGTATGGCCACTGCGGGGTCTTTTATATTATCTGCCCGGCACCTACTGTAGATCTAAATAGTAATCAAGTTCATGGCTACAGTATCCCTGACGTCACGAACTGTCTGTGACGTATAACTTGGATTGGCGACGCATGCTAAGAGCATAGCCGATCGGTCTGTTGGCCATTTTATTCAACAATAACAGCTATTTGTAATTAGGCCGTTTAATTACGTTTCGTTTCCATGAACATTCCTCTCAATGTTCGGACGACCTACAAGCAAAGATTGTTTGTCGCGAGAGCCTTTTCCATGTCAGAAAAATAAAAGAAGCCCTATTTATTCGCCATAATCCCTGCCCCATCAACAGGGACAGAGGGATCGAGGTTAGCGAAGTATGGGCCGATCTAATTAATCAGACCGGGGTCTGCAAAATAGCTACCTGACCCCTTTGCAACAACATATATACCACCCTGCCACGTGTCCTACCACACATTGAATCGCGCTGATGACGGAACACGTACGTTCCGAAAGCTTCGCCAATTAAAGCTTGTTGAACAAGGATACCGTATCTTTTCTTATTTTTCATAAGTATGAGACACCTTGTTACTAATTCCTCTTGCTTCCAGTGTAGTTTAATAGTTTATTGACAGGGTATATTTGTAGCAGCTAATGTCTATGATTGTGCGCAGTCGTCAATAACGTGACAACGAAAAGAGTGCAGGCTGCTTTATCGAAAGTGTTAAGCAGAGTACGTGCATGGTTCACGGGCGAAAAGAATGGACGCATCTTTCATGCTACTCAGTCACGGGCGGGCTGTACTCCACGATGTCGTCAATGATTTTCATGAAAGGATCTTCGCTTGATCGGAGTCGACGTCTCCACATGAATTCGCTTAAGTATGAATCCATCATGCATCGATGTGTCCCGCAGCGGATCTTGTTTCTGTGCTTCGCTTGTGCCCAGAGGGATTCCACAGTCTGTGTGTGCGCCCCCGTCGTTGCGTCCACGAAGTTGATCGAATGATTTACACTCAAATGCGTGTAATCGTGGCGCGACAGACTGTGGTACCCTCTCCGTTGGTCCGAGATGACCGTCGTACGTGGTAGAATGTACTGCTTTATCAGCGATATCAACGTGTCACTGCGACGGGCACAAGGAAGCACTCGTCGGTTTCCCGGCACACTCCTCCGAAAACCCACTGCTGTGGGTACATCCGACCTTTATTGAATTTCCTTTTAGAAAACACACTTTCGTCGACTTCTACCGTCAAGCCGGAACCCCCTATCTTGAGAGGGTTCTTCAGCAACGATTGTGTCGCTATTTCTCTCAGTGCGCAGTGCCATATAACAGCAGTCTTTGCACTGATCTGCAGCTCCTTTTCACAAAATTTTATACTGGTGTACTCGTGCCTCCATGAGTCCAGGAGGAGAATAACCTTTTTAAGTTCCAATTTTGACCCTGCGAAAAACATCTATTGGAGTTAATAAACACACATGCTTTCAGCATCCTAACCTTCGAGCCCCTGACTCCTCCGTAGTGGAAAACACGGCAATTCCCGGTTTTTTGTTCTTTATTCCTTTTTATTGTACAATAAATAATGATGCGGAGCTTTCAGAAGTTCCCTCTTCCGTCATCAGCGCAAGTTTCAAAACCGTGTATGGTTGCATTATAATATATGTGTATAATATATGAAAGCTTTTTACGATGTGAGCATTGCACTGTAGCAGAATGTAAGAAACTGTGGCGCAGAAACAATATGATAAATTCATGGGAGCGGTGCCTCGGCTGAAGGAATTTGAAAAGACCATGTGCGAACGACATGGCAGCAGAAAGTTATGATAAAATTGTAGCTATTCTATTGTGCTGCCATAATGATGAGCAGTTTCCTGGACCTCCAAGCAAGCGGCACATTTAGGGCACCTGGAAGCTAGTGCCTACAGTGAACAGAACAGAAGGTCAAACGGTGGGTGCCAAATTCATGGGTGGTGCGTTGAGTGAAGGAAATCCCCGAAAATGACATCCGGCCGAAGCGGACGTTCTGCGACGTGGAGATGTCGGACTGACGTTTGCCGCGAAACAGGAGAACTCTTCGCCGTGGCCGTTCCCGACCGTTCGAGCGCAACGCTCATGGCGCTCATCGTGAAGCACGTCCGTCCGGGGAGCACAATCATGACGGATCACTGGAGGGCCTATTCCAGGCTCTCCAATGAGGGGTTCACCCACCTCACGGTGAACTTCGTGGACAGGGTGACCGGCGTCCACACCTAAAACATGGAGTCACTTTGGGCGCAGCTCAAGCGCTCTGCGAAGCTGCGGTGCGGCATGCACCGCAACATGCTCAAGTGGCACTTGGGCGAGCAGGTGTGGCGCCGGAAGTGTCGCGGTTAGGAGCCGTTTGAGCAGCTCAACGACATTGCCACCCTGTACCCGCCATCATGATACGTGCATCTTGTTCAGTTGTACAGTTTTATTTGGTTGCGTGTTATCGTGTACAGAGTTGTAGTTTTATTTGGTTGTATACTATCGTGTACAGCTGTGTAGCTTTGTTTGGTTGCCTATTAAAACTGTTCTTCGATATGAACATTGCAGCGTAGCGGAATGTACGACATTGTCGCGCAGAAACGATAGGATAAAATCATGGGAGCGGTGCTTCAGCTGAACGAATTCGAAAATGCCAGGCGCAAACAGCATGACAGCAGAAAGTTAGGATAAAATTGTAGCTATTGGGTTGCCATAAAGATGAATAGCTTCCTGGACTCCCAAGCAAGCAGCACAGTAGGGGCACCTGGAGGATAGTGCAGTCAACGGGACAGAAGGAGCAAAGGGATGGTTGGTTCCTTTCATAATGTATACGGGAAACATCAGTCTTATGTTAAGGCCTAGGCTTAGGTAAGGGCAGAAAACGATGCCTATGGTTGCGTTGCTTTCATAATGTATGTTGGAAGCATTAGACTTCTTAATGGTTTACGGCTGTATCCCTGTGTGAGCATTACCAACACAAAGCAAATGCTTCTTGGAGGAACAATTTACTTGTATCGGCAACAGCAAAAATTGCAGCGGAGCTTTCGAAAAAGTACTGGCTTCGTCGTCAGACTATTTTATAATATAAAAGTATTATTTTATAGACTATAAAAGTACTATTTTCTCGTTTCTGGAAATGAACACCTTTTTCCATTAACGTGGCGTTGACCAACGGGTACAATCTCCGTGATTCCTCGATTCAGTTGAACCGAAAATCCGTTACAAACTTCGACTTAACAATTACTCGGCTCATGCCAGTTCATTGAGGAAGATCCAAAGTCTGTTTAGTTTGGCATAGTTATGAGGAGTGCATTCGATAGATTATGTTGAATGAGTTGGAGATTGATACCCCAATTTCAAGATAAAACATCAGTTCTACGTTGAATGTCGAATGAACTATCAAAATTATACTTTTGCGCTAAAACCAATGCTCTTGCATATCTCAGAGATGAACGGCGCATCAAAAGCGTCTACCATTAGTAATGTCAAGACGACTTTCTGCTTTACTGCTAAAATCTACATGCCCAGTCAACTATTATACCTAATTCATTATGAAGTATATAGGAATGGTGTGAAACTCAGCTCGTATAATAAGTTGGTATGGAACACAAACGAGAAATCTGAAGGCCACGTAACACCGCGTCGTATATGCAAACCGAAAAGAGTCTAACGTCCGTAATTCGATGTTAACCGAAGTTATTAATTCCCCAGCTATGCTAAATGCAAATTACCCAATAAAAAGTATCCCGAGCGTCCGTCATCGCTCAAATGGGAACTGCGGATGATTTCGAGCCCTGAAAGTCTCAATTTAAACACGTTATCTTGAAATTTCTTTATACCAATTGAAGGGGAGATGCTTTTCACGCGTCTTCACCTCATTCATCGCCTTCATCTCATCGCTTCCAAGTTCGAAATCGAAGAGTTGAAAATTTTCCTGCATGTGAGCTGCATTAGTACTTTTTGGAATAACAATGATATCTCGTTGCAAGAGCCACTTCAATAGGATCTGTCGTAATGTTGAACCGTTACACTGCAACAATGAATACATAATCTTACTTGTGCTGGAGATTTTCCATGTTTACCAGCAATGTCTTTTACCAACGGGTCATTCAGTGGCTCCCGTTGCTTTCTGAACGAATGCATTAATGAACTTCAAAACGCGCACCCTCCCACAATTGCGACTCACGAAACGTCCACTCCTATGTTGGTTAGCGAATGAGTAATACGTCCCGGATTTCCAAGGGGAGTATAAGCCGTAAAGGATATGTTATGCTTTGCGCAGAAGTCATGAAGTTCAAACTGTGGCCAGTAGAGATGACATTCAACCTGAAAGTACCAGCGCATATATGAATTGCGAATATATTTTTAAACAGCTAGCAACAGTATACTTGAACATTGTGTGGCTTAACTGCGCTATTGTCCAAAATTCTCTGTATTTGCTGCATGTTAAAATTGGACAGCCCAATCGCACGTGTCATCCCTTTGCTGAGCACGTCTTCCATGCCCTACAAGTTGAACAGCGTGCATTGTTTCCCTGGGCATCAAATATTCACCTTCCAAGTTTCCAAGTGATCGACGCAGTCAGGAACACAATGATCGTCCACCAAATCCATTGTTTTGCCATCAGAGCACTTAAAAGCAATCAAGATGAATTACTAACAGTAATTTGAACGAAAACAAATAATTTTGGAGTCGGACAAACGAAACGTTTTACAGGCGCGTGTCCTTTTGCTTTATATGAAGTTGCTTCTGTGATTCTCCGCTGCACAACACTTTATCATTTACCACCAATTTATGAACCGGTTAACTTCTTTGCGAACAAAATTAATTAAGTTCCATTTTTTGCGAATAGTAAAATGACAATTTTCGAAATAGGATCATCAGTCAATTAAAAACTTAGTTACTACTGCATAATAGAAGATACCCTTAAATCCTCTTCACATCTTTTATAAATAACACATAATTAGCAACTGTAACCAATTGCTTAATTTATCAACTCAAGCATTTTCGTTATTGTTATTTTATCTCAGCTGGAAACACGGCAATTCCCCTATTATTATTATTATTATTATTATTGCAAATTTTTTCTTTTTTTACGGGGTTGATGCATATATGCAAGCAGAATGTATCACGGATTTCCCCCGTTAAGTAGAAGCCTTTTATTACCAGAAAAGGCACATAAAGCAGAGCTTTCGGCTACCACTCTTGTAGCCGTCTTCAGTGCAGTAAAAATAAAAATAAAACATGTCTACTGTCCAGCCAGTCACGGTTCAGCAAGCTCCTCTGCTAGACCGTCCGGGTTGGCGACATCAACTATCAGGTACTACCCTTGTACCCGTCAAGCCTCTGTCGCCCGGCCAGTCAGCCCTGCAGAGAGCGAGCATCCCCACCGACCGACCGGGACAGTGACGCAACACAAAATGAATATTGAGGCAGCGGCAGTAGCTTCCCGAACCCGTCTATAGTCTCTTTAAACTGCGGGTTTTAAAGTCCTTTCTTGGTGGTGGTCTTCTTTCTTCCTTTTTTTCCCTTTCCGATCTTTCTGCCCTTTTCTGCCGTTGCCAAGTCCAGTCCGGTAGAGTCCAGTTCGGTAGAGTCCAGTGCCCCGTGCAGCACGTTTCATATAGCAAATTTTTTCTTTTTTTACGGGGTTGATGCATATATGCAAGCAGAATGTATCACGGATTTCCCCCGTTAAGTAGAAGCCTTTTATTACCAGAAAAGGCACATAAAGCAGAGCTTTCGGCTACCACTCTTGTAGCCGTCTTCAGTGCAGTAAAAATAAAAATAAAACATGTCTACTGTCCAGCCAGTCACGGTTCAGCAAGCCAAGACCACCACCAAGAAAGGACTTTAAAACCCGCAGTTTAAAGAGACTATAGACGGGTTCGGGAAGCTACTGCCGCTGCCTCAATATTCATTTTGTGTTGCGTCACTGTCCCGGTCGGTCGGTGGGGATGCTCGCTCTCTGCAGGGCTGACTGGGTGGGCGACAGAGGCTTGACGGGTACAAGGGTAGTACCTGATAGTTGATGTCGCCAACCCGGACGGTCTAGCAGAGGAGCTTGCTGAACCGTGACTGGCTGGACAGTAGACATGTTTTATTTTTACTTTTACTGCACTGAAGACGGCTACAAGAGTGGTAGCCGAAAGCTCTGCTTTATGTGCCTTTTCTGGTAATAAAAGGCTTCTACTTAACGGGGGAAATCCGTGATACATTCTGCTTGCATATATTATTATTATTATTATTATTATTATTATTATTATTATTATTATTATTATTATTATTATTATTATTATTATTATTATTATTCATGGATGGTCCCCGTTGGTTACAACCTTTTATTTCTAACAAATAAAGGCAGAGCTTTCGGACCTTATTCGCGGTCCGTCATCAGTGCCTACAGACAAGTAGTCGACTGTCCGGTCAGCCCAAGGTTCAGCAAGCCCCTAAGCTCAACCATCCGGGCTGGCGATGTCAACTATCAGGTCGGTTATGATGCTGTCTCCTTTGCTCGACTGACTGGGTGGACGATAGTTGCTTGACGGGTCATGGTTCGACCTGATAGTTGACATCGCCAGCCCGGATGGTTGAGCTTAGGGGCTTGCTGAACCTTGGGCTGACGGGACAGTCGACTACTTGTCTGTAGGCACTGATGACGGACCGCGAATAAGGTCCGAAAGCTCTGCCTTTATTTATTAGAAATAAAAGGTTGTAACCAACGGGGACCATCCATGAAGAAAAACTTTGCGTGCGTTTACGCTTTTACCCCGTTACAAAGGAAGAATGTTTTTTTCTATTATTATTATTATTATTATTATTATTATTATTATTATTATTATTATTATTACTAAGAATGATACGGTATCCTTGTTCAGTGAGCTTTAATTGGCGAAGCTTTCGGAACTAACGTGTTCCGTCGTCAGCGCAAATCGAGCGTGTTCCGTGTTCCGTCGTGTTCATCATCATCAAAGCGTGTTCCGTCGTCAGCGCAACTTTTATTATTATTATTATTATTATTATTATTATTATTATTATTATTATTATTATTATTATTCATTGATGGTTGGCACGGATTTTTTCCGTTTTTTGGTTTTTTTAACTATCTGTAAGTATACTGAAGCGATCTCCCTACCAACAGATGGATGAGAGTGGTTATTAGAAAGAACGCAAACAGCACACGTACGTAACCGTATGTAACCGTACATTTCGGAACGCTCGAGTTCCGTCGTCAGCGGTGGTGGAGAGGTGGAATTACTCCGTTGTGGGGATTAAATAGGCATAGGGAACAAAGGGGTAGTGAGGGTCAGGGCGATATGGAAAAACACAGGTTTTATTTACAAAGGCATTCCATACGCCGCTGACCTGCACCCCCTTGTCGCGATTAATTGAATGGTTCGATCTAATGTAGATGGCTTCCTTGATCCGCCGCAGGTGGAATTGTTCTTCGTGGGAAACAATTTTCGGTCTCAGGTCGAGTGGGCACCTGGCGCTGTGTTCAACGACCGCGGAAGCCTTCAAAGCCTCATCCATGATCTTTTTGGATCGTGGGTTTGGGGTCGTCCACGGCGGCGTTCTTGTGATCCGTTGAGTCTTCCCTCTGCGATCTTGTAACGGGTCAACGCTGCCATGTGTTCACGAAATCTGTCAAATACAGTGTTGCCCGTTTCTCCTATGTAGGAGGCGTGGCAACCACACTTGATCTCGTAAACGACGCCAGGTCTCCTATCCCTTGGAACCTTCACTTTGTCACTTCTGAGTAGTGAACGGAGGTTAGGTGAAGTTTTAAAGCGAACATTAAAGTTAAGAGACCGGCCAAGACGTTTAAGACGTTCACCTAGACCGTTATAATACGGAACAATAACACCGGTTTAGATTGTTCTGTCATGAGACGCGCATTTGTATTTAGTTTATGATGTATAATGGAGCTTACGAAACTTTTAGGATAACCATTACTGATTAAGGTATTGAATATGTGATTTAGCTCATGTTTTAAATACGGTGGGTCACAAATGGTTGTAGCGCGATCCACCATACCCATTACTATACATCGTTTTACCGAGGTGGGGTGGTGCGAGGAAAAATGTAACAACCTGTCAGAATTCGTGGGCTTTCTATATACTGTGGTGTTTATGTTACCCCCTTTTTTAATTACTAGTACATCTAGAAAAGGTAGCTTATTACCTGACTCCTTTTCCATGGTTAATTTTATGTTATTAGGAAAAAGGGAATTTAAATGTTCCAAGAAGGTCTCATCCATACCTGTCTTAATGATGGCGAAAATGTCATCTACATATCTCTTGAAAATCGATGGTGTTGATCCCCTCCTTGCAGTTTCGAAGGCCTTTTCTTCCAGATGTTCCATGAAGACTTCTGCAAGGATGGGCGATAACGGGATGCCCATGGGCGCGCCATCTTTTTGCATGCCCATTGTTCCATATCGCCCTGACCCTCACTACCCCTTTGTTCCCTGTGCCTATTTAATCCCTACAACGGAGTAATTCCATCTCTCCACCACCGCTGACGACGGAACTCGAGTGTTCCGAAATATACGGTTACACACGGTTACGTACGTGTGCTGTTTGCGTTCTTTCTAATAACCACTCTCATCCATCTGCTGGTAGGGAGATTGCTTCAGTATACTTACAGATACTTAAAAAAAGCCAAAAAACGGGAAAAATCCGTGACAACCATCAATGAAGATCCACATACCCGTTACAAGACATCCAGTCTTCACAAACTTATTATTATTATTATTATTATTATTATTATTATTATTATTATTATTATTGTTGTTGTTGTTGTTGTTGTTGTTGTTGTTGTAAACCAAATACGGCAATAACCCGTTAGACGAAATCGTTTATTCCAAAAAGGAAACAAGCGTAGCTTTCGGAACCAACCTTGTTCCGTTGGTTGGTTCCGAAAGCTACGCTTGTTTCCTTTTTGGAATAAACGATTTCGTCTAACGGGTTATTGCCGTATTTGGTTTACAACATGAAACTCTACCCCGTCAAAAGAAACCCCATCTTCTATTATTATTATTATTACTATTATTATTATTATTATTATTATTATTATTATTATTATTATTATTATTATTATTATTATTATTATTATTATTAAAATTTCTCTACACGGTATCCCCCGTTATGGTACTAAGCTTTAATAAGCTTTTTCTAAGCTTTAATAAGCTTTTATTGGCAAAGCTTTCGGGCATAACCATTGCCCGTCTTCAGTGCACAAAAATAACGGCTACCGCCCAGGTTGGTCAGTCAGTCTGGATGAACTCCTGCTCAGCCGACCTAGGCAGATGCTACATCAGTTGGGTCCTACCTTGGACCGCGTCGATTTCGCAATCCGCCCTAGTCAGCCGTGCAGGAGCACGACCTTCACAACCGACCGTCCCGGACAGTGCCAACACGACAAATGACAGCTTTGCTAATAAAAGCTTATTAAAGCTTAGAAAAAGCTTATTAAAGCTTAGTACCATAACGGGGGATACCGTGTGGAGAAATTTTGATATTTGAAAATACCCCGTATGAGAAAAAAAGAAGATACGGTATTATTATTATTATTATTATTATTATTATTATTATTATTATTATTATTATTATTATTATTATTGTTGTTGTTGTTGTTGTTGTTGTTGTTATTGAGGTCCTTTTCACGGATTTTGTCCCGTTGGTTGTTGTACGTTAGCAGATCTATAAGTAATCTGACACTTTCTCCCTACCACTGGATGGATGAGAGTAGTCATGAGAGAAACGCGTTCAGAAAACAACGTACAATTTTCCTCGAATATTTCGGAACGCTCGAGTTCCGTCTTCAGCGAGCGAGAGGTGTTTATTCCGTAGTCGGGTTATATACTAGGCACAGACAATGGGGAAGGAAATACAGCTCAGTTTGGTAAGGAAAAGCACCTGGTTTAATTGACAATAGCACTCCAAACCTCGCTGACCTGTACACCCCTGTCACGGTTGATCGTAGCATTATGTCTTATATAGAGGGCTTCTTTAATCCGCCGTAGATCGAAACGTTCTTCGCGGCAGACTATGCGCGGTGCCAGGTCGAGTGGGCATGTGGAACCATGTTCCACGACCGCTGAAGCCTTTATTGCCTCATCCATGATGTTTTTCGGATCGCGGGTCTGTGGTCGTCCACGGCGTTGCGCTGGTAGTCCATTCATCCTTCGTTCCGCGACCTTGAATCGGGCCAGCGCCGCCGCGTGTTCATGAAATCTATCAAATAAAGGCTTGCCCGTTTCTCCGATGTAGGAGGCGTGGCAGCCACACTTGATTTCATAAACTACGCCCGGTCTCTTTTCCGGTGGAACCTTGATCTTGTCACTTCGTAACAGCGAACGGAGAGTACCGAGCTTTTAAATCGAACATTAAAGTTTAAAGATCGGCTGAGTCGCTGAAGGCGTTCTCCTAAACCATTATAATACGGAACGTATAAAACAGGGTTATGTAGCGATGTAGTCACCGGTGGGTTTATCGATACGTTATGTACTCTACGTTGTATAATAGCATTCACGAAATATTTGGGATACCCATTGGAAATTAAAGTGTTGAAAATGCACTTTAGTTCTGAGTTTAGATATCCCGGGTCACATACCGTGAGCGTGCGATTTACCATGCCAATTACTATACAACGTTTTACTGCAATAGGGTGGTGAGAAGAAAAATGTAATAATTGGTTAGAGTTGGTAGGTTTTCTATATACGGTCGTATTAATTTTATTACCTTTTTTGATAACCAGTACGTCTAAGAAAGGTAACTTACCGTTGGATTCTTTTTCCATGGTCAGCTTAATGTTACTAGGAAAGAGGGAATTCAAATGTTCCAGGAAGGGTTCTTCATCACCTGTTTTTATTATTGCAAAAATATCGTCTACATATCTTTTGAAAAAGGAAGGAGTTGACCCATTCTCGCAAGAACGAAACGCCTTCTCTTCGAAAGAAGACGGAACTCGAGCGTTCCGAAATATTCGAGGAAAATCGTACGTTGTTTTCTGAACGCGTTTCTCTCATAACTAGTCTCATCCATCCGGTGGTAGGGAGAAAGTGTCAGATTACTTATAGATCTGCTAACGTACAACAACCAACGGGACAAAATCCGTGAAAAGGACCTCATGAAGATCTACGCTTCCGTTAAAAGACACCCTGTCTTTCAAAATATTATTATTATTATTATTATTATTATTATTATTATTATTATTATTATTATTATTATTATTATTATTATTATTATTAGTAGTAGTAGTAGTAGTAGTAGTAGTAGTAGTAGTAGTATTCTGCTGCTTGCGTTCGAGCGTAAATCGGTACAACTCATTAAGTGCATGAAAGAATGCTAATGTTGACGTAAAGAAGAGCAACTTTTAAGACATACTGGCGACGAAAAATTTCTCAACTGCCAGAAATAGAGGATTGCATTCATCTTACCTTATTGCCCATTGGAGTGTGAACAAGGAATAAATCCGCATAGTCGAGCTTCAACTTTTCCAGCGATTCTTTCAAGCTGCGCTCAACGTCCGAACGGCGGTGATATTTTGCGAAAAGCTTACATTAGCAAAATATAATATGATTCTGTTAATCATTCATAGAACTGTTAAACACCTTGGTGGTAACGAACACGTCTTCCCTTTTCCCTGCACCAGAGTTGAACCACTGTTTCAGTACGTCCCCAATTGTATCTTCGTTATGATAAACGTAGGCAGTGTCAATATGTCGATATCCCATGTCAAGGGCTTTCTTCAGTCCGGTGCGCAATTGATTACCTTCTGCCTGCAGGGTACGCAAATCAGTTGATAAGCACAGACGTTACGAGAAGAGAATACCATCCAAGTTCCATATCCTAACATTGGTATACGCACATCATCATGAAGAGTAATGCACCTTGAAGACATTTTGTAAGGGAGAAATCTGAAGTAAGAAAGCAATATTAAGCAAATGTTTATTCAACAATTAATTCAAACGATATCAGGAAGGGTAAACAGTCAACTCTAACTTTAGAGGAGGTTCTTGCCATTTTATAGTCTCATTCTCAAGGGGGGGGGGGCTAGCGCCCCCCTGGGGATCTGGAAGATTTCAGGGGGCGCTGGAGAGCTGGTGGTGGGCATTGGGGGCGCTGGGAGGCTGAGGGGGGCGCTGGGACATGTGATGGGCTGTTAAGAAAGATGCAGCTAGGAACTCTGTTCAGACGCTGATAAGTAATGGTCGGAATGCTGATGACTGGCAGATAAAAAGTTGAGCGCCATGGCCATGACTCAGAGTCCACCAGGCTAAGTGTGTTCTGCCTGAGCGCTGCGCCCGAACGAGTTGGACAGTCTCCAGTTGGATGCAATATATGTCTGTGATATTAGTCGCGAACGCTTTTGTCGCACGAACGTGCCAGGTCATTATACGGCTGACTCAGGATAAATGTTTTGCCAGCTGTGAGCTGTAATAACACCGTTCATTACTAATCGGCACGGTCGTCAGCTCTCAACCGCTGAGTATCGCAAAAGCGAGCGCAAGGGAAGAACGGCACACACACACACACTGACTCAAAGGACGCACCGACCCACCCCGTCGACCTCGACACCTACGCAGTGTCCTATTTCTGAAACTGACAGCCGGCACATCCACGCTCCCTGGGAAGCGTACTGCGTCTACGTTCTTCATGCCCGTCAGGGGCGCAGATGTAGGGCTAGCTAGGCGCTCCCTTCTCCACAGGGCGCATGGCCACCGACTAATCGCTACATGAGCCAGTAAAGGTGTTTTACCAAACGTCTCTCTGCCGCTTCAGCAGCGCAATTCTCCAACGGATTTCCATTGGTCAGCTTTACTTGCATGCTGGCAGACGCCTGAATTTCTGTCTAGATTTTCATTGTAAGTTATTTTGCTCTTTTGCGCTCCTAGTACTATCGTATGTCGATTTCTCTTTTGCGCTAACAGCGGGAGTCGATCTTGGCGGTTACATCTGTACGTGGCGACGCATTCTGCGTAATTGAGCTGTCATATGTGAACCGAGTTTCCCCTGAGTGAGGAGAAATTTGGCAGCTTGTTAGCAGAAGTTCTTTGAAATCATAAAAGTAATGGCTAATATCAATGCCTTAATCCTGAAAGTTAGAGAATGAGTGGTAAACGATCTTCCCTAAGTGTGAAGGTGAACATTTTGAAAAATGAAATTGTTTCAATATTGATTGGTAAGCTGTTAGGATAGACATACCAGATTGGACAAGGCCTCGCAGTTTTCGATTTAGGTAAGCCTCATTCAATAGGAATCATTTTTTACAGACTGAGAAATGACAGAACCTAAAAAAAGTGTAGGCAGTGCAGCCTAGAATATTTGAAGTACGGTTTTATACCTTCCCCCGGCAACAAGAAATTACCGATGTGCCTAATCTGCGAGAAGGTGCTAACCAATGAGTCAATGAAACCGTCGAGGTTGACAGATCATCTTAAGAAAATGCATCCCGATAAAGCAGATAAAGATATATCATATTTTTGAACACTTCGCGACAGATTAAGTAAGCAGCAGTTACGAAATGTGCTCTCGTCCACATCAAGAGTAGAAGACGATGGTTTGCGTGCGTCTTATAACATTTCACTGTTGATTGCGAAGTCTGGGAAGGAACATACAATTGGCGAAGAATTGCTGATCCCAGTTGTAAGCGAAATTCTGAATACTGTGTTGCATGGCCATCGGCTGATATAATTAACAAAATTTCATTGAGATACAGTGCAACTTCGCATTATCGAAAATGGCCAAAGATGTGGAAGACGCATTGTGCAGCCTCCCGAGGAAGACGGAGCTTTCCTTGCAGCTCGATGAATCAACTTTGCCCGGGAATGAGGCCTTGCTTTTAGCATACGTTCGATTTATAAAAGATGGGATTTTGGTACATGAACTATTGTTCGCTAAAGAGCTCTTAACGGACACGAAGGGCGAGTCGACTTTCCTTGTTTTGAAAGCCTTTTTTACGGAAAATAAAATACCTTTTTCGAATATAATGTCGGCTGCGACCGACGAAGCTCTATCAATGACCGGTAGTCAGCGTGGCTTCATCGCTTACCTGAAGCAGGTGGCGCCAGATATATTGGCTGTTCACTGTGTTATCCATCGACAACATCTGGTCGCGAAACGCCTTAGTGCACGTCTGAACAGCTCGCTGCAGTATGTGATTACAGCGATTAACAAAATAAAAAGCAGGTCTTTGAATGACAGGCTGTTTCGCCAATTGTGTGAACAAAATGACGAACAATATAACCGCCTTTTGTTGCATACCGAAGTGCGTTGGCTGTCGAAGGGCGACTGTCTGTCCCGTTTTTATAGACTTTTTGAAACATGCTGGACATGTTGTTTCCCTGGTTGAGAACTTGAAAAAGTTTCAATGTGACATCGCTTACTTATGTGATTGTATTCTAAGTTCAATGAAATGAATGTGCTCTTACAGGGAGATGATCTCAATTTGATAAGGACGAAAGCTGTCATATGCTCGTTTCATTCGAAGTTGCTATTATTGAAGCGCAATTTTGCACGTGGAGAATTTTCTCAATTTCCAAATCTCTATGAAATGAAGAAAAGGCAGAAAGTTCATGATGAGGACGTTGAAGAGTATTGCCGCCACTTGGTGGTGCTGCACTGGGACTTCACAGAACGATTTGAAGATGTTCTCAGTATGGAAATCCTTAATTTGGTGTTCAATCCATTTTCACAGGCAGACAATGCAGAATTAAATTTGCAAGAAGAAATAATGGAATTCCAAATGAACGAACAGATGAAGGTCAAATTGGAAAGCGGATTCCATGCGTTCTGGCTGCAGCCGATTATTGCAGATTTGTATCCACTTCTATGGAGCGTCGTCAAAAAGTTACTGGTCCCCTTCCCATCATCTTATTTAGTGGAAAAGGGATTCAGCGTGGTCGTTGATCTTTTGAGCAAAAAGCGAAAAAGGTTACACATAGCGAAACATGGTGATCTGCGGTTGCAGCTTACTAACATGCAGCCAGATGTGGAAAAATTAGTATCCTTGCGAAAACGTCAGCCTTCCAATTATCAGTCATCATTGATTATCAGTACGTTCATTTAAAAATAAACGTTTGAGCTTTCGCTGGTATATTTACATTTCTGCAGTTTTTCATGGGCGCAGTGAGGGTCGGTAAGGCGGTAGCGACAGACACGAATGAGCGTAAAGTACCCGCTGGGAGCAGTCCCCTCCTCTTGTGTCAGACCACTGAGCGGCAGAGGTCTTTCAGGTGGGTGAGAGAGTACGTGCGGGGGGGGGGGGCTGGCGAAATCTGAGCTCCGTAGGGGGCGCTGGTGGGAAAAAGGTTGAGAACCTATGGTCTACGGTAATGCATTCTTGAAGGTGTGGTACAGAAATGGATGGACTGTCAAGCATAGCGTCATGTTATAAATGTAATGCTGCCAATGTCACCTCAGCGATGCTGTCAACATGACCTTGGTGGTACCCAGGTAACTTCCTGTCGAAGCGTCAAAACTAGAATGTACGGTTGTGCAAATGTGCGCTCCGTGATGTTTTAGATGAGTTAACGCCCTTTTCTCATTGCTGTCCACCGGTGACATGAAGATCAAATTTAAACCTGCGCTTTGACAGCTTCATGGAAGCTCATCTTTAAGTCACTAATATGCGCGTACTTCTTTGAAAGTAGATAGCAACGTCATTTTAAATGCATCTATGCTGCGCAAGCAGAGTAACTTTATAATGGTTGACATACCATTGCATTTTAACATTTACGAGCTCTTGTCTTAATTCATTCACAAATGCTTTTTAAAGTAGGTGGATTGGCTAATTGTGTCGTGAATTTTGCCGTTAATAATGGCTTGTTTTTGTTCATCTGGTTATAGCTATTTCTAGAATTCACTTTTATGTGACAAAAGCACGCAACAATTGGACGTTTAGTGACGATATATTTAAGGAGTTGTACTTATAAGATGATCTGGCACTGTTTTAAAGCTGCTTAATTGTACTACGTAACTTTCGCAAGTTCCTGTCTCCGTCTTCAGTGGTCAAAATTAGCAGTAGGATAAATGTGCAAAATGAAATGCGTATGCTTCCACATATTTACCTCACTCACGGTAGGCTAATTTGCACACCCTGAAGAGAGCACATGAGAAGTTCCACAAGCACCGGAGTATAGTGACATTAACAGTGAAAACCGGTGCCACAATCGTTTTGCGTATACGGCACTTGTCGTACAAAAGACACGTGAATTTTTCTTTGTTGACAAACACGGCACGATTCCCATGTTGATCTTTATTCAGCTATAAAGATCAACGGGGAATCGTGCCTTGTTTGTCAACAAAGAAAAATACCATGAGGTTCTACCCCGTACCTGGAAATCCTACTTTCAATTACATCATACGTGAATTGGTCTTGAATATAAGTTTCTTCCTAACAGTGTCCTGAAACATTTTCTTTTGTTTTAAAGAAATCATAGTATTTGGGATTAAGGGTTGCTTACTTAACTCCATTATTCTGAGGCTTTTCATATCTTTCTCAGCAAAACTACAACGCTCAATCGTCACTAGTGCAGTACACTATATCTTTATGAGTATTAATATGAGTCATTGTGCGTGGGGCACAGAACACACAATAAGCCGCCTATTTAAAGACCACAGCGTCACCTGGGATGAAGCGAAAAGATACCACTGAAATTATCTGCATGTTGAGCATGTACTACTGATGCGAAGCCCGCAACTTTCTGAGGCAGACAGTTATAATGACGAAACTGTGTTCACAAAACGGCGTTCACGGATAGATTAACAAAAGTTCATTGCCGGTAGACCAATGCTTTCTAGACTGTTGAACATCCTACGGCTCAGGCAGCTGCCACCTTAGTCCTAATGGTGGTCTCTTTCTCTCCAAAACAGCTCGTATGTCGCGTATAATACTCAACCAAACCAGAGCGGATGACGTTAAACCCCGCTGGCATTTGACAATACATCGCATTGCCGAAGCTGAACTTCTTTCACTGCAATACTCACGCTGATCGACACAACGCAACCTTGAAAACGTGGTCACCGTGGAGGCAGGTTTAACATCGGCAGGAAACTGTCCATCAGATATCCCACGCTTGTCCAAAAATTTATGCGACGTATCCTGCTGAGAAGCATTTCCTGCTCCGCTGGGGAGCAAAGGCGTGCAAGTGAGCTGCACCCATGTTAAATGGGCACAAGGCCTTGCTGTTTAACCACGACTAGTTTTTCAGCTACCTCTATAATCCTGCCTCAACGGCCGATCTTCAACAAGGGATACGATTGGGAATTCTTGAAAATGTAAGGACGGTTGCTAAAGTTCCATAAAAAATCCAAGCACAGTCTGCACAAACCATTAAAAGTACAGCGATCATTACTATCGCAAGTGCTATTTTCAAACGTAATCGTAGAAAGCTACCCCATGACGGACATATGCAGATGTTCAAAGCGCTGGACTGCATAGGTACGATCAAATTCCGGCGATGAGGCAGCTCAGTGATTGTTTACCGTTCCCTATCGTCTTCAGGCCCTATCGCACCGCTAGATGTGGCCATCGTCTAATTGTCGTAATCATACTGGTAATGACTAACGCAAAAATGGCGGGAAAGCCTTTCCTGCCTTATCCCTTTGTTATTAATATCACGCCACACGCATACGTGAAATTGCATCAATGATAACGCATCGTGTGAGGTCCGAAAGATTCGCTTTAAACGAGCAGAAAATAAAAGGTTTATACGAACGGGGAAATCCGTGACTATACTTGATCATGAAAATTTACCCCGTTACGAAAGAGGATTTTTCTGAATGAGGAACTAGAGCAAAGTGGGCACCACACATCATGCATTAAAAATTTTATTCAGCGAAGAAACCATTACAGCAGAAATTAATGGGAAGCCGTACGATATAGAAGCGAAACTGATTTTTGGAACTCAGATTAAGTGCTTTACAACTGCATGAGCTTCTGATCAGAGGTGCCTTCGTCAGTGGACGATGAGGGACTGCGCAATGTGAAAAGAACGTTTCACTAACGTGTCGGCCACCGCTGGTGGCTGCTTTGTCAATTCAGTTTCGGTATCAAGACTAGTTAGACTCATAATAATCACTTGAAGTAAAGAATGGAAATAAGGCATGCAAAAGTAAGTAAGAGCACTTACTGGCAACGAACAAATAAGCGCACAGAACTTAGCTGCACACAGTAATTGCAATTATTAATATAATGGTGCCAAGATCAACAACGAAGCATGATTTGAGGTTGTTTGACTATTAGATCAAATTATGTCAGCTAGCGATCAGATAAACATTGTGTCTGAGGAGCCAGCAAAACAATAAGCTAACCAGCATAGGCGACCTACTAGTCACGACTTACTGGGTAATCAATCGAATGGATCATGAGGAAAACATTTTGTTATTAATTAATCGAGTATTATCACCACGGGCGCCCAAGTACTGCCCCTCGTCCTGCCTCTGGTATAGCAGCTTATTGATTATTCATGACATGTGTAGACGCCCCATGATAGCAGTTCTTCTCCGTTCCCCTGAGCTTACTTTTTCTTTGAGGATGCACATCACTCCAGGGAGTAGCATGCATAATTATTTCTCCTGAAGTCACCCAACTTACAATGGTCCCATTCTAATGTTGGATGACTTCAGCATTGATAAATGCTTCAATAAATGAAAATAGAAGGACAATAGACAGCCCTGCCTATGATGAAACCATCCACTATAACGGATGATCTGGAATCAGCAATCCATGGAGCTCTGTTTCTTGTGTTAGAACAACGGATACGTAAACTGTGGGATTTCAACGGTAGAAGAAAACACAAGCCAGCAGAAGTGTGACCTTCTTGGTCAAAGTTGCGGTGCACCTTAGATCGACAACCGTGAATGATACACAAAAACAGTCTTCCCCAATGATTCCACCTCGTCCGTACCACTACTACATGTCATAGTATTAGCAAGGAAAAGTATCATCAATGCGTAACCTTATACTTGCAATACAACGAGAAACTCCGTCGCTGATACCTTTATGCCTCACAAGAACGAATGACAACTATCTCACCACTTGAGAGAAGTGCATTGAAGAAGCTCAGAACAAAAATGGTATGATGATTACCAAAGCGGGCAAGGGTAATGCTGGATCGTTTTATAATAGATCGGCGTAGGCATCTGGCAAGATTTACGACATGCAGATCAAACCTACTCACAAAGAACTAATTGCGATGCAACTTTAAATATGTGAAGAGATCGACTGAATTTGCTCGTTTCAGAGACCAACAACAACGACGCGTTATACAAGATCAGAAGGCGCGTACATTTCGCCAGTTGCGCAAAATACCCTAAATTGTACAGACTTCCTAAATTACGTACGTTCGATATATCTTTCAAACCAGTAGTACCGCGCATTCACAGTGTAACAACTAATTTATGCCCATACCTCAAAGATAGCATAAAACTACTGCCGCAATTATGACAGCCCTACATTAAGAATAGGAGGCAAGTTTCCAATGAGATGAAAATGGCGCTTTGTTAAATTTTAATACTGGGGATGTGCCCGCATAAATGTAGTTGTCCAGCGATTCGAATTGATTTGTGAAATTGTTATCAACTCGTGTACAGCACACAATTGCAACTGTTTCATCCCTCGCCCTGCTGATGTTCTGATTTATCTAAACATTGTATTTTATTGCGAACTAATGGTACTTCGAACTACAAACAACAGGCCGATTAACGACCTTCGGTCATTTTGCTGTTGCAAAGTAGTCCTTTCAAGTTCAATCACCTTTGCCATTCGTCAGCCCTGGTTATTCTCGAACTTGTTTATGCGCTGTTCAATTATTTTAACTTTGATTTAGTGATATGTCTTTGTCGTTTATTAAAAATGTGAGCTACTTGTGCATTGAATTCGTTGAAATCATTTTGTCATTCATAGTATTGATACCCTGGTTTTGTCTCCGTTTTGTTGCCATATATTCACTGGCCATCTATTAATTGTAAATTCACAGTTGTAGGTGCCGAAGCGGCTGTTTTCGCTTGATGGAATAACGATTTGCTCGATGCACAGAATATTTCGTACTCACACTTTTAAGCACTCATCAGGAAGAAGATGTACTGTTAGCACGTTAGGTTTGCAAGTTGCAGCGAATGATCAACATGGTTCATCGTTCGTGTTATTCAATTTGTATATGCCAACATTTGAGGCACCGTGCGCACTGCGAAACTATGATTCATCTCATATATATATATATATATATATATATATATATATATATATATATATATATATATATATATATATATATATATATATATATATATGTGAAGACTGGATGTCTTGTAACGGGTATGTGGATCTTCATTGATGGTTGTCACGGATTTTTCCCGTTTTTAAGTATCTGTAAGTATACTGAAGCGATCTCCCTACCAGCAGATGGATGAGAGTGGTTATTAGAAAGAACGCAAACAGCACACGTACGCAACTGTATGTAAAACCGTATATTTCGGAACGCTCGAGTCCCGTCGTCAGCGGTGGTGGTGGAGAGTACCGCTGACGACGGGACTCGAGCGTTCCGAAATATACGGTTTTACATACAGTTTCGTACGTGTGCTGTTTGCGTTCTTTCTAATAACCACTCTCATCCATCTGCTGGTAGGGAGATCGCTTCAGTATACTTACAGATACTTAAAAACGGGAAAAATCCGTGACAACCATCAATGAATATATATATATATATATATATATAGCTGTCGATCATTTGTCAGAGCAGGATAGAAGATGGACGATCCCCTATGCACCTATTGCCTGATAACGTATTTGGCCATGTACAGTGTATTGGTTCGCTTCCAGCAACGTACGCAGTAATCCTATTCTTTGAATTGGTAAAAGCTCGAGATATGCAAGACACAAAGGGGCATTTCAACTTCGTGCGACCACCTGCGCCATTGTCTTTGAAGCTCCTCAATAGGTCTTTTAGCCATTCCACGCAATCACTGCTGTGACTGTCATGCTGAGCCATCTCAGAACGAAACAGTATGGCAGAAACATCTATGGAATAGCAAATACATTGTGCAACTGTGGTGCACATGCAGGACATTGTCAGGAAAAGCGCGTTTGGCAAATATCTCGTGCATTTACACAAACTCTAATTCCTCTCTGGTTTCTTCGTCGACTGGTTCACATATCGAATAGTTCCGTAGTGGGCGACGTGCTGAGAACCCAAAGCATTTGAACGAACAGCTATCGTCCATTACAACGGAAGTCAGAGGCATCCTGTCAATGTCGACTGCGTGTAGGACACCGTAACTTCAGATCTCTTCTTTCTTGTTGTAATGGCGTGCATGTTATAATCACCATACAAGAAATTTAGTAATTGAATGCTGTAAAATGGATTACATCATGTTAAGCAGTTGCGGTTACCGGCAATTTTAACCAAATGAATTATCAATATATGCGTACGAAAAATACACTATGTACCGGGTCAGCTGGCGTTCATTATTACTTGCGGTCACTCTTGTAATCTCATTCCAGTGGATACGACAGCCCTACAGTATTATTGCAGTAACACGGAAAACTGACAGAAAAGTACTGCAACTGGCCGCAGATTCAAAGCTTGGTGCATTGCTGATGCCCAGCAAGAAAGCATATTACATCGTCGTTGACTTATGAGATACGCATGACAACGGGTTAACATTTTACCACTCGAAGAAAACAAAAGCGACCAATCGATCGTTTATGGAAGAAACGAAAGGTTCAGCATGGTTGTAAACCCGGAGCACATAAGTTAACAGCGGGGTCAGTTCGATGCGCCGGCACAGGCTAAGCTGTCACGTGTGCATCGGTAATCGATTACCGCTTTCACGGCCAATCTCCCTATTTGACGGCTCGTTTTCCATGTACACGTCTTTCCTCAAACTTTCTGGTCTCTGTTCCATGTTCTCCAATGGCGTCGCGTCCAATTTCCGCAGGTTAACTCCAGCATATAGGCTTCTGTCTCATTCGATCGCAACGCTTCTTTCCAAGTTGTCTCGTCTTTCTCCCAGCGATTGGAGAAAGGATTAGTAAAGGGGTGCTAAGCAGTCAGAATTGGGCATAAGCCACAATGTCTGGAAATAGGCGTCGTCGTCCAATAAGGCAGGCTGTGACTTGGAGCTAAGCAGCGGAAACTGCATAAGGAAACATGGAGCAGAGACCCGAAGGTGGGAGCAAGGACATGTACACGGAGATGAGCCGTTACGTTGAGAGAAAGACGGCACAGCTTGGAAGGAAGCGTCGCGATCGAATAAGATAGCCTATACGTTGGAGTTAAGCCGCAGAAATTGCAAGCGAGGCCATCGGTAAACATTGAACAGAGACCTGAAAATTGGAGGAAAGACGTGTACATGGGAGAGTAACCGTCAAATAGGGAGATTGGCTGCGAAAGCGTTACCGCTTCGCCGAATGGCAGCGCTCTAATGATGATGTTGGTGACAGATGTTCGCAGTTATAAGCGCCAGTCAAATCGAAAACGAAATTGGTAACGCTTCTGTTACGGAACTACACACGGTTATACAAGTTGGAACCTGACGGCTATACTTGTCGTACTGTAATAAAGTGTGCCTGAATAATGATGCATTTCCCCTTTCGGGTCTTATTGCGGGTTAACCCGGGTTCGTAACCCGCAATAGGACCCACATACTTAATATCAAATGCAACCACAAGGAGAATAACGTTGAAACCTGTCATGCGATATTTAATCTACTGTACCACTCGTGACCAATATCTTCATACTCTACGATTCCTTGCAGACGTGACCAGACCTAACGTGCCGTGCGGCCTCACCGTTTTTCTTCCTTAGTCTCACATTTTAACTACGAATTTGTCACAGCTCTCTTCTAACTGAGCAAAGCCCCAGTTTCGGTTTTGCTACACAACCATAACAACGCAGGAACTTCACAATCAATTTGCAGTTAACATGTATTCATGATTTCACTTGAACGACAGGAACAGAATCTCCGCAATGAATTTGTATAATAAAAGGGCAGACAAGCACTGAACTCTTGTATGAGAAACACTGTTGCGGTGTCTCCCAGTGCACACGCCGGTTACAACGTTGAACAGAAACTGTCAGAGCGACCGTTCCCGCTTATTCACATGCACACACATCTACACAGATACGGTATTCTCTCTGATTGTTGAGCATAAATGAGTGTCAGGTTCTTGACTGCCCGTTCTGGCTGGAACACATACTGAGCAATGACTAGGAGTGCAGTCGATGCAGGGGATATAAGCCATCGATTTGCACTGAGCGCTGTTTCTACGAACGGAGGCACTGGTTTTCATAGTTACGAATTATGTAGGGAATCTTTTCAACCCGTTGACGAAAAAAGACGATTTTACTTGTGCTATGTCTGTGCGCTGAAACGCAGCAACAGTTCGGCAGGAGCTGCCAGCAGGCGCACAGAGCGCGAGAGAGAGCAACCAAGCATACTTTACTCCGAGACAGCAAGCGGCAAGACAAACACAAGAGGAAAAGCACACACGTCGGTTGCAGCACTGTAGGTGTAGCTTCTGCAATGGCGCGCACTGACGTATGTGCGTAGTCATAACAACTTGCGTAGCTTTGGAGAAAGATTCCGTAAGTAATTCGTAGTTATGAGATTGATTTGAGCTGAGAAATTCTGGATGAAGCACTGCATGTTTGCAAACGGTGCAGTTAGACATAAACTGTTCGACCATTTGCTACCTTTTCTTGTTTATCTGTACTTCAGTAAATTCTTCTTAGCTTTCCGGTACTTCTCATATGCGCTATACGGCGACTAAGCTGTTCGACGGCCTTCGAGGACAACTAACGTGGATAGTGATCATTTACATGGTGGTCTGTGCATGGTTACTGTAACGAATCGCATTGTGACCCTTGAATATAGGTTACGGTGATTTAAGAGTGTGTTAAACCGTTCGGGTAGAAGCTCATGTGTGACGTGTTCGGTATAATGAAGTCGTTAACATAGCTCACTTCGTTCGGTTGTTGCCTTACTACGTCGCCATATACGACATAGTGTTTTGATGCCTTGGATCAGGATCGAACCAGCGGCATTCGGATAAGTTTATTTTGCATGGTTCGCTCGTTTCTACATCGCTACGATGCCTTCGACCCGCTCTCCTCGCTCTCGCTTGCCTTGCCTTAGTATTGCGCGCTGCGGTAGATCGAATCGTGTCCTCAGAACTGATGTAAATTCCTGTTCCTCTCATGGATCGTTCTCACAGAACATTAGCAGCGGTGGGTGGTTAGGAAACAGGGATCATCTTACCCCGACGCCCCCCCTAGGCGTCGCTTTTCTGAGCGTCGTTGGTGCGCTGTGAAGTTGCATTTGATTGGTCATGCTACACCAGCGTTTCATTGGTCATGCTATACCAGCGTTTCATTGGTCAGAATGACGTCATGGTTTCATTGCTATGTTCTCCATAAATGGTGGACGAAGAGTAGCGATCGTGCGGTTTTAGGGCTTTCAATCGGTAAAGCATCACACCAAGAACAGATTTCAGAGACGAATCGTTACGTTGCGAGAAAGATCACAAAACACGAAGGCAAGCGTTGCGATCAAACGGGATACCCCATCATTTGGAGACAGGCGGCTAAATTGGTGCTGACAACTGGGTATAGTCGCCACGAAAAAATAGCGGAAACCCATAGTCCCACTTAAGCTCTCTTGATTGGAGCGTAAAAATTGGCTGAATGCGAGCGTTGTTACGGAGGAACAGAGGTAAATTGAGCGCCCAAAGTTAACTCCAAGAGGTGCCTCCTTAATCACATGCTGCCAACATTCGTATCCTTATTCACAACTGCGCAGCGTTTATAACAGTGTAACGTGGGTAGTGTGCGCTTACGGATGTACGGACTACATATTGCACGCTATAATCCGTCGGATATTCGAGCCAGTTTAGTTGGATTTGCCACTCTTTTGCCCTATTAGGGCGAACTCTGTTCAATCGGACGCGGAAACACAGGTTGGTCGGAAGCAAATGCGAGTTGACTGTAGTGAAGGGAAATGGCTACACTTGCTCTGCTCAGTGCTCGCAGTGTACAAACAGTTTCGGCCGTTTCCTTTATTAGACAAAGTATGAAGCATTACAACCTGAAGATGCCCACCACATACGTGGAAGCGAATCAGTTCAATCATAATGTCTACCACGAGAACGAAGCAGAATTACAGACAATACCCCACAGGGTGCTTTGCCTTGTGCTGCGCGCTATGTATTTATTCATGGAAACGGCACGTACGATGAGGCAAAGCAGACGCATAGAACAAAACGGAAGTGAAAATAGTTGTTGTACAGGTAAGAACGGAAAAAGCAAGTGAGAGTACAGTACATCTGGCTGCGTGTTCAGGTGCGTCTTAGCACCGAATTCGTCTGGCGCGTTTGCGCCTGTTCGCACACCCTGAAATAGAAACACTAGTATCCTCTCTGTCTCCCTGCTTACCTGACGACTGGATGATACCACCGTGGTCAACGCCGAAGTCGACCTGCGACTCCGAGACATCCTGAAATGTAATGGAAGGGGGGGAGTGTTTAGAGATGGCAGCACCTGGTTTCATTTATCAGATCAGTCCAGAGTTCGCTGATCTCGACCCCTTTTTCCCTTTTCATCTTGCAGGTGTTATGGCACATGAAAAAGGCTTCTTTGATCTTTCTAACGCGGAACCGGCTCTCGCGACAGATGGTCCTTGCTTGCAAGTCGCCTGAACATTGCGAGGAATGTTCGACGACTGCTGAAGCTTTGATCGCATCGTCCACGATCTTCCTCGGATCCTTTGTTTGACGTCGTCCGCCAAGCAGGCGTTACACGTTACAAGAACGCACTTGACAGGCTCAACGGAACACATCAAAGACGACGCGGACGACGTCAAACAAAGGGTCCGAGGAAGATCATGGACGATGCGATCAAAGCTTCAGCAGTCGTCGAACATTCCTCGCAATGTTCAGGCGACTTGCAAGCAAGGACCATCTGTCGCGAGAGCCGGTTCCGCGTTAGAAAGATCAAAGAAGCCTTTTTCATGTGCCATAACACCTGCAAGATGAAAAGGGAAAAAGGGGTCGAGATCAGCGAACTCTGGACTGATCTGATAAATGAAACCAGGTGCTGCCATCTCTAAACACTCCCCCCCTTCCATTACATTTCAGGATGTCTCGGAGTCGCAGGTCGACTTCGGCGTTGACCACGGTGGTATCATCCAGTCGTCAGGTAAGCAGGGAGACAGAGAGGATACTAGTGTTTCTATTTCAGGGTGTGCGAACAGGCGCAAACGCGCCAGACGAATTCGGTGCTAAGACGCACCTGAACACGCAGCCAGATGTACTGTACTCTCACTTGCTTTTTCCGTTCTTACCTGTACAACAACTATTTTCACTTCCGTTTTGTTCTATGCGTCTGCTTTGCCTCATCGTACGTGCCGTTTCCATGAATAAATACATAGCGCGCAGCACAAGGCAAAGCACCCTGTGGGGTATTGTCTGTAATTCTGCTTCGTTCTCGTGGTAGACATTATGATTGAACTGATTCGCTTCCACGTATGTGGTGGGCATCTTCAGGTTGTAATGCTTCATACTTTGTCTAATAAAGGAAACGGCCGAAACTGTTTGTACACTGCGAGCACTGAGCAGAGCAAGTGTAGCCATTTCCCTTCACTACAGTCAACTCGCATTTGCTTCCGACCAACCTGTGTTTCCGCGTCCGATTGAACAGAGTTCGCCCTAATAGGGCAAAAGAGTGGCAAATCCAACTAAACTGGCTCGAATATCCGACGGATTATAGCGTGCAATATGTAGTCCGTACATCCGTAAGCGCACACTACCCACGTTACACTGTTATAAACGCTGCGCAGTTGTGAATAAGGATACGAATGTTGGCAGCATGTGATTAAGGAGGCACCTCTTGGAGTTAACTTTGGGCGCTCAATTTACCTCTGTTCCTCCGTAACAACGCTCGCATTCAGCCAATTTTTACGCTCCAATCAAGAGAGCTTAAGTGGGACTATGGGTTTCCGCTATTTTTTCGTGGCGACTATACCCAGTTGTCAGCACCAATTTAGCCGCCTGTCTCCAAATGATGGGGTATCCCGTTTGATCGCAACGCTTGCCTTCGTGTTTTGTGATCTTTCTCGCAACGTAACGATTCGTCTCTGAAATCTGTTCTTGGTGTGATGCTTTACCGATTGAAAGCCCTAAAACCGCACGATCGCTACTCTTCGTCCACCATTTATGGAGAACATAGCAATGAAACCATGACGTCATTCTGACCAATGAAACGCTGGTATAGCATGACCAATGAAACGCTGGTGTAGCATGACCAATCAAATGCAACTTCACAGCGCACCAACGACGCTCAGAAAAGCGACGCCTAGGGGGGGCGTCGGGGTAAGATGATCCGGAAACAGCCCTTACGATCGGAGCCTCCGCATTAGGGAGTCAGCTTTCCGCTGTGTTATCAACATTTCCTGCGAAATTGATGGAAGGATTGGGATCGCCTCATATTGATCTTGTCCAGAACAACCTGAGCACGTTGTCGACTATCAGGGGACATGCATTCAGCTATTACTTACACAACCAAAGATTGTTCACCGCCGTTTCCATACCACTTGATTGTTGTGCGTCTGTGTCTATGAAAGTGCGGCCGAGCATGGAGCAGTCGTCGAAGAATCGGGACATCGTTTAGTCGAATAGGGTGCAACCTGTCACTTGAATCAGGTAACCTGTCAACTTTGACGAATAGGTATCAGAGCTGCCTATGCAACTATGTCATCGCCTGAGCTAACATCGTCACAAAGACAAAATACACGATCGCGAAGCGACATGCGAAGGCGCCAGTCAGTGGAAGGGTCCAGCGCAACTATCAGCAGTAGGTGGCAGAGCTGCAGATGATAAAGAAATTGGCAATTCCGAGGTGACTTAAGCTTGAAGAAAATGTGAGCATGACTCAGCTGCATGCTTTTTCAGGCACATCCGAGCTCGCTTTCAGCGCCGTTGGGTACGTTCGTTTCCTTGACAAGAATACACTTCCGGCAAGATCGCTGATGCTGGGTAAATCGCGCATAGCTCCTTGACGGAGTCTGACCATCCCCCGCTTCGAACTGAAAGCATCTGTGCTAGCCTTACGCACAAGAGTCTTCACTGCTAACATTTTTTTGCATCATTTGGTTGATTCTGTTTGAAACGGCTCCCATTTGGCATCAGCTCAGCGCCAGAACGTTTTCAGAGTCGAATGAACAACATCCTTGCTGACTTGCCAGGTGTTCTGTGTCATATAAACGATATACTAATTTTCAACAGTTCAGAGAAGGAACAGTATACAGATTGTGTAGGAGCTACTCAACTCCAATGGACTGACGTTGAATGCTAAGTGCCAGTTTCGCAGAAACTCATTGAAATTCCTAGGCCATCTGATCTCAG
Source organism: Trichuris muris (assembly GCA_000612645.2). Lineage (NCBI taxonomy): Eukaryota > Metazoa > Nematoda > Enoplea > Trichinellida > Trichuridae > Trichuris > Trichuris muris. The sequence continues at coordinate 4,223,003 of CBXJ02000361.1, forward strand.
GCAGCAGCGTTCTTCAGACCCGGCTAAGATGGAGGAAATCTCGAAAATGCTGCGTCCATTACAGGTCCAGGGAGTCCTTCAATTCAATGGGATGATTAACAGTGTTGGACAATTTATTGATCGACTGACTGATAAAACAAAGTCTATTTATTCGTCAACTACTGAGAGAAGGTGCAGGCTTCTTATGGGGTCAACCCCAGCAGATGGCCTTCGACCGGCTTAAGAAGGATTTGTTGTAGTGCATTGAGATCATGCTGTACTACCCAACCGGAAAACTATGGTTTACGCCGGTGCAAGCCAAGCGGTCTGGGAACAGTACTGTTACAAGTAACGGCTGACGTCAAACTTCGTCCCATTGTCTTCGCATCACACTGTGCTGGACAGGCATTGAGCAAAAGGTAAGCACAAATAGAAAAGGAAGGTAGCGATCCTGCCATAGTCAGTGCTACCACGGCAGACGACGAATTTTGTAGTCCGCCTGTCTTCTCGAATGGCGTAGAACGGGATGTCCGTCTTTTCAGAGATGGAATACGTTCATATGCAGGTCGACAGATATTATTGTGCAGTCGCTTTCTGCAGATCGACCGGTTAGTACCAGCGCACTGGGGGCATCCGTGGGAACTTCTCCAATATGCACCCGGTTCCTTTCATGTTTTACGGTCTGCCAGCGCATTACCATCACATGGAACGTGAAAAAGAACACGGGGTTCTGTTCTGCACCCGGAAGGAATGCAAATATTAGTACGCAGGTCCAAGTGACAACGGACACCAGCGGGATGCCGTTCCTTGGATATATGGATGTACACGAGAGATGGGGTAATAACACTACGGGACACTCATAAATATAACTTCTATGAAAGAACTGACGTCCCGTTTCTGCTTCATTAGAAATGTCTGTTCATCTGGAGAGTGACGTGAATCTTTTGGATGTCTTTACTGTTAATAGGGACGAAGAGAAAGCAGTACGCTTCCTGCAAGAGAACGCCATCCTCCACAGGGAGCAAGAGCGGTCAACTGATGACGTTGGCAGCAAGCGCAGCCTGTCGATCTTCCTGGTGGAGTTGCGACAGTGTAGTCTGCAAGAGAGAGGTAGCTTTGCTGTGGCAGCGTACCGTACGACTCAAACTTTGCACCGCGGGACACCCCTACATTACCTGCTGTGCACAAGACACGACCTGGCGTAATGGATGCGAGGCATCATGGAACCGACAGCGTGAGCTCACGGGTAATGAACTCTGCACGCACCGGTTGATGCAGAATGAACTACCATGACCCCAAATGGCTACCAGAAGCCATGGCTTTTGAAGAATTCTTTGATAAGTGGTTCGAAGGTTTTTCTGAGCCTGCGGATTCGAAAAACCGATGTCGCTTACTTGGCTGACCTACACTTCATGTTTAATAAGATATATAAGCAACTGCTGACAGAAGATCTGAACCTAATTAAGACGAAGTCCGTTATTTCTGCCTTCATGTCGAAGCTGCTTCTGTTCAAACAGAGGTTTGCAATGGGTGAACTGTGCCAATTGCGAAACCTCATCAAAGTGAAAAAGGATGGTAGGGTTTCTGACGCTGACGTAGAGGTGTATCGTGACCATCTGTAAGCACTGCATAACGATTTCACTCGCCGCTTTGAGGACATTCTCTATATGGCCATCCCAGACTGGGCGATCAACCCGTTTACTAACGTCGAGGATGAAGAAATTTCTTTGCAGACAGAACTGCTCGATTTGCAGTCAAATGCGGAACTGAAGCCCAGGCTGGAGAGGGTTACCAGCGGTTCTGGCTGCAAAAACAAATTCCAGACCTGTATCCTAATGTGTGGGCCGTGGTGAAAAGATGGCTCATCTGTTTTCTTTCATCATCTCTAGTGGAACGCGCATTTAGTGTGGTCACAGACCTCATGACGAAGAAGCGTAACCGGATGCAGTTAGTGAAGCGCGGTGACCTGCGCTTGCCATTACCTCCATGTTGCCGAACATTGATAAGTTAGTCTGCTCGCAACTGTGTCAGCTGAGTACCTCTCGTTGAGATTGTACAAAAACTGATTCAGCAAATTAATTGTACAAATTCCATACAGACTTTCTTGCCGGTCTCACTGAACCTATCCGTTTCCGCTCACACTGACTGGTGGCATTGTAGTTAGCATAGATATGACGGAGAGCAGTAAAAATTTAGCGTAATAGGAGCGGAGGAACAACATCTGATGGTAGTCACTGAATCTAACCGCTCCCGCGCTTTACCATTCCAGCCAATCAGCGCACGCGAAACTGACCAACCAGTGTAGGGAGTCCCAAACGGTCTGAAACTTCTCACGGGGGTCCCAGGCGGTTCTGAGCTTGACAAACACTACTGTAGTTGGATAGCCGCTGGAGAACGCTTCCGACTGGAGATCGTCCGAAACACGCTTTATTGAATGAGGCGAGCGTCCGAAACACGCTGTATTGCATAACGTCAGTATAATACACACGGACACCGATCGGGCTGACTTCGGGGTAGCAGCTTACATAGATGTAGCCCTTGTTGATCGGTGTGTTGACGCAGATGGCCTTGTGCCAGGGTCAGGTGACAGATGTCGAGGGTCATCGCAGATGTGTCCTGGAAGGGTCACGGGGAATCGGGGGAGAAAGCCGAACCCCGTTTACCACAATGAACTTGAAGGACAAATAATTCTTCTTTTCTTCTGATTCCTCCAAATCGTCTACCATGTCGAAACGACCGAATGACTCAGTTGTCGTTTCCATGAGGCTATCGTAAGGCGGCATTTCTGCGTGTCAGAAAAGTTTTCAAACAACCCCTGGCAGGTACTGGAGTCGACGATCTGCAAGGCTCTCATTGACTTGTCAATGAACATGATCAACGTTGGTGGATAGCCGCGGGAGAGCGCTTCCGACTGGAGATCGCGACGTACATGGCGAGGTATGCCGTTAACCTCAACGGCATTGTGATCCTCGATGCCCACGGCGGCTAATGGATGGAAAACGTGGGCGACTGCTGGAACGCCATCGTCGCAGGGAGGTCACCTGCACGCTTAGTTCTTCGATACGTTGAACGAGCTGACTCATCGCCGAATCACCCGCGTTCACTGGCGCCGTTGTCCCTGGGGCGGGTGTTACTTCGAGGATCTTGTCTGCTAATTCAGCGACCCTGTCAACATCCGTATCGGACTGCGTTCGAAGGATCGCTTGCATTTGGAGCGGTAAGCGCTGTAACCAGAGTGTACGTAGCAGACTGTCCTGAGTTACCGTAGAACCGGCGAGGGACCGGAGATGTCGCAGGAATTGGGACGGCTTCCGCTCTCCTAGCACCTCTTCGGTCAACACTTGACGGACGCGTTGCTTCGTAGACACAGACACACGGCGGATCAGCTCATTGCGTAAGTGTGAGTAAGCGTTTCTCGCCGGTGAATTCGTGATAATGTCCTCCACTTCGGCGGCGTAGCGACCTTCCAATTGCGACACGACGTAAGCGAATTTGGTACCCCCTTACGTTATACGAGCCACGGTGAACTGGACCTCTATTTGCGCGAACCATAAGGCTGCTCTATCTGCCCAGAACGGGGGCAGCTTTGCGGCTACGCGATGAACGGCTGACTCACTTTCCATCGTAAGGCTGGCGGCGGACACAAGTGTGGCTTTTGAGTGCCCAATCACTCATGGGTCACCATATGCGGCCAACAGCGTTTACTCGATGAACCCTCAGAAGGAACAAGCGTGAAAGAACCACCTCTAGCTCTCTTCTCCCCGTGTCCTCCTGCAACTACCGTAAGGTCCCTTATGCGCAGGTTCGCCTCTTGTAGGATTCTGTTCGCCACATCACCTAACCCTGTAGCTTAAACAAAAGTTTTCATTTGTTGATTTAGCCATGCATAGAAAAAGCAGCTAGCAATACTCTCCAGTAAATTGAGTCATCATAAAGGAAGCGATTACGTAATCTTTTTACGAACACATTACGGAATATGTGGCGGTCTTAAACTGAACAAGAGCGCCCTCCCAATGATCAGGTGTTCCATGTCGTTAGATTTTACCTAATGGTGTAATGCGAAGTTAGCTCGCTAACTGTAGAGCGCAATGCGCACATAATTTCTGTTGTTACGGTAAACTGAGTTGGACGTTTGGTTCTTTTGGGCTGCGGTTCGTTCACTTTGCGTTTTGGTGTTGTCTCTTTGTCCTGTCGCTCGACCTTTGAATAATGGATACAGACGGCGCAGCGGACAAGATTCATCCTAGAAAATAGCGGAATTCAAGTAGCCTAGACAACCTCAATGCCCGTTGGGATCGCAGAATCGTCAGGGCTGTTTGATGGAAACGGGGAGTAGCAGGAATGGTTAACTGCATATGTGGTCTGCAGCGGACAATGCAAACGAATTTGCATGGTAAAGCTGCTAGCGAGTAATTGGACCTGCAGGCCGAGCTGTCCATCGAATGTCATAGAAGCTGTAGCAACCGGCTGTCTTGATGATCGTCAAGTTCGAGACCTCCAGGAACCTGCGTTCGAGTGCTACTATAATGCTCCCGTCATCCTGGTGTCTTCTGTTGTTTCTGTGCACTTAAGGGTTCCTAGTAAACCTGTACCTCGCGTTACAGTATGTAATCCTTGGCGAGGCAGAGTCCTACAAGGCCAATAGCGCTATTGTAGAAGCTAAGTATAGCGGCAAATGAATTTAGCGGCAGCGCATACATAACCTGACTACGTTAGAAGGTTACTGTAGGTGATTTGGAGATTAAAGGGTTTTTCCTTGCCGCTACATTATTGGTGACCCGTGCAGAATGGCTTGTAACACGCTTGATTCGGTCAGTGGAACCGTAGGAACACTTTCGGTAAAAGTGTCCCCGTTTTGGCCACGGGCCCCGAAGCTGTGGTTCGCCCAAGCACAAGCGCAGTTTCACTTCTGCAACGTAACGTCTCCGACCACAATGTATTACTATGTAATCAAGTGTTTTTCAAGGCCAGACCCCGCCACTGCCCCCTTTTTAGAGCTCCGAGCTCGCCAATGCCCCCCTAAGTCCACAAAAATGGCGGGAAAATGGATCTAGGTGGGGGTGTCATTGCCATAATGAGCTGAGCTTCTTCCTCCCACTTTTGTTTTCGTTTGCGATGTATTTGGCCTTCCATGCCGCTTCTGCACTGAACTACTTTATTATTAGTTACATGTCTACTGCAGACAGTATCATGACTGTAGTGTATTGTTGTATTTCGTATATGAATGATGTTACCGTTCTTACACGCTGTCAAGAACCTGCGCATACGAGGAGTAAAGGGTTGACCTACAACACGACATGGTGACAGCGGTCTCTCTACTTCTCTCGCCGGAGGAGCACTTGTTCGGACGCGCTTGAGCTAGAGGTTTCCTGTCATGGCAAGGAGGGCAGGTAGAAGCGGCCAGAGTAATCCCGACGAGGACATGGGCGAGTCACCTGGTTCCCGTCCGGAAGCACTACAGTACAGAGGCTGTTCCTTCCGTTACGGTATTGACCGGTTCCAGTTTAATAAGCCGGCTTCGTGGACCGACTGGTTAGACTTCTTCAAGCGTTACTTGGTGTCAGCAGGCTTGATGGCTGCCGATGACGATTTCAAGATAAATGAGCTCATTCTATGCATGGGCCCAGAAGCAAATGCGATTTTGAAACGCTCAACGCTCTCTGCAGCAGACCGATCGTCGTTCGACGCAGTAGTGGAAATGTTTCAGCGCCACTTCTTGGGCACGAGAAACATCGTCTACGAGCTGGCTCGTCTGCACGGAATTGTACAACGTGATGGCGAGCCGGTTGATTCGTTTATTTCTGCTGTGTTTGCACAGGCAGAAAACTGCGAGCTCGACGACCTGAAAGTTTCCCCGAAAGAGCTGCTGACTCAATGTCAACTGATCGCCGGAATGGCAAACAGAGAGCTGGCTGCCCAGCTGCAGACCGACCCGACGCTGACATTGGAGCAAGTTGTACAACGACTACGACTAGACGTAACTGTCGCTAGTCAGCAGAGAGTGATCGCCGAGACCGTCGGCGATAAAGCAGGTGCTCCACGAGCAGTGCAGAATGGTCAAGTGGAGAGCGTGCTACGTCAAAAAGCACCTGGGACTGCACGAAGTAAGTGGCGAATGAATCAGCCAGATGGTGTGTGCAAGAAATGCGGGTTTCCTGCACACTCAAAGGGGCAGAAATGCCCAGCGGTAGGCAAGCTTTGCAACTGCTGTAAAAGAATGGGGCACTTCGCCAGGATGTGCCGATCGAAGCAGCAGGCTCGATCGTCAGCAGCAGCTGTCCAGAATCAAGGCGAGCCAGAGCGAGCGTATTTTCTCGGAGCGTTATCTCACGTTGACTCATATGCGAGACGTTCGCAAAGCACATCGCCGTGGAGAGTGGAGCTTATTGTAAACGGCGTCGCCACTCGCTTCAAAATAGATACTGGCGCTGATGTAACGTGTATTCCAGAGGGACGACCTGGAATTCCAAGCGGCCTCCTACCTGCGAGGTCTCTTAAGTTGTTTGGCCCCTCCGGTGGTGCCTTACGAGTTATTGGCTTCTTTCGTACTACTTTAAAGCATGGCGATTGCACACGAACAGAAGACTGCTACGTCGTTCGCGGGTTAGCAGAGGCGCCGTTGAGCCGCGATGCATCAGAGCAGCTGCGCCTCGTCCAAAGGCTAAACGAGGTTTCTGGGCTGGACGAACCTGCCATGTGTGGGTTTTCTAAACTAGACGGAAACAAGAGTACTGACCGGCAAACGCTGGATAGCATCTGTAGTAAAGATGCATATTTCGCAGAAGTAAGGAAGGAGTTCCCTGAGCTGTTCGACGGCTTAGGCCTCTTAGAAGGCGAGTACAATATACAGCTCAAGGCAGATGCAAAGCCCCATGCGTTGACGGTACCTCGGCGAGTACCCCTCCACTACAGAGGAATGCTGAGAGACCAGTTGAATCAGATGGTTTCAGATGGCGTTATTCGTCCAGTAACGGAGCCCACTGACTGGTGTAGTGGTATTGTGGTTGTACCGAAGAAAGACGGAGCGTCGGTCAGAATTTGTGTGGACCTAACGGAGCTGAATAAGGGTGTCCGTCGAAGTTTGTTAACGCTTCCGAGTTTAGAAGAGGAGCTTGCGCTCCTGTCTGGAGCCGTAGTTTTTAGCAAGCTCGACGCTAATGCTGGGTTTTGGCAGGTGCGCCTGTCAAAAGAATCGTCGCTGCTAACTACGTTTATCACGCCGTTTGGCCGTTTCTGTTTTAATCGGCTACCCTTTGGTATCAGTTCGGCCCCAGAGTACTTCCAAAGTCGAATGAACGACATCTTGGCCGGACTACCTGGCGTGCTCTGTCATATGGATGACATTCTTGTGTTTGGTAGTTCCCGGCAAGAGCATGATCGCCGTTTGCGCGACGTACTGGAGCGTTTGAGGTCGAAAGGATTGACTCTGAACGCCAAGTGTCAGTTTGGCAGGAACTCGTTAACGTTTTTGGGCCATGTGATCTCTGCTAAAGGGATACTTCCAGACCCGTCAAAAGTGGAAGCGATCGCCAATATGCCGCCACCCGTAGATGTCCAAGGTGTGCGCCGCTTTAACGGTATGATCAATCACGTTGGGCGATTTATTGACAAGTTAGCCGATAAGATGAAGCCGCTTCGCGATTTGTTGAAAGAAGGCGTCGATTTTGTATGGGGCCAGCCCCAGCAAAGGGCTTTTGAGCAGCTGAAAAATGATCTGCTACAATGTACCCAGCTTGCTCTGTTTGACCCAGCAGGAAAGACAATTGTTTCTGCTGACGCGAGCCAAAACGGACTGGGAGCAGTACTGTTGCAAGAAACGTCAGAGGGCAAGCGCCGCCCTGTTGCGTTTGCGTCACGATGTCTGACGGACACTGAGCAGAGATACGCGCAAATAGAAAAAGAAGCATATGCAGTTACTTGGGCATGCGAGCGTTTTTATATGTTCTTAGTGGGAAAAAAGTTTCATGTCGAAACTGATCATCGACCGTTGGTAGCCCTGTTTTCAGCGAAATGTCTGGATGATCTTCCGCCCCGGATCCAGCGCTTTCGCATGCGACTGATGCGCTTCAACTTTTCAATAAGCTATGTACCCGGAAAGCAGTTAATCACAGCAGATGCCCTCAGTCGAGCTCCCGTTAGCCAGCCCTCCGAGATGGACGAGGATCTCGCTAGTGAAATCAGCACTTACGCTGCCTGCGTAGTCGCTTCTGGACACGCGACTGAGAACCGCCTAAAACAAGTGGCAGCCCACCAACGCGAGGACGAGATATGTAAGCAGCTGATTGCGCTGTGTAAGTCGGGATGGCCCGCTTCGAAAGGAAAAGTAAACGCTGACTGTCAACCCTTTTGGCGGTATCGGTATCATCTGTCTGTGTTAGACGATGGCTTGCTTTTATACGACCACCGACTGGTCATTCCGAAGGGACTAAGGCGCGAAATGCTTGAACGCATTCACTGCGGACACCAGGGGTTCGTGCGTTGCAAAGACCGCGCCCGCGCGTCTATTTGGTGGCCGGGCATCAGTCATGAAATTGAGGAAATGGTAGAGAACTGCGTGCCCTGTGCTTCCCTCCGTCAAGCACGTCATGAACCGATGCTACCGACGCTGCTGCCAGCATACCCATGGCAAGTGGTTGCGAGCGATATTTTTACGTTCCGAAGCAAAGACTATCTAGTTGTGATAGATTATTATTCGCGGTACATAGAGTTCTCCCTGTTACCGGACAAAACTGCTGCTACGGTCATTGAACTGATGAAGGCAATATTCAGCAGGCACGGTATTCCAGAAATCGTCCGGTGTGACAACGGGCCGTGTTTCAGTGCATTCGAGTTTTCAGAGTTCGCGAATGCGTATCAGTTTCAGTTAGTCACCTCAAGCCCGAGGTATGCCCAAAGCAACGGTGAGGCAGAACGCGCCGTCCTAACTGTGAAGAGCATGCTGGAGAAATCTGACGACATCCACCTAGCCCTGCTCGCATACAGGACAACGCCCATGGCTTCGGGTTTTTCGCCTGCGGAACTTCTATTCGGCCGCAACCTGAGGACAAATATACCCGTGCTGGCGTCTTCTTTGCTCCCGAGGCAAGTGGATCATGGGGTGTTCCGAGAACGTGACGCTATTGAGAAAAAGCGCCAATGTACAGCATACGATCGACGGCATGGCGCGCGTATGCGTGAGCCAATGAAAGCGGGACAAGAAGTGCTAGTTAAAGATCGCAAACAGTATGGCAGCATAGTCGGAGAACACCCATTAGCGCCCCGCTCCCACGAAATTATGATGGACGGGGGAGGAACGCTACGACGTACGACGTTCCATCTGTTGCCTAAACCACGCCGCGGATCTGTCGGAGATCAGCAGGAGACCATGGCACAAAGCCATCAAACGTTGACAGGATCGGAACGTCCAGTGAGGAAACGCGTTCCACCGACGAAGTTTCGCGACTACGTTCCGTAAGAAAGGGGGATGTAGTGTATTGTTGTATTTCGTATATGAATGATGTTACCGTTCTTACACGCTGTCAAGAACCTGCGCATACGAGGAGTAAAGGGTTGACCTACAACACGACAATGACGAACACTGAAGCAAATGCGAGCGAACTAATTTTTCAACGTCCGGCTCAGTTGACGACACACGAAGCCGCAGGTCGCCTCGATTGACTATTTGCAAGCAGTTGCGCTTCTTCGTTAAGAGATCGGTAACGACGCTAAAATAGCGTTTCACTAACGATGACGATGGGAGGGAAATTAGGAGCTTTTTTTACAACAGTCCATAGGCCGGGATACGAAATTGGAATTTGCTTTTGTATCCAAAATTGGTCATACCCATGTTTTCAGTCTCGGCTTCAATTCTTCATTTGATTGCAAGTTTATTAGTTCTTCCTGTAGGTACACTTCTGCATCCACGGGATTAGTAAAAGGGTCGAATACCCAATTTGGCACTTCCATCGACAGTACATCATGAAATCGTCGTTTGAAGTCATCATGCGACGTTTATGAATGATCACTGGACAATTGAATATCAGAGTCAGCGTCATGCGGGATAGCGTTCTTTTTTGCTGCAGCTAAGTTTGGACACTGGCACAATTCACTACGCGATAGGTTCCATTTGCACAACACCAACTTGGATACAAAAGCGGAAATTCTTGACTTTGTCTTAACCAAGTTCAGGTCGCTGACCTGCAGCTGTACATTCATTTCATTAAATTTAAAATACAGATCAGCTAAGTAGGCTATGTCAGCTTCACGACTTTTCAGTTCGTCACGAAGCGTGATGTCTTCGTCATCAAAAAATTTAAGAACGGATTCAACTAATTCATAAAATCTTGTTAAACAAGTACCTTTAGATAACCAGCGAATTTCAGTGTTCAGGAGCAGCCGGTTAAATTCTTCATAGTTTTCTTCGCAGAGTCGCCGAAATAATCTGTCTTTCAAAGAACAACTTTTAATTCGGTTGATTGCAGTTATGACACACTGCAAGGATTCGTTCAGACGACGGCTAAGATACATCGCGACTAAATGCTGCCGTTTAAGAACGCAGTGGATCGCCAAGACTTCAGGCACCATCTCTTTGAGATACGCAACAAATCCACGATGGCAACCAACCATAGACGGTGCTCCATCAGTGGCAACGGCCAGTATATTCTTAATTGGAATTTTCTTCTCTTTTCAAAGTATTCATCGACGATTCGAAAGATTGAGTGACCCTTAGCGTTGGTTTTCAATTCTTTTGCAAACAAAAAGTCCTGCATCAAGTGTTCATCCTTTATGAAGCGAACGTATGCTAACAGTATCGCTTCATTGCCTGGGAGCGTTGACTCATCGAGCACTAAGGAAAATTCCCTACTTCTCAACAAACTGCATAGCGTATCTTCCACCTCCTTGGCCATTACATATATTTGTCTCTGCACAGTGTCAATGCTCAGTGGAATTTTCTTGGCTATGTCTACTTCAGGTGCGTGCACTACCGTTCGCAAGACCTCTTTTACTACTGGAAACAGCAACTGCTCGCCAATGGTATGTGCTTTGCCAGACTTCGCAATAATCAACGAAATTCTGTACGAAGCAAACAAACCATCACGCTCGAGCTGTGATTCAGAAGATATCATACTGGGGAGCGTTTGCCTATTCAGGATCTTGTCACGTAGCTCACGGAAATAGACCAAACTTTTGCACATGCTTTCAGGGTGTACCTTCATGAGGTGCTCCCTTAACCTACATGGCTTCATTGATTCATTCGAGAAAATGTTCTGACATTTGACGCACATAGGCAAGCTTCGATTCCTAGAACGGCAAATGAAACCCAACTTTAAATGTTCGCTACTATACTTTCGACACTTTCGCTTAGAATCAGCCATAGGTGAACCTGTTAAGCGTCATTCTTTTAATACTGGAAAGTGGAATGTGAAGTACAGCAAACTTAGCAGGAATAGGTAGCAGCGATGGCAGAACTATCAAGTTTCAGACTATCGAGAAATACGCGCAAATTCGAATGGAGCACTGGCGATAACGAGCGCTATCTATGCAGAGGGAATGAATAGGAATTAGCTTTTGCTGGAGCGCAGGACACAGACAAAAGATTTCCTATTTGCAGGAAATGGTGCTCTTTCGTACAGATGTCTCGCTTCTTGGAATGCACAGATCTGATCGAGCGATAGAAGCGTGAAAGGAGCAATTCGCGTGAAAAGCACATAGCATTCCTGCTCTTTCGGAGTCGCCAAAACGAGCGCTATTTATTGCAGCCGGAATGAATAGGAATTAGTTTTTGGTGGAACGCATGATACAGAATCAAAATTTGCTTTTCCTGGAAATGGTGCACGTCTGCGAGGACGTTATTTGGGGGGGTGGTGATAGCGCCCCCAATCTCTTCACTGCCCACCGTATCGATTCACCGCCCACTTTGCTCTTTACCGCCCCCCAACTGCCCTTCTTGCCTCCACTGCCCCCTGGAATATCTCACTACCCCCCCTGCGGCAGTACCGACCCCCTATGAGAAACACTGATGTAATCGCATCGTTGCCCCCGACACCATCGCCCGCGACGTGGACGATCTCCTCATGCCAAGGACTAACGACCCGTATACAAACCTCCATCGGGAGCTACTCGCCCGTTTTGGGCGCTCGGAAGAAGAGAGCTTTCGCACACTATTACAGCCGGCGGCCGACAGCGGGCAGAAGCCGTCCCAAATGTTACGAAACGTCGTTGCACCTACCGGGAACATATTTTGCCCCATTCCGCAGTTCAGAAGAAAGCCAGTCGGCCTGTAGAGCCAAGTTAAGTGCCTTTTTCGAAGCGGTACATCCAACACCAACACGAAGACCAGGCAAGAATCCCAGCTGGTACGTGCCGAAAGAACTAGAAGAACCGAAGCACGTCTTTGTGCGGAATGAGTCGCCGACCTCAACACTAAATCCAGTTTATGATGGTCCCTTTCCGGTACTGTCCAAAACGGAGAAGACGGTGACTATACCACAACGCGGCAAGACGGTAACTATTAGTCTGGATAGAGTCAAGCCTGTTTTTTAAACACCGCCGCCCACCTCCGCCGACGGGGCCTACGTTACCTTTCGTTCAGATGCCGATGTCGTTCGCTGACCTCTCTGGGGGGAGGCTATATAGCGGCAAGTGAATTTAGCGGCAGAGCATACATAACCTGACTGCGTTAGAGGGTTACTGTAGGTGATTTGGAGATTAATGGGTTCTTCCTTGCCCCTACACTAAGGTAGCACTTGCGGAAGTGTTCCGTCATCTGAGGCAACGGCTGATAACGATATGTTGTTGTCTCGACGATTTGACGAAGTCCGGAATGGCTTGCGCACTGGTGTAGTGATCCTCAACTTTCAATATTGGTCCATCCAGTGCTCCTCCACCGATTGGTATTGAAGGATGGACCTCTAGCGACCGGCTAAGTTACGTAGGCCATCAGCCAGGTACCCCCATGGTGCCTGCTTCCTCGTGCATAGCTTACTGTATGCGCGATTCTCATACTTAGCTGCTGTACGAAAGCACTCTCCAAATGAACTTTCTTTGCCCGCTTCGATATGGAGCCCTCAGAAAAGCTGACCACTACAGACCCTGCATTGGTCCAGCGATCCTTCGCCGATTGGTACTGGAGGATGGCAGACGTATGTTTTCCTATCGGCATGCAAGGTGATCGCCAATTCCGGATCCCTGTGACAATCCATTCTTAAAATATCAATGCCAGCGAATGGACCAATGGATGAATGGCGCATCTTGCGTATTCTCTTTCGTCACAACACCTATACAGCAACGCAGGCGATGACCATGCCCTTACACCTGCTTACAGCCTGTGAAGCTGTCCGTACCACTGACATGGGCGTGAGAACAAACAAGGAACATGAAATCTTCCACCTGGTTATCAGTTGGCTTGTTCAGGGCCTGAAGGATGCCAACACCATGTAAATGTCGATGTTGGCTCTGTTAATAAAGGGCGTCCGCAGCACCGATCGAATTATTCTACGAAGCCGGGAAAAGACCGATCGAAGAAGTAGTCCGGTCAAAGCCATCAATAGTGGAGCAAATCATCCTGGCAATAGAGGAACCGGTTAAGCTGAATATCCACCAATTTTTCTTCATTCTCTTTTATGATTAGAACAGAGTTGATGTCTCTGTTGTTTCGCATATTCGTCGACTAAACCGAGGGATAACATTGTCGTACGTTATTGGGACGGCGATCGATACGTCCACGTCTGCTCTTGTTTTATCCTTCTTTTAGTCTGCCTTGTGCGCTCGAATAGTAAAGGGGTTGCATCTACTTGCTCAATCAGGCGGCTCGTTTTGCCTGCGCGAATGTGTAATATACGTATAGATGGCACGTTTATTTTTGAAGCGCATGGACATTATCCACACTTCACTACGCCCAGGAAGATGACGAGAAGAAGAAAAGACTGTAATTGTGTAATTAGCAGGTTGCTGTTTTAGTTCATAGCTTTCGCGCGTATTCTTGAGCCTCGGCATTCACAGACGTAACGTTTGAATAGCTTATGACAGCACGGCATTCCCTTGCATTGAAGGCTACGTCTTCCGTACTTTCCGTATGCATTTTCTGTCATACATGAAGATAGGGTTTCCCAGCTGGGACACGATTACAGATACGTGATTACAGCCACCGCGAGCAAGACCAAAACGGGTAGTCAACCGTGCTTCGTTGAGCATTATATCTGATCATAATGTTCCCAACGATTATGAAAATGTCTTTTCACTTTGATGGAATATCGGTTGATCTACTAATTTGGAAAGTAGGTCTTCTCATCAGTATTTGCACTACTATCAACAGGGCGCTTGCTTTTGAGATCACGATTTTAAGAGCACACGTTGAATTTTGAGTTTTTGGAAGTTGAAAACGAGACAAATGATACTTAGACTCTTTATTAGATGGACAGCAGAACGAAACACACTGGTGCACCGAAACACAGACTATATTTATATGGGCGAGGGCGCGTAGGATGCCGCACCTAACAGGAGGAAACGAGAAAAACTTATTTCTCCTGCTACTCTTGCTGGCGGTCTGGCATCCCGCTTGATGTGCCGTACCTAAATCGTACCCCATCACCCATTGTGTAAATGTGAGACTTTTTGTAAGGACAAATAAATGGTGTAAATGTGAGACTTTTTGTCTCTGGTAAAAGAGTTCTGTGAGACTCTTTTGTCTCTGGTAAAACCCATGGTGTAAATGTGAGACTTTTTGTAAGGTGTGCCAACTCGCACTAGGTGGCGTACATTTCCAGCACCCCTTCTCGACATCTAGTGCGAGGAACTGAACGACCCCTTTGCCTTCACCAGCCTTCCAGTCCAAGAAGTACCACAAATCGTGAAAACGTTTCCTTGGATAGAGGGTTTGTAAAAATGTCCGCCAAAATTTTGTGTGACGGACAATACTGAACTTTGACGACGCCTTGTGCCCGCAGATCACGAACATGATGATGGCACACAAATGTGCTTTGTCCTTGGGGCACTTCGATCGGAGTCTATCATTTTTATACACGCCTGTTATCCTCGTAGATCACTGTTGGATCATTGACCGGAATATCCAGGTCCTTGAGTAGTAGTCATAACTATATAAGTTCATGGCAGCCACGAGATGCGGCCAAGTATGCTTCCGTCGAAGACAAGCTACCATTGATTGCTTTCGACTTGACCAGGCTATGGCGCTGCTACCGAGCTTGAAGACATATCCTGTCGTCGACTTTTGATCTATCTCCTCTAAAGCCGAGCTTGAAGACATATCCTGTCGTGCGTATACGACATGTAGCTTTTGCGAGCAGGAGCTGGGCTTGACATTTCGCAAGGCGGTTGAGTGGAACTTCTCCAAGCGAAAAGAGGTGGCGGAGTCTGTCCAAGGAAACCCAGTGCTCATCGGAGGTCCTGTCCTCACAGTTGAAGTGGACGGATGCTGTTGGCGAAGAGGAAGTACAACTGCGACCGCTTCTATCCATACGAATACGCTTGCTTGTAGTAAAATGTTATTGGCCACGTCTGTGCTGATCTTGGGTCCATAACTGGACGCTTAAATTTCTTCTTCGCGCAGCAAAGCATAATGGATGAATCTATGAAACTCCAGCTCACGTTGGACAAAATGTCATAAGACACTGGGATACTTATGAGACTTCGTTTTGCGAAGCTCTGAAAAACACCTTGTCAAACACTACCTGTAGCATCTTACGCACGTTCGTAACAGCACACACCCTTTTACTGCCAGTCACTACTACCGTCTACCTAATAAATATTCAGGATACAGCTACGATAAAGGTTCCTGTTGCATAAAGACAGTCACAAGAATACAGCATCTTCTTCCCTCCTATTTTTGCTTCGGGTCAGACAGATAACAATCGTACGGTCGTCTTGGAGTTTTAACGTTTCTCTTCGGCCATCTCTGATACCCATCGCCGTTCACTTCCGATTTTGAGCTTTCAGATTTCGCTTCTTGATCCAGGTCAATGACTTCCGTGTTCTGTGGCGTGGTTGTCTGGTTATCACTAACTGTAGCCGCTTCCGTCGCTTCCTCATCGCTGGTTCCAACCTGAGAAGATAATGGGTTCTCTGGCTCTCGCTGACGTATCTGGTCCGCATGCTTGCGTAACAGGGTACCTTCACAGTCGACCCTGTAGGAGTTCTGAGCCGTTCGTTCCACGACGACGCCTTGTCGCTGTGAAGGGTCACCAGCTCGAGATACCCACACCTTGTCTCCAGGTTCAAAAAGTCGAGGCTTCGTCTTCCTGTCGTGGTAGGTCGCGTACTTAAACGTTCGTATGTCTGCCACCGATTGCATGGAAGGCTTTAACATGTCTAATTTGGTTCTTAAGCGATGACCAATTAGTAATTCCGCTGGACAGCGACCAGTTGTCGAATGAGGCGTGTTGCGGTAAGAAAAAAGAAAACGTTGAAGAGCCACTTCCACATTGTCGCTGCTAGTGGATTTGCTCATGCGCTCTTTAAACGTCCGGACCGCCCTTTCAGCCAACCCATTTGTCTTCGGGTGGTAGGGGGTCGCTTTAATGTGTACGATGTTGTTCATCTGACAAAATGTTTTAAATTCTTCCGACGTGAATTGCGGTCCATTGTCGGAAACAATGTACCTCGGTAACCCAAAATTTGCGAATAGTCGCCGACAATGTTTTACGACACTTACCGTACTGGTATTTCGTAAGGGAATGACGTCCATCCACTTAGAATGCGCGTCCACAACAACAAGCCAGTGTAGACCCATAAACGGCCCAGCCAGGTCTACATGTATGCGAGCCCACGGCTCATTCGGCAAATTCCACGGAATTAACGGAACTTCTGGTGGCACAGGCTGGTGTGATTGACAAGTAAGGCAGCCACGTACATATCGTTCAATGTCATTATCAAGCCCGGGCCACCAAACGTGGAAACGTGCTATCGACTTCATTGCACAGATTCCAGGATGTCCGTCGTGGACCATCTCCAGGACTTGACGTCGTAGCACCGGTGGTATTATAACACGACCTTGCCATAAGAGGATTCGATCCTCGAAAGACAGTTCGTCACGTTTGTCGGCGAACGGTCGTATCTGTTCAGTAATTTCCCGCTTTAGTCGCGGCCAGCCGTTTTCTAAATAATTACTAACAGCTCGTAATGTCGGGTCTTTCTGTGACTGGCGTTGCAGTTCTTGTCTGGTAACCGGCAAGTCCGCGAGGCGCAATGCCATTAGCTGGCCACTGCTTTGCATTTCCCTCGGCGACGCGGTGACGCCAACTATGGGTAGCCTCGAGAGGGCATCTGCTGGCGCGTTTCGGTCTGCAGGCGTGTATTCCACAGTATAATTGTATGTGCCCAGGATAAGTGCCCAGCGTGTGAGCCGGTTTGTAGCCACTTTAGGAAGTTCACGGTGGCTTCCAAAAATGCGTTCCAGTGGCTTGTGGTCGGTTCTAAGCGTGAATTGGCGGCCATACAAATATTGGGCAAACTTAGTTATTCCAAAAACGATAGCAAGGGCTTCTTTATCAATAGTGGAATAGCGCCTTTCGACATCGGTGAGTAACCGGGATGCAAACGCAATCGGCTTTTCTACTCCGGACTGAAATCTGTGGCTGAGCACTGCCCCAAGACCGCGATCACAGGCATCAGTACTTAAAACAATTGGAAGATTCTCGTCGTAGTGAACTAACGTGTCCGATGACGACAGTTGACGCTTTAGTTGATTGAACAGTTGCGTATGCTGTCTATTCCACGACCACTGCGAACCCGCTTTCAGGAAGTCGTATAATGGTGCGCACAATGGCTGTAGTCGGGAAATAAACCGAGAGTAGTAATTAACGGCACCAAGAAATGAACGCAACTCTTGTACGTTCGTAGGTAAAGGCATTTGCTTTATTGCTGCAATGCGTTCGTCCGTTGGGTGGACACCATCTGCGTCTATCCTATGACCTAAATAATTCACGGACTCTTGTAAGAACTTACACTTATCTACGTGTACATGCACCCCAGCTTGGCGTAAGCGTAAAAATACCTCACGGACGCGTTCCATATGTTCGTTGCAGTCAGTTCCGGTAACGATTATATCGTCTATGTACACAGCAACACCGTCCAAACCAGTTAGTATTTGTTCCATCGTTTTTTGAAACAACGCTGGAGCGAAACTGACTCCAAACGGAAGCCGTTTAAAACGAAAGTAACCTTTATGCGTAGCGATGACTAAGTACTTCCTAGATGGCTCTGCTACCAACATTTGTAAGTATGCGTCTTTAAGATCGATTACAGAGAACAGGGTACCCCCGTTCAACTTCACTACCATATCTTCAAACCTCGGCAATGGATGCCGGTCCAAGATCACGTGAGGGTTTATCGTCACTTTGAAATCGCCACAAATTCTGACCTTCCCTGAGGGTTTCACCACGCAGACGATTGGTGAGGCCCATTCGATTTCATTGCTGCCAGTGTCGACCGGTTCGAGAACGTCTTCTTTTACTAGCCTGCTTATTTCATCTTCCACCTGTTGTTTGAGTGCGAATGGCACCAGTCTTGGTTTGAAAACCTTCGGTATCGCGTTTTTGTTCATGTGCACCACAGCCTGGTACCCGATTAACGTGCCACCACGTTTGCTAAAAACATCTCCAAATTCATGTAAGAATGCTTTTACCAAAGCATCCCTTGTTAAGTTCTTCCGCTCCTGTACATTCACTGAATGAATTTCCACCCCCTGAGGAAGGGGTAGTCCAAAAGCTATGCACCAGTCCAACCCAAACAGTGACGAATCCTCTACAGCCACAACATGCACTTGCAATCGCCTGCTCCGCTGACGAAACTTAACTTCAACGACCGCCTTTCCCAGCACACGGACGGGAACTTTCGTATAGGCTACCAGTGCCGGTGCTCTGTGTAACTTTGGACATCCCAAGACTTTCCAAATCTTTTCACTAATTACTGAATAACAAGCGCCAGGATCGTAAAACATTTCCATCAAATGTCCATTTAACTCGACCTTGACGACGGCTCTCCGGTTGAAACCATCTACTGTTGCGATCCTGTGTAATCCCGTGTCCGTATTCGAGCTGTCGGAATAGGAAGAGTCGTTCATTGTAGTCACCCCAATCGTGTTAACAACTCGTTTCCGCTTTTGAGAGTTTACCTTCGCGCGACCGCTCTTCACGCACACTGCTGCTAAATGATTGTCGCCTCCACAGGCGTAACACTTCTTCCCTTCTGCTGCGCACTTTTGTCCCGGCCTATGCGATGAATACCCGCAGCGAAGGCATTCTTTTGACGGGTCTAACTGACGACACTCGTATTGACGATTCTTTTCTATTCCTACCTCTTTCACACGACGGATTGCTGCTCCATTCACCGCTCTAGCGCAATTCTGCAACTGCATCTGTTGAACATCAGCCAACTCAAGACGAGTAACGGCGTCTTCGACTTGTTGTAAGGTAGCGTCGTTCGTCGGAAAAAGTCGTAAAAGCTCCTGTTGCCACATTGTGTTATTGATTCCGATGACTAACTGGTCCCTTAGCCTTTCTGCCAACGAAGGTCCGAACTCACAGTGGCTTGCTAGTCCACGTAGGGCGTTCATGAATTGCACCACCGATTCCTCGTCATGTCGAAAACGCTGCGAAAAGTGTACCCGTTCGACCATGACAGACGCACGTCGTCCATAGTTAATCCCCATTGCTGCCTTCAAACGGTCGTACGTCTGTTCGTGTACAGCTTGAGGCTTGAAATGGTTCACCAACAACCGGAAATGTTCCTTCCCAATCTTTGATAACAGTAATCTGCGTCGGGCTAGCTCTGTTGTAGTACCACAACGCAACCCAAATACTTCCAACTCACATTCGAATCTCTGTACATAGAAATCCCATTCCTCCACCGAAGGGTCGAACTGGTCAAAAGCAAAACGTTGCTGTGCCAAGGCAATTTGTTCAGGAGTCATCCTCGTCGCCAAATTAATGTAGCATCTTACGCACGTTCGTAACAGCACACACCCTTTTACTGCCAGTCACTACTACCGTCTACCTAATAAATATTCAGGATACAGCTACGATAAAGGTTCCTGTTGCATAAAGACAGTCACAAGAATACAGCACTACCCTCATGCATCATCATACAATCCTCCGGCGCGGTTAATATTAATGGTGGACGCAGCTTTCGGAGCTAACCCGCTCCGTCTTCAGCGTATAATGATCATTGACGAGGCAGTCATTGGTTCAGCCCACTCCTCCGCCACGACCAACCAGGCTAGCGACATGAGCTGTCAGGTCTATCCCGACCCATCAAGCATATGTCGCCTGCCTAGTCAGTCATTTCTCGTTTGGTCGCTGTCGAGGATGGTCGGAGGGGACGCTCGCTCCTTATGCCTGACTGACTAGGCAGGCGACATATGCTTGATGGGTCGGGATAGACCTGACAGCTCATGTCGCTAGCCTGGTTGGTCGTGGCGGAGGAGTGGGCTGAACCAATGACTGCCTCGTCAATGATCATTATACGCTGAAGACGGAGCGGGTTAGCTCCGAAAGCTACGTTTTCCAACGAGAAAAAAATAAAGAATTTTTACTCACAACGGGAAAAAATCCGTGAACATTTGGAAAAAGAAATATAAAAAAGGTCCCGTTACGAAGAACCAACTTTACTGGATAATGGTGGACGCATCACATAGAGCTGTCGGTGCAATCTTGCAGCAAGACACTGGTGTCTGGAAACCGTCTGCTTTTCCTCCAGGCGACTCCTTACGCATCAAAAGGAAATACAATGCGCTTGACAGCGAGGTGTTAGCTGCATATTCACCTGTACGACACCCTCGATCGGCTGTGCAAAGCTAATATTTTATGACCTTCGGAGACCACAAGCCACTTGTGCACATCCTCAGCCAAGCCTTGCAGTCATTAACCGACAGAAAAATTCGCCATTTGGAATTTATTACCGATCTCAACTTCATGGATTTCTGCATTTGACCAATAGTATAAGGTGCTCAATGTGCAGCAACATTCATTAACGTTCGAATATAATGACTATTGTTGGAAACTTCTCGTGACTGTGCGCGAAGCAAGGGAGAATGGTAGTAACAGTTTATTGAGAGAATAACTCGACGAGCAACAGATCTTCACCAGAGAACGAGAGACAATATTAAGAGATCATGGGAGAGGCCTTATATAGCGGCACCTCGTCAATGACGTTCCTACGGCCTCACGCCGTTTGAGTGACAGCCCAAAGGGAGACCGACAGGGACTGCGACCTTGCACATCCATCACTGTCAGTTGGCGCTAGGTGGCGCACGCTTCCAACAACTATGAAAACTATAGGACAAAAGCCAGCGCGTAAAAGCACAGAACGATGCTGCTCGCTCTGATGCAAAAGTGAAAGGAGCATATCTTGAATCGTGATACAAAGTCTTGGTTACGACAACGAAATAACTAACGTAAGAGAAATTTTAAACCGCTGGCAACTTGCAGTTTACAATGCTAAATGCGTATTTGAAATTTTGGTGCATTTAATTTTGGCCACTTTGCAGATACTGGCGTAGTCCGGTGTCATTGCCTCTATGCTGTCCGTCTGTCGTGAATCAGGTTGTCCTGCGACGCGCGGAAACAACTAATCCACTGCGTGGGAATTACCCAAATACCCCGTGTTTGTGGCGAACATGTATCCCAATTGTCTGTGCTGGAGGAAGAAAATACACGGATAACACTTGCTCCAAAATAACATGCGCACACTTCTCTATAAACGTCCTACCGTGATGTCTTGCTCGTTATTTTGCAATTTTCTTGCTGATGTGTTGCGGGCTCGTCAGTTATTCGTGCTTTTTTCTTTGCTTTGCCATTAAACTCTTGGCCTGTTGTTGTCTTCCACACCGCTCGACAAATACTTCAACAGTCAGGTTTACCGTGTTCTCACATTTTACCTAGTAGGGTATCGCTGAGTTAGCTCGCCGACTGTAGGATCCAACCTGCACATAATTTTCATTGTTACAGTAGAGTGAGTTTGGCTATTGCTTTTTTCTTGATAGGTGCGTTCGCTTGAGCTTTCGTTGTCTCCGTTCCCCATCCTTTGGCCTTTGAACAGTAAGCCTTGCTGCATGTATTTGCGTGTACTACAAATGGTGCCACCGGCGAGATCCATCCCAGAGGAAGACGGAATTGTAGCAGCCCCAGGCAACTACGATGCCCGTTGGAATCGCAGCACCTCCATAACAGTATGATATAAATGGGGAATAAGAGGAAAGAATAGCCGCTTATATGGTTTGGAGCAGCGATACAGATGGAATGAATGACAAAGAGTGGCAGCAGTGGCTACGATTGCGGCTAATTGTGCCTGCAGGTGTAACCGTCCTTCAACAGCCGCTTCTGAAGAAGCCAAGGCACCGCTTACAGAGGCGTCCCATCAATAGAGACAATGCCCTATAACGATATGGTGTTGCGCTCCAGGAAAGCTCTGACGATATATTCCAGCGTAGCTCAGGCGGAATCCCTGCTTTGCCTAGCAGAAAAGGAGAACGACGTTTGGAATGCATGGCCGAAGTGATGGGAGAGTATGGGACATTGTCTTGTCCTTAGTACTTTGTCGTGCGCACCTTACCCAGATGAGCATTCTGGCCAATAGGCGGTGAATCATCATCGTGTAATAGCGATGCAGAA
This sequence comes from Trichuris muris, assembly GCA_000612645.2. Classification (NCBI taxonomy): domain Eukaryota; kingdom Metazoa; phylum Nematoda; class Enoplea; order Trichinellida; family Trichuridae; genus Trichuris; species Trichuris muris. The sequence goes on from CBXJ02000361.1 coordinate 4,245,583, forward strand.
TTGCTCCTGGCATTGCAATGCCCGTGCTTTCTGTGCCACGGGTAACTTTGTCAGAATTTCCCTACCCATTGCAATGACCGTGCTTTTTGTGCCACGGGCAACTTTGTCAAAGCCCAGTGTTTATGATATGGCCAGGGGCATCAGAAGTCCCTTTCACTTATTACAAAGACGCGCGATTCAGCCACTAGAGAGGGCTGCATCAAGGGGTCGGGTGAGACCTATTCCAATGTTCACATGGTGCTCATCCATCATGCTTCCTTACGAAGCGATATAACATAGACGATGCGTTGTTTATGGAACAACTATTGGCAACCAAGCCAATTTATGGATGGTGATTCGCTGCTCTGGCTCAACTGTTCAAAGGTTCACGCGAACATTGGGCACCCTTGGTGTATCAGTGTTACCGTTCTCGTTGTACTGAATACTTGATTTTTTGCAGGGCAGAAATAAAAGATATTACAATTGTACGACTTCATACCACTTTATTAAATTTTGATGAAGATGCTTGGCATTCGGAGCTATGCTTGTTCCCTCTTCAGCAATGGTACGGAATGGCGTCAATTAGTGCCGCTAATGCGCAGCGCAAAAATTTGATCGTAAATGAAATCGTATTTTTTAATATAGTTTTAACACAAATAGTTTAGTGCTTGGTTGCAACAAAAAGTTGTAGCGCTTGTTTCCAAATGACTTATTTATTTTTTCCAAAAAATTCAACAATGCTGTCACAGCGTATTTGGCTTTGCTCTTTTCCATTCGTATTCGCACGTGGGAGAGAAACTTATTGTCCACTTCTCGTGCAATTTGCGCACTGCGGTGAGGAACGGGTTGAACCATATTCATGCCTCACCCTCTTATCAATCGAACTTACTGTATTTGCAAGTGGATTTCCAGCTGAGAGGGTGTAGAGCAGTCGAGGAAGCAGATGGGTGCGGATGACTTCGATTTTCTGCCGGGGCTTCATGGGGCCTTGCATACGCGATCCAAGAGCGCCTGAGCTTTCGCAACTTGGTCGCGCCGCTTATCAAATGGATTGAAGTCTACTCCAAGATGCCGAAGGAATTCGGTAGCGGTAAAAATCGGTAAAATGGAGTCTGGCTGGCATGGATTTAGTGACTAGCATTTGTGAGCAGGCATTAAAGGTACATGATATGGCCACCATGGCGCTCCAGGGTTCCCTTTCATTTTTCCTTCTTTTTCTACCGGCAATCCAATTGCATTAAAGACAGACGAAAGATGAGTCATGTATAACTCCACGCGACCTTTCAGAGTCTCACGTTAATCTCGTATGTACGCCTCTTTTGACGAACCAGGTGGAATTTCGAACATGGCAACAATCACCAGATTGCTTCCTTGACCAGTAATTATTCCAAAAACACCAGTCAAGTTTTCGACCAACACGAATGCCCCGACCGTGGCTAATGTCCAACCTTTTTGTCTTATACCTTCTTTGCCTGAGCCATCGTTGTACCAGACAGTTGTACTTTGAGGAGGCTGCATGCGGTTTTCTTCCGTTATTCCCTTCGGCAGACAATATCTTGATACCAAATAGAACATGGAAGAGGAGAAAAATTCATGCATGTAAGAGAATAAGCCTGGTGTGCCCAAACAGATTAGCCAAAAACTGTAACGTTCCGAGCATGCTTTCATGCCTCCAATTTAGGTTCCATTTTTCAAAGTCTATGTTGATAATAACCGGTAACACATTTTTTCTCGCTGTTCTTTGCTCAGTGACTCGGAGCAGTCGTTGAGCCAGGTCCGCTTCATTTTGGGTCATCGTCTGTTGTGGAAAGTATTTAAAGATTGTGTTAGCGATATTCATCTCCGTAGCGCAAAAATAGATCCGCATCTCTAAGGGCATCATGGCGAACAGCCTTGGTGCAATCTTTAATTCCCGCTCTTTTGAATGGACTCCAACAATTTTTCAATCGTCGGGTACCTTTCGCTGCATAATGGCATCCATCATTTGTCGAATATGTCAGTCCTACTCAGCACCTCGAGCATGACACGGCGGCTTTCTGTTCCTGGCTCTGACGTGTATCCAAGTAGGGCCGAATCATACACTTGATCCCAGTGTCTTTTGTAAGTTGAGATTGCTTTGTCGTCCAAAATGTGTGCATAATCAAGACAGTAGACAAATTCAAAATTTTTCAAAGGAAACCTGCAGGCCCAATCGTCAAGCCCTGGGCTTCCTTCCTTTTCAATCCCATTGAGTTGGCGGCGCACGTACAATTGCGTGATGCGATTTTCCATTCTGAAAGTGACCTTGGGCACATTCCGGTGATGTAGCTGTTGATATTCCAACATTTCCTCTTCAGTCAAAAGTATATACTCGTCCAACGGTTTAACTGAAATCGCCGACATCTTGGAAGGAGCCTCATTTTCGTATTGTGCCAGCAGATCCAATAATTCAGTTGCGTCCTCTAAGTGGCCGACTTTCCAGTTACGTAACGAGCGCTGTTCCTTTTCGCCCAGATGTGCTGCAATATAGATTAAACGTCGTAGACCCGCTCCTCCCAGGTCTTCTGTTTCCTCGTTTGTGCGCAGAGTCGGATATATGGCCTATCTCTCTTCTCGCAACTATTCCACACGTCGACGGCCCTGGAAAGGATTCTACGCTCCTTGTCAAATTCCTTATTGTAGATGATTGGGTGTGGTGTCTCCTGCAGGAGAAAGTTCACGATCAAGCCAAAACCAGTAATCCTTGCAAAGCGGAGCCACTTTAGGGACTGGGAGGAAATGCGTCCACATGCTGGATCGTTAAGCATGGCGCGAAGACACGCAAAATCGTGTTTTCGGAGGGCAACAGATTTCTCAAAAGCTCAGGATATCCATACAGCGGTGTCTAGCTTTATGCAAGCCCATGGTGTAGATAACTTCTCGCCCTCTGTTCATCCCTGCGCATTGATGAAACGTAGCAAACGCCGAACCATCCACCCCTGATAGAATTCAGCTGTGACGGCTTTTCCAACAAGTAAGAATAAGATTCCAAGGTTCCCTAAGCAGTATTCAACGTCCATTGGCGTGTATCCGTACTTGACAACCAGATCTGCCAGTCGTTCTTCTGTGGCATCGAGGACGCGAATCTTGATCAACAGTTCCTTTGATATCTGATCTGCGGACAAATCGACGATGCTGTTCAAGGTATTAAGACAAAAACAAAGCGTTTGATTTTTGGTCAGGTCAATGCATAATCCAAAGAGAGAAAATAGCAGTGTCGTCGTGTTTGGGGGTCTTGAGTTTGTAAAAGCAAGACATCTTCTTGGTCAACAAATCCGTCAGAAGAAAACTTAAGTGCACATTGGGTTACCTGGTATGCAGCCATGTTCGGCTTAGGTTTTTCTTACCGTAACAGAGCTGTACCAGTCATGCTTCTCTTCCGATCCATTCCGTGGTCCCATGCACAAGTGCAATAGGGCACTGCCTCCTTTCGTAGCTCTCCGCCGGTATAGATGTTACGGTACCTATGCCGTTTGTTGGCAGAGGAACATATGTTACCTCTACGTAACGTCCCCACCACGAGAAGGTGGCATAGGTCTCTGGCGAAGGCAGCAAAACCGCAAGCGATACCAGACTTTGGTCTGGCCTGCACCGCCTTTTGGGGACTGGACAGCTGTGCTGCCTATTGATATGTGATGTAATATGCTTGTAATTGCTACAAACAAACTCTTACGGCGAGTAGTGGTTGGTTGGTTGTATGAGCAATGAATGATTGGCCTGCTGCAACCGTGCGAAAAGTTACATCGATCATTCGGTGCTTCGTCAGGAAGATGAAAAAGAATCGGCGGTGTTGAGTCAACGATGACCACGAAAGGAAAGATCATGTGTGCAATGTACACTAGACTGTCCGAATAATCAGCGTAGTCCACGCTTGGATACACGCTATTTCACTGTTTTCATTCAACATGGCCTTAGATTGGACGAACATAGGCTCTTTGATGTTTCTTGAAAAATATGCCTTCTTGACATTACTCTCGATATTGGAAGAACATTGAAAGGAATGTTCGATGACCATGGACGCTGTAGGCCACTTCTTCAATAGTTGTTTGGAATTGAACAGACAAATCAAGCAAATTGTTCCTTCAATTAAGTTGAAAAAGGTTCCATGCAGAGAGTGTACTTCGTTCAGGCACTTTTTAACGAATAATATAAATGTTCTAAACTGCGTTCTTGGTATTTAAATTCTTGCACAATTGACCGATAAACATTTCGTTGCCGCATCTTGTCCTTTCGGTGCTTCATTGATCAACTGATTTTAAAATGGCCATGAAACCAATGGGGACACTGAGCCATGGCCAATAGAGACATTGAGCGCTTTCAGTTTCGGCCACGCCGCCATCCACTGGTTGGTATGAGTTGCTGCTATTCTCTCTTTCGATATTCAACGTCAGTGTTGTCACGTACAGTTCTTTCGAAGCGGCAGCACATCCGGTTCAAGCAAACGACTATGACCTTCTCGTCTGTTCCTCGCAACCGTAGGTTGACAGAACCTTTACGTCGCACAGCTGTTCAACTGCCCACACAGTTGGTCTGCAATTTTCGCCTTCGAGGAACATAGATCCAGAGCACAGACACTCGTGGCAGAAAACTCTTGTGTTTGATTCAAGTGCCGTAGTATATAGCTTCTGTCATTCAGTGGTAAACCGCAGATTTTCTTTCACTCACAAAACTTGTTGATCCGTGCGAACATGATCCATTGGAAAGTGACGTAGCCGCTCATTGATGTGGCTGTACTGTTCCAGTCCTCCAACGGGCTGGCTCTGACTCAGGGCTGAACAGTGAACATCCAACAAAGGTATTCCATAATGTTAGGCACGCATAAGGCATAATTTGCTAAAATTTGGGAATTTCACTTGAACATCTCTCCAGAAAGACTTACCAGTTGCGTCTGCTCACAAACATCCAACTAATGGAAGCAGCGCATATAGGAATATTTCACTTGTAACAGGACTTTCTACAACAGGATTGCTGTAGGAGAACGCTTCCGTCTGGTCGACATCTGAATGTTCTCTCCTTAGAATTATGGACACAGAACGGCGCAGCATAACAGACCTAGCGAATAACAATCACTGTCCGAATGATGACTGACCACTGCTCTCTTCGTACATCGGAGCTCCTTATATAGGCACCAAATCAGTGTTCATACCTTCGTCGTTACCTCGGGTCATCATAACGTAACGGCTGATGATTGGTAACTGTATCTCGCACTCGCGAGGGGTCATGCCACCTTTCTCGTAATCCCTCTGGAAATGTCGTTCGTCACGTTCGGTCGGTGTCATACAACAGGTGAGTCCTGAAAAGGGGGATCACGCGAAGACGAAGGAGGAGGCCGGCCCCTTTGCCACATCTTCTTCTTTAGATAAACGATGCCTCTTTTTCACCGTTTAAGCAGCTGCTGTGCCGTACATATATTGCTCCTTTCATTTTTCTGCTTATACGACCAGTTTCTTTGCGTAATTTGATGGCAGTGAATTATTGTCTACGTTTGCCGAATAGTTCTTCTACTGCCGAAGTTTGAGCTGACTTTTCCATCACTATCTGGGACCAGTGGGTGAACGAACAAAATTGAGCCAGTTCCACATAATGGAATTAATTATGTTCTGAAGGCAAGAAGACCGCAAGTTGCAATTCCCAGACAAGTTGTTCAGACAAGCAAAAGACATTCCAATGGGTCAGCTCATTGTCACCGGTTTTAGCTGATGTCAAAATGGAAAATTTAGAAGTTGCTTCCAACATCGAAATTCTTAGCCGTTCCTGAGCCACCAAAATTTCTTCACTACACACGTAGATGACAATTTCGTCATAGTAGTAAACGCAAAAGAAACTGCCTTCCTAAGTCATTTGAACAGTTTGCTCCCACGAATCATCTCATTTTTTATGAAAATGAAAAATAATAACGCGCTACCCCACTTCGACATAAAAATCATTAGAAAATACAGTCAAGCCAAGACTAGTCTAGCCAGCCAGAAAACCTACCAAATCAAATGGATTGTAGTTCCTACCTTCCCAAACCAGCGTTCGCAGGGAACGCCAACAGGATTGTGGAAAGAACTATTAACCTACGTGATGACGACTATTTAAAATGTGAACTGGGGAATTATTCTGTGTTTTCACGGATTTTCCCGTTGCTTTGTACGTGGATGGATCTGTAAGTAAACTGACACGGTCTCCCTACCAACGGAGGGATGAGAGTAGTTATCAGAAGACACGGTCAGAGAACAACGTACGGTTTTTCTCTCGGATATTTCGGAACGCTCGAGTTCCGTCCTCAGCGAGCAAAACCGTACGTTGTTCTCTGACCGTGTCTTCTGATAACTACTCTCATCCATTCGTTGGTAGGGAGACCGTATCAGTTTACTTACAGATCCATCCACGTACAAAGCAACGGGGAAAATCTGTGAAAGCACAACATAATGAAGATCCATGCTCCCGTTAAAAGACACCCTGTCTTCCGTGAACTAGGGAATATACGAAAGATCTTTCACTATAATGGCTACTCTAAACAATTCGTTCTACAGTGACAAATAAGCTGAATGAGAGAAGTATTATCCACCGAGCTCCACAAAGAACGCAGCATTACTATTACTGTTGGGCCGACATATTCTCAGTTTACGTAAGAATTTATGTTTATGGGTGTAACGAGTTGTATCGTTCCAGTTTTGTATCCCTAACGCAAGGGATCAGGCAAGAACCGGAGGCTCGTGGAAAGAGTAGATGAGGTGGGCTGGTTTTGGGCTGTTGTCGGTGTGTAGGTGTCTGGCGGCGTGTGGAAGGAGAAAGTAAAACTGGATTTACCTTTCGTTCGTATTCGATGCGTTTTCGTCCCGCTATGTTGCTGTTAGTAACAATGGGTGTTTTTTTAAATCGTCGTACAATTTTGCAGCCATAATGAAGAATGACAACATAAGAAACCTGGTGAAATGTCACACAGATACGTATACAGGCTGGCATGCAATTGCTCATCCAACTGTACAGGTTAAACAGAACTCCCTTTAACAGACACAGGGTCATGTTACCCCGACGCCCCCATAGATGTCGTTTTTCCAAGTCTCGTCGGTGCGCCCCCTACATGGCGTTTCATTTATCACAATGACCTCGTGCTATGTCATGCTGGTTCGATTCGTTGTCACTCTCGACACATACAGCGCCTTTGTACAAGGAAAATGTTGGAAGAAGGGTAGCGTTCGCGATGCTACCGGTGTTGGGCATTTCAATTGGGAAAGCATCACGCCAAGTTGGGAGAAAAGCCACAAAACTTGGGAACAAGCGTTGCGATCAGATAGGGAGCCCGACATGTCGGAGATAAATGGCTGATTTGTACACGGTGGCATGAGAAAACATGAAGCAGTAACCTGAAAGTTGAAGAAAGGACGTGCACATGTGAGTATGTGTCAAGAGTAGCATCGAAATGAACTAGCATGACGTAACATGATGTCATTGTGACCAATGAAACGCCACCTTGGGGGCGCACCGACGAAACTTGGAAAAGCGACACCAGCGGGGGGCGTCGGGGTAACATGACCCCAGACACATTCAACGAGCATGTTTCGGACATGAACGAGGAATGTAAACGCAGGAAAGTGAGTGCAAGGGAATGATAATGTTCAGGGAAAAGGGGTACCACCAAAATGGAAACCCTGAATAGAAACCCTCTGTTTAACCCTGAATAGTAATGATAAAGTAGATTCAAACCGCAGCAATAGTGGAGCCGACACAGTCGAATGCAAACAACACGATACTACCATCAGGTAATGCAAACAGAACCATCATATACGCGAAGAAACTAAAGCATTACAAACAAGGCACAACAGTTGCCTAAGCAAGGACAAAGGAATGTCAGTCAGTTACTGACGAGTTTAGTTCGAAGGACAAAGTGCCGTAAATTGGAAAGCTATGGAGAAAACCCACTACCAACCCCTCTTATACACTACAACGCTGACATGGGAGCGAGTCAATTTCAGTACCTACGTTTAATACTCGCTTTATTTGAGTAAAAGAAAACAGAATCATTACCGCTCATGTCACGTAGATAATAGTAGTGCTTTGCTCATTTCAGTTTGCATAATGTTTAAATCACAAATCCATGCCACTAGAACACCGCCAACTATAGGCAAACTGTCCACAAACGTTGATATGCAGTAAAACCTCCCTAATCCGGACGCGTCGGGGAGGAGGGTAGTCCGGATTACGGAAAAATCCGGTTTATGGAAGAGGCTTACAGTAGGTCAGAGAAAAGCAGGTAATGCAATCTTAGATGTAGGTTCCTGGCGTCCACAGCGCAATATTAGTCTCTGCAAGCAGAGAGTTAGCTTACGAGGGCGGCGAAGTCCGTCTGATTAAGGAAAACGGCTGACCAGCGGAAACCAGTTTCTTATATAGCGTGGACGCTGTACCGCTGTCCTCCAGTGAGTAGCAGTAGAGGGGCACAGGATTCAGCAAGCGTTTGCGCCCTCGTTATGAGCTTACTTTGCAAGTGGTCTACTAGCTACCGACGCCTAAGGACAGCCGTTAGATGTCTAAGGTTCCCACCTCGGCGTCCTCAAGCAGTGGGCGAAAAAGAAAGGCGCTGATTGTTGAAGAGAAACTTTAGGTACTGGGACGTTATGAACGAAATGAGAAAGCATGTGGCAGTAAGACTTTCCTTAGTCACGCGGTCACCATAATAGCGAAGCAAAGAGGGACTGGATTCATACCGCTGCATCCTTAGTCGTTGAATAAGTAGCATGGACAGGGTGGAGTCCCTTTTTCTAAACCCTGCTTATTTGCGACCTGCTCCTTTATTACTTACAGGTAAACAATTTTCCTGAGGATGTGCCTCAAAACCCAATTTTCCTCTACTTTACGTATCTCGCATAATGCGCTCTCGTGTAACGCGAGGTTTCCCAGGAACTAACTTTGGCGTTATATGAGAACAGATTGTAGTTTTATACGACTGAAAAACACCCAAACCCAAAATAATGTGTACCCAAAACAAATGGTACGCGCCATCATTCAAAGGAAGGTCAACTCTAGATTCCGACAAAATGTCCAACAACCTTCCTTAGAATCTGCACCATCTACCTCTCCCCCCACCATTGTAATACCATACTATCAAGGCTTGGGGGAAGGATCAAATGTTTGGCCAGAATGATGAACTTTAAGGTCTACTTCAAATCTGGTATTAGCGTCAGATCCATGTTAAGGCGTGATAGTTAAGGGACACGGTCTCCATCGGATGTGTCTACAAGCTTACACGCGATTGTTCGGCAGTTTACATTGGGGAAACGGACCGGACAATGGTTGAACGTTTCAAGGAACACATGGCCGACGTCAGAAGGTATACCAACGCGGAAAGCAGACTAAGAGGGGAGACTGTTACACGAACAAGGGGAAGGCCACAGATCTTGGAACCTAGAACTATTATGGACAACTTGATACGTTCGTCGGCTGTGGTTGAGCACAAGTCCCACTGTAGACATAACCTTAGAATGTCCATTTTATGCAAAGAGACCGACAAAAAACGGACGAAGATTAAAGAGGCTCTGTTCATTAAGCATAATAATTGCATTAACAGAGATGATGGCCTCCCCATCAGTGAAGTTTGGTCCAGCGTAGTGGCCAAAACTGGCTGTTGTTCTTTAACAACCATCGGCATTATGGGAAGATTACAAGAAAACGGCCAGGATGTCCTTACTGAAAACTGACATTAACGGTGGAAGTTTAAAGTCTAGTCTGAACACACTTTAAAACTATTCATAGAGGTGCCTTTCTACATGTACTTTAGGACCATTTCGTGCACGCTGATGATGGGAACAGGTAGTTCCCGAAAGCTCCGTGCTTGAATGAAAAATAAACACAGGGTGCAGCCGTTTTGATTGACTTTACTTACATTGATATGTCCCCTGTTAGAAATCCGATTTTCACTGAAAACACCAGGTCCTTGATCCACATGTCTATTTGGGGAAAACGAGGTCTCGGGTGCTTTGCTGCAGTCAGCTTATTGGTCGAGATTGGCTCGGCAGAGCCGTGCCTGGTCTGCGTCTATGCTAACGTATACCGAAAGGACCGTTGGTTGGTTGTTTGCTGCTCTTATAGCCGTTGCCGCCAAGTGACTGTCCGTTTCGCAAAGGTAGCCTAAACATCTTTAACGCATACGGTCGCCCTATTGTTCTCTTCCACGGTCCGGATTAGAGAAGAATCCGGTTTATGGAGGTCCGGATTATGGAGGTTTTACTGAATTTCCTGTAGCCCAGCGTTACGCTACGCACCGAGCTCGAAAACACACGTGTACGCCAACGCATACAGTTCTTACTTTGCAGCATGCAGGTACATAGTTAAACATGCTGGGTTAATTCTGTAGTAGATTCGCTAGTTTCCTAACGCGCCAGGACAAGTCGTATCCAACTTTTGCTTCCTAAGCGCCATGTGCACGGCAATCGATCTCTCACTCGCTCACTGCTCTCTACCGTCTCTTCCACCATTTACTCCTCTAATCTGCATACCCTTGATCCTGCATATTCTTATCGTTACAATACAGAATATAAATATGTCTGTCACATCTCTCCTCCGGTCATTTTAACCAGCGTTGGCGAGATATTCGTCATATCGAAGAGTTGGTGGCTTAGTTAATCGCTTAGGACGTTGGTCTGTCAAAAGATCGCTTCGTGTTTCAGTTGCAGTAGGGACCTCCGGGTCCTTCACTTCCGTTGTTGGTGTATTCGCAGTCGTGTCTTCCACTTCGCAGAAGCGTAAGTGATTAGCATGTTTTCGGTTTACCTTGCCAGCGGTTTCCACTCGGTATGATGTCTCTGACGTGTGTTGTACAACTTGTCCCATCTGTTGGGGGCTTCCGTCCGGCTGGGTGACAAATACTTTGTCCCCTGGTTTGAATGTCCGGTGTACTGCTTTCTTGTCATGATAGAAAGCTTGTCTAAATAGTTTTGTATCGACCCTTGCTTGTAGCGATGGTTTCAACAAGTCAAGTTTGTTCCGTAGTCTATGACCAAAAAGAAGTTCCGCCGGTGCTCGTCCAGTTGTCGTATGTGGGGTGTTCCGGTATGAAAACAAAAAACGTTGCAGGGCCAACTCCACGTCGTCTGCTTTACAAGTCTTGTTTATCTTTTCCTTGAAAGTCCGTATGGCTCTTTCCGCTAGACCGTTTGTCCGCGGATGGTATGGAGTTGACCGAATATGAACAATACCATTTCTGTGGCAGAACTGCTTGAACTCATCTGACGCAAATTGTGGTCCGTTATCGGTCACAATGTGTCTAGGCAACCCAAAAGACGCAAAAATGCGCCGCCAGTGTTTGATCACACTGGACGAAGTCGTACTCTGTAAAGGAACCACCTATAACCATTTGGAATACGTGTCAACAGCAACCAACCAATTTGCCCCTTTGAAAGCCACGGCGAAGAGGGAGGTGCGACCATAAGGCGAGGCAACAACGTACGAGTTACTCGGGCGCTCCACCCGAGGTTATTCGTCCCATGATGACGAGGCATTCGTCCCATCATGTCACGGGAACTTGTCTTGATCGATGGCACAGATGAGTCGTTTTTCTCAGATTACCTAACAATTCTGTTGTTGTGTGATGTGGTGGATCAACGATTTTTGTGCAATCTGGAATTTCAAATGTATTGGAAGATGTTACCTGACATCCATAAGATCACTGAGAATGATCTGCTTAAGATCTATTCTTGGGGTGACAAGCATGTCCAAAAGTATAGTAACCAGGCATGTGACATCATTAGGCTATTCGATCCCATTTGCATATTCCATCTACACCAATTTAATAATCCCTGCCAACTTTCCCTTGACTTTAAGAAGTTTACCTTGGATAGTTATTGTGAAATTGGTGGTCTAGAAGACGAATTCAGTCGAATCTCCGGTGTCTTAAGTAAATTAGAACATGCAATGCTATCTGAATGCTTCGGCTTATTTCAGATATGGAGACATCCGGTGGTTGACGAAGAAGAAGGATGTAAAATAGTGCAAGCTGTGGGTAAAAGATCAGTCTGCCCTTCTCATTAGATGTTGGCTTCAATATATGCTTGCCTTGCAAGAGAATTTTGTGTAAACTTCGTCAGACGTGAAGGGAGGTGGCCTGAGTTGACTTTCACGTCAACCAAGGGCAATCGGTTGGCTGCGTTGTATAGAAAACGTCAACTTAAGTGGATTGAGGATCCTGATGAGACAACATTGGCTGACTGGGAATGTGTTGTTTTCCTGAAGAATTTCGAATTTGACTGTTGTTTTGACTTTACTCAAGTGATCGACGATATGGCAATTTCAACGTATAGAGATCACTGGGATGCTTGTTTTGAGCCAACACTTGGCCCTTATCCTCTGCCATCTCATGAAGAGAGCCGAAGGGTCATGGTGGAAGTGTTGAGGAGAGAGGATATTAACATCAAAGAAATAATGCACATAGTGATGAAAAGAGAGATACCAATGTCGTGGAGAGTTGTTGGTGTGCATGCAAAAGAACGTGAACTCTAAATTGCTTCGCGGTTATTTGCAATGATGCCTCTTGAAATGAGGTTATATTTCTGCGTGACAGAAATGAATATAGCCAAGGCAATATTCAAATTCCGCAACAAACCATGACAATCAATGAGAGTGATCTAACTGCTCGGCTTGCACAAAGCGCAAGCATGAAACACCAGAGCACCTCTTTGATTCCAGTTGTCATCAATATAGATTCGAAAAATGGAATCTGAATTGGAGATCCGAAAGCATGCATCTCACAATGCAGTTTTTGGACTGTGTGTTTGGAATGCCTGGACTTTACACCAACTCTCATGAGTTCTTCGAGAGCTCAATGTTCCATCTTGTTCTCGTTATCGCTTTCCACCTGGCGTTACACAAGACAATCGTCTGAAACCGCCTGAAAGTGCATTCTTCTGGTACCAAGGTGGATCTGAGAAGGAAGGTATCAGACAGAAGGGATGGACCTTAGCAACTGTTGGAGCTTTGTTATATGTGAAACTGTTACCGGCGTGTATGGTACCGGTGACGTTCATTTGGTCGACAGTTAACCTGGGCGACGGTCAATTTGGCTACAGTTCACTAGTGCGACAGGTTAGTTGGGCGACAGTTAACCTGGACAACGGTTTGTTTGGCGAAGTTGACCTGATCGACCGTTTACTTTGTCGACAATAGAAGACCATTTAGAGCTGCCATTTTGCTTCTCCGTGGGTGTCGTGAGCAGTTCGGTTTTGGTTTCAATCTTGATAAGAGCAATCAATTTCGTGTTTTGTCTTCGAGGAGTGCGTTTAGCAGAGATTGACTGGCCAGCTTCAAGGTAAGACAGAGTGTGAGAGAACTGCGCGGTTGATTGCTCTAGGTATTGTATTCGTAGGTGCTGTTTATTACGATCGAATGGAATCTGTATGCGAGCTTGTTCCTTCTGGCCGAGGTACCTCTAAGCTATGTGTGCAGGGCTACCTTTACGTGCGGGACCGATGTCGCCGAGATAGATCTTATTGACGGTGTGATATCAGGAATTCTGGTTCCTGCAATGGCAGAGCAGTTACTAGGGCTATAGACGGGAGGCATGTGCTTATGTCATGCTCAGAGCACAGCCACCTACCCAGGCTGAGCGGGGCGGATGTGTCCAGGGTGTTTGCAGAAGTGAGGACGCAGGCGAGAGATACCAGAGACACGCCTTGCCAGATTATTCAAGCGTGCACGATGTCTGCGTCATTGAACGTGGCGGCCCGCTTGCCTTCGGCCGATGCTCTGTGACAGACGATAAATAGAATTGGTCATGAAGAACGACCTCGTGAGCCTAGGACACTGGCGAAAGTGGATGTATCCTCTATCTTGGCGAATTAGTGCTAAAGGACTCAGTGACTCCTACAGGAAGGGACCTGCTTTTCGTCACCAGGAGTAAAGTTGAGAGACTGGCGAGTGCGTCATTTTGGATTATGGACGGTACCTTCAAGACCGTGCCAACAGTCTTTTGCCAGCTATATACCATCCACGCTGCTGCTGGTGCGGACGCCTACAAGACTATTTCTCTCGCTTACGGTCTAATGAGCGGGAAAAGTGAGGCTCTTTACAAGCGGTTGTTTGAGGAACTGGAGGTGTTCGCTGCAGTGATTGGCATTGTTCTCCGGCCGCAGCGCATAATGACAGATATTGAGATGGCTGCGGTCAAGGCAAGCAGGAGCGTATTCCATGGAGTAAGAAATAAGGTGTGTTATTTCCATTTTTGTCAGTGCACATTTAGGAAGGTTCAATCAAGTGGACTTGTTAAGCGGTGCAATAACAACGATGACTTCAAATTGAGCATCCGATGTTTGTACGCTTTGGCCTTCCTTGGAGAGGATGAAATTCCGGAAGGCTTCGACGCGTTAATGGCGAGGGTCCCTGAAGCGGCTAGAGGGCTGATGGAATGGTTTGAAAAGGTGTACGTGAGAGACGCCGTGAGAAGGCGGCTGTGGAATGGTGCCGCAGTCCGCTCAGCTGTGCTATTCCCCCCTCATTTGTGGTCTGTGCGCGAGTGCGTTGTAGACGCATTGCCGCGAACGCAGAACAATGTAGAAGCGTGGCACAGAAGGTGGGAGAACTTGGTTGGTTCTGCCCACGTGGGGGTGTACCGTATTGTACAGGAAATTGAAAAGGAGCAACGGAAAGTCGACGTCGAGTGTCACCGTATAGAGCAAGGACAGTTGCCGCGTCGAAGAAATGGTAACGTTCTCCGTCGGGAAGAAGAGCTGCTCGGAATAATTAGTGAACGTGGATGGCGCCCAGATGTCGTGGAATATCTGCGCGCAATTGCACACAATCTGCCGACGTAATTGATAGGGAGACAACGCTGCTGGGCTTTAGTGACCTATGGCATGCTTACTTGTTCTGTGTGTTGCTCCAATAAAGGACCATGAAGATATGCACTAGGATGGCATCAAAGCAGTCTCGGAAGTGTCGCAAACAGACCACTGTTTCTGTTTTTTGGCTTAAGCTTAGGTGGCCTAAGGTTATTGCATGTACAAGTGAACCGTCCGTTAACGTAGGGCAGCGATAGGGATTTTCGAGATAAAGACTTGTCGGCTAAGTGAACTGTCGACGAAGTGAACGGCCCCGGATATTCTGTTGGAAACATGAACGTCCGAAAGCTTAACATTGGGTCAAGCAGAGTGTCGCACAAGTGAACTGTCGGAAAGGTTACTGTCGTAAAGGTCAGCGTCGAAAAGGTTATTGTCGCCCAAGTGATATAGACCCCCACACAAGGCGTACAAGTTTTACACTTGCTTAAGGGCACATATATGAAGGTACGCAATAGACAACAGCGCCAACTGCGACATACAATGTATAAGATACATACATACAAGATGTGTAATGTGGTCCGACCGGTGGTGTGGACCAACTGGTGGCTGTCACGGACATCTGGTGCAGAGTGTGTGGTCCGACCGATGGTGTGGACCAACTGGTGGCTGCCTCAGACATCTGGTGCGGAGTGTGTGCTCTGACTGATGGTATGGAATGACTGACGGTTGCCGGGACAGCCAGCGCGGAGCATGTTGTCCAACTGAGGGTGCGGTCCAACCGATGGGTGCCGTAGACATCTAGCGCGGTGAGAACATATGCGCGCGGGACGGAAGTATGCGCCATTTGGGATCAGCAGCAGGTGCCATGTGCGCGCAAGATGCGGATCCCCCTGACCACGATATATACCGAGGCGTTTCCCGAGGACAGAGTTGTGAACGTGTGCTGTTTGTTGTACTTATCGTTAGTAAAGAATTCTTGTCTGTTGCTGGAGTCGGTCATGCCGCGCGGAGATGCCACATATAATTAAATCATTGCAAGGTCCACATTGCCCTTTAGAGAAACCAGTCAGTTCATATACGCGTGGAGTCGTGCGTATACGACATGTAGCTTTTGCGAGCAGGAGCTGGGCTTGACATTTCGAAAGGCGGTTGAGTGGAACTTCTCCAAGCGAAAAGAGGTGGCGGAGTCTGTCCAAGGAAACCCAGTGCTCATCGGAGGTCCTGTCCTCACAGTTGAAGTGGACGAATGTCTGTTAGCGAAGAGGAAGTACAACTGCGGCCGCTTCTATCCATACGAATACGCTTGCTTGTAGTAACATGTTATTGGCCACGTCTGTGCTGATCTTGGGCCCATAACTGGACGCTTAAATTTCTTCTTCGCGCAGCAAAGCATAATGGATGAACCTATAAAACTCCAGCTCACGTTGGTGTTACATCGCTAGCAAGGCATGTTTCAACGGAAATGTCACGAAAGTCGAACGACACCCTGCGTTATTCGGCGATGATTTATTCGAACATATTGCTCCCCGGTGCGACTCTTCGCCCGCTTTAGAACCAGTCCTCTAGTAAACGCTTGTCTTGAGCGGCGTCTTTCTTCTAGCGCTCTTTCGCTGCTCACAGACGTTCCGACAGGAACCGAGTGCACCTGCCCAGACTTTGACAACGTTATTCCGCGCAACGGACATAACAATTGGACCAAATGTCATAAGACACTGGGATACTTATGAGACTTCGCTTTGTGAAGCTCTGAAAAACACCTTGTCAAACACTACCCTCATGCATCATCATACAATCCTCCGGCGCCGTTAATATTAATGGTGGACGCATCACATAGTGCTGTCGGTGCAATCTTGCAGCAAGACACTGGTGTCTGGAAACCGTCTGCTTTTCCTCCAGGCGACTCCTTACGCATCAAAAGGAAATACAATGCGCTTGACAGCAATGTGTTAGCTGCACATTCACCTGTATGACACCCTCGATCGGCTGTGCAAAGCTAATATTTTATGATCTGCGAAGTCCACAAGCCACTTGTGCACATCCTCAGACAAGCCTTGCAGTCATTAACCGACGGAAAAATTCGCCGTTTGGAGTTTATTACCGGATCTCAACTTCATGGATTTCTGCATTTGACCAATAGTACAAGGTGCTCAATGCAGAGCAACATTCGTTAACGTTCGAATATAATGACTACGAAAACTATAGTGTAGCAGATGTGAACAGTGCAAGATACGTAAGCAGCAGCAGCTGGGACCTGATGATCGAAAGAGAGGACGGTAGCATGAGAGAGAGAGAGAGATCGTGTGGCGGCGGTGTGTGTTCGTTGCTTTGGTGTTGCGTTCTCTGTTGTGTGAATAAAGGAAAAATATTGTACTTGCGTGTGTATGCGACGTCATGCTACAATAGGACAAAAGTCGGCGCGTAAAAACACCGAACGACGCTGCTCGCTCTGATGTAAAAGTGAAAGGAGCATACCTTGAATCGTGATACAAAGTCTTGGTTACGACAACGAAATAACTAACGTAAGAGAAATTTTAAACCGCTGGCAGCTTGCAGTTTACAATGCTAAATGCGTATTTGAAATTATGGTTCATGTAATTCTGACCACTTTGCAGATACTGGCGTAGTCCGGTGTCATTGCCTATATGCTATCCGTCTGTCGTGAGTCAGGTCGTCCTGCGACGCATGGAAACAACTGATCCACTGCGTGGGAATTGCCCAAATGGATCTTTTCTGCCTCGTTCCCCGTCATACTGTAACTTCCGGATATGACGTCATCCCCACGCTGATTGGCCCGTTATTTTGAAGACATAGGTGGCGCCACCGTCGCATTTGCGACGTATTATGCGCGAAATTGATGAATATTCGTCCACTGATGATGGCAGTCGTTTTCGCCGATACCTAAGCCTAGACCGAAACAACCGATCTTTCCAGTGCGCTCTGCTTTCATGCAGGTGGACTGATGAAGGCAGTCGACTTCCCTAGACCCAAAGCCTAAGCCTAGACCTAGACGGGGAACATGTTTGTCTCGTGGTCTTAGGTATCAGGGAAGTCGACTGCCTTCATCAGTCGAACTGCATGAAAGCAGAGCGCACTGGGAAGATCGGTTGTGTTTCGGTCTAGGCTTAGGTATCGGCGGAAACGACTGCCATCATCTGTCGACTAGTATTCGTCAATTTCGCGCATAATACGGCGTGAAATGTGACGGTGGCGCCACCTATGTTTCCAAAAATAACGGGTCAATCAGCGTGGGGATGACGTCATACCCAGAAGTTACAGTATGACGGGGAACGAGGCAGAAAAGATCCGCCCAAATATCCCATGTTCGTGGAGAACATGTATCCCAATTGTCTGTGCTGGAGGAAGAAACTACACAGATAACACTTGCTTCGAAATAACTTGCGCACACTTCTCTATAAACGTCCTACCGTGATGACTTGCTCGTTATTTTGCAATTTTCCTGTTAATGTGTTGCGGGCTCGTCAATTATTCGTGCTTTTTTCTCTGCTTTGCCATTAAACTCTTTGCCTGTCGTTGTCTTCCACACCGCTCGACAAATACTTCAATAGTCAGTGTGTCTGCTTCGAAATATTTAGTGGACTGTATAAGTTCGCGCAGGTTCAGTCACCCCTGCGATCAATTGCGAAACAGACTGCGAAGCCTCCACAGCATACGCAGTTCGCCTTAGGATCCTTGACTGCCAAATTTACTGTGATCAACCACGCAGCAAGCAGATACTATCAAGAATGCCAAAGAGTCCGTTACAGACGGATCGTAGGAAAACAATAAGCAGGTTCAATATATCAGTATTCATAAATGACGTAACAGTCAGGTTTACCCTGTTCTCAGATTTTGCCTAGTAAGGTATCGCTGAGTTAGCTCGGCGACTGTAGCATTCAACCTGCACATAATTTTCATTGTTACCGTAGAGTGAGTTGGGGTATCGCTTGTTTATTTGCATCGGTGCGTTCGCTTCAGCTTTCGTTGTCTCCGTTCCCCATCCTTTGGCCTATGAACAGTAAGCCTTGCTGCATGTATTTGCGTGTACTACAAATGGTGCCACCGGCGAGATCCATCCCAGAGGAAGACGGAATTGTAGCAGCCCCAGGCAACTACGATGCCCGTTGGAATCGCAACACCGCCAGAACAGTATGATATAAATGGGGAATAAAAGAAAGAATACCCGCTTATGTGGTTTGGAGCAGCGATACAGATGGAATGAATGACAAAGAGTGGCAGCAGTGGCTACGATTGCCGCAAATTGTGCCTGCAGGTGTAACCGTCCTTCAACAGGCTTTTGCAGAAGCCAAGGCACCGCTTACAGAGGCGTTCCATTACTAAACACAACGCCCTATAACGGTTTGGTGTTGCGCTCCAGAAAAGCTCTGACGATATATTCCAGCGTAGCTCAGGCGGACGGACACGGACACCTGACCGCGGTGCACCTGACCGCAGAGACACCTGACCGCGGGGACATCTGACCACAGGGACACCTGACCACGGTGCTTCTGACCGCACGGACACCTGACCGTGGCCGCCGGAGCGCTGGTGGTACACGGTGATCGGATAACAGAGATCCTGTTCAGGGTCAATTTGATGTTTACCGCCACCGCCTTTGTTCTCGTTAAGTTTTGTTAGTTCTGCTGTACTTTGTACTTGGTTGATTTGTTTCAATTACCAGAGGTCTATATTGGTACTAGGAAAGAACACAGTTTGTCTGAATTCCAGTGCTTCAGACAAACTGTGTTCTTTCCTAGTACCAATATAGACCTCAGGTAATTGAAACAAATCAACCAAGTACAAAGTACAGCAGAACTAACAAAACTTAACGAGAACAAAGGCGGTGGCGGTAAACATCAAATTGGCCCTGAACAGGATCTCTGTTATCCGATCACCGTGTACCACCAGCGCTCCGGCGGCCACGGTCAGGTGTCCGTGCGGTCAGAAGCACCGTGGTCAGGTGTCCCTGTGGTCAGATGTCCCCGCGGTCAGGTGTCTCTGCGGTCAGGTGCACCGCGATCAGGTGTCCCGTACCCCTCAGGCGGAAGCCCTGCGTTGCCTAGCAGAAAAGGTGAGTCATTTGGAGCATATCGTCGATAAAAGTGTGCTTATGTCACTGGACATCCTGCATAAGTCTCAAAAATATGTGCTTGAGGCTTTGTCAGCGGCAAACTTTGCAATTGTCTACATGCTTATTGGAAAAAATGTGGGGCCGACATATCAGATTCGATGGAAAGTAGCTCGAGGCCGTACCCTGTTCACGATGCTCAGATATCAGTGGGATCTATCTTACGCGGAACAACTGATGAGCGCTGAATGGGCTGCGGCCATCGAACAGTTATGGGACGACTCATATTTACGTGCAGTGAGTTTCCGGGTACTTCTCTCCGGGTCTCGAGAGCTCCCTAATGGTACGGTACTGCGATCATTCGGTATTGAGAAGATTTGCACAAGCCCATACCATCCACAGGGGGATGGCCTCGTGGAACGTGCCAATCGCACGCTACTTCAAATGCTGCGCTCTTTCATGGAGCAAGAAGAGGACTGGGGAAGACCACCTACCCATCGTGCTCTGCGCTTATCGAACCTCAGTGCGTGCATCTACTAGCTGCTCACCGTTCATGGTACTGTTCGGCTGGGAGCCGAGACCACTGTCGCTCACCGAAGACAGAAACGACAGTGCGACTTCGAAGGTCGACTACGTTAAGCGCCAAAGAAGCAAGTTCGCACGGATCATTAAGTTTGTGCGTGAAAACTTAGTGTCTGCTACTGAACGACAGAAGCTATGCTATGACACTGTAGCCAAACATAGGGGCAGCCTCGCTCCGGGCACGGAGGTCTGCCGCGGAAGAGAAAGTTATACACCAATTTGGTTGGCGGTTGGACTGTTTTACGACATACAAGCCCGGTCAACGTGAAATTGCAATGAAGTGATGGAAAGATCGTAGTCGTCCATGTGAACCGAGTACGCGGACGCTGGAAAAGAGTCGACAGCAACGCAGACGCCGGACAGCAAAGAAGGAAGTGGCGGGAAATTGTGCTGTTACGACCACGCGCCCACGTCAGTGCGCGCCAGAAGCGACACCTATCGTGTTGCTATTTTAAGTGTACTTTTCGATTTGTCACGGGTTACCGCTTGCTCACACAGACCAAAAGTCGACGACAGGATATGTCTTCAAGCTCGGCTTTAGACGAGATAGACCAAAAGTCGACGACAGGATATGTCTTCAAGCTCGGCTTTAGACGAGATAGACCAAAAGTCGACGACAGGATATGTCTTCAAGCTCGGTTTTGGACGAGATAGATCAAAAGTCGACGATAGGATATGTCTTCAAGCTCGGCTTTAGAGGAGATAGATCAAAAGTCGAGGACAGGATATGTCTTCAAGCTCGGTAGCAGCGCCATAGCCTGGTCAAGTCGAAAACAATCAATGGTAGCTTGTCTTCGACGGAAGCATACTTGGCCGCATCACATGCCTGCCGTGAACTTATATAGTTACGACTACTACTCAAGGACCTGGGTATTCCGGTCAATGATCCAACAATGATCTACGACGATAACCAGTGTAACGCGTGACGCGACTACCAGCATACAGCGTTTTTTTGCGAGCACTACGGTAGTGTGATGTTCTGTGTGTGTGTTTCTGTGAAGAGCCCGTGCGGTATCCTCCGTTTTGACGTTTTCGTACTTGGTGCTGTACGCTGCTGTGAATAAACGCTTCGCCCGTAGCGTGTCGGGGAGTGTTACACCAGGCGTGTATAAAAATGATAGACTCCGTTCGAAGTGCCCCAAGGAGAAAGCACATTTGTGTGCCATCATCATGTTCGTGATCTGCGGGCACAAGGCGTCAAAATGTTGGCGGACAGTTTTACAAACCCGCTATCCAAGGAAACGTTTTCACGATTTGTGGTACTTCTTGGACTGGAAGGCTGGTGAAGGCAAAGGGGTCGTCCAGTTTCTCGCACTAGATGTCGAGAAGGGGTGTTGGAAATATACGCCACCTAGTGCGAGTTGGCACACCATGGGGGGGGGGGGGGGGACGATTTAGGTGCGGCACGTCAAGCGGGATGCCAGACCGCCAGCAAGAGTAGCAGGAGAAATAAGTTTTTCTAGTTTCCTCCTGTTAGGTGCGGCATCCTACGCGCCCTCGCCCATATAAATATAGTCTGTTTCGGTGCACCAGTGTGTTTCGTTCTGCTGTCCATCTAATAAAGAGTCTAAGTTTCATTTGTCTCGTTTTCAACTTCCAAAAACTCAAAATTCAACTTGTGCTGTTAAAATCGTGATCTCAAAAGCAAGCGCCGTGTTGATAGTAGTGCAAATACTCATGAGAAGACCTACACTCCAAATTAGTAGATTAACCGATATTCCATCAAAGTTAAAGACATTTTCATAATCGTTGGGAACATTATGATCAAATATGATGCTCAACGAAGCACCGTTGACTACCCGTTTTGGTCTTGCTCGCGGTGGCTGTAATCACGTATCTGTAATCGTGTCCCAGCTGGGAAACCCTATCTTCATGTATCACAGCAAATGCATACGGAAAGTACGGAAGACGTAGCCTTCAATGCAAGGGAATGCCGTGCTGTCATAAGCTATTCGAACGTTACGTCTGAATGCCGAGGCTCAAGAATACGCGCGAAAGCTATGAGCTAAAACAGCAACCTGCGAATTACACAATTACAGTCTTTTCTTCTACTCGTCATCTTCCTGGGCGTAGTGAAGTGTGGATAATGTCCATGCGCTTCAAAAATAAACGTGCTATCTCTACGTAAATTACATATTCGCGCAGGCAAAACGAGCCGCCTGATTGAGCAAGTGGATGCAATACCTTTACTATTCGAGCGCACAAGGCAGACTAAAAGAAGGATAAAACAAGAGCAGGCGTGGACGTATCGATCGCCGTCCCAATAACGTACGACAATGTTATCCCTCGGTTTAGTCGACGAATATGCGACACAACAGAGACATCAATTCTGTTCTAATCATAAAAGAGAATGAAGAAAAATTGGTGGATATTCAGCTTAACCGGTTCCTCTATTGCCAGGATGATTTGCTCCACTATTGATGGCTTTGACCGGACTACTTCTTCGATCGGTCTTTTCCCGGCTTCGTAGAATAATTCGATCGGTGCTGCGGACGCCCTTTATTAACAGAGCCAACATCGACGTTTACATGGTGTTGGCATCCTTCAGGCCCTGAACAAGCCAACTGATAACCAGGTGGAAGATTTCATGTTCCTTGTTTGTTCTCACGCCCATGTCAGTGGTACGGACAGCTTCACAGGCTGTAAGCAGGTGTAAGGGCATGGTCATCGCCTGCGTTGCTGTATAGGTGTTGTGACGAAAGAGAATACGCAAGATGCGCCATTCATCCATTGGTCCATTCGCTGGCATTGATATTTTAAGAATGGATTGTCACAGGGATCCGGAATTGGCGATCACCTTGCATGCCGATAGGAAAACGTACGTCTGCCATCCTCCAGTACCAATCGGTGAAGGATCGCTGGACCAATGCAGGGTCTGTAGTGGTCAGCTTTTCTGAGGGTTCCATATCGAAGCGGGCAAAGAAGGTTCACTTGGAGAGTGCTTTCGCACAGCAGCAAAGTAGGAGAATCGAGCATACAGTAAACTATGCGCGAGGAAGCAGGCACCATGGGGGTACCTGGCTGATGGCTTGCGTAACTTAGCCGGTCGCTATAGGTCTGTTGCGGTAGAAGCGCTGCAGACTAAGACGCCGTGCGACTGTGTTAGAAGTTTTATTAGTACAGTTTTCGATGCTTATATAGTACAATATAGGTCGTGCGAGATGTGCCCTTTAATCCGCTTAGTGGGAAGTGATTGTGTTCAAAGGTCAAGTCACCTTTACTACCATAAATCATTCACGCTGAGGTTACATCTGACAGATTTCGATGATTTATGACTGTTTTGAACTTCCCGACTCATTGTAGAGTTAATCGGGCATGGGAACGAAGCTTAGTAAGTGGACAGTGATCTGCAGGTTCATTACGGTAATTTATGGCTGTAACAAGGTCCATCCTCCAATACCAATCGGTGGAGGATCACTGGACCAATATTGAAAGTGGAGGATCACTAGAACAGTGCGCAAGCCATTCCTGACTTCGTCAAATCGTCGAGACAACAACATATCGTTATCAGCCGTTGCCTCAGATGACGGAACACTTCCGCAAGTGCTACCTTAGTGTAGCGGCAAGGAAGAACCCATTAATCTCCAAATCACCTACAGTAACTCTCTAACATAGTCAGGTTATGTATGCGCTGTCGCTAAATTCACTTGCCGCTATATAGCCTCCCCCAGAGAGGTCAGCGAACGACATCGGCATCTGAACGAAAGGTAACGTAAGCACCGTCGGTGGAGGTGGGGGGCGGTGTTTAAAAAACAGGCTTGACTCTATCCAGACTAATAGTTACCGTCTTGCCGCGTTGTGGTATAGTCACCGTCTTCTCCGTTTTGGACAGTACCGGAAAGGGACCATCATAAACTGGATTTAGTGTTGAGGTCGGCGACTCATTCCGCACAAAGACGTGCTTTGGTTCTTCTAGCTCTTTCGGCACGTACCAGCTGGGATTCTTGCCTGGTCTTCGTGTTGGTGTTGGATGTACCGCTTCGAAAAAGGTATTTAACTTGGCTCTACAGGCCGACTGGCTTTCTTCTGAACTGCGGAGTGGGGCAAAATATGTTCCCGGTAGGTGCAACGACGTTTCGTAACATTTGGGACGGCTTCTGCCCGCTGTCGGCCGCCGGCTGTAATAGTGTGCGAAAGCTCTCTTCTTCCGAGCGCCCAAAACGGGCGAGTCGCTCCCGATGGACGTTTGTATACGGGTCTTTAGTCCTTGGCGTGAAGAGGTCGTCCACGTCGCCGGCGATGGTGTCGGGCAACGATGCGATTACATAATAATACTTTGTGGTCGGAGACGTGACCTTCCGCAAGTGAAACTGCTCTTCTGCTTGGGCGAACCACAGCTTCGGGGCCCGTGGCCAAAACGGGGGGAGTTTTACCGAAAG
The DNA here is from genome assembly GCA_000612645.2 of Trichuris muris. NCBI lineage: Eukaryota > Metazoa > Nematoda > Enoplea > Trichinellida > Trichuridae > Trichuris > Trichuris muris. Next base: position 4,270,359 of record CBXJ02000361.1, read on the forward strand.
TGCTTCTACTGTTCCAATGGCCGAGTCGAGCGTGTTAGAAGCCATTTTGCACGGGACACCAATAATGTAGCAGCAAGGAAGAACCCATGAATCTCCAAATCACCTACAGTAACCTACTAACGTAATCAGGTTATCTATGCGCCTGTGCGCGCGTCAGTTCACCGCGAGCAGTTCACCGCGCCGTTGCATTCACGGCCGACAGCCGAATTGCTGGAACTCATTACCACTTTCGAGGTCCAATTCCCTATTTGAGGTCTATTCTCCATGTCTTTTATCCAACTTAAGGTCTCTTCTCCATGCATACCGATGACACCCTTTCCCATGCCCGCGCCTTAATCCCAACCTATAGCCCATATTATTGGATCACAGTCCCCTTACTGCCCACCTAACGGCTCATCTCCGTGTACACGCCGTTGCTCTCACTTTCGGGTCTCTGCTCCATGCTTCCACATGGAACCGTTCGCAATTGGAGGGGCTTAACTCCAACCTATAGGGCTGCATTATTGGATCGCGGTGCTTCTTTCACAAATATGTCCCCTCACTGCCCACCTAACGGCTCATCTCTGTGTACATGCCGTGGCTCTCACTTTCGGGTCTCTGCTCCATGCTTCCACGTGTAACCGTTCGCAGTTGCAAGGGCTTAACTCCAATTCATGGTTTGCCTTCTCCGACTACCACAGCAATTTTCAGGCATTGCGCCATATCTATAATTCTGACGGCTTAACACCGCCTTCTCCGGTGTCCATGCTTATGCTCTATGTTCATTGATAGAGTCCATCCCAAAGTCCAACGAAGAGGTCGAATTTGTACGGCGCCTCACGGAGTCGCAAGATTGGTTTGCACGTTCTGCGGCCTTCTCCACATTTAATAGTCGACTAGGTCCTCTCCGCCATTCGCCTGTCTTTATCTTTTCTTCTCATCTATTCTCTATTTGATAACCGAGGACGGGCCGACTTCAACCTATGCTTTGAGACGGTTTTGCTGCGTTGTGCTTCTGCACTGGTGCGCTACGTGAAGTCCATTAAACTGCATATGGGGACATCATCCTGTCTGACGAAACTATGCATACATTCAAATAGAGAGAAATACAGCTAATTACATTACAGTAATTGTGTTACACTAAATATAGAATTTTTTATTACAGGACATGACCTCACATTCAGTCAGACACACAGCAGACAAGCCCTTTTCATTTCACATATAAGCCATTCCACTGGAATTGATTTCCTTCTACCATGCGCACTACGTTACCAGTGCATTACAGTTTGCCGTTTTCTCCGTGACAAAAGGCATTGTATATTTATTAGACAAAACACAAAACATATAAAGTTCAAGAACCGTACACACATGATAGCGAATGCACGCACAGACAATTCAAGAAGTGTACAACGTCTTCTGCGTACTGCAGTCGATCAACCGCAGCCGCTGCCGCCCTTAAATGGAAACCGTAGCATACTTGATATGTATGTTGTCAATTCCTACCTGTCCGGAGGATGCCCTCTCCTCGGGCGACGCCGAAGTCGTCCTACGATGGGCCTGTGGTGGGCAGCGACCGGACTAACAACTTCGCTAAGGCCGCGCATCGCAGAATTCGGTCGGAATTCTGTGCGAACGTTGTTATACGGTCTTGCACCATCTCCGCTGACTTGTGTTTGGCCCATCGATCCTGAAAGATACATCTCAATTCATGGAGAATGTGCTTTGCTTTCTTACCTCTGAATGCGGCTGTAATGCGTCGGATGGGTCAGTGGAAGCAACCATTCTCAGCGTCGCCGAATATGTGGTTCTGGAATTGTCGAAGTTGCAAACGTAACGGTGCTAGTCAAATTATGCACTTACCTCACTGACCCATCCTAAAGCTTTGCGCTATCCCCCGTAGGTACTCGAACAGCGATCGTCTGTCATACCGGCGTACGATCGCCAGAATTCTCCTGTCCGCCTGTATGTATCTTTGCCGCTTTGGTTGCGGCTGCTCTCCCCGGACATAGTCCTCGTATTCCTTGTCGTGACCGGACTGGACTTTCCGTAGGCCATCTATGAACCTCCAAAGCGTTGGATGGTCAGTCCACCCCGAATTCCGACCGAATTCTGCGATGCGCGGCGTCCGCGAAGTTGTTAGTCCGGTCGCTGCCCACCACAGGCCCATCATAGGACGACTTCGGCGTCGACCGAGGAGAAGGCATCCTCCGAGCAGGTAGGAATTGACAACATACATATCAAATATGCTACGGTTTCCATTTAAGGGCGGCAACGGCTGCGGTTGATCGACTGCAGTACGCAGAAGACGTTGTACACTTCTTGAATTGTCTGTGCGTGCATTCGCTATCATGTGTGTACGGTTCTTGAAGTTTATATGTTTTGTGTTTTGTCTAATAAATATACAATGCCTTTTGTCACGGAGAAAATAGCAAACTGTAATGCACTGGTAACGTAGTGTGCATGGTAGAAGGAAATCAATTCCAGTGGAATGGCTTATATGTGAAATGACAAGGGCTTGTCTGCTGTGTGTCTGACTGAATGTGAGGTCATGTCCTGTAATAAAAAATTCTATATTTAGTGTAACACAATTACTGTAATGTAATTAGCTGTATTTCTCTCTATTTGAATGCATGCATGGTTTCGTCAGACAGGATGATGTCCCCATATGCAGTTTAATGGACTTCACGTAGCGCACCAGTGCAGAAGCACAACGCAGAAAAACCGTCTCAAAGCATAGGTTGAGGTCGGCCCGTCCTCGGTTATCAAATAGAGAATAGATGAGAAGAAAAGATAAAGACAGGCGAATGGCGGAGAGGACCTAGTCGACTATTAAATGTGGAGAAGGCCGCAGAACGTGCAAACCAATCTTGCGACTCCGTGAGGCGCCGTACAAATTCGACCTCTTCGTTGGACTTTGGGATGGACTCTATCAATGAACATAGAGCATAAGCATGGGCACCGGAGAAGGCGGTGTTAAGCCGTCAGAATTATAGATATGGCGCAATGCCTGAAAATTGGTGTGGTAGTCGGAGAAGGCAAACCATGAATTGGAGTTAAGCCCTTGCAACTGCGAACGGTTACACTTGGAAGCATGGAGCAGAGACCCGAAAGTGAGAGCCACGGCATGTACACAGAGATGAGCCGTTAGGTGGGCAGTGAGGGGACATATTTGTGAAAGAAGCACCGCGATCCAATAATGCAGCCCTATAGGTTGGAGTTAAGCCCCTCCAATTGCGAACGGTTCCATGTGGAAGCATGGAGCAGAGACCCGAAAGTGAGAGCAACGGCGTGTACACGGAGATGAGCCGTTAGGTGGTTAGTAAGGGGACTGTGATCCAATAATATGGGCTATAGGTTGGGATTAAGGCGCGGGCATGGGAAAGGGTGCCATCGGTATGCATGGAGAAGAGACCTGAAAGTTGGATAAAAGACATGGAGAGTAGACCTCAAATAGGGAATTGGACCTCGAAAGTGGTAATGAGTTCCAGCAATTCGGCTGTCGGCCGTGAATGCAACGGCGCGGTGAAACGCTCGCGGTGAACTGCTCGCGGTGAAAAGACGCGTACCCACTGCCGCTAAGTTCACTTGCCGCTATACTTAGCTTCTACAATAGCGCTATTGGCCTAGTAGGACTCTGCCTCACCGAGGATTACATACTGTAACGCGCGGTACAGGTTTTCTAGGAACGCTTAAGTGCACAGAAACAACAGAAGACACCAGGATGACGGGAGCATTTAGGTAGCACTCGAACGCAGGTTCCTGGAGGTCTCGGACGTGACGATCATCACGACTCAGTCGGTTGCTACAGCTTCTATGACATTCGATGGACAGTTCGACCTGCAGGTCCAATTACTCGCTAGCAGCTTTACCATGTAAATTCGTCTGTATTGTCCGCTGTAGACCACATATGCAGTTAACCATTCCTGCTAGTCCCCGTTTCCATCAACCAGCCCTGACGATTCTGCGATCCCAACGGGCATTGAGGTTGTCTAGGCTACTTGAATTCTGCTATTTTCTCGGATGAATCTTGTCCGCTGCGCCGTCTGTATCCATTATTCAAAGGTCGAGCGACAGGACAAAGAGACAACACCAAAACGCGAAGTGAACGAACCGCAGCCCTAAACAACCAAACGTCACACTCACTTTACCGTAACAACAGAAATTATGTGCATATTGCGCTCTACAGTTGGCGAGCTAACTTCGCATTACACCATTAGGTATAATCCAATGACATGTGTTGGGAACACCGAAATTGACAACCCAACCTTGATAATCAGGAACGATGGAACCGTTTATTCAAGTCTCGCAAAGGCGACAACTCACACACACCGCACGCACGATTTCTTCTTTGCAAAAGCACCGTAGCCTTAGCGATTAACAGGATCGAAGCCATGCCACGGCTCGCCGAACGTGTGCGAAACATCCTCCCACCTTGAGCCGATGCCATATCGGCTCAACCTTCTCTCCGTAATTCTGTAGAGCGACGGTTCGGCCTCAATCGCTGTTGGAGGTCCTTGTGCACGGACTCCTGACCGGACACCTCTAACGGATATAAGCGTTGTAGCGGTCGCATCAGCTGCGTCGTCGCCGTACGCACCACTGCGACTCGGGGCTTGCCGTCTTTGCCTGGGAGTAGTCGCTCCACGCGTGCCAGTGGCCAGAACAAACGTTTCTGGTTGTCACTGCCTACCAATACGACGTCACCAATAGCAATCTCCTGCGGATTTCTTCCGCGATTGGGCCGTTGCAGCAGCTGTCCAAGATATTCCGAACGAAAGCGCCGCCGAAGACACCCCATCAGTTTCTGTCGGTAGCTTGCTCGCTTCGAAAACGCGTGTGCATCCACGCTGTCGAGGTCGGCGACACCCACTTGTCGCACATCTTATAGAAACATGGATGGTGTCAGAGGCTCCAGATCGGCTACACCATCGGACACATAAGTCAGCGGCCTCGAGTTCATTACAGCCTCGCAGTCACATAGCACGGTGAACAACTCTTCATAAGTCAACAGGGTATTGCCGAGAGTCCTTCGCAATAATTCCTTTAACATGCGAATTAATCGCTCCCACCATCCGCCCCACCATGCGGCGGTTGGCGGGGTTAATTTCCAGAGAATCCCTTGAGAACTGCCGCGCTCCTTCACCTTCTCCCAGTCCACCTTGCGTAGCGCTTCTCGGGTGCCGATAAAATTCGTGCCATTGTCGCTGTACACTATCGATGGCCTTCCTCTTCGCGCTACAAAGCGACGCATGCTTTGAACGAAAGCCTCAGTGCTCAACGAGCTAATTAACTCCAAGTGTACAGCACGGTAGACCGCACATGTAAAGAGAACGACCCAGGCTTTTCTGCCAGTTTTCATCAAGAGCGGACCAGCGAGATCCACTCCCACGACCTCGAAAACCGATGCCTCTCTTACCCTGTCCAAGGGCAAAGTCACTGGGGGGACCTCGATTCGTTGGGCCTTAAATCGTTTGCACCGAACGCACCCTGCGATCACCGAACGCACAGTCCGTCGTCCACCGAGGATCCAATATTTCTCGCGCAACTTATTCATTGTTAATAGCACGCCGGCGTGACACAATCTTTCATGTTCTTCCCTGATTAGCAAATTGACCAATGGATGTTTTGCGGGCAGCAGCATCGGCTGTCGGAAAACCAATTCGTCAAAGTGTTCCGAAATCTTCGTCTTAACGATGATAATGCCCCGCTCATCCAAGCAGCCAACAACGGACCCAAAGGTTCTTGTCAAGGACTAGACGAATCAAACAATTTTCAGCAGAACTCAGTTCTTCAGCATCAAGAAGCCCATTACACCGGACTTCCTGCGCTCGATGACAATTAGCCGCGAACCTTCTCATCCAAGCGATTATGCGGACCACGCGACGATAACTTGAAAAATACCGGCAATACAGGGCGTACTGACAGTCACTGACAGAGATATGACGGCATCCTTTTTCAATTCTTCTACTACTTCGGTTTCGTCGTACGCTTCAGTATCCTGTGGCCACTGAGCCTTAGGGCATCGCAGCCAGGCCGGCCCCTCCCACCATCGGGAGTCGAGCAACTGTTCAACCGAACAACCTCGTGACGGCAGGTCTGCCGGATTCATGTCCCCGGGACATGCCTCCACGCTTCCACATCCGTGAGTTTTCGAATTTCAAGCACGCGATTAGAAACGAACACCGACCAGTCGTTTCCTCGACGTATCCACGAAAGGGCTGTAGTGGAGTCGCTCCAGAATACTATAGGCAGACTGCGTTCAGGATCCCACGTCTCTCGTACCGGAACTGCCAATCGCGCACCTATTGTTGCGGCTAGCAGCTCTAACCGCGGTATCGTGAGAGTCTTTAAGGGGGCCAAACGGGATTTAGCGGACAGAAGTTGTAGTTTCGCGCCGGCTGGTGACTCGGCTCTCAGGTAAACGACTGCGGCAAACGCTTCTTTGCTAGCATCGCAAAAGACGTGCAAGCTTTTGCTACCAGACTCGACCCCAATCCATCTTGGGATGCGGAGGGTTTCCAGTGATTTCAACTGTTGCAGCCACCGCAAATAGGCAACCGCGACATCCCTGGGGAGCGGATCGTCCCACTTGACCTGCATGGACCATATCCTTCGTAGGAGTAGCTTCGGCTGTAGCAGAACCGGGCAGGTCACGAAGATGGGATCGTACAGCTGGTTTGCACCGGCGAGAACACTTCTCTTCGTGACCTGTTCCTGCTTCTTGTCGGCTACGTTATCCAGGTTCAGCTGCAGGGTGTCCGTTATCCTGTTCCACCACATGCCCAGAAGTGGAACGATCGGCGTATCCTCTTCCGCCTCCTCCTCGAGAGTACCATTATGCGTCCAACCGCGTAGGTCAAACCCTCCGCTCGACATGATCTGCCGCGCCTCGGTAACAAAGTGCCGCATTTCAGCGATGGAATCGAAACTCACCAGACAATTATCCACATAGAAGCTGTTCCTCAACCGCTGCGCCGTACCTCTCAAGTATTCCGGGGCGCGCTCCAACAAATGCTCGATAACAGCAGCCAGCAGAAAAGGACTGCATGACGCGCCGAAGACCACTCTATTGTGTCGATAGACTTTCAACTTCTGCGCTTCGGCGTCCTCCCACCATAGGAAACGCAGGAAATCACGATCCCCCGGATGGATTTCAATTTGTAAAAGCGCCTTTCGAATGTCAGCAACGACTGCGACTTTCCTCTTACGAAAACGCAACAACACGTTAGGCAGAAGCTGTACCAGATTTGGGCCTGTCTCCAAACAACTGTTCAGCGAAGGACTATTGCCCTGTCTCGCTGAAGCGTCAAAAACAGGGCGTATCTTCGTCGTCTGGCTATTCTCCTTTACCACGGGGCGATGCGGCAAATAGTGACATTGCCCGCCGTACAACGACGTTCGAACTTGCTCAATTATGCCTTCACGTTCCCAGTCGTCGAAAACATCATGATACGACGAAAACAAACCGTTCTGTCGCAATTTCTTCGTCACAGCGTTCAACCGCCGGCGAGCGCAGTCGAAGTTATCCGACAGCCGCTCCCGAGTCTCCTTCCAAGGCAAACATACCATATAACGACCGTCGTCGCCGACCGTTACAGTTTGTAAAAAATGCAGGCGGGTCGCCTCCTCCATCTCCCGCTTAGACTTGACCATACCGGGGTCCTCTATGCCAATTGCATCAAGTCGCCACAGACGCTGCACGTCCGCGTCTTGAACGAACATCGTAGTCACAGCCATGGCGCTGGCTTCCAACGATGGAAGATCGAGGGATTTCCCCATCAGCGTCCACCCCAGTCGCGTTTCCATAGCGGTCAATCCTTACTGCAGTCGGACGATCCGACCGGTATACAATTCGCCCGCGATGTCGGCTCCGATGAGCACATCAATGTTTGACGAATCCTTTCTCGTGTCAGATAGCGTGATTCCCATTCTGCGAAGATCGGTCATCCACGGACCATCCGGCACCGGCCTTATTGGTCCGCAAATCTTAGGCTCTTCGTAAGCCGTCAGTCGACACGCGTAGCTGCCATCCAGGCTCTCCAAGAGTAGGTCATAGCAGGCGCGCGCTCGGACTCCGCTACACGTTCCTCCAAAGAACGACTGTGCGAAGTTTTCCCGCCCTACTGGCAGACAGCCGGCCTTCACTGCCGCGGATCTGGTCACGTAGGATCGCTGCGATCCTGAATCTATCAGCGCCCGTACCGCGTGCGACTTCCCGCCGACTAATCGTACTAAAATAGTTTAAAGCAGCACACCTCCTCTGCCCGTGTTGGTCAGCACGTGATTGAGATCGTCGTCTTTCGCTTCCGTTTCTCGGTTGCCGTCGACGGTCTTGTGACACAGCAACGTCGGGTGGCGTTCTTCACATCTTGAACACGTGATCATTGCCGCGCATTCACGCGCTAAATGTCCCGGAGCGAAACAGACGAAACAGCGTCTCCGTCTCCTCAGCGCGCGCTTTCTCTCGGCCACTGAGAGCTTTCCAATCCTCGGACACACTTTACTGTCATGCTCCCCTGAGCAGAATGCGCAGTTTCCATTAGTCGGTTCGCGACTGAGTAGGCAGGCGCTCGACGGCAGTCTTGGCGCTCCTCGTCGTGCCTGAGGGCGGTTAAGCTTCGAATCGTCACTAACGGGACGCTGGCCGTTCAGATTAAACCCACTCATCGCCAGTGCGATTCGGTCCTCGCCTTCCACCTCTCTTCTGAGGAATTCCATTAAACGCTTTAACCTCTCCGACAAAGCATCACAGCCTAAACTGTTGCTCTGCCCCCGATTAGTCCTCTGCCATGCCCTGAGGATTTCTCCCGGCAGGCAAGACTCCACGAGCGGTAGAATGGTGGCAACATGGCTTTCCGTGGTCACTCCAAGGGTTTCCAGGGCCCTCATATATGACTCTAACTTGTCATATAGCGACGACAATTTCAGCGGTTCCGCACGCACGGCGTTTCGTAAAATCAAGGACAGCATCTTTCTCACGTACACTTCCACTAGTAACTCAGTGCGCCCAAAACGCGACTTCAGGCTTTCGATCACCTTGGCGTAATTGCCAGCCGTCGGGGGGAAACTTTCGACTAGTTCCCGTGCTCTGGAATTTTCGTCCATGCACTGAATTAGGTACTGAAACTTGTCCTCCGGTGCTATACTGTCGTCCTCGTGAATCTGTGCAAACGAGATCCAAAATGACAGCCATTGATCAATGTCACCATTGAATCGCTTAAGTTCCAACTTCGGCAAGCGGAACCTCCGCCGACTACGACTACTACCGTCGCTAACGATAGTCCCTGAAGCTGATCGACATCGATCGGTCTGCAACTGCCGTTCAGCCGCCTGTTGCAGTCTCAGCCACCGTCGTGTATACTCCTCCGAGCCCTTGGCATCTTCGTCGATCTCAGCAAGCTCGGCAGCACTTTGGAGCATAGCCTCCATCAACCTCTGCTCCTCAGTGACCAATGCTTCAACCTTTTGATTCAACATGCTGAGCGACACCTGCACCTCCACGGGATCCGGTTGCTCTGCGGCCAGCTCAGCTTCCAACTGCCTGCAAGCTCGACTGAAAGCGCTGCGTGCGACTGCCCTGGACTTCCTCACAGCGTCCATAATTCCTCAGCAGTCCTGCCGCGGTCGCCACTATGTTGGGAACACCGAAATTGATAACCCAACCTTGATAATCAGGAACGATGGAACCGTTTATTCAAGTCTCGCAAAGGCGACAACTCACACACTCCGCACGCACGATTTCTTCTTTGCAAAAGCACCGTAGCCTTAGCGATTAACAGGATCGAAGCCATGCCACGGCTCGCCGAACGTCTGCGAAACAACATGGAACACCTGATCATAGGGAGGGACTCTTGTTCAGTTTATGACCGCCACAAATTCCGTAATGCGTTCGTGAAAACATTGTGTAATCGCTTCCTTTATGATGATTCAATTTACTGTAGAGTATTGCTAGCTGCTTTTTCTATGCATAGCTAAATCAACAATTGAAAACGTTTGTTTAAGCTACAGGGTTAGGTGATGTGGCGAACAGAATCCTACAACACGCGAACCTGCGCACAAGGGACCTTACGGTAGTTGCAGGAGGACACGGGGAGAAGAGAGCTAGAGGTGGTTCTTTCACGCTTGTTCCTTCTGAGGGTTCATCGAGTAAACGCTGTTGGCCGCATATGGTGACCCATGAGCGATTGGGCACTCAAAAGCCACACTTGTGTCCGCCGCCAGCCTTACGATGGAAAGTGAGTCAGCCGTTCATCGCGTAGCCGCAAAGCTGCCCCCGTTCTGGGCAGATAGAGCAGCCTTATGGTTCGCGCAAATAGAGGCCCAGTTCACCGTGGCTCGTATAACGTAAGAGGCTACCAAATTCGCTTACGTCGTGTCGCAATTGGAAGGTCGCTACGCCGCCGAAGTGGAGGACATCACGAACTCACCGGCGAGAAACGCTTACTCACACTTACGCAGTGAGCTGATCCGCCGTGTGTCTGTGTCTGCGGAGCAACGAGTCCGTCAAGTGTTGATTGACCGAAGAGGTGTTAGGAGACCGGAAGCCGTCCCAGTTCCTGCGACATCTCCGGTCCCTCGCCGGTCCTACGGTAATACAGGACAGTCTGCTACGTACACTTTGGTTACAGCGGTTACCGCTCCAAATGCAAGCGATCCTTCAAACACAGTCCGATACGGATGTTGACAACGTCGCTGAATTAGCAGACAAGAACCTCGAAGTAACACCCGCCGTAGGGACAATGGTGACAGTGAACGTGCGTGATTCGGCGATGAGTCAGCTCGCTCAACGTATCGAAGAACTAAGCGTGCAGGTGACCTCCCTGCGACGATGGCGTTCCAGCAGTCGCCCACGTTTTCGATCCATTAGCCGCCGTGGGCATCGAGGATCACAATGCCGTTGATGTTAGCGGCATACTTCGCCGTGTACGGGACCTGCGCCATCGTGGGCAATCCGAAGAAATGACTGATCAGTCGGATGCCTCAGAGGACAAAGGAAGGTCCCCGACAGTGACACCAGTAGAAGTCAGCACTTCGGCAAGGCAAAAGAACAACGTCCTGGAAGAAAGTGCAGATGCACGGATGTCACCGGTTCGGCTTCCTGTGGAAAAGGCAGTGAGACGCTCCACTCCAATTCAGAGAAGCCGCCGTTGAATTTATTGCTATGCAACATCAGGGGGAGTCTGGTAAACGGTTCGGCTTTCTCGAGAGCCTTGCACATCGTCGACTCCAGTACTTGCCAGGAACTGTTTGAAAGCTTTGCTGACACGCAGAAATGCCGCCTTACGATAGCCTCATGGAAACGACAACTGAGGCATTCGCTCGTTTTGACATGATCGATGATTTGGAGGAATCAGAAGAAAAGAAGAATTATTTGTCCTTCAAGTTGATTGTGGTAAACGGTTCGGCTTTCTCCCCAGATACCGCGTAACCCTCCCAGGACCCATCTGCGATGGCCCCTCGACACCTGTCACCTGACCCTGGCACAAGGCCATCTGCGTCAACACACCGATCAACAGGGGCTACAGCTGTATAAGCTGCTACCCCGAAGTCAGCACCGTCGGTGTTCGTGCTGACGTTATGCCAAGACACTCACTCGCCTCACGCAATAAAGCGTGTTTCGGGCGACCTCCAGTCGGAAGCGCTCTCCCGCGGCTATCCACCAACGTTGATCATGTTCATTGACAAGTCAATGAGAGCCTTGCAGATCGTCGACTCCAGTACATGCCAGGGGCTGTTTGAAAACTTTTCTGACACGCACAAATGCCGCCTTACGATAGCCTCATGGAAACGACAACTGAGTCATTCGGTCGTTTCGACATGGTAGACGATTTGGAGGAATCAGAAGAAAAGAAGAATTATTTGTCCTTCAAGTTGATTGTGGTAAACGGTTCGGCTTTCTCCCCCGATTCCGCGTGACCCTTCCAGGACACATCTGCGATGACCCTCGACATCTGTCACCTGACCCTGGCACAAGGCCATCTGCGTCAACACACCGATCAACAAGGGCTACATCTATGTAAGCTCCTACCCCGAAGTCAGCCCGATCGGTGTCCGTGTGTATTATACTGACGTTATGCAATAAAGCGTGTTCCGGACACTCGCCTCATTCAATAAAGCGTGTTTCGGACGATCTCCAGTCGGAAGCGTTCTCCCGCGGCTATCCAACTACAGTAGTGTTTGTCAAGCTCAGAACCGCCTGGGACCCCCGTGAGAAGTTTCAGACCGTTTGGGACCCCCTACACTGGTTGGTCAGTTTGGCGTGCGCTGATTGGCTGGAATGGTAGAGCGCGGGAGCGGTTAGATTCAGTGACTACCATCAGATATTGTCCCTCCGCTCCTATTACGCTAAAATTATACCGCTCTCTGTCATATCTATGCTAACTACAATGCCACCAGTCAGTGTGAGCGGAAACGGATAGGTTCAGTGAGACCGGCAAGAAAGTCTGTATGGAATTTGTACAATTAATTTGCTGAATCAGTTTTTGTACAATCTCAACGAGAGGTACTCAGCTGACACAGTTGCGAGCAGACTAACTTATCAATGTTCGGCAACATGGAGGTAATGGCAAGCGCAGGTCACCCTGCTTCACTAACTGCAGGCGGTTACGCTTCTACGTCATGAGGTCTGTGACCACACTAAATGCGCGTTCCACTAGAGATGATGAAGGAAAACAGATGAGCCATCTTTTCACCACAGCCCACACATTAGGATACAGGTCTGGAATTTGTTTTTGCATTCAGAACCGCTGGTAAACCTCTGCCAGCCTGGGCTTCAGTTCCGCATTTGACTGCAAATCGAGCAGTTCTATCTGCAAAGAAATTTCTTCGTCCTCGACGTTAGTAAACGGGTTGATCACCCAGTCTGGGATGGCCATAGAGGGAATGTCCTCAAAGCGGCGAGCGAAATCGTTATGCAGCGCTTGCAAATGGTCACGATACACCTTTACGTCAGCGTCAGAAACCTGACCATCCTTTTTCTCTTTGATGAGGTTTTGAAATTGGCACTGTTCACCCATTGCAAACCTCTGTTTGAACAGAAGCAGCTTCGACATGAAGGCAGAAATAACGGACTTTGTCTTAATTAGCTTCAGATCTTCTGTCAGCAGTTGCTTATATATCTCATTAAACATGAAGTATAGGTCAGCCAAATAAGCGGCATCGGTTTTTCGAATCCGCAGGTTCTCAGTTAGAGAACCGTCGTCCTCTTCAAAAAATTGATGAACTGAGTCGAATAGTTGGAAGAACCTCGACAAACAGGCACCTATCGATAGCCATCTAATTTCCGTGTGCAAAAGTATTCGATGGAACTCTTCGTTATTTTCATCACATAACTGACGAAAAAGCCTGTCATTCAATGGATTACTTTTGATTTTGTTCACTGCGTTGATGACATACTGAAGCGATTGATTCAAACGACGCGCGACAAGGTGCTGTCGATGCAGCACGCAATGGATCGACAGCACGTTCGGAACTATCTTTTTCAACTGCGAAATGAAACCTCGGTGATATCCCACCATAGCTTGTGCGCCATCAGTCTATTATGTTCTGAAGGGGAATTCCTTTCTCCGAAAACAATTCCTGCACTACTTGAAAGATAGACTCTCCCCTCGTATTTGTTTCGAATTCCTTCGGGAACAATAATTCTTCAACGAAGCGTTCTTCTCTTATAAAGCGGACGTAGGCCAGTAGAACAGCTTCGTTCCCGGGCAACGTAGATTCGTTGACTTGCAATGAAAACTCGTTCTGCCTGAGGAAGCAGCATAGCGTGTTTTCAACGTCTTCAACCATTGCATTGATTCGCCTTTGAACGGTATCATTGCTGAGTGGTATTTTGTTGGTCACATCGCGTGCGCGTTGGTGAAGCACAGTTTCTACTAGTTCAGCTATCGCAGGAATTAGCAGTTCCTCACCGATCGTATGAGGTTTACCGGTCTTTGCGATTAACAACGAAATCTTGTATGAGGCTGCAAGACCATCACGGTCTTGTTTGGAAAGACACGATAACACCATGCTGCTCAATGTTCCCTTTTTCATTAACTTTTCTCGCAGAGCCCGGAAGTAAGACACATTTTTATTGTTCTTGTCAGCATGGCACCTCGAAAAGTGCAATTTCAGCTTCGACGGCTTCATACTGTCGTTTGAGAAAACCTTTTTACATAACAAACACATAGGCAAGTGTTCATTAGCAGGCGAAGCAGTGAAACCAAACCGTAGGTATTCGCTACTATATTGTCTATTCTTCTTCTTCCTATCCATGAGTGAACCTGTACAACCTATTTCCGGAAATCGACAAGAGAAGAATACTACACTTACAGCGATGACGTTCGATGCACAGAATAAACCAGAAAGTTGCAAAGTTAAATGCCAGAGAAGGTGACACAATTCAGTCACGAAGAACCAGCAAGCTATAGCGCGGCAGGGAATAACATACGTATTTATGGAACCTACTAAAGCTGCAGAATTGTAAAGCAGATGGAAATACAGCGCTTTCTCAGAAAGCAGCGAGCACTACTTGCATCCTGAAGTAAACCATCTGCTTCACGTGCAGTCATTATCAACATAAAGAGAAAAATGTACGCCGCTATTCTTGACGATGTGATGCTTATCTCGGCGATGAATGCTTCTACTGAAGCACAACGACTGAAGCAGTGTTTCCTAAGCTTGCGATCGCATTCGCGATCTTGGTTAGCTTCGCATGCGCAGACTGCTCGAAATGGTTGAGCGGAAGGGTTGCCAGCACTTCCCGATGCAACTACGGTGGCGTCTGCAGCCGAGTTGCAACCATTTCAGTCAGTTTCATTCTGATGACTATGGGGTACCATGTGACCCCTTTCGTCAAACGGGACCCCTACAGGGACCCCTTGGCGATTTGCGACCCCCTTAAGACCCCCAGGGGTCCCATGTCACCCCCTTGAGAATCACTACACAACGTAATGCGTGGAACAACCTTAGCTGCATGGCCCCTAATTAGCAAAGGCGAAGGTCGAAATATTGTGCTTCCATTCAAAAGTTCGCCCGACTTTAGTCAATTGTTTGAAGCAATCTGTTCCGCTTTCGTAGCAGTCAGTGGAGAAGCTAAAATTAATTGGGTGAAATCCCAACTTGAATCGAGCACTGGCGTGCTAGCAGACGCAGGGGCTGTTGAGCAATTCTGCGAAAGGTTCTGAAAAGTTGACGACGTGCCAGAGACCGTATCAGAGCAAATGGAAGGCAGCAACGGATGCTGTTATATGCTTAGCTGGTGCTTTTGAACGTTATGCGATTAGTGTTGACGACAAGCTCGAACAGACAGTAGCATACACGAGCGCCACTAGCATATGGATGATTTTCAGTGGGCTCAATTACAAAATAGACAAATCGTTTTTAGGTGTCCTTCAACACACTTACTTGAGAAGCGAATTCAGCGGCTGGAACTGCGGCCTCATGGGACGCGATATTATGTTCCGTCTTGATGACTGGCGCATTATGGTATCCAGGAACAACTTTCATGTTCTAGCTGGTCTCAAGGCGTTCTATGGCATACCAGGACAAAAAGGAAAAGCTACGGAAGGCCCAAGTACAATTGTGGAAGCGGAACACGAAACACGCGTGCCAGAAACGCTGCGTCGCATAGACGCTAAGTGCCCGATGCACTGAACAAAACATACCTCGTTTGACACAGTAACGTCCATACTGTTAGCCAATAAACCGTACCTGGAAATCATATTTTTAATTACGGGCAGGACAATCTGTACGAAGAATACATCAGAGCGGAACATCCCCGGTACAAACGGGCGAAGTCTATCCGAATGGACGGGCGGATGCTGGATCTGGTTGGGCTGTTCGACCATCAAGCTCCGGTGCTATATTTGTGCGGAATAGCGCACAATTTCTTGATGAACTGAACCAGGTTACGCCTTCATTGGTCCTACTGACGTATGCAATATTGGCAATGTTGTGATTGTAGAAGCTGTCCACCTTTGCAACCCGCTGGCTTCTACCAAATCCCATGAGTAAAAACGATGTACATACGTGTGCTTATTGTTTTTCCTATAAGTCTTATTATTCTTCTACTTTTTGTCATTATTGTTAGTATTGTGGTTGTTGTCGTCGTTACTGAATGAGAAATTACATACGTAACCAATAAAATTCTGCTGCTTCTTCACCTTTCTGACCTTCTATTGAATCGAATTGAACTTGGCCATTGCTCTAGCTTATAGTCTAACCCGAGAAGACCGCTAGAATACAAATGTAGCACTAAGCCTGACGAGGGATGGTATGCAATCCCATTCATCCTCAGAAAAAAATCATACTCCATATACCCTAGAAGCACCATAGGGTCAAGAAACTACTAGTTGCTGACATTGCATTATTTGTTGCAAAGCTGCATGTGCATTACGAAAGATATCCGTGGCTAGCCCACGAGAGCTATCATTTGACGAAGGATAAAACGATCCCATTGAAAGCAATACGTTCCCTGGGAAGAACAAGGTCACCAGTTGAACGAGGGAGGAGGGGGCACAAAAGCGACGGTGATAGAAATTATCCAAGATTCAGACTAAAGGAGCTGATCATAAAAAGCGAATGGGCCCTGACCGCTAGGAACTGATCATCCAATCAACGAGAGGGGACTAGTGATCGGGGCTCCGGCGGCCGCGGTAAGGTGTCCTGTACCCACAATAGGCAACGATGGGTTAGCCTAAACATCTTTACTGTGTACGGTCTATCCTTCTACAGAACGAATTCGAGTAAGAAAAAGATAAAAAATAACTGCTACTGTACTAAAACAAGGCTGCAGCCTCACTGCCATAGTAACGCTATTTCTTGAATACTTTAGTCCACTAAAATTTATCGGAACAGCTACCGTTGTCTAACCCTTCACCGCGAGGTAGGAGACATTCATCGCCTGTTAAACTACGAACTCATGAGTACAAGTGGCGGTAAAAGGCAAAACAAAGTTTGACCAGTTATACTGCCGTCACACACGCAAATGACGGCTGTAGATTGTTTAAGCAAAATTTTAGTCAGTACAGATAGGGATCTACACCGCCGAAATGCCCTCATCTGGGCCAAAGGTGTGCTTGCTGCCTTGTTCCACAATGATTTGCAGGATGACCTTCAAATGAATGGATTTCCATCGTTTAGTCGTCACGTTAGCACCACTGCTGGATAGCTGGTTAACAAGTGTAAAATAGAATAACATAAGCACCTATTCATTCTAATTAGCCGTAGCTCTCGCTCCGGAGCAGTATGCAATGACTCAAGATGGGACGTTTCCATGAACACTGTGTTAGTCTAATTCACTTCTGATGCTGAGAACGCTTCGTTTTGGGAAATTATTACTATTGGAGATCAGACTTCTTGCATCCTGTTTTGACGTGTCTTTAGAGTATTGATCTGTGGTTGAGTAACTGCTGGCTCCTTTGTTCCGTGTTGCTGTGCGTACACCCGAAACGCAACTTAGCAGCGACTGAAATGGTAAAGTGTACTACTGAAAAGAGACGCTGACTAACTAATGGGGAAAATTTCTATGTCGAAGCTCTCAGAACAGCCTTGTTCCATTATCAGCAAGTGATAAAGGTCGCGGTCTTCAGCATGGGATACATTTAACCTATATGAATAATAGGTGAAACAAAAGTCAATCAAAGATGGCTCTGTGAGGCTGGCTGGCAAACAGGAAAGTCGCATATAGAGCTTCGATTTTATTTTACAACATAGCCGTAAAGTTGGTCTAATGTCAGCAGCAGACGCGGCAGGAAAAGGGACACATAGTT
Organism: Trichuris muris; assembly: GCA_000612645.2. Classification (NCBI taxonomy): domain Eukaryota; kingdom Metazoa; phylum Nematoda; class Enoplea; order Trichinellida; family Trichuridae; genus Trichuris; species Trichuris muris. The sequence continues at coordinate 4,288,091 of CBXJ02000361.1, forward strand.
GCCATGTACGGTGCACGCTGGCACATTCCCACAAAGGCCCAATGCAGGCACAACTCATTCAGATCTAAACATTGATGTACAACAGGTAAAATAGGCCAATGAGCTAACTTACCCTTGGCTCCTGGGCAAGGGCACCTTTTTGGTTGTGGCGGTGGAACATCTGCTAATATGTAGTTGGCATGCTGCCCTGGTGTATCAGTGAATTGATTTGGTTGTTCAGCAGCCAGAGGCAGCAGAAAGCTTAATGTGTTATGAATGTATATGTGCCTGCAACATGGGCATCTTTTGCACGATTCGGAGCTGGAGCACAGTTGCCCTTCGGATGAGCAGCAAAATTGACACATTACATTGAACAGCATTTGAGAGTCGGCCGTCGTGAAGATTTCAGCAACGGGATGCCCAGGTGGCTTGCCGGATGTATCGAAATCTGAAGAATATACTTGCAGATTATTTCACTGGCACTTATATACATATTTTTCTTTTTCACGATAATTTACTTCTTTGGCGTTTGTATTATTTTATTGACGCAAATGGAGTTATTATACGCGGAGCCTTCCGGTCAGACGTCGTTCTGTTACCAGGTTTTACTTTCGGCTGTCCAGTCGGTCATGCACAGGTGCACGTACCCCGTCCGAGCGACCGCAGGATTAACGCAACGAAAAATAAATACGGAACGGCATTCGCAGTACCTATCGATCTTCAACCTAACGAATATGAAACTCCATTTTCGTGTTTCTGTTATCTAGCTCTCCAATCTTTATCTTTTACGATAGCTCCTTTAGCCATGGAAATGGGACCAATATCTGTGAAAAGAAACTTTATGATAACTGCATGGTTAGGAAGGCTGAATTCCATTAGGTATAGCCCGGTTTATTGCGTATGATTTTGTTGCTCTTCGCCGTAATTGTGCTGCGGGCTCCTTACCGCCAATTGGTCACTCCTTCACAGCTACTTGACCATGCCAGTTTCTGTCATACATATTACTTTATGCCGGCTGTTGGAGCTCACTGCCCAAGGGATAAGCTACCATTCCAAGTATACTAACTACGCGAAACATACTTTACTGTGCAATAACTCTAATAGTAATGCACAAGAAACTTAATGTTGTTTCTCTAACTGCAAACACAGCGTCTCTGCTGAAATTTATCAATCAAGGAAAGATTTTGACTTCCAAAACCTGTTATCTAAGGAATCCGTATGCATGTAAGTACCACAGGCAGGGCAAACCGAACTGGAAACATTCTGGAAAGAGCACAACATTTTAGATGCTATTAAGAACGTCCAGTGTTAATGGGAAGGAATTAAAACATCAGCATTCAGGGGTATTTGGAGAAAGTAGATTCCTTCTCCGTGGGATAACTGCGAAAGTTTCGCCGGATTCAATATAATAGGTAAGTGTAGATGTGATAAATGTACCAACAAGGGTGGAATGGTACACAGAACACGAAGATGTAACTGAACTACCGCAGTCTCATGACAAAACTTTAATCGTGAAAGCTTAATGGATGAAGACTTACTTCTCATAGATGAACAAAGTAAGTCATTTATTGAAGTTGGTACTACAGCAAAAGGAGATACTATTACAACAGCTGAAATGGCGACAAACGATTTGGGATGTTACACAGAGTCAGTTGAGAAAGCGGCAGGACAGTTTGAAGGATCGACTCGAACTTCGAAATAGGTCTATCATGAGTAAAATGCTGTTAAGCAGCATTGTATGCTACAGAGACTTTTGCTGTGAAAGGAAAAGCCAATCAATGCGACAAACTTCATTGTGGCTTTATTTAAACAAACTGTCCGTCAGTCATGATAATATTCAACAACCGCCGCTTGGTACGTTGAGCAGTCACCAAAAACAAAGCAGGAACATTCATCAGCAAAAGTATTACAACTCACTGAGGCCTCAAATAATTTTCAGTAATAAAAATGCTTCACACAAAGTACGTGCATTATTTTTCGTAATAATCTCCTTAGACAGTGTGATGTGGGCCTCAGTAGATCATAATGTGATGTGGACATAATTGTTCATGGATGCTGGGAAACTAAAAACTTCATGTGATTCGCTTTACTGCGCTGAGCTGGAATTGAACATGCAATAAACCGAGGTATACTTGCTTATACATATATATATATATATATATATATATAAAGTTTGGGAAAAATAACTGCTGTTGTATCCAATCATGAAATTACAAAGGTGAAATCAATTTGACCTCAACACAATACATACGCTTATTTGCATAGATGTATGCATGCAAGTATGGATGCCCCGTTATACGTACCCAAAGAAGCGGGAAAGACCCCATCGAACAGAGTGCTGAGAAGCAGCGCCGCTATCGTGTGAACCGTATATTCTTTCATTGCTAATGTCTATATACTTTCCTTGAGCCTCCTTATATACGAGTTCCGAAGGGCCAGACAACTGAGAATAACTTATAAACTGGTAGTCGCTCACCACGTGCCAGTTTCGTCATTTTTACGTACTTGAGGGAAAAGCTGTCAATCAAGAAAACTATGGAACCGAAAGAGCGTGCCAGTTTTCAGTTTCCTTTAGTTGATACGTTTTGCGCGGTACCAATTTAACGGAGCGCCGTTAATTTCCTGATCGACAACTTCATTGACACTCACTTTAAACGTGAAACAGGTGCGGCGTATTTCTTTGGCACGTCGCCAAGTGACATGCTCACGTGGGAACTTGTCTGCACATTACCAAATTTCATTAAAAGCATATGCAAACAGTTTACTTACCATCAACGCTACTCTCGTCGCCAGTCAAGCTCTGGAATGTTAACTATTCATGGAAATTCTCCTTTTCCTAAATGCACATATTCTCATCTCATTAGTTAGGCGAAGCTACGGCAGGAGTTCCAGGCGTTGACGTGAATGACGGATAGGTGTAGCAAAAACCGGCTGCGAACAAATCACTCATAATGAGGAGTCTTAACTGAGACAACAATTGTGGAAATCACACGGAATTGGGCCACTCGTTCGTGGGAACAAGAAATTTACATTTCTGTGTTTCATAATAAAGTATGGAACTTCCTACGTCACGCTTTAAACCATAAACAGGTTTCGCAGGAAGAAAGACTTGTTGGACAATATTGGCGAACATCGGCGACAACAAACGCAGTACCATGTGCTAAAATTTTTAATACTCAGGTCTGCTTGGAGAAACTAAACGTGTGAAAAAGTGTAGCCCATTTGGACACCACAATCGGTGCATGATCCTACTGTTTGAATGGCTCATGCACGCCGCTAAACGTTCGTTGGACAGCGTTCGGCCAAGAAACATTGATAATTCTTGATGCAACTTTCAAGTTTAATAAACATTAAAGGAGAATTCCTTTCCACTGCTTTCAAAATATTTTGGTTTGGTTCCTACTCTATCGTGAGCCAAATTGTCAAAGTCAAGTGCGACTGCGAAACCAACTTAACTTAAACGTGAGCCGGTAAACAAAAAAGGGAAACCATGTGAGGCAAGACAAATGCCTACGATACTGATTGTAGCGCACCCAGTTTCTTACACGTTTGCTGCTGTTGCATAATTAATATTAGTAAAGTTAGCACGCTGAAAATTGGAAGCATTGTAACGGGTCTTGACATGTTGGTGTCGACATACGGCTGTGCCCGTTGGAATTTTCTTTTGGTGTCTGAAATTGAACCGAAAACAACGCTCTAGCCCTACCAGCGGTTGCATAAGTAGTTAAAATACAGATCGCCACATTCGAACCTCGAGGCTTTCAGAACTGCCTTGTTCCGAAGTACCTTAAATTTTAATATAACACATCTATGTCAGATCTGATAACACATCTATGTTATAATATGAATATGAATATAACACATCTATGTTATAATACGACTAACACCGCTTATTAAAGATAAACAACATCGGAGCTTTCGGGGTTGCTCACTCTCCGTCTTCAGCGATACACAATTTTCAACTGTCTACATCAAGTGTCGTCAAAATTGGCTTAAAATAATGCCTTAAGACTAAGGATAGTGGTCTAGTTTCTTTAAAGCGAGGAATCTCTTATCTGTCCAAATGTCTGAGCTGGGGACCAGTGGTTTCAACTCCAGCTATCTCGGATTCAAGCTCTGTACGAATGGTTGGGTTGTGCCGTTCATCCCATTGAGGATCCTGGATAGTTCTTTGTGGTACTTTGCAACAACCGTTTCGGTGGACGACTTCCGACCAAATTTCACGAACCTCCATACCCTTATCTCGGTTAAGCGTGTTACTGTTTCGGATATAACACATCTATGTGCACAATCATACTATTCTAAGAATTGGAGACAGAATGAGCAAGGTCAACATACTGCGCAATAAACGCTTTTTGAAAACTAAGTGATCAAACGTAGTTTTTCCGCTAACATAAAATACAGTACAGTTAACAGCTTACTTTGGCAAAGAACAGGTCTCGAACACGGCAATATTCATTAAATTGAATTCTTGAAAATATAATGGGCCTTCTTCGTAGCACGTTGAACATGAATCCAGATTGTGCGCGTTTGGATGTCCATGGCGTCTGAAAATATATCGAAACAACGCTCTATCACCGGATGAATGGCAGTTATTAGGAAAAATGCAGAACACAGTGTAACTTTCGCAACTGTCGAAACCACGTTATCCCACCTTCACCGAATGATAGATAATGTATGATAACATGGAATGGTAACATTGCCATTCGCTGGAGACTGAATAAGGTTGTTCTGCAAATTACGGTTATACAGCGTTCTGCATCTTTTTAATGAGTGGCCATTCATTCTCTAATAAGGCGTTGTTTCGGTATACAGTGAAACATCCAAAGTTGAACACCTCTATAGGTTGACCGTCATTCTAATGTTGACCGCCATTCACATGTTGACCGCACTTTTATAGTTCGTTGGTGCGTCACTGTCAAGCATAGGAGGGCTAACTCAATATGTTGACCACCTTCGAAAGCTGTACCTTGACAACCTTAGCTGAGACGCTGGCTATTAATTATTACGTTTTGACCTCCTTAAGCTAACCAGCAAAATGCCATGAACATTACAAACTGAAGTTTGGTTGTACATCAGCAGCAAGGTGTCATCAAAGCGTTTAAGATGCACTACTGGGCACCTCTTTTGGATTGAGTCGTTTCCAAAACTAAAAGGACTAACCTGGTTACTGACGCATCTGCACTATTTGGATTAGTTAATGCTCTGCATTCTGTTCTCTGGATCAGTTTCGCGTGGAACAAAGTACAGACAGAAACAATAAAGAAATGCTTCCAAAAAGCTGGATTTGTTACAAGTCGACAAACAGTCATTACACCCTCCTCATATAGTGCACCCAATATGGGAATATTCCCAGGAGTCGACTTCGAGACATTCGTTACAATGGATGATGAATTGGTGACTTGTAATGAACCTGATGAAGAAACTATTTTTCAAGCAGTATTATCCAACGTGCGGGAAATGCGTGAGTCGGCTGATGATTTAGAAGAAGAAAGCGATAGCGATACAGAAGTCGAAAAGGCACTAACAGCCGACAACGTTCGCCATTCACTACATAAGCTGAAGTTATTTGTTGCTGAAAAGTGCCCCAATATGCTTAATGCAATAGTTAACGCTCACTTTGCTTTCACCACTTGTCTGCACCATGAAAGCGAAGCAGACAACGAGACTCTCTTTAGACGTGCAACGATTGGGCTATAAAATGTACTGGTTATATTACTCTTTTATTTTCATTGTCTTAATACTAATTTAATTTTTATTCTTTTACTTTCGTGACGTTTCTTCATATGGATCACAACATTCTTTCTTTAGCAAAATGTTTCGAAGGAGTTACGTCATGCTAACGACTGAACTCAAGGGGGTACTCTATATGTTGACCAATTTCTTACCGCCCTTGAGTGGTCAACTTCTAAAGGTTCCATTGTATTTTCAGGCACTAAAGACATCCCATAGGGCACAAGCAGTACTCAAGTCTAAGATGCCAAGGTGAACTTCTGTTAATACTTGCTGGCTGACATTGGCATTTGTCATTCACGATGCACATAGCACAGCAATATTTATTGTATGGGAAAGCTTTAGATGTTTCATTTTCTTACTTGGTGCAATTCGAAGAAGTTTGAATTGAAAATGGCATCAGCAGAAGTGACCATTTTAATTAACTTCGTTTCAAAGGACGCTGCATGCTCCTCATTAAATTAAAGGATAATTTTCGAAACTCCCGTGTCTATCTTCACATTGTATACTTTAGCGACGTTCGACTTATCCAGAATTGACCACGCGAAGAGATGTGACACGTATCAAGTAGCACTGTGACAAAGCGACCAATGTTTAGAAACGCTTTCATTCATAAGAGAGTTAAAGAGCGCGCCGTTACGAAGTCACGTAATTTTTTTCAACAAATGCAGCTAACGCAGATATTGTTAGGGAATTTAGCCATCTCATGATTTGTCAAGAACAAATAATCTTTGACCAATGAGAAGTCGCATTCAATTAGGTCAATTCTTTTTAATCAACACCATCGTGAAAATCAATTCTACCGTTCCCATATTTTCCGTCAAGTGTGTAAACTATAAATCATTCCTTTACGCGATGGAAACCGCGCAATTTGTCATCTGGAATGACATTTAGATTTTGGCTGACAATCCGCGTAGCGCCGTTACAAAAGATTGATGATCCACTTTTCCACGAAACCATTTGCTCATGAGCACTTGCAGAAAAGTTTCATGCACGATAACGTTAATGGACGAGAATGTGCAGTCGGAAACCACACTTGAGACTTGTAGTTTCCCTAACGCTACCAAACATTCGTACATTGAATCGACCCACATCAAAAGTTTACCGGAAACTGTTTTAATATTAATGCTTACTAACCTCTAGAATACCACTTCCTTGAAAGTATGGCTTCCGCAGGAAACGTAGCATTGCTTTGAAATCCTTTGAGGTGTTCTGATTAAGAAATGCAGTGCACGAGCAGTTGAGCGTATAAAATATCCTTATCAATGAATACTGGTCATACAACGGAATTATATGAGTTATACTGAACCCTAATGGGCTGTGAATGCTTCCATTGAATAAGAAAGCAAACCAGAATCAACAGCTAAACTGAGGCAGAAGTAAAACTAGGAAATATGCTTTCCAAGCTCGACGTTGGTTTAATTTCAACGCATCGCAGCTACAACGGAAATGCATTAGACCTAATTGCTTTTTCGCGGCTTGTTCTCGTTTATGCTTTACTTCGATAAAAACTTTATATGTAGCTTTCAGGTACAATCCTGCTCATCATGATAATCGTGTTTACCTCAGCTACCGTGTCAGCTCGTCGAAGCCGTCAACTTGACTCCTTCGACCGACTGAAAAAGTAACATCAACTTTCGGTTCGAACCTAATCTCTCGAACCCTTATCCCCACCCAATGAGTAACGCAAAGGGACAGGCATTCCCTCGCCGACCAGGGCAGTGAAAAGCACCAAACAAAAGTAGCAATGAAGTTTTTGTTACCCGTCGGTGCTTCCTTTCTTAAACCCAACGGGATTTTTAAAGTACCATTTGTGGATGTCGATCACCTTCCTCTTCCCCAATGTCCTATCAATCGCTGCCGTCAGTGAACCCTGTCTTATCTCCAAAGATATCTTAGCTAAAGTTTTGTTAGCTGCAAACTGCTACCCATGAATACAGTATTTCAGCACATTGATCATGATGTTTCCTGCTGCGGCACTCTACGCGCACTATTTCAGCTTTCATAGTCAACATGACTTAGAGATACCCCGGCTGGTAGAATTGCTCCTCGCAAAACGACGGTCGCGATGCAAACGGAAGTATTAATAATATTAATAGATATTTAAGTGCAGACTACGAGCAACACCCATTGGGCGCCAAAGGTCAAATGCAATAAAATGAATTAGATTCCCTTTACAAAATGTCTAAAAACAAACAGTTGATGTCGACCCGTCATGATAGTAAGGAATATGCATCCCCTAAAAAGGTGCTGAACGAACGGATTATTAAGGTTAAATTAAAAATGCGAAGATTCATCTTGCAAATACAGTTTGGGCAAATACAAGAAACCTGAATGCCTGTCAACAGCGGACACTGTCAAGTCGGTAAGAAATTTGAACAACTGCAGTTAACAATTCTAGACCCGTCGATCAGTTAGGCGCCTGAATTTGTCAGCTGCTCAAATTGGGCTTCAGATAATTCGAATTCTCCCTAGATTCCTGTCACGATTTAGTTTTTACTTCTACCTGCAATGCCAAAAGGCGTACGGAATGCACTATTAATGAAGTCTTATCAATGAAGCGGTCTGGTCTCAATCAAAAATATTTCCAGGGAGTAACGTTGAACAGAACTGCAGGGATTACACTTTCTCAGGAGTATCGATACTGAAAAAGTATCGTGCTTTAATGCCTTAATGAAAAGGAAGTTCAAACGTAGCTTCCACGTCGGAGATTGTAAACTGTCCACAACGGGAATTTCTTTCTGCAAAGTCTTCCCCGAACTGAATCAAATGACGAGAAGAATTCCGGAACATGCAAAGCTAAATCTAAGGAAGATTAGTGAGAGGCATGAGCAAACTGCGGGTTACCGATGATTTCTCCCTTCATCTGCACAAGGTTCGAAAATATTTACTTAAAGTCCAGCGGACAAAACTATACGCAACTGATACAAACCAACAACACCAAAGTTCTTAAAATCCTACCGTTTTCCCGAACGACGCAGATGGGATGACCGAAAATAATTGTATTTCCTGCTACAAGATTTTCCAAAAAAGTTTGCACGATTTTGCTACTGCTGTTATGTTGACTTCCTGGTGATTCATCCATTCACGTAGGGAACATCCACAGAGCTTAGGAGCTGTGCTACCGATTGAGTTATTGGGCCTGTTGCGAAGAGCTATTCTTGTAGAACCATTGACCCCAAACGATTGACGCAAAGGTCGCGAATTCGAGCGTTTTTACTTTCCAAATTAGAATCAGGTCATACGATTGTGGACACTGGCCGAAATGACGACCTAGCATTTGGTAAAGATCCAATTACGAAACGTACAATTCAACGTTGGTTTTGACATTTTCGTAATGGAGATGAACCGCTTGAAAATTGGGACCCTCGTATGACTAGCGAGCGCTGATTGAACGACCTTGTGGAAACAGACCCTAGCAAAAAATAACACAAAATATAGGATTTTAAGCTCGCTGTAGAAGTGCAATTTAACATCTGCATCAAAATGGAAAGCAGAGAAAGCTTGACAAATGGATGCTGGAGGAATTGGTTATAAACTGTGCGAATCAACTGGACAGTTATTTCAAGTGCTCTGACCTCTTTTCTCTGTACAAAAATGAACCGTTCCTTAGTTTTGCTGTGATGAATGTTAAAGAATGGATTCGACACGACAACCAAAGACCATCCTCACCATAGTTGAATCGACGTCAATGTGAAAACGGTTCCTCAAACTGCTGATGCACCAAAAAATGATTACTGCCACTGATTTGGTGGTTGGCAAGGAAATCGTCCACGTCAATTTGATATTTGACCAAACTAACATCATAAAAAAGTACCGACAGGAGCTCAGCAAAATGAAACGAGGTTTGTAAAACGGTAATTCAAGAAAAATCAGCGAAAGGGGGTCACACCGCTTTAGTTAGCTGCTGCTTTATCTGATTAAGTATAAAAAACCGCATATCTCACAAACGATAACCGAACTTGGAGGAATCAAGCTGCGAAGGTCTATTTCATCCTGCAAGCTCGTTAGACCTCTTGCCAAAGGGTTATCACTTTTCAAACATTGAACTCATTTCCCTAAATGGCACTGCTTCATCAAAGAAGGGCATGTAGAAAAGACTCGAAAATACCATTGCTTCTAAAGCTTCAGAGTTTCATGTTAAGGGACTTTAATACTTGCACCTCGTTGGCAGAAATGAGTGAATTCTCGTGGTTATTACTTCGACTAATACACCTAACTAGAAGGTAGATTTACAAGTTTAAATATGAAAATCTAACGCGTGCAAACTCTTTCGACAACTTAGTACATTTCAGCGATGAACGGTTTGAATAGTTCAGAATCATTAACAATGGTATTAACAATTTAAGGGCAGCATTTACCTACCACAGGTGCAGCAAAAGCGTCCTCAAACAGTACAAAATAAAAACACTTAGCCACTCCGTTACCACAGATTCAAGACACTTGTCAAAGAATTGCCTCATCTGAAAAGAACAAATGTAAGGCAGCCGATAATTAGACCAAATGATAAAAGTGAAATGGCGGGAAAAACGCTACCAACAATTTTAAACAGAACCAAAAAGAAATTATGCTATTTCTTCTCATATGCGATCACTAAACGTGGTTTCAATTAGGCTTAATCAATTACGGTCTGTTTTGTTCAACGTTGATACGCGGTGACAAATGAAAACGAAATTAAACATTTTCGCCATCTCATTTCAAGAAATCATAAAAGTAAATTTCAAACTGACGAACGGATTACGTTTGGCTTCACAAGCGAAACAGTATTTTACTGTTGAAACGCTTTCGGATATCCTGCGTCTTCCATGTGACAAAAACAGCTACACTGTTTCCATGTCAATTTGATCACCATCAGGCGCCAAGTTACAAGAGGAATGGAGTTCGTAAAACTTTTCCAACATGGACAACCGTCTTTCCAATTTCTCACGAGTCTAAAATTTTTCGTTTGCAAATTGTTGCACCATAGTTTTATACACGTTCGCTTTACCGTGTCAGACGTTGGGAGCTCCCTCTTGCTGTAAGCAAGCTGGGCTTTGGCGACCGGATTGTCCTTGAAATGAATGGCGATGAAACCGGGACTAAGTGGTACTATTCCAGCGTTTTTGGTTTTCCCTGCCTACAAAATAACGGCAAAACATCACCGACAGAAAACGAACCGAAGAAATTTCCTTTTGTGATACATATTAATGCTGAAGTGAACTTACCACTTCTGGAATTTGCTTTTCCACCACCCCTAAGGCATGTGGTTGGCTAGTGCACGAAGCTACGTCGCAGTGCAACAACTTCTCCGTCTGGCATTCTGCATCTCTGAAAACAGAAGCTTTTACGTTCGCCTGACGAAAGCCATAAATAAAGCAAACCAAGAAAGGACTAAATTAATGCATACTTCAGTACGGGTGCAATCAATTTGTACACATCGTAGTTTTCTTTCTGCGTCGTAAATTGTTCGCCCAACTGCTTGCGTAGCGATACAACTGTATGCAGCAACTCGTCCAAAGCAGACGTGGACGTACTACCATGAGAACCGTTGCAAATCAGCAATTTCATTTCGGTGTTCTCCTCCTGTGTTTGCAATTCAGTAGAAGAAGGAATGCTTTACAAAACAATAGTACCGCCAAGTCCTTCAAAATTTGCTCCTTCGCCTCGGCTTGCAGCTTCATGGATTCCATTTCCAAGTGCAGCTTGACTGTTTGATCTGCGCAATTTCTGAAATTCGAAGATGTCGAATAGTTGAAGCAGAAGTATTAATGCTAGTAAAACCCATCCTCATGTCCGCTAAATCAGGCAAACTATTTAAGCAGCGCACCCGACGTTTACAAAGACAACTACTAATAATACGAGAGAGAAACTATTCGACTACCGAAGGCAGTGCCTCTTTGCACCTCTAATGAGAATAACCACTGCTTGGAACAAATTAATCGAAAGCTACATTGAATACAGTCCTGAATTTGACCTGGATTAGCGATTATTTATAGTTCAGCTTGCAAAATCAAACTATGCCTAATGTCGTCATTATTAATGACTAAGCACTGTTACCGTGATTAATTATTAATGTATTTCAGATTATTAACACAACGTAAAACTTTTCGGATTTCTCCTGCCCCATCGGCAAACGTGCGATACTCTTCATCTTTACAGAGACATAGTGTCGTGGAACTCTATGCTTTGTCGCTGAAGATTGAACGTGAAAAATTGTAGAAACTCCCGACTGCACTAATAATTTGAAATAAACAACTAACTTTTTTGAATAAACAACTAACTTGGTAGTATTCCGGCTTTCCCGTTTATGATGATACCTGTAATAAAACCGCGAATGCCCTACTAGCGGATGGACGGGCGATTATTTAAAAAATATCGGTTTAAAAATAGCGGTTTTATTACAGGTACCATGAAAAACGGTAAAGCCGGAATACTACCAAATTCAGACATGAAACCCGTTACAAAGCATCCAGTATTCAATAAACAACTAATTACAATAACAATGCTTAGCAGTCAAAGAAGACAATGAACAATTATTGCACTACCAAGAATAAAGAACATAGTCTAAACAATAAAGAAATAAAAAGAAACAAACTTGTGCAAATGCTTACTTGTAATGCTTGACCACTTCATGTAGGCGTTTATTTTCCTCCTCCATTCGTTTAAAATCGGTGTAACGCAAGTTCATTGATTCAAAAATTTTTGCATTGTCTTGACGTTCCGTTTCTCCGGGAATAGGAGCCTATAAACAAGGTTACAGGTTACATCACGAACTTGACGCTATACCAAGTAGTGGACAGGGACACCTACTGCATTGATGCAATAAAATACAGCATTTTCAGTAAGGGAACACCACATACTGAAGTTCACAAACCAACAGCCGGACTGAAGTTCTCGTAGTTCAGACCAAAACGAGAAATGCCTAACACCAATGTGCAGACATATCTTGCTTTATTGTACCTCGTTTTATTCCACTTCGCTATAATCGCGCTATCGGGACTACAGCAGTTTGACTAATCTAACTCGTCAATTCATAGTTTTGTGCACATGGGCATTCAACTATGCGTGCTTTAACATCAGTTAGAGGCCACCAGACGATTTGACTTAATCAAAACACCCACTGCACTATACCTGCTTAATCATTCACGTTTGAATGACATTGATTCGTGAAAGCGCCGCTGCTTGCCGCCGTGCTTCTCTGTTTCTACCCATCGTTGCAACCCTGTCGTCCCATTTACAAATTCTACACAGTTAGAACGACCGCTTTGGGGAAGGTCTGAACATTAAGCGATGTACACTGGCAAGCTCAAGGTTGTACAGTTGTGTTTTCATTACAGCGCGGTCATTTATTCACCAGAAAATACTGTTTCATTTTAATAAATGATTGCAGAATTCCATTAGAAATTCAACTGAAAAGAAGAGTCGCGGACCTCTTACTTCAAATCAAAAATTAGAAATACTTAGACTCAATGAGGATGGCATGTCGAACGCTGAAAGAGGCAGAAAACTACAAATATTACGCCAAGCAGTTGGCCAAGCGGTTAAATAAAAAGAAAGATTTCTAAAAGAAATTAACAGCACTACTCCAGTAAATACATACACACAAAAAGCACACACACACACACGAACGAGACTGCGATACAGCCTTATAGGTGGTATCGAGAAGCTTTAGCAGTCAGTCTACATAGAAGATCAAACCAAGCACAACACACCCTTAAACTAGGGTATAATTCCGAGCAAGAGCACAACGTTCTTCAACTGCATCAAGGCTGAGAGAGGTGAAGAAGATGCAGAAGTTGTTTCATGAACTTTATGAAAAGAAGTCACCTGCACAACATGAAACCATAGGGAGAAACAGCCAATGGTGACGTGGAAGCTGCGGCAGACTATCTAAAGGAACTGGCTGAGATATTAATGAGTGGCACGCAACAGATCTTCAGCGTAGGCGAAATAAAGTTTGCGCGAAGCAAATACTGTCTCGAACTTTCAATGCGAAAGAGAAGAAGACAATATTTGGTTTCAAAGCTTCAAACGACATGCTGACACTCATGTTAGATGCTGACGATTTCAGATTAGGGCCAACGATTATCCACCACCCTGGAAATCTGAAGGCGCTTGAAAACTGAGCTAAATTTACTCTGCCTGTGCTCTTCAAATTTAATCGGACTGCCCCGGTAAGGGTACATTTGCCTACAACATAGTTTGCCGATTATCGTAAGCCCACTGTTGAGGCTTCCAGTACAAACAATATCCCTCAAAGTAACGCTAATCAGGGGCAACGCACTTCGTCAAATATGAACTCAGAGAGGTGTTCACAAAGAAATTAATGTTGCGTTTCTCCCAACCAAAAACAGCATCTCTGCGGCAACCATTCATTCAAGGAGCAATTTCGACATTCAAATCCTATTATCTAAGAAATGCCTTCGGATGAGAACACGTGCCGTATACCAGGACTCCTCTGCGTGAACAGGGCAAAGCAAACTGAAAATCTTCTGGAAAGAGCACAGCATTTTAGATGCCATTAAGAACGTCCAGAGTTAATGGGAAGAAATTAAAACATAAACATCCAGGGGCGATTGGAGAAAGCAGATTCCTTCTCCGTGGGATGACTATGAAAGCTTCGCCGGATTCAATATAATAGGTAACTGTAGATGAAGATAGGGTTTCTGTTGACGGGGCTGAGTTTCATGTTGTAATGAAAGATACGGCAATAACCCGTTAGACGAAATCATTTATTCCAAAACGAAAACAAGCGAAGCTTTCGGAACCAACCGCGTTCCGTCCTCAGCGCTATACAATATTAATAACCGACCTATGGATGGTTATGTACTAACGGTGACCTGAGTCCGTTAGTACTGGTCGTATGTCAAATCAACCGACATCATCGGGATGATTGTTTTGAGTGGGTGGAGACGGACATAGGTCAACCGAGTGGTCTTTGCAACATTGTGTCGCATTAACCACAGTAGACCAAATGTCGCTGACTCCTACCCCCTCATCCCTGTTGATACAGTTGTTGTGGCGGATGTACAATGCCTCTTTCATTTTTTGCGCGTTCAAACTTTACAAGAACGCAGAAAAGCGACAAAAAAGAGAAGTTGTCAAAGCAAGAGGCCGGCCGCAAACAAGAGATCCACTGAAGATCATGGAAGAGTCTATCAATGCCTCAGCGGTTGTTCAGCATGTCATATCATGCTGCAAACCGCCAGATCAACTTACAGTTTCAAGGCTACATTACGAACCTGAATTCAGTCTTAGAAAAATCAAAAAGGCATTGTACATCCGCCACAACAACTGTATCAACAGGGATGAGGGGGTAGGAGTCAGCGACATTTGGTGTACTGTGGTTAATGTGACACAATGTTACAAAGACCACTCGGTTGACCTATGTCAGTCTCCACCCACTCAAAACAATCATCCCGATGATGTCAGTTGATATGACATACGACCAGTACTAATGGACTCAGGTCACCGTTAATACATAACCATCCATAGGTCGGTTATTAATATTGTTTAGCGCTGAGGACGGAACACGGTTGGTTCCGAAAGCTTCGCTTGTTTTCGTTTTGGAATAAATGATTTCGTCTAACGGGTTATTGCCGTATCTTTCATTACGACAGGTAACTGTAGATGTGATAAATGCATCAACAAGGGTGGAATAGTACACAGAACACGAAGATGTAACTGAACTACCGCAGTCTCATCACAAAACTTTAATCGTGAAAGTTTAATGGATGAAGACTTACTTTTCATACATGAACAAAGAAAGTCATTTCTTGAAGTTGGCATTACAGCAAAAGGAGACACTATTACAACAGCCGAAATGGCAGCAAACGATTTGTGATGTTACACAGTCAGTTGAGAAGGCAGCAGGACAGTTTGAAAGGATCGACTCGAACTTCGAAATAGGTCTACCGTGAATAAAATGCTGTTAAGCAGCATTGTATGCTACAGAGACATTTTCTGTGAAAGGAAAAGCCAATCAATGCGACAAACTTCATTATGGCTTTATTTAAACAGACTGTCCATCAGTCATGATAAATATTCAACAACCGCTGCGTGGTACGTTGAGCAGTCACCAACAACAAAGCAGGAACATTCATCAGCAAAAGAATTACAACTCACTGAGGCCTCAAATAATTTTCAGTAATAAAAATGCTTCACACAAAGTACGTGCATTATTTTTCGTAATAATCTCCTTAGATAGTGTGATGTGGGCCTCAGCAGATCATAGTGTGATGCATACACAACTGTTCATGGGTGCTAGGCAACTAAAAGCTTCATGTCACTCGTTTTATTGAGCTGGTCTGGCACCGAACACGCAATAAGGCGAAGTATGCTTGTATACGTTGTTCGTAAATGCCAACATGTGAACTAGCTGAGGACTGCAACAATTCTTTCGAATCTGAATATTCCATGCGAACTGAACATGCAATACTTCACCGAGGATAACCGAAATGGGATACTCACCTTAACAGGCAATGTATCCCATTTCGATTCCTCTTAGAATTATTGCAATTATTTACGACAGCACACGGCTTTTCTTTTATGACTTGTTTATTCGCCATAGCTTCCGCGACTCCTCTGATCCCCTTCTCAGCGGCAGCAAAATGGCGAATTAAGTGTACATGTCCCCACGTTTACATACTCCAGAAGTGGCGAAACATACTACTCTTTCATCTGCCTTTCTGCTGCCGCTGAGGAAGGAATCAAATGCTCAGACGAACAAATAATGTCACGAGACTGAAATGGTGCGCTGTCGTGCAGAACTGCAGTGATCAAGTCTACCGTTAAAAAACGCTCAATGTTCAATATCCTAGGAATGAACAAGAATATCACCCAACCTACCTTATTCGACTCCAAGTACTGAAGGAGATCTTCTACCTTCTTTCGAAGTGACTCATTTGCCAACGATGTTACCTGGAGCTTCTTCTCAGCCAACGATTTTTCGTGCTCCAGTTGCATGTTTAAAACTTTCATGTCGCTCAACTGCGTTGATAGTTTGTGCAAATACTTGGAGTTCTCTTCGTGCAACTGGAAATAACAAACTCTAACAACCACCCAATTAACGAAAGCGAAGAAAATATTCCACCTCACTAAATTTCACCAAACGGTCGGCATTTTCTTCCTGCTGTTGATGAATTTCGCTGTCTGCTGCCAACAGGTGTTGTTCCATATTTAGGCGTTCCTTGGCAGATGAGGTCCAAAGGCGATAATGCTGCTCCGCTTGAGAACGAACAGTTTCGACTAATGTGTTCACCTTTTCCTGCAACAGCTGAAACAGACCTTCAATTACTCCATAAGGCATAAGCACAAAATGAAATTGTCACATTCGCATAGCAAACGGAATCGTCATCTACCGTCGACCGTCCTGTGGCGTCAGACGTCTGCAACTTTTCCAGTAAGCATAATTTGGCATAACGAAACAGGCACATACCAAAAGCGAAGAGTCGTCTGCCGATCTTCTTACTTTCGAGAATATCTCGCTTTCTTCATCTGTTTGTTGGTCGGTTAGGTTCTTCCGTTTTCCCAAATGCGCAAATTCTGTGCATTCGCTGGATAAACGCTGCTCGGAATTCATACTTTGGCGGTAAGAAAAGTTGACAATCGATCACTGAAAATTAACTCCTTAAGCAGGATCTCATAAACCAAGGAACGAAATGCGCGCCGCAAAGAAACCACTACGAGCCAAGGTTTCGACAGTACTGCTTTCAAATGGTTTTCAGGTATAGGTAATACCATTGCTTGTGAAGTCATCGAGTTAAATACGAGTTGTTTTCTGATTGCTGCCTGGTATTTCCCACTCGAAATGGGCTGTATAGTTCAAAAAATTAGCAACGAAAGAAAGTCTACTGCTACGAACGACCATGGTGTGTGGATTCTTCTCGCCGACAGCAATTAGGGATGACAAGCATCGGTAACACATTGCCTTTACAAAAAAGACACCGGCGGCTACCAAAAGTTTAAGATTTATTAAAATTGAACTATTGTGTACTGCCGAATGGATTAGAGAGTGCAGCTAAAATTCGCACGGAAACTTTTTCTATTATTTCCTCTTGCAATTGCTTCTTCTTCTTCTGCAACATATCCAGCTGAGATAGCCGTTTCGCCTTCATACACATCATGTAGCGGTAATGCCAGTGAGTGTTGCGGTAATGAATCGCTGCTCTCTTCAAAGCTGCATGCGCAACACAACGTTTAAGAGCGGAGTCTTCATCGAAAGAAGCAATGAGTTCTGCGGGAACGTCGATGGACGGACGTTTTATATGGTCGTCCCGCTTTTTTCGCATCTTTGCAATACCTAGTCGCTTTTGGCGTGCATGCGCTGTCAGAGGCGAGTACAAAACTGATCGTCTTTGTGGTTTTCGAAGTGCAGAAGCCGGCTGGCAGAAACCACCTGACGAAGTCGCCTTTCGAGCTTCTGTTCGATCTGAAGACGTTTCCGGTGTTGGCGAACCTTCGGTGATCGATGTTGGAGACGGCATAAGACAATCGCTTAGGCATTGAAACACCTTCAACAAACTATACCATGCTTGTGGCTTGTGAGCTAAGAGATCCTAAAAAGAACTTCTCTGGATTACAAAAGCAAAATCTGTTAGGCATACCTGAGGAGAGGTGACTTTATTGACATCAAACTTCACAAAAGTCTTCGATATACACTCTATTATTGCACCCAGTAGAACCTCCGGTGCGCTGAATTGAGCCAGCACCGGATCGAAATCCATTACCGGAACGCATATAGCCTTATATAACTGATATACGAATTTGGCTAAAATACGCAAATATTATTATTAATAGCAAAAGGAGCGCTTAATTTGAAAACATTTAAAGAGTTCAATCGGTATATTCCAACGCTTTAAAAATGCTGAACATGCATAGTCAACATTAGCTGTCACATCGCAAAGCTTCTATTTCTTCGACCGCTGATTTCTCACGCCGTAAGGACCATAAGTTCCAAAACAGGGAAGATCAGCACCTTAGCATAACACTGATCTAATACTGGCTGTCCATTCTTTATGAAAGGGCAGGCGAACAACGATGTTGCTTTAGTCCACATACGTGCATACGAACTGAACGAACAAATAATGAAAGCATTACCATTCAATTCAATTATCGACGTTTTCTTCGTATCTTCCAGCTTTGCATGCCTGGCCACGTTATTGGCTAGCGCAAGCAGGGCCTCTTCCATGCTGTTAATGTGGCGCTAGCCGAGTTAAGCAATGGTACAGTGCTCAAAAGAAATTCAGGTACATGTTTAATGCGCAGCATTCAATCAGCATAAAGTCATAACGCACAATATTATTTGCAGAAGCTACGGATTGTTGAAAAAGGCGATCGATCAAAGGAATACTTTCACTTGAATAATCGGGTATACGCCGTTGCTCCGGGTGTGCGGAGGCAGCCTGACCTTCCATTGCAAAACCGTGCCTAGGCGTGTTAATAATTAATGTAAACATTTGCAGAAACTACTTTAAAACGATTAATAAAAGTTCGATACATGCTTTAGATTCTGCTGGGAAATATTTTTAGGCAAACATCGTTTCGACGAAAAAGGCTTGCCTTCGCGGCTGACATCCTTGCAAGAGCAACACGCAAGGTTTAAAAAATGAACACATCTGGACAACTAAGGTTTCCGCTTCGTTGTGGCGCGGTACGCCTTTATTCAAAACAAAAGAGAAATGCTATACTGTCGGACGCTTGCAACCACAGTAAGGAGGACACGGGTTGGTGCCTCGTTTCATCTCCACAGACGTTGAAAAGGCAGCGATGAATGTCGCAGCTGGCACCTTCCTTGGCGTACAGATCTTCAGCTATCTCTTCCGCTTGGTCAGAAACGTGAAGAGGCAGCAGTCAGAAGTGGGTCTTCTCCCCATTTACAATTGTTACTCCAAATTCAGCATTATAAGTGACGGTGAAATTCCACTGATTAATTCAACACATTGTAAAAAATAAAACCAGCTGCTATTAGTCCATCAAAAGCTTCTAAACTATATGAACGGTCAGATGGATTCCAGCTGCACTTACCTTTCAGGAAGCTGTCCAAAACGAGTTCTTGCCCGTCGCAAAAAGTAAACCGCGTCGCCCTTTCCATCTGATTTCCCAGTCAGGCAAATTTAGGTTGAAATCAATGTACGATAAGACGGCGACAAAAGGACCATGGTTTGTCAGAGTTGCCTAGTCACCCATTCGACTTTTGTAAATATCACATAGAGTTTTACGTTGGAAGATTACGGCTGATGCACCTGCTGAGTTCTATTCACTGTTACCTGTAAGAACACGATAGCAACCTAACCAGTGGATAGTTGGTTAGACGCTAGTGAAAAAATCCTGTGAACAATAAACGTACGATATCTTTTATTCGTAGTTTTCAGAATCGACTGATTCCGTCGTCAGCGAGTTCTACCAACTTCGGAAAGGCTTTCCACCAACTCGCTGACGACGGAATCAATCGATTCCGAAAGCTACGAATAAAAGATATCATACGTTCATTGTTCTCCGAGTTTTTTCACTAGCGTCTAAAGAACTAGCCACTGGTTTGGTTGCTATCGTGTTCTTACACGTAACAGTGAATAGAACTCATCGGGTACATCAGCCACGATTCTCCAACATGTTCTACCGCCCCGTTACAAAGAAACCAGTCTTCATAGAGTTTTACGAACAAAATAGTGTACATTTCCTGAAGACGCAGTTAGCATCTGCCGCAAGAACTATTAATATTAATAGTTATATAGGGAAATGCTAATGGAATCGTTTTGCAAAAGCCAGATTGCATAAGCAAAGGGCTCGCGATACATTTCTCAGCCGCTGTAGATTGAATTAGATAATTCCGAAAGGTGCGGTAGAGCTCATACGGTTCTCTTATTTGTCATCCTACACTTTCCTCATTAACTCGTCAACCTGTCACAGGTGAACAAGAAATAACTCCGCTTGATCAAGCTTCAACCTCTTCAGTAATTCTTCCAAGCTGCGTTCAACCTTACGGGGATGACAATAGTAATAGAAAGTAAAACACACTCACACAGGACATTAATCACTTTCGCCACTTTCACCGCCATTAATCACTTTCGTCGTTACAAACGTCTTCCGTTTTCCCTGAACTTGAATAACGCCATTCCTTCAGTACATCTCCAATTATATCTTCATTCTGATAAAAATAGGCAGTGTCAATAGGCAATGGATTATGTAAGGCTATTGAAATATGATGCTGTCCCACTTCAAAAGCTCAAAATAAAGGTTTTTTGTTTAACAGGATCATTTGCATAATATTCCAATTCAGTAAACACGGTTGACTCCCGTTTTTGTAAAACATCTGTAATTTTCTTCTCATAGCAAAGTTTTCGGAAGTTACCTTTTCCGTCGTTAGTGCAAGTATGTCTGTCGACTGCCCAGCCAGCCAACTGTTCAGCAAGCCCCTCCGCTCGACCATACGGGCTGGCGACATCACCTATCAGATCGATCCTTGACCCTTCAAGCGTCTGTCGCCCGCCCAGTCAGTCATGCAGAGGAGCGAGCGTCCCAACCGACCGACCGGGACAGCGCTGTGTCACTTCTAGGTAGTTAGGCAGTTCGGTATTTGTGGTTGAAGCCTGACGGGCTGGTACCCGTTTTTAAATTTTGGTTTCAACTCTTCATTTGTTGGCAACTCGATCAATTCCTCTTGTATGTCGACTGATGCATTCTCAGCACAAGAAAACGGTTCTGTCACCCAACTTGGGACTTCCATACATACAATATCCTCAAAGCGTAGGCATAATTCCTGACGTAGCATGCTTAAGTGACATAAACGTTCTAATCGCGAATTTTTGTATTCTCTTTCATTTCACAAAGATTTGGAGTGGTAAAACACGCCTTGTGCTAGGTTACGTTCAAACGTTAGCAACTTTTGAATGAATGAGCTTGTAACACTTCTTGCCTTGATCAAATTGAGATCGTCTCCTTGATCAACCGAAGCAAGCTACCTGCCCCTTCTCTCTTAAATGCACGACAGCTATTCAGTCGCCCCCTTGAATTTTCTATTGCCACCTTCAGATTTATATCGCCCCTCAGCCTCCATCGCCCCTCCCCCTAAAATTTCATATCGCTCCCCTCCTTGAGAAACACTGCCCATTAGACGAACAAATCGGACAATTAGAAAGCAGAAAGACATGAAACCTAGAAACATCTTGCCATCTTAATTTTCAAACCAAGGGTAGGTTTCAAACAAAGGAGGAGAACTAAAGAAAATCCCATTGCTATGATGTTGTCTGACGAATAATTTGCATCAGGACATTTAAAATAGCATGTTTAAAAAATCGCTGCTGACACTTGGTTTAAAAAAGTCTCCGCGTCCCTTTCTGGTCCTTACTCGACATATTAGTGATAGCTGAAGCGCTGAAGATGGAACCAAGGGACCTCCCGGAAGCTCCGCTTCGAATAAAGCATACATGTCTCTTGCCGTTCGTTGATACAATGTGACTTCAACTCGTCGGAATTCCTTTGTACTGCGCTGTGAGGAAATGCAGCTTCAGACCTTTATTACATAGCAGTCTGCGACGCATGCTATCCGCTCTGAAGGTGTGACCCCGTTAGGTCTCAGCTACCGCAGTGCGTCCGCACGGATGGCAAATAATCAGTGACAGATATCGCCAGTGGCAATGTTCGGGGAATGTTGGTCAAAGTCACCCGCTGCTTTTTGCGTGCTACTCTAGAAAGCCATTACTGTTTTGAGATATTGAAGATAGGGTTTCTGTTGACGGGGTTGAGTTTCATGTTGTAATGAAAGATACGGCAATGACCCGTTAGACGAAATCGTTTATTCCAAAAAACAAGCGAAGCTTTCGGAACCAACCGTGTTCCGTCCTCAGCGCTAAACAATATTCATAACCGACCTATGGATGGTTATGTATTAACGGTGACCTGAGTCCGTTAGTACTGGTCGTACGTCAAGTCAACCGACATCATCGGGATGATTGTTTTGAGTGGGTGGAGACTGACGTAGGTCAACCGAGTGGTCTTTACAACATTGTGTCACATTAACCACAGTAGACCAAATGTCGCTGACTCCTACCCCCTCATCCCTGTTGATACAGTTGTACATCGCCACAATTTAGGTACAGCACGTCAAGCGGGATACCAGACCCCCAGCAAGAGTAGTTGGGGAAACACGTTTTTTCTTGTTTCCTCCTGTTAGGTGCGGCATC
This sequence comes from Trichuris muris, assembly GCA_000612645.2. NCBI lineage: Eukaryota > Metazoa > Nematoda > Enoplea > Trichinellida > Trichuridae > Trichuris > Trichuris muris. The sequence goes on from CBXJ02000361.1 coordinate 4,310,962, forward strand.
CTATGCGCCATCGCCCCTATATATATATATATATATATATATATATATATATATATATATATATATATATATATATATATATATATATATATATATATATATATATATATATATATATATATATTGCCTATTTGTTCGGCGCATCTGTGTGTTTCGTTCTGCAATCCATCTAATAAAGAGTCCAAGTTCCATTTGTCCCGTTTTCAACTTCCAAGAATTAAAAATTCAACAGTAGTTAATGCCCTCAGACCTCGAAGAAAATGGTCAATTGTAGGGAACAAGTCGGTAAACATGGAGGGTGAAACGATGCTTTGGCAGATACTCATTATAGCGGACTGCTCCATCAACCAATTCTGAGTCCACAACATAGGCAATGCGATCTTCGTTGAGCCAATCTGCCCATGGGCAAATCATCCCTATGCTGATGAACATGAAAAAAGGCATTCTCGTCATACCAATGAGCCGGTTGCCGCTGCACTTGACTGGCGACCCACAACATGGACCCCATTTCATCAACGCATGGGGGTGGCTGTCACATTTGTCCTCGCTGCCCCACCTACCGCCTCAGCATTCAATACTGACCAGAAGGAGCCGAATAGCGCTGACATTTGCGGCCATTCAATATCACCAACTGTCGGCTGGACATTAACGTTGGTACCAAGTAAAAGTGATAAGTAGATGTTCCATTCCCATTCATCATAACCCATGTTGCAGTAATGTAGGAAAGCATACGTATTATATGCTTCCCAGGTATATCAGCCATCCCCGTTCTTCATGCCAAGCTGGCTGGCGTACTCAGTTAAACCGGGCATAGTCTCTGGGCCGGGAGAAGGCAATAATGGTCGCTGGTTGGCAACGCCAGTCTCTATGGCCTTCGCCAAGTCGGTTAAGGGTCCAAGTTCGGGTTTCTCATTCTTCGGCAAAACGTCAACAGTTGACTTAGGAAGTCCATTTGGGTTTCCAATATCCTGTGTTCCCATCACATTTAGTGTCAAGTTCGAACCCGTTGTTCCAGTTCCAACAGACGCCATGCCTTCTCCAATGACAAAGGCAAATGAAGAACCGATATAATTAAATTGGAACAAGAAAGGGACTCCCGGTTAAGAAAGTTGAAAGAAGCTAGTTATATCCAGCCAGCATAGTACATGCGTGAATAGGGATGAAGGTGCTGGCGTCAGCGTCATTTGGTCCACAGTGGTAATTCGGACAATTACTGCCAATGGAGTCTTCAACATGAGACCGTAAATCAGAACTTTATGACTTCAAACAACTCTAACCACCTTTGTAAGCAAACACGGCAAACGCCCGTGACCGAAAAAACTTTATTCGCTAACGGAGCTTTCGAAAACAGGTTTCGAAAACTCCTGTTTTCGAAAGCTCCGTTAGTGAATAAAGACTTTCGGTCACGGGTGTTTGCCTTGTTTGCTTACAACAGATGAGAACTTACCCCGTATGCAAGATTCCAATGTTTAACTCCTACTATATACGATTTAAAATAAGATCTCGTTTGACTGTATACAATTGTAGTTACATATTCGCTGAAGATGTCGAGGTAGGACACCGAGAGCTCCGAAAGAATATAAGCTTCACTAAAGGGTTGGTTGCCGTGTTTCTGCCATAACATGAGATCACACCCCATTATCAAGAACCCTATTTTTAAACTCCAGCTCTAACAATTTCAGCTCAGCGGTGTTTGAAGTACACTAGGTCCTCTAGGTACAAAGGGGTAGGGTACGAGGAGGTCGCTAGTTAAACAATATTGGGGATTTACTGTAGCAATAATTGATTTAACTAGCAGATCCACCCTCTATGACTCTGATTTCATGTTGAAAATGATTGAAATAAAAATAATAGGGTTTCGCTCACCGTCATCAAGCGCCAAACATACCAATTAACTTACAACGCAGTTTGAAATCTGTCACAATTATTTGGAGCACAGCTTCAGAGACGCATCTTCCACAGTCCTTAGCGTCCGTTTCGCGTAGGACAGGACAGCATGCGTTCTGAAAGCTCCGCACAGCGAATAAAGTCATTGGTTCACAACCAGCCGGAATTTGTAATTCTATGCGTATTTAAACATGTCTAATTTATTGCATATGCATGTTCACATTTTTTCAATTTCGTAGAATGAAGTCTGGGACCGAAAGGATCAAGTGTATTCGGTTTTGCGTTTTCCTGCAGGCAGGACCAGACCTTTCCTCTTCACCAACTGACAAATGACTTTTCCTAGTTCCTGGTGCACTACTTCCACATCTGAATAAAAAAATCCCGCCGTTATTCTTGGCCAACTACGATTACGTAGAACAGTTGAACATTGTTCGCTTCGGCTGAAGACAGGGTGAACAGCTCCGAAAGCTGCAGTATTGAAAAAATTCTCAATAGCCGTGTAAACATCACCTTGGCGAACTTCACGACTATTTGATATGTAATGTTTTTGTTGGAAAGTTGCGCGGCCAGAGACAACAAACACACACAGTCCTAGCAACTTTTTCTAATAATGTCATTCGAGAGACAAAAGAGGAAAGAGAAAACAGAGCAAGCCTCCCACGGAGAGAAAACTGGACAGAGGAGAAGGGAGCGGCAAGTAGGTGACCTTGAGCAGGTATACATTCATCACCTAACACCTTTTTCGTGACAGGTGTCCGGCTTTACATTTCCAACACCCCTTCTCGCCGGTCACGTCACCGACCCTTGATTGCAGTACTGAAGGCCCAGCTGCTCGACAAACTTCCGGAAACGTTCCTTTCCAAGCGGCTTTGTGAAAATATCCGCCGTCATGTTCTCAGTTGGGCAGTACTCAATTGAAATAATGCCTTGCTCACGTAAATTGCGAAGCTGATGGTGGCGAACGTCAATATGTTTTGTGCGTGCGCCACAGTGATTCGAGTCTAACAGTCGAATACACCCTTGGTTGTCCTCATACACCGTTGTGGGGGTCACTTGGGGTATACACATGTCTATGAGTAGTTGACGCAACCATAACAATTCTTTACATGCATGTGACGCTGCTATATATTCGGCTTCCGTGGAAGACAGTGCTACCGTTGATTGTTTTTGACTCGACCAAGCCACTACACTGTCCCCTAATTTAAACAAGTAACCGCTAGTAGATTTCCGGTCAGTCTTGTCACCAGCCCATTCAGCGTCCACATAACACTGCAGCTTCATTTCACTGTCCCCTGAAAGCCGCAATTTTTGGTTTATGGTTGTGGCCAAATAACGCATAACGCGCTTTACGGATTTCCAATCACGCTCTGTAGGCGACTCGACGCATCTACACAACAAACCCACCGCCATGGCGATGTCCGGCCTTGACACTGTAGCCAGATAGAGCAGGGAACCAATTGCTTGTCGAAACCTTCTGTTGTTCGGCAATCCTTTGCTCTTATCCAGTAGGCTATTCAAATACCCCACTTCCATTGGTGTGGTCGCTGGCTTTGGCTCCAGCATTCCATGCTCCTCTAACATTTCAGCAATTTTTCCTTTCTGGCATAATAGGAAGGAACCGTCGCATTCACGTTCCACTTCAATACCGAGATACTGAACAACTCCACCCAAATCTCTGGTGTAAAAATGAGCGTTGAGTTGTTCGCCTACTTTTCTTGTTGCCTTTTCCGAGGATGCAATTACGAGAAGGTCATGTACATACAACAGGACATATGTAATTTCATTATTTTCCTCCTTTCTCGTGAACAGGCACTGGTCAGCCTGACCTTGAGTGAATCCCAGCTTCGACAATGCTTCAGTAGCCTTCCTATTCCAACATCTTGCTGACTGCTTAAGTCCGTAAATGCTTTTCTTCAGACGGAGCACTTTACTTTCCTTCCCTGGTACCACAAAACCTTGGGGTTGCTCCATGTAAATCTCTTCCTCCAACTCTCCGTTGAGGTAAGCGCACTTCACGTCCAAATGACGCACATGGAGCCTCCGTGCAGCTGCAACCGTAAATAACACGCGAACCGTTTCATGCCTTACGACTGGGGCAAAAGTCTCATCGTAATCAAGGCCATATTTTTGCGAGAATCCTCTCGCTACCAGTCGGGCCTTGTAGGTGTGCGCGCGACCTTGTGAATCAGGTTTCATCTTAAAAACCCACTTGGAGGTGATCGTTTTCTTCCCTTGTGGGAGATCGACCAGCTCCCAGACCTTGTAGTCCTTCAACGATTTTATCTCCTCTTCTGCAGCTGATATCCATTTTTTCTTTTCTTCTGCAGGGAGACGGACCATTTCATCCCAAGATGACGGTTCTCTTTTCACTGGGGCCTCTACTCGATAACAGAGTTTCTTCGGTGGGATACCTTTGTTTGTTCTCTGTGAACATCGTACTGGGTTTATTGTTGCTGAGTGTACCAACCCCTCATCTTTCGACGGATTCCGGTTCTCCTCAACATCCGATTCCTGTTTCGGTGCAGTTATTCCAATGTCTTCTTCTTCAGTACGATGCAGATTTGGGCGCGTGTTAGTTATAGGTTGTGAAATCATTCGTCCTCTTTCCAGCTCCCCTTCTGGTTCCAGAGCGGTAGCGCACTCTTTGGGTTCCGCCTTTTCGACGATCCTAACTGAACGGCTAATCCAGATGCCGTCTGTTTTCGGGTCCAGAATTCGATAACCTTTCGTGGCATCGTCATACCCGATGAGCACACCTTCTACTGCTTTATCATCCCATTTCCGTCGCCTCTGCTTAGGTACGAAACAGAAAACTTTTGAACCAAATACTCTTACATGTCCAAGTTCTGGTTTTCGACCAAAGAAAAGTTCGTAAGGGGTCTTGTCTATACTTCGACTGGGCATGCGATTCTGCAAGTATGCTGCAGATCGAACTGCTTCACCCCAGAATCGATTGTGAAGACCAGCATCAAGTAGCATACACTTGGCCATTTCTGTTAGCGAACGGTTCTTGCGTTCGGCCACGCCATTCTGCTGTGGAGTATACGGCACGGTCCTTTGGTGCTCTATACCTTCTTCTCTGAAGTACTTCTTCAGTTCTAGTCCAACATACTCCTTTCCATTGTCAGTGCGAAATGCAATTGGCTTTTTGCCGAAGCGATTTTTCATCTTTGCCACGTATTCCTTTATGGCACTAGTCACTTCGTCCTTCGACTTCACTAGTCGAACCACTGTAAACCTTGAGTAATCATCAATGAGAGTAAGCATGTACCGATTTCCACTTGGCGTCACTGTTGGCATTGGTCCACACAAGTCACTATGAACAAGATCCAGCGGCTTAAATGCCCTTTTTAAGCCCCCCTGAAATCTTTTCTGAGATAACTTTCCTTTCACACAATGCTCGCAGACAACAGGGTGGTCGCATGACTTCACAGCGACTCCAGTGGCCAGACCTTCAGAGAGTAGCCTTTTTATAGCACCTGGGTCCCGGTGCCCCAACCGTCGATGCCATCTGTGCAAGCAATTTGCCGTTGTTGCTATTCTAGCGGAAGCCTCAGCTGCAGTACAGTTCAACCTATACAGGTTTCCATGTTGTATTGCCTGCGCTACAACCTTAGAGCCTTCTAGCACTGTACAGGTGGTATCGTTGAACACAACGCGCAATCCGTGTTGAACCATTTGTCTAACAGATAAAAGATTGCCTTGGATTTTGGGGACGTACAACACATTCTTAAGTTGCACTAGTTGCGTTCCGCCATTCGGCATTCTGCAATACAGCCAGCCACTTCCTATACCCACCGTACAGACCGCAGTGCCATCTGCCAGGTATACTTGCCGTTTACACGGCCGCAGCGATTCGAAAAAGGTTCTCTCACTGGTCATATGGCTAGACGCACCTGAATCCACAAGCCAATGACCACTGTTGGACATGTGAGCGCATTCACGTACTGCGAAAGAAACATGTTTTGCCGCAGCAAAACCTATCTTATCGCGCACCGGCCTTTCACTGGCTTTCTTATTCTTGAATGCCTCACAATCAGCCTTCAGGTGACCTGGCCTTTTGCAAAAGAAACATATACGGCTCACCTTTTTGCTTGACCTGTCCTCTCTCCATCTCCTTGGTTTGTTGCTCTTTACAGCCGACATCCGCAATGCTATTCCGTCATCATCCACGTTTCCGCAGCTCTCAACACGGCGTTGATACTCGTCCAGCATCTTGCTGGTAACGTACTCAACTGTGAGCTCCGCCTCGTCACGCCCTTCCAAGGCTGTGATCAGTCCTGAGTATGACTCAGGGAGGCTGCATAACAGCACCGCGACCAACTCACCAGTGCAAATTTCCGTACCAGCGCCCTTCAGCAGTTCAACCACCTCCAACATAGAGTTTATGTGATCCTGCATTGATCCTGACGTGAAGCGAATACCATATAGCTTCCGCCTCAAGTACAGTTGACTGCCGAAGCTGGACCTCGCATACTGCTTCCGAAGTTTTTCCCACATTTCAAACGCTGTTTCACAATTTGCAATGTGCAGAAGCTGGCCATCTTCTACCGACAGCGTAATCAAGGCCATTGCCTTGTTGTTCTGCTTTTGCCAAGAGTTTGTGTGGGCCTCAGGCTTGGGAGCGGACACAACGTCCCAAAGTTCATCTCGGATGAGGATAGCCTTCATCTTCGTTCTCCAATGCATGTAGTTTCCACCATTCAATAAGGTGATGATGTCTTTCCCGACGGCCGTATTCATGACGATTTTTACAAGAGAGGATACAAAAAGGCCTTCTGATTTTTGTCAAAAAAGGGTAATTCGGTCAAGCTTGAAACGCGGAGGAAGCCAGAGCTGGGCCCATAACCTGTTGGAAAGTTGCTAGGACTGTGTGTGTTTGTTGTCTCTGGCCGCGCAACTTTCCAACAGTTTTAAAAAAATGAAGGCAACCCAGGGAGAAAGAAAGGAAAACCAAAAAAAATAGAAGAACAAAACAGAGAAGAAAAGAAAGCATGGGAAACCAATTGCAATAACAGGAAGGGAATAGATGGAAAGCTGGAGAAAGAACAAAAACGAAAAATCGGATTCTTCGAACGAAAAACGAAAAATGAGAAAATTAAAATTGAAATGAATAAAGACAAATAGAAAATAGAAAAAATACTAAAAGAGGGAAATCGCAAAGAAGTTAGAAAATCTCTCAGTCCTCAAACAGAACTGCTATGCATTTAAACTGAGAAACAATTACACACTGATCACTTATCCAACATCATTACAACGGCTTGTTGCCATCCGTCATGTGCGGAATAATTTAATGATGAATTGAGTCTTGAAAATATGCCTTACCTCACGCTCGATAAACAGCAGCATAACCACCGAAATTAGCAATACATCTTCGAAAATGGGAGCAAAATTCTGTTGTTGGCCAGCGTAGTCTCGCAAGTGGTTGCAGTGCCTTACCCTATGTTCCAAAGCCATGCAACTGGAGCACACCTTCGCCGGCTGCAAGCATAACCTAGGAGGTAGGATCAGTGCTTCGCAACGGGCTAATGACGGTGGTCAAATGCCTGTCAACATATTAACGTCATTGCAGTTGAACAATTAGTGTGCTCAGGTACCTACAGTTACTTAAAGTGAATGCAAGTTTAAAGTTTCATGGATAAACGCACAATCGGTCTATTTAAACAAATATTGCCAGTGAATAACCACGCCGCGGTATCAACAAGCTGGCGCTCGTGTACGGTCAGAAATTAACGTTGAAGCAGTAGCTGAGCGCAGGTGAATTTTTAAACAGTCAGCGGCGTCAATGTTACCTATCTCCGTCTCCAAGGAGCAAAGGAATTTGCCAGCGATTATTGAATTGGCTTGGATTGCTGGTATAGCCGTATCGCTGACCTTTGTCGTCCTTGTACTGTTATGCCTCAAAAAGAAGAAAAAAGTGACGGTGCTAGCGGTCGAAGGTGTTCCTCCACCATCTCCTACGCCTGAACCGCCGAAACCTGAAGCTAAGGAACCAGCAGCTGCCCCGGCAGCTCCAGCAGCTCCAGCAGCGCCAAGTAAGCCGGAGGAGGAAGCAAAACTAAGTTGCGCTAAAGGCGAGAGTGCCAAGGAAACCATGATGAAGATACCGTCCATTCGAGGAAACTAACGAAAATAACAGTTATCGAAGTTGGCATTCCGAAACTGTGCACGCTGGTAGAGAATTCCTTTTTAATAGATAGCAAGTGTAGATTCGGTAAATTCATTTTCCTTTGGTGAATTCTGTCCAATGAAAAGAAATCGGCCGAAACTTTTCCAGTTCACCGTTTGACAGCTGTATGCACAATTTCGAAATGCAATTACGACTGTACTACTACTGTTCGTTTAGTTGAACAAATGTCGCTCTACTCAAGCAAGCATTGATTGAAGTTGGCGTTGGTTGACAATAAACATCATGCAATGAGTTACACAAATTTTAGAACAATGAAAGCTTGAAAGACAAATCGCACATTGGAGTTCCCTTAATGAAATCATCCGAAAAGCTACAGTCCGCGGAAAACCGCACAGCTGCAAGCATTGTTTCCAGCCGGTTCCCTAAGTTCCGTACATCGACGAAAGTGAAAAATGCAGTTGGTTTACCAATGACTAACTATTTTCTCCGTTGAAGTAAATCTGAAAATGCACCAGGTAGACCATTTGTCTTGAAACAGAAAGGCGAATTTCAGTGATATTAATTTGCTACAACAGCTGTGAGTGTTTTGAATTGCATAATCAATTTTAACTGAGGGTTTCTGAACACCGGGTAAGATCTCATTTCTTTATTGACGAAACACGGCCAAGTCAACCCGTGAAATAACACACGTTCCCTTAAGGAGCTTTCGAGAACTCCTCACGTGCTGGTCCTCAGCGTAAATATGTAAATATGCACTTCATGAGTAGACGAAAACAAATTTCAGCGTTACTTTCAAATACGTTATGCACGTTAGCACCTGCGTTATCGTATTTTCGTTTCTTAGACGCCAATAAGGGGATAGAGTAGGTTCTAAAAGGTTAGCTGATAAAACAGTCAATGAAAATGGGAACGGCAAGAACCAGGCGTTGTGAAGGAAAAGGAAAAGAATCAGAATGACGATTAACTGGAATAGCAGAACATGAAAGCTTAACAGCGTAAATAACAGGTGTGTAAATTAAGTATATGATTGCTAGACGCACTTGAAGTTCGTATTGCTTAGTGCATTCCGAGCTGTAGTAAGACTGCAGAATCTCACGTACGCCAATTAGGTATTACGACGTAACTTAGCGGCTGATGCATGCACACATTTCACTAATAGCCTTTGCTAAGACGTTCAGTTTATAGCGGAGAGCTAGATCCTGCGTTGCTAGAAACGCAGCAAATCGAACATTTAACAGATGTCTAGGAGCATATAAAAGCGCGCCAAAGGATACAGTATGGTATATTGGATGCACAGCCTCAGTCAGAAGAAGGCTAAAAGTTTCTTGGGTCATGTACCGCTTGGCCAAAGATTTGCTTGATAGGGAATGCAATTAATTTGTTATTGGGGGCTTTTCCACTATCATCCCGCCACTGCCCGAGCGGACGAGCTGCTCCGCCCCCATTGCTCACGTTGTTTGCTCACCCCCATTGTCTACGACGCCGCGCCAGGGTCAGTTCCGATGACCGTCGGATGGAATTTGGCCATGAGGGAAGTCGTGGTGGACACCCTCACGAGAAACCGGGTGACTGTGGGAGGACCAGGTCTCACAGTCCAAGTGGACGAGACTGTGTACTCGAAGAGAAAGTACAACCGAGGCCGGTCCTACCCACAGCAATGGGTCTTCGGCGGTGTGTGCCTGCAAACCGGTGATTGCTTCATGGTGTCCGTGCCTGATCGCTCGTCAGCTACGCTCATCTCTGCCATAAGGCAGAATGTAGCTGCTGGCTCTACCATCATGAGCGACGAGTGGCGGGCATACCGCAGCCTGCCACAATATGGTTACACGCACCAGCGTGTAAACCATTCTATCGGTTTTGTTAACCCACAGACGGGGGCTAACTCGCAGGCTGTGGAGTCATTGTGGGCACAGTTGAAGCGAAGCAACGAAGCCCGGTGCGGCACACACCGGTCAATGATGGACTCCTACTTGTGGGAGTTCATGTGGCGCCGAAGACTCCAGCCCGGTGTAGACCCATTCTACAAGATCGTGGAAGCTGTCGTCGAATATTGGCCACCACAGTGACTTTCGTGTATTTGTTTTTACGGTAGGACGGGTGCGACATGGCTTGGTTGGTTAGGGTCTGCTTTTCGACGAGTAAACGATTCTTTCCGCGCTATCTGACAAAGTGTTACGAAAGTTTGCGCGATGTGAATAGGTCGCAGGCTTGCCTGAACATGAGCTCAATATGGACGCAAACACGGTTTGGAAAATGCAGCATGAATTAGCTCGCAATATTATCACCCAAACGTGGATCACGCGTTTTTGTGGGTCGCTCTGATCATCGTAAAAACAATAGGGAAACTGACCTAGAAGTCACGGTGCCTTGCCCCGTGAACGGCGTCGCAGACAATGGGGGTGAGCAAACAACGTGAACAATGGGGGCGGAGCAGCTCGGGCAGTGGCGGGGTGATAGGGGAAAAGCCCTTGTTATTGAATGTAAAGCGCCTGTGTTCCAATTAGTCAATCTTAGATCCCCGCGATATCTTGGAACCCGTAAGATTTTCTGAAATTATCATGCTAATTCAAAAAGTATTCACAAAACGTAATTTTTTGAAATTCGCATTTCATCTGTGGCGACCAGCTCGAAGCCGGTGCAAACCGACAGTACTCCTGAGCACCTGCATACTCTGTTGTATTCGGTTCTCCTTCTAGCGTTTTCCCTTAGTCGTTTTCTTTTCCTGAATAAAGTGTACTGCCGTTGGAGAAACGTCTTTATGGAGTCATCTAAAGGACCTACACATCCAAAGTGTGCACGCTGCTACGTTTACGCAGTGTTGATAAATATGAAGTCAGCCCAACATTGTAGTTTGCTCGTGTTGTACATTTATAAGTGTAGTAAACGAGTGCTCATGTGAGCAAGGCAGGTCATGGAAGTTCGCCGTGCCCAAGCTAACCAAAAAATATACGTAGAGCATTAGGGCAACCCTTCGTAAACAGTCAATCAGGCCACGCACCAGGTGTTGACTACTCGGACGAAAGGTATATAAAGAAGCGATTGCGGGTGATGGGGGTACGTGAATACTGCTCTTACGTGGAGCTCTTGCGTCTCTCTCTCTCTCTCATTCGTTCGTGGTTCGGTTTGTCGTGTATTTATCGGGACAACGAATAAATTCTTCCTGACTAAGAATGGAATGTGTCCCTGCAATCACAATATGTTTATTGCTACTGTAGTCATCATTTGCGCGTTGATGTTAAGCAGTTACGTATTCGAAAGATTTGATATTCGCGTCATGATTGAAGCAAGACGTCAGGAGATTGCCTTGTAGAATTTCGGCCTCCGACTAAATATTACTTGTTCTTCCCGCGTCTGCATCTCATTGCGTTTGTTAAAAGTAGACAGAGTGGTGATGTCACTGATGGCAATACCAGCAGTGCTTTTGTCAAGAAAGCATTCATTGCAACCTATAATCCATCGCTGTGTCCCAAAGCCTTACCTAATTTGGTGATTACGCAAAGTGACTTGTAGTTGAGATCGTGGTGGACGTTATCCTGTTGGAGGCCAGTGATGAAGCTTATCAGAGCTATCCCATGGAAGAGACCGTAAGGATTCTGATAGAATTACGGAATAAGGACAAAAGTGTCACAGAAAAAACTACGCTTAACCCACTCGCCATTTCGTAGCGCGTATACTTTCTGCATTATAAATGGTGACTATTTTCACTTTCAAGGACGGCTCTTGGAGCAAAACAATAACGGGTCTTCTTTAGAATTACTCCCGTACGGTACACCACGCTAGTTGCAGCTACGATGCAGTTTCCCTTGCTTAGCTCTGGTGGCGTATTTGAATTACTGATTTTTATCAATGCGCACGCAGCACTGTAATGCCCCGTTGTCCTTAATCGATTCAGACCCCAAGGTTATGTTATATCCAGCGCAAAAGGCACTGCATTCACGATTCAGGAGCGTCGTGTCATAAGTCCATTGCCTTTGCCTTAAGCTTAGGTTGCGTGCGAGTCTCCTGTTTTGCCCTTTGGCCTAGATTAAGTTAGCGGTATAAACCAGCGTGCAATATATTCTGCCTCATCAATAGGACCAAACAAGCGAGAACATTTTATTGAACAGCAGCCATTTTTACGAGTCACTCCGGTGACCAATATGTGGCGACATTCTCAATGATTTTCAGGAACGAGTCTTCTTCGGCTGGAGTCTTCTGTGCCGAATGAATTCGCATAGGCATCACAACAGCATTTTCCTGTGCATACCGCACATGTTCTTGTTGTGTCGTTTGGCCTGGGCGCACATAGATTCCACATTCTGCGTGTGGATACTCGCCACCGAGTTTACAAAGTTGATCGAGTGATTTACACCTGGCGTAAAACGCGTAACCTTTGCCGTCAGTTCGAGACGGCAATGGTCCCAGGCCGAATGTACAGCCATATCAGCGGTATGAGGGCTCCGACGCTGCGGTCCTTCACCTGCACAAGGAAGCGCTCGCGCGTCTCACGGCAGACTCCTCCAAGAATTCATTGCCGTCAAGCCAGGACCCCCGGATTGACATACGGTTCCTGAGCAGCGCCTTTTGCGCCACTTCTCTCATTGAGCAGTCCCACTCGACTGTTCACGTTTTCGACGTGCCCAGTTTTTCACGGCAATACTTGTAAGTTGTGTATCCTCGGATCGACGAGCCAATGCGCAGTGGGACTTCCATGTTGCACTGTGACTTGTAACACCTCCAACGGGGAGGTCGGTCCCTCTGAGAAACTTTGAGCTTCATAGGGAACCTGCACGAGAAGTTCCTCTCCCTGTATAAGGAACTGCCATGCAGGTTTCACTCTCACACACTTCTGCCGCTATTCCAGCGTTAGGCAACTGCAAGTTCACTTCCACAGAGCCACTGCTTTCTTCCTCTGTGTTCAAATTGCCATGTCGTGTTAGTTCCAACTGTCGTTTAGTTGGCCACAACTTTTCTTCTGCAAATTGCACATGACAGCTGCGAATGACTTTGCGTTGCGACGGTATGTATATCCGATATCCGTCAAAATGTTCATATCCAACCAGTAGGCTGTGTTAGCGGCTGGTGATGGATGCGACGTCAGACTCCACGAGAATCAAGTAACGGCATCGTATTCATCGGAACGTGGCGCTGAGAAACGGCATGGGGGATTAAGTCCCACTGCGGCTCCAAAGCGCTAATCCTCAGAGCGGGTTGGGAACGTGACCCTGAAGACGGCTGCTGGAGATGAGCGCTAATCCCGTGGTCCGCCGGGTCAAGAGATCTGCGACCGTGAGAAAGCGCATGGTCGAGGCTGGACGTGCGTACAAAAGTGCGGAGTCTCAGAGCCCACGTCCGTTGTTGCAGAGGGTTGTTGCCGTGGTGCCGTTGTTTTCGTTCGAGTGCTCCGGTTGACGCCTCCGCGTGTAGAGTTGTTCAATACCTCATTAAAAGTATATACCTCCGAGTTGCGCCGTACATCTACGTACCCGACCACAAGCTATCGAGGCAATTTGTTCACACTCCAGAATATCGCACTACTCGGGAACCTCAAAATGCAGCCTTTCAATCGAGCCTGTCCACCTGGATCGGGCACAAACGTCACAAGTGCGCACGGATTGCCACGACCGCTCGATGTGTCAACGCGGCAAATCATGCGAATAAACCTTTTTCCCGCTCTTACCATAAACGCGTTGAAACGACGAACATCTCGGCGCTGAACAGCAGCCTCAAGCAAGTAATCCTGCGGACAGATATCCGTGGGGTTCAACAACACATCTTCGCTCGACCAACGAGCGTTCGGCAACGGTGATCAAGTTCGATAATATCGGCGAACGTTCGCGTCCATCTGGTTATTGGCCAGACATTCAACGGTTCGACCCAAATCATAGATCTTCGTTGTAAACGGATCCAGGGCGAAGCTGCTGGTTCAGCGGCGCCGCTTTCGGCTGCCTGCCTCCACCCCATCATCATCCAAGGCGTCTTTAACGCTCGGTTCCGGCGGATCGCTCGCTTCCCGTGGATGCGTAGGAATCGTCGAACATGTAGCGGGGCGCACCGGCCTGTCAGCCAATTTGACCCCTTCTGGCAGACCTATTTCCGTTTCAAATCGAGAAACGATATGAATCGGGATAGCGCCATTATCATTGACCAAATCTTTAGAACGACGTTGGAAAGTAGCGCCTTCATTGAGCCTCCGAAACGTAAGCTCACGACGCGTGTTCCATACGTCCGGAACGGCCAAACGCCTGAATGAGATCGAAAATAATCCGCTTCCAGAGCCATAAACTGTTTCCGCTCCAGCGGGCAGTGCGTTCACTTCGACTCCTTGCATCGAAATGCTGTAAGGGATGCGTCGTGAAACACGACAGCGAGAAGAACTAAGCAAAACTAGTTTACTTAGCACACAAAACGCCGTACGGAAGATAAGCGAGACAACGACACACCGTACCCCTGTTCTGCTCCTCAAGAGCCTGCAAGCGCCATTGCCTCTGGGCCACGATAAATGGAACGAAGGGGTTTCTCATCTCGAACAACAATGCAATGAATGTGTGCAAATCAGAGGACAAGTAACCTTGAAACAAGCCGACTCGCTAAATAAGGTCAACCTTGCGACGGTTTGCTGCTTGACTCATACCTACTAAGCCTAGGTAAGCGAGGACAACTTTTGGGTCTTGCCTGTTTCACGTCCCGTACAGGTTTAGTTGCGCTAGGGGCCACTGATAACGTTTTTTATGCTGGGCCGTCGTATAAAATAGTGGGAAAGCAGCGTTGTGACGTATTTGCGATGGAGAGAGTTAAGTATGCGAAGTTGTGTTCGATGAGCGAACGGTGTTGATTTCGTAAGTTGGAAGGGAGACGACTTATTTTATGGTTTAGGCTTAGGTAAGGGCAGAAAACGATGCCTATGGTTGTGTTGCTGTCATATTCTGTAAGGCAAACACAACCCTTATATTTAAGGCCTAAGCTTAGATAAGGACACAAAACGATTCCTACAGTTGTGTTGCTTGAAGCGAGGTTAACGTGATACATCAATGTTCTGTTAGTCTTAGCTTCGGTAAGGGTAGGAAGAAAAGTGTGTGATGGAAACCAGTTTTACGAACGACGGTTTTTCATGCGTCGGACAGATTGTGTTTTGACCTAAGCTTTGCTGCAGTTTTGATAAGTCGGTTTGTGGAATGTTGGAGAGCAGACATCTCAGCGCTAAAGTAAACGGAGCCGATTTCACTGCGTTGTCGTATGCTGCGTTGTATTGTATTCGTCGTGCAGTTAAGAACGATGGTAAGGGTCGCAGAATAGAAGGAATGTGGCTGTACCGAGTTTTTGCGATTCATGGCAGCTGAGACGAGCGTTGTACGAACAGTTTTTGTGGCATGATAAGACCACTTAACGGCTAAACGCCGGCAAGCAGGTGCATGCCAGGGAACGAAACAGAACGTGAGTGGTTGGCTATGCATGCATATTCTGCTTCAAGAGAACGGCAGTTTATTCTGCAATGATGAGTGCTAGTGTACCCTTGAACTTCGCTCATCTCTGTACTACTTCCGTTGACAACCAACTGGCTGCTGTACACTTAGTGCACAGAAGAGTATTCATGCACCAGCTCAGTATCTCCCCAGTGTGGTTGATGCGTAATGCTGCGGCACAGGGTGGAACGTGACGACATGCAGCAGCGGTGCTGCAGGAAACCGTGTTGAAAAGAACTGTTGCCGAAAACCGGAACGCGGTTCCCATAGTAATCGGTTTGCGAGTAGTTTGTTGATCATTGTAGTGGTGTTTAGGGAGTGAACAACGTGTGAAGATCATCACCGAGAAATACAACGGTCGACAGTCGCAGTATTTGTCGTTCACTTGGTTGAGCGTTCGTCGCTCACCGGCGGGTTGCTGCACTCGAACTGAAGGTCAGTTATCGTTTTAGTATGTCCTTTTTGGCTAAGTCCATCAACTGAGCGACAAAGTAGCCGATTTCCCGTTGATGGACGATTTTACGGCTACGTCTTTTCAAATTCAAGCACAACACCAATGTTAACAATATTTGACCTATGTAAACAAAATCATCGAACCAATCAGCGAAAAGGGGCGACATTGGCGCCACCTACAGTAAGCCCGTAGCGCGAGACAGACAAGATCCCAACTTTTCAAGCAGGGTGAAATTTTTGGCGATTTTTTGCTAACAAACAAACAAGATCCTTTTCAACAACAACCTTAGTAACGTAATGGGTGCCACGATGTTCAAAACCGCCACATGCAGCAATCGCCCCGTACAGTTGAGAAAGTGACTCAACTGTGGCAGAGAAACGTTGCGTAAATTGGGCAGTCACAGAGCCATCGACGTCAGTGTCGTCCCTGGCTAAGGAGTACAGCCTGCACCTCTCCATCACTTTGGTGAATTCCGAGGCTAACAAGGCGGACGTCCTAACGCGCGTTCCGCGGAAATGGCTGATGTCCTCAGCTCCTTCGCACATCGCGTGTGCTGCGGTTGGAACTTCGGACACCAAGTAGTCCACAGCTACTTGGTGTCCGAGGTTCGCCACGTTAATCAGCTGTCCAGCTACCTTTGGACGGTCGTTGAGAATGCCAAAAGTCTTCCCAGTTTGCTTGCCATAAGCACTGGCTTCTCAGAATTCCTTTCCTACAGCAGTCGCAGCAATTCCGTACTTCTTAAGTACACTAAGCACATGCTGCTTATTCTGGTGTTCAAGCCTTTTACGGTACAACTGCAGAACTCTACCTCCAGACGCGACAGCAGTCGTTGAAAAAGCCGATTTTCTTACTCACATGCGCAATATCCACAGTCCATCATCACGACAATATCCAGTGATGACAATTTTCCCGGCACGTTTACAACGCATGCTAGTCCCGACTTGACTCCAGTTGCATACGCGCTTAACACCAGCACTTTTCGAAAACAAACGCATACCTATGTCAGGAACGTGTAACACGTCCAACAAGTGATTTTCCAGCCATTTTCTTCCGATTCGTACTTCTATCGTGACTGTGCCTTTTCCAACAGCTTGTATTGTTCGTCCATCGCCGATGTTGACTGCACTCGGGGTCGCAACGGTTCATACGTAGAGAAAAAGTCACGATGACTTGCCATGTGCACCGTGGCTCCGCTGTCATAGATCCACTCACCACGAGAAGGATTAACACTGATACTTGCGCAGCCCAGGCTTCCCATGAAGACTACCACAGCCGATGGGGCAGCAGAAAACATGCAAACGTTTTTATTCGTCCTCTCGAAGTTAACGACCGTCAGAGACACACCGAGCAACACTTCTCCTCTACCGTACCCTCGTTCTCAGGTTCCAGCCTTGGGGAACGATCAATGGAATGCGATAAATCTCGTGTCGCACTTGTAAATACTGATGCAATGAATCCTGCAGTTATCATCTTGAACTTAAGTATCCGCACGGCTTGTGGTTGCTCGGTATGGCAAAGTGCAGCTCGAAGAATAAAAGACGATGCCCATTTTGTAGCACCCCATTCAACAAACTTTCCTTTCGAAGAATGCCATCAGTTTGCAAACAAGAAGCAGTAATTATTTTACCATTATTTAGCATGCTTCCGTTGGATCGAGAATAGCTAACTACGAGCCATAAACTTCATGGCATGCCTTTCAGCGTTACTGCATCCAACGCTTCGCACGCTAACGTGAAGTAAGAACAATTCAACGATTCATCGCCAAGCTTTAAGCGAACATTAACTTTTGTTATGGGAGAGAATGTTGAACGCCTTTACATTTGCACCATACACAGTACACTGACACGTTTGGTTGACGTGAAAATCGAGGAACTTATAAACCAAGGAATACCAACATCAACTTAGCATTTATGTACATCCAGTGTGCAGTATGACCTTATCCTAAGTACAGCATCCTCAAACTTTGTGGCTAGTGATTCTTAGGGAGAGTTTTCAAAAGTATCTCTCATGGCTTAAAACAGCACATAATGCATGTACAACCTAGAAAGTATATTGAAAAAGGGAACGTTTTCCAACTGCTGGCTATCAAATGTATTCGCAGCTCAGCACGGCTCATGGACAAAGCACACTTTGCTGCCTCATAGCATGTTGCTTTTACTTGCCTTCAACAACCTTCTGCGTTAATAAATCCTGAGGAATGTCAGCAGTAGCTTTGGTTACCAGTCGCCGTCGCTTCATGGAAACGGTCTTTGAACGGTGCTTTCGCATTTTTCTCTTTGCCGCTCTCACCGGATCATTGACAGCCTACAGAATTGGACATTACAACGCACGGCAGATCAGAACGAAACTCCGACAAGCGCAGACTTACTTGAGCTGCCAAACGCTGCTTTCTAATCAGTAGCTTTGAAGCAGCAAAGTTACGACACTGCAACCAATGCTCAGAAAACGTTTCCAACCCTACGGTTTGTTTTAAATGCTCGCACACGTTTACCGAGAGGGATTTTAGCTTTTCTGCAAGCAGATTAGTGAATTCATTTTCGAAAGAAGAAAATGGACTTACCATCGCTTCCTACGTTGTATTCGCGGTACAAAGATGGCAAGAGAGCAGTTAACAAGAAGCTTAGGCAATCCTTATGACAACCAAGAGATATCGCCGCAACCCATTTGAACACGTAAGAACGCTTGAAAAGTTGGGTTATTCATGCAAACTTCAATACATTAACATTTTACCTGTATGACGGATTTCGAATTACTGACAACTTCGAAACGGCACATACGTGCCATCCTTTTTGCCATCCACAGCAATGACAGCTTTGGAAAGTCAGCCTCCTCGGCTTCTTCCGCAGGCAAACTACCACTGCTGTACTCAGGAGTAAATTTTGCTATGTAAACGAGATTCTTAGCAGCCTGCAAGCAATGAGAAGTCAGCAAATCACAAATATAACAACAGTACGCGCACCTGTTCAGCTAACACTACGCTATTTCTGTTGTCCGCCAAATGGGCGAGGAGCTTCTTACAAAATGACACTAGCACAGTCAAATCTTCTCTGCTTAATTTTTGCTGAACTGGGCAAGTCCCTTCCGTCTCCGTAGTCGAAGACGATCCCGCACAGTTGAACAGTGACATTGAATAGCCAAGCAATTGTGACGCTGTCAGCCTGACCCAAAGATGATCGTACTCCAATGCGGAATCAATAACGGCTAAAACGAAAATAGAGGACCACATTATTCTAGAAAATGAATTTCGCTCACCAAGCAATCGCTTTCTGACTTTTGAGAGTTTAGCATCACGGCCTTCGGGGGGCCAAGATTTGATTGCCTTACAGCAAGCGACCAAGAGCAAATATATGATACGATCACGGCTTTGCAACATTCGGCCTGTCGTAACTTTATCCTTTACACCCAACAATGCACCGGTTTCCTTCAAAGCGAACGCAAACAGAATCGATTTTCTAGCACTTGCTTTTCCAATGCTCGTTTCAAATATCAAACCGAGGCAAAGGGCGCCAACTTCTTTATTAATAACCTGCAAATAATTAGCATTTCACTGTAAGTACGTCGCCTCAATTCTGACGGCGTGATCAATTGCAACAGTCTTACCTTCTCACATTTGATCCAATCAGTGATCGAAATGATAATGTCTTTGCGAACTTCATGGTCTACCTACAGTGATCCAACTTGATCATGTACTTCTTTCTAAAAGGCATCACTGCCTCACCTTTTCCACAAGACTCTTCAATGCCAAAGCGGCCAATTCTCTGCACTTTTCCGACTGGTCGTTCACTAGACGTGCGCTCAAGCTTACAAACAAAAAGCACCCCTGCCGTGACAGGAAAGTCTAAACGACGGAACCGAATGACGTAAGACAACTATCCTGCAACCAGGGGAAATCATTTACCACATGCAGATTGGCGACAAACCACGCAATCATTTCTAAGGCGGATACTCTGCCAGTCTCAACTGTGTACGAAAGCTGAACGCAAAAGAACTCCACTATTTGACGCAGACGTGAGGCTTTCAGTCGTTGCTCTTTTAAAGCACACTTGACGTATTTTGCTATGGCCAATCTGCAGTTGTCTCGAATGTGATCAGAGGACGCCACTATTGCCAACTGTTTCAACTTGTTCACAACGGGTAGGAGACTGTCCGACAAATAATGACGACAAATGATCGCCTGACAAGAACGAGAAATTGCAACGACAAAATGCGTCCTGTACACGGGATACCTTCACGACGGAAAATGCAATTGCATGTTTTTGAACGTCCGCCAGATCCTCCTCCACGTAACGTAACAGAACTTCGACTTCCTTGCTGTTCAGAGTAAAATAGTCAACGTGAATGATCATGGCGGCAATCAGCTGCAAATCAATTGACAGTTGCTCAAAATCAAATCAGACGTCGGTCGACCGCTTGCCTTGAACGAGCCGGCCAAAACCTCGAAAGATTCTCCGCGGCAGGCGGTTCCCAAGCCAACGTACTTTTCCAGAAGGTCGAAAACGGAGCCTGACAGGCCGTTAATGGCCGCCTCTAATGAACGCAGTGGATACCGCACGCAACTGCGTAAACATCTAAGCGCTTTGGAGACAACCTGTATACACAACATGCAAATGACATCCACTTAGGGAGAATAAATACGTTAGGATAAGATGTCTTCAGACAGGTAGCGAGGGGATCAATGAAAGGATCCAACAGGCTGTACGACTCCACATCTTTCAGCGGAAGTTTGCCTCCCTTTAGAAGCGACCATAGTATCTCAAGGCCAAAAGAGACGAGGAGGTGAAAGTTGCTCTTTTTGAAAAACTTGGGAGCAACGCCGCGTCTTCCCGGTTCAGGGGGCAACAGATAGCAGTCGGATCTTGGAGGCTTATCATCAGGTGTTTCCAGCTGGTCGTTCACTGGGCTTAATCAGAATTGCATCACAGACTTGTAGTTGGGAAAAAACAAGAATACCGCTGCTCAAATGTATGCGGAAGAGCTTCGGTCAACGTTTGAAAGGCAAAGTTCAGTTTGCCCTCCTTTGGTATAGTTTGGTTTTTTGACAAACCAAGTGCCAATTCTCTAAGCGATGCAGCTACGCATTGAATGGCCTCGTGGTTGGCGCTGCTGCGAATAACCTTAATTGCAGAACATTTAAAATTGCAGTTTCGAAAAAGTAAAGGGAACCTCCTGCAGCGGCTCTATCACAGTGGAAAGCGAACTTTCGTCGATCAATTCACCAAGAGTGGCGAACGTTCGGACGGCTTTCGAGAATTTGGCCTCCCATACGCTACGAATAACCGCCTCATTCTTTCGTTCCTCTTTTATCTCTCCGAAGAGTTCGTCCTTGCATATCTACAAACAAAAACATAGTTTGCCGTGTTGTTTCAGTAAAGAAATAAAAACATAAACTAACCCAAAACGCTGTCAAAGCAGACAAGACTCACCTGCATGACGTCCTCTAAGCAACTAGCAACATCGGTACTTGACAGATCTTCCTTCATTGAGTCCAACAACCCGTGTACCGTAAAGGTTAACACGTGCTTCTGGAAACCTTTCGATAAGACACTCTTCAAGTCCTTGATAACTGCCGCAAGATGGCGTCCGCCAAGCGTTCGAGCAATCGAATAGAGAGCTTTCCGTGCGAATCGACGAAAATCAAGCGAGCGGCTTTTCAACATACTGCACACCTTGAGAACTACGCTGAAAGAAGCATTAAATCAAGGCAAACTTCGCGATATGGAGTTAAGCAGTCCAAACGACAACTGTCAATCGGCTAAAGGTGAAAGCATGTTGCGCACAAAAAGAACCTTCCAAACACTTAGGATCAAAGGTGATCGCCTCGCTACTGACAATTGCCATCAACAATATCTTAACAGGAAGGATGCACAATCGCTTAGCCGACTTCAAACAGCGCTGTCTGAAGCCAAACAAGAATGAAGGCTTAAAGTATTAATATTAATAACTCGCAGTTGCCGAAAGACATCAAAATGTATGCGCAGTAGTGGAAAGCCGCAGAAATATTAAAAATGGCGTCAAGCAGTCTTTTAAAAAATGGAGTAAATGAAAAGGTCAAAAAACCGACCTGCTCAGTTCAGAAGCAAGAAAATCTTCAGGAAGCTTGTGCAACAGCTTCACTATAGCCAAAGCTATGGGAACGCGAATTGCCTGCTCCTCATCGTCTGCAAACTGCAGCTTGGCCGTACGGTGACGCGAAGACTTTGCCACGCCTGATTTGCTCATCAAAGCGTCCTTCAGCTTTGGCAGAAGAACCTTGGCTACGTTTTCCTGCACCTCGGCGGACTGACGCGCAGTCGAGGAACCTCCTTTGACGGTGGGATCCGAAGCATCACCTTTGACGATGAAATGAAAGCCGTCCAATATGGCCACAATAATTCTGCAGCGAAAAGCAATACGTTTCAATGGAAACAACGTGCAAACAGTCAACGAAAGTACTTTGTTAATAACTTGTGCTTGTCCTTTTCTTCTGCCAGCTGCTTCAAGTAATACATCAGGAAGGAGGAGTAGCGTCTCCAAGGGGATGCCTGACAGTAGCACTTTATCAGGCGGATAACTTCGTCCACGTAACCCGTATGCTTTTCCAGCAGCGGATCCTTAAGTACCGGCAAAGCTAACGGCAGTATATAGTAGCTCAACGTGACGGCAGTAATTGGCCGAAATCCCGCCGGCGGATTTTCCAACTTGTCGCACAGTCTTCGCAAGGCTCTTGCCCGATGATGCACCTGTATGTGTCGGATGTTGTTGAAAAAGTCGGTCTCTTCGTCTTTGCTCAATAGCTGGCTCAAGCCGGCCAGCTCATTCGTTGTTCCGAAATGAAGAACGCACTGACGTAGCAAGAGTACCATATCGTGGCGAACAGTTTCACTGTTGTTCTTTAGGCCTGCCTTAATCTGCCTCAGAAACAAATCGGAGAGCAACTGAGCGGCATCGATCTGTTCGAGCCTGCTTTTAAGGCACGACGTTGCAACTTCCAGCGTTGACAAGGCGTTACTCCGGAGCGAGTAGTCCGACATTGACTTCAGCTCGTCAAAGCAGCAACATGTTAAAACACGCAGGCATACAGGCAACTTATGGCAAGGCGTTTCATTGAGAAGTTGCCTAGCCAGCTTATGATTAGCCAACCGACATGTGTAATCAGGTTCTTCGACCTGGTTAGGGTTCCAAGCGCTCATCTAACAAGCATTAGTATTTAGAACAAAGCTGAATGGACATTTCCCAAGCAACTCACTCCGTCAACAATGGCTTGCAAACGACGGTAATCTTCATCATGAGCAACGACAATAGAAAAAGCCTCGTTAAGCAGCACTTTCGACTTTCTCCGATTGACAGCATTGTATAACAAAACTACATCGCTAAAAGGAAATGCATGCAAATTTCTGCAGGTTAAAGAACTCATGTGCATAATTTATTTCCGGTTTAGCAAGAGTCGGAAATGCCTAACATCCCTATTCCGGTAATGGATTCATATTCGCTTACTACTGTCGTATGCATTGTTACTTGCAGATGCGCTACAACCAATAGGAAGAAAACTCAGAATGTAAGCTTGAATAAGAAAGCGTACCAGCTACTTGTGGACGCCTACAAACTGATATATTAGCAAAACAGATAGTCACTTTTCGACAAAATTAAAACGCATTAACTAATTTACTTCTTACGTACCTCATGTAGTCCGCGGGAGAGCTGGTGCATCGTAATAACTTCAAGGCACTTTGCAAAACGAGGATTTCGGAATCCTGAAACGGTTCAACCGTAGACATCCGGTTAGGAGTCAGCAGGTGAACTTACCTCGTCCTGCGAGGGGCGGGGAATCTGGCGAAGCAACAACGTCAACAAGGAGTCATTACAAGCGGTCGCCTTTTCCGCCAGCCGGCAGAGGATGGATAAATTGCGCTCCTCCCGCAAAAAACGATCAGACGACTTTTTCGTGTAGTAGTTTACAATCACGTCGGCATAGCGCATAACTGTAGTTTCAGGATTGAAAAGGGCAACGTCAAAAGCATGTTGCTCTGAAAAAGCTTTACAGCTCGACAATATCGAGGGTTCGTCCGTGGGATAGTCGTCCGCCAGAGAGAGCAGATTGGATATTATAGTTAATATTTTGTCCTCAGTCGTCGGCGTCAACGAGGCGCAGCCAAGGGTGCGCATTATAAAAGAAAAGGCACTATCGGAATCCGCGTTCGACTGACAAATCAGCAGAGGCCAATAGCGAGCTGAGCAGCTGCACTGCACCAAAATGTCGCGAAGACCAGCAGCAAATTCTACCTTCTGTTGCTCTTTAACCAAAGATGGCCATAAGACAATGCTGCACAGTGTTTCCAATTCTTCCGACAAAAAAGGATACTGCGGAAAATGAGAAAGAAACAGTGCCACGACACTGAGAGCTGATTTTTTCAGCCTCTTTGCCCTCAGGAAGGCGTATCGAGCGAGTCCGGACTTTGCCTCGCATATACGTTGCAATATTGTGCACAACAACATGACCACCTGAAAGACCATACGCTGACAGCGCTTCTCCATTCTATGGCCAAGTCTTTTGACGACGTCAGTCAAGTCGGCAAACATCTTCGTGATTAGAACAAACGGAACTGACTTGTCAAATTTGTTGCAATTCATCAGGTCATTCAATGGTTGCGAGTCCATGTACTCTTGCAAAGGACCCAAAATCAGCTCTAGGAACATTGTGGTATACGATTGCTTACAGCGAGCCAGAAAGGCAAACACCTGTCCTTTCCTGGAAGCGCCTCGTTTGCCCTGCATCCGACCATACAACAGACGTATCAAAATTGTGAACAAATCGCCTAGGTCTGCCTCTTCACCAAGTAGCTCATCGCCCAGCAGAACCAGCCGTTCCCTGAACATCTTGTCATCCAAAAGGGCTTCCAATTTATTTCTATACTCTTGAGGAATGGTCTTCTCGTCGAAGTAATTAAAAAGGCAGCATAGGGAAACCTTCTGAAGGTCGTTGCGATTATGGAGCAGCAATTTGAAATACCATTGACGCAGCAGATCGCTTTCGTAGATGGCTGAACAATTTTTGAAATTGGCAAACACCCGTATCATAGCTATCAGCGATCTATAGTCGACTTTCGCCGCAAGTTGTCCATCCTGGTCTGCTTCGACAAGCGATTCGCTATTTTCGACAATTTGCATATTGTCGTCATCATCATCATCATCATCATATCCTTCTTCATCTTCTTTTGCTGCATTCAAGTTCTCAAACTGAAGTCCAACAAAGCCTGTACGCTGCAGCTCCGTCTCCAAAGCCCTCGTCAACAGAGGAGACAGCGTTTCGGTGTGGGAGACGGCAATATCGGACAGCTTTTCCATTAGAATCCAAAGATGGTAACGAAAACCAGCGCTATCTATCCGACTGTTAAAGTCAGCAGGAAGTGTGGCGTAGCGTATCACAAACGAAGCAAGTGCGCTTTCATCCTCAGAAAAGCACAAGGTCGAATCTACTTTGAACATGTCGCCACGCATACCGTCTTCCGCTTGTATCAACAGCCGATGAAGAAATGGCCACGTTACCTCTTTACGGGCGAAGCGGACGACCGCTTCCAAATGCTCGAGCACAGGATTCCAGAGAAGCGAAAAGTTGGCCCTAAGCTGTCCAGCAAAGAAATGCAAAAGCAAAGTGCCAAAGCTGGGCAGTTCGGAGGGAACTTCAACTCCTGTGAATATGGTAACCGCTTTCTTGTAGGCCATAAGGCGATTTCTGTATTGTGCAATGCTTAGCGGGATGCATTCGGCTTCGAGGCATAGCTCAACCAACTTGGCTCCCTCCTAGAACAAGGGATAGAACTTTCAAAGTTGCATGCAACTTCCGCAAAGCTGCTCGTTTTCCATTTAACACACTATATATCCCACAAATTTATTCTTCCAGATTTCACAACTTATGGCCTTTCGTATAGGCGATCTTATTTGTTGCTCTTTCACCGAATTTTATTCCGTTAGCAAATTGTAGCACAACGCTGGATACACAAATTAATACTACGCAATAAAAACATAACTTTCGATCTCTAGTTGCAACTTTTGGAGATTACAACTTTTCTTCTTAATGTTGACGGCATTTTGTCCTGTTTCCTTTGATCAAAAAAGCTGAATAGTTCTAACGTGGCTTTCGGAGCTAACTCGCTCCATCTTCAACGCTATCATGGGCGTTAGAAAGCCACGTTAGAAATATTCGGTTTATTGCGAAAAATTTTTCACGGTTTGACCCCGTTCTGTAAAATCCTTTATTCTTCTTTCGATCGGCAAAGCTTTCGGGCCAACCCCATTGGTCCGTCATCAGTGAAAGAGGTGTTTGTCAACTGCTCAGTCAGCCCACAGTCCTGCAAGCTCCTCCATTCGACCATCCGGGCATGTGACGCCAGCTATCAGGTTTAACCCTTGACCCGTCCAGCTTCTGTCGCTTGCCCAATCAGTCATGCATGGGAGCGAGTATCCCTACCGACCGACCGGGACAGTGGCTCAACATAAAATGAAATGAAGCAACGGCATTAGCTTGGAAGATCGAATGGAAGAGCTTGCAGGACTGTCGGCTGGCTGAGCAGTTGACAATAACTCTTCCATTGACGATGGACCAATGGGGATGGTCCGAAAGCTTTACTGATCAAAGGAAGAATAAAGGATTTTACAGAACGGGGTCCAACTGTGAAAACAATTTCGCAGTCGTGCATCTAGCCCGTTACAAGAGAAACCAACTTACTCGATTTATTTGAATAAAAAGGAAACAGGATAATATACCGTAAACATGAAGGAAATGGGAATATATCGTGTTACAAGCCCTGTACACGCGTAAACCATAACTTTGCCCAAAATGAACTGTTTTTAGTGGAAATAAGCCATGCCTGAAAGAAACATACTTTTACCTACGTGAGGGAAACTTTGATATTCCAATAACTTAAAAAGCCTAACACTTCTAGACTGGAAAAAACCAGGAAACGTGATTATTATACAATCAAAGTTATGGAGACATTTAACGTGAACAAGGTGGAGATGCTTTAAAAAGATGATAATCTGTACGCTACACGTCTGACGAGCGTGATGGATATGACAAATTTCATAGTAATTAAAAATTGGAACTTTAGTAACGGTGTAGTTAAACATGATATGATGGTGATGGTACGACTGACACCGTTGAAAAGAATTTATTGTCAAAGGGAATACCGTAGCTTTCGGGACGCGGTAAGTCCCGAAAGCTACGGTACTCTAAATTACAGTTGCTTTCGGGACTATCCTTGTCCCGTCAACGGTACCAAAGTTGGTAGTGTCAGTACCATCACTGTGCAAACTAATGTTGTTATCCGCTAAACACGGAATAAGGCTGGTCCTGAAAGCAACGGTGATTTAATAAAATCTGAGGAACGGTGGCACGTACCATCCATCATATCAGGCAAACTTTATAGCTCACTATTCGTGAACGATAAGCTGCGCGAATTGAAGTATGAAGTTCTGTCACATTCACCTTACTCACCTAACCTATCGCTTACAAATCAGTTTTCCTAAAGCAGCTGAACCTCGTGATAAAATTTCCGTGACATTGACCACAAAGGACTTTCATCATTTACTCGACTTTGGAAACTAAAGTCTAAATTAAGGGAATCTCAATGCTCCCGTCAGTTTGGCAAAAGCCAGTTCTTTCAGAAAGTTCACTTACGCTTAACAAAAACGATGTTCAGCAGTTACGAACTTCCAAGTTTACGATTAGCAACTGGAAGCTTCGTGTTAGACAATTGGACTTTTCTTAAGGGTAAACAGGTCTGACGGCACAACATTAATTTCTGCTAATACACGGAAGATCTGCACAACTTAATGAATGCTGGATGATTACGCGAATATTAAATTTTGATTTTGAAAAATGAAATTCATCGTGAAAACCGCCAGCGTGAGCATTCATTAATGTAACCCAAGAGTTTACCTCGAAGTTTGCCAAGGAACACAGGCTGCGAAGGATATTGAGCGATACCATACGCACTGAGTGAAATGGGACCAATAAACTTTCCAATGCTCGCTCGATAGACGCATTAATCAACGATACGGAAACGGAATGTTCGCTGTCCAAAACATGGAGAAGGTACAAATCCACCATTCTTAGTACAAATGGATCGTTCCAGTCCAACCTAAAGCAATAATGGACTAAATGAATAATTGTTCACTACTGCTCTGCTGACTACCTTCCGTCGGAAAGAACGGTCTCAGGAGGCAATGAATCAACCAGTCGCGAGGAGCAGGGTAACAGACATTGAATTAAGACACCCAACGTCAGAGCATGTTCTTTCTTCGCAAAAAAGCCTTTGCTAAACAACTGCTTGGCCGTTTGGAGTAGATGCTCGCTAACGTCGGCAACGTTTAGAACGCAGGTAAATACTAGGCAGGCGCCAATTAGACGCGGGAGCCATTCCAACGGAACTTCATCGTCCGAGATTGCGGCGCAGTACTTCACAACGCTGGTCAAGAATGTGGACACTTCGTTTGGCTTCATTTGGGCAAACCGTTTCCTCCAGAGCGAGTTGCCATTAGACGTTGAATCGAATGGAATACCAAAATAACATTCGCACATACACAATAGGCGACACAGGCATACCAGAAGACGGTCGTTCGATGCTACCTCGCTGCACAAATTGTTGCTCAGGTACGTGCAAAGGAATGAGGAGAAGCACAGGTGATAGCCAGTCAAATCGATTGTCTCTTCAAGGAGTGCCAAAACTTCGTGCTCAAACTTTGGGCCAATGCTAGCCAGTGCGCTTAGGACAGAATTGATGGCAGAGGCATTTTTCAATAAGTCGACTGACCGAAACAATATGGCAATAAGGCTCACTGTTGATCGCAGTGTAGCAATGTCCATGTCCGCTGCTTGCAGCAAGGGCAAAGCAACATCTTCCAACAGTTGTGAACGCTTCCCAGGCGGCAACAATGCTCCTTCTTTAAAAGCTACCCAACCAGAAATGACCGCAATCCAGGTCGATCTGTAGACCTTTTCAGCCTCGCTTCCGTCAGTGAATATTACCCCATTTTTGCATATGCAGTCAAAAATCACTGGACTCGACAAAGTATTTGCATGCGATATTAAACGCCCATTGACTAGCCTTAGGAGTTCGGAAGTCAGTGACATGTTACCACGATAAAAATGCAGGAATTTTAATAATTCTTCCAGTTTCTATAAATGGAAAAGCATCCACATTAGTTATCCAACTAAGAACAAGTAGATTCGGCGCAAACGCCCTACGCTGTTCCTATTGCCTAATACGAAATTTAAATTAGTACTGCCACCCTTCCTGTCCCCGTTATGCTGATGCATAATGAGGAAAGCTTGATAACGAAAAGAGGTTTTACGAGGACGAAGCTTCCGGAAGTACCGTGTAAAGTCTTCAGCACGAGTAAGAAGTCGAACTGGAGACGGAACACGGCAGTTCTGAAAGTTCAGCCCTATTAAAAGCTACAAAACAAGGATTCCATATTTTTTCATCATAATGGAGCCTTGTTACTAACATTCCATACTTCAAGAAAGCTTGATAAGATAAAATCCAGAAGCGAAAACAGTGCATACTTTCGGCGCCATACTATGGAAACTATGCTGAGTACCCAACAGACACTGTACCAGCAATTCGGCAAAGCCGTCTACGGTCAAATCGCCGCGTTCAATTTTGTCCAAACAGAGCTGGATCACTTCGCTGAAGGCGGGGCTCTGCAATTGAATAGAAACGGAGATATAACGTGGAAAAGTTGTTATCAGCATGACGTACTTTACGAATGAAGAATACCATTGCTTCGGCGGCAAAGCGGCGTACATACTCCTTGCGACTAGACAGTAGAGGTTCGAAATGGCTAAAATTTATTATTTACGGTTTCAGTAATGAAACAACAAGTATGACGTGCTGAAAAGCAAAAAAAATTCAGCAGCACTAACCTGAACACTTCCTGCATATTATTCAATAGCCTACGCCACGAAAACTTCAACAAATAGGCGATCGCGGAAAAGCAGCATTCCAAAATTTCTGGGCATTCCTGGCCGCCCAGTAGGGCGACGATTATGTCGAAAAATTCCCACAAATGCGGCTGAAAGTCTTCGTGAAGGTCACGGCAAATGGCGACGGTCAGTCTTAAAGTGCGCGCTTTGCAAAAACGCCGGCAAACCGGATTGAAATTACTCCAGCAAGCTTTTCAGACAATGGCTTCTTGCCACCGTTAGGTGCTTTTTCAGAGCAGCAACTATTGCCTTCTGATGGTGCAACAGCAATGCGTAGGTATTCAATTTCAACGAGGCTATTTCGCTGACAAAGTTCTCTGAAACATCGCTGCAGTGACGGAGATGTAAAATTTTGTTCGCCATGCTTACCAAAGTCGAGCGAATAGTTCAAGTCGGATTGACTTTCCAATTCCTTCGCGAAAAACGTCTCTGCATCAATCGGCGTCGCTGCATACGGCTTAGCCTGGCGAACAACATCGACATGGATGTTCTTCAGGCGGGTAGAGAAGCCCACGAACTGAATCTCGAACGGTTAAAAAGTAATTTATAAGACAAGATGGGTACCTTGAATCGATTTTCCGCTCTATGCGATTTCATGGTTCGAACGCTAACCTCCGTGAACCTGATTGTCGGGGTTTCTGTTTATGTAGAATGCAGGTACAACTATGACTGTTAAAGGTTAGCTGTCGTGCCCATCATTTCATCACTCAATAAGTCCGAAATTATTTACGTACTAAGTTACCTTGTAGAACCGTAGATGATAGTCATACCATTATTTCTGCAATGGTATATCCTTTATTGCAAGAACAATACGTCAAGACCAGTTAAAAAGCACCCTGTACTCAGGAATGGTATATCCAATATAGAACGTAAATTTCATGTGAGCGGAACATGTAAACATCGCACCGAATTGATACGTTCTGGGTCTTGTCTGTTATAAGCCCAACCTACAGTACACTTGACCAAATTACGTAAACCATTGTTCTCGTTACGCAATGGGCTCGGCGCGCGAGCGCCGGCGATGGTGGCGCCATGGCAGCTGAATTGTTCTCTCAACAAGGTTACGATTGCTGCGTAGCGAAGTATCAATGCGGCAGAACGCATTAAGTGTGATTGCGCTTACCCCGTTAGCGATCATGTGCGAGCACTGCGTGCTGGGTAATTTTCGATGGCAGCCGTTTTCGAGTATACGTAGGCCAGAACCTAAGCACAACCGTTTGCTTTCATTATGACTATGTGTGCGCTCGGTACAGTACATGCCAAGTGCGTGTGCGCACGCTACTTTTAGATCGTGTAAGATTTTCACACAAACTTAATGGTGCACGTGTGCGCTCGGTACTTTTTGATGGCTGCAGTTTTCGCCGATACCTAAGCCTAGACCCAAACACAACCGTATATTTTCATACCCACTACCTGTGCGCTCGGTATTTCTTGATAGCAGTCGCTTTCGCTGATACCTAAGCCTAGACCCAAACACAACCGTATATTTTCATACCCACTACCTGTGCGCTCGGTATTTCTTGATAGCAGTCGCTTTCGCCGATACCTAAGCCTAGACCCAAACACAACCGTATATTTTCATACCCACTACCTGTGCGCTCGGTATTTCTTGATAGCAGTCGCTTTCGCTGATACCTAAGCCTAGACCCAAACACAACCGTATATTTTCATACCCACTACCTGTGCGCTCGGTATTTCTTGATAGCAGTCGCTTTCGCCGATACCTAAGCCTAGACCCAAACACAACCGTATATTTTCATACCCACTACCTGTGCGCTCGGTATTTCTTGATAGCAGTCGCTTTCGCCGATACCTAAGCCTAGACCCAAACACAACCGTATATTTTCATACCCACTACCTGTGCGCTCGGTATTTCTTGATAGCAGTTGCTTTCGCTGATACCTAAGCCTAGACCCAAACACAACCGTATATTTTCATATCCACTACCTGTGCGCTCGGTATTTCTTGATAGCAGTCGCTTTCGCTGATACCTAAGCCTAGACCCAAACACAACCGTATATTTTCATACCCACTACCTGTGCGCTCGGTATTTCTTGATAGCAGTCGCTTTCGCCGATACCTAAGCCTAGACCCAAACACAACCGTATATTTTCATACCCACTACCTGTGCGCTCGGTATTTCTTGATAGCAGTCGCTTTCGCTGATACCTAAGCCTAGACCCAAACACAACCGTATATTTTCATACCCACTACCTGTGCGCTCGGTATTTCTTGATAGCAGTCGCTTTCGCCGATACCTAAGCCTAGACCCAAACACAACCGTATATTTTCATACCCACTACCTGTGCGCTCGGTATTTCTTGATAGCAGTCGCTTTCGCCGATACCTAAGCCTAGACCCAAACACAACCGTATATTTTCATACCCACTACCTGTGCGCTCGGTATTTCTTGATAGCAGTCGCTTTCGCCGATACCTAAGCTTAGACCAAAACACAACCGTATGTTCTCATTCCCACTACCTGCGCGCTCGGTACCTCTTGATCGCCTAAGATTTCCCCACAAACTTAATGCTGCGCGTAACGTAGTACACAGTGTTGACATCGACTTACCGAACCTTCACATCGTGGACGTCTTCACCGGTGTAAGCTTGGCCGAACGTGTGCCCGTTAGGCGCGGGCGAAGTGTTCGGCCACTCAGTCTATAACCAGGCATGCCGAATGGCGCACGTATGCAATTGCGGTCCTTTTAAAGAAGAAAGACGTCGGTCAAGAGGTATTACAGCTCCTCCGTGTCTCCAGCAAGCTCAATGGTTAGTACCTGTGCGAGGTCAGCGGGGCTTATCTCCAACGGACCCGTTGTCCAGACACCGTTCTCCTAGCATCTATTCATTCGAATAATCGAATTAAGGCGCTTCGCTCCTTTCCACGAATACACATTGTACGTTACGAAATTCTCCAGATTGCGGTCCTTTTCAAGAAGGCAGGTGTGTGCACACGGTATAGCGTCTACTCACAGGAACCACCGAATTAAGCCGCTTAGCTTGGCTGCACCGGGTGCAAAGGTATTAGCGCCAACAGTTCCACGTTACGGTAGCGGTTCGCTGCATTGTTCTTTCGGCAAACCTAATTAAGCCGCTTAACTACGCAGCGCGCAAACAGATCTTGACCTGCGCTTGGTTCCACGAGCCTAAGCCCAACCTACCTATAAGCCCTCCCGAGTGATAGTTTCTCCGTGCTGCCTTCCCGAGTAATTCGTTCCCTGTGACTTGTACATCGATGTATACCTATTCGTGTATCGTTTATCATTTCTGTATATTTGTTCGTGGGATTGTGCATTAAAAGTACCATAACGTTAATTCAAACTACAACTGCAGACCGCATTATATGTGCAAAGAAAGAATAGACAGCGCGTTAATTCAAACTACAACTGCAGCCCGCATTATATGTGCAAAGAAATAACAGACAGCGCGCTCATCCACTTTGTCGGTGACATCTATAAGCGCAATGCCTCGTAAAAACCGTAACGCGCTAAGCTGCTGTACCAGAAATCCAGCGTTCGACAGTCAACACGTTGAAGATATTAGTGCCAACAGCCCCGGATTCCAGTACAGGTTCGCGCGCAATTTCGTCACGCGTTAGATAGCACACAAACACCTCTTGCTCGAATCCGCATTGGTCGCTGAACTAGCCAATGGCAGTGGGGTAAACTGCAGGGAGTTGAAATTTAGATAATTCACCAGAGTACGTTGGTATTAATATTTTGTATACGGTTGTCCTAAAGTGATCCCTTCCGCGAATGACCAACGCGTAAGAAAAGGTAACTTCTGTTTAACTTCTTTTTCCATCGTGAAAGTGATGTTATCCGGGTAAACGTGATTTAGGTGTTCCAAGAACATTTCTTCATTTCCAATTTTGGAAATGGAGAACACATCGTCGACGTACCGCTTGAAGAAAAGTGGGTAATGGTTCGTATTGCCAGTGGTGAAGGCACGTTCCTCCAAATTTTCCATGAAAATTTCTGCTGGGGTGGGTGACAACGGGCTATCCATAGGAATACCTTTCGTTTGACGATCCTCTGAAGTGGAAATAGTTTCCATCCTCTATGCAAAACCTTACCAGTCGTGCCACATGATACGGATTAAGTTTTGTCCGGGTGTGTAGTGTCATGTCCTTCTCCAGGGAGCTTAACGTGAGACAAAGTACCTCTTTTACCGGGATGCTGGTAAACAGATCCTTCACATCATAGCTAACCATGATGGCATCCTCCTCTATACGCAAACCCCTCAGCTCCGCGCAGAAGTGGGCAGAATTCTTGATATGTGCGGTGCATTTCCCAATCAGGGGTTGGAGCATTCCAGACAGAAATGAAGCCAATTTGTGTGTAATGCTGTTGGTACTGCTAATAATTGGCCTGTACGGTACATCCTGTTTGTGTACTTTTGGTAAGCAGAAGAGCTCAGGACTCTTAAACTTGTTGAATTTTACCCAGCGTGCGAGTTTTTTGAGCTCATTTTCTTTCGTTTCAATTGTAAACCCCTCTAGTAACTGCAGAAGAGTTTTGCGGATAGAATCAGTAGGGTCATTCATAAGGGGCTCATATGAGCCACTTTGAAGCATTCCCTTGACCTTATTAACGCATTTCTGCTTATCTAGGATAAGCAGCAGGCATTGTCGACCAAATTAACTGCCGTTCTTTAACAGCCCTCGGTAATAATGGGAGGTTCCAAGACAATAACCCGGACGTTCTTACTGAAAACTAACATTGGAAGTTTAGGAGTTTAAAGACTGATCTTAGCATACTTTAAACATTCATAAAGGTGGCTCTCTACACAACCTTTCTGTTCATTTACATGCACGCTGATGATGGGAACAGGTAGTTCCCGAAAGCTCCGTGTTGACGTTTGAATAAAATTCTACAGGGTGTAGCCGTTGGATAAGCTTTAATTTTACTTAATGTACAAACTTCCAACGCTCACGAAGTGTATTTGATTGTCATCTTACCCCGACGCCCCCCCTAGGCGTCGCTTTTCTGAGCGTCGTTGGTGCGCTGTGAAGTTGCATTTGATTGGTCATGCTACACCAGCGTTTCATTGGTCATGCTATACCAGCGTTTCATTGGTCAGAATGATGTCATGGTTTCATTGCTATATTCTCCATAAATGGTGGACCAAGAGTAGCGATCGTGCGGTTTTAGGGCTTTCAATCGGTAAAGCATCACACCAAGAACAGATTTCAGAGACGAACCGTTACGTTGCGAGAAAGATCACAAAACACGAAGGCAAGCGTTGCGATCAAACGGGATACCCCACCATTTGGAGACAGGCGGCTAAATTGGTGCTGACAACTGGGTATAGTCGCCACGAAAAAATAGCGGAAACCCATAGTCCCACTTAAGCTCTCTTGATTGGAGCGTAAAAACTGGCTGAATGCGAGCGTTGTTACGGAGGAACAGAGGTAAATTGAGCGCCCAAAGTTAACTCCAAGAGGTGTGCCTCCTTAATCACATGCTGCCAACATTCGTATCCTTATTCACAACTGCGCAGCGTTTATAACAGTGTAACGTGGGTAGTGTGCGCTTATGGATGTACGGACTACATATTGCACGCTATAATCCGTCGGATATTCGAGCCAGTTTAGTTGGTTTTGCCACTCTTTTGCCCTATTAGGGCGAACTCTGTTCAATCGGACGCGGAAACACAGGTTGATCGGAAGCGGATGCGAGTTGACTGTAGTGAAGGGAAATGGCTACACTTGCTCTGCTCAGTGCTCGCAGTGTACAAACAGTTTCGGCCGTTTCCTTTATTAGACAAAGTATGAAGCATTAGAACCTGAAGATGCCCACCACATACGTGGGAGCGAATCAGTTCAATCAGAATGTCTACCACGAGAACGAAGCAGAATTACAGACAACACCCCACAGGGTGCTTTGCCTTGTGCTGCGCGCTATGTATTTATTCATGGAAACGGCACGTACGATGAGGCAAAGCAGACGCATAGAACAAAACGGAAGTGAAAATAGTTGTTGTACAGGTAAGAACGGAAAAAGCAAGTGAGAGTACAGTACATCTGGCTGCGTGTTCAGGTGCGTCTTAGCACCGAATTCGTCTGGCGCGTTTGCGCCTGTTCGCACACCCTGAAATAGAAACACTAGTATCCTCTCTGTCTCCCTGCTTACCTGACGACTGGATGATACCACCGTGGTCAACGCCGAAGTCGACCTGCGACTCCGAGACATCCTGAAAAGTAGCACGCTTATGTGCCGGATATTCACCAACTCTGTCTGCCTACCTGAACACTGGATGTAGTCGCTTCGGTCAACGCCGAAGTCGACCTACCACTCCGAGACATCCTGAAATGTAATGGAAGGGGGGGAGTGTTTAGAGATGGCAGCACCTGGTTTCATTTATCAGATCAGTCCAGAGTTCGCTGATCTCGACCCCTTTTTCCCTTTTCATCTTGCAGGTGTTATGGCGCATGAAAAAGGCTTCTTTGATCTTTCTAACGCGGAACCGGCTCTCGCGACAGATGGTCCTTGCTTGCAAGTCGCTTGAACATTGGGAGGAATGTTCGACGACTGCTGAAGCTTTGATCGCATCGTCCACGATCTTCCTCGGATCCTTTATTTGACGTCGTCCGCCAAGCAGGCGTTACACGTTACAAGAACGCACTTGACAGGCTCAACGGAACACATCAAAGACGACGCGGACGACGTCAAACAAAGGACCCGAGAAAGATCATGGACGATGCGATCAAAGCTTCAGCAGTCGTCGAACATTCCTCCCAATGTTCAAGCGACTTGCAAGCAAGGACCATCTGTCGCGAGAGCCGGTTCCGCGTTAGAAAGATCAAAGAAGCCTTTTTCATGCGCCATAACACCTGCAAGATGAAAAGGGAAAAAGGGGTCGAGATCAGCGAACTCTGGACTGATCTGATAAATGAAACCAGGTGCTGCCATCTCTAAACACTCCCCCCCTTCCATTACATTTCAGGATGTCTCGGAGTGGTAGGTCGACTTCGGCGTTGACCGAAGCGACTACATCCAGTGTTCAGGTAGGCAGACAGAGTTGGTGAATATCCGGCACATAAGCGTGCTACTTTTCAGGATGTCTCGGAGTCGCAGGTCGACTTCGGCGTTGACCACGGTGGTATCATCCAGTCGTCAGGTAAGCAGGGAGACAGAGAGGATACTAGTGTTTCTATTTCAGGGTGTGCGAACAGGCGCAAACGCGCCAGACGAATTCGGTGCTAAGACGCACCTGAACACGCAGCCAGATGTACTGTACTCTCACTTGCTTTTTCCGTTCTTACCTGTACAACAACTATTTTCACTTCCGTTTTGTTCTATGCGTCTGCTTTGCCTCATCGTACGTGCCGTTTCCATGAATAAATACATAGCGCGCAGCACAAGGCAAAGCACCCTGTGGGGTGTTGTCTGTAATTCTGCTTCGTTCTCGTGGTAGACATTCTGATTGAACTGATTCGCTCCCACGTATGTGGTGGGCATCTTCAGGTTCTAATGCTTCATACTTTGTCTAATAAAGGAAACGGCCGAAACTGTTTGTACACTGCGAGCACTGAGCAGAGCAAGTGTAGCCATTTCCCTTCACTACAGTCAACTCGCATCCGCTTCCGATCAACCTGTGTTTCCGCGTCCGATTGAACAGAGTTCGCCCTAATAGGGCAAAAGAGTGGCAAAACCAACTAAACTGGCTCGAATATCCGACGGATTATAGCGTGCAATATGTAGTCTGTACATCCATAAGCGCACACTACCCACGTTACACTGTTATAAACGCTGCGCAGTTGTGAATAAGGATACGAATGTTGGCAACACGTGATTAAGGAGGCACACCTCTTGGAGTTAACTTTGGGCGCTCAATTTACCTCTGTTCCTCCGTAACAACGCTCGCATTCAGCCAGTTTTTACGCTCCAATCAAGAGAGCTTAAGTGGGACTATGGGTTTCCGCTATTTTTTCGTGGCGACTATACCCAGTTGTCAGCACCAATTTAGCCGCCTGTCTCCAAATGGTGGGGTATCCCGTTTGATCGCAACGCTTGCCTTCGTGTTTTGTGATCTTTCTCGCAACGTAACGGTTCGTCTCTGAAATCTGTTCTTGGTGTGATGCTTTACCGATTGAAAGCCCTAAAACCGCACGATCGCTACTCTTGGTCCACCATTTATGGAGAATATAGCAATGAAACCATGACATCATTCTGACCAATGAAACGCTGGTATAGCATGACCAATGAAACGCTGGTGTAGCATGACCAATCAAATGCAACTTCACAGCGCACCAACGACGCTCAGAAAAGCGACGCCTAGGGGGGGCGTCGGGGTAAGATGATCCCTCACGAAGTGTATTTGATTGTCACGCGTGGCTTGGCTGACACTCTACCATGGTTATTTGTCCAAGGACCAAGGCTGTCATTGGCGTAGTAATCCATTGGATAGACGGGTTCCCACTGGGCCTCCTCCAAGGATACCATTAGCTATAATGTATGATGTATAGCAGATTGTTTATTTCGATCAGTCAGAATTACCTCATAAGGTGTTAACAGTGGCTTCGAGAACATGATGCCCCAATCAATCGAAAGACGCGGACAGGCAACTTGCACCCAGCTGAAATCGACGAAATTAAAAAATTCATAAAAATATTAACCGGAAAGGGCTGCATACATTTCAATTGCTGGGAAATTGTTCAGCGTGTCAGGATTAATTTCTGCCAGAAGAAATAGGAATACCTCTCGCTTCTTTTCTTCGAGCTTACGTTTCAAGAGCTAACCAACGAACAATATGACACAATGAAATTATATTTGCAACACGTACTTCTACAATTGCGCAATTGCCCTGCCTTCCAAGTGTGCCCAAAATGATTCCAAACATACGACAATGCTTTGCCTGATCAATGGCAGAACGTCTTGTCCGCTGCATTACTTCGTGATTGTAGTTTTCTGTAGTGCACTTTCTCGAGTAAGGATCGTACCTCAATTAAGCAAAACAAATCAATTATTAACAAGACTGCTGCATAGCAGAGTTCTCACTGTTGGTCCTTCTGAGTGCTAGAAAGTACACAAAGGCCGTATATGCAAATGTATGCTCCGTGGTTTTAAAGATGGAGTATTTTATACAAAATGCTTCACACAGAAGCATACGTGAAGCACTTCACCCATAGGGTAACTGCTGAAGTAAGAACTGAGCTACATTATCATCGAAGTACTTCTTTAGAAGCTAAATCTATAATAAATGGGACGGGAACTTTCTCTTCACTATGAATATTCCAAATTGCGAGGTAAGAAAGTTAATAACTAATCGTACTTGTATGCAGGGACATTTGGATTTGCAATCATCGCAGCTTCCAGATGAAATCGGCCATCGCCTACGAACCTACAAGTATTGGTAAGTTTTCTTTTTCCTGCACACTGCAACTTACAAGAGCACGTCCGTTCCTGCAGGTAATTTCGCCGCTGTGCAACCGAGGGTTTCTCCCGGCGAAAGGGGTTTCGACTGCGGAATGATAATTTGATATTCTTCGGACAATTCGTGACGAACTGCCTAAATTGTAAGACAGGAAAACCAAAGCAAATATTTCAACAAATGCTTACTTGGAGAGAGCTGACGAATTGCACAGTGCTCATAAGAGCAAGTTTGGATTCCTTCGGAAAGTTCTTCCTTACAGTTTCGACCAGATGCGTTATATTCAACTTAATGTCAACGAAAACGTACAAAACTTGTGCATGGCAAGTATTGTACAAGGGAATTAAACAACTGTGACCATAATGGACC
The DNA here is from genome assembly GCA_000612645.2 of Trichuris muris. Lineage (NCBI taxonomy): Eukaryota > Metazoa > Nematoda > Enoplea > Trichinellida > Trichuridae > Trichuris > Trichuris muris. Next base: position 4,350,587 of record CBXJ02000361.1, read on the forward strand.
AACAACTGACAATCCATCGCCTTCACCGCAAAATCGTCGACGCAGCAGGCGCCGTAGGCAACATCCGTCATTATTACGGTGGCACAATTCGCGAATCGTTCAAGAATGTCGGCAATGACGCATGAGAACATCAGCAGGCCCTCGGGAAATTGTAGAGCAACTGAAACAAGCGGACCAGGATGTTGCTTCACGAAAAGCAATCATAAAGGAGCTAAAGGTTTTATCACGCCAATAACGTACCATTTTTAGCATTCTGTTGGCGAATCTTCCAAACAGTCTTGTAAATTTCGAAGTTGTACGTGTCCGGTAGCTAAAGATAACAAATGGCAGGCGACGGAGCAAATTATGAGACATTACGTTCGTAAGGGCAGCCTTCAATTGTTCATCTTCCAGGATTTCCAATGGAATACGGCTAACCACTCCGTGCTCTTTAGATATAGGCTTTTCTCGAGGAACAGTGCCGACCATCAGTAACTTTAGCAACGGGTGCAAATTCGGCAATATACTTGAAAGAGCTCGACCGGTACAGCTTATTGACGTAAAAACCAAAGCAGCAATATGTTCTAACTGTGTAACAACGAATTAAACAAAACTACCATAAGTTCTGTTTTCAGGTTCCAAGCGCTCCCTGCTCATGTTTATGGCGATTCGATATCATCCTGTTCAACTCGGTTCGCTTATGGAAGCAAAATTTGAAAGTTAGGCTGTAAGATCAGCTAACACACTATTAAAGCATTAAATTAGTCATCTTGTTTGAAAAGGCGTCTTGCGTACTCCTTAGTATTGTACACTGGTTCTCCAATAACAGATACGCAAACGTTTTCCATAGTTTACGCAGCAGCAAGAAGTTCTTCTTCCAAATCAAGTACAACATTGGCGGGACACTTGTGCAACACTAAATGGTATGCATTAAATCCAACATGCGATATAAGGCCAAATACCAGCAAAATGGCAGCAGATATTCTCCTCGATGAAGCGGTACTTTGCATTTGCAAAATAGATAAGCTGCAGTGTCGTTTTGAAATGGCTGTATGCTTATCAACTCGGTCATTAGCTGATTAGACGTAAGACACTCGATTTGAAATAACTGAATTTTATTCAGAAGACTGAAATATCCAGCCAAAATAACTAATTCAAAAATATGTGTCAAGAAAAGACGATACGCCCTTCCACAGGGAACGGAAACCGCTCGATCCGGTTTGAGGCACATGCAATTGCTCTTTAGTAGCTATGACATGGTGGCCAATGTCTGGCCTCTCTGGAGAAGGCACGTAGTTGTCTGGCAAATATTCTGGCAAATCAGGTACGTCCACTTCTCTCCTTCCCACAGCTATGCGTTCTTCTTTGCCATCCTTGAATAAACCCAAGTCTGCACCATGGATGCCGTTGTTAATTAGAACGTCGACCAAATCAGTCTTCTTGAGTTCCTTGGTCACTCGTAGGTTGCAAACGGAGCCTAGCATGTTAAACGTAACGCTAACGATACCCTTCATGCTTGTAAGGTCGGCCGTCACGCCCTCCCTTGTACATTCATCCAGAGGCTCGTAGAAGTACATGTTCACCAATTTAACATGACATCTGCGAGCGGCGGTTGACCTTGGAGTTATGTCCAGCAAATGCTTGCAAAAAGTCACGTACGCGTTGTTGTTGTAAAACCGCTTCATTACCGATTCCAACGAATTTTTGTATCCGAACGTCTCCGCAAGCTCGTGCTTGTAGTGCCCAAGGGAGACGCTTAAAGTATGCAAGATACGCAGAGCTAAGCCGACCACCATTTCGTCCTCTCCATTTAGCTGCAACAGTAGAAATGAGATGCACTCTTTGTCCTGAAACAGAAACAATACGCATTGGGGAATCGACGCAAAGCGCCTACTCGGAGCAGTGCAAGGGCTTTCGCAGGATGTCCGACCATTTCGGCGTAGGAATTCAGAATCGGCAGCACGTCACCGCCCACGTTTGCAACGTCGCAATCTTCGGCACTCATGGCTCACAACGTGTCATTTTTTTGAAAACTCAGATAAAACTCCAATTTCAAATGCTTAAAAAGAAGATCAATAACGACAATTCGCACAGATACAGGTGATCGTAGAATGGCACTCACGTTTTTGCACTTAAGGAACTTACATGCGTTTCGCCAAATCAACTTTTCGTCTTTAAATGAATTTGAAGCGCTGCAGTGCACTACGGAGACAGTGCAGTGACTAGATGGAAATTCCGCTTCAGAATTTTGAAGAAATAACAACGGAACGCACTGCAACTGTTTGGTTATTGGTTATGCCGCCGTCAATGAACCCAACAATGAGAGAACGCTTTAGCATTAAAGGATGCGCAATGATAAATGGAAGGTTTTACATAGATTTATCCAGATATGACACCCAAATTCTACTAACAGGTATGATGGTATACTGTAGTAGATGACCAGTCTTCGTAAATACCAGTTAGTAGTTTTCGTAAATTTGGTTCTACGAAAGGAGGGTTTTCAGCTTTGGACTTCTTTAATGCTCTTTCTTGCATGCCTTGTTTTAGCGTTTTGAAAACCGCGCACCGTTTTAAAAAAATAATTTTTCTTTTTGCGTTTAGGTAACTGCCACGTGGAGAGCCGTCCTTTCCAGGGCTCCTGTTCCGTGGCCATGCACCCTTCTTGAGGATTGTAGTCGCGCCAATGCTTAAGCATGAATGGCCGAGAACCAAACGCCAATCCGTCCTGGCCGAGGGCGACACGAGCAGTTCTGCTGCCACCGATTCGGATGTTAATGGTTTCGTGCCAAAGCGTTTTTCCACTGCGCGAAATATACGATCGACAGTAGTGCTAGCACTATTATGCATCAAGTTTCAAGTAAGTCTTTTCCAGCTATGATAAATGTTGCAAGTCCGTTTACGGTAGTGCCAATGTTTATGGAAAGCATTTTTCCAGGGAATGCTGTTTCATTAGGCTGCTCTACCTGACTTCAATGTTCTTAATAGATTTTGCAGTTATATTAGGACTTGAAAATTGTCTTGGCCGATTTGATGATATTCAATTGAAAGAATGCGTACATTGTGCTTTTTCGGTTATTTCACACTGCGCAGCTTCATCGATAAAGATTTATTTATTTAATAAAGAATATTTATTTTGAACTGCGCAGCTTCAGCCTATAACTGTTGCGTATTGTCTTATTTAATCATACGTGATTTTCCCGAATTTCAGGTTGTTATAGTTGCACTTGTCATTTTCGACTGCATTTGCATCTTCTCAGAGGTGCTCATCCAGCTAAAATTGCTCAGTTTCGGCGAAGCGGGCCGAGTTGCCGCCTGTGTTTTGCACTACATCAGCATTGCCGTTCTTAGCGGTTTCATGCTAGAGATGGCGGTCAAGCTCGCTGTAATGGGTCGGCTGTTGCTCAGGGAACACCGCATGGATTTGTTTGACCTCTTTGTAATCGCCGTGACCTTTGGCTTCAGCGTGGCGTTCGGAGGATGCGGCCAAGGTTCTGACGGGGTTGGCTTGCTCATCATTCTCAGGCTTTGGCGAATCTCACTTATAATGAACAGTATAAACGACAAAGGTCAGTTTTACATTCTTAAAAACGTTTTATTTCCAGATATAGTAGCATCGGTGAAGATGGACGCGGAAAAGAAGATCTTTAAGGAGGGACGAAATAAATTGGCACTACAAAGAGAGGTGTGCAAGTTGCGGGAATACTGCCTGCAGCAAGAGTGCGAACTGCGAATATACCAGCTGATTCTGCAACAGAATGGCATTGCGCTTCCCACTGTTTTGCGAATGCCAAGAGCACCAAATAAAGTGTGCGTAACGGTGGAAGTTAACAACCGAGGAGATACGTTTTAATATACATTGGAACCTATATGTCAAGACTTCCGGCTTAATCGAATCGGTCATAGCCGGAGGAACGTATGGTGGTCAACTGCATGTTCTGCAAATGTTGCACACGTTACCTCCTAAGATAATTTTACGCTCTGCGTGTATATCACTGCTTTTACGACAAGGTGCTACTGCCGTTCGACATCAGCACATGAACATTGGTTTGTTGTGGAAACGAAGCAGCTTTAATTGTTTCTTTATGACGCGTTAATAAACATAACCAAAGATCATGTACGTTCAGTTGCTTTTCGCAGCCGTTTGAATTCATACGCTTATGACATAGCATTGGTCAGTACTACCGAACAACGAGGCATATCAGGCAACTTCACATGTAGAAAACCAGAGAGAACAGAAAACTGACGGTTACATATGTAAGAAACATGGGTTAGAGGCGAGAACAGGCATGCACTTGTAACGCAAGGCAAAGTACAGTAGGACGTAGAACTTGAATTTCAAAAGCGAAGATGTATCAGTCGCATACCGAACTATTAATTTCGAATGGCGCTGCGCTATTAAACACCAAATCAAGTTGTTCAATTTACGAGCATGAACATCCGCAAAATGATTTGATTATCAGGCATGTAAACAGCGCATGTCTAGCCTACCCTGTAGGATTAGTTCTAATGCATTTTAAATTCTTCGTTGCCAGACGTGCTAAACGTCCAACTGCGAGAGGGGAGCAGGGCCACCCAAATGATTAACTGAGTCAATCCTCCTTCGATCCTTCCGACGAATCCGCCTGTATGATTTTGTGGTACTTCTTCCGAAGGCGTTGCTCTTCATCCTTATGTTGAATCTTTTGCAAGCACACCTGAGCCGTCGTCAGCGAGTTTCCCACGGCCACGCCGAAGAATATGAGCGCCAAGGCGGTAACCTACAATGTGCACTTGGCATTGCAATACGCGGGAGAAGGGCAATTCGCTATTACCTGCCACTCGGGGCACCAGGCTTGCTGACTTGCCAGATACAACGTGTAGGCAATGTACAGTTGGTATATGTAGCCAACAATCAGGAAAGGCAGAAGAAACGTGAGCCCTCGGAACATCCACGAATGGAAACCCTCTGAAAATATCGGGTGCATCGAAGAAAGACAAACGGTTTTCTAAATCTTGCACGGCACCAATGAAATTAGTTGGATAAAGGTGCCTATCAGTATGATCAACCACGGCTTAGGGTAATAACGGCGTTTAGGCTCGAATGGAGCACTGCGGAACATCATGCAATCTTTTATGAGTTACGCTGAGGACGAGAACGTGAGTTGTTCTCGAAAGTTCCGGTATACTATTACAAGATTATTCTGCCACGGGTGGTTTTGTCGTGTTCCTTCAATTAAAAACATGAGTTATTTGTATTAACATATGCAAAACCCACAACGCAAGGAAATCCGTACACTTTATGGGGCAGAGTAACAATGCACTTCTATGTGTATATTAAACAACGGGTTCCGAAACACGGGGAAAGATCTCATAATTTTAATAAAGGAATGAAACACGGCAAGAAACAACCCGTGACCGAATAATATCGTAACCGTTAAACGGAGCTTTCAAGAACTCCTCTTGTTCTCGTCATCAGCGTATACACAAAGAGAGTGTATACGCTGATGACGAGAACAAGAGGAGTTCTCGAAAGCTCCGTTTAACGGTTACGATATTATTCGGTCACGGGTTGTTTATTGCCGTGTTTCATTCCTTTACTAAAATTATGCACTTGCATGTGGAATAAAAACCCTTACACATCTTTAAGCCGTTTTTGAAAAAGCTTATGCATTTTCGAAAAAGACGCAAATAAACTCCTGTTCTAAAAAGTTAAGCCTTTTATGCAGTCTACTACGGATTTAAGGTAAGGATAACCTAAGGGAGTTGGCCCACATTCTATTTCGCTTTTCCTACGTACAGTCAATAAGTAATCATGTGCAATTCACGCAGGTCAAGTTCGATTACAATAACACGTTTTGGAATGAATGAACTGATGAATAGCCGTGCAGTTTAGATACCTGAACAATTGCATGTCTGAGCAATGATCATAAATCATTCACTGGTCATGATCCCCTGTCAACTCCATAATAGAAAGCAAATTGTGCCAATCTCTCACGAAGGACGAACGTTGGCAGGGTGGACGGTCTGCTTCCGAAGTATTTCTCGATATCAAGCGCATACGTTTTCCAAACAGAACCCTAACAGATAACCAACAGGCCTTCCACATCTGACGTGGCCATCTGAATGACCTGAGCAGCTGCTAATCAGCTGACCCTCTCACTATACCCATGAATTGCCCCCAATTTGTCCGAATGGCACGTATACTTCACGTGGAAAGCAACTGCGCTTGTACAAACCTATCCGCTCCAAGTGAATGCTTTTTGTAGAACGCGAAAGCACGCGACCATTAAACCAGGAGATCCCGAAAGAAGCATTATTTATGAAACAACTGTCACCCGAAAATGTCAAATATCGTTCTCGCTGAAGTCAGCGCGAAAACCGGAGAAATCAGCAAGACGCACACTGCAACTCTACCGCTCAAATTGATTAGGCTAACATAAGCCCACGGAGAATTTACAAAGGAAAAGATCGCAAGCTTTTAAACGCTTATGCACACTTGCAAGTTTGCGCAGTAAAAATTGTTGATATACGGAAGGAAGTTCTCGACAAAATTACAAAATTACCCTTACCAACGGTGATATCCATGGAGTATCTTCGTCCCAAAGCGCGCAATCGATAAAGGCATCCTCTTTGGTAATTGCACTGCAGAACTTGGACGAAACCTGCAAGTAAAAAATGAATGACAGAAAATTCGAACTAGCAAGACAAGTCGAAGTTTTACTGAGCTGTCGAACATTAATTACTAATTGCACGGAAACTTGAGCTATTCTGTTGAGTTATAAGTCATACTATCCGCTTCCTTATACTTGAATGCCACTTCAATATCTTATAAATGTATGCGTAGAGATGCAACCCGCAGGAAGTATATGATATAAGTAAAACCGAAGACAGTTACTCATATAGCAGGACAAAAGCAGCAGTTGCAATCTTGATTTCTGGTAACATTCGCCGTCCGGCCAGGTCAGCAGAATACCAGACAGCACGGCGGAAACGTAATGATGGAATAGCCACCAGCCCTTTATTCTTGAAACGAAATTGAACTTTGATAAACATCCCAAATGGAGTTCTTGTTGTTACCTGGATCCATTGCAACGCAAAATGCTTTCGCGAATTGTCAATGTGCAGTAGTACCAGACCAAGAAAAAGTTATATGCTGCATCCAAAACTCTGAACAGGCTAAAGCGTCAGAAGGCGATCATCCGGCGCTAATCTGGCATGACCTCTGGTGGAAGTAACAGACGAAAGGAGCAAAGACGAATAATATTATTGTGACCCGCAGTTTAAATTTTTCGTAGTCGTCTTTGTATCGGAACCTGCAAATGCCGTACAGGAGATTATGGCCGCCAAGGAGCAGCTCTGCACGTCACCTTTGAAGTTTATTCAAAATGGATACATTTATTTGGCCAAGAATAATGTCCAGGTATATCCTAAAAAGACAGTGTTACAGCTTGGCAAGGCGGAGAATGGAAAGCATTCTTACCCGTTGTTTTCCCGCGGAAAGTGATGCGCCATTTCGGCCAGACGTATCGACATGTCTTCCAGGGTATCAAGCTTTTCTCTGCGCACGTCCTCGGGTAAGGAGGCACTGAAAAAGCTCGCGGTCACAAACCATACAACGCAAGCAACCCTTCCTCAAACGCTTTGACCGTCTCCACCAGCTCCTGTAATTCGTGGCGCTGATGAGCAACCATTTTGCGTCCGGCCGCCTGATACTTGGTTACCTTGGTCAATCTTTCAACATAGTCGTCATATTCGACCTGCGCAAACAGCTCAACGCAAACTGCGAAACAGACCTTGGCTAACCTGGAAGGACTCAAAACGTCGACAAAAACTATCAACTGCCTCCCTTGTGGTCGCAGGGTCAAGCTTCAAATCCATAAAGCAAATTTACAATGCCACTGGGGCAGGGTCACAGTGAGCCAATGGCGTTAACGGTAAGCAAGATCACTTACGTTGTGGACAATGTCAAAGCCGATGGCACTTGTCCACGAATCACTTGTCTGGATTGACTTCGTACAAGGTACAATTCAAGAAAGCGTACCTGCACAGGGTTTTCCATTTGACAAAGTGACACTTAAAGAATGGAAATTTTTCACGATTGCCTGTGAAGGTTTTACTTATGGTAAACGAATTGTGCTTTCCATTTCTTAATTCGTTTAGCGATAAACTTTGATACAAACTTAAGCTGAAACGTTCGCATTCCCTTTACGGACATGCGCACCATTTGAACTACGTAAGCTTGTTGGAAACTTGATAATTACGTAACAAATAATTTTTCGCTGTTGGAAAAATCGCTGAAACCAATGGGAAGACCGTTAAGCCCAAAAGTTGCTTGTTCACGTACACCAAACCTACGTATTCTTACTTACAGTAAGTTCGTGATGTTGAGGTTGGTTGCTTTCAGCTTCGTTGAAGTTACGCGTCATTCGAATGACCATTATGCGTAGGCATCTTGCCGAGAATGGTGTATTCAAGAGTGGGATAAGTCAGGCACAATGAAATGTTTCCAATGGGCAACCGCGTTGGTGAGCAGGGCCCTCCAAGTGCACTATTTTTTTGCCTTTGCAATCATGGCCAGCGAGGGCACCTATCCGACGGTGGACTTTTGCGCAATTAGTTCGTACGAGGAGGTCGTCGCACCATCTTCGCCCTTAATACCATGCTCCTTCTTGTGAGTATGCAGTTCACTTCGCGACAGTTTCCTTAGCCCATACTTGTTCTGTTGCCGTTAAATGCACGCATTTGATTATTTGTCATTGTATTGGTTGTGCTTGCTTCCAAAAGTGGTAAAAGTGCCCTCCTATGTTTTGAGCAAAATCTCTTTTACGGCTTCGTCGTGCCAGTCTCATTCTGGTGGCATCGCCCGTTGTTGATGGTTATTTTAGGCCCGAAGAGTTTATCCTTTGTGATCCTCCGTTAGACCTCGCTGGTAACGAAACGGCCAAAGAAATTCTCGGATATGGCTGTACAAAGGTAAGAAAGGCCTTGCAGACATTGCTGCTGATGTTCGCTCGCTTCGTCGTTTGATTATTTTCTGTTTGCTTGCTATAATTCGTATTTATACTTTTCAAGATGCGTAAATTAGTTGCGTAATTTCTTTTTCGGTAGTATGACGGTAGGTTGCGCTACACCGTCTTTATGCCTTCAGTTCGGAGGAGCTCGAGCTCAAGATGTTGAAGTGACTGCCTTAAAATGTCACGCATTGCCATGCATCGAATGCTACGGTCCTCGTACATTTATGCGATCCGGATACCACTGCGTGAAGTATAAATAGGAATGAAAGTTGTCGTACCATTAGTTTCAGTGTTTGTAGGTACAATGGTCACTACTTCCTCAGCGCGCTGCTCTACTCGATATTTTTGGGCTTTTTCGCTGTTGACCGTTTTTACCTCGGTTATGCCGGCATTGGCGTCGGCAAGTTAATGACCTTGGGTGGCCTTGGCGTATGGTGGCTGGTCGACATTGGGCTTCTAATCACGGGTCACTTCATGCCAGAGGATGGTTCCAGTTGGATGCCATACTATTAATGCTAACAGTCAGTTGACAGCAACTTTGTTAATTAGTTAACGCGCTAAACATTTTGGAATAAACATTCCGATATTTCATGACTGTTGTGTCGCGCAGTTGATGTCTATGACTGTACTGTTTCCTGAAAATTTCGTGTTTCCTTGCGAAGCACCTATGTTATGTGTATAAGTTTAAAGTTAAGCGACTGTGTGTGTTGAACCAAGTTTAAAGCAATTTTATTATCGTTATGAGATTTTAATGGACGTAGTAGTCTTACATAAGGCAGCGTACTGAAAGGGTGCTTTAGTAGAGCTATGAAGCGTGCACTTGGCTTACGTGCAGCCAAAATCCTGAACAGCCGTTACACGGTGGTTTGTCGGCCTTTGTCCTCGCTATCAAAAAGTGAGCTAGCTCTTCGCTACATTATGGAATTTTGCAACGGAACTTTGCAGCTACATGTCGGAATAAGCCAGCTTTTGGATGGTGGCCAAATCAAAGTAGGAGCTTGTGTGGAAGTACAATGTATCTGGCGAATGCGGAAGCCCAGAAAGAGATTCCACACGGTAGGCTATTTCACATCGATGATCTTAAGCAGTTGCTTTATTCAGAAAAGCGCGAGTTTCGCGCAGAAACACGTATGCTGATGGACATCGTAGCACGATCCCTTTATTCGCACAAAGAGGTTGGCCGTCTTTTGCTTTTATTTTTCTTATGAAAATGTAACTGATGGAATGTTGAGCATTTGTGAAGAATGATATGGTATATTAGTACGACTTCCACCGTTTAACCTTTACTTCAAAATACTCGGAGCTTTCGGGGTCGCACACATCCCGTCATCAGCGACTAATGAACATTCAACGATCTGCTAGGAAAGGTGTTGGTCGATTTTTCTTTAAAACCACTTCTTAAATTGGACAATGCATGGCTTAGACTATCTTTCTCCTCTTCGATCTTTGTTTTTAAGTCGTGGTATGTGTTCCTTGGTCATTGAGTGTTTCTAACTCGACCGCTCTATGTAGCTTATTGTATCGTACTTGACAGCATGCTGAACGCTGTACGACTTCTGACCATATTTCGCTAACTTCTTTCCCTTTGTCACGATTGAATGTGTTTTTTGAAGAAGCAATTAACACGGTAATTCCCCGTTTTGTATTTTTATTTAGTAAGTATAGACAGCGGAGCTTTCGGAAGTTTCCTCTTCCGTCTTCAGCGCCAAATGTAATTGTGTACGGTTGAAAGGTCTAGTCTGCTAGGTTTTGTTTAAAATCTCAGACGTTTGTTTAAAGCAGTGATGTGCAAGGCTATGCCAGAAATCACTCCCCTTTTCCAGCTTCGAGGTTGCCATCGCCCCCCTGGGATAAATCATATCGGCTGAGGACGCGAAAATTGGCGGGAAATCTCCACCGAGGACAATGTCCTTTTTTCCTGCCAATTTCTTGTATTGACTGTTGCGCGAGGGAGTGTTCGCTGGATCAGCGACAGCATCCATGCTACCCCTTGCGCTTAGCAGATCTTCGCATACAAAGAAAACGTTATGTGTACAACTTCATTTGTTCAGACTCCGCGTTTATTACAGTATTACTCTGAAGGGCAGGAAGTGTGCAAACCAATTATCCCTTCAATATTGGGCCGCAATGACGTGACCCGCAGTCGTAAATCGCCCCGAGTGACTACTTCGAAGCGATTCCGAATCCGTAGCGATCCGAATCCGAATGATGAGTCGAGACCGTAACAACACTAAAACCGCAATATCGCTCCTTCTAGCTTCACCGCCTACCCCCAGGAGGGGGCGATAACGCCCCCTTAGCCCTTCACCGCCCACCAATCGCCCCTTTCGCGCTTATCGCCCACCTGGACTTCAAAATCGCCCCCGGGGAGCGATATCGCCCCCCTTTGCCCACCACTGGTTTAAAGTAACCGAGGCTGGGTGGATGGACTGTAAAATTCAAAGGTATAAATGTGGAAAAATAAAATAAGGTAAAAACTAAAATTATATAAAACCAAAATGTAAAGATATGAAATATATAAATGTACTGCGATACAATAAAAATGATAAAGAAAATTGGGGATCGTTAAGAAGAAAGAAATGAAATGAAGGAGAAACGATAGTGTCGGTAACTAAAACAGACAAAACAAAAAAACAAAAACAGAAGAACAAAAAAAGCGAAGGAGAAAAAAGGTGTTAACATAAAAAGGGGGTGTGGTTTAATCCGTCTAAAGATTTAGTCGGCAGCAGTTGGTCCGAGTAGTTACCGTGGCTCAGACATCGTTCACTTCCTCTCCTTGGTCTCGATTCAAGCACTGAATTGTTTCTGATGAAAAGTGCTTCCTCGATCTTCCTTAGTCTAAAATCTGGTTCAGCGGCCAGTTTATGTACCGTGATTCCTTCATCTGGCTGCGGACAGGAGACCGCGTGTTCAACCATTGCAGACGCGTATATTGCGTCCTGCTTCACTCTCTCTGGGTTATTTGTTTGTCTTCTCCCTCCCCTTCTGGGGCTTTCTCCTCTTTCCCTTCTTTCAGCTTCCCTGTATCGGTGCAGGGCCCTTATATGTTGTTGGAACCGTACACCAACGGTGTGGCCAGTTTCACCTATGTAACGGGCTCCACATCTACATTGGATCATGTAGACTGCCCCTTGCTTTTGTTCAGCAGGGAGCTTGTTTTTGTCCGAACGAAGTATGACCCTCATATTGATATGGTTTTTAAAGACCACGTCTACTCCCAGTCTTCTAATTGCCATCTGTAATTTGTCACTTAAACCTGGATAGTATGGTATGACAAGTCGTGTATGGGGTGCTGCGTTTCTCCTGATCCCCCTGTTCCTTCACGTGTGAAGTCTCTTTTCAATACGGTATTCCGTCAATCTAATGGGGAAGTCGTTCTTTCTTAGTGTTTGTCGAATAAATTCGATTTCCTCCTGGAGGTATTCTCTACTGCAAATCTTGGTGGCTCGGTCAACCATTTCAGTAACGATTCCTTTTTTTACACTTTTTGGATGGTTGGAGAGAAAGTTAAGGTATTTTCCAGAATTGATCGCTTTCCGGTAAACCTTAGTCTTCAATTGGTTTCCCTCTTTAACTACTAAAACATCAAAAAAGGGCAGGCAACCTTCTTCTTCCCTTTCAATCGTGAAATGGATCTTTCCCGGGAAAAGGTTGTTCAGGTGGTTAAGTAATTCATCTTCCTTTCCCTGCTTGACAATGGCGAAAATATCATCTACGTAGCGTTTGAATAACTTAACGTTGTACTCCGATAAGCCTGATGGGAAGGCTTTTTCATCTAAATGTTCCATAAACAGCTCAGCTATAACCGGAGATAGTGAGCTTCCCATTGGTGCACCTTTCTCTTGTGAGTAGAACATTCCTCTCCATTGGAAGAAATTGCCCTCCTCCATGCAAAACTTTACCAACTGGACCAGATGGAAAGGGTTTAGTTTTGTCCGTTCGTTCAGGGAGGAATCTTTTGAGAGGGCGTCAAGAATGAGGGTGTAGACCATCTCGAGAGGAATGCTAGTGAAAAGATCTTTTACATCATAGCTGACTAGCATATCCTCATTATCAATTCCAATTGATTTAATCTCATTTACGAAGGATGTCGAGTTTTCTGTATGCGATGGTCTATTCCCTATTAATGGTTTCAGCATCCGGGCCAAGTATGTGCAGAGATTGCTCGTTAAGCTTTTATAGCTGAAAATGTAAAGAAACAACTAAAAAGTATCCTCACACTTATGTCCAACGAAACCAAAGAAGAATAGATCTCTACCATGGCGATCAACCTTAAATTCTCAACGAACTTCAGTACTCCTGAACTTTTTTGCCTTCCTAAGATACACAAGGAGGGAATTCCCCTAAGGCCAGTGGTTTCTAGCTATAAAAGCTTAACGAGCAATCTCTGCACATACTTGGCCCGGATGCTGAAACCATTAATAGGCAATATAGACCATCGCATACAGAAAACTCAACCTCATTCGTAAATGAGATTAAATCAATTGGAATTGATAATGAGGATATGCTAGTCAGCTATGATGTAAAAGATCTTTTCACTAGCATTTCTCTCGAGATGGCCTACACCCTCATTCTGGACGCCCTCAAAAGATTCCTCCCTGAACGAACGGACAAAACTAAACCCTTTCCATCTGGTCCAGTTGGTAAAGTTTTGCATGGAGGAGGGTAATTTCTTCCAATGGAGAGGAATGTTCTACTCACAAGAGAAAGGTGCACCAATGGGAAGCTCACTATCTCCGGTTATAGCTGAGCTGTTTATGGAACATTTAGAGGAAAAAGCCTTCCCATCAGGCTTATCGGAGTACAACGTTAAGTTATTCAAACGCTACGTAGATGACATTTTCGCCATTGTCAAGCAGGGAAAGGAAGATGAATTACTCAACCACCTGAACAACCTTTTCCCGGGAAAGATCCATTTCACGATTGAAAGGGAAGAAGAAGGTTGCCTGCCCTTTTTTGATGTTTTAGTAGTTAAAGAGGGAAACCAATTGAAGACTAAGGTTTACCGGAAAGCGATCAATTCTGGAAAATACCTTAACTTTCTCTCCAACCATCCAAAAAGTGTAAAAAAAAGGAATCGTTACTGAAATAGTTGACCGAGCCACCAAGATTTGCAGTAGAGAATACCTCCAGGAGGAAATCGAATTCATTCGACAAACACTAAGAAAGAACGACTTCCCCATTAGATTGACGGAATACCGTATTGAAAAGAGACTTCACACGTGGAGGAACAGGGGGATCAGGAGAAACGCAGCACCCCATACACGACTTGTCATACCATACTACCCAGGTTTCAGTGACAAATTACAGATGGCAATTAGAAGACTGGGAGTAGACGTGGTCTTTAAAAACCATATCAATATGAGGGTCATACATCGTTCGGACAAAAACAAGCTCCCTGCTGAACAAAAGCAAGGGGCAGTCTACATGATCCAATGTAGATGTGGAGCCCGTTACATAGGTGAAACTGGCCACACCGTTGGTGTACGGTTCCAACAACATATAAGGGCCCTGCACCGATACAGGGAAGCTGAAAGAAGGGAAAGAGGAGAAAGCCCCAGAAGGGGAGGGAGAAGACAAACAAATAACCCAGAGAGAGTGAAGCAGGACGCAATAAACGCGTCTGCAATGGTTGAACACGCGGTCTCCTGTCCGCAGCCAGATGAAGGAATCACGGTACATAAACTGGCCGCCGAACCAGATTTTAGATTAAGGAAGATCGAGGAAGCACTTTTCATGAGAAACAATCAGTGCTTGAATCGAGACCAAGGAGAGGAAGTGAACGATGTCTGGGCCACGGTAACTACTCGGACCAACTGCTGCCGACTAAATCTTCAGACGGATTAAACCACACCCCCTTTTTATGTTAACACCTTTTTTCTCCTTCACTTTTTTTGTTTTTTGTGTTTTTTGTTTTTGTTTTTTGTTTTGTCTGTTTCAGTTACCGACACTCGTTTCTCCTTCATTTCATTTCTTTCTTCTTAACGACCCCCAAGTTTCTTTATCATTTTTATTGTATCGCAATACATTTATATATTTCATATCTTTACATTTTGGTTTTATATAGTTTTAGTTTTTACCTTACTTTATTTTTCCACATTTATACCTTTGAGTTTTGCAGTCCATCCACCCAGCCTCGGTTACTTTAAACAAACGTCTGAGATTTTAAATAAAGCATAGCAGACTAGACCTTTCAACCGTACACAATTATATTTGGCGCTGAAGACGGAAGAGGAAACTTCCGAAAGCTCCGCTGTCTATACTTACTAAATAAAAATACAAAACGGGGAATTACCGTGTTAATTGCTTCTTCAAAAAATGAGAATCTACCCCGTACAAGCAAATCCCATTTTCGATTGAATGCGTTGTTGCTTCGAATGAAGAATGCCTGTTTTATCTTTCTTAAGTTGTAATGTTGCTCGTTGCACAGAGTTATTGCCTTCAAGGTGCCCGAGCATTGTGAGGCATGTTCCACTACTGCTGAGGCTTTTATTGTCTGCTCCATTACCACTTTTGGGTCGAGTGTTTGTTTACGATCCCTACCTTGGGTTGTGTTTCCATTGATTGTAGCCTTTGCTTTTTTATAACGATGTATGCCAGATAGGTGCTCTTTGAATCGATGATTCACAGCATTACCCGTCTCTCCGATATATATCCCTGAGCAATCACATTTGATTGCATAAACCGCACCTTGTTGTTCTGTTTTCGATACTTTGACTTTGTCACTTCTGAGCAAAGATCTCATGTTTGTTGAGCCTTTGAAGTAAACTCTGAAGCCTAGAGTTTTTCCTAGGCGTTGTACCCTTTCTCCGATTCCCTTGTAGTATGGGATAGTCAATGTGATCATGTCTTGTGTTCTCATGTTTATTGTCTAAACCAATGGCTTTAATCCCGTTAATAACAAGGTACGAAATCACGGAGCTTTCGGGACTCCCCTTGTCCCGTCTTCAGCGTGTCTCTCTGACGTTGTGGTGTCTAAACGTCGTATCCAGTGTTTTCCAGTTTAAAGTGAAAGGTTGTTTAAATTTTAAAGTACCGTAACGTATATTTTAACCCTCTCATCCTATCTGAGGGTCTGTTTCCCTTTGATTCAACGAAACAGATTGAATTTCTAACCCTGTGGCTTGAATTTGACAACATCTAGTATTCAAAGCCACCAAAGACCAAATATCACTGACTGGGACTCGGAGTCCCAAGGTAGGGGTCGTAAACAAACACTCGACCCAAAAGTGGTAATGGAGCAGACAATAAAAGCCTCAGCAGTAGTGGAACATGCCTCACAATGCTCGGGCACCTTGAAGGCGATAACTCTGTGCAGCGAGCAACATTACAACTTAAGAAAGATAAAAGAGGCATTCTTCATTCGAAGCAACAACACATTCAATCGTGACAAAGGGGAAGAAGTTAGCGAAATATGGTCAGAAGTCGTACAGCGCTCAGCATGCTGTCAAGTACGATACAATGAGCTACATAGAGCGGTCGAGTTAGAAACACTCAATGACCAAGGAACACATACCACGACTTAAAAACAAAGATCGAAGAAGAGAAAGATAGTTTAAACCATGCATTGTCCAATTTAAGAAGTGGTTTTAAAGAAAAATCGACCAACACCTTTCCTAGCAGATCGTTGAATGTTCATTAGTCGCTGATGGCGGGGTGTGTGCGACCCCGAAAGCTCCGAGTATTTTGAAGTAAAGGTTAAACGGTTGAAGTCGTACTAATATGCCATATCATGTATAACTACACCGCTACGAAGTATCCGGTTTTCAACCATATCATTTGTGAAGAATCTCCTATTTCATGTTAATATTACGGAAATATGGGTAGAAAATGATTCAGTGAAATACAGCGTGCATTATTGTGTATCTGTAGGTTCCTTACAATATTTGGAGAACCCCTTAAGCATGTATTCTTATTTTGAAATTTAGGAACATTTTATTATTGGCGGGGGATATTGAAAAGCGCAATGAACTTCAAACGCTAGGACACCATTTGTCACCGTTGATCTTAACACCTTTCTCGTGCCTTTTCAGTCCGTACAATAACTTGAAGTAGAAATGTTTTGTAGTGGTACAGTTTGTGATTGCCTTTTGTTCTTTGCTTCTAATTTTATTCCGTAGCTTCTGGGACGTGTCTTGCCACATTTAGAATGTAGAAGCTTTGGCAACCTTGCGGGATGAGGTCTGTGCACCTTTAGGCCACTAGTGAACCATTCGCCTGACGTTTCCGCTGAGTACAAGCCCGAACAGGCCCCGAATACTCCGGAATAAAATTTGAAATAAAGACCGATGTCCAATCTCCGAAAAAATAATGACGTTCAGTAACCCCGTGTGTGTGTGTGCGCGCGTAGTATTCTTGTTTGGAATAATTGGAAAATTTGATTCCTTGTAATGAAATGGTGGATTGGTCAGTTTCCATGTATTACTTGAAAAATGTGAATTCTTCCAGGCTTGTATGATCTCATGCTTTCTTTCTTCTTTATGTAAAGAGAAATTTTTAATTGAGTAACTTACCCAAACGACGTAGCTTTTGGGAGAAACGACTCCCGTCCTCAGCGTCAAGTATGAACAGCCCGGCGTGAAGTAGTAGTCTTATAAAGGGATGCGGTCGGATAAACATAAAGTAGGCAAACATTGTAAATATAGGGGTTAACGCAATTAGGAAGAATAAGGTAGATAATAGTGGTGACATCCGGTGTTCGTGGTCGGCCAAAAATCGATGATTCGAGGTCCACGTTGTGGGGCCTTAATGTTTCCTTTCTCCAACTTTTTCTTCTTTCGACTTTTGTAATTTTCTTCCTCCTTTAGGGGCTTTTTCGTTCCTCCTGGGTTGCCTTTGTTTGCCTGCAACTTCCTCTTGAAAGGTTTTAAGAAGTCCCATACAGTGGGTGGAGGGAATTGTTAGGTACGTGCAATACGACAGCATTGCGCGGAGGTAACGATTTCATCCCAGATGTCGCTGA
This sequence comes from Trichuris muris, assembly GCA_000612645.2. Lineage (NCBI taxonomy): Eukaryota > Metazoa > Nematoda > Enoplea > Trichinellida > Trichuridae > Trichuris > Trichuris muris. The sequence goes on from CBXJ02000361.1 coordinate 4,368,521, forward strand.
CGTCTATTCCTTGGTCCCTATTTATGGTCTGGTTGTGTCTAATGTAATGGGCTTGTTTAATTTTCCTCCTTAGGTGATGTTGTTCATGACAAAGTACTTCTCTTTCCAAGAGCCCTGAGCAGTTAGATGCATGTTCAGCTACTGCCGACGATCTTAGAGCTTGGCTTACGGCTGTAGAAGGGTCAATTGTTTGAGGGCGCCCTCTCCTGGTGCTCGTGCGTCCTTCTAATCGGTCTTTGGCGTTCTTATACTTTGTGAGGCACTTCTTGTGTTCTTTGAAACGATGGACCAGTGAGTTTCCCGATTTACCAATATACTTGGCCGAGCAACTGCATTTGATTAGGCACACTGTGCCTGGGTGTGATTCAATGTCCTATTTTATCTTGTCGTTTCTGAAAATAGATCTAAGGTTCGGTGCAGTCTAGAAGAAAACTCTAAAGTCTAATCGTTTGCCAAGACGTATAAAATCTCATCGCTTAATCCAGCTTGATAGGGGGTCACTAGAACCGTCTCTGTGGAATTTTTCTCTCTGTTTACCGACGTAGCCATTGGTTGATGAGTTTTTCAGTAAGTTCTTTGAGATAACCATTGGTCTTGAAAACCCTCCGGATGTAATTCAACTTTCCTTGTAGAAACTCTTGATCACAAAAATTTATGGCCCTGTTGTCCATTATATGTACGATGTCTCGAAAGACTGATGGGGGATGATGGGAACCGTAGTTTAGGTATCTGTCTGAATGTGTCGTATTGCGATAAAGTCTGCTTTTTAATGCCAGAGCTAGATCTAATGACCATGCAATCAAGCGAAGGAGCTTCCCATCTATTTCTTTCTCCACTGTGAAGGAAATGTGGGAGGGGAATGCTTGATTTAGAAATCAAGGATTGGTTCCTATTTTCCTGCGGGTACTATATCGAAAATGTCGTCTACATAACGCTTGAAAAATTGTGGTTTGATATCAGAGGGAACTGTCGAAAAAATTCTCTCTTCAAGAGATTCCATGAAAACTTCGGCTAGTATTGGTGTCAGCGAGCTTCCCATCAGAACCCCGTCACGTTGGCGGAACAAGTTTCCTTGAAATTGGAAGAAATTGTCTTTTGTTGATCGTTTTTTTGACATGGACTTTTCCCCATTGTAAATGCTTTAATTCAAAAACAACCAAAGCGAAGTTTTCGGGTCGGGCTGGGCCCGTCATCAGCGCAACTAAAATGAAAAAAACGAAAAAAGAAAGAGCCATATGAGCCCGCGCCACGAATTGGTATTCAAGGAAGTACTCCTTCGCTAAACCGCAGGCGTGGGAACACATTCAGTCAATATTGACCGCGCAGTATTGATCACCACCCCTTTGGTAAAGCTCAGGAGCGCCGCCTCTACCAACCGTTTACGGCAACGGTACAACACAGACTGACATAGTGTAGTTCGCTACAGCGAACACTACGTTCAGTTTTTCGTTCCTCCTGGGTCCTAAAGGAGCCCCTAAAGGAGGAAGAAAATTACAAAAATCGAAAGAAGAAAAAGTAGGAGAAAGGAAACATTAAGGCCCCACAACGTGGACCTCGAATCATCGACTTTTTGGCCGACCACATACACCGGATGTCACCACTATTATCTACCTTATTCTTCATAATTGCGCTAACCCCTATATTTACAATGTTTGCCTACCTTATGTTTACCAGACCTCATCCCTTTATAAGACTACTATTTCGCCCTGGGCTGTTCATACTTGACGCTGAGGACAGGAGTCGTTTCTCCCAAAAGTTACGTCGTTTGGGTAAGTTACCCAATTGAAAATATCTCCTTACACAGGCAACACGTAAAAAAGAAGGAAAGCATCAGTTTCCATGTATTTTGAAAATTGGGCTCTTAATGAATATAAGCAAAAGAATGGAGCAATTAAACAGCACGAAAATGATTAATAGTTTAAAGCGACGGAATCTAGCTTTAAATTCCTGGTTTAAACTCAGCACTTGTCGTACGTAGACTATAACTGCTGTTGCCATTGCACGGGTTTGTCACCTTCACGTGCGGTTGCTTAATTTAGCCGTTGAAGAAGAGGCGAGAGTGACTTTAGAGCATCGGTAGGGACTGAAGAATCCGTCAAGCATGATGTTAATTGTCATACTTATAGTATATCATTTGTTTTCCTGTTCGCGTGGTTGTCGTATTTTGCAGTAAGCACCAGGTGATGTTAATCAATTCCCTAATCGGATAAGCCAGCATTTTAAAATATCATTACGTTCACTTTCGCTAAGCCGTTAGCCATTGAATGTAGCACTTCTCTTTTCCAGGTATTCATTCGAGAGTTGGTCTCGAACGCCAGCGATGCGTTGGAGAAGCTGCGTACCGTGCGGCTTTCCAGCCAATATGCAGGAGATCATGCTGACGTGAATAATCCGAAAATTACCGTCCACACGAACAAACTGGAAAAGATTCTTACCATTCAAGATAATGGAATTGGTATGGATAAGGAGGATCTCATTGCCCATTTGGGCACAATCGCCAAATCCGGCACTGCTGTAAGGAACAACTAGTGCTCAAGGGAACTTTCCGTTCGCTATGTTATATCACTTTCAGGATTTTGTAAAAGCAATGCAGTCAAGCGGAAGTGCGAATTTTGACCAATTGATTGGTCAATTTGGCGTTGGATTTTATTCGGCTTTCATGATTGCCGATAAGGTCGAAGTAATTACGAGAAAGCATGATTCCGGAAGCAGAGGTTACCGCTGGATGTCCGAAGGGTCAGTTGTATTTCGAATATAGGCACTTGTGACGCGCCTAATCTCCGTAACAATTTGCAATGAGAACATTCCCCGCAAGTTCAACATTTATGAAACTGCAAGCTGCTGCCAAGTGGTTAACGCTATTGAAGGCTGCGAATAGCCTTTTCTGCATGTAGGCGAACATTTTCTTGAACTGCAAGAGACAGGCGTTTCAGACTTGCCTCATAATTGCACACTCGCTATTCCAGTTCGAAGGGGTACCTTGATCTAATTGAAAATAGGATTTCCTTGGACGGGGTAAATTCTCATAGCTTTCTTTGTACATATACACGGCTATTCCCCGTTATATTCTTTTTTTTGTGTAAAAGTTATGCGGAGCTTTCGGAAGTTCCCTCTTCCGTCATCAGCGCAAACGTCAATAGTGTAAGCTTGGGCGGAGTGAGACATCATGTTTTGTGTATAAAGTGAAGTGTGAGGGGGTTTAATGTAACTTAGCTTCGGGTTGCTTAATGTAAAAGTAAAATTAAGATTAAAAGGAAAAAGAAAGAAAAAATAAAATAAAAATTTTGAAAGAAGAGAATAAAGTAATAATAAGATAAAAATGAAAATTAAAAGGAGACTAAAAGAATAAGGAAAGGAAGAGAATGAAAATGGCATAAATAGATAAAAATTAAATGAGTGGAACGGATAACAACAATGATAGGGGTATAATCGGTGGAAAATATTAGGGAAAGAAATTAATTTTGTGGATCAAAAATTCAGGAAATTCAAGTGAGGAAGGAATACCGTTGAAAGGAGCAAGTAACTTAAGTAAATTAAATAAATGAATAAATAAAGAAAATAAAGAAAAAATGAAAGTTCTGAAGGATGTTAACAGGGAAGGGGAAGCGGATTGGGTGTGGGTGTATGTTGTATTGCAATGTTCTCATATTTTTATTGGCAGCAATTCGTCCGAGCTGCTACCGAGGACCATACTTCACTGACTTCTCCGTCGTCTCTGTTTACGCACTGGTTGTGACGTATGAATAATGCTTCTTTGATCTTTCTAATTTTGTAAACGGTTTCGAAGGCCAGTTTTAAGACCTTGATTGGATCTTCCTGTTGAGGGCAGGTCATAACATGCCCAACGAATGCTGAAGCATTTATGGCATCCTGTTTGACCCTTGCTGGATCATTGGTTTGTCTACGCCCTCTCCGGGGTTTTTCTCCACGTTCCCTGCTTTCTACTACTCTGTATCTTTCTAAAGCCCGTAGATGTTGTTGGAACCTTTTTTCAATGCTGTTCCTGGTTTCCCCTATGTATTTCGCTCAGCAACCACATTGTATCATGTAGATTGCCGCTTTCTTCAGTTCTGTTGGGGTCTTGACTTTGTCTGACCTGAGTATGGTTCTCAAATTGTGTTGACTTTTGAAGATGATGGTGACTCCCAGGCTATTAATATTTGCTATGGTTTGTAGTCTCTCACTGAGAGTCGGATAGTATGGTAGAATAGTTTTATGTCGAACATTGGAGTATCATTCACTCCAATTTGTTGGTCTTTCCATTGGCTGAGTCCTTTTTTAATGCAATCTTCAATCATCTTTAGGGGATAATTATTCTTCTTTAGTGATCTTCGTATGCAACCTAGTTCTTCTTGTAGGTATTCTTTGCTGCAGAGCTTAATAGCTCTGTCAACCATTCCTGTAATTATTCCGATTTTGACGCTTTTTGGATGGCTGGAATGGAAGTTGAGGTATTTTCCTGAATTTTTCGGTTTTCTGTAAGCCTTGGTCTTCAGTTCGCTCCCTTGTTTAAGTAATAGAGCGTCTAAGAATGATAGACAATTTTCGGTTTCTTTTTCGATGGTGAACTGGATATCTTGTGGGAAAAGACTGTTTAGGTGGTTCAATAAGTAATCTTCTTTTCCCTTCTTCACAAAAACGAAAATGTCATCCACATAGCGTTTGAACAACTTAACGTTGTATTCAGAAAAACCTGATGGGAAGGCTTTCTCCTCTAAATGCTCCATGGACATTTCAGCTATAATGGGTGACAAAACGCTTCCCATTGGCGCTCCTTTGTTTTGTGAGAAGTACGTTCCTCCCCAGTGGAAGAAAATTGCCTTCTTCCATGCAAAACTTCACCTGCTGGGTCAGTTGGAAAGGATTCAGTTTTGTTCGAATCTTTGTCGTACAAAACTGAATCCTTTCCACCTGACCCAGCTGGTGAAGTTTTGCATGGAAGAAGGCAATTTTTTCCACTGGGGAGGAACGTACTTCTCACGAAATAATGGAATACCAGTGGGAAGCGCTTTGGCACCCATTGTAGCTGAAATGTTCATGGAGCATTTAGAGGAGAAAGCCTTCCCATCAGGTTTTTCTGGATGCAACGTTAAGTTGTTCAAACGCTATGTGGATGACATTTTCTTTATTGTGAAGAAGGGAAAAGAAGATTACTTATTGAACCACCTGAACAGTGTTTTCCCACAAGATATCCAGTTCACCATCGAAAAAGAAACCGAAAATTGCCTACCATTCTTAGACGCTCTAGTAATTCAACAAGGGAGCGAACTGAAGACCAAGGTTTACAGAGAACCGACAAATTCAGGAAAATACCTCAACTTTCATTCCAGCCATCCAAAAAGCGTCAAAATCGGAATAATTACGGGAATGGTTGACAGAGCTATTAAGCTCTGCAGCAAAGAATACCTACAAGAAGAACTTGGTTGCATACGAAGAATACTAAAGAAAAATAATTACCCCCTAAAGATGATTGAAGATTGCATTAAAAAAGGACTCAGCCAATGGAAGGACCAACAAATTGGAGTGAATAATACTCCAATGTTCGACACAAAACTTATTCTACCATACTATCCGACTCTCAGTGAGAGACTGCAAACCATAGCAAATATTAATAGCCTGGGAGTCACCATCATCTTCAAAAGTCAACACAATTTGAGAACCATACTCAGGTCAGACAAAGTCAAGACCCCAACAGAACTGAAGAAATGGGCAATCTACATGATACAGTGTGGTTGCGGGGCGAAATACATAGGGGAAACCGGAAACAGCATTGAAAAAAGATTCCAACAACACCTGGGAGCTTTAGAAAGATACAGAGTAGTAGAAAGGAGGGAACGTGGAGAAAAGCCCCGGAGAGGGCGTAGACAAACCAGTGATCCAGCTAGAGTCAAACAGGATGCCATAAATGCTTCAGCATTCGTTGGGCATGTTGTGACCTGCCCTCAACAGGAAGATCCAATCAAGGTCTTAAAACTGGCCTTCGAAACCGTTTACAAAATTAGAAAGATCAAAGAAGCATTATTCATACGTCACAACCAGTGCGTAAACAGAGACGACGAAGAAGAAGTTAGTGAAGTATGGTCCTCGGTAGCAGCTCGGACGAATTGCTGCCAATAAAAATATGAGAACATTGCAATACAACATACACCCACACCCAATCCGCTTCCCCTTCCCTGTTAACATCCTTCAGAACTTTCATTTTTTCTTTATTTTCTTTATCTATTCATTTATTTAATTTACTTAAGTTACTTGCTCCTTTCAACGGTATTCCTTCCTCACTTGAATTTCCTGAATTTTTGATCCACAAAATTAATTTCTTTCCCTAATATTTTCCACCGATTATACCCCTATCATTGTTGTTATCCGTTCCACTCATTTAATTTTTATCTATTTATGCCATTCTCATTCCTTTCGTTTCCTTATCATTCCTTTAGTCTCCTTTTAATTTTCATTTTTATCTTATTTTTATTTTATTTTCTTTTTTCAAAAAATTTTTTAGCTTATTTTTTCTTTCTTTCTTTTTTCTGTTTTGCTTTTAATATTAATTTTAATTTTACATTAAGCTCCCCGAAGCTAAGTTACATTAAAACCCCCACATACTTCACTTTAAACTTTAAACACAAAACATGATGTCTCACTCCGCCCATCTTTACACCGTTGACGTTTGCGATGATGACGGAAGAGGGAACTTCCGAAAGCTCCGCATAACTTTTACACAAAAAAGAATATAACGGGGAATTGCCGTGTATATCTACAAATACGGGTGCCTTGATCCTTTGAAGCATCTACACAGCTCTTCATCCCTTTTCTACCGACCTCATCCTTGTGCAAGTCCCATGTTCATGCTTGGTGGGTAATAAGACCTACTAGGGTAAAATACTGTGCTGAAAATGCTGCTCCTATGAACGGGTGTGTTAATTCACGTAACTACAAATTACGGAAGGTTTCAACTCATAGATGAAAAGAACAATTTTATTTGCGGAGCTTTCGGGAGCGAACCTTTCCCGTCCTCAGCGCAAAGCGCAATACTGTGCTGGTATTTTACGTTTCGTGCATTAAGCTCAAGCTGGACGACAAGCACAAGGATGATAAGGACGGTGGAAAAGGGACGAAGGGCAATGTAGACGCTTGAAAGGATCAAAATGTTCCCATCGAACTGAAGCAGCAATCTAGGGTTATCACGCGATTGCATCTATGTTCGAGTACAGGCTAGTGCTAAGGGATTAAGGTGTCTCAAAGTTAGTCTATGAAAAGCGTTATTCGCTTGTAGGCGAACACCACTTCGACCTCAGACTCATTCAGGAGGTCTGGATTTCATGCCTTCCTGATCAGGATAGTGTGCAGTGCTGATCCCTTGAATGAGTCAATGGTCGAAACTGTGATCGCCTACAAGCGAATAAGGCTACTTCTAGAGTAACCTTTAAAGGGCTTAATCCGTTCTTACTTATTTGTACTTGCCTGTGTGCAATAATAACCTTGCTGACTCCGCCCTGACTGCTTCTGTTCGATGGGAACATCTTGGTCCTTTATAGCGTCTACATCATGCGTCCTCCTTTTGCGCTATCCCTCTTATCCTTGTGCTTGTCATCAAACTAGCACCCGATGGGGTAATAAGTAAAGTACTGCTGTGGTATTTTTTGTAATCCATTAAGCTCAAGCTTGACGACGAGCACCAGGATAATAAGGCCAGTGGAAAGGGACGGGGCGCAATGTAGACGCTTCAGGGGATAAAGACTTTCGAATTGAAGCACTGTGTGAGTTATCAAGCAAGTGTGTAATGCATGTCTCTTGAACGAGTAACGGTTCAAGAAAGTGTCCGTCCACAAGTGAGCAAGGCTATTTATAGAGTTAGTAATATATGTTCACCTGAGAAGAAATGTTTGTGCTTTCCTCTTGAAAAGAATTTGAGTCCGTTTACAATTTTAGTCAATTACTACAGTTACGACGCCTTAATCAGTTGTGCAGTTTATTGAGGATTTGTTTTCCGTATTTTGTTGTGTAACGTTGGGATCCATTGCGTTTCCTTCGTTAGTTTGGTGTTTAATATGTTGCTAGTTTAGCGGTTGCGTTCTTCAGCCAAGGAATTTATAAATTGCTCAGTTTCGGCAAAACAATATGGTGCTATGTTTTACTGGTTAGAGCACGAATGTTTGTTGTTTTAGTACCGTAGCTACAAAGCGAATGCAGCTGTGCCGAAGCAAACTATTCATTGTTTACGTTTTATTATGTTAATGGTATTTCCACTGATTGCTTGTATTAATAACTTGTTCAGTTCTTAGCGTACGTAACGTTAAGTCCGCGCATGCTGATTTATTGTACGAGTGGTATTGTTTTCCAGAATTGTCCTTTAAATGGCTTTTTAAAAATACACGCAAATGTTTAACGGTAAAATGGGGTGCTTTTTTGTGAGGAATAATTTCTACAATTGTTGCTCTTGTCTGCCAAAAATGGAATTTTTCCGGGCACTGCCGTTGGCACTGATTGTTAGCTATTGGTTTCTCAATGGTCGAGCGGGTGGACGGGCAAAAGGTTTCAAGTAGCTTATTGTTTCTTGCCGCCTCGTCACAAGTGGAACTCCCTTTTGTTAAGAGCCGAGTGTTACGAAATTGAAGAAGTGAAAAATGCGGAATGTGGTACGAAGATCATTTGCCATTTGAAACCAGGCGAATCTGAATTTGCCGACGAGCAAAGAGTGAAAGGTAACATTTTTGTTACTCAGCATTCAGGAAGGTCACAAAACTCGAAAGCTATTCTTCTTGCGTTGGGCATCAGCAAAATTCTGGAACACGAGTCTGCCAAGTCTTTACCGTACAGTTTTGTTGTTATGAAGTGGAAGACAGTTACTGCTTTAATCGCAATGATTATTTTGTCGCGCAACTTCTTGAGATCGTTAGGCTTGGTGTTTCAGAAATACTGACGAAGTACAGCAACTTTGTGTCGTTTCCCATTTTCCTTAATGACACGCGCGTGAACAAGGTGCAAGCTCTGTGGCGATGCGATCCCAAGGATGTTACCGAAGAAATGCACAAACAGTTCTACCGTTTTGTATCGCATTCGCAGACCGGCGAACCTCGTTACACCATTCATTTTCGGGTAGGCATTTATTATTCCGCCGTATTCATTTCAATGTGTCAAATAGGATATTCTCAGGCGGAAGCACCTGTGGACATAAATGCATTACTATACGTTCCCGATACGCCCACCGACTTCATTGGAATGCTGCAAATGGAAGTCGGCGTTTCCTTGTACTGCCGTCGAGTGCTGATCCAGCAGTCGGCAAAGGACGTTATTCCATCGTGGCTGCGCTTCCTGAAGGGAGTGATCGACAGCGAAGATATTCCGCTAAATCTGAGCCGCGAACTGCTGCAAAAGTCGGCCATCCTAAAGTGGGGACAGCGCCGACTTGCAATTGCCAGTTTGTCTCTGGAATACGTTTGTTGGTTTCAGCAAAGTTAAAACTATTGTCACATCAAAGGTGATCAAGTATCTTCAAGAGAGCATGAAGAAAGACCAGGAGAAGTACGACATCTTTTATTCGCACTTCAGGCACTACTTTAAGGAGGGCATAATACGTTCCGAAAGTCAGGATGAGAAGGTTAGCTGCAGGCGTGCAACATCATTGCTAATCAAACATTTTCTTCGTCTTTAGGAGAATGTAGCGAGGCTGCTGCTGTTTGAGTCATCAAATCAGCGGGGCGGAGTGAAAATATCCCTTCAAGATTACTGCGATCGAATGCAGGCCGGGCAGCGCGAGATATACTATTTGAATGCACCCAGGTAAGCTTGTTCGCCCAGCAAGTTGACCTAAGCTTGTGCATATTGTCGCACATGCTGATCTTGCTTTTTAATTGTTGCTAGTCAGTTTGATTTACGTCCGAAAGTGTTGATATCCCAGCTTGTCGTCTGATTGAAAATATTAATAGGCAGCGTAGATTATGCTTACCAATGTTGGCTTATTGTATAAAAATTGTTGTACTCGTAGTACGAGTTCGCACTGCCTTTGGTTTATTCGTTACGAAACATTTGGGGCTTTGGAGACGACTCTTCCTCAGCGGTAAGCGAAAGCGCAACTCGGTAACACAGAAAATCATTTCGTCATTACTCACCTACCGAGTGGTCGCATCGTTTGCCGCTGAGAGAAAGAGAGATAAAATAGTCTCGTAAACTGCTGTTTGATAATGAATAAACAAAAACAATGTATTACCAACGTAATGTCATTCTGCTCCATTAGAAAGCATTCAGTTGGCAAAATTTCCTTCTAAGAACGTGCAATCTTTTCAGTCCAATTACAATTGGCAGAAGGCTATTCCAAACGATGAAAATATTTATTCTCTATGTATGTTGTGTTATTCTTGTATGTGTTTTCCAGTCGTCTGTTGGCAGAGTCGTCTCCATACTACGAGGCGATAAAGGAGAAAAACTTAGAGATACTCTTTTGCTACGACCCTGCCGACGAAGTCACTCTGCTATCGTTACGCCAGTTTGACCGAAAGGACTTAGTGTCGGTGGAAAGCTTTCTCAACCGAGACAAAAGTGACACCGAAGTGGTCGAGACTAGTATGACGTGCTTGGCGTTGAGAGTTGGCAATTTCACAAAGTGGTGCCTTCTGCAGGCGAATTGACCAAGGAAGATTTGAAAGGCCTTTTGGACTGGATCAAAACTACGCTTGGAGATCGCAAAGTGAACGAAATTAGGGTGAACTTCAATTTCCACGCGGTTTGGCCATTTGGTTTCATATAAACATTCTTCGCATTCAGACTACGCAAAAGCTGACCACCTATCCATGCATGATTTCGGTGAAGGAGCTCGGCGCGATTCGCAGCTTCCTCAGAGCACAATCGCCGGAACAGTTGACCGAAGAGCAGCGCCTTATGTTGCTAAAGCCAACGCTCGAAGTGAATCCTAAGTAAGCGAATTTCACTTGACTGATGGAGTAGATGGTGGTCAGAGCCGTAACATTCGCCTATAGAATTTTGCTTTCATTGATTAATTAGGAAGGGTATAGGTTTTCAATGGCGCACTGACTATTCTGCGATTCAAAGAGCGTAATTGAAAATAAGATTTCCTTGGACGGGGTAAATTCTCCTAGCTTTACTTGTACATATACACGGCAATTCCCCGTTATATTCTTTTTTGTGTAAAAATTATGCGGAGCTTTCGGAAGTTCCCTCTTCCGTCGTCAGCGCAAACGTAAACCGGGCAGCAAAGCTGAGCTGTTTCCTTATTGCCAGAAACTGAATGGCACCGGCCAAAGTTGTCTTGCGTGATTACCGCCGGCGCTTTAGTTGCAACGGCAAAGGAGCAGCTGGTTCAAACTGCCAGTAATTTGTTGTCTCCTCGAATTGGTGAGGTAAAAGGCAGCGCATGAGCAGGATCGATTTCAAAAGGCAATAGTATGCGCGGTTTATGGCAGCTCCAAACGTTATGATGATGTACGGCACTCACCGTTTGAAAGAATTTTATTATAAAACACCGTAGCTTTCGGGACCGACCGCGTCCGATCTTCAGCGGCTGATAATGACAGAATAAGTCTGACAAGCGTGGTAAGGAAGTTTAATCTTAAACCAGGAAGTAAAGGTTTAAGAAACCCGGTTTTGAAGTCCTTGGACTCTTGAAGTATGTCCAACCTTTGTATATCACCAACACCCTTCTCTCAGATGACGGTGGTCCATATATCACTTATATCACAGCCATTGTCTCTATTAATTGTCCTATTGTGCTTTATAAAAATATCTTCTTTGATTTTTCTTGTGCCAAAATGATTATCATAGCAAAGGACTCTTGGTTCAAGAGAACCTTGGCACTGTGCCGCATATTGCACTAATGATGAAGATTTCACAGCATTTTCCATTATTTTGTTGGGATCCAGTGTCTGTGGGCGGCCCCTTTGTCTAACCAAAGTCCCATCCAATCTCGCTTTAGCATTATTGTAACGGGTGATATTGGCGACGTGTTCAGTAAATCGATGGCTCACAGTGTTGCCTGTCTCCCCAATGTACGAGGCGGGGCAACTACATTTAACTTCATAAACAACATCACCTTTTTGAGAAACCGGAACCTTGGTCTTATCATTCCTGAGTAAAGACCTTATGTTCCTCGAACCACTGAAGTATACTTCAAAATTCAATCTCCTGCCGATCTTTATAATATTTTCGGCTAATCCTCTGTAATAGGGCAAAACAAGAGTCGTATTCGATCTTGATCTTACTCTTGTGCTATTTGTTTTATTGAGTCTCCGGTTAATGGCTGCAATAACGAGTTTTCTGGGGTAACCATTCTCTAACAAACTATCCATAATGTGTCTTATTTCTGGTTGTAAGAATTCTGGACTACATACGTGTACAGCTCTGTCCACCATCCCATTGATAATACCAGTGAACACTGAGTGGGTGTGGTGCGACGAGAAATGTAGATATCGATCAGAATGCGTTGGGTTTCTGTAGGCAGTGGTCTTAAGATGGGTGCCATCCTTAATGACTGCCTGCAGAAAACGAACTCATTCGGATCGATATCTACATTTCTCGTCGCACCACCCCCACTCAGTGTTCACTGGTATTATCAACGGGATGGTGGACAGAGCTGCACACGTATATAGTCCAGAATTCTTACAACCAGAAATAAGACACATTATGGATAGTTTGTTAGAGAATGGTTACCCCAGAAAACTCGTTATTGCAGCCATTAACCGGAGACTCAATAAAACAAATAGCACAAGAGTAAGATCAAGATCGAATACGACTCTTGTTTTGCCCTATTACAGAGGATTAGCCGAAAATATTATAAAGATCGGCAGGAGATTGAATTTTGAAGTATACTTCAGTGGTTCGAGGAACATAAGGTCTTTACTCAGGAATGATAAGACCAAGGTTCCGGTTTCTCAAAAAGGTAGTGTTGTTTATGAAGCTAAATGTAGTTGCTCCGCCTCTTACATTGGGGAGACAGGCAACACTGTGAGCCATCGATTTAGTGAACACGTGGCCAATATCACCTGTTACAATAATGCTAAAGCGAGATTAGATGGGACTATGGTTAGACAAAGGGGCCGCCCACAGACACTGGATCCCAACAAAATAATGGAAAATGCTGTGAAATCTTCATCATTAGTGCAACATGCGGCACAGTGCCAAGGCTCTCTTGAACCAAGAGTCCTTTGCTATGAGAATCATTTTGGCATAAGAAAAATCAAAGAAGCTATTTTTATAAAGCACAATAGGACAATTAATAGAGACAATGATTGTGATATAAGTGATATATGGACCACCGTCATCTGAGAGATGGGTGTTGGTGATATCCAAAGGTTGGACATACTTCAAGAGTCCAAGGATTTCAAAACCGGGTTTTTTAAACCTTTACTTCCTGGTTTAAGATTAGGCTTCCTTACCACGCTCGTTAGACTTTTTCTGTCATTATCAACCGCTGAAGATGGGACGCGGTCGGTCCCGAAAGCTACGGTGTTTTATAATAAAATTCTTTCAAACGGTGAGTGCCGTACATCATCATATCATGTTTCATTACACCGTTAGAAAATCTCCTGTGTTCAGTTCCAAACGTTGTTCTATTTGCAACGGCGCCAAAACGTAGCCGGCGTGCGTAGCAAACTAGGCGTTGACATTCAAGAATGATTTAATTAAAGTTCATTCGCATTTACTACAGCAATTGTTAATGGCTTTTCCTTGGATGTTCATTTCTACTTTGAGAATTTGCGGCTGAAGCGTCGTTGCAATACTCTTCTGGGAAATGCCTCGAGCATTGCTGAATTTACAATCCTTTCGTACGCAACGGATCCTGCAAGAGTTCAGCGGAGCTTAAGCAAAGAGTTCAGTTGGGCAATTGTCGGAAAACTTGTTTGAATGGATCGCAGAAGGAGGTCGCAGAACAATGAATGTTTGCGAAGGAGAATCGCTGCTAATGTGCGTCTTTAAACTGCAAAGAATGCGGTTTGCAGTTCGAGAAGTGCATTCTTTGTCCTTCAAAAAGTACCTCTTCTTTAAGGAACCGGCTTCGTCATTTTCTATTGTTGTATATTGATTCGCTGCATATATATATATATATATATATATACTTAAACAACACGGCATATATATATATATATATATATATATATATATATATATATACCGTATATATCGGCGTATAAGTCGATCGGCATATAAGTCGAGCGCCAATTTTGCGGTTTAATTTTCGTCATTTGACTATGTCGGGCGTATAGGTCGACCTCTTGACTTTAGTTTAGTGCAGTTATGATTCATCTTAAGTGTTAATATCTTAAGTGAATACGGCGAACTATCTTAAGTGAAGTGTACGAACTAGCTTTGTCGTGTGTGTAGCAATGGAAAGCTTTAAAATTAAGCAATTTTAATGACTTGTTGTACAAAATGCTGAAATCTTTAAATCCTTCCGCCCAAGTCTTACTGTAAGTGGACAACTTGTCTCTATGGGATTTTGTCCCTACGGCGTATAAGTCGACCTGGCGTACAAGATGTCCCCTAATTTTGCGGTTCAGTTTTTCGCATTATGGACTCGCCTTATACGCCGGTATATACGGTATATATGTATATACCGTATATACCGGCGTATAAGGCGAGTCCATAATGCGAAAAACTGAACCGCAAAATTAGGGTCGACTTGTACGCCAGGTCGACCTATACGCCGTAGGGACGAAATCCCATACAGACAAGTTGTCCACTTACAGTAAGACTTGGGCGGAAGGATTTAAAGATTTCGGCATTTTGAGCAAGTAACTAAAATTGTTTAATTTTAAAGCTTTCCATTGCTACACACACGACAAACCTAGTTCGTACACTTCACTTAAGATAGTTCGCCGTATTCACTTAAGATATTAATACTTAAGATGAATCATAACTTTTTTGAAGAAGCAATTAACACGGTAATTCCCCGTTTTGTATTTTTATTTAGTAAGTATAGACAGCGGAGCTTTCGGAAGTTTCCTCTTCCGTCTTCAGCGCCAAATGTAATTGTGTACGGTTGAAAGGTCTATTCTGCTATGTTTTGTTTAAAATCTCAGACGTTTGTTTAAAGTAACCGAGGCTGGGTGGATGGACTGTAAAACTCAAAGGTATAAATGTGGAAAAATAAAGTAAGTTATAAACTAAAATTATATAAAACCAAAATGTAAAGATATGAAATATATAAATGTATTGCGATACAATAAAAAATGATAAAGAAAATTGGGGGTCGTTAGGAAGAAAGAAATGAAATGAAGGAGAAACGATAGTGTCGGTAACTAAAACAGACAAAACAAAAAACACAGAAACAAAAAAGTGAAGGAGAAGAAAGGTGTTAACATAAAAAGAGGGTGTGGTTTAATCCGTCTGAAGATTTAGTCGGCAGCAGTTGGTCCGAGTAGTTACCGTGGCCCAGACATCGTTCACTTCCTCTCCTTGGTCTCGATTCAAGCACTGATTGTTTCTGATGAAAAGTGCTTCTTTGATCTTCCTTAATCTAAAATCTGGTTCGTTAGCCAGTTTATGTACCGTGATTCCTTCATCTGGCTGCGGACAGGAGACCGCGTGTTCAACCATTGCAGACGCGTTTATTGCGTCCTGCTTCACTCTCTCTGGGTTATTTGTTTGTCTTCTCCCTCCCCTTCTGGGGCTTTCTCCTCTTTCCCTTCTTTCAGCTTCCCTGTATCGGTGCACGTTCCAACAACATATAAGGGCCCTGCACCGATACAGGGAAGCTGAAAGAAGGGAAAGAGGAGAAAGCCCCAGAAGGGGAGGGAGAAGACAAACAAATAACCCAGAGAGAGTGAAGCAGGACGCAATAAACGCGTCTGCAATGGTTGAACACGCGGTCTCCTGTCCGCAGCCAGATGAAGGAATCACGGTACATAAACTGGCTAACGAACCAGATTTTAGATTAAGGAAGATCGAGGAAGCACTTTTCATGAGAAACAATCAGTGCTTGAATCGAGACCAAGGAGAGGAAGTGAACGATGTCTGGGCCACGGTAACTACTCGGACCAACTGCTGCCGACTAAATCTTCAGACGGATTAAACCACACCCTCTTTTTATGTTAACACCTTTTTTCTCCTTCACTTTTTTGTTTCTGTGTTTTTTGTTTTGTCTGTTTTAGTTACCGACACTATCGTTTCTCCTTCATTTCATTTCTTTCTTCCTAACGACCCCCAATTTTCTTTATCATTTTTTATTGTATCGCAATACATTTATATATTTCATATCTTTACATTTTGGTTTTATATAATTTTAGTTTATAACTTACTTTATTTTTCCACATTTATACCTTTGAGTTTTACAGTCCATCCACCCAGCCTCGGTTACTTTAAACAAACGTCTGAGATTTTAAACAAAACATAGCAGACTAAACCTTTCAACCGTACGCAATTGCATTTGGCGCTGAAGACGGAAGAGGAAACTTCCGAAAGCTCCGCCGATTATACCTCACAAAACAAGGATGCGTAGGTTTTCTCATTATATATACATATTTATTTATTTATTTATTTATATATTTATTTATTATCCAAACCAACGGCTTTATTCCCGTTAAAAACAAGGTACGAAATCACGGAGCTTTCGGGACTCCCCTTGTCCCGTCTTCAGCGTGTCTCTCTGAAATCGTGGTGTCTAAACGTCGTATCCGGTGTTTCCAGTTTAAAGTGAAAGGTCGGTTAATTTTAAAGTACCGAAACGTGTTCTTCAGTTCAACACTCTCGTCTTATCAGAGGGTCTGTATCCCCCTGATTCAACGAACCACATAGCATTTCCAACCCCGTGGCTTGAATTTGACAACATTTAGTAGTCAAAGCCACCAAAGACCAAATATCACTGACTTGGACTCGTCCGTCTCTATTCAAACACAGGTTGTTGTGAATGAACAGAGCTTCCTTGATCTTTCTAAGCCTGAAATCTTCTTCCCGTGTTAATGTGCTGTAGTTGAACGTGTCCCGTAACACTGGGCAAACCACTGCGTGTTCAACAAAGGCAGAGGCCTTTCTACACTCTTCCATTATAAGGTTTGGATCTCTCGTTTGCGGCCTCCCTCTAGTAGTTAGAATTTCACCATTCAGTCTTCTTTGTGCATTCTTATACCTTTTGACGCCTGCCAAATGTTCTTTTACACGGTATTCTGTCGTGTAAAAGAACATTTGGCATGTATGTAAGGGCCTCCGTCTTTGAAGAATGTAAGGGCCTCCGCCTTTGTGGAACATATTGTTGGATGCTCATTCGTTAACGACCTTTTTTACTTTGGCGCGTTAGCCCGGGAGAGGAACTTCGGGGTAAGAAAAATCAAAGAAGCCCTATGCATTCATAACAATGAATGCGTCAATAGGGAAGATGGAATACTAATCAGTGATATTTGGACTAGATTAATTTTGGCAACAAATTGTTGCCAGTTGCCGTTGTGTTTGTCTTCTATACAACAGGCAGGTTCAATCCATGAAGGTTTACCCAAGGAGACATTTTGTGGAAAGACTTTAAGAAAACACATTACCGTTTAAAACCTTCGGGGTTTTGGTTTCGAACACTATCCTTTTACTCCAATGTTGGGACACGTGAATGAGCCATTTGTACACGCTGATGACGGGACAAGGTTGAGTCCCAAAAGCTTCGTGTTTGTTTGATTCTCTTTCAACGGAATTTATGCCGTGTGTTTGAAATAAAAATGAGAACATATCCCGTGGTTAAAAATCCTATTTTCAATGTATATATACATATATATATAGTCCGGTAGAGTACCGGACTTGATTCTACCGGACTGGACTTGGCAACGGCAGAAAAGGGCAGAAAGATCGGAAAGGGAATAACGAAGAAAGAAGGCCTCCATCAGGAAAGGACTTTAAAACCCGTAGTTTAAAGAGACTTCACACGGGTTTGGAAAGCTACTGTTGTTGCCTCAATCATCATTTTGTGTTGTGTCACTGTCCCGGTCGGTCGGTTTGGATGCTCGCTCTTTGCAGGACTGGATGGGCAGGCGACGGACGCTGGACGGGTACAAGGTAGTACCTGATAGCTGATGTTGCCAGCCCGGACGGTCTAGCGGATGAGCTCGCTGATCCGTTGACTGGCTGGGCAGTCGACGAAGAAGAATTTTCTCACTGATGACGGGCGCAAGGGACGCGCCCGAAAGCTCTGAGTACCGTGGCCTTTTATGGAAAATAAAGGCTTTTATAAAAACGGGGAAAACCGTGAACCTTTTGAATCGCTTATATATATATATATATATATATATATATATATATATATATATATATATATATGATAATGTTTGTACGACTAGCACCGTTTGTCACTTTTTAATCATCAAACAACTGTCGGAGCTTTCGGGGTCGCGCACACCCCGTCCTCAGCGACTAATGAGCAATGAACGATCTGTTGATGAAACGTGATGGTGGATTTTAAACTGCGTCATAAATAGGACATGCATGGTTTAAGATATGTTATTCCCTTTTTTGTTCCTCGTGTCCGATTTCCAAATCGCAACAGACAGCATGCTGATCGCTGTATGACCCCTGACCAAATGTCACTCACTTACGCCCCTTTGTCTCGATTGAAATTGTTATTGTTTCGAATAAAGAAAGCTTCTTTTATCATCCTTAATTTAAAATGTTGTTCATTGCAAAGCAGTATCGCCTCCAGAGTGGCTGAGCATTGTGAGGCATGTTGTACTACTGCTGATGCTTTAATCGTATTCTCCGTTATCACTTTTGGGTCAAGTGTTTGTCTGCGACCCCAGCCTTGGTTTTGTCTCCGTTGATCCTGGCTTTCGCTTTTTTATACCGGGTTATGTGGGCTAAATGCTCTTTGAATCTATGATTCACCGTATTGCCCGTCTCCCTGATGTATATTCCAGAAGATTCACATTTGATTGCATAAACAGCACCTTGCTGTTCCATTTCTGATACCCTGAGCTTGTCGCTTCTGAGCAAAGATCTCAGACTAAGTGAGCTTTTGAAGTAAACTTTGAAGCCTAAAACCTTTCCTAAACGTTGTACCCTTTCCCCAATTCCTTTATAGTATGGGACAGTCATAGTAAGCATATCTCGTGTACTCTTTCGACTTTCTTCAGAACTACTTGACCGCTCATCAACCGCAGAAGATATAAATTTTCTGGGGTATCCATTTCTTGACAACGTCTGCTTTATGTGATGTAGTTCTGGTTGTAAGAATTCATTGTCACATACGTTCCTCGCTCTATCCACCAACCCTTTGATTAAACCCCGGAACACCGATTGGGGATGATGAGACGAGACATGTAGATATTAGTCCGAGTGGGTTGCCTTTCTGTAAACTGTTGTTTGAAAGCATTCATCATGCCATATGACCAAGGTGTCCAAGAATGAAAGTGATCGGTTGCATTCCTTTTCCATTGTGAATCTTATTTATCCGGGGAATAAGCCGTTAAGGTATTCCAAAAAATCATCTTCCTTCCCCTCATATTTGTAACTGAACACGGCAAAACTCCCGTGACCAAATTCTTTATTCTTTAAACGGAGCTTTCGAAAACCGCACCTGTTTTCGCCGTCAGCGTTTTGACAATAGGAGGAAAGGTCTGTGTGGTTTAAGTCAACGATGTATTTTAAACCGCGAATAGTGGTTTTAAAGTCTTCTTTTTTTGGTTATTCTAGACTCTCTGTCCTAGGAATTTTTTTGCACTGGCAACATTTCGTTCTTGTCGCCACCGTAGTCCAGATGTCGCTAACTTCGGTGCCTTCATCTCTGTTCATACATTCATTGTGCCGAATAAACATTGCTTCTTTAATCTTCCTTAACTTGAAATTGTTTTCCTTTGTGATTCTAAAGATTTGTAATTCCTCGTCTGGTTGTGGGCATTCCACCACGTGGCCCACGATGGCCGACCCATTGATGCACTCTTCCATGATCAATGTTGGGTTCTTTGTTTGAGGGCGTCCACGGCGCAATACATTCTCCCCTCGGCTCCTCCTTTCAGCGTTCCTATAGCGTTTTATCATTGCCAGGTGTTGTCGGAATCTGTGTTCTATGCTGTAGCCGCTTTCTCCGATGTACCGTGCGCCGCAGCCACAAACTACCTGGTATACCACTCCTCCGGAAGCTTCTGGTGGGATTCTTGTCTTATCCGAACGAAGAACAGATCTCAAGTCAAACAGGGTTTTAAACACAACCCTCATTCCCATTTCACCCATGATTCTTTTTATCTGTTCTCTCACCTCAGGGTAATAGGGAATAATTAGTTTAGTCTCTCCGTCAGAATTGTTCCTGTTTGGGATTTTTTGTTCTTTCCATTTTTTTAACTCTCTCGTTGATGCAGTATTCAATTAGTGCTGGTGGGTAATCATTGTGCAACAATGTTGTCGTTATGTGCTCAAATTCATCTTTTAAGTATTTTTTGCTACATACACCCAATGCTCTGTCTACCATTCCAGTTGTAATCCCTCTTTTCACGTTCATCAGGTGGTTGGAAAAGAAATTTAAATATTTGCCTGAATGTGTGGGTTTTCTGTAAATTCTGGTTTCGAGTCGGTTCAATTCTTTTATAACCAACACGTCTAAGAAGGGTAATTGGCCGTCTTTTTCTTTTTCCATCGTAAATACTATCTTATTCGGGAAAAGGCTATTCAGATGGTCTAATAGCTTTCCTTCTTTCACTATAGCAAACACGTCGTCTACATATCTCTTAAAAAGTTTTATGTGGTGGTCCGATAGTCCTGTTGGAAAGGCCTTTGCTTCTAAGTTTTCCATGAAGATCTCCGCAAGTATTGGTGATAATGGGCTTCCCATTGGCGCTCCTGTTTTTTGTGCAAAGTATTTGTTATTCCATCGAAAGTAGTTACCTTCTTCCATACAAAATTTCACTAATTGCTTCAACTGGAATGGGTTTAGCTGTGTTCGTTCTTTAAGAGTAACGTCTTCGGATAAAAGGTTAGTGACGGCGTCATAAGTGTAGGTCAAAGGTATGCTGGTGAACAGATCCTTCACATCATAACTTACAAGAATGTCATCCCTTTCCAGACGAATTGTTCCTATTTCTTTAGCGAATGTCATCGCATTCTGTGTGTGTGTGACGCCCTGTTCCAAGCTAATGGTTTTAGTATGTTGGTCAAATAAACGCAAAGTTCTCTAGTCACCGAGTTGCAACTGGATACCACTGGTCTTAGTGGAACGTTTTCCTTATGGATTTTTGGAAGACAGAATAGTTCCGGACACGAGAAATTGGAACCGAACCTTAGTTTTTTTAGAAATTCAGCCAATTTCTTTTCGTTGGTTATGTCCACTAAAATTGAGACTTCCGGCTAGCGATTTTCGTGTATCATCAGTGGGGTCAATGTCTAAGCTTTTGTAGGTCCCTGTATCCAGCAACTCCTCTACTTTATTGTTGTACGCTTCTCTGTCCGCTTCTCTGTTGTTGTAGTGGTGGTGGACACAGAAGCGTACAACAATAAAGTAGAGGAGTTGTTGGATACAGAGACCTACAAAAGCTTAGACATTGACCCCACTGATGATGCACGAAAATCGCTAGCCGGAAGTCTCAATTTTAGTGGACATAACCAACGAAAAGAAATTGGCTGAATTTCTAAAGAAACTAAGGTTCGGTTCCAATTTCTCGTGTCCGGAACTATTCTGTCTTCCAAAAATCCATAAGGAAAACGTTCCACTAAGACCAGTGGTATCCAGTTGCAACTCGGTGACTAGAGAACTTTGCGTTTATTTGACCAACATACTAAAACCATTAGCTTGGAACAGGGCGTCACACACACACAGAATGCGATGACATTCGCTAAAGAAATAGGAACAATTCGTCTGGAAAGGGATGACATTCTTGTAAGTTATGATGTGAAGGATCTGTTCACCAGCATACCTTTGACCTACACTTATGACACCGTCACTAACCTTTTATCCGAAGACGTTACTCTTAAAGAACGAACACAGCTAAACCCATTCCAGTTGAAGCAATTAGTGAAATTTTGTATGGAAGAAGGTAACTACTTTCGATGGAATAACAAATACTTTGCACAAAAAACAGGAGCGCCAATGGGAAGCCCATTATCACCAATACTTGCGGAGATCTTCATGGAAAGCTTAGAAGCAAAGGCCTTTCCAACAGGACTATCGGACCACCACATAAAACTTTTTAAGAGATATGTAGACGACGTGTTTGCTATAGTGAAAGAAGGAAAGCTATTAGACCATCTGAATAGCCTTTTCCCGAATAAGATAGTATTTACGATGGAAAAAGAAAAAGACGGCCAATTACCCTTCTTAGACGTGTTGGTTATAAAAGAATTGAACCGACTCGAAACCAGAATTTACAGAAAACCCACACATTCAGGCAAATATTTAAATTTCTTTTCCAACCACCTGATGAACGTGAAAAGAGGGATTACAACTGGAATGGTAGACAGAGCGTTGGGTGTATGTAGCAAAAATACTTAAAAGATGAATTTGAGCACATAACGACAACATTGTCGCACAATGATTACCCACCAGCACTAATTGAATACTGCATCAACGAGAGAGTTAAAAAATGGAAAGAACAAAAAATCCCAAACAGGAACAATTCTGACGGAGAGACTAAACTAATTATTCCCTATTACCCTGAGGTGAGAGAACAGATAAAAAGAATCATGGGTGAAATGGGAGTGAGGGTTGTGTTTAAAACCCTGTTTGACTTGAGATCTGTTCTTCGTTCGGATAAGACAAGAATCCCACCAGAAGCTTCCGGAGGAGTGGTATACCAGGTAGTTTGTGGCTGCGGCGCACGGTACATCGGAGAAAGCGGCTACAGCATAGAACACAGATTCCGACAACACCTGGCAATGATAAAACGCTATAGGAACGCTGAAAGGAGGAGCCGAGGGGAGAATGTAATGGCGCCGTGGACGCCCTCAAACAAAGAACCCAACATTGATCATGGAAGAGTGCATCAATGGGTCGGCCATCGTGGGCCACGTGGCGGAATGCCCACAACCAGACGAGGAATTACAAATCTTTAGAATCACAAAGGAAAACAATTTCAAGTTAAGGAAGATTAAAGAAGCAATGTTTATTCGGCACAATGAACAGAGATGAAGGCACCGAAGTTAGCGACATCTGGACTACGGTGGCGACAAGAACGAGATGTTGCCAGTGCAAAAAAATTCTTAGGACAGAGAGCGTTTAGAATAACCAAAAAAAGAAGACTTTAAAACCACTATTCGCGTTTTAAAATACATCGTTGACTTAAACCACACAGACCTTTCCTCCTATTGTCAAAACGCTGACGGCGAAAACAGGTGCGGTTTTCGAAAGCGTTTGAAGAATAAAGAATTTGGTCACGGGAGTTTTGCCGTGTTCAGTTACAAATATGAGAACATACCCCGTGTGCAAGAACCCAATGTTCAACTTCCTTCCCCTCTGTGATGACCACGAATATGTCATCCACATAACGCTTAAAAAACCTTGGTCTGAGTGAAATGTCAACCCCCGCGAATGCTATTTCTTCTAGGTTCTCCAGGAAAACCTCAGCTATGACCAGAGATAAACTGCTACCCATTGGGGCGCCATTTTGTTGCTGGAAAAATTTTCCTTGGAAGTGATAGTAATTAGCCTCCAGCATGCAGATAGACGTTAACCGTTTGATGTGGTGTCGGTTTAACGTTGTCCTGTTTTTAAGGTCTTCATCACTGTCTAATAGTTGTTCAAGCCGTTCTAAGGTGCATTCCATGGGGATGCTCGTGAACAAATCTTTCACATCATAACTCACTAGAAGTTCTGAACTAGAAACCTGAAACCTTTTAAGTTCACGGCAAAATGTCTTGCTATTCGCCACGTGTGACTGCCTGTGTCCTGTTAGCGGACGGATTATATTTTTGAGATAGGTACTTAGCTTCGACGTTACACAATTTACCGTCGAGATAACCGGTCTAAATGGAACACCCTCTTTGTGGATCTTTCGAAGTCCATAAAACTCTGGGCCATGGCTGTGACATGTGAAGAAGAGATGCTTCGTAAAACGTTCTAATTCTTTGTCCTTCGTTTCTAAGGCAAAATCCTTCAGAATGCCTAGTAGTTTTTTCTCATCATTTCAGTAGGATTTACCCGAATAGGTCTGTAAATGTCATTTGTTAGCATTTGTGTGAGTTTTTCCACATAGTTTGTGCGGTCCAGTACCACTACAACATTTCCTTTGTCCGCCTTCGTAACTATTATCTCATTATTTTGCCTCAATTCACGTAATGCCTTCTGTTCCAAGTTTGTGAGGTTCAGTGTCGGTGTGGGTACATTGTGCAGTATGCATGCTATGGACCCATTAATTTCTGACGCCTTATCTGGTTCTGCGGAAGCAAGACTTTGTTCGACAGAGGCAATTATATCCAGAACTGGGGGATTTCTCGGTGTGGGTATGAGTTCAGCCCCTTAGCCAACACCACTTTTTGATTTTCGGTTAAAACCACTGGAGACGCACAAGAAACTCAGTGGACTTTGCTAGAGAGATCGAGGGAACCAAAGTAGAAAAGGATGACATCCTTGTGAGCTATGATGTTGTAGGATCTTTTCACAAGTATACCTATGGCTTATACTTACCAAGTAATCACTGATCTTCTGTCAAAGGATACCTCTCTTAAAGAACGAACGCGACTAAAAGCCATTACAAGTGACACATTTAGTGAAATTTTGCATGGAAGAAGGGAATTATTTCCACTGGAAAAGATAGTACTTCGCCAAAAGGTGGGTGCACCAATGGGGAGTCCTTTGTCCCCGGTAGTCGCTGAAATTTTCATGGAAGACTTTGAGAAGAAAGCTTTTCCGATGGGATTATTGGACCACCATGTGAAGATTGTCAAGAGATACATAGGTGATATATTTGCCATAATGGAAAAGGGAAAGAGATTGAGCTGTTAAACCTCCTAAATAGCGTTTTCCCGAACAATATAGCATTCACACTTGTGAAAGAAGAAAAAGACCAACTAGCTTTCTTAGATGTGCTTGTGATAAAGAAGGGGAAGGTTATGAACCAAAGTTGACAGAAAACCAACCAATTCAGGGAAATACTTGAATTTTTTCTCCAACCACTCCCTGAATGTAAACATTGGGATTATAACTGGAATGGTGGATAGAGCTTTGAATTTATGTAGTACGGAATACCTATGGGAAGAGTTTGATTATATCAAGATAACTTTGGTTTACAATGAGTTCCCAAGAATTCTTCTTTGAAACGGGGTATACGCTTAAATGTAAACAAGTATCTTCACGGATTCTCCCCGTTGGTTAAAACCTTTTATTCATCCAAATAAGGGCATATGCAAAGCTTTCATACCTTACTCGCGGTCCGCCATCAGTACACATAAGCACCTAGTCGACTGTCTCATCAGCCAAAGGTTCAGCAAGCTCCTAAGCTCAGCCATCCGGGCTGGCGACATCAACTATCAGGTCGATCGTTGACCCGTCAAGCGGCTATCGCCCACCCTGTCAGTCGAGCAGAGGAGCAAGCATCATAACCGAACGACGGAGACAGCGACAACACGAAATGAAATTAAGGCAATGACAGTATCTCTTCGGTCCCGTCTGCGATCTCTTTAAAATCGACGGGTTTTAAAGTCCATTCTTGATGTAATCCTTTCCTTTTTGTCTTAACGTCTGGTGTCTCGTGAGCGGTGGCGATGGCTAGCTCAGCTGTGCGAGTCGTAATTTCGTCGGTTTCACCGAGCTTGGAGGCCAAGGAAAGGATCCAGTGGGCTCTAATGCTTTTGGACGGCGCAAATGTGCCCTATGAAGTCCTGGATGCTTGTGACCCGAGCAAGTGTGACTCAATGGAAATACAGATTTGGAAGGAGAAGCGCCTTTATGCGCCTGGAAAATACCCTCAATTTTTCTTAGATGGAACTTACCTTGGGGACGTTGAAGACTTCGAAAACGCTGTGGAAAGCAGAGAAATTCGAAGTTTCCTGAAGCAGCCACCACTGGTTTGTGACAACAGCGAAAGTGATACGGATGGTTCTGACGTTATTGGAATTATGACAGAGCCTTTGAGCACCTCACTGAGTAACTTTATGTCTTTTGATGAAGAAGAAGCAAGCAGCAGCTTCATAGAGGAAGGAAATGAAGGTCTGGTGGGGGAGAAAAAGGAAGACGAAAAGGGGGAAGATAGTGTGGTAGCGCAACAGAGCGTGGATAAGGAAGGGAGCACAGAAAAAAAAGAAAGCGTGGAAGAGACAACGGAAGAACAGGAGAGCACGGAAAAGATGGAGACCTTAGAAAAGCAGGAAGTAAGGGAAGACGATGAAGACGTGGAGGAGGACGAAAGCGAAGAGAGCGAGGAGGTTGAGCAAGAGGAGGAGGAGAAAGAGGTTGAAGAGGAGGAAGAGGTTGAAGAGCTAAGTGATGTAGAACCAGCTGAGAGCGTTGCCGAAGACGATGGAAGTAGTGACGAGAATGCGCAAGAAAGTGCAGAGGATGAGGATGAAAATGATTTGCCAACCTCGACGAATGGAAGTACCAGCATTGATGAACACAGAAGCAGCAATGCTTATCCTTACGTAGATAACGTTTGCCCAAAAATCTCGAGTAGTACAGGTGCCATTGAGGAATAGCAGTAGCTTTATCAGTGCTTATTTCATTTCTCAATTTTGCTTTTGTTGACCTCCTATCTTGCCAGATAATTTCACGGTGCTACGCAGCGCAATCTCAGTGTGTCAAAAGTAGTTGAAATAAAAATGAGTGTTTTGAAGTAAAAGGTTAAACGGTGCAGGCCGTACTAATATACCTTATCATGTGTCAAAAATAGTAAGTGGTGCATGCTAGTAAGCGGGTATTGTCGTTTCCCGATTCGCCGTTTCAATAGGTGCGTAAACAACCTTTGTTATCTTCTATATCCGTTGGTCGGTTATGATGCTTGCTCCTTTGCTCGACTGACAGGGTGGGTGATAGTCGCTTGACGGGTTGATAGTTGACGTCGCCAGCCCGGAGGGTTGAGCTTAGGGGCTCGCTGAACCTAGGGCTGATGGGACAGTTGACTAGGCGTTTGTGTGCACTGATGACGGACCGCGAGTAAGGTCCGAAAGCTTTGCATATGCCTTTATTTGGATGAATAAAAGGCTTTAACCAACGGAGAGAATCCGTGAAGATACTTGTTTACATCTGAGTTCCCAAGAAAACTGATAGACCACTACATTAATGAGCGAATAAAAATTGGAAAGAACAGAGAACAACAAGGAGGAGAGAAACGGACACTTTGACCAAGTTGGTAATCCCGTATTACCCGGGGTTAGGAGAAAAGATAAAAAGGCTCATGAAAAGAATTGGTGTGTTGGTGGTGTTTAAAATCCCCAGAAATCTAAGATCTATTCTAAGGACGGTCAAAGTGTTAAAACCACCAGAAGTTGAACCAGGTGTAATTTACCAGATCATATGTAGATGCGGTGTTCGGTACATTGGTGAGAGCGGAAATGACTTGCAACACAGATTTCGTAAAAACCTGGGAGGAATAACACGGTACAGAAATGCTGAAAGAAGGAACAG
Organism: Trichuris muris; assembly: GCA_000612645.2. Lineage (NCBI taxonomy): Eukaryota > Metazoa > Nematoda > Enoplea > Trichinellida > Trichuridae > Trichuris > Trichuris muris. The sequence continues at coordinate 4,395,978 of CBXJ02000361.1, forward strand.
AGGGAAGAAACGATAGGCCGTGGACGTCCACAGACGAGGGACCCCAAAAAAGTCATGGAGGAATGTATCAATGGATCAGCTGTGGTAGAGCGCATGTCCACAACCGGATGAGACTGAGAATTTTCAAAATTGGAAAGGAAACCGATTTTCAGATAAGAAAGATAAAAGGATTATTCATTAGACACAATCCCTGTATAAATAGAGACGGAGGGATTGTAGTTAGTGATATTTGGTCTACATTGGTGACCAAAACCAAATGTTGTCTTTGCGACATTCCTGGGACATCCAATTCCATAAGATTTTAAGCAACGAACGGATTCTTAAACTTCTTTCACAGTTTAAAACATTTTCGTCACCTAGGACTGATATATATATATATATATATATATATATATATATATGTTGAGGGACGGCAAAAACCCGTTTAAGTTTTAAATCTTTATTTTAAATGCGGAGCTTTCGGGACCTATGTGGGTTCCGTCTTCAGCGCCAAGATCAGGTGCAACCGTACACGTGTAAGTAACGGTCACGAAAGGACAAACCATTAAAACTATGTCAAGTGTGGATGTTTCAAACTACAAAAACTAATTCAGTACTTTAAACTACCTAATTTCTTCTTTTGAAAAGCATGACTTCGTACAGGCTCGCGTCTCATAATTTCTTTTACTCTTCTTTACGTGCTGCCTGTGTATAAAGGGAAAGTTTTTATTAAGAACTTACTCAAAAAGAGGGGGCGTAGCTTTCGGGAGAAACGACTCCCGTCTTCAGCGTCAATGAATTCATTGCCTTCGGAGGGATGCGCCTTCGTAGAGCCCACCATACATAAGGGGTCAACGTACATATAAAAGGTGTGGGTTCCTCTTGTCGGTGCTTTACAAAAAGTGGAACTCAAGGAAAGATGATCACTTGGAAGAAGAAATTTGGTAGTTTAAAGTACTGAATTGGTTTTTGTAGTTTTAAACTGCATCCACACTTGACATTGTCTTAATGATTTGCTCTTTCGTAGCCGTTACTTTCACGTGTACGGCTGAATTTGATCTTGGCGCTGAAGGCGGGACCAAGATAGGTCCCGAAAGCTCCGCATTTCCAATAAAGATTTTATTCTTGAACGAGTTTTTGCCGTACCTCAACACAACGAAACCGAAACCCGTCAGAAATTCATTGTTTAATTATATATATAATTAATACGACTATCACCGAATCAAACCAAATTAATACGACTATCACCGTTTAATGTCAACAACAACTTCGGAGCTTTCGGGGTTGCTCACACCCCGTCATCAGCGATAAAGACGCTCACACGGTGATAGTCGTACTTTCATATATATATATATATATATATATATATATATATATATATATATATATATATATATATATATATATATATATATATATATATATATATATATATATCGTTCGTGATATGGTTGTTTGTTTGGCCATTTTACGATGCGTCAAGTTGGTCTGTTTTCGTACGCGTCTGCAGTGCTGCGGAGGCGAGACGACTTCAAATTTATCAAAGCGACGATGCAACGGCGTTGGCGGCAGTAGTGAGACTGCGCCTAGTTTTTGTTTAGCATTATTGACATCAATACGGTGTTTGCTGTCTCGTCATTCATCAAATCATTCTTGGAATATTGCTGCTCAGCCTGCAACTTTTTACATACCCCATTGGTGCTACTCTTTCCCTCACGAACGATTGCTCCGATTGAGTTTTTGTCCTTGCGTGCTCGTCTTTAATTTGCAAAAACCATCAGTTGGCTATTAATAGCTGCACGCATTGTGGCATGTATCCTTCGCCCACAGGAGCTCAGACAGAGGACATGCTTGCATTGAATTCGCAATTCACTCAATCAAACTGACGTAGCGTAGTACAAAGTTCGTACGTTGGCGACCACCAGCTTGCGGGAAATGCAGTTTAGTGCTTGACGTGTTTCTCGCCCGTTCTGTAACAGCATTCCGATGGAATCATTTTACTGTTAATAGTTTGAAAATCTCATTGGAAGGGACGCATAGTGTTTAAAAAAAGTTAATTCCATCAGTTTCATGGGGACGGACGGTCCAATTGCAGTTCAATAATCTGCTCAAGGAAAGGCGGCTGAGACGTAGATTGCGTGTATTACTTTTAGCTCCAACTTTTGCGCTTCCATTGACGGACACCGAGAGGAAGCGTGGGCAGTGATTACGGTGGTAGACATTTTAGGTCAGTTTTAGAATGGAATGCTCAAATAAGTTTTAGGACAATTGTGCATAAGTCGTTCTTCATACTTGGCACTATTGTAGCGTGGACCCTGCGGGCGTTGCACGGCCTACATTTTTCTTGAAAAGCGTTTGCCCTGTCAAACGTAGTAAGTGTTTTCTAACGTGAAAATCGCGGTTCCCCCGTTGGAAAATCTTAATTTGAATTCGCGGAGCTTTCGGGCTATATATACCTTTGCACGTCATCAGTGCGATTACGTCCACCACCAGGATTGCTGATCCAATGAGCAATCCGGATGGTGGACATAATTGCACTGATGACGGGCAAAGGTATATATAGCCCGAAAGCTCCGCGAATTCAAATAAAAGATTTTCCAACAGGGGATACCTTGATTTTTCACGTTGAGAAATCCATTAGATGGACCCACCCCTTTTCAAAGAGGAATGAAGAAAATATTTTTCGTCAAGTGGTCGTAAATGTTAGCGCAACGTTTCTCATATGATGCCAAGACGATGGCAAGTAGAGCGTCTCGAGCAGTGGTCGTTGGCCTCGTTTTGTCCGCAACAATTGACTAGTGTACTGCTGCGGCGCTTGGCGCGTTCTCAACGTTTCCTCACAAGAATTCCCATACACCAAATTTCCGTAGAAACCACTAGCAGAGAAAAGAAAAGCATGGAGCGAAGCGAGCGTCTGCAGACGCTTACTTCGTCACATTACTCTTTGTGCGATTTGCTGCAGAATTATTTTTTTCGTCCACGCAAATGGCCCAATGAAAGAGCGCACATCTTTCAGCCGTGCGCTTTTTGGCAGAACTCCTGTTTTTTGTATAGTTTACGATTACGTCAGTTTGTTAGCGCCTTATTATTACGGCAAAGTATTTCGGGAGTCATTCACCTTCTGAGGTAAGGGGAAGTTTGCCAATCAAGTGCATAATATCTATTAAACCATGAAACGCGTCGGATATTGATAAACGGTCGATTTAAGGGATAATAATGCATACTGTTAATTTGCTGTTACCCTGGGTAAACCACGTTCCCTAAGAATTTCATGAAACGATCAGGCGCGGAAATGAATTCTTTGGCCACCCGAATTCCATGAAGGATCATTACCCTTACGCGCCGACTTAGCGGCTATGTCTTTTGAGGTTGCAAGCGTTGTTTGCGACCTTCCGTTTCCTAGCATTTGCGGTTTTCCATCGCTTGGCTGCACGCACGCAGCTGTTCAGTTGATTGCTTAGCGCGTTTTATTTTCTTCTTCATAGTTAGAACATTGCGTTCAAAATACTTCGAGAGACCTTTCACCTCTTTTCATTAAGATTCCTGTAATTTTCAGGAGCACTTACGCTTCGCTGAAGTTGCCACGGCGTACATTGCGCCAATTCTTGAGCTAGTTTCAGCAGGGAACCTTATGGGCGCCAATTGTTCATTAACAAATTGCAGCATGCTTTCGTGTAGTTCTCTGCAAATGCGCACTAAGCCAACAAGCTGTTTGTTGGATTTCAAAACTGATATTTTAAATTAATGTGCGACTGAGCAAGCAAGCCGTAATTTGTACAAATGTTTGCCTTGCATTTTGTGTTACGGGAACTGTTTGCTTTCCCACTAATCGTTTCACCTTCATCTGCTACGCTGTAAAGGAACCGGCTGACTGGTGACGTCCGATAAGTTGTAAATCAGATAGACCTACGCTGGAAGTTCTAGTCAATTTGATAAAGTATGCAAGACGACTGATTAGTAATTTCAAGCTTTATCGGTAACTCTCAGCCTTAGCTGCTCCGTAACTTCCTGCGCAGCCGAAGAACCAACATGTGCCAATGCGTTGAGGGCGTTCGTCAAATTTTAAAAGTATTACGTGCCACTCTTTGGGAGGGTGATGATACCTTTGCTCATTATTCAAATTTGTTCTATTTTCCCAATAGGCGGAAAACATTGCAAGCAGAATTATTGATAAAATGCGATTAGTAGCGGCTGTAGACTCAGCAGTTTGAACATCGGAGTTCTCAATAGAGGAAGCTGCTAAACTGGAAGAGAAAAGGGCCCGTGACTTCCCGTCCGCAGTTGAAATGTGAACCGGATTCACGTGTACGTCAGCGGAGCATTAACAGAATTTGATCAATCAATTCGACCACGTCAAAGGCGCACTAATTTACGCACATCCTTTTTTCTGATCGGTTATCATTTTGGTTGACGACGTTTTATTTTGGCGCCGCATGAGCTGCGCTAATGGGTCTATGCACAAACGTTAATTTAAGCAAAACTCGTTCTACCGCCCAACAGTCTTTTTTCGAAAGTCTATTTTGGACTTTGCATTAGCCAAACTTGTCTTAATTTTCGCCCAGCCCAACAGTACTGGAATAAGATTCAGCACCTACGACTAAATGGTAAATTATTAATATTAATGACATTCCATTTATTACTCAGAATTTCCGAATGTTACGATTCCTTACGATTGTTCCATGGGGTGCTGACAAGAGCAAGTGACATGTTTAGCTAATGTCGACCGCGTCCACTTATAGTATTATTACTACAATTATACAGTGATGAATATGCATTCAATTTTGCAGGCATCAGGTGATCGTGAAATTGAATCGACTTCGTGAAAGCGATCCTTCCATAGCGGTTGTCATTGCCGAACAGGTTGAGCCATTACTGGTCTTCCGCATCGACGATGCAAAATACATTTTTGCGCACCTCTACTTCAGATATACGACAACGCGTTGGTTTCCGCCGGTCTCGTCAGCGACGTGCAGTCGGTCGTTGGCCGCGTTAACAAATTGATAACCGAAGTTGTGCACAAACTTTCCAATTGATCATCCGTCCACGGTGACGTCTGCCTTTGGGCAACCCAGGAAAACTGGTCATCGTTCTCTGTTGCTTTCTCTCTCTCTCTCTCTCTCTCTCTCTGGGTTGGACACCAATGTTGCAGGATGAGTATTAAACCTCTTTGCATATACAGTTGGTAAATAACACAGGACGATGTTCACATGTGTTTGTTTCGGCCAACTGTCCATAGTAACAGAGAAGATGCCTTTGAGCGCAACAGTTTATTTAGACTGACCATTTTCGCTCGGCTTCAACGGTATTCCGGATCTATTGAAAAACAGGCTACGAACGCTTTTGAAAAGTTGCAATGGTTTTAGCGCTGCGTAATTTTGTCGAAACCAGTTGACGGATGCCGCTCTCTTATACAATGTGATTAATGCTTAAACAAAGACTAACCGCGTATTTCGACTGAACAAGTCTAAACTGGCGGAATTGGAATTCAACTGCGATAGCGCAACTGCCTCGAAGTTGTTTTTTTAAAGTCAACCGCAATGCAATGTTCGTGCACCTTACGCGAAGTATAAACCACAAACATTTGGCGGAGAGAATCGTATCTGTTTGTCATATAAGTACGTTGTTAATGCACCAACTATAGTGGCAAACGGTTCGCCGCGTACGATACCGTAGCAAACTGGTTTCGAATGTTCAACTGTTCAGCAAAACAGACCTACAATAGGCGAAATGACTCTACGCTGACTACAGTACCACCGAATCGACAATTGTACCAAAAATTGGAGGTCATGCACAAAAGCGCCGGCCATTTTACGGTAAATTGTGAGGAAGAGGCCAAAGCAATTTCCTTTTCGCTGTTTTAATACAACTACGGACAGCAATTGCGAACGATCGAAACAAAATCAGAAAACCACTTAGGGGAAGAGAAAGCGAGAGACGGAAACGCCACCACATCACAATGATATGACAATGAAAGGTGAGCAAATCGAACGCACGTCAGCATCATCAACGCAACACGGACAACTCGCCAGAATCGTTTTACGGGATTTTATATTGCATGGACGGTCAACAAGTACTGTCGGTGCACCGAGATTGACCGACGGTATACATACATGTATAGGTAAGGTCGGTCATTTGGTGCTAAGGATTAGGGCAACGATTAGACCGTAGAGTCCTAAAACCTCGGCGAAAATCAGGATCAATATCATGCCCACAAATAGACGCGGCTGTTGAGCCGCTCCGCGAACGCCCGAATCGCCGACAATACCAATTGCGTATCCGGCCGCCAAACCGCTGAATCCAACGGCCAAACCGGCTCCAAGTCCGCAAAAGCCCCTGGAAGAGAAAGCTCACCTTTCAAGACAACCTCAGACGCACATAGCAGGGCTTGACAAAAAGGGACAACGAAAATCAATGGGAAATATTCGTAGCGGATTCGCAGGCTTCGCGTAAATCGATCCGCGATTGCAACGTAGGTAAACAAGGATGAATAATAGGGGAACACTTACTTAAATAACGTATACTTCGGTGCTGCGTCCAAACCTTGGGCTATGATGACGGATACCACGAGACCATAGATGCCAATGATACCAGCCATGACAACCGGAATGATGGATTTCATGATAAATTCCGGCCGCATAACCGCCATGGCGGAGATGCCTGTTCCAGATTTTGCCGTTCCATAGGCGGCACCGAGGGCTAAACAGGCGCTTTTACCTGGCACGTCAAGATGGGCGTGGAAATCGCTTACCAGTGAATATCATGGCCGCAGACGCGCCCAAAACGCCAAAGAACGGACTGTACACGGGTGCCTGCTCCAAATTGGTGTAATCGCTGGGAGAGGCCATCTTTAGAATGGACAACAACACGACCCCACGCCAACAAAGGAGACCACGGAGGAACGCACTGTAAATGAGGGGCAAATTTACGAACTACAGTAAGAAAACCATGATGCTCACGTTAGTATCCATCAATACCTTCGTCCCCATTGCGCAACGGCCAACGGAGAACAACGGCCAAACAATCGCTGGCAAAAAAACGCACTACGAAAAGCAGTACCAAACGGCTGAGAGCAGACAAGCGCGCTTGGGAAATGAATCGGCGGAAGTTTCATTTACTAATCGTTCCGTAATGACACCTCGACGAGACGATGCATCGAAAAGACCGAACAAAGTTAGGGCTCGTAAAACTGACAACTTGCAACGCAGGATCCAAGTCTACGCCTTATGCTCACTCAGGTACTTCTTACGCAGTTCGAGCAGTTCATCCTCGAGCTGCTCAATTGGGCCGCTGCTCTCCTCGTAGCATTTGTACAAAGCCTCGCGGCCCATCAGGCGAGTCGTCTGCGTGCGGTACTTGTCGCGGAAGCGACTCCAGTCCCACGGTGGCACCGCTTTCGTGCGATCAAGCCAAACGTCGTACTTGGTCAAATTGTACGCGCAAATAAAGACCGTTCCCGCAACGAAGCCGCACATCACGCCAACCATGGGCCACAGGTCCCAATGACGAATGGTGGTGCGCATGAATCTTAAAATGCATAATTTCAACGCCATTTAGGGCGGGAAGCCAATGATAGCGCAACGTTTATTGGCGTGGGAGGCAAAGGTATAGGCTTGCACGACCGACGACGCTTGACCAAATGCAGCCGAGCAACAGGCAACGTAGGGCAGACGAAGCAGGGAGGGAAAACAAAGAAATGTTCACCTTAAGAACTCCTTCCCGGGCGTGAAACGGGACGTTGGCGAGTGAATCTCTATCCCGTTTGGCGGAACTTTACCATTGTACACCGGCAGTCCTTCCATTTCGCCGCCGCTGAACAGGAGCAAGCAGTTCAAAGATATTGCAGAACGCAACTTGAAACAACTTACAGTAAGCAATAGGAAGTGTATTTGCAGGTTAGGTGTTAGTTCCGAAAGGAGAGTTCGCATGCATTCCATTGGGGCATGAAGCATCTGCGAATATGCTTGAAGCAATGCGTACGGTGGAGCTCCATTTCGATTTGGTTATGCCCTGTTGCGCGCAAACCCAACTTCCTTTTTGACCCTCCGAAGGACCGCTTATTCTGGCTGCTATGGTACGTGTAGATCAGCACTGAGAACGCAGCTACGTTGAGAATTAATACTGTACATTCCCCTGCATATTTGTACGACTATTCAGTAGCCTTTCAATGGCACTTCACACAGAACGGACAAATCATGAAAATGTAATTCTTTTATGCCAATGAACTGAGCAGATCGTTCAAGCAAAAGGCTCATCGGATAACTATGACGGGGGTAGCAAGCTCTTATTCCAGATTTTGCACTAAGAAAAGACTTGCCGTGCCCCGTCTTCGCTCGATGGCCTACTGTAACAGCTACGTTTTATGCACCCATCACACTTGGTCATTCAATGGGTCCATTGTGAGAGAATGCGCTTGAAGCCATCTGCTCAAGTGCCATCATGTTCACCTTCCTGCCACGAAAATAATTATCAGCCTGTTTTCACTGTCTGCACGCCAATATACACTATGACTGCTCAAGCTACTTTCTCGTATGTCCACATGCTTTGCGGTTTACATTTTAATCGCGCAGAACCACAGAGCAACGCGAAACAGCAAGATAAATGTTTAACTCATTGCAGCGGGTCCTATTGGACAATAGCCTCGGCTCCACCTTCACAGGAATGGTACCCATATCCTGAGGGCAATTTTTGCACCCAAAATTAGTATCAATAACCTGAGCACATGCGCAGCTAATCTCTTCTACATTGAAACCATGTTCCGCTACGAAAAGGCTTCTTTGTACCACCAAATTTTCAAGCATCCCTAACGACAAGCGGTCCTTCTTGCTATACAGTAGTGCAGCATTTCCGCAAGCGTAGGCTCTCTCCCAATGGTGAAGAACCGTCTCCTGCAGAAAGCATTTAGCACTAGCCCGCTGTAATGTACATCGTCAGTCAGCCACCTTAATCTTCGTTCCTTGACTTTCATCCCTTACCGCCATTATAGCGCCGTTACTTCCTATTCATACAGTGCTCATCTCAACTCGCATTATCGGAAAGACTCGGCACACTCAAATTCCTCCTATTCATGCAGCCCTGATCACCGTTACCTAAGTGCAAGGCGAATACAGTACAACCCAGTATACGCTAACGCCAAGATATCTATCTGCATTCAGACTCCCCCCAAAGCGACTCAGCAGAAAGTGTTCTGCATAAAAACTGCCTGCACTGTTCGCATCGCGTTCTGCCCGTACCTAAGCTCAAACCTTAACATAACGCTCACGTTTCACCTTAACCTTAACTAACAACAGCAAAGTAGCACCTTCAACATTTCCAACAAAACAAAACGACCATAGATGCCGATTTCTCCTCTTACCTAAAGTTAAACCTTAACATAAGGCTCATGGTAACGCTTAAGTTTAGATATGGGCAGAAATGCTTGGGGGCAGGTTTGGGAGGAGAAATGAACTTCGAAAGATCGCTGACAAACTCGGTCGAACATTCACGCAAAGTACGCAATGGGTTTCATGTACGCACATGCGAGAAAGCATTAATAGAGTAGACTGGCAAGTAGGAAGTGAAAAGGTGGTCAGAATTTTCGCAGCAAAAAGTCGAGCGTGACAACAGAAGAGCAGAGGGCGTCAAGCGGCTTCCCTCGCAAGGGTCCCGCTGAATAAGTGCGATGGGTATACAAAACGTGGATGTTACTGCCTCGTTTTGTATAGTTTGTTTCGAAAAGAGTACCGAGCGAGGGCGCTACACTTCGCAACAAGATCCATTTTGCAAAATTTGGGAAAGTACACTGGATAGAAAAGTCGAGCTGTTTTTCTACGGATTCTTGAAACCATTCGGATAGAAAAATCAGCAAAATGTGGGCATAATATTATTCCTCCTGCAACTTGCTGAAAGTATTTTTACATTTTACCACTTTAGGGCACGCGCACTCCTGTCGAGACGACAAGTACTTCCTTACTAGTTAATTGGTAATATGGCCTGCCTATGTTACGTGGAAGATTCAGATTGCCCAGGTGATGTTCCCTAATAGATACACGAAACAATTTACTAAACGTTGATCCAACGAGGCGACCACTTCAACTTTTTTGCAAATCTTGACTATGCTTCAATTAAAACGCGTTGCAGCTTATGCGAATGCGTTTGGACGACTTAAAGCGAACGAACTGCGGCCAACAGGGACAGCAACTGCTGCGTTGGAAGTCAGCCAATTGAACATTTCAAATCGCTAAGTCGTCACTCCAGGAAAGCTTTCAGCTGCTTGAAAAGTATGGAACATATGACCACATTCTCGCAGTTCACCGTTAACCATTGCGACTCGTCCCTTACTTCCGGATGTCGAATGCTAATCAACAGTGGCTGTTTACCGGCTAGCGTTTGCGCGGAAAATCGCATCTAATGTGATTTGAATTGAAACAAAAAATAGGAAGCTGAAAAATGAAAAGACGTACAGTATCGTCGGTCGAGGACAGAGGATATACGTTGGCCATTCGAAGCACACCGCTTTGTACGTGCTGACTATTTCGAACTTTCGGAGTAAGTTTGCTTTGATTCTCGTTCAATCCTCTTAATTCAACTGAAAATGCACACGTTGCAAGCAAACTCCGTTTCCGCCTACGACCGTGTCGCACTTTGAAGCGAGGTGAATTCCTCGACGGTCAGCTCTATTGGCTGCAACTGCTCCCCTACAGGTGCCGTGAAACTGAAATTAGTAGGAACTTGATCATCGACCGCCATTGTAAACGAGACCGGCTGCGTAGAATCGCCGAAACAGATTCCCAAAGTCACGGACGCACAACGACCGGCCTGTAGGTTGCTCACGTCGCTCAGTCCGTACACTTGAATATTGGATGGGCACTATGAAATTAAAAGAAAGTAAACATGACATTTTAAAAAAATTTTTGTTCAACTTTCTGTACCTTCAATTCTTTGCAATGCCAACAAGAATACCGCGTACGATTACAAAGATAAGAAATAAGCCGCCGAAAAATGTATAACAACGATATGCTCACAGAGGCTCTATCTTTCAAACATAGTTAAACGTGAACGTCCTTCCTTCAACAAGAATTAATTAAAGCTAAGAACTCTACGGAGACTCTGAACTCAATTCCTCGCTTACGTAATAGGCTTGCTTAAATGTTGCGAAATTTCATGCTACGAATGTTGCCCTCTTACCTGTTCTAAAAGGCGTACAAGTTCAATTGGCCGCTCGCTTTGATTGTGAAGTTGCAATTCGACGGAACAGGCGCTATCCAAACTAAGATGAGGCACGCGGGTAAAGCGACATGTCACTCTAACACCGCGGCCGGCAACCTTATTTACTATTTCTCGTCCTTGTTCATGGAAATACGACGCTGCGACCAACGGCTGAAACGACACCGTATCTCATAATTCCGTCGAACTTGCAATGGCATATTCATTACGAAAGTTCGATTGCCAAGTTTGCCGTTGGGCGACGGAGAAGGGCGAAGAGGACTACCAACCAACTGAGAAGGTGCCAACGGTACGACGCCAATTGATTCCGCAACTGAAAAGAACCAACAAAGAAACAAACGCACCCTTCCCAGACAAGGAGGCAAAAAGCGAAGTACATTATTAGCGAATCAATGGAATTTCACTTCGAAAGTGGGATGCTTGGCAACAACGTAGTCCACCATCACCTTATTAATGTTTAACAAATGTACTTGCGATTTTCTATCTACTCATTAATACACAGCTGCTAGAGTTCCAGATCTCTCAGGTCCATTCTTCAGCAGTGGGAAACTGAACTACGCGAGGGCGTGATAATAGAGTATAAGGATGATTAAACCCAGTGCTCAGCACTTAACTGCTGTGGCCAAACAGGAATTTGAGAAACGGTTTAGTTATTTCAAATATTCCTTTTCAGTTTTCCGGCGTTCGACTTCATATTTCCCGCAACGTTTTATTCAGGCCTTTATGCGGAGGAGTCCGTTCAAACCGATTTATCGTAAATATCAATGCAGTTTCGGACGGAGCTACGCTTCCAGCCTTTACCCTGTAGAACTCAATTCCCGCACGCTGAAGAATGGACACGGCTGTTCAGGAAACCTCACTGCTGTATCCCCTAGTGTAAATCGGTCTGAGCTGGCTCTCCGCATTCAAATATGAAAATCTGGCGTTATCAAGTAGCGGACGTTTAGCACAAGGTTGTTTCATTTTCTTAACCATCTCAACATTCATGTTTTGCCATATTCACTCAGGTTTATTATGTTTGCCCAAATATCGGTGACGCCCATGCGCTGCGCATGATTAACCGCGTCATTATGCCGTGCGACAAATTCCCTTTTAATTTTCTTTAATGCAAAACATGGACGATCACGCAAACTTCTACCGTGTAAGCAATCTGAGCATTGGGAAGCAAATTCTACCCCCCGCAGAAGTTCTAATCACTGAATTCACGACGATTTCTTATCAACCGATCGTAGTCGTCACTTATGCCCTTCAATTGAACGGTTCAACCCATCCTTCGCACTGTTCCAACGAGCTAAAGTTGAAACGTATGGACGAACACGTTCCTTCTATATGATGCTGAGAAATGGGATTTAACTTCACAGATAATTAACTCCATCAATTAGTTCAACTGATCTTACCACCGTGCGGAAAATGTCACATTTGCTGAGCGCTTCATGAGAACTCTAAATTAAAATGTCTTATTAAGCCGCTGGACTTTTTACCCTTTATTTCCATAATAAGAAATGACAAGTCACGTGGTCAGTTATCTTCTGGATTGTTTGCAAGATTGGTTATACGAGCTTAGAGGTTTCTTTTGTATGAAGGTTCCTTTTGTAGGTTAGATGAAACATTTTGCATTCAATTGGTTATACGATTCAAAACTAAAGATACAAACTTCCCATAATATCCATTCTCATGGAGTTATTTTAATGTGGTATATTTCTGATTGTATTAATAGAAATTCCGTACTACATGTGTTAATTCCCCCGTCTATTTAATTCCGCTTATGATACCTGCAGATAGATAGGATGGTGCGACGAGAAAGAAGACATGAACTGCACGAGTTTCTTTCCGGTAAACTACAATAAGGCATCCAAGAAAGGATGACTTCCGTTTGATTCCTAGAACAAAAGCAATCTGTCTTAAGGAAGTATGTTCGTTGCCTTTAATCGTGAAACCGAAAGTATAATCAACGGGTCTTTTCTGTTTCGTTCCCCCTACTTGATTATCATGTCGCTAGGGGGCGCTGGGGGCGCTAATGACGTTTCTGTTGCCGAACGCTGATATAAAATGCTATGAAGAGGGCGCCGAGATGCATTAGCGATCGTAAACTTCAAGAGCCTTTGTAAGATGCCTTCGTAAGTTAAAAGGGAGACATGTCTCTTATTTTACGGTTTAGGCTTAGGTATGGGCAGAAAACGATGCCTATGGTTCTGTTGCCTTCGTAAGTTAAAAGGGAGACATGTCTCCTATTTTATGGTCTAGGCTTAGGTAAGGGCAGAAAACGATGCCTTCGGTCGTGTTGCTTTCGTAATTTAAAAGGAAAGATTGACATGGCTCTTATTTTATAGTTTAGGCTTAGGTAAGGGAAGGAAAGATTGCTTCGAGCGCTCGGCCTGCAAAATGTGACGGTGGCGCCACCTATGTCTCCAACAATTAACGGGCCAATCAACGTGGGGATGAAGTCATAACAGGAAGTTACAGTATGACGGGGAACGAGACAAAAGATCCTAATCAACATATCACCTAAAGATCCATGGAGCAATGGGATTTTCTATCGCAGAGATTGATATCTCATGGCTCTACTGTACTTACGGAATGTTGTCAACCCGTTTTTCACCAAAAAGAAAAAGAAAAACCTTTAATGGTGCGTAGCTTCCGGGAACAACTTTTTCCGTCCTCAGCGCAATCGAAATGGCATTTTGATTTTCGTTTTTCCCGAAAGCTACGCACCATTAAAGGTTTTTCTTTTTCTTTCTGGTGAAAAACGGGTTGACAACATTCCATAAGTACAGTAGAGCCATGAGAACTAACGCGCCCGTTCATAGATTGAGCATTTTCGAGATTGATATCTGTCCTAAATCTTCCATGAAGACTTGTGAGCATGACTACTTCTCATATATACTCTATTCCATTGCAAGACGCAATTCTCCTCCAGCGTGCAGAAAGAAACTAGCTTTAGCATGAGCTGGATTAACTTTATTTGTCTGAGTTTCAATCCTGCATAACAGCTGCTAGACAATGTTCCATGGGGATGACAACATAAAAATGTTTGCAAACATATGGTTCGTAACACGATTTATTCTCATTTTCTTCTTGAAAGTTACGGTGTACATATCCTGTTGAGTTTGTTTACTCGAACAAATCGAATAATAGTGACGTAGCTTTCGGAGCTATCTTGTAGCTATAGTGAAACCAACAAAGAAACACGCTGAAGACGGGACAAGGTCAGTCCCGAAAGCTCCTTGTTTTGCTTATGACTTAACGGGATTGAAGTCGTGGTTTGAAATAAACAAATGAGATCATATCCCGCGTTTATCAATCCTATTTTTAATAACTAATCGACATTCAATAAAAGGAACAAAACTTTATGGTGAAAAAGTGCTGAATAATGAATCAGAATCCTGCCACGAACGCTGGCCTCAAAGACATTCAATAATTTTATTCTATACTCTGTTATTATTATTATTATTATTATCCGAACAACTTGCAACACGGTTATTCCCCGTTCAGTAAAAACGTTTTTGTTCCCAAAACGCATTCCAATGTAAAAACGTTTTATTCAGAAAACGTATTCCAAGGCAAAGCTTTCGGACAAAATCCTAGGTCCGTCATCAGTGCAATCATTTTTCTCAACTGCCCAGTCAGCCGACGGTCCTGCAAACTCCTCCATTCGACCATCCGGGCTGGTGATGTCAGCCATCAGGTCTAACCTTCGACCCGTCAAGCGACTGCCACCCGCCCAGTCAGTCAATCAGAGGAGCAAGCGTCCTAACCGACCCCAACCGAATGAAAGAGCTTGCAGGACCGTCGGCTGACTGGGCAGTTGACAAAAATGATTGCACTAATGACGGACCTAGGATTTGGTCCGAAAGCTTTGCATTGGAATACGTTTTGGGAATAAAACGTTTTTCATTGGAATGCGTTTTGGGAACAAAAACGTTTTTATTGAACGGGGAATAACCGTGATGCAAGTTGTTCGCTTATGTGCACAAACCCCGTTAAATAAAAGAAAATGTGTAAATAAAAGAAAATTTATTATTAATATTTTTATTATTATCGTGGTCTTCTTCATACATTTCCTTTTCCTGATCACAGTATCGCCAATGTTACTAAATTAAATAACAAAATCTGCACCAATCAAAAATGAAATAATTTATTGGTAAAAAGCGAGCAACACTGTGCACATGGAGCTTCCGTGTCAGCGAATGTACGGAAGAAGTGGGACGTGAAGAGAGAAGTCAGGCAACGTAAGACGCAGTGTCATCTCCTTCCTACATTTACTGACGACGGGACTAGAGCTTTCCGAAAGCCCCGTACGTACAGCGTTGATTGGTGCAGATTTTGTTGTGCAATTTAGTAACACACATTATACTACCAAAGGGTGAAAAGAACGATGTGAAAAGACCATGATACCCTCCCTACCTACCCATCAAAAAGAATCCCATCTTCAACCATTATTATTATACTTACAATCATCAACGTCTATTAGTAGGTCCATTGGTTTGGCTGAATGTTTAGCAGTCTCTTTGCTCTTGTCTTCCTTAACAACAGAAAAAAGTCGAATCAAAGCTACACGACAGCCGTAATGTATACAACTTTCGATAAGTGAAGTGATGCTTTGCGCGCTTCGTTCGCAAAATTTCCAACTTCGGATTTCAGGCCGACGGGCTCAATTTCCGTCGAAGACTCAGAGAACTCGTCTTCCGAGTCTTCCGTTTCACCGGTCGAATCGCTTTCACTGTCATCAGTACCGTCGCTTTCCTGTTCAGTGCCATCCTCGGAGCTGCCTTCGTCGCTGGATGCTGAAGCAATTGGAAAGCAATGTCTTCGACTGCGGTGTGCATTTGGTCAGGCTTACCGCTGTCCTCAAAAGCCTCGCCCGGAATTTCATCAAAGTCGGCACTATCCATTGCCGGATGTGCTTGGCGAAGATTTTCCAACTTTTGCAGCATTCCTTTGTCTTGAAATGCTGACTCGCCAACGTCTCGCAACGAAGGATCCGATGGAATTTCGGCAAATGGCGGCAAGTCGTTATACCGAACGCACCTTTGGTTCAACAAGTGAGACAACGTACCCAGTTGGAATGGTTCGCGTCCTGATGTTGAAGCAAAAAAATGGTGCCAACTGCAGTTCAATCGCTAAACAGCCTACCGACGAAACCGGAAAACATTGACGGCACAGGTTTGGGAACGCAACAGAGCCTTTTCGCAATTGCGGTAAACCGATTATTCAGCGTGGAAGAATTAAGCAAATTGCGCAGAAAGCGCACTCTATCACGTATATCGTAGCTCTGATCGTAACGCGCAAGATTGAGCACGTAGTCGGCCAACAGTTCAGTCTTTGCGGGACATCTGAGCAGCAACTTAACGGCTAAATTGACTGCCTGCAGTTTCACCACCTCCTCCTGCAAATCAAGCAAAATAATTACCCTTGCACCTTGCCCAAAGTTACCGCACTTCTTGAGCAAACGTTCGAGCAACCTTTCGGAGAACATCCGGAGCTACAAATGGAACTTCTTCATTGTATTCTCCGACTAACCAAAGAATGGACGCCCTGGCAGTAGGCACTTGAACTTTATCAAACAACTTTGCCATCGTGACGATAATATCACGGTGATGGGACAACTCGTGCTGCAGCAGATTCTTAATGACTATCACACTCTGGGCTACGACCAAGTCTACGCCAAACGACCACTCAATGAAAATCGTATTTTGGAAACGCCTAACCATTAGGATTCGCCATGAATGATACAAGACCCTTCAAGCAGCTGTCGCGAACCTCTTCAATGTTGCAGGCGCAGCGGCCAATTGCATTGATGGTTTCCGCTGTGAAATCCTTGTCAAACGTCATGACGTATGTCTACAGAACTGTCGGATAGGATCTTCCTTGCAATAAAACTGACGAAACCATCGTTACCTGCAGTTCCCTAAGTATTACGCCTATGTTGGAAGGCTTGGCAATGTTGGTTAATATTTCCAGCTGCAACGATAAACACATCCTGCAACGACGTGCCACGAAATGCAGCCCACCTTGAGTAGCTTGACTTGTATCGCATCACTGCTTCTCACGAAGAAACTCTTTAGAAAAGGTTCAAACATGGCCTAAACTGACGGAGATAAACGTCCTAGACAACGAAAGCTTAGGCAACGTTATTGCCGATCTCTCAGTGGAAATTGAAGCTATGCAGGTCAAGACGACGAATTGCATCTCGCGGTAACTTCTCAACAGCCGTACCAATGGACGAGCAATACTGTTCACTTCCTCCTTGGGTGCCAAATAATAGAACAACTGCGCAACGGCAAGTACTACCTATAAAAGCAATCATTCAACAATGAAATGGAAGGCACCATCGTAGAATGGGCTCTCCGTAGTCCCGCATTCCATTAATAATGCCACAAACTTTGTTCGAACGATCAATAACGCATCCATTATGCAGGAAAATAAAACGTTAAGTCTCTCCCTATTCTATTAATGCATGCACGGAAGACCCACGGTCATGGTTCATTCAGAGGATCAGTTTGGACGCCTGTTCATCAACTATGTGCGCCAATTGCTAAAGTTTATCTTGCAAAGACCGAAACTATACCTGTCCGTTAATGGACGTTGAAACACGCATTTATTCGTTAAACGATTAGGCAAAATTTTCTACAACGAATACCATTAAGAGGGCACAACGAAAATTCAAAACAACGCTTCACTCATTATAGCGGCCGCCGATGGTAGTTTGGTTTGCTTAATTCAATACTCAATGAACAATGCCAATGCTGATCTGCCGCTTTTCATAAAATGCTAAACTAAGGAACTTCAGAAAGCCCCGCCTTACTTAACAGACTTAAAAGTGAACACTCGATTTACCGTACGAGTTTTATTCGACCCAAAATTAATGAAGCGCTAAAGAAAGGGTGATCATTGAATAGGAAAGCTGGGATATCTGGGTTAACACCAGTTTATCATTCTCTCAACTATATTTCCATTTTGAAGTTCTACAAACTTTGGTATACCCTTTCACGATTAAGTGTCGAACAAGAAAATCGCGGCGAGAAGGGAACGCGAAAGAACCTTTTCACGAACCCAATCCTCACAAAGACCAATATGACCCCTTAGCGCCAACCGCTAAGTTGGCAAAATTGCCACCTGGGATAACCTTGAAAAAAGTTGTATTCTACGCGAAAAGTTTACTCTGCTTGAAAAGGTTCCTTGCGATCGAGGACAATCCACCCTGTTGCCTAATTACTGATAGTAATGCAAGCTCGAAATGCCTGACAAACGTTGCCTCAGAAGTGGACAAGTTTATATTAACAAACCTAAACTCTGACTATCGAGATCTACTTTACATCATTCATCCAACTTAAAATTGCAACAGCGTCAATAGCCTAAACTACTGCATCAACGTAAATGTTAACTACATTAGAGCGTCTAGCAATGCTGTCAAATCCTATAGTGGCAAAGGCTTTTTAGACCGCGGGACTTTTCACCATCGGGCATTTGGCTGCCAAACTGCCAGTCCTGCTCGCAAGGTGTAACTCACACTTGCGAGGCGTTGCTCCGAGTTTCGGGGCTTTGAACCGACTCGCTAGGTATTAGTCCAAAAGCTATTGTGAGGCACTACTCCCAACTGCCAGGCTATGCTGCCAACCGACGAGGTTACGGTCCAGTTGCATGGCTCTCGTTCAGCAACACAGCAGCATATACGCAGTAATTGGCATTACGCCTTCGGAGGCGGCACCTTCAAAGAACCGCAGCTGGGCAGCGTAGCCACGCAGAGGCCAACAATGCCTCGCAATTTTGGGAGCAAGACCCTGAAAGTAGGAGTTACTACTTGTAAACAGTAGCAGAACGTCTCAAGTGAGGGACACGGTCGGTGTGCCAGCCAAATGTCCGTATTCGAATCCCAACCAAGCACACCAGTTTAGTGATTAAAGACGCGCAGGTAGTTCGGGAAATTAAAACGAAATCACCAATACTTTTGACGCTAAAAACAGGAAGTTTCGTAACGGTGTACGTATTTGCGACGTACATACGTCCCAAATACTTTTGACGCTGTACGTATTTGGGAAAAAGCCTAGAAAGTCGTTGTTACTTTTCCTACGAAATAACCCCTCCTGAATATTGGCTGCTTGAAGACAGGGCCGCTTGGGTGCATTTGATGCACGACGAGGATAGCCTAATTCGCCAGGGGGTGACATTCGGCGCCGTAGAGGAAGCGAAACCTACCTAATGAACAATATCCCCCACTAAGCATGTCAGTAATAGTAAACAAGAATCGTACGGCGGAATTTCTGCTTTGCAAAAGCGGCTTGGCACTTGTGAGCAACAAAGTAAGATCGGGATCGGCTGGATTCGCACGGCGAGCACTTTTTTCGCTCTGCGCGCTGTCCGATTCCTCCGAAGTGCTGTCTTCCATTTCGCTGTCGCTTGTCTGCAATACACACTCTACAACATTTGCATATTGCATGAAATTTGAAGAGTACCGGGCGGGAGCGATTCGGGTCCGTAAAGTGTGCTCGCGCGTATCGCGTGAACATATTTATTATGGTCACTTGACCCCACTCGTCGACGTCAATGAGAAGGGCGCAAAGTTTACGGTAGTGCTTGTGGATCAAATCGAATCTTTCCGGACAAACCTCTTCGAACGCATTCACCGCACTACCAATGACTAGCTTTACAGCAACGATGAGTAAAATGATGGGCAAAATTTAAAACATCGATAGATATATACCGTTGTCATATCGCCTAAAAGTTGGCTAATTATGTCAACTAGTTGGTCTTTCTGGTCAGCATCGAGCCTGAAATTTTAAGGTAAGAGTATTTTCAAGTGGCTAATTGTTCAAATTACTGATACAACTTCGGAATCGCATGGGCGGCCACCTTGCGCACATACGGCGACATATCGCGGGCTGACTCACGAATAACCAGCATCATTATTGGCACGATAATAGGCACACGAATACTGGACAGCACTCGTAAAGCACTGGCTCTGATAAGCTGATTCGGATCCTATGAACAAAATAGTTAAGGTTCGTAACCTCATAAGGTTCAATATTATGTAGTCCAAGTATAAAAGCGTAATGTTAAGAAATGAGAATTTTGATTGCGGAATGTGGTCTTCTTCGTTCCAGAAATGGCCAAATAATTCAATTCATGTAAAAATATGAAAAGATACGGTATCCTTGTTCAACGAGCTTTAATAGGCGAAGCTTTCGGAACGTACGTGTTCCGTCATCAGCGCGATTCGAATCGCGCTGATGACGGAACACGTACGTTCCGAAAGCTTCGCCTATTAAAGCTCGTTGAACAAGGATACCGTATCTTTTCATATTTTTACATAATTATAAGACACCTTGTTACTAATTCCTCTTGCTTCAACAATAATTCAATTCATAACAAAACCCTTTCCCGGAGCGTTGCAAATGTGTCCCAAAAGCTTGGTGAGTTTTGCTGCAAACGGGAT
Source organism: Trichuris muris (assembly GCA_000612645.2). NCBI lineage: Eukaryota > Metazoa > Nematoda > Enoplea > Trichinellida > Trichuridae > Trichuris > Trichuris muris. The sequence continues at coordinate 4,416,592 of CBXJ02000361.1, forward strand.
TATTTCGCCGTTTTTGGAACAAACAGCGCAATGTAGGAAAAGTCATTATTTTTCTACCTACTGATGACTGAGAACATCTTGCATTGTTTGTTTATTTTAGTCCGGAGCTTCCGGAACTTCTCGCCATCCGTCTTCAGCGACAATACATGCAAGACCGCACGAAACATACAGAATGGCAATGAACATTAGTCAGTGCGCAACCATTGCCCAGTTTAGACAATTGATTGAAGATGGAGTTGTTGCGTTTAAAGAACTTTGTTTCTCTTTTCCACGTTTCCATTTTTCTTGCCCCTTCTCTTCCGCCTTATGCCTTATTTTCTTCGCCTCTTCCAGACCACCCCGTACTTCTTGTGGTTCTCTACTTCTTTATTTTCTTGCCTCATTTTTTGTTCTTCTTCATCCTTTCCTCTCATTCACTCCTTCCCCTCTTCATTTCTTTCCCATCTTCTTATGCCTTTCCACCCTTATACCATCGTTGGAACTACATAGCCGTTACGTGCTAACCAATATACATAATAATTATACAAATCAATTGTCAACTCGTGCGGTAGTGCACACCTTGTCGCTGAAAGCAGAAAGTGAGCAGTCCCGAAAGACTTGGATTAAACGAACAAGGGAAACGGGGCTGCCAAATGAACAGAAAACAAATAGTGTATAATTATACCGTTACGAGAAATCTCACGTTCAACAACTTATGAAACGCACACGCATGCTATGCATATACATTAGAAAATTGGTCTAAGTTAAGGAACTAAACAGGAATAATACCTTCAGGGCCTTTTGGAACGTACTTATCGAAAGTAGCGCCAAATCCTGCTGCTCTTCACCGTATCGGGTCAAGTAGAGGTAAACTAACTTTTTCAGCTGAAAAAGGTCGGCTGAATTCGAGCCATCCCTAAAAGTGCCCGTGCCCACTTCCGGATTCTTGGACGCCACGTTCTTCACCACGGCGGCAAATAAGTCCGACGCCTCCTTTCCTCTTGCGACCAGCTGCGAGAACAAATAATTTGGTTAAACATGGCCCAACGTGTTGCGTTAAAGCAAATGTTGCAAATATGTCTTGCATATTAATAATTCTTCGCTGGTACGAAAGAGGGCTTTGCTCTTCCGCGCCGTGTAAAGAAACTTGCGTAGTAGTAGACCGCATCCGGGCAGTGCGCAAATAATGGCACTCCGCAAATACTTTTTATCAAAAATACACAGAGCAATCTAACTTCGCACAATTGCATTAATATCTATCGATCAAACACGGAACAAGAAAGGTGGCCCGAAGGAAAACCGAACAGGGAATCATTGATTTGCTTTGAACAGTACCAGAAAACGTTGAGCGCAAGAAGACTTACATTTATGATACGTTTCATTGCCTCAATCTTCAAGCCATCCTTGTTGCTGTCCAACATTTCTCTAAGGTCGAAGTGCCGCCTAAAATCATTATTGCTCCAATGCAGCTACGCAAACGCCAATAGCAACAATGTGAGAGTATTTCTTAAAACTGACATATTATAAATGTCGCTTCAAAACAAGTAAACGAAGAGCTGAGTCGCTAAGCGCCTTTAATTCGCCGACAATACGTCGGCGGAAACACTCATATACCATTTTGGCGGAGCAAACCCATGTCAGATTTTTTTTTAAAAACAAAGCAACAACTACCGTCGTGGATCCGTCAGAAAACTGGTGATAAAGGCGTCGCTGGCGATCTCGACTTCCGGCGAACCAGCGTCAGCCGTGTAAGGCATCGCGCGGCAAGGAACGAAGTAACGCACTCTAATGGAAGAAAACTTTCGCCGACGTAAAACTTCCTGCAATGGACCATCGGACGTCGTGTACAAAAGTAGACGGCCGTACCTGAACAAAATGCTCGACAACAACTAAGCTTGAACATCAATGGAGATCGAGCGGTGGGCCCAATTGACGCGACAAAGCATTCCAAAAGCTTCTCGGCGTAAAGCAACTTGTCCGCAAAGCACCGTATGCTGGATGTCACTGCTGACAGTTTTACTGTAGAAAGCAAGTGCGACAAAGCGTTTGGCCACAAATCGGCTTACAACAACCATCGCCGCTGCGAGCGCTTGCCGCCAACAAGGCATGCAGCCTGTTCTCTTCGCTGGCCTGGTGAAATTTCGCCCAAGACGGTAAACACCGAAGTCAATGTGCTTTTTGTCTAAATCTGCGCTGTTGGTACAGTCAAAATATGCTAATTCGTTTTAACGCTTAATTCTTAAACTAAACGACGAACTTTTCGGCATGCAATTCCAGCATACTTTACCCAACGAAGTACGGTAGTCGTCGTGTTATCCGTACGAGTCGTGGCGTCCGTTGCCTGCTACATCTTCGATCTGCGAATCAATCAGCTGTCAAGTGCTTCGAGCCTTATCCGGCTTCTAAGTAGCGCACGAACATGGTGGAAGTATGAAGCAGGACTCGGACAACTTGCAGCACCTTAGCAAAGGTATGTTCTCGGTTTAACTTTGTAACTCCAAGGACTTACGGCAAGTGTGAACCCGCAGCGTTAATTCATCTTGTCAGTTAAAGCAGAGAGTGTCCTTTGGTATTGCCATTTGGTCTTACGGCTTCTTCAATTTGGACCACTTCGTGCGCATTAAAGGAATAGATAAAATCCTACTTTGGTTTAAAACGGCTAAATTTACGATATGTTCAGTCGGCTTTTGCAAAGTTTGACCGCCACATCCCCGTAGCGTACTTTTTCAGAAAACAGTTGTTGGAAATTGACCAACTCGCACGCTTGGCAGAAATTTCCCGAATCACTTCCTTACTGAGTGCCTTCGGTGGGCGCCACGCGAAACATTCCCCTCCGCTCTTTGGCTCGCAGCCAACATTCCGCGAGAAACTTTTCCAAGCCCTCCTTTCGACCCGCAGCGGATTTGACTTTTCTCGCCTATTGCTACGCATTGTTGGAAGCAGTTGCTCTCGGCGGCGTTTGGTCAGACATTCAATCTGCTCACGCATGGCCAAGTCTAGACCATACGTTGGCCGGGCGTTTTTGGAATTCCCGTGCCGAATTGACGGTCACCTCAGCCTCCCGGCTGCTCCGCTCGCTTCCGTCGCGTGTTTAGTAATATCCCGCCTCCGTAAGAATAGCATGTGCCACTTTAAACCAGCTGGCGCTCGAAAGTACACTACCTCGATCTGCGCCGTTTCGTTGGCAGTCTCGCTATTGCGTCATAGCTGTATAAATGTACTTAAAATCCATAACGACTACTAGCAGCCCTCATTGCCATTTTACTCCCTGAATGTTGTGCCGCAATTGCAAGATTAATCTCCTACCGTAACAACTATGATTTGCAGGTTTTATCATTGTCCGGTGGTATAGGGGTGTTATAGTTTGCTTATTGGAAGATTACGGCCGTAAGAACACCAAGTTTTGGTGTTCTTACAGGTAGCAGTGAATAGAACTCAACGGGCGCTTCAGCCATAGTCTTCCAATATGATCCACCGCCTTCAAAGTTATCGTTTGCTTTGTTAAGCTTAGTTATCCCGTCAGTCTGAAGCTCGCGCGAAGCTACGCCGCTTCCACCTTCTCCTGTGAACGTTAGCGACGCAAGAGATTGCGCTCACTTCGCAAGTGGCCATTCAGCTTTGATTGATGGCTAAAGTTGCAGCCTAAAAGCGCTTTGGTGAAACGTATTTAAAGATTGCCAATCTATCCATCCTTGGCGACGATTTACCGCTGGAGAATGTTCGAGTTGGTTGAAGAGATGTCGAACGCGCTTGTTTGCCCAATTGTTCATTCGGTGCAATGTCAACAATCTCAAATAGCGCAATCGCTTGCATTCGGCCTTAGGCGGGTCGTTAAGCGTCTTATAGTTCGGTCCGAGGACATCGAAGCCATTTATCTAAAATGAGTGCGCCAAAAAATGTTTGCTCATTTCTCATCGATGACTCATATGGCGGAACGTTCGTGATTTTCGGTCGAAAGCGAACTATTAAGTTGTTAAATTTCGAAAATCGAACTCTGCTCTCCGACGCAGTAAATGTGCCATAAAAATAAGCGTAGCGCTTATGGGCGCTTCGCCTTAGACGCTTCTGCTGAACGCTTTTCGGAATTCCACCGTACGCGTACACACGTTCGTACGTGCGTAAGTTGAGCGCCATTGTACTACACGTTGACGCTCAGATTTCACGGCGAATGTCCAGCATAGTATTGCTGTTTGCCAACGCTTAAAAGGATTAAACGTTTGTTTGCCTGTTGCAGTGGAAGGCGAACGCAGAGTTGGAATGAATGAAAGAGAGCCTATATGCCTGTCGATTGTATGTCCCGAATTGTAGCAGCCGAATGGGCGCCGCCTAATTGCTTCTGCAGCTGTCCGCTTTTCGTCGTCAAAAAGTTTGGTATGCTTTTCCTATTTTGCGTTGGCACAAAGGAGAGCGTTAAGGTGGGAAGGCCAACATTTCCCTTTAAGCCCATAGAGAAAGGTGGTCGTTGTTCGGAGCATTCGTAAGAAAAGCGTTATGACAACTAGAGGACTTACAGTAGCCCTTTTGCTAATTCAATTTGACATTACGTCACGCAGTCGTCATTCAAAGTGGTGTTGTCGTCCCAATTTGGCAGCTCTTAGGACATTGAACCAACTTGATCGGTTTAGCGCAATGTTCTCTCGCCATTCAGCTTCATCCAATTCGCCTTTTGCCCCCAATATGAATGCGCGCATTAGCGGCCGTCGCGCAGATAGAAAAGCGCCAATCCTTTGGCAGTCGTCGTCAAAGCGATTTGCCAATGAATTATGCAAATGAATGAATTTCTCGGTCACTGTTAACTCGGCCACTATTCGATCAGAAGAAGAATAGGCACAACGTCAGACATTTAGGCGTCCATTCATTTTTCTTTCAAACAGTTGACGTACTGTTGCATTTCCGTACGTTGGAAATGCTCAACTTTCTTTAATACGACTGTGAATGAAAGCCGCCGGCAGTGCTGTCGTTTGGCCAAAAGTGGTCTTGCCAATTTTTGCGTTTACTTTTGGCAAGCTAATTTGCGCCCAAAGCGCGTATCTCCTTTTGGCGAGCTATTTTTGAAATTGCTTATCTCGTCAATTTTGCCTTGGCGTTCGCTCGAATTTCGATAACGTTGTTTTGGTTGCCCTTTTTTAAAGTTTTCATTTCACGGGACAAATTGGCAACGCGAATCCTTTGATAGGCTGTCCCTCCTCGAACGTTGAAACGAATATGCCTGCAATGAGTTATGTGGTGAAATTGTTGGAATGAACAGTGTCTGATGGAGAAGTGACGGACTTCGTTCCCGTTGAGGTTGTCATTTTCGCGAAATGTTGGTAAAGCTTTTACTTAATGAAAATGAAAAACAAAAAACTTTCGGGCTGAACCTTGGCCCGTAGTCAGCACAGATTTCATGTTGGCCATCTACCAGGTCTGTCCTATAGGAGAAGCTCCTCCACGTAGCCAAACAACGGTGGGCACCCGTCGTATCAAACTTGATCCCTCGGGGCTGATTCCCTATGAGTTCGTCCAGATTTCAGAGCAACTGCCTTACTGACCGTCTCCAGTGGCGATTCAACGTACAATGAAGTTGGCATGGAGGCATCGTCCAGTGTGGATGGATAGAAGGTCATCGGCCACGTGTTCGTTGCCTTCTTTCTTCACAGAAGTAGGTGGGTCAGATGTTCGCAAGCCTCGGTCCGGTAATGAATGCCATGGAGAAAGGGGGGACATCCTTTCCGCATTCTTCTCCATGGATCCACATTCTTCGTCCAGTGGTCCGTGTGCACGTTATCTTGTTTTTAAAGGTAGGTCTGTTAGCGGGGTTCAACTCGGGGGAATCAGCCCCGAGGGATCAAGTTTGATGCGACGGGTCCCCACCGTTGTTTGGCTATGTGGAGGAGCTTCTCCTATAGGACAGACCTGGTAGATGGCCAACAAGAAATCTGCGCTGACGACGGGCCAAGGTTCAGCCCGAAAGCTTTTTGCTTTTCGTTTTCATTAAATAAAAGCTTTACCATCATTTCGGGAAAATGACAACCCCAACGGGAACGAAGTCCGTCATTTCTCCGTCAAACTGTTGAACCCCGTTGCCATGCCGATCTTTGTAAATGAACAGAGTCGGTCGAATAACGTTTTAGCTGTTGAGGAAAGTTTCAGTTGAAATTTGGCAACGCTATGTGCCGTTACATTTTGGCAAATATGAAAGCCAACGATCATCGCGCAATCGTTTGATCATTTATTCATGCGAGAATGTGTACAGATAAAGGCACGTTGGCAATGTAAACGCCAACTGATAAGCAAAGGCATTTTCGAAAAGCAAATGTCTCATAATTGATGGAAATTTGGCCTATGATTTCTTGCGGGTTATTCTTCGAAGATACCAATGAAGCGACGTGGAAAATGCGTAAGGCGGAGCGTTAGTCACTTTGCTCGGTCACAAAAATTACAATTATTTTGGGAAACGGAGAAAAGCGGCGAAGACTCCGCCTTAAGTTGAATTTACTTTGTACATCGTTTCGCTGATTGCACCCGTATTTTCCATGCAAGAAAAGCGTCAAGAAGGAACACGAACAATGACAGAATAGCAGAAGGGCGTTTCCTTCATTGATCGACTCAGCGTAGAACATGCGGTATACTGCGCGGGCGTTTTCGCTGCATTTCTCCGTTGCGAAGAGTGCTTCCCTTTGGCTCGTTTGCAGTGATATATCACTGTGAAGCATTTTCGTTGCTACAAAATTTGCGTATGCACTGATTTTAATAATTCAACGGTGGTTGCGTAAGCGCATTATTTGTTATAACAACCGATATATATATATATATATATATATATATATATATATATATATATATATATATATATATATATATATATATATATATATATATATATATATATATATATATATATCGGTTTAGTCTTTTTCGAGTTGCCTATTTGATCGTCAACTCTGTGAGCATTGAACGGACGCGGTATTATTCATACATTGCGTTTTATCGATCGATTTTTTGCAAATTTCAACGAGAAGAGAAGCTTTTATGAAGTGATGGCATGAATTGGAATTTTCAAAGCGTCACAATTTCCAATCACCTCATTTTGCGGCTCGATCGAATGGACAACGTCGAATACAACGGAAAAGTTGGCGCATTAAATTGTTCCACTAAGCGCGCAGGTTGTGCGCGCCTTTTCGACCGATTGGTGGAAAAGAATAGTAGCCCATTTCCAATCAATAACATCTCGTTGGGTGCTGCGCGTAAAACAGTGAATTCTTTGCTTTACATTTTTTAAGCAAAATGTACTTTCGCTTTGTGTTCGCTCAAGTTGGTGCTTCCATTAATGGCGCTGTCATTTCGTCCATCGATTCGCGTTCGATGATTGACGAAGTGCCGACGGCGCAATTGCTTGTGCACAATGAGAGCACGCTTAGTCATTGCACCATTATTTGCTTTACCTTATTCATTCAGGTCACCCACCCGCCCCCTACTCAACCCAGCAGACGGGCATACAGATGAGTCATCGTCACAGACAGACGTTCCACATGGATGTATATCTATGTTAAATTATTTAACCGCCCGTTTGACGTTATCGGTTTCAGTAATTTTTGCGAAGAAAGCATGCGGCAACAGCGGTGCAAAAAGGATGGCAAGAAAGGAAGGTGAGCCGCCGCCAACGCTTCCCAACTTCAGTTAGCTTTGACCTTTTTATTTCCCTCTACGAAATCATTATATTATGTGCATATACTTTTATACGTCTTCCGCCAATATTACATGATCTAATCGATATTCTTACCATCCAAAGATACTTGTTCTCCAATTTTCCACGATCAATTTAGCGGCAATCTCGTTAAAGGCTCACATTTTTAGGTAAAAACAATGTTAACCGTCTTTTTCTAAAAAACTGTACGCTTTAAAGCAACCTGAAATCGTTTAGAACCGTTTTGTCTACACCAATCAAGTAGTCGTTTTGCAGTCTCCGTTGGTGGCGCTGCGGCGGTTGCTGCTGGTGCTACTAAGCGCTCATATATGCTTTTAGTAGTTCTGCACTTTGGATTGCGAAGTGCGTCAGTTGTTCGACCGCGCGCGCAGTAAATCTGATCCGATGGGGACGTCCTTATTTAGAAGTTGAAAATCTGCCAACCCGTTGTCAAGCAAACGACGTTTAGAACGTTCTCAATAAAATCTTATTTCAAATCCTGTTGTAGACCAGTCGTAGTGCCTGCTGTGCTGTTTCCGCATTCAAATAACAGCTTTCGGTCATTGCCCTTAATATCAGTGAGTATATAGAGAAGGAAAGATTCTGCGTATATCCAAATGAGGAGTGCTTGTACGCTTAGGCAATAGGATTGCTTCTCTTTTTTTCTAGGTACCGTATATAGTACGATAAGTCATGCTCCGTTTGGCGTCATTCTCTCATGACTGCTGTCTCTTTCCGTATCGTTTGTGGGCAAAAGATTTCCCCTGACCGGTTGTTCCCCTTTTGTCGTTAATGGAAAAAGGCTGACAAAAGGAAAGTTGATCGACCGAATGCAGCGGTTTGGTCTGGTTTTGACCAATTGCGAGTTCCGAGCGAGCAATAAAAGAGAGTGCGTATATTTATATTTCTTGCGACTGGTTAATTGATAAATACTTGCGCGACTGGTATTTCGACCACCTTAATGTCTTGATATAAGCGACCACAAAAACTGGTTCGCTCGATGATCGCCGCCGATGTATATATGTATATATAAAATGCATACTGGACGTGGCCACCATTTCAGCTTTTTCCATGTCCATTCGGCGAACGTCTTAACTTACAAATCCAATGCGCAGAGAGATACACCAATGCATTGCCAGTTTGTTGTCTCATCGGTGGCGTGGTTGGGATATACTTGGAGAAAGAGAGAGAGCGAGAAAATGTTGCATTTGTGCTTCGACCGCTTTTAACAAGGTCAGCGAAAGTGCGCGTCGTCGTCGTCGTGATCAATGCTTTTTGCCCGTTGTTACAACTGCTTGCTTGCAGCTTCATCTGCCGATAGACGGACGGATGGACGCTCGTTAGCCGTCGTCACCGTGGGCGAGTACATATTTGGGACTTTTCTAATATTCTTCCGTCTCTTTGCATGGTCGCCCTTGGCGAGCAGCAAATCTTACCATATTCCTCCCCACCCATTAGGTCGGTGGATTCGCGTATGATGTCAGTTACGCACCCGAACGAATCAATACGCCTCAATGTCTTCTTCTTCTTCCCCTTATGCAACCGTTTGGAAATTTATGAAATGAAAACTCAACTTATTAATCAATATGGCCTCGGAGAGATATTGATTTTCCTGCCGACCACTGGTGTACATGCGCAGCTGTCTGTGTCCGCTTGCTGCAGATCACGTGAATACTTACTACAACGGGTTAGCCAATGAACGCCGTGTAGTCTTGATCGTTTGGGTAGAGAGTGTGCGTTCATTGCCTATTTCGTCAACTCGTTCCTTCCGAGTTAGGCAGTCCATTGGTTCTCTTAACTAAATCGCAACGACTGCACGTATATATTGTCTCATCTAAGCGGGACACTAATCTCTACGCATAATTATTATTATTATTTATTATTATTTTTTTATTAGTGATAAAGGAGGCGCATTGAATTTAGCTAATCACAGTTGCGCCGGTTGCTACTTCCTCGTCCATAGGTACGTAGTTGTTCCTCAGTCGCCGGTTGTAGTTGTGCGTATTCTTATCGTGTTCATCGGTGCGTCACCTTTTCAACAATAGCTTTGGCGCGATAGTTCGACCCGTGAACACGGTTCGATTGTTCGCCTGACGACGAGTGGAGGCGGCGACGGTTACTGGTTCGACGTCGCACAATGGACGACGACGGCACAAGTGCATTGGGGCTGTCGAAGGCAATAATGCGCCAACAGGCACCTTATGTATATATAATTTGATCATTTCGTTCAGGCGGCCGGTTCGAGGCCGTTAAGCTCTCATTTTTGACAAAGGCCGCGCTGGCGCGACCATTCAAACAATGGAACATGAATTCGGCATTGTATTGTGGAACGGCGAACGAGCCGTACGCGAACGATGTGTGCTGTTAGCTCTTTTTGCGCGTCAATATGCGCTCCGTTGGTCGAACAACCCATTGTCGACCAATTTTAGCAGTGTGAATTTTTGAATTCGTTCACCTATGCAAATTTGTTTGTCATTTGGCAGATCGGAGGTGGCGCTGGTATCGCTGCTGGAAAGCTTGGAACTGCAGCGTTGGCTGCCGCCACTGTTCCCCGTTGGTGTTGTCGTTGGCGGTTGCTGACAATATCGATTGGCAGTTGCGTGAAGAGAGACGGTTAAACTTGAGTACATTTCCGTTGAAGTCGGTTCTCGTTTTTGCTTTCAGTTTGCGAGACGCGCCGCCAACGCTTTGCCGAGAGAGAAAGAGAAGCGCGCCTTTTGGCTGTGAAAAGTAAGTGAGAATTCGCTTTTATCAATATACGAACAATCAGGGCGTATTCGTCGCCGTTGGTCGTAACGGTTCGTGCTGCTGTTGCTGGTTTGGCCATATGGCTGATTGCCAGCTTAGCGTAATTTTTGCAAGCCCGGCAATGCGCCTTGCGGATGACTGATGCCAGCTGACTTTACCGGCTGCTTAAACTGACTGGCGTAATCGTAGATGCAACGGCTTGGTGACTGCAAGTAGGCAGATTTTGCGTCAGTAAATTTTTGAAGATTAGCAGCGCTGTGCTCCCTATGGCGATTAGCCGTCGGAGAGCGGAATGCGGAGAATATATGCGCAGATATAATTGAGCAGAACGCTGGAAAGCGTTCTTCTAACCAAACGTAAGCGGCTGTCGCGCGGTCTGCAACTAGCGAATTATTGTAGCATGTACAGACGATTGGTGACCACCATTAGGTAGTATAATAACATTGTTTTTTATATTTTCGCACCACCATACGTCTTCAACCTATTTGAAGCATTAAGCGCTAATCAACCTTTCTCGAATAGTCGTCGTTCGCCTTTGTTGTTCCTTTGTAAAGATTTGCAAGAGCAATACGTTATTCGGACGCCCAAGAGACCCTCTATCGAGTTTTGTTTTTATGCTTGTGTATGCCCGTTTCAACAGATCCGTTATGTTCATTTCAGCAGCGGTAATGCACAGCTGCGTGGGTGCTCGTGCCTTCGAACATGGCATGTATAACTTTGCACTCGCTTGCGCTGTTCGCCCGCTTCACTCCACAGTGGTGTAGAGAGAGACAACGGCGTAATGATGACTAACCACGCGCACTGAGCGCGTTGACGTTCTTCAACTTGCACGTTTTAGTTATGGGCGTCCGTGTGTAAGTAGTGACAAATTTCCAAACGCTATCTGGTTTCTGCTGCCGCTTTTGGCATTACGCCAACAGGCGCTCTTCAATGGCGACAGATTCAGTTCCTCGTTGGCTGCTGCCGTCCTGTAGCCGACACTTGTGTTCAATTGGGGAAAGCTGTCGACAAACGATGAATACCGACACCACCATTCTGGACGATGTGAACACGACCTTCGGCGTCTCGCGTTTCCGCGTTTCGATGGTGTGTTTGCTGAGCCCGGTTCTTCGGTCAACAAAGTTGCTCTGTCGCTTCCGTCCGGCCGACCTTGTTTGTTGAACTAATGTCCGCCGGTTGGTTTGTTTGTTAATTTTTTTAAAGTAATAACGCGCGCTGACCAATGCTCAGCAGATTGTCTTCGTCGGCGGCGGTCGGTCACCTAAGGTTTTGGTTGAGCGAACGACAAACAAGGAAGGGAACGGTCGGTTTCCAATTCGACGCGTCTGTTCGAGTGTCGATTGCACCTTGCTCGTTCTGGCGAATCTGTCACCTAATCCGCTTCGCGGCGTCATTTGTCATTGCAAAAGCCGTGACCGGAACATGCCGGCAGTGAGTAGCGAAGCTTTGCTAGCTATAGTGTGTCGACACTTTTGGCCGATTGAACTGCTTGTTGGAAACAGAGGGAACCCAGTTGTTCTCTCGCCAACGGCAAAGGCCATTCGTTTGTGGCATTAATATTTTCCAATTGCTTATCCCTCATATCCTTGAAGCTTACGCGCACTTCATCGGCAATAATTTAATCCATGCTGTCTGCCGTAGGTGTTCCGCTGGGTAAAAATTGACGCAAATGTTGCCACTTGACGCTTCGTGATGCGATGGTAGCGCCTCTTCAGTAGCGTTGATCCTTCAACCGTGAATGTGCACCAGTGTTTCGAACGACCAATCAGTAGACCTCTCTCTTTCTTTTTTTGCTGCGCAACCGGTTTTTACCAATTGTGTGATGCTATTGCGTTCTGATTGCACGTCCAAAGCCTATCAGCAAGAACACGACCATTTTGTTTGATTATGTTCCGTAGGAGAGTAGTTTCTGATTGGTCGTAGTGTGACATTGCGTTTCACGCAGGCAATTCCGTTGGCGTCGTCGTTGCTTAGTCCACTGTTTCCTTTTGACTTACGCTCGTCTTGTAGAGTGTCTGCTTCCGTGTTCTCTTCATGCAGGAGCTGCTTTAGCAGTGATCTTCGACCAGCAGCAGCCAGCCGACTGCCTGATCGCTGCTACTGCGATACATGCCGTTGATCGTTCGTCGTTGTTGTCGTTTCAGCCAATGAACAAATCGATTGCAAGTCGCCAATTGGACGCTTTTTGTGTTAAAAATTGATCTACCTCACGCTGCCCTATCGCTGCTTGTCGTTGGAGACAAGTTGGCTCAACGTTTTTCCACCGATCGGCCGCTTTGGAGCTGCGGTCAGCAGTGTGCATACCGTAGCTGTGTTGTACACACTGTTATATATCTATGCGTTGCCTTTCGCCTGTCGCCTGGAACTTTTGTCTCAACCTTAGTTATTGGAAAGGTGAGCAAAGTTTCAGGTGTGTCGGCGAATAGGCTCTGCCTTCTTGCCGCATCTCCCGTTTAACTATGCTTGTAGTACTCTGGGTAGTAAGTAAGTTGGACATCAAATCCATTTCAATTAGCGCTATTCTTTCAGGTGGCTAAAGCACATTCACCGTTACGGCAATGGCGTAACGCTGTAGTCGTTCCCTGCCGAGAAGGCCAACGTTCATCAATAGTCGGCCGCCGTCGTCATCCGAGCATGAATGCTGATGCTGTAGCAAGCATGCAAGTGTGATGTGCGTTCGTCGTCCTCAAAATCGATAGACAAATGGCCGACGACGAACGTTTCTGATCCGCTCGCTCGACTATTCCAATAGGAAATGTGCCTGCGCGAATACCTATCATTCATTACGTACGTACGTGTGCGCTCAAAGGCTGACGTTATTTGAACCTTTCTTAACAACTTGCGGCCATTGATTGCGGACGACCGCCAGTTGAAATATATTGAACGCGTGTGGAGATTGTGCACACCTGCTGGCAACGCGCAACCGTTCTCCAGAGCCGCCCATTTCGTACGCACAGGTACAGCACTATTGTAAGACAAGAAGTGTGAACGTCTCGTTTCGTTGTTGCGTTACCATAGCGTTGAGCAAGTGGATAAGCAAACAGAACTGTCGCTCTAAACAACTATGCGCTTAAGCGGAGTCGAGCGCAACTTGAAACAACTGGTTGTGACGTCGTCGCCCCCGCCTAACGCATGAAGGCCTGCGCGTACGCGAATGTTTGCCTAAGCGACGAAAAAAGTTTATAATAATCGCTAGCGGTAACAACTTCAAACCTGCGCTGCCCGACGACGACTACAGTACGCCTATTTGAAAGGGTGCACTCGAAGTTGAATACGCTCAAAGCAGGCAAATTGATTTTTGTCAAATCCGGCGGCAAGGCTGACGGTGCGTCAGCGCGCCGGCGCTTGGCAACCGACGCTGCCGGCGGTGTTTCAAAATGAACGAATAGACCAAATTGCCGTCACGCCACAGATACGGGAACGCGTGCGCGAAGGCGGATTTTGATTTGAGCGCCATCGGCAAACGCTTAAGACGTTGTGGACTGTCGTCCTGAGTCGGCGGTACATGCAATCTTTGCGTCAGCGTCAGGCGGCTGCCGAAGCAACCTAGTTTGCCGCTCTCACCATAGTCGTCTCGCGCCGCGATGGGCGTTCCTAAGATAAGCGCGCATTTTGCCGGCGTTTTTACGGACAGCCTACTCCTCTTTGTTTGCCGTCTGCCAATGGGAGCAGCGGGATAAAAGCATTGGTACCCTATGACACGGGCGCCGCAATAATCGCGCTGCGGCAGTTTCATGTTGATCGCAGCTGAAAGTGCTCAAGCGGCCTGTCGCTGCAAAACGCCACCGGGAGGAACGACCAAAAATTGCCGTTCAACGCGCGCGCGCGTCTGCTTACTCGTGCTCGATAAAACTGGGACGCAATGCTCGCAAAAAGGTAGGATAACAACGAAAGTACGACTTACCTTTCACGATGCGAGGGGAAACGCAGGAAGAGGCTGCAGCGCTCTTACAGCCGTTCCGCCGGGTTTGCGCAGTCGCTATGCAAATACGTCCGCGGCGCGTCGGCACGAAGTTAAATTTTAAAAAAATTTGCATACTATCCTCGGCGGCGTCGCTTCACGCAACTGCGATTGGTCGAAAGAAAATTAGCATACCGAGCGCCGCGGGCGTCACCTCGCGCTCAGATAGAGGTTTGAAAATTTGAAAAAGGCAATTTGCATATCCTGCCGCTCGACCCGTATGCTCAGGAGAATCACGGTCTCCGCTCGTTTCATTCGGAATCGACCGTTGCTTTTTATCCGAAGCAACAGCCTGCGTTGGCGGTTGCTCGCCGGCTCGGCTGACCATCGCGACTTCCTGCAACGCAACTTGCTCCTTCTCTCTCTAGGATTGTACAGAATAGAGCAATTGTTGAAATCAAGTATTCCAAGATGAATCCTAAAGACCAGCGCTGTTGTATTGCACGGCGTAGCTTGCGGAAGACGCAACGAGTCAGCGCAGTCCTGCGAAAGCTGTTGGGGGCGAAACATGAACTTAACGCTAGCATATTTCGTATGAGGCATGTAATCTAAGAGGTCTGGCAAATCTTGACATGCGAACTATGCATAGGGAAGACATCTGACTTCTTGAAGGAGCGCTAAGTCAAGTAGACCCTGCGCTGGCAGTCCAAGCAGGAGACCTACGGGCGTTGCTATCTGTCGCAGACTTAAGAACAATTGATCAACGCAGATGCTGAGCAGATAACGTTAGGAGACAGGCATTAGACAGCTGCCAAGCGAAGTTATCCCTACGTCGAAGAATTTGGTTGACGTGATCCTTTCGCGTCCCAAAGTTCCGTCTTGTCCATCAAACAGCATGTCGCCGTCCCAAAAATGGTCAATGTGAACGACAGGCTTTGCGAAGTCGATAAGAGCGAAATTGGTCAATTGAAATGCAAACCCGGCGCACGATGGGTGTTTGGTTGCGTTGGGTCGAAACGTTTGAAGACCGTTCGCTAATAAGGGTAATCAGAGACCGGCTGAAAGTGCCCTAAAAGGATAACTTGTAATGTACTATCGGGTTTGCCCAAATTTTCTGTAGTTGCTCGGGCTAGAATGAAGGGCAAAAATAGCGTGTCCATTCGTACAATGTGACAAAGCATACGAGGAAATGCCGGCAACGTTCCGCTATTACCGCAGCTAACGAGCGGAAACCGAACTCCCTCCAATTTTGCGAACGAAGCTAACGACCACTGGATCGTCGTTCATTCCGTACATCCGTAGTGGTGGATAGTGAGGGAAATTGCGGCCCGCAAAACCCACGGCGAAACTTGGTCGCGCCAACGACTAGTTGGACTGGAAGCGAAAAGTCTCTTTGCTTTTTTCAACGAACGCCGCAACTGGACTTCGCTGTCGGAGATGACCTTGAAAGTATGGGAGCTTCGGTCGGCTAAAAGGAACATCAACTTTCTCCGACCCAAAATTGAGCAAGCAGCTCCCCATGGAAACCTGTTGCCCCCTCCTTCCACTGCAAACATGCTCTCTGTCTCTCATTTCAAATGATTTCTCTCTTTCAATCCAGTTTTCAATTTTTCCTTTCACGATTCAGCCCCTTTTTGGTCCTCTTTCTAATGCGCCCAATTTGGCGCTGCCTATGTATTCTTGACCGCAAACTGTAAGCACTTGATCAACCATGCCGTCGCGCAGCGAACACGATGGGACGGCAAACCGCAGTGTCTCCTTACGAATCAGTGCGCTACACATAAACCATTTGTTGTACAATATCTTGACCTCCTATTAAGGGAATTAGTATTGAAAGATTAAGTTATTCCGCTGATTTGTCCCCTTTCGATCGCCAAAGCTATTTTGCCCACAAACTGGCCATTCAAAAGTATCAGAATGGGTAGCGTCGTCAAGTGTATCCTCTCTATAAGCAAGGCGCCATTTCCATGCCAGCTGAAGAAAGTAACCTTTTCTCTAGTGGGGCAAAAGGGGTTCCCCCATTGTGCATACTCACGTCGTTGGCACTGAAAATGAAACTGGCTTCTATCCAATACGCAGAACGAGGGCAACGTCAACATGTCGTGAGGGACGAACTTTGTTTCTCCAGCAACACTTTAATCTCCGTTTGATAGTTCCAATAGAATTAGAAGGCAATCATGCATGGGATTGCTTGTGGGAAATCCATTGACGTCAAAGTTCATTAAAACGCTGTCATACATTAAAAATGGAATTTCTAATCACGGGATGCAATCTCGTTTGTTTATTCCAAAACGCGCGATCAAAGCCGTCCTTTGGAATAAACAAATGTTGTCATATTATGCGCATTTTTTAATTTTCTTCACCGAATGTTCACCTACTCTTCATAAGGGCAACTTTTCCAGCCTCCGTATTATAACTGCTCGTGTGGAAGAGCACGTAGTTCCAAAGTTGTTAATTGCTGAGGCAGCTAGTCTGAAAGGCACGCATTGTTTAGTAATCTTCACAAGACCTATTCTTTCTTCGGAAGACATTATGGAGTAACATATTCATTGTTTCGCTGCGAAGGCAAAAGACGAAAAGGGTGCTGAGAAAAGATCACCCGCCGCCGTACGGAGAAAGCGATTTACAAAGAACAGTGGTATTGAATAAAGGATTCCTGATGAATTGAAGTTTCACTGTATTAGCAAACAGCATGACAGCCGTGTAAACTGCTTTATTGTAAGCAGAGCTTACGGGACCTCAGCCTCGTCCTCAGCGCTACAACTGTCATGAACAACTATGTCAGGTATGGGCCAGGAGGAGGAGACTTATGAACTGAGTGTTCATAAGTTGTGCTTTTTTAAACTTGTTATTTTCAATATCGTGATGGAAACCAGTGCTTTTAAAAGTAGCCCCATACGTCCAATGGCATCCTAACACGGGGATGTTCTTTAGTTCGCCCTTCTTGTGAAAATGAAGCGATTCACGGATTCAAGCGTTTCCTCTTTCTACTTGTCTGTTTTTTTTCATCAAACGCACATCCTGTCTTTACCGCCACAGCCGACCAGATGTCGCCAACCTCAATTCCTCCATTTCTGTTGATAGTAGCATTGCGGCAGACGTAAACAGCTTCTTTGATCTTTCTGATGCTGTAGTTTTTCTCATGCTTCAATATGAGAATACTCATCTGACCATTTGCATGGGGACAATCTATTTAAATGCTTCTTCCATGACCGGGCCTCTCTTTTGTGGCCGTCCTCTCGATAGTACAGCTTCCCCAATTGATCTTTTTCTGCATTCTTGTATCTTGGTAGTGCCGTTTCACTTTGTCTCAGCTGGTGCGGTATGGTATGTCCCATCTCTCCAATGTATTTTGCTGCACAACTGCAGCAGCGCGAAAAGTGCTATTCGTATTATATGGCCAATGTTGATAAGCCTAAAAAAACTTTTGGAAAAGCGCATGGTCGCTTGCTTACGAGGAAATGGAAAAGCCGGCGTTGCGCACTGCCGCGCAACGAGCCAAGCGGAAAAGAATGGTTCGCAAACTTTATTAATTATGCGCAATGAATGGGACTGAAATTACAAACCAAAATTCCGTGGAGTAATAAGTGACATTGTCATTGTAGAACATATCGTCCATGGCAGAACGAAATTTGCGCGCGTCACTGCCGATTGGAACCAACGTTTCACGAATGCTGGCTGCGATCAGCTATGCCAATTTCAATGTGACAACCAAATGTGGCAAGAACTTTATGAATTTACAAGTCACATCTTCTGTTGGAGGCCTGACGCTAACTGCTGTTGTCATATGTCAAGATGTGTCTGTCGAAGGCTGCCGTCGTTTGTCCCATTATTAGCGGGCGCCGAACGTGTTCGCAACACCCAAAACTGCTGTAGTTATTTCGTAGCCGTTCAAACGAAATCTGCGACTTCGCTCCCCATTAGGGTCGCCTCAACGTTAAGCATGAAGCGTCGAAATTTGAAGAAAGCGTCGTTGCTGCTAAGCGCAACAGTTGATTCATTCATCTTGAAATATTAATGAAAACAGTTGCATTTTCGAAGACTCGAAAACGGAACGCTCTATTTTCAAGCGCACTTCGAAACCGGTGAAAAATCCACCTTTCGAAGCGCCGTTGCAAGAACGCCTAAATTACCCAGTCTGCTGCCATTTACTAATGGCTGCAATAAAGCAGCTCATCTGAACAAATTACTAATAAATATATCGTAATTCTGATTTCCAAAACAGGGATATCCCATTGGGTTGCTCTTAATTTCGTAAACGAACATCCGTAGCGAGTACATCTATGTTTTAGAAAGGAAATGAAAACTAATCAAGCCGTTTGCGAAGCAACCAACGTTCGGAAGTACATCACACCAATCCAAAATGTCTGCTATATGTATAGTTGTTTCTTGTAACGGGGGCGATTAACATTGTTGAATTGCATCGACACGGACTTTTTCCCCGTTGGTAATGCTTTATTCAATTTGAAAAAAGAGGAGTTTCGGGTCGATCCTAACCCGTCATCATCGCATGGAAAGAAAAAGAAAAGGCAAAAAACGGGGAAGGCGAGTCGAGTGAGCACTTCAAATTTATTGTAAAGGCAATACACTTTTGGATATCCATGTAAGCCAGTCGGAGCAGGCCACTCCCTTAAAGCATATATATATATATATATATATATATATATATATATATTTTTTTATTATATATATATATATATATATATATATATATATATATATATATATATATATATTTCTGCGAAACAATTATTCACACGGTATACCCCCGTTCGAGAAAACCTTTTATTTCCAAATAAAAGCTAGCTTTCGGGTACTCCTCATGTACCCGTCGTCAGGCCATAAAAACAAAGGGTCGAATGCCCAGTCAGCCAGCGGTTCAGCAAGCTCATCCGCTAGACCGTCCAGAAAGTGCTACACGGGGCACATGAAGAGAACAACGACAGAAGAAGGCAGAAACATCGGACGGGGAAGAAAAGGATGAAAGATGGAAAAGTCCTGGACGGTGACTTTAAGACCCGGTTGGTTTAAAGCAGAAGACATCGTAATGTTTACTGTCGTTCGTTCATTTGGTGTTGAGTCACTGTCCCTGTCGGTCGGTAGGGATGCTCGCTCTCTGCAGGACTGCCTGGGCGGGCGACGGACGCTTGACGGGTACAAGAGTAGTACCTGATAGCTGATGTCGCCAGCCCGGACGGTCTAGCGTATGAGCTTGCTGAACCGCTGCTGACTGGGCAGTCGACCCTTTGTTTCTATGGCCTCTCGACGGGTACATGAGGAGTACCCGAAAGCTAGCTTTTATTTGGAAATAAAAGGTTTTCTCGAACGGGGGTATACCGTGTGAATAATTGTTTCGCAGAAATATATATATATATATATATATATATATATATATATATATATATATATATATATATTTCTCTCAAAGTGAAATAATATAATAAATTAACACTTGCCCTACGAACGAATGGATGAGCAGGTTATTAAAGGATGTACAAAGAACGAGTCAGATATTTTTCGAAGCTTTCGGAACCGTCTGGTTCCGTCGTCTGTGAAAGGAATATTCGCGGAGGCTGAATTCTTTCGGAATAATCTTTCCTTTTGGTGACGACAGAACCAGACGGTTCCGAAAGCTTCAAAAAAGATCTAAGTGACTCGTTCTCTGTACATCTTTTTTAATAACCTGCTCATCCATTCGTTGGTAGGGCACGTGTAACTTTATTACAGAGTACAGATGACAAACGGGATAAAGCCGTGAAGAGAAGAACACCCTCAATGAAACAATTCCCCGTTACCAGACATCCAGTTTTCTAGATTATATATATATATATATATATATATATATTTTTTTTTTTTTCTTTTATTTAACGGGGTTTGTGCACATAAGCGAACAACTTGCATCACGGTTATTTCCCGTTGTATATATTCCCCCGGGGAATAATCGTGATGCAAGTTGTTCGTATATATATATATATATATATATATATATATATATATATATATATATATATATATATATATATATATATATATACTCTAAGACAGTGGCTTGCTGGAATGGATCAGCTCATTCAGCTCTTGCCTTTTCTTTCTCTTTATCCAAAAGTGTCTTCCTTTACAATAAATTTAGCGAATGAAATCCTGTTACGCTCAAATTCTTAAACGAGGTACTCTGAATGCACATCTTGCATAGCGACTTGAGAAATGAAATTGTTTCAAGTGCTCTAACAACCATTCGCTCAATTTCCACAGACAATGATTTATTACCAATGCAAGCATACCATATGGGAGATCCGTGCACCGCTGTTCAATATGTTGCTGTTGCTTAAACGGGAAGTCAAACTACGATAACTACTAACGCAAGGTTGGGATATATTCTTCTCCAAACGTGCAAAGTGACAATTGCTCAAATTTTCAGAGGGAGCACATTATTGTTATTAACAGCAGCGTTCGGCTTCTTCAAATGGAAAATTAATTCAATTTTTAACAGCCTTCACTATACCAACGAAGCCAAGGTTCCTGAGAACGCTTTTGGCAATCAGTCGAGAACGCCCACTTAAATTGCTGAAACCAACATACATGAATGAACAATGAATGGGCTTCGATTGCCGAGAAAGTGAGCAAGGTAAAACACTATGGATTGATTGGCGGAAGCGATATGTGGATGATATTTTTTTACTGTGGCAGAGAACGGCAAGCAGGATGTTTTCGAAAAGCATCATGGTGGCATACCTTCCAGACAAGTCACTTAGATTGCAGAAAAGGAATCAAACAAGTGGCTCCATCACTATTTCAAAGTGAAATAATAAGGTCTGAGGGTCATTTGGTAATCACTATCTACGGGAAGATCAAGTGTGCATCCTAAGTTTTCATCCTCCATCCTCTGTCTCTGATCAAAGGAATTCTCAATGGTAGCATGACGAGGGCACTTAACTTGGGCAGTCCAAAATGTTTGCAATTAGGATCACACCACATTAACAGAATACGCATGCACTCTGTCTTTCCCTCTGACAACGCTCATTCTAAGAAACGTAATTCTGGAGACGTAAATCGTAGGTTGAATTTTACAAACGCTACTATGAAGATAAAGGAAAAAAGACTCAACGGCTTACCCCGACACTTGGTTCCAGTGCTCTTCAAGAGTTCAACAAACATGAAATTTTTCCTCAGGAATCATAAGGCCAAACTGCGGCCAATTCATGAAACTCAACTGGTTCATTCATGAAATCGAATACAACTGCTCAGCATCATGCATACTTGAAATTGGAATCATGCTAATTTAGAGATTCAAAGAGCATATGCGAAACCCGACATTATACGGTAATGCAAAAGCTAAACTTGATAGTACAATTACAAGGCTTAGGGAGTGACCCCAATCACGTGAACCGAAAAAATATCGTGGTCCAAGGTATTAAAGCTGTCGCTGCCAAACAGCATGATTCACAATACTTTATCTATATCGTGGATTTTATGCGATGAACCGTATTTGCGTAAAGAAAGGTTAAATAGGTATTTATCGTCCGCGGTTAACCGTGTGCAGGTCAACGAAATTTGGAAGCCATAAGAGAAATGTCACAAGATAGCAAAGCGAAACATGGAAATAAAATTGCAAGATGATTCGTGAGGAAATCAAGAGAGGAGAGGGAGAAATGGAGAGAAAATTTAAGACTACCAGACTCTATCAAGCCCTGCAAAACTTCCAAAATGCGTGATTAAACTCAGGGATACGGAAAGTACAGAAAGCCATGGAAATCGAATATGAAAAAAACTGGTATAATAATGCCATCATAACATCAGAAAAATAACGCCGAAGGAACATCATACTTCAGGATGCGACAAAGTCATTCAATGCGAAAAGCTGCTTCTATAATCTGCATATTTTAATAGTTCAGTGATGCCACAGATTAGTTTAAACGAAATCGTCAAGCCAAGAGCGCCCTATGGCTGTAACTGTGAATAAAAGAGAAGCGACATTGAAGCAAAAGAATTCGTAACTTCAAAGGAATTGAAAAGACTTCTTTCAGGCGCTGTCAACTGTGAACATAAGGCTCTTTCTTTCCCATTGTGCCTACGGAACAACAAAGGTGCTCCTAACGAAAGGCGAACAAAAGTTGCATTCGCTCAAGGCTCCAACAGCACTCACTGCATAGTTGAACCATTTACATACTACTAAGGCAGCGAAATAGGTCGTTCACCATAAGTACCAATAACCGGCTCTTTGTTAACTGGAAACAAAGAGTTGCAATTCCAAAAGCGTGCTTGCAGCAGAAGCTGAGATATAGCTTTAATATCTGGTCATTTAGCGAACATCCCATTACGAGCAAATGATGGAAATCAATTTAAAGCCTAATTTTAAAAAGCAATTCTATTTACGTAAACGTGTGGCTGCCAACGGATGAGGAGACAACAAAGTACCATAACACTGTTGAAAATACACTGAAACTATTTCTTCGTAACGATGTAGTTATACATGATAAGGTATGTTAGTACGACTTGTACCGTTTAACCTTTTATTAATATTCCAAACAACTCGGAGCTTTCGGGGTCGCACACACCCCGTCATCAGCGACTAATCGCTGGAGCTTTAGTGACAATCCTTTCTACGTGGGAATTCCGTAGAAAGGATTGTCAAAAAAGCAAGTTGGAAGACTTCACACCAGATCTTGAGAAAATCGTGGTTAACCTAAGTTCCACACCTCTGACCATGGAAGAAAAAAGAGTTCTTGCAAAAGGATTAAATTTCGTGCCCACACCATCAAAAACTGAATACCTGGATCTGATTAGCAGGGTAGAAAGCGAGATTATAAATGATGAACAATTGAGGTCGGACACAATCAGATCCTTATAGGCAAACTACCTCACTAACCAAAAATATCGCCCAGTTCTGAATCTCACACGGAAGGAAAATCGAGTCATCAAGGTCTTAAAAGGAAAAAAGGATGTTGAGTTTTCACGGATTTTTCCCGTTGCTTTGTACGTGGATGGATCTGTAAGTAAACTGACACGGTCTCCCTACCAACGGATGGATGAGAGTAGTTATTAGAAGACACGGTCAGAGAACAACGTACGGTTTAATCTCGAATATTTCGGAACGCTCGAGTTCCGTCTTCAGCGAGCAAGAGGACGGAACTCGAGCGTTCCGAAATATTCGAGATTAAACCGTACGTTGTTCTCTGACCGTGTCTTCTAATAACTACTGTCATCCATCCGTTGGTAGGGAGACCGTGTCAGTTTACTTACAGATCCATCCACGTACAAAGCAACGGGGAAAATCCGTGAAAACTCAACATCATGAAGATCCATGCTCCCGTTAAAAGACATTCATCTTCAGGAAAAAGGGATATCATGATTACGAAAGCAGACAAGGGCAATGTTGTAGTCATTTTAGACAAAGAAACGTACAATTACAAAGTGATAGACATGCTGACTACTGAAAGGTATACACCTTTAAAAAAGATCCATCGGAAGAGGTCAGAAAACATCTCATCATTGTTTTGTCAAGGATATATGATGAGACTAAAGAAGGAAAGATTACTGACATTATCAGAAGACTATAGTACACCACGAATTTTTCATGACCACATTTATTTTGCTTACCAAAAATACACAAAGAAGGTGCTCCCCTAAGACCTATAGTAGCAACCAATCAAAGTGTCGTCAATGAACTTTGCGGTTTTTTTAGCAAAAATGCTAAAACCGCTTACTGGGTTGCGCTTTTCACACACAGAAAATTCATTCTCATTTGTACAGGAAGCCAGACGCGTAAAACTTCATACTGATGACTTAGTAAGTTACGATGTGAAAGACCTTTTCACAAGTGTTCCACTGGGTTACACTTACGATATCATCCTGGATTCATTATCCAAGGATGAAAGTTTGAAGCAAAGAACCAAGCTCAACCCTTACCACCTAACACAGCTGGTCAAGTTTTGTATGGAGGAAGGAAATTATTTCCAATGGGATGGAAGGTATTTTTCACAGAAACAAGGAGCACCTACGGGAAGCCCACTCTCTTCCATTGTGGCAGAAATATTCATCGAACATCTGGGGGAGAGGGCATTTCCAGGCAACATCTCAGAGTACAGTCGGAAGATGTTCAAACGTTACGTCGACGACATTTTTGTCATTATCAGAGAAGGAAAAGAGACCACTCTCCTTGAACACCTCAACGGTCTTTTCCCTGGGAACATTATTTTCACAATGGAAAAAGAAGAGAACGGGAGACTAGCATTCTTAGACGCCTTAGTAATACGGGAAAACGGACATCTAAAGACCAGTGTCTTTCGGAAACCTACAAACTCAGATAGACATCTAAATTTCTTCTCAAACCACTCAATGAACGTAAAGGGAATCATCACGGGAATGTTGGACAGAGCGATCTCTCTTTGCAACGACGAATTCGTGGAGAAAGAAATCAATCACATACGAAGCACTCAACAACAAAATAATTATCCAAAGAATTTTATTGAGACCTTCACAAAGGAAAGGCTGAAAAAGCACAAGAATCAAGACATCAGAACGAAAAATGAAAGGGAAACCATGTCAAGACCAATACGCATACCCTACTACCCGGGTATTGGAGAGAAGATTCGGAAGATTGCGAAAAGCATTGGTTACACAATCGCTTTCAAAAGTCTACCGAATCTAAGGACAATTTTACGATCTGACAAAGTCAGAATCCCACCAGCCAAAAGATCAGGGATGGTTTACAGCATAAGATGTGGCTGCGGTGCGAGATACATTGGTGAAACCGGGCACACCGTGCTACACCGGCTGAAAGAACATAAAATGGCACTGACAAGATACAAGAACGCAGAGAAAAGATTGAGAGGGGAAACTGTGGTCTCAAGAGGGCGACCACAAAAGAGGAAGACCCATTTGAGATCATGAAGGAAGCAGTTAATGTTTCAGCCTGGGTGGAGCACTCAGTAGACTGTCCCCTGGCAGACAACCAAATGAGTTTCTCCATATTGAAACAAGAAGATTTCAGAATTAGAAAAATCAAACAAGCATTCTACATCCGCCACAACGCTTGTATCAACAGAGATGAAGGAAAAGAGATTAGCAACATCTGGTCTTCAGTGGCAGTTAAGACGGGATGTGCATTCGACGAGCCCCTCACACATACGGAAACGATGAGCATATGAGGCATCGGTTCTAAAAAATGGAGTAAAAAAGAGAGAAAAGCAAAAAGTGCAAAAAATAAAAAAGGTGAAAGAAAGAAAAAAAGAAAAGAAGACGACAAGAAAAAGAAGACGGGAAGAAAAAAGAAAAGAAGATAGAAGAAAAAGAAGAAGAGAAGAAGAAAAGACAAAATGAGAAAGAAGAAGAAAAGAGAAGAGAAGAAAGAGAAGAAGAAAAGGGCAGATGAAGAAGAGAAGAAAGAAAATAATGGACAGAAGAACAAAATAAGAAAAAGACAGAAGAGGGACGAAAAAGGAAAGAAGAAAAACGAAAAGAAGAGGAGGAAAGAAGAAACAGAAGAAGGAGAAGAAGAAACATGAAAAAAGCGGAAGAAGAGAAGAACAAGAAGAAAAGAAGAAAAACCAAGAGTGAAGAAGAGGGACGAGAAAGGAAAGAGAAAAAGCGAAAAAAAGAGTAGGAAAGAAGAAACAGAAGAAGCAAGAAGAAGGAAGAAAAAAGCGGAAGAGAAGAAGAAAAGACGGAAAAACAAGACTGAAGAAGAGGAACAGGAGAAAGGAAAAAGAAGAGAAGCAGAAGAAAATAGAAAAAAGAAGAAAAAGAAAAAACAGAACACAAAAAAACAAACATAACGAGTTTGAAGAAAAAACACACAAACAAAGAACATAACGAGTTTGAAGAAAAAACACAAGTTTAAAGAAGCGCATTTGCTCGTCGTGTCAGTTTAAAATAACTTCTACTCCCGGCACAGTTTCATTGACAGCTTTCACTCGTGATTGTGATACTCGGACGATAGGTTGCGTTTGAAAATTTGCGCTGAAGATGGGACCAAGAGAGGTCCCGAAAGCTATGCTATTGGAAGTAAAGCATTGATGAACGGGTATTCTGCCGTTTTCTCACAATATGAAAGTGAAACTGGTGAGAAATCCAATATTCAACAACTTTCCCATTTTTGAGTTTTCCTCGAGCGAAATGACGGCTAACGTATAAGCAAAAGCCAAGGAAGTTCAACGACAACTGTTCGTAGATCTATTGCGGACGGAGCCTGACGGTTCGTAGAGGTTCCTTAAAGAATACTACACGGAAAGGTGTCAGCGCTCTAGTCCCGTCTCCTTTTCGCTGACGACGGGACTAGAGCGTCCCGAAAGCCCCGATTCGCACGTTACAGTGTTCTCGCAACTTTTACCAATAAACTAACCCATCGTTGACTGGTGAGATTCTTTGGTTAATTGCAGATACACTGAAACAATACCAACGGGAAAACCCTGTCTAACACACAAATGCCATCTCAACGACCCGTTACGATGCATCCAGTTTTCAATACTCTTTAATAAAGCAATTGCAACGCCTTTGGCAAAGAAAATGGACGACGCAGGCAAGCTGCCTTCTTTCTCAATGAATGAAAAAGTTCAAGCAAAGATGGTAATGCTACTGACGCGCAGGAACGCAACAATATTTTAGATACTGGGATAACACTAACGCGTAGATTGGTGGCTGGTTTATTGTGCATACCTGATGTTAAATGTTTTTCTTTTATTAATTCACTGACTAGCTATCAATGAATTGATAAAAGAGAACATTCAACTGCCAGCAGTATAATATGCAGATAGATCCGAAAGGACACGTGTCACGCCTCCGCACTCCCAGTGCCACAAATCCACGTTGCGCTCGAATCGGAACTCACCTTCGATCTACGTTTCATCTAGTTTAGGAGGCATGGTTGAAAGACCGGACAAACACATATTGATCCCAATGTTCAGTTGTGTTGGTCGGTTTTGCAGCAGTTTTAGGAATACATCTTCTTTGACATACGCAGATCACTATGGCAATTGGAAGGTAACTGATCTTGTGCAAGCCAAACTCTCATCTCCTGCGGGTAGTACTGGGTAGATTCTACCCAGTAGAACGTTCAACTGGCAAAACAAGTCCTACACTCCGCTGTTACCAAAACAAGTAATCGAGCTTTCAATTATGCACCGTATATGTACAAGTAAAACCGTGCTCTAAGTTTACCACAGTAAATAATGTAGTTAGGTTATTATTACAGTATGGAACAGCCTGCCAACGTCGAGACCGAGCAGTGCAGGAAAGTGGAAAAGAAAATCCGTAGTCCCTTGGCGTAGCATCAGGAATATTTGAAGTAACAATTAAATCGTTGCCATAAGGAGATTATTTCTGTTTAGCCGGGCAATGCCCGCAGAAACCATAGCCTTAACCATAAGTTTTTCAGTTTACGTATGCAACGCAGTAACCCAGCTAAGCGTAAGGCCAGAACCAACGAACATTGTAAATACATTCAGTGAAATGGTTGCTTTGGTTTTCTCCTAGGCAGAAGTGGCTGACCGTTGCCTGCTGCGCTACTCTATTGTTTATCATTATCCATTCAAGTTTATCAATATCCTTAAGGATATTGATAAACTTGATTATTTTAAGGGCTACGGTGTAGCGGTGATAAGAAGACCCAGTCGGATGCACTGTATAGAATGAATCCCATTCATTTGACCTTAACCTTGTACACGCACTTCGTTTATCTATTCTCACTTTTTCTCATGTTTATTAACCCGTGAAGTGCATGAATTTTAGGCAGTTGCTCTTCTCTTTTCAACGTTTTAAACATAATACTGCACTTATTTGTTCAAGTTGTGTTTAGTTACTCTTGCAATGAATTGAACATTTTGAATGGTAACAAGGTTCATTTTGACAAATCTTTAACGACAGCTGATTTTCCGTCTTCTCAGAAGACGGGCGACCGTCCTGACAGTCTGAGGAGAAGAGAAGGTGTTCCGACGGTAGCATAATAATTTTTTTCGGTATAGTTTCGTCCCACCGTCTTTGCTTGCTCGTCTACGCAATGCCGCCAGAGAAACGTCGCAACAAG
This sequence comes from Trichuris muris, assembly GCA_000612645.2. Classification (NCBI taxonomy): domain Eukaryota; kingdom Metazoa; phylum Nematoda; class Enoplea; order Trichinellida; family Trichuridae; genus Trichuris; species Trichuris muris. The sequence goes on from CBXJ02000361.1 coordinate 4,444,906, forward strand.
CGTAGGCCACGTGGACGAACAGAACTTTGACAAACGCTGCTGCTTACGCTGATTGCAAGTCGCATCACAGAAGGCATAATACAATTTACTGGATATTCAGCAATGCGCTTTGTCAAGAGAAAAGGACTAACGCCATTTTGGCAAAGTTAAACCATGAAAAAACAGAAGCTAAACTTCACACCAGAAAGAGTAAATAGTTAATTTCTCCACTGCTGCTGCGGATGGTCGTGATGTTTCATGTCGCCATTCTGTCTCGGCTCTTCATTACCATTCACGTCTCGTATTTTTCTTCGGAACAAAACAATGTGCGGCTCCGGATCAAAAATCATGTAATGCTCCCAGCCTCGACTTTGCTGGATACCCAGTCGACGCCATTCTTCTTCTAGCATCAGCCTATCCGTTGGTACCAGTCGAGCCAACTGCTTCGGTAAATGCACGTGGCGATACTCGTATCCCTGCTCATCGCGGTATTTCTCCGAATAATATATTTCCTGGGACATGTCTAAAACAACCATTGATAACAGTTTTTCTCGCAACAGCCAAGTGCCCCAAAACTTAACCAGCGCTAGATTCTAATTCAGGTATTGTACAGAATGACAGATCCGTGCGCCTACAAAAGTGACGAACCTGCATTCCACATGTTGAAACCTTACTATGCGTCTGCGATATTTCAACCATGTGATCGTGGAACTGAATTTGCAATTTCAAAAATAGCAGCACAAAGTCAATGGTTGCGAACGGTGCAATAACTAAAACGAACATTTCCAGAAGAACGACTGTTGGAAAAAGATGAACGACAAATTGGCGAATTGTTGAAGGGGAATAAACATTTGAAAATCGGGTGTTTCGTAATGGGTTTCATATTTTCAATGTGATGGCATTCCGGCTTTCCCGTTTTTTGGATGGTGCCTGTAATAAAACTGTGGAGATTAGCGAGGTGTGGAATGCAGCTATTAATCAATCCAGATGCTACACCATACCAAGCCGATCCCCACCTTGACCCCTTTTCGTGCCTATAAGATTCACGAGCGGAATAAACCAATTCCCTTTCAACATCGCTGACGACGGAACCAGAGCGTTCCGAAAGCTACGATACGATAACAGTTCTGACCTGTGCTATTTCTAATAATCGCCCATCCATCCGCTGGTAGGGCATTTGCAGTTTAATTACAGGTACCATCCAAAAACGGGAAAGCCGGAATACCATCACATTGAAGGGGAATAAACAACAAATAAACGCCAGAAAGTCCCTACCTCAGCACAAGCGCACATTCCATATTTGCCAGTTACATTTACCTGCTATAAATGAGGCCGTTTGTCTAATGCAAGCGCACAGGAGGGTATGCTCGCTTTCTACGGACGAAGAAGCGACGCAGAATTGAGGAACCTCCGAACAATCGCCCCAAAACAAATGTAAAGTGAACTGACCGCCTAACGGACGTCAAAACGCGGAGTGATACGAAAGTAGCTTACGAAAGCACCGTAAACTAAACATCCTGAACTGAGCTGTGTGCACTTCGCTGCGGGGAAGCTAAACTAGTTCAAACGGTTTAAAGTTGCGGGCGAAAGTTGAGCGAACTAATCCATTCCGTCGGTCTTCGGAATCAACTTTATCCGTCATAGTGGCGAAGAATGCAACAGGAACACGGAGAGCATTTGGCACTAGTTCGTCTCAGCGCCGACTCGAATAAGCCTCAAAATTTATGTTACGCAAACATTTTCACTTTGATATCAAATTTCCCCCGTACAGTACGCCGACCGAGTTATGTCACAGCGTGACATCACACATTCCTGATGATGCGATCAGATCTTTTATTTTTGAATGCCAATGTTCACGCTGTTTCCAGCTGTCGGTTTCCCTTTCCACACTGTAGGGACCAGCAGGTACAGCCCGCGAAACTTGTACCTACGCACCCTAAGGGCCTACGGTGACCCCAACGTATTATTGGACCAATTTCCGAGGTCTAGACCATTCTAGTAGTTCGACACACATTAAACGGTTGTGTTTCACTCGCTCCCATATTGGTGACCCGTCTACTTGTTATGGCCAAGAAAACTGCTCAGTCGCCAGTACCGCCCAAGGACGCCTCGCAACCTCTGGTATCTACAATGCTACCTGTCCCGCCGTATATCGCCGCCGACCCTGAGCTGTGGTTTGCGCGCCTTCAACTCTTCTTCCAACATCGGGGAATCCAGGATGAACCAACCATGTTTGAGTTGGGCCTCGGTGCCATACCGGAAGATTCCTTGTCGCAACTACGCGATTTTATACTGACGGCGCACACGCAAACAGCACCTTTCACTGCCCTTAAGAACGTGTGTCTACGACGCCTGGCCGACAGCGAGGAACAGCGCATCAGACAAGCACTCTTGGGTGAGGAACTATCTGACCGTACACCCTCAGCATTCCTCCGTCGCCTCGAACAACTGCTACCCTCCTCGCAAAGGGAGCGAGAAAACCCGATTTTACGCCAACTCTTCCTTAGTCGCCTGCCACCGCAGCTACAGGCGGCAATGGTCCCGTTAGGTGACAAGCAACTGAACGAATTGGCGAACATCGCCGACCAGTTGATGGCTCTCCAGCCGTGCGGCACTCCAGGGATCGCGCATGGGGTGCAAAATGTTAGCCATCGGCTTGACCGTCTCGAGCGGGCACTCGAACAGCTGACCCTGGCCGTCGAAAACGGTCGCCGCTCACCACGCAGTCCCTCCCCCTCGCCGCTATCAACAAAGGCGATCGCCGTCGCCTATGGCCGGTCGCAGGGACCCCCCAGGGCTTTGTTTTTACCATCGCCGCTTCGGTCAAGACGCCCGCAAGTGTACTCCTCCCTGTCAGGCGGGAAACGACAATGGCACGCGACGTTGACGGCCGTCCGCGCAGCCAAAGAACAAAGCCGTTGTCTCTTTCTAACTGACCAACAGACTGGCACACGCTTCCTCATCGACACAGGAGCGACCGTCAGCCTTTTGCCACTCAAATTCGCATCCGCAAAGTACCTGGAACCTCACGACGTGTTGCCAACTCTACAGGCAATCAACGGAACCCCCGTGACAGTCAGCGGCAGCAAAACGCTAACGATTCACCTGGACGACTTGCCTCCAATCAAATGGACGTTCACAATTGCCGACGTGAACACAGCGATCATAGGCGCCGACTTAATCTACCATCACCGCCTTGCAGTCGACATCGGAAACCGACGTCTTTCCTCTTCTACATCGCAGAACCCCGTGGCAGGCATGTCTCCACAACCAAATGAGTTTAGTCGGCTCATACAACGATTTGTAGATGCCCAAGAGCACTATGACCCTAAGACCACTGAAGAACGAAGCCGCTTGGAGCATTTCCAACACGTGATTGAAACGAGCGGACCGCCAGTATCGAGTAAGGCTCGCCGCCTCGCACCACAACGCTTAGGCATTGCCAAACAGCATTTTGAGGAACTCCTCCGCCAAGGAATTGTCCGACCGTCAAACAGCAATTGGTCGTCTCCTCTACATCTTGTGCCTAAGCAAGAACCAGGTCAATGGCGGCCTTGCGGGGATTTTCGCAACCGAAGCACGAAACCGGATCGCTATCCGTTACCACATGTTGCAGACTTCAACAACGAACTCCGTGGGAAGACCGTTTTCTCAAAAATCGACCTGGCAAGTGCCTACTTTCAGATACCGGTTCGTTCCCAAGACGTCCCAAAAACGGCTATAATCACGCCTTTCGGTCTTTACGAGTTCACCATGATGCCGTTCGGCTTAAGAAACGCCGCCCAGACATTCCAACGTATCATCGACCAAATTCTTCGAGGACTCCACGACTGTTTCGTTTACGTGGACGACATCCTTGTTGCCAGTCAGTCGGAAGCAGAACACCTCTTGGTGCTTCAAAAATTATTTGACCGCTTGGCATTGTATGGCCTAAAAGTAAACGCAGACAAGTGCGTACTTGGCGTCAAATCTCTGGTCTTTCTAGGACACCTGGTCGACCATAACGGCATTCAGCCCTCGCCAGACAAGGTTGACGCCCTTCAAAACTTTCCGAGGCCTACGACCGTTAAACAATTGCGACAGTTTCTCGGCATGGTCAATTTCTACCGACGTTTCATTCCGAACTTAGCCCTCCTCCTCAAACCTTTAGACGCATTGGTCGCCCAGACGAAAGGTACAATACACTGGTCGACCGCCACGGTGGATGCATTTAGCACAGCCAAGTCGACTTTAGCCTGTGCTACACGTTTGGAACACCCGGAGCCCACCGCCACATTAGCGCTCATGGTAGACGCTTCAGAACAGGCAATTGGTGCGGTATTACAGCAAAATGTGGAGTCGTCCTGGAGACGGTTGGCATTTTTTTCCAGACGCCTACAGGATCATCAAAAGCGTTACAGCACCTTTGGCCGTGAATTGCTGGGAGTGTACGCTGCTGTGAAGCATTTCCGAAAGATGGTCGAAGGTCGCGAATTGATCGTCTACACTGACCACAAGCCCCTCGTCCGCGCATTTGAGAATGGCTCACAAGGCTTAAACGATCCACTATGACATCCTTGCGGTTCCCGCGTGAATCCCTCCTCCCCAAAGTGACCGTTAATTGGTACCGCTGTACAACTGAGGAGATGCATAGTGCGTTTTTGCGCCAAGCACTGCGGTGCTTGAACGGCCAATGGTACGATGTTGTGTCTTCAAACGGTATGCATCTCTCTATGGTATGCTACTTCTTTGGCTTGGACGCACGTCAGGTTTATGACGAAGAATGCTACGGCATTAACGAGGTCACTGTGACCGACCAAGTGCTGTTGTCGTTGGAAACCATGCATAACCCGACCGACTATGCGCACCCGGTTTTGCCTGCTGTCAACCTCGCGTTGACTGTTTTGCTTATCGGGAAGAACGTCGGCCCAACCTTTCAATCGCGCTGGAAAACCAGCCGAGCAAAGGCGATGTTCAACACATAGAGGCACAAATGGGATCCGGCATACGCCGACCAGCTCATCAGCGTCGAATGGGCTGAAGCAATCGAGGCCTTATGGGATGACTCCCACGTTTTGCAGCAAGTCACTGAAGGATTGTACTCATGTCTTCATTGAAGAACCGGGACGGACCAGCAGCCTGACACCCCCATATGCCGGCCCCTATGGAGTCCTCAGTCGGACGAGCAAAACCATCACCGTCGACTTAAGAGGAAACCACACGACAATCGCAATTGACCGGACTAAACCAGCGTTTTTGATGAACGAACCGCAGGTGGCATCATGCCCTACCGTCGCGTATCCTTTCAGTGGCCACCGGCACGATGTTCCCTCATCTAAGGGGGGAGTGATGTAGGGACCAGCAGGTACAGCCCGCGAAACTTGTACCTACGCACCCTAAGGGCCTACGGTGACCCCAACGTATTATTGGACCGATTTCCGAGGTCTAGACCATTCTAGTAGTTCGACACACATTAAACGGTTGTGTTTCACTCGCTCCCATACACACTTTCTCTAATGCGTGGTCGTAGATTTAGGCTTCGGCGGACCCACGATACAGAAAGCACAATGCGTCGAACCCATGGAAATATCTCCTAACCTGGACACAAAATTATTTTTTCCAAATGAATCTGCATGGGCATGAACCGACCTTGAGAATTTCCAATGAACATAGCGCAACGAAATATTGCTATGCTTAAATTTACCATTCAGTTAACTGAATCCACTTTCCTCAACGCGATTTCAGGGCTACAAAGAAAAAGCGGTCAACCACCGCGTTGTGATAATCAAGTTGTGTTGCTTCATTCTGTCTCATCTTACGTCTGTGATAGGACACTGGAGCAGAGTAAGCATAACAAATATCCTATGTCAATATCTAAGCCCTAAGATCAAGGTGCAAACTTGGTCGTAATGTGGTGGTGTTCCGGCTTTCCCGTTTTTTGATGATACCTGTAATAAAACTGCAAATGGCCTAGCAACGGATATATGGGCGATTATTAGAAATATCACAGGTCAAAAACACTTCTCGAAGCTTTCGGAACGCCCCGGTTCCGTCGTCAGCGATGTTGAAAGGACGCTGCAACATCGCTGACGACGGAACCAGGGCTTTCCGAAAGCTTCGAAAAAAGTGTGTTCTTGACCTGTGATATCTCTAACAATCGCCCATCCATCTGTTGGTAGGCCATTTGCGTTTTTATTACAGGTTTCATCAAAAAAATGGGAAAACCGGAACACCATCACATTAAAACATGAAACCGGTTACAAAACATCCAATATTCAGACTTGTTCGTGTCCAAAACGCGTAACAAATGATCGGTTATACCAGTGATTCCCAACCATTTTGGAGCCAGGGAGCCCTTCCATTGCTGATAACCATCCTCGGCCCCCACCAGCTGTTTACCGCCACTCTTATTGTCTTATTAGATTCCCTACAGGTTTTTGCGCTTTTCAGCGGTGACTTCATTGCACCACCTATGGTTACCACACCAGAGTGCCTTCAATCTTGACAGGGCTCTCCCAGGGAACCCTTCACTTTCCAGCCCCCCCCCCCCAGGGGCCACTCGCCTTCCAGGCCCCTCTGTACCTCTCCGGGGCCCCGTTGGGAATCAGTGGGTTATACTGTAGACGGATAGGTAAGAAAAAGGCTCGCCATTTTCATCACATGCCTAATCACAAAGTAGCTTTCGGGAGTGGACGGCTACGACCCACTTTCATGCTTGATCTTCGTTTCTCGAAGATACCGCTTCAAATTTCCGAACAAAATATCTTCAAGGCTGTTGCTTCAATTTCCCAACATTGGTGGTGGGGGGGGGGGGCTAAATCCAGTCAGTAAGTGCGTGATTAAGCAGAGCGCATCGGCAGTCATGTTTGGCAACCATTGCAATTCACAACGTTTGCTCTGGTATGCTGTCTTGGAACGCGTGGAAAAGGAAAGCGATGGTTAGACCAACGTGAATTTCCAAACGCCTGCAGTCAAAAATCAATAATCTGACGCATCAGAAACGTTTGACGTAATGGTGACGTCGCTGCAGTCGATTTGGTGTACGCGGAGAAATTTCACATTGGACGCCTTCCTCGGTTCCATCTGCCGTGTAGGATACATTTTCCCAGCCTTCGCTCGACCGTTACTTTCCCATTCTGTCTTGCTTCTTTAGACCTTGGTCAGCCCATCACATGGAAAACATTGATTCTAATACTACTGTACCGGACTGCCGGGACTTTCCGCATACTGTATTGAATATACCTGAGTATCACTTTCTGAAACAAAACATGTGGGTGCACATGCGAGCATTATTTTTGTGTGCAAGCACGTTGCCACGTGTGCACGCATTTGAGTTTACGCATTTGTGCACAAGTAAAATTTCTACGCTACAGTCCACTAGTTTAGGTGACGAGCCATCACGGTTGTCATTGCACAAAAATGTGTACCTAAGTTGCATAATGAAAAATGATACGGTATCCTTGTTAAATGATCTTTATTCAGCGTAGCTTTCGGAACTCTCGTGTTCCGTCGTCAGCTCTGTTGGAAAATTTTCCATACTTAGGTTGCGATCATTCTATGTGATCGCAACCTAAGTATTGTGGCTTTTCTCTCAACTGAACGGCTCGTTTCATATTTACAAGTCTGTCTCCAATGTCCACGCCATTTGTCCACATTTCCCCATGTCCACGTTTCCCCATGTTACCGACTTATCTCCAACTTTTAGGGTACGTTACCTGATCGCGACCTTTGTTCCAAGTTGTTTCGTCTTAAAAATAGGGTTACTTGAACGCAGGATATGATCTCATTTTTATTCCTAGAAACACCGCTTCGGCCCCGTTAAATCACAAGTAAACCTTACGAAGCTTTCGGGACCAAGCTCGTCCTGTCATCAGCATGTTCCTTTGATGGTATCGCGTGTCTCAAAGCAGGAGTGAAAATGTTTGTGGTTTAAATCAAAAGTCTTTAAGTTCATTAAACTGTAATGCATTTTAACGTCGCTCCTGCGGTTGTCTTTCTGCGAGTATTTCCTCATTATTCGACTATGGCCGTCTTAGTACTGACTGGCCCGACGGCAGCTGGCAACATTTAGTTGCCAATACTACAGTGGTCCACATATCGCTGAAATGTATTCCTTCATCTCTGTTTGCGCATTCATTGTTGTGAATGTTCTAAGCTTCTTTGAATTTTCTAAGTTGAAAATCCGTTCCCCTGCTAACGTACTAAAGTAGAACTGATCGTTTGGCGCAGGACAACCAACTACGTGTTCTACAAATGCGGAGGATCTTATACATTCCTCCATAGTAGGGCTTGGTTCCCTTGTCTGTGGTCTTCCTCTAGCAGTGAAAACGTCGCCTCTAAGTCTCCTGTAGGCATTACGATATCTCTTGATGCTCGCTAAATGTTGTTGTACCCGGTGTACGGTTGTGCGTCCAGTTTCTCCAGTGCGTGATGCTCCGCAACCACATTGGAAGTGTTACATCGACCCTGGTCTGTAGTTTACGGTAAATCTGAGAATAGATCGGAGGTTGAAATGGTGGTTATCGCAGGATTCATTGACTACATGTTTTACTGAAAATATAAGATGTCTAACAGAGGCGTTGAGCATACTGAAAGGTCTATGGCTGTATCTCTGTGTGAGTATCACCAACACCACGCAAATGCTTCTTGGAGGAACAGTTTACTTGTATTAGCAACAGCAAAAATTGCAGCGGAGCTTTCGAAGCGTACTGGTTTCGTCGTCAGCGCGAAATGGTGGTTAACAGCTCGTTTTGAGGGTTAACTTCAGTTGACCCTGAGAGGTCAATGGTTTCACAACAGTTGGTATGTCGAATCAAATTCGACCAAATATCACTAACTGCGACCCCTCGATCTCTGTTCAAACAGTCATTATGCTGCATGAAAATGAACAGTGCTTCTTTAATTTTTCTGAGGCCTTTGTGGCTTTCCATGCATAACTTTACCACCACGAGGTCATGCTTGCATACGGACGTGTGTTCAACGACGGCCGATGTCCTCAGCAAGTTCTCCATGATGATACGTGGGTCGAGCGTTTGTGGGCGTCCTCGTTCTTACTATCCCATTTAGTCTGTCTTCAGCATTCTTGTACCTATGGATGTCATTTAAATGCTCTTTAAATCTGTTTTGTAAAGTTCTGCCTGTTTCACCGATGTAAATCGCTGAGCACTGGCAAACTAGCTTGTAGACGCAACCCTTAACTGACTCGTCTGTCAATTTAACCTTGTCATTTCGTAACAGCGACCTCAGACTCAATGCTGATCTGAAATGCACCTTAAAATTCAAGGCATTTGATAAACATTTGATGTTCCCCCTCCCGCAAGCCCTGGTAATAATCAACAGCAACAACGGGGAGAGAAGAAGACGGGGAAGGTTTGGGTTCGTCAGAAGCATTTCTTGCACCTTCCGTTCTGTTCCTGGTTCAGTTTTGGATTACTGAACGAACAAGGTTCCGCGGGTAACCATTTTGGCATAGAACTCTTTCTATGTATTTGAGTTCATTACGTAGGAACTCTTCGTCACAGAGTTCAAGGGCACTCTTTACCATGCCATTGATAATGCCGAAAAAGACAGATTTAGGATGGTGTGATGCATAGATGAGGAATAATCCAGAATCAGTTGGCTTTCTGTATACGGTCTTTCTAGGACTGTTATTCCTTCTCATAATCAGTACATCGAGGAATGGGAGCTTGTTTCCTTTCTCCTTTTCCATCGTGAATATAATGACATTTGGGAACAAATTATTCAAGTGTTCGAAAAACTTTTCTTCATTACCTTTCTTTATCAATACAAAAATATCGTCGACATAACGTTTGAAGAATTTTGGGCGGTACTGCAGGTCAATCGTTGACAGCGCCATGTCCTCAAGATTTTCCATCAAAACCTGTGCAAAGACAGGAGATAAAGGCCCCCCCATAGGGACACCTTTGCTCTGCCGGAAGAAGTGTCGTTGAAACTGAAAGCAGTTACCACCTGTCATACAGAATTTGATTAACTGTATGAGATGGAAAGGGTTAAGCTTAGTTCTGCCAGTGAGGTTCACGTCTTGTTCTAGCAAGTTGAGCATCAGTTGCAGTGTTTGTTCCACCGGAATACTAGTGAATAGATCTTTTACGTCATAACTGACCATAATGTCATCCATTTCTAGATTGACTCTTTTTAAGTTCGTACGGAAATGGATCGAATTAGAGACGTGGGTCGACCGATGACCGGCAAGAGGTTGTATAACTTTGGAGAGGAAGCGCGCTAGTTTAGATGTAACGCTGTTGGTGCTGGAAACAACTGGTCTAAAGGGAACCTCCGGTTTATGTATTTTGGGAAGACAGTATAGCTCTGGGCTAGTCACTGCATTATTAAATTGCAACCAGCGTGCTATTTTTTGGAGATCGCCATCGTTAGTTTCCTCGATAAAACTCGTCAACAACTGGAGTAAGGAAGCAACCCACGTAACTCCGTTGTATCTCCGACAATGGGCTGATGAGAATCTTCAGAAAGCAGACAGTTAACCTTGTTTATGTATTCATCTTTAGCGAGGACAACATAACATTACTTTTGTCCGCCTTTGTGATCACTATGTCTTCTCTTGCTTTCAGCTCCTTTAAAGCGTGACATTCAGGGTTGGTAAGGTTGCTTCTTGGTCTGTATGTATCTTCGGTAAGGAGACTTGCAAGCGCTCCTTTGATCTCCACGGTCACGTCCCCTTCAACTTTCTGAAGTGATTCCTCAATGTCCCTGACGAAATTTAAGTATCTGACAGATCTGGGAGTCGGAACGAATTTAAGTCCCTTCTGCAGAAGTGATATCTCAATATCACTTCTGCGGGAGGCCAATGAGATTGACAACAGCTTCCTTTTGAGGCGTCGCCCTCCTGTAAGAGTTTACGAAGCACTAATTCCCTTCGCAGATCAGGTCCGTAAACTTCTTCTCTAATATCTTTATTTTGTTGTGCTGCGTAACATATTGTATTAATAATAAAGTAATGTGTTCATGAAGCACATTCGTATGCCGTTTATCCAACGATGATTGGAGGTTCTGGACTAACAATCCAATCTGGCTAGTCAGAATGGCAATATTCCGTCGGTGGTCTCTGATGGTTAGCCTCAGCAACAGTACACCAGCATTCTATAGAACGCGAGTGATACTATTGTTCGTAATATGTTCCCACTTTAGGAGGAGGAACTTCGGTAGCAAGCCGTATCCCGGCAAGCAACCAGGAAGGACAGCTTGCATTTGAAGTTAGTCAACTTCAAGCAATTCCCTCCCAAATTCCTAGCTTGTTGAAGTATATGAGTGCCGTAATCGCTTCTTATTACCGAAAATATAGGATGTTTAACAGGGGCGTTGAACATGCCACATGTTTTCTCGAAATTCATGAACGGTAAACTAGACAAGTCGATGAATGAAGTTCTTCCTCATCAGCCTTACTCACTTTATCTATCATTTGTAGATTACCCCTTCTTTCAAGCATTTATAAATTTTTATTCATGCTCAAATTTTCCATAACTTAGAGCACGTAAACAGTAGGTTTCATGATTTTCTAGACTTTAGAAGTGGCAGGAGTTTCGGCACAGTGACGGCACTTTCGGCACTCTTTCCCATCACTGACGACGGCACCAGAGAGTGCCGAAAGCTCTGAATTGATAAGCGTTCTTTATCTGTGATACTTTCTAATAACTGCTCATCCATCCGCTGGTAGGGCATTTTCAGATCTATTACAGATACCTTCAAACGGGTCGACAGCCGAAAAATGATATCTGAACATGAACAAGCCCGTTACAAAACACCCAGTGTTCAAACTCTTTCTGTTAGCTTATTAGCCGCTGAAGACGGGATGCATTCGGTCCCGAAAGCTACGGTGACTTTTATAATAAAATTCTATCAAACGGTGATCGTCGTACCATCTTATCATGTTTAATTACACCGTTACAAAGCTCCTGTTTTCAAATATATATATATATATATATATATTTGTGAAGACTGGATGTCTTGTAACGGGTATGTGGATCTTCATTGATGGTTGTCACGGATTTTTCCCGTTTTTAAGTATCTGTAAGTATGCTGAAGCGATCTCCCTACCAGCAGATGGATGAGAGTGGTTATTAGAAAGAACGCAAACAGCACACGTACGCAACTGTATGTAAAACCGTATATTTCGGGACTCGAGCGTCCCGAAATATACGGTTTTACATACAGTTGCGTACGTGTGCTGTTTGCGTTCTTTCTAATAACCACTCTCATCCATCTGCTGGTAGGGAGATCGCTTCAGCATACTTACAGATACTTAAAAACGGGAAAAATCCGTGACAACCATCAATGAAAAAAAAAAAAAATATATATATATATATATATATATATATATATATAACAAAATATGATCGTAACGGGCTGAATGTATTTCTTTGATGTTTTCACGGGAACGAAGCGCTGAAGACGGATCCAGAGGAGATCCGAAAGCTCCGCATTTGTATCTCGCATTTTTTGCGACCATCAATAAGAAGATGCGAACTGAACAGGTTGTTTCCGTGAAAACATCAAATATATATATATATATATATATATATATATCGTAAACATAAAGAAGAAGCATCAAAATTTACAATTAGAAATTGAATTTCATTTATAATTATCTGGTTGCACGGCGGTGCTCGTTTGAACAGATGTACTGTAGGAGATACAGCGACTTAGCCTTCGAAACTGTCGCGTTCCTTTTCCAACATTTAGCAATCACGCAAAGGACGTTGCGGATAATAAGTGTAAAAGCAACTACAATGTCATTCTTTTCACTGCTGCCTGTAACATAAACTAAGAGTACAGCGTTAAACGCAAAATTCAGGTAATTGAAAATGAATAACTAAAATTGATGAAATGTGATGGTGGCTGAGTTATTGCCGGTCACCATTTAAAAATGTTCCTAAAGCACCAACGCAATTGCGGTACTGCAAATCTGAGCATTTTGCTTTACTTTACGGTGAAATGTGAATCCAACTTAGTTTTAGCCAATGTAGTCTTCACTGTTCAACAACTTGTCCATTTTACGTTTCCCGCTGAATTTAACCGCTCCATTTGTGACAATTTTTGGAGAGCGGTAATTAAAGAATTTTAATTCGTATCGCTTAGGCGGCTTCGGCGTTTTCAAGACAGTGTAACTTCAAAATCCAATTACCCTGCGGCGGCAATGCTCCACTACGATGGCCGGCGACAGTATACCGCTGCCAGTAGAAATTTAATCGGCTACTTTTGGCAAATCATTTCTACTGCGACCTTTATTTGCTCGTTCGATAATTGCTTTCTTTTCTGGCAATAGTGTAGAAAAATGGTATAATAAATTTCAGAAAAAAACTGGGCAGCAATCTTCAAATGCCCAATTCAAAGTTGCAAGTTGAACGTCAACGAAGTGTAAAGCTGCCACTTGCACTGGTTGGAAATATTTGCCGCATTGTTGAATGGAACAACGTGCACATGAGTCGCACGTGTAACGGAGGTTAGGTCTTACAAATGAAATTGCAACATCAAATCGTTAAGCACCGCCTCAAGCGGAAGTCAGAAGGCAGCGATGACCTCAGAACAATGCACAGCTTGGATCCTACCAATGGATGCCTCAGGAAAGGCGAAACGGAACACGATTCCTTGTCAGAGCGGAACAAATTCGGGACGTGACTTACCCTCCATTCAGAGCACAGCACGTTTACGCATGCGTTTTTTCTTTTGCGGCGCAAAAATCGTTCGAAGTGACAGCTCCTACGAACGATCAAGCTTTGAAATTAGCTGACAAGTTTGGATAACGTTTGCTCAATCTGAATTAATATGTTTGCACTTACATGTGCATTAACGCCTTTACCGTAATCAAGATACTGTGCTTCCCGTATGGCTACTTCACGAGAAAAATGCTCAACAAGAATAAGGCGCACAAATCGCGTGTTGAAGCGCCTGCGAGCCTGTGAGCACGGCAGCATAATATTCAGCTTTGCCGGTGAGTACTCCAATAAAAAACAAAGCATGACGAAATAGTTCGCACGGATTGAATTCAGTTCTTCATTTTCCATACAGAATTACGTTTCCAAATAGAAAAGTATTCATATTTTCGCCTGAGAATATTCGCTTTCTAAGATTAAGAATAAATAAAAAGTATCTATTGCTAGATTTCAAAGCGTCAGAAATAGGAACTGTAAAAAATGAAAAAAACATTATATAACGGCCTAATGTGTGCTACAGCAATTGAACCAATCCATTGCCTTTGTATTGCCATCCACTTCTCGGCGACTGTTTCGTTTTGAAACATTCCTGTCCTTCTTTCATTTTTCGGTTAACGACTGGCAACGACCAGCGATGAGCCCTAAGAACTATCGTAAACGTGGTCCTAAGCAGTTCAGAGGCACGCATGCATAGCCGCAGCTGAAACCGGTAGCAAAAGTAGGTAGAAAAGCTACTCTTGGCCACCATAGGCCGCCGACAATTGCGTTTATGGCTTAAGCACTGCTTATGCCTGCTTCCAACAGGAAAGCGAAATTTGAATGTCAAAGAAGGGGGCACAGTTAGCTCACCGCTTATGTTTCGTCAAAGCTCCTTACTTGGAGATGGACGATACCGGAAAGCGTAGCGCAAATTTCGCAGATGGGCATCAAAGCTTAGCGGAGAATCTCGTGGTTAAACAGGATTGCGTTGAAAATGCGGTTTCGACGAACGGGCGCGTTAGTCCTCATAACTGCGAGTTACTTACGGAATCTTTTCAATCCAGCAAGCGTTGGAATACGGGTTGAAAAGATTCTATAGGCATGTCGTAGTTATGAAAGTTAAGCGGCATGGCAGAACAACTGAAGCGCTCCTCCACGACGCTTGCCGTTATCCTTAAATCGCACCACGAAGCGCCCCCTTTTGGGCGCCAATATCCCACTTAATCAAAATGGCTCGTGAACCCTTCGGAGCTGATCAGCTAACGCTAGCATTCTGCTTAGCGCAATTGCCAGTTCGTTACGTCCATTTTGCCACTGAGCCCCCTTAATAGGCGCTTTCGTCTTGCAGTTCCACTTTTTAGCGCAGCGCAGATTATTTGCGTGCCAAACACATTCGGATAAAATGAACCCAACATCGATTTGGTTGCACTGAATAGGCAAATTGCGGCGTCGTAAATTTTTAAACAGGGCATATGCACGCCTTGCGGCAAGTCCCCCTCAGGTGGGACTGTAGATCGCCTGCTTTAGGGATAGCCTTCCTGGTGCTTATCCTTGTGATGACCATTATTGCTCGCTGTTTTCTCAGAGCGCATTCCGACGGCAATTTGCCGTAATTGGACATTGCCAACGTAAGAAGAGCTGCTCTTGATATCTTCTAGTTGTACTTGATAGTACATGTCGCGCATTTAAAAAAAAGCGAGTGAACAAAACTGCCATAAGGGATTTTAACTGATCGCTTGCTTTGCCATAACTTTACTGCGTCAATAGTGCGCGCAAACGGCTGACCGCAGCGCGGCGAAGGGTTCATCTTTGAAAGACGTGTCAATGGTAGTCTTGGACGAATTTCATCGTAAAACACGTGCTCCAACATTCCCTGACTTCTAGGCATGTTCTCCTCCCTGCACGGAGTCTAGCCTCCGGAATCTAAGCTTGTCGGCCATTTTTGGGCACTTGACTCACAGAAATGCAAGAGCAAGGAAATTCCGAAGCAGCGGACATTGGACAGCCGGCCAGCATGGCCACTTTGCCGGGAAGGAAATGTATGAACACTTAATAGTCACCGCTACATTTAAGGATTTGCCGCCTAGGTTGGCCGCTCGTTATTATGGAAGCTGCATGCCCGCGCTGCATTAATTCCCAATGAACTTCAGCTTTGGGCGGCCGCCAAGCTTCGGCGTGTCCATTTGAAAAAGCTCATCTCCTATTTATGCCGGGCCAAGGCGCAAGCGCTCGAAACTCCATCCTCGTGGAGACGCCGCGGCCGTCCGTTGCCGTGGCGAAGCATTGGCGGGATTGGCGAAAGGAAAAAATGATTTGGCTCTTTTTTCTAATTGCAGACGCACCACTTGGGAATGGAACTTTATGTTTTTCAGTGCGGCAGGACGGCCGCTCACAAAGCAATCCATCTTTAACGACCTGCCGTCAAAGGGGCCAAAGTGTCTTCATTATAACTTTTGACGAGTCCGTAACTGTAGCCGGTGTCAGCTGGCCGGAAGCAGTAGTTGATTTTTTGCGCGTCTGTCACTTTATTACCATTTGCAACGGGCGGCGTTCGTCGTGGCTTTGCATTTGAATGGCGGAGCGCACGTTGCCCAGTCAACTGAACGGTCGTGTACCCCCAATGCGTAGGATCGCGGGCGGAGTGCCAATTGCGGACTTCTACAGTTTACTGTGGCAAACAGTGACCTTAAGCGGTTGATTAAGCTTGGGATTACCGCGGCGGTTGTGCGCTGTTGCGCTGGCGCCTTTTCGAATGGAAATTTGAACGCCACTCCAATGGGTGCTCTGCCCACGCGGTGGGCGCTCCCCCAAGTTTGCTCGACCAATCTGGGGATAAACGGTTGCCAACAATGGCGCCCGCAGCGTGATTCATTGCATCAAGGGACCAGCAGGACGCGCCCGCCCACTTCTTGTTTGTACAATTCTTCCATTGACAGCCGGCCGCAATTCGTTCCACTTCGATTCGACGCGCGGCCGGATTCGCTCACTGCGGATCGCCAACGGCTGCCGGGTGCAACAGGGTGCCCGCCGCCAGGCTTGCGACCGCGAGGATGCGCACTTTCTTACTGTACTTGATTCAACTCAGCCTGCTCCTCTTCGAGGCGGTCCAATAAAGGACGGTGAGGACAGTTTGCCTGGACAACAGTGACCGCCGGCGTCAACATTTACGAGCGGAAGTAAAGTCGGCTGTCATGGAATGCGGAAGACGGCGATGACCTCCGTGGGAAAGTCTAGTCGGCGGGTCATCACCGTTGCAGCGATTGAAACCGCTGGTCAATGGTTATGAAAAGTTGTAAAATTGCATTGATCTTTGCGCTCCGCTAAGCCTTTGTCTTGGCCGCATTAATGGAGGCGACCTGACCGTGAACGCACGACATGTCGGGGCGCAAAGTCGTTCATTCCTACGGCGGGCACGTTTCGTTGGGCACCGAACCGCTCCCGGCGGGAACGGTCGCGCAAATCGGCGCAAAGCCGCAGCACCCAATGAGGCGCAAGCACGTTACGCAATATTTTAATGGACTCAGCCCAAAGGTAGCCGAACGAGCGTAGCCCGTATACATTCCGCAGTGGCCAAGCAGGTTGACCACTTAAGTGACCATTCGTCCATCGGCAAAGCGTAGTCGGAAGGCAATATATTAATATTAACGCGTCAAATCCGGTTGGCAACAAGCAGCTAGAGAAGTGCTCCATTGGTTGGCATCGCCGCTTTTCAACTTTCCGCTATCACGCAGTGTTTGCTCGTCGTCCACGGCTCGTCGACTGCGGGGTCGAAACGGTAGCCCTGCGTGCATTCCTTTGTTGCGCGCCTTCACTCGCCTTCGACGGCGGATGGCGACGGACGGAAGCGCCGATCTTAAGTTGGACAAACATTCCTTCAACGAAGCTAAAGGTGAAAGCTTCGGGCGAACAAAGCTGCGGCGAACTTTGGGCAACCGCAGAGCGGATGTAGCGCCAAGTTGCAATGGTCAGCCGGCTCGCCGTGCCGCGCGATTCTTTTGAAGCGCTCTTGAATATACTACAAAGGTTGATGCATCGGTGTTTCGCCATTTGGCGCGCACTTCCGACCTTTATTGGCCTTGCACGGTTCGCTTTGAATGTGAATGCGCCAATTTGCATATGTGAAGAGCGACCAGATTGGGCAGCCGATCGAAAGGGACGCCAATGGCGGAGACGGCAAGGGCGCGCCCACACGCCTGTCGCCGGATGTTGACCGCCGGCCGAGAGCCCTTGGCGAATCCTGGCCAGCCTGAAGAGGGACAAAGCGATAGGAAGGGTGCCGCGACATATAACCGGCTGGCCGTCGGCGGGCGAAGCACTTATTGGCGGTCGTAAATTGGCGCCGATGCTTCGCTCTCAGTCTCCACGGGCTGCTTGAAAAACAGGCCTTTCTTTGCCGCGGTTGCCTTTGCCTTCGGGCTGCTCAGAAACGTTAGCCACCCTTAGACGAAGGGTCCGCTGGGTGACCAGCCGTCGACTCCCTTTGAAGGAGGGGTTTCGTGGACGGATCAGTTTGCAGGTCGAAAGTGGTTCGTGGTGAGCAATTGTCGGAAGATTCGAAAGTATGCGCGGCGGCGGCAACATCAAAGGCTACTGAGTTGTCGTTGCATCAGTCTGCTGACAGATAAACGGCCGTGTGTAGATTCAACAACGTCGTTATCATCCATTGCCTGTTTAAAAATGTCGTCACCGGACGAAACAGAAAATGTCTGTCTGCGCCTGTTGTCCCTTGAATGTGCATCACAGTGGTTTCCGAGGCCCGCCAGCACGTCTCTCCTCGTCCTGGGAAGATTGGTGCACTTCATGCGACCGCCAGAAGTGAACGCGCTCTGGGTGACTCAGTGAAAGGCGCATCTCGACTTTCTCCCATCGCAGTTGAGGGTGCTGCGCGAGCTGGCCGAAACTTCGCCTCTTGCAGCAGCAGCAGCAGCAGCAGCGGCCACAACAACAACAACAACAAGAACAACAACAACAAATAGCCGGCTGACCGTAGGCATGCTGGACATGCAAATCAGCCGGTCACATCCGACCGTGAAAAGGCCTTCCGTTGCCGGCAGCGAACGCCTATGAATGTCAGGGCCTCGGCCACTTTGGCGGTTCGTCCAAGGTGTTGGCTTGTTTCAATAACTAGCGGTATCGAAGATGCAATTTGTTCGTCACGTGACCAACTACAAAGGACGCCGCCGTGCCTACAGTATACTTGGCATGGCCTTCGACTCTGCGGCGCTGCTGAATGGCCATGCCGAGCATGTCATGTGCGCGCTTTGTTGGGACTAAGAAAAGAAGTTCTGCCGCGCCCCCTCTGTTCAACCACCGACTGGCACGCCGCCGTCGTCGTAGGCCGGCTCGGACGACTGGCATAGCTTTCAGCCTTTGGTTTGTCGGGCTTCATCCACTCCCGTGGGCGCAACGCAGGTAGCAGGTTCTTCCATGCTGTCCATCGCTATGAATCCTGCCTTTATGCAATCGTTCGCTGCCGAATGCAAGCCGTCACTGTCGTTCGAAGTGTCGCCGGTGAGCAACAGTAACAATGCAGGCTCACCGCCTTGTCTGGGTCCGGTTAAGGGTCCACCTCCCGGAGGGACCCCAACGCAGGCTAGCTTTTGCCCGCCGGCTTTCCCCCTGCCCACGTCCCGATGCAGCGCGTGGAATAGCGGCATTGACTCGACAGCCGCTACAAGCTACCCACTCGGTCAGGGTTCAGTTCGCGTTAGCCCTGGGTATTACTATGACGCTGCCAGCCGGGATATGGAACGAAAGTCCTCGCAAGTGGCCGCGGCTGCGGCAGCTGCGGCTGCCCTAAAGATGTGGCCAACGGGATACGATTTTCCGCACAGCAGCGGTACCAGCACGACGGGCGCCAACAACGGCGGTACGTCGAGCGCAATGGAGATGTACGCCAATTTGGCCCAGCAGACCTGGCCTTACGGTACATACCATCATCACCACCACCACCACGGTGCACCTCAGACGCACCCGACCTACGATCGGAGTCTCAACCCGTTCCAAGTAGTCATCCACGCCAGCCGATTGCAGCCGCGTTCCATACTTCATTGCAGTTTCAGACGGCTCCGACCGAGCTCAACTTTGGCGCCGTTGCCAGGTACCAGCCGAGCACGATCGCTTTGGGAGATGTACCCTCGCACGCCAGCAGCTTTGGGCAAGGTACGTTTCCGACCGGTCCGCGGACCACCCGCGCTCATTGTGGGCTACAATTTTATTATAATACGGCCCGTAAACTGTTAATTGGCGCATTACGAGTACATCAGCAGGCCGTTCCGCCGAAGCCCCTGTTTGGTTAGCGTCTCCCCATGGGGGTAAGGCAAATGTGCCGGGGAAGTAGGTGTATTTCGGCTGCGTATATCCTCTTGCGGAGAAGCCGCGGGGAATACTGTACCTAGGCTTGACGCATACGTAGGGACGTGAGCTCACTTTCGCGCTTGGCGTACGCCAAGGCGACCACCCGCCGAACGATGGGTCCCCATAAGACCGCAAGTGAGCAAGTAGCGCGCAGCCGCTTCTCTTTTTGGAGCAAGGCGGCTTTTTGCGTTCACCCTACGGGGTTCCTTGTCCTCCTTAGGCTACCCCTTGCCAAGTTCAGCGCCAGGTTGGCGATCCCCTTCCTGACAGTTTCGTCAAAGGCGACGGTGAATTATGGCCGCGTTCATAGGTGAAAATTAACGGGCATCGAGCGAACAACGGTAATATGATTTACTACTCGAAGGCAGTTGTTCCAAGGTGCGAGGGCAACTCGTAGGGCGCCTGCTTTGCGCGGACCTTCCTGACTTGGTCAAGCGCAAGCGAATGGGGCAACGTAGGGGTGCGCCATCGTTGGGTCGCCTCTCCGGGAATGAGGGTCAATCAGTCGCATCATCCGGCGCTGCTACCGGTTTGCCTGTAAAAATGACCAGCTTCGAGCTGGTGCAACCAAACAGCCGACTTTATTTATTGCCAGTATAACGAAACGACCATTTGCGTGCCTGTTAGCGCTGCCGGGTCGCCCAAAGCCCCTTCGCGAATAGAGTCGTCAGGCTGGTTGGTAATTTGAAAGCGATATCCGTTTTTCATGCCAGTCGGCTGCACCCTGCAGAGCGATTTAAATTTAAGAGCACGGATTGGAATGGACCAACGCCATTGCCGTTCGGAAGAAGCGCAAACCGTACACCAAGTACCAAACGTTGGAGTTGGAGAAGGAATTTTTGTACAATGCCTACGTGTCAAAGCAGAAGCGCTGGGAGCTGGCGCGCAGTTTGGCGCTCACGGAGCGCCAGGTGAAGATTTGGTTTCAAAATAGACGGATGAAGCAGAAGAAGCAACAGCAGAGGGCCCAGGCGGAGGCAACGAGCACCTCTCAGGGACCCTCGTTGAGTCATTGTTCGTCGTCGACGCCCCCCAGCTGACTGCCGTTGCTTATCCACCCTTGCCGGAGCGTTGGGCAACGTCCATGATTCCCGGGACGCCCACGCGCGCACACACCAAAGATCTACCTGCGAAAGTTGAGCGACCTGATTTCCCCCTCACCTTAAGCGTATCCCACCCCAGCGCGTCTCGTCCTTGGTATTACTCATTTTGTAGAAACAATAAATTGGAAGTTAAAATTCCGTGGCCCGTCTTAATGCAAATTTGTCACTGCAAATCGCGTTAGGGGTTTCCGCCAACTCGCTTGCGCAACATTGCATTACGTCTCGGCGGTGAACCTTTGCTTTGGCTTCAAGCAAGCGCCGCCTCTCTTCCTTTGGGTCTGATTCGCCGTTGCTTGCACATTCCGACTTTGGGCCATCACCTTAGATTTAGCGGCGCAGCTATGCGTTGCCCTTGAATGAGTTGGCGCCTTCTGACTTTGTGGCTTACGCAATTTGACTTGTCTTTAGGGGAAGGTGCTCTGTCCTTGCGGCGGGGTTCCGAGCGGCCGCGTAAATCCGATCGCGAACGAACGAACCTGCACAACGTTGCCAGCTCGTCTTTGGAGCCTAAAGCTGGGAAAGTCACTATGCCTCCGGATTCCTCCAGTCGTCGCTGGCAAACGGCGAGAAGTTATCTTTCGGCGGGATCGGTGCCCCCATAAAACGAGCAGCCATGGCTAGCAATGTCTGCAGTGTGGATCCTGTTGTCTGCAGCAGCTATTACAGATAATAATTTACCTGGCGGCTCGCTGGAAGGCCGCTTTGGCTTGTTGACAAATTAATTAAAGTTATGGCGCCGTTTCTCTTTACCAGCGAGGAGGGGGCCTTGATCGGCAGGTGGGTGACGTTCATATTGTCCGTCAAAGTGCGCCATTACTTTAAAACATTGAAACGAGGAGCGGCTTTAGAAAGAAAGCATTTGCCCAGCTTTCCACTCAGAGGGCATGTGTAATGGTATCGACTAGTCGTTGTGGCGCCCGATGGTGGTATACCTGCTTCGTTGCACTGCTATAATAATCGGGAAAACGGTGGGGCTGTAATATCCGACGTCACGCCAACCGTCACAACCATTGCCATTGATGCACGGGTTGGGATTACGTTATGCAAATTTGTCATGCGTGATCCTTCCCCGTTGCAAGGTAAACCTTTTTGCAGCGAACATATCGAAACAGCCCAAGGCTAATGGCGCAAGCCGTGCATATTAATAACGAAAGGTATTCTAATATTGCTTCCCGCCTTGGGGGATGTCGGCCAGCGTTGGGCTGCGGGCACTTCGGACTGCCGAATCGGCCGTAACGATCTTTTGGAATACTTTTATTCCATGCTCCGCTTGGAGAATAATGTTTACAGTAAGGTTGCTTTGGAGGTTGGACGGCTTCAAGTCGGCACGACGATCCGGGCAAAGCTGCGGAACAATATAACCGTTTTATTGGCCCATTGACGGTTCCGGGCACGCAAACATGATTAAAGTATTTCTGTTTACCGTTGCGGGTCCCGCTGTTGCCCGGCGAGGGGCGCTTATACGCTCGGCGATCGTAAAACGCCTTTATTGCTTAATTTCCTACAGTTACTCCTTCCTTGACTCGATTCCGGCTCGACGCCCCGAAAGCGTCGGCCATCCACGGAAACCGTGCTGTTCTTCCGTCCATCAATTGCTTGCGGACCAAGGGTCGCTGCGCTTTTGTAAAGGGCGAAACGACGCTCGCTGCGCATGGCAAGCAACCTTCAGGGATACTCGGAAAAGCCGACGAAGTATCTGTACATCGTTCGCACTTTGAAACGTGGCGAGCTCTTAGCGAGGCGCTGCTGTCGGCTCTTGATGCGCCATAAATATGTCTTATGCATTAGGAAGGCTATGTGTTGACAGGGAAGCTCTATACGCCCATTGGAAATGGTGAAATTGATGGTTTGTCTTGGACGGGCGACCTTTCGGCAGTTAAAGGCAATCACTGAAAGGCGGATGAAATAAGTGACGACTTAATTTGCTTTTAAAGTATTCAGGTAGTCGTTGGACGCCGAACGCTTCGCTGATACAATTCCATGCAACACTTGAAAGTTGACTGCTTTGTGATGACGAGAAAACACGGTTCAACTTAAGTTTATAACTATATTAGTGATGGACGACTTCCGGAAGTTTCCGCCTGCAGCCACTTTGCTCGCAATGCCCCTATAACGAGCACTAAAGGGAAGTTATCCTATTGTTATTTATTTTACAACTACGCCAGCTGGCAGTAAAGAGCCACCATTCTCTTTTGCCACAATCTGGCGCGATTGTTTATTGGGGCCACCGATCGGAAGGATAAGATGGGCGAATGGAAATTGCCCAGCGACGCCGTACGACCAACCGGTACAGGTGGCAACGTGCCGACAAAGAAGTGCCATTGGTTAATTGGAGCAAAACAATCGAACTAAACTGCGGTCTTTTCAAGTCGTTTCAACGTCGGCCCACCTTAGAGCCGATCTGTCCCGCGGCGGTACCTTTCAACGCTGTCCGTTAACGTCTGCTCGAACAAGACGGAACGTGCAATTCGCCAGTTGCTGCGCCAGCATTCACAGGTGGCATTTTATTATCTCGTTTGGCAATTTGGCAGGGCGAAATCGCCAAAATGCTGTGAATAGTGGAGCAGTTAAACTGAGCATTACAGCCGCCATTGTAAGCTGCTTGTCAATGGGCGATTCCGTGAAGCGAACGACAACGGAAAAACGTGGTCGCAATAGTGCACCAACGGAAGTAGCAGCATTGTCTTGAGGAGCAATTGATGAACGGCGATGCGTAGTAGGGCCATTTTTAACGAGGCTTGAATTATTAAAATTCATCAAGGGAAAATAGCTGCGGCGAAGGTCGGCACGCAAAGCGGCATTTGCATATCCAGTTGACGCCAGCCAATACGGATAGGGTGAATGAATTTAAAATTCATTCACCAAACGCACGCCTGTCAAACTTGACTACAAGTCGCTCTTAATGAAAATCGCAAACTGACTACGCGGCATTGCAATGGCCCCTGAAGGATACTCACCGACGCCGCCAGCGCTGCACCAAATGGACATCCTTCAAAATTTGGCAGCGCGATCGGGAATTGAAATCCTCTTCCCGCCAACGTTTGACAGCCAGTTTGGCGAAACGGTTGGGTCGTTCTTTAATTTTGGTGAACATTTTAAGCAACGAAACGCGCGCTTCCTTAATGAACCGTAAAGGCAAAATTAATACATTTACGACTCCTTTAGTGCGACCCAATAGCCGCTGCGCAGTTCCACATGCCCGCGTCTGGTCACGAAATTGTCGAGAAATCATGTTCACATAAGTTGGTAAAACGCCGTTGACACCTCTTTACCATTTTTAAGACCAAATTGTCGCAATTTTAATTCCACCTTACTCCATCTAAATTAAGTTCATCTAATGCATTACATTATATATATATATATATATATATATATATATATATATATATATATATATATATATATATATATATATATATATATATATATATATATATATATATATATATATATATATATATATATATATATATATATAGTTTGATTGTTTTGCTATATATATATATATGCTTGAACACAGGGTGTTTTGTAACGGGTTTGTTCACGTTCGGATATCTTTTCCGGCTGTCGATCCGTTTGATGGTATCTGTAATAGATCTGAAACACGCCCTACCATTGGATGGGTGGACAGTTATTAGAGAGTATCACAGATATAACGCTTATCGAATCAGAGTTTTCGGCACTCTCTGGTGCCGTCGCCGTGCACTCTCTTTCCCATCACTGACGACGGCACCAGAGAGTGCCGAAAGCTCTGATTCGATAAGCGTTATATCTGTGATACTCTCTAATAACTGCCCATCCATCCACTGGTAGGGCGTGTTTCAGGTCTATTACAGATGCCATCAAACGGGTCGACAGCCGAGAAGGATATCCGAATATATATATATATATATTCTTGAAGCAAGAGGAATTAGTAACAAACCGTCTCATAATTATGAAAAAACAGTGATACGGAATCCTTGTTTAATGATATTTATTGAGCGTAGCTTTCGGAACCGTCGTGTTTCATCGTCAGCGAAGTTGGAAAGAACGGAACACAACGGTTCCGAAAGCTACGTTCAATAAAGATCATTGAACAAGGATTCCGTATCACTGTTTTTTCATATATATATATATATATATATATATATATATATATTCGGATATCTTTTTGCACTGAATACGGGCAAAGGTTATGCCCGAAAGCTTTGCTAGTAAAAGCTTAATACCATAACGGGGGATGCCGTGTAGAAGAATTTTTGATATTTGAAAATACCTCGTACGAGAAGGAAAGCAGATCTATATATATATATATGATGTTGTACTTTTCACGGATTTTGTCCCGTTGATTTCTGTACGTGATGGATCTGTAAGTAAACTGACACGGTCTCCCTACCAACGGATGGATGAGAGCAGTTATAGGAAGAGCACGGTCAGAACACAACGTACGGTTTGTCGGATATTTCGGGACGTTCGAGTTCTGTCTTCAGCGAGCACTCGAGCTCTTGCTCACTGAAGACGGAACTCGAGCGTTCCGAAATATCTGAGCAACCGTACGTTGTGTTCTGACCGTGCTCTTCCTATAACTACTCCCATCCATCCGTTGGTAGGGAGACCGTGTCAGTTTACTTACAGATTCATCACGTACAGAAAGCAACGGGACAAAATCCGTGAAAAGTACAACATCATGAAGATCTATGCTTCCGTTAAAAGACATCCAGTCTTGCGAAACATATATATATATATATATATATATATATATATATATATATATATATATATATATATATATTCATTTGAACTACGGGGGTATACACGCAGAGACAACAGGAAGAATGACTTTTACAGGTTTAAAGTTTTTGAGTATTTTTAATGCCTTTATTTTAAACCGGATACATCTCCGTTGCCATTTGGTTATTACACATTCTGAGTAACACGCTGAAGACGGGACAAGGAGAGTCCCGAAAGCTCCGTGTTGTTGTTCAGTGTTTCAACGGGATTGAAGCCGTTGGTTTCTGATATTAAATATGAGATCATATCCCGTATTTCGAAATCCTATTTTCAATATATTCGTATATATATATATGTATGCATAATTTTTCATATATATATATATATATGCATATTAAAGGTGCCCACAGTCACATACATGCAATAATCACGGAAAACAATTTATGCTCACTTAATAGATGCTTAAGCGTAGCATGCTTGAACTTGTTCCGTCTTCAGCGCGAATGAAGAGCTTCTAATTCGTTCGCGCTGAGACAGAACAGGTTAGCCGCGAAAGCTCCGAGCAAATAAAGCTTACCAAACGGAGACATCTCGTTCCTTCAAGTGAGAACTGGCGGCCCGTTACAAAAGAACAGGCCTTCAGTATACAGTCGCAGGGATGGAGGGCCATTGCGCAGCATCCCACGCCTCGCGATTTCCTTTCTATACTATTTACAAATCTGGAAAAAGCTGCGTTAAGACGCAATGCCCGGCTTTGCTATAATGCGATTTGTGCCTTACATCTAACGCAACATCCAATGATCCGGGCGGCAGAGCATAGGGAAACGTGCGGAACGATAAGGAAACTTCATTATTTACAGGGAAAGTTGTTCCATTAATTGTCGCGCATAATTGTTAATCAGAACTTCTCATTCACCAGAAAATCTTATTTTCAATTAAGTTCTCATTCAGTAGCATACAGCTTCAATGGCTTACTGATTTTGTTTATCACAAGGAGCTGACTCGCGCTATAACAAGAGAAAACTTGCACATAAATTTATAGCCTCTCCCATTATAACACGACTCATTGCGACGTTCGATTCCAAGTCTTCGTTTTCAAATGTTTTACGCACCGCATAGCTCGAGTTCGTTTAACGTGAAATTTTCCAAGGAGAATGTTTTCGCGTTAAGCGGGAGGTGACTATATATATATATATATATATATTCTGAACGTCGAGCTTCTAATAACAAGGCACTTTCATCCCAAAAGAACGGTTGCCCCTGTTTGACGGTTTTACTTTTGCTAAGATTTTAGAACCGAGACGTTTCGTCGTCAGCGTAACTGAGAACGAACAGCTGTCGACTGCACGCCAACCACAACTAATGGTACACAGTCGTCTAAACAGGAGAACGGTCAACTACACCGTTACAAAGCATCCCGTTTTCAAAAAAATACATGCGCATCAATATTCATAGGCATTGTGCAACAGTGCAATTACATAAGTTCTTGTTTATTAACCATGCAAGTTAATGCTTATTTGCTTGTTCGATATTCTCCGGAGCTGCTAGCGCCTCTCTTGCCCGGATCTTCAGTGGCAAAACAACTTTGCAACATCGCCGTGTGAATGCTTAAAGTAAACGTTCATTTATATGTTTGAGTCTTGTATCGCTGTTACGACAATTGCAGTGCGCCAGACAACAAGCGCCGCAAAAACTGACCGTCAGGGGATGCCAAACGTGCACACATTACCGTTGGTACACGTTCGTTGGATTTCTTGAATTGCTAAACTGTTTCGCCGCTGAAGATACAACATAAAAGGTCCCGAATGCTACGGATATCGAATAAACAAGCCAACAGCCATATTATGAATAGACTAAAGTGGTGAAAAGAAAATAAACATATTTTACGGTAGCACAAAATAAGGCAACCAGTTCATAAGTACCCCTAATCTAAAGTGCACTGATGTTCGATGTTTCATTTCTGCACACACTTGCTTTCGTTTCTTTGGATTATGAAAAACTATGAAACAGAATTGAACAGTTCTGCCTACTTTGGTAAACAAAGTTGACTAACTACGCACTGCGGTAGCAGTGACGTATATTTTTAATAACTGAATTTTCGATGTCTGCTTCAAATGCTTCTCGTAAACAATTGACCGCGAATTATTTGCCCGTAATCTGGATGGAAAAACTATGACATCAGTTCCAAGGTACGTTCGATGAACCCAGTTCGAAGAAACAGTAACCTTACTCGCCCATTTGTATCTTTCATTGTTAACTTAACGCGGTCGTTATTTTTATTGTCACCGTAGCTGCAAAACCATTCCATCCGCAGAGTCGCTTCACGTTAAAAATAGCTGCAATTCAGCATTTCATTGCGGCCACTTGACCGGTCAAGTATATGCTGGAAATCTTTGAACAGGTTCAGTCAAATTATAGGACACTTTTTGGGTGCTTTTGCTGCCAGCACGACAGTCCTTGACAAAAACTGTCACATGCACACCGCTGAAACGTCCATAAATAACGGAAGGACATATGAGAGCGCATAAATTCTCTTAGTGAACCACTGCAAAAGAGAAATAACCAAGATAATCGGTTTGGCGACCGACTGATGCTTTCTGCTCCCTCACGATGTGTGAAATAGTATTGCTACCAAAGTGGCTGATAGCCTTATGCCGCGAAATTCCTCCAGGTAGAAAGGTTTTCAGAACGCTCAGCCCTTCACTAACTTTGGCAGATACTGCTCAATTGGAACCATTACGGAAGAATGCCTGCAAAATTACTTCATCAAACGTCATCGCTTGATTCCTAAATGAAAAGCCCTTTTCTCTGCTGCAAGTCACAGTTTAACAAGGCGTCAATAAAGAAAAAGAGAAACGAATATTGACACGGAAAGTTAAACACCATAATTGAAGTTACTGTTCAATGAATAGCCAAGCAAAGTGACATTCCATTTTAACAGACTGCTGTTATAACAAAGGACAACTTCGACATACTTTGCTCTGGTCGGCCTTAAAATCGTGAATCCGAGCGACGCTACAAGTCCACGCAGCCGACATGTACCTGTTTGAAGAAAAAGCGCCAAAGTATTCAACAATGAAGCCGGGCACTATTAATTGCACGTGCATAACTGAGCGTGCAAAGCGATGGTCGTGCTTCTCTTGAAAAGCGTCCCGCGGAATGACTAACGTGGCTTCCTACTTCTGGATGGCGCTTGCAACGTTTCCAAACTGAAATTTCTACCGAGAGATTTCCGCTGCCATTTGAGATTTCAAATGTTCTACGATAAAGACAGCAGAATAATACTTGGAGCACACAATCAAGTTTGCCGAAGTCTGCAAGCTGATTTTGAGTATGACTTTATGACGAACATACCATAAATAAAGGATACGCACATGAGTGCGTTTAGCAGCGAATGTGACTTATTCAGCCTCGGCAAGCTTTAATAGCAACTTAAAAGTAAACGCCACTAACGAAAGATAGTAGTGAGGTTAGTTACAGTCTGCTCGTATTGTCACCGAACGCGAAACGCACACCGTCGAATGTATTGATATTATGGTATGACGTCCAGTAGGCAAAAAATATGGCCTTTGAAAAGAACAATGATGAAGAATACGATTTGATTACAGCAAAGATACGGACAATGAAGGAAGCGCTGTGACGGACTCAAGGAATCCTCCGAAACACTAACTCTACAACAAAAGTTAATCGAACCTTCGTATCAGATAGACGGTCGTTACTTATTGACTTCGGACGCTAAGCCAGAGTAACAAAACTTGCTTTCGTGAATCGAACTAAGCATCACAAAGAACATAAAAGAGAACGAATGAGTACAGCAAGGTAGTGAATGGTGGTTCACACTTTTTCCGCAATTGACTTTAGTGAAGAAAGGAAACATTCGATATAGCTTATTTAACATACAGATGTGAAGAAAAAATGTCACAAGTGAGTTCATGCACTTAAGAACGCTTTTTACCCAACACAGTGATAAAGCAGAGCATTGGACAGCTGCATGAAATAGTGACCGCGAAAAAAGCTACCTACGTGAACCTCCAACAAAGTTGCATCACAGTGCAGCAATAGGTGCTATGCGGTTGCAATCGAATTCAATTTGCGCAGCAAATATCGTCCGACGTGGAAAAACAAAAATAGCTCCATGCCTAACATAATTCATCATTTTCCAAATCGGTAATTGTAAATAAACACTTCACAGTGAGTAACCACCAAACAGATTTCCATGCTTAAAATACTACATTGCTGCTTTACGCAGAAGCATCTTGTAAGAACAATATTGCCCCCAAGACGGAGCTGGACAGCTCCGAAAGCTGCGTCAACATTATTCGATTTGTTGGAATACAAAGTAAACAGGATAATATATCGTGAAACCTCCAACAAAAATATTGCTTCGTATTCCAAAGCAGTATGTACCGCATTAAAGATGTATCCTGAATGAACTGCCACGAATGCCGACGCGTTCCGTCAAAGCAGCAATGACAGAAATGCAACCATCACGAAGCTACAGGATGGATGGCTCCTAATCGCTTCTTCACGTCGCTGAAAGTGACTTCAAAGAACAACAAAGACCAAACTGAGCCACTAAGCCGATGTGACGAAGCGGGAAAAACACCCAACCAATGTATCCTTCGACTGCACCACAAACTTCACTACAGGAAATTCGGTCGTGCTCCCATAGTGGGGGCAAAAGAAACTGAATTTCAGCGCAGTATCATGATTGGATGCACATGCGTGCATCAGAGAAAAATTACCTGCATACTCAAAGTTGTTGAATACAGTTGAAACAGCTAGTAGGTCGACCAGGTTTGCTCTGTCGGGATACACAAAAGGCGAGGTGGTTCGCACGTTGCTCACAACTGCTTGCTCTGAATTAGTGTACAAATGCGAAAACGATTCCAAGTTTCGACTTTCACGACGCTCCTTTACGCTGCACCCCATTATAAAGGTCTACACTATTTCTACCCTGCAGATTTTCGCTACAGTACGTTGTTCACACTCGTAAAGCTCCGTTAGGAACAAGCTTGAAGATCCAAAGCATTCCAACTTTCGTGGGGTCGAATCAAGTGGCTCAGTTACAGTGACGTACGCATGTTACGCACGAAGATTAAGGTGAAAATTTCAACAGTTGATACATTGTTTAGCAAAAACGGCAATGTCATACTGCGTGAATGCATCACCGAAAGAAACGTAAGTGATCAGACAAACTTAAAGCAAACCCTTGTTCGTATTAACCGGACGAGCACAAGCCTCGCAAGACTCGTTCTACTAACCAAACTTGATCGGTTGTTGTTTTAGAAATAATTCTGCAAGCTTTTCAACGTCCACACGAATAAGAAATATTGGCGAAGCATTACTATTTTAAGTGCAAAGTAACTACGCAACATAATTCGTTCGTATTCCGTAACCGGTAGGCATACGGACCAAGTCTGGAAAGTTGAAATCCATACAGCAAAAAAGTTATCACAAATCTGGGAATTCAAATTTGAAAAAATAGCTGGAAAATATTGCAGGACGCGCATTAATATTCATACATTGCGCTGTCAATGTCATTAAAAACAGTTGCGTATCAAATAAATAACCAGTTGCCTTGGAAACGATGCCAAGCACGAAGCGTAGAAAAAATGTCGAAAGTTCCCAAAAGAGAATTCCAATCCACGTAAGTGCTTTTTGAAAATACTTTGCCGGATTCATGCACCAACTTCAATGAAACGAAACGCCTCCCACGTTTTCGCAGGTACATTACAACTGGCAAGGTATGGAAAAGGTTAAGCAGACTATAATTATTCACACCGTCTGCCGATGTGGAAAAACGTAACCGAAACAGGTTTACCATATTTGCAGGCAGCGTCCAAGGGTTGGACGTGAAAATAAACATGTGCAGGCTGCATAGTCAATTTAATGCAATTCACTTTCGCACCCGTCAGAACCATCGCTGGAAGTGTAAGAACGCAGAGCATGCCTTCAACAATTTGTCGTGCAAAGAATTCCACGGTCACTGGTGGAATTTAATCAATCAAATACCTACACAGTTCACTTCAGTGGGATGTCAAGTTGAAAACAACGAAAACGAAACTAGGCATTGCTTCTGTTATTGCGGCTGACTCTCCTTTCCAGGAAGAAACTTTCTGCCATTATTTAGATCACCATTACTTACTGTGATGGTACGGGTAAGCATGTGCCCCAATTCGTCCATTTCATTGAGCGTTTTCAGCTCAAGACGATGAAAGGGGGTACTGTCAAGCATTTCAAACTCTTCTAAGTTAACATCCGGTGAAGTCTTCGTTTTCGCTTGAGCTTGAGTACCGGCGGCAACAACCGAGGGAAGTAGCACTGAAGAGCAGTTCAACTGCGGAACTGAGAGGCGGCCATTTACGAACGAGCTAGGCACTACGTGAACACCGCGCTTGCTGGCCATCAAGGGGGCAAGGGAAGATGCCGAAGAGCAATCAGGAACAGATCTGTTTCCACCGGCAACGGAATGTTTTTCGTTCAACGAAACTATCCGATTCTCCGTTTCGAACGAATATGGCAATTGCAGCTTGCTCGCGTCCAAATATACCTCCGGCACAACTCCCGCCAACTCGGGCACTTGCACAGGCACGGCCAATTTAGAAACTCTGAACGGAATTCCGGAGAGGTAACATGTACATGAAGGTTCAGAGTTACACGACAAAGGCATGCCAACGTGCCGGTCCCACCATTAGCTGTAAAACTTTTCCGTGGTCGTAACTATGATAATTAGGATAGTTACCATACTGTAATACAGAAGCTAACGTAACCCCAATGCTTTTGGCCGAGGACAGTAAACGGGATTGTCCAGCAAATTCGATGGCGTGCTTTGGAATGCTCGTTAAATAAGCGTAATGCTACCTGCCTGAGCTAACTGAATGTTTTCTGGGCATGGCTAAAATTACCTTGCCGAAATCGCCGTCTTCGGGCGTGAAAGGCCTCCGGTTGGCAAGATCAAACCTAGAAACACGCTTTCGATGAAAAGAAGCTAACGCTACTGGTTAGTACCTGGTAATCGTTTAAATCTTATGCAGCTACTGTAGCGCAAAAAGTTTCGGGCGGGATAACGAACCTCGTCGACTAACCTTGTGGACGCGAGTTGCTAATTTTATTTAACTGCTACGTGGAAGGTAAAAGCACCATATACTTGATTTTTGCATTGCGTTTTCCCTAATTTAATTCTGCACGCCCTTCGTGTTTGTACATCGTATATGGAATTTATTAGCTAGCATACGGCTGTGTTTTCCTGAAGCCGGCCGTTTGATCTCAATTGATGGCCAACTGTTATGTAACAATCGTTTTTACTTCACGACATCAAAAGTGTGGCATTTGCTAACACCCTGTGAATAGCGCAGTTGGTCTTGATTGATGTGTCGCCTTAGGGGATTGCGATTTCGTACGCGTCGAGTGATCAAGCAGAATGGCAAGCGAAAGGGCGATACGGAACACTTTTGAAGACTTTAAAACTGATTCACCTGAAAGTTGCTACTTATCGGCCGACGGGACCACGGTTCGTATAAATTTTTCCGTTGTTAGGTAGTGCACGTGACTTATTGAAAGGATTGAGAGATTCGTTCATTTGCGAACTTCAAAATGGTATTGTTTTTGTCGTCTTGATTTTTAGCTTAGCGACCAGTGGGAACAAAGAATTCGAGAGCATATTACCGAATTGACGCAGAAGTTAGAGCGCGGTCCTGTTGACGGAAGTTGATTATCGCGATGGAACTGTCTATGTGGGAATTGGAGGTATGATTGTACACCGCAAACACT
This sequence comes from Trichuris muris, assembly GCA_000612645.2. Taxonomy (NCBI): domain Eukaryota; kingdom Metazoa; phylum Nematoda; class Enoplea; order Trichinellida; family Trichuridae; genus Trichuris; species Trichuris muris. The sequence continues at coordinate 4,478,474 of CBXJ02000361.1, forward strand.
TGTTCGATTTTACCATATTGTGGGTGTTCGCTAAATTTGCCTTTTCAAGCCTGTGTAATGTTTTGTGATAGTGAATCCGTATTAGCAATGTCATTTCTTGTTACCTTGTTTGTTTTGACGCGTTAAGTTACAGTGTTTACTAATTTCGTTGAACGTATATTGCTATTTTAGGCATCGCATTGCTTTATTACGCAATGTACAAGAAGTTGGATCGAGAGCAGAATACGGAATGGCTAAACAAAGCAGATGAACTTATCAAGCACGCTGTTCGCCATTCCAGCGGAAATAAAGTATTGGTCACTTTATTACACTTCTGTGGGGATGCTTTCAAGCTTTTGAGTAATTTTATATTCGCCTAGTTTGACCTTTAGCGGTTTTAACAATTACCGTATAAAGCCTTTCCTTCGTTAAACGGCGTAGCCTAAAGCGGTAGGCTTGTAGGAGGTGAAATTTCAGCAGCAGCTTGCTTAACTCCAATCGTGAAATATTTATGGCGCAAGAATGCATAAGAGCGGGAAATTTTTCCGCATAAGCTTATCGCATAGTAGAAAAAGCATAGATAAGACAGCATTGTAGTAAAGAACAGTACCAAATAGTATTTGCTACCTCAGGCTGTTTCTGGGAAGCAAGTTAAAAAAGTTTTAATTGCTTTTGTTAAATAGAGTAGTTCTTTACTCAAATTTCCTCTACGTTTCTGTAAGGCACGCGTTTGTCAAACTTTGAAATTCTCACGCAAAATGCCGACGCCGGAATTTAGGTGTCCTTTTTATGCGGCAATACTGGTTCCATGGCTATTGCCGCTGCAATTTTTATGAAAACTGGGCAAATTGACAAAGCAACGAAATACATTGATGAGTAAGTGAGCCGTTAAAGTAGCTATTCTAAAGACAATTTGCATTCAGAATATTGGCCTTGTCCGATGGCATATGCAAGAGCAGCTCAATTCCCGACGAGCTGCTGTTTGGAAGAAGTGGTTACTTATACAGTTTAATGTTCATCTTAAAGGAATGTGGAGCGCATTTCGTTAGTGATGATGCTATGGAACAGGTGAGAACTTATTCACGCTGTACGTATGCGTTAGTGTATTTTTCCATTTTAGGTGGTGGAAGCTATTATAAATTCAGGACAACATCTTGCAAAAAATGTGCGGTCTCGTTGTCCTTTAATGTATGCTTGGCATGACAGCTACTATCTCGGGGCCGCGCATGGATTGGCTGGAATATTTTTCATATTAATGCGGGTAACGTATACGTACATATATTTTTTGCTAATCTGAAGTATCTATAATTAGAAATTTCATACGTTCCTTTGTTTCCCGCTTTTTCAAATTCTTGCTGATAGATGATTGCAAAGTTATCTTAAGCTTAATAATTCAGTTAATTCGTTAATTTTCAATTTGGTTAGTTTTAATTCGGGCAGATATGATTGTAGTTGCAAATCGTTCAATATGTTTCCGTGAATGTGTAGAGAGTCGGGATAGTTCAACATTGCTCTGGAAGAAAAGGATTAGTGGCAGAAATGTCATGCCGGGAAATGCCTTGGAAAAGTGTTGAATGCGTAGTGTTTATTTGTAGAAACGCCATTCCGCTGGTTCAACAGGTGGTCGTAAACCAGTGATTCGCATAGTGAGCGATTTAGGGACCCAAGGTGCGATGAAAGTGAAAGGGCCCATTAGGGACAGCAAAACGTTGAGGGATTATTTCGTTTCTACGCTATAAGGGACACTACTCTCGAATGGATTTGCTCCGAAGACTGAATCGTAACCGAAACGATAGCAAGGTCTACCGAAAGGCCCTCGCACCGTCTAGGGAATATCTGAGGGACAACGTGGAGGAACTGGGGGTCCCCTGTTCATGGGTCTCCCTCGTCTTCCGCTTCACGTTTTCCCGCTAATTTTTCTGGTGGCCATAGATTGTTTGTTCATTTAGAGCAGTGATTCTCAACGGGGGCGGTAGCGCCCCCTGGGGGCGCTGGGATATTTTTGGGGGTGGGGGGAGCGGTGAACACAAGGGGCGCTGGATGATTTTAGGGGATGCTGATGATATCTAGAAGCTTGGTGCACCGTAGAGCTCGACGCCCGGGTGATTCAGGGTATACCACGACAAAGTGAGAACGCATATGATAGGTGTTTCTGAAGGTCCCCTCTGCCATTGTCCTTCATGTCTACCGACGTTGTTAATAGGCGTTTCGCGGATATTTCTCGATTGGATTCGCGCCGTCCCTTCACATGAGTACACTGGAATCTCGATCAGCCCTTTCAGTCATAAACCGTTCCACTGAGAAAACTAATATAAAAGACTGGCAGTTTCTCTGCGAAGTTTTTCACGGACCGCTTGGTGAGGTCAATAAAGCAAAACCTTACAGGAGTACCACCATGAGGAGGAGAATGACTCAGAACTTCTCGTTTGACCGCGGCCTAATAAATGTCAAATGCAACCAAAAGGTTGATAGAACCAGAACCAACAGACCCTCATTGTTGAATCATCGTCTCATGATATCTAATCGACGTCAGTACGGTCAGGATGAGCCACTGCGAACGAAACGACACTCGCCCCATACAAGGGGGCGCTGGCGAGTCCAGGGGGCACTGGAGAGGTCTGAGGTGGCGCTGGCACGAAAATGGTTGAGAACCTATGATTTAGAGGAACGTTGGAGAACTCGGAGCTCGATAAGGGCGCGATGACGAGCGTGACCATGTGAATCACTGCCCATAACCTTTTGTCAGTTTCACAGAACAATGAGTATGTAGATACTCATTATTTGAATGCTAAATTCTACATAGCGAGTTCGCGCAGTTTTAACGAGGGACTCAAGCGATTTGTGCACATTTGTTAGTTGTCAGTGCGTATATTAATATTAATAATTTAGCAGTAGTAGCAATAAATACCCTTCCGGCGAATGACTGAATAGGTATTGCAACAGCAGAAGCAAAGCAGTAAGTTTTATGACCTTTCAAAGCGATTTGGTTCCGCAGTGAATGTATGAATTACGTCGTAGCAACTAGCCGGACTATTGGATAGAATAAGCTCTTCTGCTGTATTTGAAGTTAAAAATTCTTTCCATGATTTGCGTACTTTTTCGTATTCATTGTTCTTTTCTGTCCTGCAAGAGCGAGCAAGTCGTGTTGTAATGAAAGTAAACAATTTATTTTTTTCTGCTCGAGATTGCGGTCTATATGCAACAGTTTTGCGGCACTTTGTTAGTGTTTAGGTCTTGGAGACGTAAAATGTTTCTTCATAGAAAAATGTAGGACATGCACTGGTGGTTCGTTTTGACCGGTTTTGGCGGATGTTACGCGGAGTATTCAAAGGATAAAGCTTTCCACAACGTTTGGGCGTTATATCCCAGTTGAGGCAAAAGTTTTTGCAGAAGGCATGTCGGTGGCAGACATCCTCGCTATGATTGGGGTAAGAAAGGAGGCAGCATTTCAGGGATATACTTAAATCGGTTGAACCAAAATAACGTTGCTTTAATTGTTGAGAACGAATATCGCAACATAAGTTCTTTTATGAACTTGTTACTCATGGAATAATGAAACAAACTGTTGGCAACAACTGCTGCCTACATGAATTGTTCCTTATGACACATAGGTCGCATGTTTCTATCCCGTTTCAGTCAAAAGACGTAGCGCAGTATGCTAGGCTATCGAAATTCGCGGCCCAAAATTCTGTATTAAATTATGGCATATTATTAAAGCAACAATCAACATTGGCTATCCTGAGAAATTGTTGATATTATTAATAATAACATCATTGTAAACTAAACGTCAGTAGCACGAAAAGTGTACGTTCCAGGATCGGCTTCTGTGGTAATTCTGCGTTGCTGCAATTGTACAGTGGAGAAGATGAAGCACGCTGGAATTTTGCAGTTTCCATCTGCTTTTCCAAAGTTCCAGGAACCTTCGTCAGTTGTTAAGAACAGTAAGCTTCAGAGTTTCTTTTGATCGAAACATTCAGTGTTTTACGAGGTGTGGTGCAGTCGCATGTGCGAACCCTTTTACTTAGAAGAGAGACCGCCATACTGCAATGTTCTAGAGAATGCACGGCAAATGTAAAACTTTAGGAAAGTGAATAATGGATTTCTGACGGGTTTCGGTTTCATTGTGTTGAGGGACGGCAAAAACCCGTTCAAGAATAAAATCTTTATTGGAAATGCGGAGCTTCCGGGACCTATGTGGGTCCCGTCTTCAGCGCCAAGATCAAGTTCAACTGTACACGTGAAAGTAACGGTCATGAAAGGACAAATCATTAAAACAATGTTGTCAAGTGTGGACGTTGTTTAAAACTACGAAAACCAATTCAGTACTTTAAGCTACCAAATTTCTTCTATCAAGTGATCATCCTTCCTTGAGTTCCACTTTTTATAAAGCATCGACAAAAGAAACCCACACTTTTTATATGTACGTTGACCCCCTATGTATGGTGGGCTCTACGAAGGCGCATCCTGTCTTAACCGCCACAATAGACCAAATGTTAATGATACCTTTCTATTCATCCCTATTTATGCATGCGTTGTGGCGAATGTGAAAAGCTTCTTTGATTTTTCTAATTCTGTAGTCTTGTTCATGTTTCAGTATCGAACAACTGGTTTGGTTATTCGTTAGGGGGCAGTCTACTGAATGTTCTACCCAAGCTAAGGCATTCACTGCTTCCTTCATGATCTCGGCTGGTTCTCTCATTTATGGCCTCCCTCTTTTCTACAATTTCCCCTCTCAATCTCTTCTCTGCATTCTTGTACCTTGTCCACGCCATTTTGTGTTCCTTCAGTCTGTGAGGTCAAGTGTGTCCTGTTTCACCAATATATCTTTTACCCCAACTTTAGGAAAGTGCTGAAAAGAATGCCAGGCACCACAGCATGGTTTTCTCTAAGGTCTTCGATCTAAAAAGATCTTGAATTTCGCCGAGAAGTCGAGAAGCTGATGTCGAGCATTGTTCTCAGTGTTCGCTTAGCCTTCAATTGAAAATAGATTGTCGTGTAATCCGCTTGAAAGTTTAAAATATGCTAAAGGTGGCCATCGGCATATAGTGTACACCGCTCAACGTCGACAAAGGCGTAGGTTGGTTATCTTTGGGTCTTTTTGGTTAACAAAACTGTGCTTAACTTTCGAACGACCTGTTCAGCGTCATACGACATGGTTAATACTTCGCAAGCGGTCTGTATGTTGATCGCAGAATAATGTTCCGAAAGCTACTTCGCTTTGCTGACGCTGGTTTTCCATTCACTGGTAGTGTATTTATTTTTGTTAAATTTGAAATCGTGAAAATGGAGCTTCTATCGTAAATGCTTTGGGTTTTGGACAATTGCTTTTCATAGCTTTATGGTAAAGTATTACTTTACATTTGCCGTAAAGTGCACTGCATTAACTATGTTAACTGGTTCTGTTCAAGATTACTGACTTTGTGTTAATTCTTCAACCAGTTTTAGTGGAAACGGATGCAACAGTATGCTTAACCGTTAATGAGCATCTATGTTTTAGTTGTTCAGCGCAACAATGGTATTGTTGTAATAGTCGGAAGGAAAGTTGGCTCATATGTTGGCTTGTGGGAAAGTGCCATAATATTTGGTATTGTTGGATAGGAGCATATATATATATATATGTATGATCTTTTCGTTTGACAGTGTTTTGTTATTGTTCAAGTCTTGGAAAAGTACAGTGCTTAAATTTTAAGAGACCTATAGGGAAAGACTAGTATGAGCATACCAAAATGACCTTAAAATCGCGCAACTAGGCTTCACCTCTTAGGCCTCACCTGTATACTTGTGCTTGCTTTTAAGTCACCTGCTGAAGATTTTGTTCCTCATAGCCCTTTTGGTTTTATTTAGTTTGATTTATTTATGGAAATGTAACCGATTATACAAGGACGGATGGAAACTGTTGGTGAAGAACAGTATTGGGATGACGAACGTTTCGGAACGGGTAAATTGCTATTCTAGAGGCGTGCCTTCAGGTCGATTCGCGATAAAAACAATGGACAAATGCCACTTTGCAGGACTGATTTTGAACGATTCATTTAATTCAACAGGACGAATGTTTAAATGGGCTATTTAGAATTTTCCTTCACGCATCATGGATGCATAAGTCTTGCGGTTAGTGCATTGTTTCTTGGTTATTCTTAGATATTGTTAATGGCTGATTTTCCTACGATCCGGCAGAACCGTGGTCATTTGTTCGGTACAGGAAAAATCCACAGAATCCAATTATTAGGATGCACAAGTCAATCGTGACTACTGTTTTCCATTTAGGCATAGTTATAATGGTGCATTTGCGGTGGAATTTGGTTGCAGGCGAAGGTTTTGTGTTAGTATCGTGGAATAAAGTTAAGCTAGTTACGTCCTGTTTAAACGTAGGGAATCTTGATTCCCAGAATAGTGTTTATTTGTATTCTATGCAGTGAACTTAGCGAGGCATTAGCGAAAGGTGTTCAATAAAGCCAGCAGGAGGGACGCAATTGATTGCTTTTTACGCATGTATATGTTTCGTAGTCCACTGTTTGAATAGTAATTGTGACGTAACTACCATTGTGCCTGACTCAAGGTTGCACGGGCGTTTAAACTTTGATCGGTCTTTCGTCAAAGTTTCCTTAACTAATGAGCAATGCCAAAAGTGGTGTAGTTCAGTAAAGTTGCCCATGTCAATCAAAACACACTTTTGCGTTATATTTCCGCGGTGCTGCGAGCTTAGCAGGGCATTAATGTTTTTTTCTTAAACCCTTATTGGGCACAATATATGTCACCTGTCACTTTGCCGTTATTATTTTTTAACTTTTACTGAGATGTGCTGCTTGTGGAGGACGGAAACGGATATTTTTGCCTTCACTTTCTTTTTGCGTTGAAGATGTCTTTAGTTTATAAAAAAGTTACTTTGAGTCGACTGGCAAAACATTAATTCTTGGCAACTGTAGCGAATCTTTGGGAACAGAACTAGTGAATCCCGCTTTATTATCCACAGTAGTCGATTTTGATTGTAGTAGATTTATTCTGCCAATAGTATAACATATCTGTTTGGATTTTATGCTGATGTTATAGCAGTTACCCGTGCTTTATAGTATTAATATTTGTTGTGTCAAAATACGGCAATATACCCGTTGAAGAAATATTTTATTTCTTCCGAAGCTTTCGGGACTGCTCTTGGTCCCGTCCTCAGCGCTTTCTGAAGGCAGATCGTTCTTTTGCCTGAACGGTCCCGAAAGCTTCGCAAGAAATAAAATATTTCTTCAACGGGTATATTGCCGTATTTTGACACAATGAAACTTAAACCCGTTAGAATTCCCTTATTAATATTTGTTCTTCTTTTTAAATTTACATTTACAGTGCTGTTCAACCGAAACTTTCAGTTGCGATATAGATCTGTCCCCTTTACTTTTCGTTTGCATTATTTGTTAAAGTGTAACAAAGCAAAGTAAGAAGCACTTAAGCGGGCGATTGTGAACGTTTGCGAAGGAAGTAATTTCTCTGGTCTGAAGTAATGGAACTTCGGTAGCTGCCGTTTTGCACAAACATTAGCAAATATTTACTGATCAGTTTAGCGAATCTTCTTGTATCTACGCTCGGAAAATTGTTGAGCGCTAACGGTCTTCATTATTTTCAAAAGTTTTTCCTTGAGTTATGTGATTGATGTCTTGTATTGATTGGCATACGTAAAAGAGGAAACTTTCCGTGAAGACAAAGTTATTCTATTACCATTGTTTTTGTAATTTGACATTATTATTAATGACTGCTCGTGTTGGAATGACTGAAATTCAGTGGTAGAAAAAGCGCTCTTTATTGAGAAACAGTAATGAAGCTTTGAGAGTTGTTCTGGTCATGTAGAAAAGAGTCAGCTTAGCATGTCGTTCGCGTCAGGGTGAACTTTGATTGCATCAGTAAGCGGGCAATTCATTGTGGTCACGATCAGTACCATTGTAGCATCAAAATGTTTGAAACAAAAAGCAGTTAAGAATAGCAGCGACTCACATGTCCTCAACGAACAGAGTATGATTCGAATAGGGTTATCATGTGTTTTCAATCTGTTGCTTCTGAAACGATTGCTCAGAATAACGGAACGATATGTTAAAATACGTTAAGTGAATGAGAATGTTTTTGTTCAATAAATTTTTAAACATGCTTTTGGTTCATTCAATGTTATTCATCCGAACGTGTTCATTACAATGCAAGAAAGCATATTTTGCTTGTGCATTTACTGTGTTAGGCTGCTTTTTTGTCTAACCATTGAAAGTGCTATTATTTACCGCACTTTAAAACCCACCGCGGTTGACGTCTGTTTGTTATATGTTAATTGTGAAGTTATACTTTTTGCGTTGTATGGTATATCCCAGTTGACGGTACATAATGCGTCGTACGATGAATGAGATCGTTAAGTACGTTCGAACCCTGTTATGTAGTAGGCGTAATTCAGACATGTAAAATGTCTCTACTTATTTGGCAATTATTAGTAAAACAGGCAGATGTTCCTTTTCTTGACTCACACGCTTGAATTGCGCAACTGATTGTTGCACTTCCCAGCCGCATATATGATGCTCATTACCAATGTTGTGAAGCCACTAACATTGCAGCAACGCGAACGCAATTTCTTTGATGCCCACTGCGGAAGGCTAACGGTATTTCCTGTAGCAAAGTGCGAAATGTCGGTGCTTTATTTCGTTCGTCGGTCTGCAGCATTACGGTCAGTTGTGGCTTCGAATATGGGGAAAGTATTCATGTTTTCGGTGCGACCAATCTGTTAGCATCATTAATGAATGAATATTATCCTGAACGAAGTGAAATAAGTTCCAAACGAGAAAGTAGGCTCGGTGTGTTCATGTTTGCATAGTGTGCAGTATTTGGACTCAAGTTAATTGCGTTGGGTTACTGTCCACGTAAGAACTGCTTGTAGAAAGTTGGTCATACCATTTAATGGCCACAAGAATACAGTTGTGTTACCTGATTAATACTAAAGGTCATTATTTCCTCGTACTGATCACGGTCGCTGAAAATGCAAAAATGGGATTTCGCAAATCATGCCCGTCTTGCACTTTTTTGTCAAAGTGAAGTACAACCACATTCCATTGTTAATTTGCTCATTTTTTCAGACGCCAGCCTTTTCTACTAATGAAAGAATGAAGGAATTGGTCAAGTTGTCCATAGATTATTTGATGACGCTCCGCTATCCGTCAGGGAATTACCCGTCTTCCATCCGTGTGAATGGCAGTGACAAGTTGGTTCACTGGTGTCACGGAGCGCCTGGATTTATTCACATGTTCATCCAAGCTTTTAAGGTGAATGGGTCCAGCGAAATGCTCGTGTTGCGTGAAAGTTTCGTTTCTTAGATTTATGGCCAGCAGGAGTATCTGGACGAAGCTATAAGTTGCGCTGAAGTCATTTGGACGAGGGGTCTCCTCTACAAAGGTTACGGACTATGTCACGGCGTGGCAGGAAATGGCTATGCTTTCTTAATGATGTACAAACTGACGATGAACGTTAAGTATTTGCATCGCGCCCTAAAAGTACGTCATCTTTTCTCTTGAGAATCTTTTCCGAAGGTGCTGCATTTTCAGTTTGCCGAATTTATTTTCGACTACGGCAAGCACGGTTGCCGAATAGCCGACAGGCCGTACTCCTTGTTCGAAGGTAGGTTGGTCGCGGTGAGCTTTGTAGCGAAATGTTTAAACTTTGTTGGGCACTTTTGGGCGATATGCCAGTCAAGCCAGCTGGGCTCTGCGCGGTTTCGCGCGCGATCTTGTCCATGAATCATGTGAAGATCGACGGCACTTTTTCAAAAATCAATGTCATAAATTTGGTACTGCCCTAACACAATGGACATTTTCAGTTTTAACTTGGCAGCTTTTATGCAAAGGGTTGATGATTGATTGCCAGCGGCAGTTGCAAAGCGAATTTTTGTCATCCACTTTCTCCGTAAATCAACTTTCTGGCAGGTTGAACACGAACGTTTGGTTACTTTTCTGATACTTCACAGTAAGCTAGTTTTTCAGCGACCAACGAATAATGTAAGCGGTGATAATGTTTGAGATTGCCAACGAAGAGCACGCTTGCCTAAGTTGAGGAAAAGCCACCGTAATCAGCTAGTGTACTTGTTCATTGCTGCTGATAACTGAAAATGTGGCTACTTCGTTTCATTTTTGACGTTAACTCGAGAACAGCAACTTGTGACCCGAATTTCTCGCCTGTTTTATTGCTTTGAAATGAGCTTCTTAGGTCGACGTATTCGCAATACATAATTGTATGAGCAAAACCTGATTTAAATGCGAATAATGCGAAGTTCGTTGTAAAGACGCGATCACTGGACAATTCATCCATGCAATGTTGCGATTTTTTGGAATGAACTTCCATCCACAGCGTAGGGACTTTTCGGCTGATCGTTATGAATCAGTTTGTATTTCGTTGTTCCCAACGGTAACTTTCGTTGACAGTGGCCAGTTGCTGAATGGATTGTTCTGTTTGGTTATTTGATTTTTCGTCAATCCTCAATGAATGCAAAAGCGCCGGAAAAATGAAACACTACCGTATCGCCAGTAAAAAGTTTTGTTGCAAAAGCATAGTCTACTGTTTAGCTTGTTAGTGCCCTCAGCTTTACTTTCACCTTGGTGCGGCTCAAGGTATTCAAGCCACGCTGTTTCACCGATTATGTTTGAAAATTTTTCGTTGCTTGAATTTTGGTTCTTTAAAAACTGAATGTCAGTAGTCTGAGAGGAGCTGATGTGGAAAGTTTGGAATTTCGTTGCACTGAGGTCGTTCTTTCAACAGATTCCTTTTCACGCAAATGTGCTAGTAGTCCCTTGTGTTCCTAGGGGGGAAGTTTCCTTAAGCTCCAGCGAAAAGTTTTTTTTTGACAAGTGTTTAATGTATGTGCAGGTTTTTACCATAAGGGATGGTAATGTTGTCTCGTAAGGGCTGAAGGCACTTTTCCGCATTAAGCTAGGTAATGATGAACTGATGCTGGTGAATATTTTCTTTGTTTATTCCTTTGGTCAGTTTCACGCAGTGAAGCGTTGCGTTGCTTTCGTCCCGTTTTAAATTCTGTCAAATAGAGCAGCCGAGGGATGCTTCCTAGCTCCGCTGAGCTTGGCGAATAGTGTGGTGCAGCACGAGCGGGACATTGCATGAATGTTGGTCTGAGAAAATGGTATGTCCAGGAATAATGACCAAGCTTGTCTGATACAATAAGTTGCACAAGACGAACAGGGTTTCCGAGTGTGTCGTGGTGGATATGTGGCTATATAAAGACATCAAACGAAACTTAGATTATTAAGAGTTTCGTGAATGGAGTTTAAATTGTAGCTAAAATTCTAATTACTCTCGTGATGTTCAATATGTACTTAATCAGTAAGACGTGGATACTGTCCATTAAGGTGGCTTTTCATGGCAGTGTTGTACCAGCCGGGTGGATATACCGTTCCATGTTTTGTGCTTATCCTGTATGCTATCTTTTTTATGCACAGCATTTCTTCTTCCCAAACTTCGGCAGAACAATGTTTGCAAGGCGGCAAGGTAGCCCTGTAGCCGTATTAACAGATTTGCTTGTACTTACCTGTTCCATCGCCGAGCTTCAGTTTTCCTCCGACTGAGGAGGATGAATCCTAGCTGGGCAGCTGTAAATCACAAATTAAAGCAATCTAAATTTCAAAATGCCACTGTCGCTCCATATATCATTTTGAAGTATTATACGCTTGGAAAGTGAGCGGTTGAAACAAAAATGACGCTGGGAGATTTATTGGAGGCCCCGTATTTTAAATTTTCTGACAGCATTCCGGGATGATAGCTCGCCCTAATGAGTGGCTTAATGCACATAAAAACGCAAATCGCCCTGTTTGCCTGACGTTGGCGCGGAAATTATTTTAATCACCGAATTACTACCGGCCGTTGACAAATTGTCCCGCCGCTTTTCGGTCACTTTTGTAACCGGTATACCAACTTACAAGGGCGCAAATATTTTTTCGCAAACATTGCTTTGCTTGGACGCTCAGTTTGGGTGCCTCGTTGGGTGTTGCTTTTTCTCCTTTATAGTAGCGTTCGTATGGCCACTTCGTTGTGCCGACCAGATCGTACGGTTGAAATAATTTTTGTGAACGCCAATGCTTTCAGGATTAGCCGGCACCATCTACTACTTGGTCGATCTTCTGCATCCGTTGGACGCTGAATTCCCTGCATTCTACTAATGCGTTACGCCATTGTTCGACTATCGGCATTCGATTAGTGTTGCACGTTTTGTTTTGTCAGCGCACCGTGCGTTGGCGAACATTTTGGAACAATTGTGTATGTATTGTCTTAAGAACATTCATTGGAAAGCTTACAAAAAGAAGGAAACAGATAAGTTGACGAATCGATGCAGCTGGCCACTCATTTAAGGTGGGGAAGGGTCCATTTCGACGGGACTGATGCGAGGGGAAAGGTGTGTACTGGACGACTGCTCAACGTGCCATATCCACAGATTCAATGACAGATAAGTAAAAGTGGCGCTGACCGGCTGAGATACGCAAGTGGTCGGCTACATGTCCACATCTGACAAGCAGTCGTGCCTTTACAGTGGCTCAACTGGAGACAAATAAATAAAGCACATACAGGGAAGCGGATGAGCGAGGCAAACGCTAAAGCTCAACGATAGAGACGATGGGAACAGAGGGAGGAGGGCTGAGCATGCGCATTGCTATTTTGTAGGCATGCAGAGATGAAGGTCGGCAAGGACGTAGACAAAATGGCTAAAGTAAGTTTAGCTGCTCTTTAGACGAACCGGTGTGAAGACAGAGTTGAGAATCGGAAAAAGTTTACGTTTTGGCGGGGCTTCAGTTTTGAACCCGAATAGGGTGCGCACGGGAGGCGGCTGTGCCGAAAATGGCTTACGGAATCAAGTAAAGCGAGCCATGGTAGCGTGCAATAAGTGAAAGGCGTTGAAATTAGCAACGGTTAAACAGAGTTTTCTTGAAGTCCTTTGACTCGTCCATTTGGACAACATTGCTGCCATAGTTTTGGCGCTGGTTGGCCTCCAGCTTCGTCGCAGCGGGATTAGAGGCGACCAGCGTTGTTGACGAGCAATTGCTAAGCATTGAGGCGTTGGTCGGGTTCTCCTGACCTTCCTGCTGCTTTTGGTCGTCCGGCTCCTTTTGCTTGTGCTCTTTCTTCCACTTCATTCTTCGGTTTTGGAACCAAATCTTCACTTGGCGCTCCGTCAAACCCACGTACTGGGCGAGCTCGATTCTTCTACGTCTGGTTAAGTAGCGATTGGTGAAAAATTCCTTCTCCAATTCCAACGTTTGGGAGCGATGGTAAGTTTGCCGACCGCGCTTCCGGGGCCCTTCGGGTCCTGCCACAACTGAAACACCGAGCGCGTGAGCTTTCTCTCAATGTACACCCGCGCTGTTGGTGAACGCAACATTTTGGCAGCAAACTTCGTTTGCGTAAAAACGCGCCCATTTGTTATTTTTCGTCGGAACGAAAAGGTGCCCCTTCAGTGTAGTGAAGGACCGGGGATCACCTGAAATCTGAGACATTTCACGTCAAACCTTGCCGCCTTAGTTCATCCCGCGAAGTGTACGTCCCTACTGTTCTTCCATGTCGGCCACTGTCCAAGGCAGAAGTATCAACTTCAATCGCTCGCAAGGGGTGCCGACGTGGTGGCATTGAGAAAAACGTGCAAAACGCCCGTGCTGCACGGCAGCGCCTATGATGTACGATGTGCGGAAAGAGGGTTGCTAAAAGTGTTCAAAATTTGTTTTATGGATTCCTTGCAGAGGCAATTGATTTTAACTGCCCCCGATGACAAATGATTCATGTATCAGGCAGGAGTTCCAGCCGTCCCGCGAGAAGGTTTGGCGGAAGTAAATGGTGACCGCAATGAAAGATGCATTTGTCTTGTTTTACAAATCTACTTCTTTTTTCCGTGATGAAGCAACGGTCGCCCGGACCACCACGCAAGGAGGTATTAATAAAAATGCGCCGACCGCAGCGTCTCGGCAAGCCGTTGCATCTTCGCTTGGTCCCGTGAGATGGCCGCCCACTTCCGGGCGCGCATCTCCACTGCGCATTTCTTCGCTACCCGAAAGTGCGGCCCTTCGGTGGAGCTGCCAAAGTGCTCCGACCGCTCCTTAGGCAGAAGCCCCGACGAACGGCGTTGCGCTTTGATGCCGCGAAAGTTCTTTCTCTCCCCAGTTGCAGGCGCGCTTCCTTGTGGGCCCATTTTTATACGCGTGCCTCCCAAACGACAGGCTTTACCACCTCTGAGAATAAGTGCGCATAGTTCAATCTGATTTTGAGTGATCCATCTTATCTGGAGTCGCTCAGTCGCCTCCGAACTTCTGATTTAATTAAAGTGAAAAAAGCAATTGCGAGACGTTCCCGCTTCCTAATTCTGGCGAAAGTTCGACCGAAGGACCAGCAGTGAACAAAACTACGTGCGAAGGTATGTGACTGTACGTCCGTATGTAAGCGCACAATTTTCAAACGTGCAAGCTCGCAATGAATTTGTGCCAAGTTCTTAGACGCCCTCGAAAGAGGCAGCGCTGCTGTTAAAGCTGGTCGACACATGATAGTCATTGACAAGAATGAAATGGCACGTGCAAGGAACTACTTAGCCTGAGCGACTTCGGGTAGCAAGTTAAGAATGAAGACAGCAGGCTCGTACTATCTTCTACGAAGGCCGTAAAGTAGATTCATTGTAGGTCTACTTCCATGTGCAGTAATTAGGCCGCGAATTTCATTTGCGTTTATTGCTCAGAACTTCAGCTCACCTTCCTATAGGTCTTTCCATTCAAATGGCCTACCGTTGTTCACATTTTGAACTGTCGGGGTGCCCTTTGGTTTTTCGTTCATTTTGCCTGTAGTAACGTAAAAGACTACCTAACCGGTGAACGGTTGGCTCATTTATTACCGGTGCAAATGCCAACAGCCGAACGTACGAACGTCTTTATTTTTCGGTGCCTTCGTAAAAGCCTAGTTCCGTCGTCAGCGAAGGAGAAAAGTTAACTGACACTTCAACCGCCCAAAACCTGATCTGCGGTACCTGAACCCATTGAACGGCGGTTACGAGAAGGTCCGTTTTCGACAAGAGCTAATAAGTAGGCTCGCATGCTGTGCCAAACTTGTACTTTCATGACAAAATGGCTTGCACTAAACAGAAGTAGCTCGGAAGGGATAATAGTCTCACAGTAGGGTTACTAGATTAAAATACGATTATCACATGAGCACGTTGCCTATAGTATGCCACGTTATTTTTGCTCTATTAAAAAGTTGTCCTTCGTGTTGATCACTCGAATTGATGATTCATCCGCTGGTCCAAGCCTTAACTAACATATACGGGCGTAGTCGACAACGAGTAGTGGGAAACTGAAGATTAGACGGCCAACTGAAATCTTCAATCCGTGAGACAATCGCGCACTGCTATTGATGGTGAAAGAAAGATGCACAGCCATTTCGACAGCGCTGGTGATGAGCAGAGGCTATGGACAGCACGGCGGTGAGAGCAAGGGTTTCCCTTAAAGGGTACTGAAAAGGTCGGGGATGACAGTGAAGTCAGGAAGGGCCATTGGACGCTGCCCTCCCCTACTGGACAGATATTAAGTTGCGCGTGCGTACAAGCGGGCAGTGAGCCACCGAACAAAAATAGCTGAGCGTTCAAGAGGCAGGCGAAATGGGCAACCAACGAAGATGAAGGAGAGATAGCTTTGCCAAATCCGTCCACGGCGGTCGAAAGCTATAATTCTTTCGCAGCGTCGTTCAAAAGACGAAATGCTCATTTTGCATTGCCAAAGCATCCACAGTGACGCAAATGTTCATTTCCAATTTAGCTATGCAATATCTAATCAATTGCGTAGAAAATCTTGGCCTGCCGAGGACCGATTTAAGGGCTGAACGCTCGGGCTTAAGATGGGCCCTGAGCAGATTAACCGTTGACGCATCGGGGTAGGCCAGCCTTCCTTGCGGGGAACCCTTTTGACGACTAAGCGCCTACTGTATGGTTTTAAGCAGTTTCGCGGACTGCTCAATGGCCGCGGAGTCCAGTCAGCCGAGATGGTCAGAGGCTCCCAGAATTGGATTGATTTTTGAGTGAAAATTTTGAATTAGACACAGGCGCGGAAGACGAATGGCCATCAGGAAACCGTGGCAATGATGAAGGCTTTTTGGGTGACAAGGGACTTGGTCGACGTGGCAGTTGGACAAAAGTTGAGCACATTCGGAGGACGATTGCTGACGGTGGGTGGCATAAGTTGACATGGAAAAGGAGCGAAAATTGCAGCACATTTTCCAGCGTTCTCGCCGGATGACAAATGAAGGATTTTCCATTACTTCGACACGTCGTCCGGAGCGCAGCGGCGGCTGATCACCTGAGATTCAGCATTCTTTGGTGACCTAACTGGGCAGCCAAGCGTTTGCCGCTTGAATTATTTGGCGGCGCCGTTGGAGCGATCGAATTCGCGCCTGCGCTCTTAAGGTAATGCTTGTCGTTGTTGTTGTCGTCGTCATAGGTTGATAACAGGGGCGGATAAAGATGACATTTGCCAGCGAGATGGACACTCCAAGGGCAAACAGTCGGTTACTACGGTGAGACACGCAAGCGACGATGTATGGGCCGCTTGGAGCTCAGGAAAGTGACCAGAAAAAAAGCTCACGGAAATGTGAGACTTTGAACGTTCCGCTCAATAAATTTCTTTGGCCCCATTAGACTCTCAGGAATGACAAGAAATTAGCGGCGGCATCCTCTTTTGAACGACCACGAGCCAGGACAGAACGCCATAATGGATGGGGGGTTACACGATCGACTGATTTATTTCTCTGCCTCTCAATGACCGGTGTCGCAGAAAAAAATGGCAAGGGCGCCATGCCTACGCCATTTGATGACAAGTCGTTTGCGACGAGTCCACAAAGGAGCGCCGTTGGCAAACCAGCTCGTCCGCTGGCCATAACCGGCCTAACAACAATGGCCATACTGTCGTAGACGCCTTTTATGGCACCCATTAGCCGACCGGGTGCCACCTGCCGGGAGCCCACTTGCTGCAATATCGCTTTTGCCTTTCTTCTCTGGCCAAAACGTTGAGGGTGCATTTCCATTGCCTTGATTGGCCCCTAGCGGACGCCAGCAATCAAACCATCACCTGTGAGCAATGCGGTTTGACACCTGCTGCCTTTTATGGCTTTCCCGGTTGCGCGTCCTCAGCGTGTCATTAAGGCTGGCCGATAGCGGGGCAACTTTGCATGCTGCCGTAAATAACCACGTCGCGGCTTGATCAAAGAAACTAAGCACTAACCACCGTCTGGCTCATGTCCATTCAGGAAAAGCCTCTGCCGTCTCGCTGAAATTGCGAAGGCAAATCCGCTTAGGATAAGCCAAGCAAGGGAAATCGCCTTTGGATTGCGGTCAACGAATGAATGGCGCTTGCCAACATTCCCCCACATCAGATGTTTGCTCGGACGCTTCCTAGTTGGCAGGAATGCTGGCAATAACGCTTGGACAAAAGTGAAAGCATGAATTGCTGACAGTTCACTGCTACCGCGCACAGATATCCTAAGATAAAAGTAGCTTATCCTGCATTTCAGCCTTAGCTAACCGCGGGAAGGCAGCTCGTCGGAGCACTGGTTTGGGAGAAGGTAGGTCGTCGTCGGTGCGCATTTTTTGAAAAACTTGTCGCGAGTGGTTGCGCTGCGGGTTATCGACGAAAAATAGTTGAATCGGCTTAGCGGAAAAAGCTCTTTGCATGCACTGAAGCTACGCGGGCGCGGGAGAACTGGGCGAAGGCGTTTTTCAAATGACACCGACCGTCTCCGTGATCCGCGGTCGTTCTTGCGCGCGCGAGCGCACACTTTTGCTTTTCACGCCTTTCGTGCGTCGTTGGATAAAAGTGGGCACCCTAAGGCAACTTACATGATCGAGAGATCCACGCGTAAGGCGGATAGCCACCAAGACCCATCAGCTGAGTGGGCACGCTTTGGGCGGCCACACCGGGACTGGCGAATAGCATGGAGCTTTGGTGCGTCTGGTTACCGTAACCATTGGCTGTCACTGCCGCCGCGGCTGCCGGCGGCAGATGACCATAGGCGGCCACGGACGGACAGGCCGAGTTGAAGGAATTGGCGCCGGCTGACTGTTGGTGATGGCCGTAAGGATTTCCTCCGTCGGCTGCATCGACTCCGCCGGTCGCGTTCGCACTCGACTGGTTCAAGTTGATGGGCGGGGCGCTCAGGTTTACGGTAGCTGTTCCTCCGCCTCCGCCGCCGCTGACCAGAAGGTTGGCAGTGGTCTGCGTTTGGTTGGCGGCTGAGTCGCCGAAACGGTCATATCTGCAAGAGGGCAACAAGACCCTTAGCGTAAATAATCGCTGTCAAAGCGTTACGTCAGCGACAGGTCCGTCGTTGACGAATGCTAATGCTAAATCAAAACTTCTTGGCGTCACCTACATTCTGAGATTAAATAAGCGTTATAACGATTAAATAACGTTGATTAAATAAGCGTTTATGAAACGATGAACAGACATGAAATGAAGACGCAAAAGTAATAAATCATGCAGCTAAAAAGCACAGGCATGACGCAAAGGATGAAAATCACCCACCCGGTTGATCGTAAACCATAGGGATAGTAAAAGTGATTCCACTTGTATTGTTCACCGGCAGCCGAGGTATACGAAGCGGATGTGGCACCAGCATTGGCGCTCGGTACGCTGAACAGAGAAGCAGCCGTCGGACAAGCTGTCTGTCCGGTCACCGCCACGTTGGGAATGGACGACGCAACCGAATGGTGGTGTGCACCATGGTGGTACTGGTCTTGACTGCTGACTACGCCGCCGCCTCCAGTGGCACCGTTCACCGCCGAAGACAATTCCGACGGAAAGTAGGAGTTGTGCGATGCCGCAGCAGCGGCGGCGGCCGCCGCGGCCGCCGCTTGGTAAAATGTACTCATCGTCGTTGAAGGTAATTTGGTTGCACGTTAAGACCCGTTCGCAGAATGCCGAAACTGCGCCGTAGAACTTTTATGACCACTGCGACGGCCGGATCACCAATGAACGTGACACTGAAGTCGCAGCGTTCCAGTCGACAAGCTCAGGCGATGCGGTACCCTTTGATCTTTCCTCACTCGTCTACCGTAATCTGAGTGCTCAAATAAATCATCAGCGTCAGCCGGGTTGGGAAATATTGAACGCGACGCCTTCGACGTTGCTCGTCTTGGCGACTTCTCCGCAGAGGTAACAAGCAGAGTCAGAATGCATTATACACCGGCGGCGGCGGCAGGTAAGCGAATGGAGAAAGTGAACAGGAGCGGTTGTCGTGACACCGCTTGCGCCCTTTGCCAATCACGCTCACGTGCTCCATGCGGTTGGTTACTAAGCACCTCTGCGATCTCACGCTCCTATTTTACCAATTCCGAGCAGCTTTCCTAACTGCTCTGCTCAAATCCAACTCTTTCTCAATGAGCCTTATCGTTCACATATTCATGTTCCTATTCTTCACGCTGAACGACGTAAAGGACAACTCATTGGTGTACTGTACTTTGGAGACACCGAGAGAGGAGCCTTCATCGAGCAACTGAGAACCAAAAGCGACAGGTGATTCGACGGGAATATACGCTGGCAATGGGGCTTAATTCCTGCATGTCAGCCACTTGAGCATGTCGTGTCTAATTAAAATGAATTACGCGCGGAGAACAGTTCAGACGGACACGTCTGGTGATTTAAACCGTCCCAGATGCCCATTTTGCCATGCTCATCTCTCGATGCAAAAGGGCTGACATTTCCGTGTTAGCGGTCAAGGGGGTTGGTTGAATTTGCAAGTGCTCACTGACCAGAAGCGTTTGCGCGCGCTGGGGCACATTTGACATATTTAAATTCGCCTGCTCAGCCTTGAGCAGCAACAGTTTGCGTGTAAGTTGCCATGAATGGTCAGCGACCGGTGATGCAACCAGCGCTTCTGCCCTCTTCGATCCGCACCATCGCAATGGCAGTGGCAATGGCGGCCGACCGGGCACCAACGACAACAACCCACGTGGCCAATTAGCATTATTGCCTTACAAATTAAGTGCTTGTTTTCTGGCAAACTACCAGCTCAAGGGAACGGTCCGGCCGGTGTAACGTGGCCCTCTGGCATGCTGAAGAGGCGTCAAGAGGGCTTTAAGATGCGCTCACTACGGTTGCTCTTTGGAGAACATGTCGCTTCAGCCTCCGTTGCACAACCGCCGTATTGACTTTGGCCTCCTCCTCAGCCTGCATGCTCAACGCAAAGGGCGTATGCAAATTTATCAGGTTGCGTGAATTGAAGCATGAATGGCGTCTACTACTGCTGGGCAAAGGCTCGGACGGAACAAGGAGAAAGTGCAAAACTGTCGCAACGGTTGCCGGCTGCGGATGAATGCTGGCCCTGCGTACCATCAACTTCCCCCTCAATCAATTCATCAAAACTGAACGAAAGCTTCAGGGGAAGCCGCGGCGTTGAGAAATTTCGTTGCGCTTGATTTGGCCGCCCGCTATCCGCGCTTCTTTGCAATTGCGTACATCGGCAAAAGTGAAGTAATCTAATTGACCGATTGTCGCTGACAATCCCTGGCGAGTACCTTAACGAAACTGTCCACTGAGGGTCAATTTGTCTCGCTCGCGCGCAACGGAAAGTGGGCTTCAATCAGCAGCTGCCAAACTTTACGGGGTGAGCGACGAAGAAACGCAAAAGGCCTGGCAGGCGGTCCCCTCATTCGGCTGCCTCCCGTAGGAGTGGTGTGCAATTTGGCGAAACGACCGACACTTGAACAAGGGGTGACCCGACTCGCCCTGGTGCTCCCTCCGCCTGATCGGCAGCCGCGACCTGGCCGTTGGAGGACACCTTGCCATTCAAGGAATGTGGCAAATGGGATGCCGGCTTACGGTAAGGAAAATCAGGGGCACCAAACGCCTAAATCATTTTGATTTATTATCCTGCCGGATATTAGCCATAGTCCAGTGCTAAGGGAAGCTCCCGCAAAAACCTTGCGCCGCGTCTGCGGCGTCGGACGGAGGGCCTAGACAGGGTGCCGGCTGTCAATGGCTTTCAAGTCGCGGCTGCCGAGCGTGAGCGGAAAAATTCCGCTGAACAGAAAAGGGGAAACGATGTTTACTGCCCGCCTCTGCAAACCGCCGAACCTATACGCCGGCCACTAGTCGTGCCGATGGAAGGTTAATCAGGATATGTTATCTCGGTGCAAAAATTGCCCTTATCGGAAATGCGCGACCGCCGCTTGAACAATATCAGCAGGCAGGATAGGCTATGGTCATACTGTAGTGATTTATCAGTTTTCACGCTATAAAATGTTCAGTTCACTAAGTCTGATAGGCTAGGCTTGTCGCCTAGTGCACCCGTTGGGCAAATGCAGCGCAGGGAGCCCCACAGGTGCCCTTCAGCATACGGCCATAGCAAGCTGTAGGCGCATGGGTGAGGTGGAAAATTGTGCCCCTGCTAAAATAGATGAATGGATCTGGCAGTGATTGACCTTCGTGATGCACAGGAAGTGCTTAAATATTAACACACGTAAGAGCATGGAAAAGCAATGCCCGCGTGGCACCATAATAAATACGCTTATAGGTGCTTAGGTGAAAGAACCGTTAGGTTCTCTCTCTCTCTCTCCCCCCTCTCTCTCTGTCATTCACTTTCACTCTTACTCGCACACACACAAACAGACACACGAACGAACACACTCTCTCTTTCAGTGACAGGTCGAAGTTTGAAACAACATTGGCAATGTTATACAAAAGATCAATCAGTCGCCTTTTACGACACTGTATAATGGGTAATTAGAAGGAAAATCGTTACCTTGTTACTGGCAAAGTTTGCCTACTGAATTGTCGTCTTTACAGGCGTTTCAGAAGCAATAAAAGACGCCTATGGACATGATCGTTGTCAGCCGGGTGAATTTCGAGCGCGAAGCAGGACTCTAGGAGAGGTGTGGAAGAAAGGGAAAACGAGCCATTAATCGGTGCGGAACCGCTGAACGACTCGACCGAGATAGCTACCGACCCTTTGAGTGCGCTTCGACGAATCAGCGACGATTTCGGCACTGGAATGGGACGAACGAAAGGTGCTGACGCCGCCCTGACTCCGTCGCCGCGTTCCGACGCGCCGACTTTATGGCCTCGTAAATGCACAGAATGGTACACTAAAAGTTGAACGATACCACCTTTTCTCACACGGCTCCACCGCGAGCGGCGGAAACGGTGGCTAAGAACAGGCGACGATAAAACGTGATTTACGCGACAGCTCAAGATGCTTTCCCGGACGAGCAAAGGAAAAACGCCGCCACTCCGGCACTCGTCGTCCGCGTGGAACCCGTCAGGTCGGCTGGAGCGCAACATCCCATCATACGTAAGCGGATGATGCAAGCTGCTAACCTGAGCAAACAGACAGATAGACAGGGAGAAAAATAATAGGTGAGTTCAGTAATGTTGCCGCTACAGGTGTCGCCTTGGGTTGTTAGTCGACGATGACGCAGCGACCTCTGTCATTGCTTCACTCTCTCTCTATTTCCCTTTTCACAGCGGCGGATCCAGTGGACAGGGACAAAAGTGCAGACACGAAAAAACGTATCAGTCCGTTCAGGCTCAAGTCTACTTGGCCCGCATGCAGGAGAAGTTCTTGACCAGCTCGCAAGTTGGAGTTCTGTTTCCAATCAAGCGACAGCGGCAAAGATCAAATGAGCCGAAGAACCTGCTTGCCAATGGCAGTTACAGTCATAAATCAAGCGGACGACTGTGAAAAATCTATACGGCAGCCGTTCGTCGTGCGAAGGGTGAATTGCAGTTTCCAACGGACGGTGGGCTGCATCACTGCCAGGTGTGTTTCGCCTTGTTCACGCTGGGACAGTGCAGCCCATGTCGGATGACCATGAAATTACGTTCCCTAGGCTGACGTGCCAATGGCGCCATGCTTGGTGGTCATCCGGCTGCGTCGTTCGGCAGGATGGAAGGCAGTTTGCTAAGCTTACTTGCCTACAATGTGCATTGCTGCTTGGCTTCTTGTTCAGCATCTATGTTCGTTCATTACAGTATTCTTTTGAACTTTCTGAACGGTCTCCAGAGACCAACCGTCGTCGGGAAGTCCGTATCGACCAGTCGGTCCATGAAGGAGACCACGGTTTATAACACGTTTTTTGCTTTTTTCCCAACCATCAAAGCGGCCGCCTCTTTTGCCCTCTCGCCTGAGCCGGAGCTAATGCTCTGGGCCACTTCCTTCCTAATTGCTCATCGTAGCCAAGAGGCCTATTGATGGCTTGTCGCGGCGCCCACGTTGACACGCTTTTATGCCGGCCGGGAAAACTTGTCTGCCGCTATTGCGCACATTCGCACCGCGACAACCGCTGTCGTTTTGCCCCTTTCATTCCGACAGTGACAATGCAATTTTTGCAAATTTTTCACATCGGATAATCTCCAACAACGCCCCTTGTCATCGGAAAGCCTAACCTTTGCACCCTCGGTCCAACGGCGGTAGGCAGCTCGCAGCGATGCAGGGGTGGCTTTGCCGTCGAGCAGCTCTTGCGACGAGGGGACGATCAGAGCGGAGCCGCCAGCCTTGGTGACGGAAGTGGGCGTAGAAAATGGCGCTTCGTCCCTGAGAAATGACCTTGCTAATTTTCGCTTCCGTGAGCTTCAATCGTTTGCTCCTTTGGCCGTCGAAGCCGCGATCTCATTAACGACCTCTTCCTTGGCAATTGAGGATGTCATTTCGCCTCCAGCTTTGCCCAGTCGAGCGGAAGAGGAAGTTGGCGCCCCAACGTTCTCCTGACACGGAGCCCACTTCTGCCGGGGAATTGAAGCCCCCACTTTCGCCAGGCGGCTGCGGAGATCGCCCGCCTCTTGCGCGGCGCACTCGTGCATCCCGTGGTGCAACGACTTCCATGCTGCGCCAGCAGATTTGTCGGCACTGAAAGGGATGCACGGTTTCGTTGTGCAAATGAAAATGGCTCCCACCTGCCTGTCGCTCTTGTCCGCTGATTGACGAATTGCCGGCGTTGCCGCGTCGGAACTGATGAACGGCGAAAATGGGCAAGGAGTCTTTTGGAAGAAAGTTTTTGCGCTCACCGTTGCCTCCTTTACTTGTCAATTTGTACCGCATTAATTAGGCTAAGTGAATTCCATTAATTCTAAAAATTACTTTGCCTTACCACAAGTTAATTCAGCGTGGCACTGCTGTGTTTACCTTTTTTAATTAGCGCAAGTCAGCTGGATTCTGTAATAAGAGGAAAGATGACAGTTGCATCGTTGTGCGTTTGATCTTCAGGTCAGTGAAGGACTTAAAGGTGACCATCTCACTTATCCAGTTCGTTTGGACGTAGTTCTCACATGTACCCTTCCAACAATGTGCGCAGTGCCCGCAGGTTAATTAACAAAGAAGCGAAAAAATGCTGGTCGCCTCTCTAATCCATGATGCTTCTGCTAATCGCTGAAAGATTGGTCAAGTCAAAGAACGGAATGTTAGTAACACGCTGTCAAAATCGGCAACGAAGCAGGAAAGCGGATTCTGAAATGTGAGGCAAGTTTAATAAAAAGATTGATCCTTGAAGTAGAAGCACTTACGCATAACAAGAGACGAAACGCACTTTGCAGTCCGAAGAGAGCAAGCCTGCGTACCTTGGCTACCAACCGTAAATTTGCCAACGCGACGTGACGTTCAAGCTGCCCTACCTATGGCCAATTAATATTTAGGAAGCAGGAAGCACAAACGGCCTATCCACACCCCTTCAGGCTGCGCAGCAACGGACAGGTGAGCTTTTCAGGCCATTTCATGTATCTGACCACCTGAAATTGGCATGCAAGTTAAAACAGGCTAACGTAAGGTGGTACATTAAGAATTATGCGCACAGATAAGGCGCTGTGATTCGCGCGCATAGGAAGATGCACACCAGCAGTGTCATAAACATTTCCATATTGGGCAAAATCGTTAGACCACCCTAAACGTGAATGAATGAATTGAATTTAAAACTCGCAACGGATGTGTCCAAGAAAGCCATTCTTGAAAACGGAAATCACCTTTCTAAATGACGAAACTTTTTGTTAGCACGAAACAACCTAAAGCGCTTTCGCGTCAGCTGCCGATCCAAGCAAACTTGGCGAAGCATGCTTCCGCAGCGTGAAAAGCTTTGGTCCTTCGGCCAACGCCAACGGCAAGCGCCGCAACGGATAGCCGTTGGGGTTCCCATTAATAAATTAGCCGCTTCGGCTGCGTAGGTGAACAGAAAAGTCCTCTTCACTTTTTTGCAGCGACGCGGGCTAGCAGAAGGGCGCCACGAAACTTGCGCAAAGCGCTTGCTCACCTTCGTTGCTTCCTGCCCATTCAAGACGTGCGAATTTCATTCATCCCGTTCATTTGCATTTTGTATGCAAATTTGAAGGCACTCAAACCTGCGGCGGAACGTGACGCGCCAATCAGCAACGGTCGAGCGGATACACGAGTGAATGGTTAGTGAGCTCTTGAGCGCAGGCGTTTGGAAGGGCCTTCAGCATCTGCCGGTAAACGGATGGCGATCTTAGAGCACGGCGACGAATGGCAGTCAAAAGGGCTTACTGTTTTATTGAAACGGCTACATGGCAGACTTCATTGCACAGCAAAAAGGCGCCGTTTTAATCAAACTCAAACGTGCGCAAAAGGGACGGTACCCAACGGCGTCCTTACCATGAAAATGCTCATATTGATAGTTCAACCGTGCTTCTCAAATTCTTCACACTCCCATTTGTTCCTGCGGAATGCTGCCGAAGCGGGTGCAGATGGGGCGAAGTGAGTGGGCGCTCTACGCAAAGCGGCAGACCGATGTTCAGTCCTCACGGTTAAAATGAGCCATCAAGGGCATTCGCGACCACCGTACATTTGCAGGCAAGGACACAGGCGAAAAGGCGACAAGCTGGTCGGGTGCAAGCGGCCCGCACACTGGCTATTCATCTCCAAGCGTATCTGAGGCTTACTAGGGTGCCTGTTTGCTCTTGCTTGCTGGCAAAGTGCTCAGCGGGACATCCGCCCGTTGACGACCCGTTCGACTCGACCTGGGCCCAAAGGAGTGGCTGGCTCGCCTGGAACGATCAGGCGGCGTGGGGTGAAGGCCATAAAATCTCCTTTTCAGCACCGACGTCATGTGACCGTCCCTGAGTGTTGATTTATATTGCCGGTCTTGCTAAGGGCTGTTGTCGCCGAAAGTGATCAACATCTGCCCCTTGTTTACAGCCTGCTGCATGGCCGTCCGAGGGTATTCAATATTGAGCAAAGCGACTTGGCCTTGGAGATGCTCTGCGCATCGGAGAAGGAGAGCAAACTTCTACCTTTTTCCTCGCTACTGGCATACTGTAGCAATGTCGCTTAAGCGTCAGGTGCGACCGGCGGCGTCGGGAAGGCAGTTAAACTGAGACCACTGAGGGTGCAACGTCCTTTGGCGCTTGAGCGCTCAAAGCGGGGCATTTTGGCAGCCTCGTTTTCAGCGAACGAACGAAATGGGAAGATGGGTGCTTTGTAGGTGGATTTAAAGAATTTCAAGTAGTACTTCGAGCGGGCAGCTCAGATTTATTTGCGGCGCCGCAGGAGCCTACTCAGGCCCATAGGTAGCAAGCTGTCCGCAGGCAAGGTTGAAAAAGGGAAGCGGCATTTATAGCAGACAGACAGTGCTCAGGAGCGGAGGACGCAGCGCCATCGTTTAGGATGCCTTAATGGCGGTACGGCCGTCAACAACCGTGAGTTATGATTTCATAGGCTTTTATAATGCGACAGAGACGTGGTAATGAATTAAATTTTACGGCATTTTTATTACCACAGCGACAGCGCCAGCCGGAGCAGATGTTTGGCTCCGTCGACCGTGATTCGTCGAGAGCGGTCATGTGACCTCCTTTCGGCTGCTGTGGAATTGCGAATCATCGGCGTTTTTGTTGGAAAAAGTGAACTGCACGACGACGACCATTATTTATTGGCCATTTCATGAACTGTATAGTATTTGAAGGCGCAAACGCTCTTTTAGATGTATCCTAATTCTTGCACGTCCAGCAAGACGGACGAGAGTAATTACTGGTACAATAATATCTACGCGCCGACGGCCGCCGCTGCGGCCGCTGCCGCCGCCGCCGCGGCAGTTGGACAACACGGTAGTCATAATCAGCCTGCCAATGGGTCGTCCTCACCGTTGTCCTTCCTGCGATTGCCTGCGCATAATGACACAACGGCCGGAGGAACGACTGGCAGTTGTCCCACCGCGGCGACAGGTCATGTGGACATCAACCCTCAAGTAGAAGCGCACCCGCAGGCAGCAACCCAGAAGCACCACCAGATGGCCTCATCGACAACCGGCGGACCCGCAGCCAGGCAGGCGATGCTTGCGTCCTTTTGTCGCATGGACGGCGGTGCCTATGACCCGACCGGGAGCGGTCACCACACCAATCATGGACAATTCACCCATATGGGCATGACGCCCGGAGCGGCGGGCGTGCAAGCCGCCGGTGCCCAGCATGCCGCCAGTTTCTTTTACCCCACTGCCGCCACCAAGTACGGTCGCAACTTCGTTGCGCCATTCGACTTCCTGGGCAGTTCGGCCGCCGCCGTGGCCGCTGAATCTCTTCTAGTCAATCAGGCCTATTCCTGCGCCGCCGAAGCGGCCGCCGCCGTGGCGGCTCAGGCGGTCGCCAATGGGACCTCGATGGGTCAACCGAACGCCGCCGTGCTCAGCCAGGACGACCACCTCAAGCGGCGCTCCCTGTTCCCGTGGATGAAGCTGACGGGTAAATCTTTCACTTGCCTTTATTGTGCCGCCCTTCTAAAAAAATGCAAACTTGCGTTGCGCCTCCCCAAGGGCGCCCCGTCGGAGCGGCACTTTGGAAATGGGCAGCGGCCAGCGCCCAACGTGGCCGTTCGCTTTCCTTCCGCTTCGGGTGTTCTGTAGTCGTTTGCGCAAGCGGGCAGGTTGGCGGCGCGCTATCTTGCCGTTGTGTTTACGCGCCGGCGGAAGAGCAACCAGATCGGCTGACCAAAACTGGCTTCCTCTTCGAACGGCATCCAATTTTGAGGGGACCCTTTTTTGCTCACCGCATAGCGCTTATCTGCAGTCAGGCGTTCGCATTCTTTTCTAGTTCTCCTTTTCGGCCTACGCGCTGTTGGGTCGTCGTCAGCTTGTAAACATCTCCTGCACGTCGCCCTGGTGACGCCTATTATTAGTAAATGCTTTCCGTCGCATTCCAAAGCTTCAGCCGAGCTTCCGTCGGACCAAAGGCCCTTTGCCTCGTCGGGACGCCCAAGCACCGCTTCAGCGTGGCTGTGCTCCTATTTATATCGCACTTTCGCTTGCCGCAAACTGCAAAGCATTAATAATCCCGTTTGTTGATTGCTTGGCATTTTTCGGACAGATTCCTCCGCAGTGAGCGAGGCGAGTTTCTTTTTTTGGCAAACCGCCACGACGACTTCTAGGAAAGCTCTTCAACGCAGGCGGTCTTCCGCATGCGCGGTTTCGTTTGAGCCGATCGCTTGAAGCGTTGAGCCAACGTTTCATGTCGCGGAACGTTGTTATCAGTGCAGTCACGCGGCGTTCGGAGAACGAAGAGTTGTCTCCTCAGTTAGGTTGACTGATTAATTCTTAGTCTCCCGCCCGTGATCTTTCTGCATCGCTGCCGCCGCTTCCTGGCAAAGCCCAGTGCCATTGCCGTGCAGTGTGTAGCGAGCAATTTTTCATAACAGACGGTTTTTTCCGCCAACTTCTGCTCCCTCTTTGCTCAGCTTGTCATCAGCCTTTGATCTTCACCGACCCTTCCTCTGTCGTCTAGCAAAAGCCGGGCGTGTCGGAATATTCACAACGTTCAGCCGAAGTGATCAATTGCGCGCCGCTAGCCGGCGCTTTGGCAAAAAAGGGGAAAACGCTGTACTGTAGACGCGCCGCGGAAGTGGACGGGCGAACGAAAGAGGCGCCACCTACATCGCGGTAAGACAATGGTGGACCGGGCTTGGAAAAAATGTTAGGCTTTCACTTTTCCACCCCTGCTGGATATAAGTTACCGCTTCCGCCGCACTTGCGGCTGCTTTTAAAGGACGACAATCCTATCAAGTCAGACCGCTCTACTGCGTAACAATAATAAATAATTCATGCAGGCCTCATTACCCAGAACCAGCCGGATGGGCCTTCTCTTCATGCCCTCTGCGCCCGCAGCAGCCCGTCTTTAATCAACGACATAGAAGTGTCACAGGCTTTGCCCGTCGAGAAATGCATTTAGCTCTCGGAAACGTCTCTTTATGAGACTATCAGACGCCAGAGGGACACACCATGTGCATGAGTAGTTGGTGTTTACGCCGTAGTGCGCTTGCACTCGTCGGCCGCTTCTTTGCCTTCACCTGGCTGTCATCAGCTGCGGATTCCGCCCAACATTGCCCAATGGTCGTCCGCAACCGGTGTCTATGCGTCCAGCGTAATCAATCCGTTGTGCCCGATTGTCCTTGTCCACGCTGGCGGCCTTGACTGTTCAGTTTGATTTTTCGGAACTTGGAGGACCATTCCAGCTTGACCACCAAACGGCCAGCCGACTCGCCGGCTTTGCAAGAGTTGTGCTCTGGCGGCCGGGCACGGTGGCAAAGCGCGGGCCAAGGAATTTGCCGCCACCGGCAGGGCGCCCCTGCCGCGGTTGCAAAGCTAGCCCGGTCGGCTAACCGTTGCTTTTTTGTCCCTGTAGCTATCGCAGGGTCGATAAATCAATGCCAAACTGGAATTCCGCAACGTTAACGCTTTCCGCTTCATTCAGGCTAAAATGCTGTCTCGCCCTTTAATGGACTCCCACGGTGAATGGGGAGTCCCGCCTGGCGCGACTTTTCAGTCCAGGACCACTTTGAGGGATCATGAATTTGTAAAACACGCGTCCAGGCAGAGGTGATTTTTGGGCCCTGCTTTACGGCGGGTATCCAGTGCTGACGCTTGATCTCACTAATGCGACTAAGGCGAAACGGGATATCCAACCTCAAACGCTGCACTGTAGCGTGTTCCCCGGCGGATGACTCATCAGCTGGTAATAAAAGTCGCTCAGCTCTATTTCCTCGAATAGGAGCCTGAACGTTGGATGGGCCCGCACAGATGGGCATGCGTTGGCAAAGAAGCGACTCGTAACGCTGACCATATTGAACATTGTTGTCATTCATCAGTGCTGTCATGCCATCAATTCTGAATCGTGGCAAAAACCCACATGACGAGCATCGGTCATAAATTTAATGACCCTTTGTTCTTTGCCGCTTGTTTAGGGACAGTCGAAAGGAATTATTTAGCAAAAGCGGTGAGGAATTTCCCTGGAATCCCTCCAGCGCAAAGGCGTGAAACTCCGAGGCCCTGAGCGTGCCTGGCGTCGCAATTTGGGTGTTGCCTCAGGCGCGTATTATGCGTACGCTCGCGTAGGCCTGACTATGCGCCTCCGCGTTGAGCGTTGCCTGCCACAGTGGCAGCGGCATTGCACGGACGATCAAAGGAGGCCGCCTGCGCTGGCCTCAGCATGTTTGCCTCTGTCGTCTGGTTGGTGCCAACCAAAAGTTCAGTCCATGTCAGCCGTGATCGAACTGGTTGTTCCATTTTTGACACCCGAACATTATCTGCATTTATCAATTAAATGAAAGTCAGTCATGGCATGACCGCCCCATGGCGGCCTCTCTTTGATCTTCCCAGCTCGCTGCTGTCCGGACACACACTCACGCATACACAACTTAATTGCCACAACGTATTGTACTTTCTGCCTGTTTCATCCGGTTCTTCTGCTTACGGCATTGTCAGCTGAAAAGTGATGACTTGTCTAGTTGTTCGCTTGTCGCTGTGCAGCCCTGCACGACGGTCCACTTGAGCGCTCAAAGTATTGCGACCTAAAATTCTCTTGGTCAGTTGGCGTGTTGTCCGGCCATTCCTTTAAGACTTAAACAAATATCACCTCCCGGCTACCCTGCCGGAAGCGAGCTTACGGTAGTTCTTAACTGGCCAATCACAAGAAAGCTAGTGTTACTCTTTCATATCCAAGCGTCAGCGCTGCGCGTTCCCGTCTTACGGGGAAAGCTGACTGTCGCGTGATCAGAAGTAGCTTCCGCGCTTTTTCCACTAACGCCGATAAGCCGCCGTTGCAAAATCAAGCATCAGTTTAATATTCGTGGAAGCGGAATGACGAACATCTCCGGTTTTGGGCTTGCCCTGATATTGCTACTGTACACGCTCAGACTCCCTACCTGCGTTTGCTTAATTTCCCGTCAAGCTAATGCGTCTCATTTTTAGCTGATGCGAAAAGAGAGGGGAATGGCATAATAAGCCGCGTGACGTGCCGCGTTGAGAGTTGAGCTAAATATTTTCCCACTCACGTTTTTGTGAAACTTGTGCATTTGTTTCGTTGAGCTAGCGGTAGAAAGCAGGCTTTATTGCCGAGTAAGCATGCTGCCTTCGAAGCAAGAATACTTTCGACGGCTGTGCATTGCTCTGACTGAAATAAAGAGCTGCTACCTGCCGGCGGTCTGCGCTTTGCTCGACATGGTCACTTGGAAGTGCAGCTCAGCTCGCAATGAGGGTGTCTGATTTGCAAATCCAAAATAGTTCATATGCCTGAGGAAAAGGGACTTTGTTCACTCTGTGGTGGAAACTAGAAGGAAAAAGCTGGAAGATTTTCATCTCGTATTCTAGCGCACTCAGGTGCTTGAATGCATATTTTCACACGTTCCTATTCATATTTTCTCACCCGTACAATCTAGCTGAACCATGCAGTTTGGTCACAGGCATACCTAGGAGCATCTGTGGAGACTTTTAGTTTCATTGATTAACTCATCATTTGTTCATTTATTGAAATGTCTTGATGTGGAAGGCGCAGAGCATGATTTCTAAATTTACTTTTTGTTTTTCACAGAAATAGCCTGATCATGATAATATCCTTGAACGATGTAAATAAAATTAAGTGTACAGAGCTTTCGCGTCCAGCCTGACAGGTCATCAGCATAGTTTGGTCGCCAGCTGAGGCCCGGAAAAGAAAAATAGGTTTCAATCTCAGTATGCGTTCTTGAATCCCCTTGCACCAGTGATTGCACTTACAAGTCAGGGGAAGCTTCTCATTAATGTTATTTGTATTTACTCATGCTATGTGGGGTACAAATGCCTCTTTACGCTATTTGAGCATTTGAAATTTTCACTGGTAATGAAGCTCTTATTCTCCCAGTTGTCAGTGCTTTTCTTCACTGCAATAGCATAAGCACCCGCGCGCTCATATTGATTAATCAGAGCAGTGGCATCGTACAGCCCTCAGTTGCTCTACTGTATTAAATGAATCAGAAACTTTGGGACCAGTTGCGGTGCAATTTTCATTTTGGTTACAGATTGTGATGATCTTGTCTAGCCTTTTTCGATGACTTCACACATATTTATTAATACTGTCCATGTTATTCAGGGTTTTTGATGCCTTGAAACCACGGGATTAATAAATAATTAATCATAATAACGTTGTGAAGTCGTTAAAGAAGGTAATGTTCAACCACATTGTTACCAAGCATTCCGCATTCTGTGTTCAAACTTATCTTAATCACTATAATGTAGTAAGCATGCCTTTCTTTTTCTACATCTATGAGCAGGTATCTTATTACAATAAAGCTGTTTGAAGATTTTAATTTTATTGTGGGCAGGCACAGGCTTCATACGTTGGGATATTTTCCGCAGCTTAGTCCTTCTCCCGTAAGAACCACTGGATGAGGACGTGGTGACCTCTACTCAATGTTTCCAAGTCAGCTTCCATGGATGCAGTAAGGATATTGCTAAGAATTACAAACATGTTCCGGGAGGACCCTTTTCACCTGTTAGTACTCTGAATTCGGGTAGCTCATAGAAAGCGTTTGCCTGAGGATCATGTGAAATGGTGAGGCATTATTGGTGCGCTTCTCATTCAGTAGTTTCGTCTGACGTGACTGATAAATTGCTCTATCTAATCTTGCGTAGTGAAAGCCGGTTTTCACTTTCAGTTTACTGCTGAAGCATTCAAAAAGCAACTTACTTTTGTTTTAAACCGCCTACGCACATAAACATGCAAGACGACCGTTGACAAAGGTGCAATAATTTATTGTCTGTCAATTCTTATTGTTTAGTCAATATGTGACTGGTTTTTCACTTTTGTAATTGAAGTGAATTGAGTACCGCATATTTAGGTTTCCTGAAAGTTAGCAAAAGTCTTGGAAAAGTTAGGTAGATTCGAGAATGCTACTTGGATAAACTGCGATGACTATGCAAAGTAGACCTCACGTCATACTTACTTTGTGTTTTCATCACTGGGTACGTTGACTAATAACAATGAGTTTGACTGTTGCCTTTATAGTTGTTAATGTTGCAGTTAGTTCATTTATGAACAAGAATTTACTGTTGGAAACAAAAATAATTACTTTACTTCACAAAAAATGTTAGTACTATGACAGCACTGCGTGCTTCATAGGTGTATATATGTTAAATTTGTGAAGAAACAAGCATCAGGTTTCGAAAAATGGTTGGCGGGACAGTATTCTTCTATTTCCTGTGTTCTATTTTGTTTCATTTTATGTGAAGACTATATCAGGGTCTGTCCGTCTGTCATATTACTTTCAGTTGCGTATTAACTCCAGTAGCGCTAACTGTTCTATCATTAACTGCTTCGATCATACCAGTCTTCTTGAAAAAAGGATTTCGAAATACGGGATATGATCTCATATGTAATATCAAGAAACCAACGGCTTGAATCCCGTTAAAACACTGATCAACTACATGGAGCTTTCGAGACTCCCTGTCTCGTCTGAGACCAAAGCTCCGTGTAGTTGATCAGTGTTTTGATTGGATTCAAGCCATTGGTTTCTTGATATTAAATATACCAATCTTCTTGCTTTATTACTTAGCAGAAGTAGCTCTTGCATCTTATTCAAGCGAATGTTGCATCCAAGATTTAACTATTACAGAACATAAGCTGTATTTTTAGTTCTGGTTGCGGTTTAACATTAATTTACTTCCGTAAAATAACTTTGAATGCAGTTGTTATGAAATTCACCTTTCTCGTAACGGTTTCACCATATGTACCATCCAACTTGACGAACTGTTGTGACCCGTCAAAGCTTGTTCTTTTCTCTCTGCTTGAGGAACCATATCTTATCGAAGTCATCGCAAACCTACAGCACTCTGCTAAATTCTAAACTTCTACAGTGCGTATTGAAGAGTTTCTTGCGTGTTAGCATAGCTACAGAGAATGGAGACTATACTTAATTATTAATATTTCAGAATTAGGGACTCTTTTTATGGGATTCAGTCTTTTAATGAATGTGTTTCTTAAATTATAAGCCTTTGAGATATTGAGATTTTGACTTTAAGCAATTAAAATTTTTATTGTTGATTACTTTTCAAGTAAGTAATCATGGCCTTAAATAAACCTTGGTTTGGTTCCAAAACCTTGGCCTTAAATAATGTGCCTATGCTTTATCATGCTTGAGAATTGAACTGCGTTTGGAATGAATCCATAGCGCTTTTTTGCTGCTTTTTACCTTCGCGCACTGCATGTGTAATATGATTACTGGGCGCCAGTGTTTCCTTAAGGAATTGACATTTCCTCTCAATGGATTTTGAGTGGCAGTATGCGCTTATTTCCTTACTGCTTAAATTTACTGGCTTAAACACAAATACCACAGTGAAATCAAGAAGTGTGGTAATTCTTCTCAGGTCTTTCTCAGTCTGTTAGGTTATTTAATGCTTTTCAGTTTAATGCAAATTTTGGCATCGCGAGCCATGTATTTGTTGATGATATGACCACTGCTGATGTGGCAGTGCATTTTTTGATTGAATATATCGAGTGTTTTAATGTAGAACGATTATTTCTAAGATGAACATTTCACTTTCTGCACAAAAACAGCCTACTGTATCGACTGATAGGAAAAATGGCAAAGTTTTAGTTACGTCAAACATTCCACCGCCTCCGTGCGCTCGGTTCAGTGAAGGTTGAGGAAAGATTATCAATAAAGTTGACGTTACTATATGACAGGCGACATGAAATTTTCAAGTTAAACAAGGCCACTTTGACGGTTCCGCATAGTCTCATTCAACATCTTGTACTTTGCTTCTATTAATATTTTTGCGCGTCATTTTAATCAGCATGCTATGCCGTTTAGCGAAAAGGAAACAGGAATTCCTTTTTCCCGAGTCGACTTTTGATTTGCTAACGTATCCGTGCTCATCGTACTGCTGACGTTTCCGCTTTTGTCCTACGTGCGCAGCGGAGTTGCTGACGTGACATGGAGAGGTTAAATCGTTTTATGAACTACATTAATGATGGCCTTGATGCGGCAGACAATGCGTCTTGCGAAAAGAATCTAAGGCCAGAAAAGTGACATATTTTGGAAACAGTCGTGAATGCAGTTCTTGTTCTGCTCTTTTGGCAGATTGTATGCCTGCTGAACTGCCGAAACTATTTCATTAATGGCGCTTCAAGTTATGATGTACAATTTGAAATTGCATATGCAATCGTTTTGATTTCTTATGGTTTAGTTCGTCGCTTCTGAAAGTAGAAGGATACGAAACCAGCTCGCAAGTCTATGCGGTTTTTCAAAATCGTCGCTAGTGCCTCCTAAGTTTTCCTTCCTTGCAAAGACTCGTTGTACCATTATTAAAGTCAGGCATGTCGCAAAACTTTCAGCTCGAATGAATATTTATTAGTATTTTGACTTCCAGCAGTTTGTGTCCGTTAATTCAGTTTCTCCATAAAGTTTGTTTTGTCAAAAGGGTAGAAGAGAAATAATGTTAGTACACTCGCGACACCTGCAGGCGGAAATACCTGTTTGTGTGTAGTGCGCGTATGCTTAGCTCAAAATAAAGTTCTGCAAGCGCAGCGAAGAATTGGTAAACAAGGAAAAAACTCGTTTTAAAAGTCTAGCCTACATGAAGCAAATAGTCGCATTGCATTGTTTATGATTTCCTCGTGTGTCTATTCAATAATTGTCGACCCTTGAGCAGCTACCCTTTCTTGTTTAGCATTTTCCACGCAGCGAAGGCTATGCGCTTCTTTTCCTTCATTGTTAATGTTAACAACGTAAGTGCTTTTCATATTTCGATCCGTTATTTTACATCCCGCCAACGGTGTCCAACAATGTAATCTATTATTACCAGAATTCTTTTAGCAAGAAGCAACTTTTCAGATGAGTTGACTGAGAACGTATTGCTTTTTATGATTTTCCAATGTATCTTGCTGAAGTGGGTTCAGTACAGGTACCTTGAAATGGGATATTCTTCAGGTTACGCTTTGCCTGACGGATATTTCATTCGCCCAATAGCCATGAAATATTCCAGATGTTGCGTTAAATGTTAATTGGACTATTTTCATTGATTGAGTTACCTTCCTGAATTGCTTACTTAATTCGACGGGATTGTTTTGATATTTCAGTGTACAGAGTAGTTATTGAGCTATGGTTAATATTTCAGCCAGCAGACAACCTAGCGAATGAGCAATTGCAAGCATGTTGGCTGCAGAAACGACGAAAACATCGCCAGACATGTTTTCACATTCATTAACAATTAATTGCTCCGCTTTTGTTGAAGGCTAGCATATTTTTCATAGCTGCACAGGAATTATTAAGAGAGAAATAATTACAACCTGTGCATCACTTGGTCAACATGAAAATGCAGCGGCTGTTCGCTTGGAATAAAAGCAGGTGTGAATAGACCGCTCACGTCTACGTTTCTTGGTTCAGTATACCTTTTTCATACTGCAATTAGTGCTACGCCAATGTCATGTTATTCGCCATAATTGCTTGGCTATTCGCGTTAACTACTTAGCACTTTCCCTATAATCATAACATATTCCTTTCAGTAAAGTAGTACTGAGACATTTTTATGGATCCACAGAAGACGCGCAAATGCTTCAGGAAGCCCATTTTTCTATTATTATTATTGTTATTATCAGCTTATCTATTATATTTTGCATGTCAGACACTTATGACGTTGGCTTGCAGCAGATCGTCAGCTGGGACGGCAATGTGCGTTTTTCAATAGTTGGGTGCACTGCAGTAGTCATTTCATCAGCATCAGCGCTCTTATTATAAGCCAATACCTGAGTTTCCATTATAAGCTGGTATAGCGACTGACTCGTGGTTGAAATTTCACAATTAGAGCGTTCAGCAAATGTTACAGTCAAATGCACATGCTAAGGTAACATTTCCCTCACTTTTGTCCTTCATATTTGCCGGATTATTAAAGCAAACGCGGTAATTGAATTTCTTTCACAGCGCTGACATTTGCGTAGAAAGCCGGTTGAGAAACACGCAGAAGTTCGAAACCTCCATCAATCACAATTAATTGTCATTTTGATTTAACGATTTGACCATGACGTTCGCTCTCGCCTTCAAGTCTACCTTGCGTTGGATGCTTCTCTAAGAAGTATCCGAACGACTAAAACAATTATTTCATGACATGTATTTTTCATTTTGCTGTACATGTACGGATAACTGGAAATGGGAGAGAGTAAACTTAGTGAATAGCTTTCCATGAGTTCAAGGTATTAAACTTTGCGTCTCTTCCGTCAGACATTGGTCACTATCTGCTTACATAAGTACACAATGAATGAGCTGCAAATTATAAAGGATTTAACGGATATACGTGAATACAGAGTTTGTAACATGGTATGTTCTCATTTCCTTCTTGATGCTAACGGTGTTGATTCTGGTTGCCCTTCATTCGAACAAAGCTTATAACACTACAACGCTGATGACGGAGCCGGTTAGCTCCGAAAGTTACATTATGCAATTATCCGCTGTGTTAGAACAAAAGGCAAGCAGGATCAATACCGCTAATATCAGGAAGAGAATGAAATTAACAGAAAATGCCTACAGTTGATGTGACCGAAAAATATTCCTCCTTATATCACAAGCACTGTGAATTATACGTAGAAGAACATTTCAGCTGACGCTTCTAAATCGTTTTACTATTGCAACGTTTTTTGGAGCAATGACAAGTAGCGTCATATAAGTAAGAGGCCCACCTTTGTATTCTTGTGCACATAATTTTCAGGTAGGAAGGGATTAGTTAACGATTGTGCAAATCTACAAGGTAATTGGAAAAATACATTCTTTGTTATGCAAGGCATTCTGAGCGCGTTGCGCGTTTACGCCAAGATACGGTCGGAGTAAGTTAACTGCTTCAAGTGCATAGACGTCTTAGAAACAGTTTGTCATTATTTTAGAAGTAATTTCTGAAGAATTTTTAAAAATAATCTTGGTTATTAGTAGGGGCGCTGGCCGGTCTTTCGTCCCTAGCCGCCGAAAATATGGTTATGTTATCTGTGTTTGACATATTGAGACGTGAGACACCACTAAGAACCGCTGCTACAATTAAAACCGCGCTATCATTCACATTTTGCAGGGTTGACTTACTACAAGTTTGTCAGGGCCTACTGCTTAGCACCTTGTGCCTTTGGATTAGTGTTTTCATGCAGGATTCACTAGAACAATTATAGGGATTACTATGTCAAACATAGGTCTATTTCCTACGTCACCAAGTTTCCTGGTAAACTTCGGCTGGAACGGATTTTACGTAAGAAATAATTGTTCCAGGCCATTTCCAAGATTTCATACTTTTGGAAACTCTCAAAAATAGACGTACTGTCAATTTCAAGTGGCAGCATTGTGCCATCGCGATTGAAAAGTTGGCAAGCGGAACGTTAATGACTTACTTATTCAATGCTCGTTCTAATTTATGCTGAGCGGTTCATGATATTTAATTAATCACAGCATTCCAAGCAAGAAAAGGAATACCACTTACCATTTAAATCAGTCGCGTCAGACAATGTTTGCCAATCGCTGAATGCTAACAGAGATGCTTAGCTTTTCCGGTCAGTTTAACAAGCTGACTGACCTCGTCAAACCAATAGACTGTTCAATGTTGCGCAACTACTCTAGCTTTACTAATATCAATATCAAAGTAATGCCACGATATTGCATTTTCTTCTTTCTGCTACTGCACGCTGCCTGTGGAAGTTACGCTCTTATAAAAGTGCAATGAAATTTTTTCCAGTCGATGAGTATATCCGTAAATGTACACAAATGAACTACGTAGTATTCCTCCAGAAAAAGAGCCGAGAAGTAGGTGGTACACATTTAGAAAAGTTGTGATCCATTCGCTCTTAATGATCTTGCAAGGTACAATTTCTTTAGGTAGAAGCGGTGAGCAGAAGAGAACACGTCAAACCTATTCAAGCAACCAAACTTTGGAGTTGGAAAAGGAGTTTCACTTCAATCGCTACTTAACGCGAAGGCGGAGACAAGAGATCGCGAGCGAACTGTGCCTAACGGAAAGGCAGGTAAAAATTTGGTTCCAGAATCGCAGAATGAAATGGAAGAAGGAGAACAGAGTTTCCGTCGAAGCGGCAGATTCAAGCACCGAAAAGGACAACGTAATGCAAGTGCAAACTTCTATCTCGTTTCCACAGTCCGGAAGTGGACTTTCCACCTGACAGTGATATCTCCAGTTCTTTGGGCGGAGGGCTTCTGACTGAATACAAATTGGCGAAGCACAAGTGTCTCATTCCGCTGAGCTAGAACTGTTGAAGCGCTATGTTTGTTTGGCCAAAACGCTTAAAGCAATCAGAGTGATGCAATAACTTGCTTTCCGGTGTTAGATCTAATCCCGCGTTTTCGTCAGTGCTGTTTTTGTACCTTTGTTGGGTATAGTAAACACATTGTTGCCTTATATTTATTCTGCTGCTCTACATTTCTGATAAGTCATAAACGCAGTGTATGCCTGCTCGGTTAACTGGGTTAGAAGGCTGAGCGCAGACACGGTTTGCATAACTTTTCTTCGTACCCGAAAACAACTGTTGTTCGCTTACGTCAGAATCAACACAAAATGGGGGAATTCTACTACTGCTATTTGGATTACACGCAGAATCATAAAAAAAGCATAAACGTGTAGCAGATTCTAGATAAGCAACATTTGAGACCACCTTTTCGTTTCATTCCGATTAACTGTCACGCATATGCATATGATCTTAAGTTCCCTTAACCAGTGAACAACACTTTAAAGCTCAGCCTCTTACTAATGTTCAGAATTTTCTCTGCTATTCCTTGGTAATAAGGTAGTACAACAGTGGGAATCGTACATGAGCTCTCTTTCTTATTGCTCGAGCCAATGAACCTTCGGTTGATAGTAGAAGTAATGAGTTTTTCAGGGCAACCATTAGCAGTCAGACTTCTCATAATGTATCCAATTTCCGTTTGTAAAAATTCGGGAATACATATATTCAAAGCTCTGTCCACCATACCGTTGATAATACCAATGAATACAGAGCGGGGATGGTGGGTCAATCT
Organism: Trichuris muris; assembly: GCA_000612645.2. Lineage (NCBI taxonomy): Eukaryota > Metazoa > Nematoda > Enoplea > Trichinellida > Trichuridae > Trichuris > Trichuris muris. The sequence continues at coordinate 4,518,704 of CBXJ02000361.1, forward strand.
TCAGAAATGATAAGATCAAGGTTCCAACTAGCAAAAAAGAAGGTATTGTTTATGAATTGAAATGTAACTGTTCAGCATCATACATTGGTGAAAAAGGTAATACATTAAGCCAAAGATTTAATGAACATATGGCTAATGTCACTCGTTGAATAATGGATTCCTGACGGGTTTCGGTTTCATTGTGTTAAAGGAGGGCAGAATAACCCGTTCATAAAAGATTCCTTATTTGATCGCGGAGCCTTCGGGACCTACCTTGGCCCCGTAGTCAGCGCAAGTAATCGTCACGAATAAAAGCCGATAAGCAATGCCATGCGTAGACAATATTTTAAACCTACATAAGCGAATTCAATACTTTAAACTAGCTACTTCCTCTTTTAAAGTGATCATCTTTCCTTGAGTTCCTATGAACTTGAAGTTTCTATCAAGCTTCTCTTTCCTGTTTGGGTTCCATTTTTTTCATAACGAGCCGCCCTAGGAACCGGCGGTTTATATGCCTGTTGTTCCTCTATGCGTGGTGGGCTCTACGAAGGCGCATCCCGTCTTAATCGCCAGAGTAGACCAGATGTTACTAATCTCTTTCCCTTCATCCCTATTTATGCAAACGTTGTGGCGGATGTAAAAAGCTTCTTTGATTTTTTTAATTCTGTAGTCTTGTTCATGTTTCAGTATCGAACAACTCATTTGGTTGTTCGCCAGGGGGCAGTCTACTGAGTGCTCGACCCAGGCTGAGGCATTGACCGCCTCCTTCATGATCTCGACTGGATCTCTCTTTTGTGCTCTCCCTCTTGACTCTACCGTTTCCCCTCTCAATCTCTTCTCTGCCTTCTTATGCCTTGTCAATGCCATCATGTGTTCCCTTCAGTCTGTGTAGCACATTATGTCCTGTTTCTCCAATATACCTTGTTCCGCAACCACAGTTTATAGTGTAAACCACCCCTAGCCGTTTGTCTGGCTGGATATTGACCTTGTCAGATCGTAAGATTGATCTAAGGTTCGGTAGACTTTTGAAAGCAATTGTGTAACCAACGCTTCTCGCAATTTGCCCAATCTTCTCCCCAATACCCGGGTAGTAGGATATGAAAATTGGTTTCTCACTAGGATCTCTTTCATGTCTCTTTCTAATTTCATGGTTCTTGTGTTTTCTTAGTCTTTAGCTAATAGAAGTCTCACAGAACCTCTTTGGATGGTTGTTTTGCAGTAGAGTCCGTCTTATATGGTTGATTTCATCCTGCAGGTATTCACTGTCACAAAGAGAGAACGCCCTGTCCACCATTCCTGTTATGATCCTCTTCTTCACGTTCATTAGGTGGTTTGAAGAGAAGTTTAGATATCTGTCAGAATTCGTTGGTTTCCGAAAAACCTTGGTCTTAATATATCCATTTTTTCGTACTACTAAGGCGTACAGGAACGCTAGTGTTCCATTCTCTTCTCTTTCCATTGTGAATATGACGTTTCCCGGATAAAGATCGTTCAAGTGCTCAAGGAGAGCTACTTCTTTTCCCTCTTTTATGATGACAAAAATGTCATCTACATAACGTTTTAACATCTTTAGATTGTACTCTGAGTAACTGTCAGGAAATGCGATATCCTCCAGGTATTCCATGAATATTTCTGCGACAATTGGTGAAAGTGGGCTACCCATAGGTGCTCCCTTGTGTTGCGAAAAATAACTTTCATTCCATTGGAAGTAATTTTCTTTTTCTAAACAAAATTTAACTAGTTGTGTCAGAAGGTAAGGGTTGAGCCTGGTCCTTTGTTTTAAACTTTCGTCCTTGGATAATAAATCCAGAATGATATTGTAAGTGCATCCTAAAGGTGCACTTGTGAAGAGGTCATATTCACGATGGAAAGAGAAGAGAATGGAACACTGGCGTTCCTGGACGCCTTAGTAGTACGAAAAAATGGACATATTAAGACCAAGGTTTTCCGGAAACCAACGAATTTTGACATATATCTAAACTTCTCTTCAAACCACCCGATGAACGTGAAATAGGGTATCATAACAGGAATGGTGGACTGGGCGTTCTGTCTTTGCGACGGTGAATACCTGCAGGATGAAATCAACCATATAAGACGGACTGTACTACAAAACAATTATCAAAAGAAATTCATTGAGACTTCTATTAAGTAAAGACTAAGAAAACACAAGAACCATGAAATTAGAAAGAGACATGAAAGAGATCCTAGAGAGAAACCAATTTTTATACCCTACTACCCATGTATTGGGGAGAAGATCAGCGCATTGCGAGAAGCGCTGGTTACACAATTGCTTTCAAAAGTCTACCGAAACTTAGATCAATCTTACGATCTAACAAAGTCATTATCCAGCCAGACAAACGACCAGGGGTGGTTTACAGTATAAACTGTGGTTGCGGAACAAGGTATATTGGAGAAACAGGACACACTGTCCTACACAGACTGAAGGGAACACAAGATGGCATTGACAAGGCATAAGAACGCAGAGAAAAGATTGATAGGGGAAACGGTAGAGTCAAGAGGGAGACCACAAAAGAGAGATCCAGTCGAGATCATGAAGGAGGCGGTCAATGCCTCAGCCTGGGTAGAACACTCATTAGACTACCCCCTGACGAACAACGAAATGAGTTGCTCGATACTGAAACACGAACAAGACTACAGAATTAGAACAATCAAAGAAGCTTTTTACATCCACCACAACGTTTGCACAAATAGGGATGAAGGGAAAGAGATTAGTAACATCTGGTCTACTGTGGCGATTAAGACGGGATGCGCCTTCGTAAAGCCCACCATGCATAGAGGAAAAACAAGCACATGAAGCGCCGGTTCCTAATGCGGCTCGTTATGAAAAAAGTGGAACCTAAACAGGAAAGAGAAGCTTGATAGAAAATTCAAGTTCATAGGAACTCAAGGAAAGATGATCACTTTAAAAGAGGAAGTAGCTAGTTTAAAGTATTGAATTCGCTTATGTAGGTTTAAAATATTGTCTAAGCATGGCATTGCTTATCGGTTCTTATTCATGACGATTACTTGCGCTGACGACGGGGCCAAGGTAGGTCCTGAAAGCTCCGCTATCAAATAAGGAATCTTTTATTAACGGGTTATTTTGCCGTCCTTTGACACAATGTCACTCGTTACAACAATGCCAAAGCAAGATTGGATGGAACATTGTTCAGACAAAGGGGCCGCTGAGAATCGTTGGATCCTACAAAAATCATAGACCAAGCGATTAAATCGTTGGCAATAGTGGAACATGTAGCCCATTGCTCTGGTCCATTTAATCCACACGTGCTTTGCTACGAGACGCGCTTTGACTTGAGAAAAATCAAAGAAGCGGTTTTCATAAAACACAATGCTACAATTAACCGAAAGCCTGGATTAGGCGTCAGTGATATTTGGACTTCCAAAAAGATTGCTATGATGCCTCAAAACTCATATAAAGTTTCATTTGATCAAATACTGTAGTTCAAACCCATTCCTGGTTTAAACATATACTCTACCACCTTGTCTTACACCACACTACTGCATTCATCATTCTTAGCCGCTGAAGACGGGACACGGCAGATCCCGAAAGGTTTGGTTCTCTCCTATGTAATAAAGTCTATTCCCCGAACGGTGACTGTCGTACTATCAAATCATATGTTCAATTACACCGTTACAAAAGTCCCAATTTTTAATTACAGTATAAGCTCATCATTCTTTATTCTCATCATACGGCTTATTTCCCGTTGAAAGTAAATGGCCACACGAAGCTTTCAGGACACAGCCTAGTCCCGTCTTCAGCGTGTACAATGACTATTTCACTGTGCCAACATAGGTTGAAGTGCTTGTGTTTAAACCGAATACCTTAGAGTTAAAACTATCATGTGGTTTTTCTCATTAAAGTGTTTCCTAAACTTGTTCTTCTCTGGCAACTTCACCTGGTATTGGGACTGTTCGTCGAAATAATATTGAACTGGACGACAGTTTACAACATTCAGTGGCCATAATCAACATGGTCCAAGTATCACTAAAACATACTCCTTCATCCCTGTTGATGCATTCATTTTTATGAGTGTAGAGGGATTCTTTTATTTTCCTCATTCTAAAATTCTTCTCTTTTGTTAACGTTCCAAAGCAAACCAGGTCATTAAACAAAGTAAAATCACAGACATGCTCAACAAAGGCAGAGGATCTTTTACATTATTCTATAACCACATTCTTATCCCTGGTTTGTGGTCTACCTCTGCCAGCTACAATGTTTCCCGTAAGCCTCCTGTATGCATTACAGTATCTTGTCAGTCCCGCCAAGTGTTGTTGAACCCGGTAAGCTGTAGAATGTCCAGTTGCTCCTACATAAGAGGTCCTACAACGAACTCGGCTAAATTTGTGGAGGAGATCAAAGAAATTACTATTGGCTCAGATGATATTTTGGTGAGTCGTGACGTTAAGGATTTATTCACGAGCGTTAGTCTTAATTACACATATTCTGTCATCTGCGACTTACCATCCGAAGATCCTTCCCTTCCGAATAGGACCAGACTTAATCCTTCTCACATCACTCGTCTGGTAAAGTTTTGTATGGAGGAAGGAAATGTTTTCAAATGGAACAATTCTCATTTTATCCAGAAACGAGGCGCACCGAAGGGCAGCTCTCTGTCACCAGTGATAGCGGATATCTTTATGGAACATTTTGAGAAAACAAGCCTTTCCAACAGGAATCCACGAGTACCATATGAACGTTTTCAAAAGGTACGTGGACGACATATTTGCTATAGTAGAGAATGGTAAGGAATACATATTAATGGAACATATGAACGGAATATTTCCAAATTCCATCGCGTTCACAATGGAGAAAGAAACACAAGGGCAGTTACCATTCCTGGAAGTTATGGTAATAAGAAGAGGATCCTGCCTAAAAACTAAGGTATACAGAAAATCCACGAACTCGGACAGATACCTGAATTTTTACTCCAACCATTCTCTGAGTGTGAAAATAGGAGTTAACTCGGGGATGGTGGATAGAGCAATGAGATTGTGTGATGAAGAATTCCTAGAAGAAGAACTGACTCACATCTACAGGACTTTGATACAGAATGATTACCCGCGAAGTTTCATTATTGAGTGCATAAGAAAGATAATGAGGAAGTGGATAGGTAGAGAGTTTATAAGGAGAGAAGACTCAGTTGGAGAATCGAAGTTGACATTACCATATTATCCCGATCTTAGTGATCCTATCTACTGAGTCACTAGACAACTAGGGATCACGACATTCTTCAAAGGTTTTTACAACCTCAGATCTATCTTAAGAACTGAAACAACCAGAATACCGGCAAACCAAAGGCCAGGATCAGTTTACCAACTGAAGTGTGATTGCGGAACCTCTTATATATAGGAGCAACTGGACATTCTACAGCTTACCGGGTTGAACAACACTTGGCGGGACTGACAAGATACTGTAATGCATACAGGAGGCTTACGGGAAACATTGTAGCTGGCAGAGGTAGACCACAAACCAGGGATAAGAATGTGGTTATAGAATAATGTAAAAGATCCTCTGCCTTTGTTGAGCATGTCTGTGATTGTACTTTGTTTAACGATCTGGTTTGCTTTAGAACGTTAACAAAAGAGAAGAATTTTAGAATAAGGTAGATAAAAGAATCCCTCTACATTCATAACAATGAATGCATCAACAGGGATGAAGGCGTGTGTTTTAGTGATATTTGGACCATGTTGATTATGGCCACTGAATGTTGTAAACTGTCGTCCAGTTCAATATTACTTCGACGAACAGTCCCAATACAAGAAGTTGCCAGAGAAGAACAAGTTTAGGAAACACTTTAATGAGAAAAACTACATGACAAATTTAACTCTAAAGAATTCGGTTTAAACACAACTTTCTTCAACCTATGTTGACACAGTGAAATAGTCATTGTACACGCTGAAGACGGGAATAGGCTGTGTCCCGATAGCTTCGTGTGGTCATTTACTTTCAACGGGAAATAAGCAGTATGACGAGAATAAGGAATGATGAGAACATGTCCCGTGATAAAAAATCCTATTTTTAATACAGTATAAGTTTTCCAAGCTTGTCATTTTCTCTTAGAAACAACTAATTATTCATGCGCTACTAATTTAAATGGAATTGCTGTGATAACCCTGCGGCCGTTGAAAGTTAAATCCGGCATATCTTGACTTAAAAATGACTCACGCTTGACACGTTTTTCTTACGTCATAACACCCTTGCACCGCTTCTCCAAGCATTCTGAGAGAATCTGCACCAAACTGAAGTACTAGTTTTGCCGACACAATAATACTCTGCTGTTCAGCTTTCACTGGCCTCCTGACATTGTTGTTCTGATTTATGCATACTTACCAGGACAAGACGAGTTTGGTATTGCAAATACTAATACTCTTACCGAACTTTATTAGGAGGTGTAATAATACAGAACCCACTTTATACGATGACTTCTTAATTTTGCGTAAAGGGATAACTTGTTCAATGTAAGACGGTTGACTATCCGTTCGGTCTTGCTCGCAGTGTGTGCAATCACGTAAGCAGGTCTCACCTGTGGCAGATGGGCGAGTTTATTAGTAACAAACAGACGGGATAGCAGTTTATTTCGAAAAAAGAAGGGAACAGAAAACGGCGATAATCATCAAGAGATTCGTCGTTTAAACTGTTCAATGTTCTTAGTTTAATGAATTTGTTTAAAACCAATTGTGACGAGACTCGTTCACTTGATGTAGCCGGGTTGAGCATTACTTATCGCTGAAGAAGGGGTACGAGAAACCCCGAAAGCTCCGACGTTTTTTGGCAAACATTAAACGGTGCTCAGTCGTATTAATTTTGCTGACACGTATAACTACACCGTTACGAAATATCCTATTTTCAACAGTTTATTGTAAAATATTATGAATAAGATTTCATTGGCCTGTGTAACAATGTTGTTTGAAAGATATATTGTCTGCTGCTATGAAAACTAATTTAAAAGTACTATAAGCGAAGCCTGACAATACTATTAATATAATGGCAAGCCACTACTGCCCATGGCAATCTCGTAACGAAAAGGCACGGAGTTTCAGTGAGACATTTTCTCGTCATTTATTGGCCTATAAATTTTCATCCATCGTTATTCCAGTTTACCTCTGCTTACTGCTTAGTTTGCACAGCGCCTGCTGGAATGAGAAATCGTTGGTCCTTCCTTTTCCATAGTATTTTATACTGACATTTAAATCACGAAAACGGATCTTTAGAACTTTTCCTTTCTACAATGTATCATACAATCACAATTTGTATTCGTCTTCCACTTCAACTGAACACTTGCAAGTCACACAGAAATACCATTTGCCTTTTGCGCGCCAGAAAGCATAATCATATTTCACAGTATTGGGTAAATAAATGTTCATTTTTATTGACAGATTTAGAAATTTTGCGTGCCATGAATCAGCAGGTTGGCGAGGCGAACTGTCAAATCAGGAGGCACTATTTCAACCACTCTTGCAAAATGTACAGACATTTCAGCGACAAACTTTATGTAAATTACAAGCTCATTGTTCGCTTGCAGTGGGTAAAACAGTGAATTTACTGCGAAATGAACAAATGTGCCAAAACAAATGGCCCAAACAGTTTGACACAAGTACAACAAACAGAATTGGCTGTGACAATCCCTATGTTGTGACCATTGTGAGGAGAAAATAGAGCGCGCCTAATAGCATGGATTGGAGTTGCTGGCAAAATGAGGTTATTTTGATGCAACATGAGAACAACGGAATGATGGTACAATACTGTAGAACGAGTGAGGACTTCGCGGTAGCAAAAAGGCAAAAATGTGACCAAGTTAAGCTGGAAGAGGTACGATAATGCGATACATACCTGCTTCACTGACTATCACAATGACTCGCTTCGGAATCATTGAATGTGCATTTCAGGTAGCAATTACGCGTCAAACGTGGGTAAAGCTAAAATATTGCAATAATAAGCTCCCTGTTAAGATAGGATGTGAAGGCACGCACCGACAAAAAGTTTCTAGGGACGTAACCTTCTTGGCCGGTTGCCAAATGTACGACCCACCACCAATTCTTCTCTTCTGTTTCTTTGCTCAGCACTCTCAGTTCGTCGTCTAGTTTGAACGAAATTTCATCCTCCCTCTGTTTATCATAGTTGCACCCAGCGTACACTCGGCCAGAGTTGATTACACCCATGCGCTCTTGAAGACTGACTAAGAACTGTGAGCATCCAATAAATCCTTCTTCGCTTTCTTCGCATTTATCAGCTGGGGTTTCTTGATCGCTCAGAGTGGTGGCAAATATGCACGCACCGTGTTCAACCAAAAACTTCACTATTGGCAAATTATTGCACGACGCAGCGCAGTGCAACGGTGTCCTGCAAAAACCGTATTCAAGAAGAAACATTCGAAAGTCGATCGAACGATGGTAATACGGCGGAACGTTCACTAAAACTCGACTTTTGCTTTTTTTAAACAGCTCGCTCACCATCCGTCCGAATCCTGCGCATTCACATCAGCACCAGCTTCGACCAAAAACCGTACAACTTCATAATGGCCGGCGCAAATGGCGTTGTGCAAAGCCGTAATGCCTTCTTCGTAGCAAACGCTTACGTTTGGCACTTCCTTTGAACAACGCTTGACCAGGTCGAGCTCGCCTTCCAGGGCTGCGTCCAGTAGCAACGCCAACGGATCAAATCGCACGCTTTTCTTGACCTCTGAGCGGCTGCTTTTTGATCCATGCATCAGTATACTTTTCATGTGACCATCGCAGTTTGGCAGCAAAACGGCGGACGACAACGGTGGCGATGAACATTTACCCGACATACATACATCCACCGCTTTTCTTGACATTTCTTCCGGTGGGCTCGTGTCCGAACAAGGGCTTTTGTCTTTAGCCTCTTCAGTCGTCACGTGGTCGCCCAATCGCTTCTGGTAAACAGTGAAATCAGATATTGTTTAATCAGTTAGCGAACTAAGGAGCAACAAATCGCTATCTCATTTAACCTAGGTAATACAATGCAACAATGCTACAAATGTTAGCCGCTACAAACCATGGCGAACGCTAGTGCAGAACCATTTTACAATACGCTAACAATGTTCTGGCTGCAAACTGAGGGCACTCTTAAAATTCGTGTAGTCTGCCAGGAATTAATCACAATGACGTAAGCTCGCTTTTTACAATAATTCTTTTATTCACATACGTGAAATTGTATGGCTAAAATAAAATAAAGATTCAGGAATGAAAACAGCACAATCTACCCAAAACGTCACAGTGAGCAGCCGTTTTAATATTAATTACACTTTAAATAATTCATTGAATATCCTCATATTGTTGTTTAACGGTTGAGGCTCCACTTGCCGCTATGCATTGAGTCTAAAATCATTTCAAAACGACACCATAACCAGTCACTGGTTAAGGTGTCGTTTTGAAATGATTTTAGACTCAATACATAGCGGCAACGCGAACCACAACTGTTAAACAAAATAGGAATACGTTTGAACCCGCTACAAAGAACCATTTTCAACTTGAATATCCTCTTAAAATTAGAGATGAAATAAATCAAAATTGGCTGCCTTCCGCGACTCCTTTTCTCCAGTTGCACATTTTGAATGCTAGAGCGTTCGCTGAAAGCTTTTCCATGACGCTAAATTGAATCGTTCTCATTCACACCGCAACAATTGAAATGTCTTGAGATAGGGCTCTTTGTACAATGTAAATTTGTCAACGTCAACGTGATATTCTTTTTATTAAGAATTAATTTCACAGACATACCTGTATGATAAGGTATATTAGTACGACTTACACCGTTTAACCTTTTTATTTCAAACAACTCGGAGCTTTCGGGGTCGCACACCCCGTCATCAGCGACATACCTGTATATATATATATATATATATATATATATATATATATATATATATATATATATATATATATATATATATATATACATAAAATTTCTTTTCCTTTTTTCATGGACTTTTTACCGTTGAGCAAAAACCTTTTATTTTTCTCGCTTATTAACGAATAGGTACCTTTTAGGCCTAACAAGGTCCACCATCAGCGCATAATGATCACTGGCAAGTCAGTCTTTAGTTCAGCACGCTACTCTCCCACGACCAAGCTGGCTAGCGACATCAGCTGTCAGGTCTAACCTGACCCTTCAAGCGCCTGTCGCCTGCCTAGTCAGTCATGCAGAGGTGCAAGCGTCCCAGTTACATTCTTTCTTTGTTTTCTCACAGATATCCTCCGTCGATACTTTACATCTTTCACTGATGTTAGAAATACACATATGCGTAGCTAGGGCACCCGGAAAAAGAAAAAGAAAAGTGCATGGACCCATTAGAAAAGCTACAAAACTTTACATATACAGATGTGTAAATGTGCAAGAAGAAAAATTGCTTCTGACGCAGCAATCGAGCTTCACTATTTAAAATAACCTTGGTTCCAAGTTGAAAATCGGGTGTCTTTTGTTAACGGTGGAGTTCAACAATGAGGCTTATTACGAATTCACACCGTTGTTTCGAGAACTTTTATTTTTCCAGAGCTTTCGGGGATCCCCTTCTTCAGCGGAGTGCCATAAGTGAATTATAGTGGTGTAACGAATGAAGGGGGTTTGGGCAGCTGCGTTCCTCGAGTCTAAAGGAATAGTTTAAATCCAGTCTGTCATTTTGAAGGCTTTTCTTGGCTTTAAAGCAGTTGTTCAAATTGTTGAGAATTGTTTGTTTTTCCTTCAATGTGCATGGATGGATGATCAGTTTTCGTGGTCGTTGTCATTGCTTCTTCCAGGTAACTTGCAGGAAGAATCCTGCATAACTGAATTTGTCCAAATGTGTTATACAAGATTCTTGCTGCAAGTTATCTGGAAGAAGCAATGGGAACGACCACGAAAACTGATCGTCTGTTCATGCACATTGAAGGAAAAACAAAAAATTCTAAAACAATTGGAACAACTTTGCTTGAAAGCCAGGAAAAGCCTTCAAAATGACAGACTGGATTTAAACTATTCCTTTAGACTCGAGGAACACAGCTGCCCACACCCCCTTCATTCGTTACACCAGCACAATTCACTTGTAACATTCCGCTGAAGAAAAGGACAGGGGATCCTCGAAAGATCTGGAGAAATAAAAGTTTTCGAAACAACGGTGTGAATTCGTAGTAAGCCTCAAACCTCATTCAAACTGAAATTTAACCAATAAAATTAACGAGACTTCAACGAAGCAGGATCAACAGCCTATAAGCAAGAATATCATACTGCTACCACTCACTTTCAATGCTGAAGAACAGAAGCAACAAGATCCAAAGCTTTCGTGCAGCGTGAATATTTCGCACAACCAAAGATTTGCGTTAATACTTCTTACGGACACAACGTCCATTTTAACACGAGAATTATTGCGTAGTTTCGATGGAAATGTGAATGCTTTCTGAATAGCATGGACGGGTCTTCAATAAACTTCTTTGGAACTTACGCTGGTGTGAAAATAATTGCCGTTTCTATCACTTGATGCATGGTTGAAACGGTAACTATTCCTATACACGTCATAAAGGGCATTACGAATGTTCGAAAGTGACCTCACAATTATGCTCTCAGTTTGTCACTGCCGTGGTCAATGGGATGGGATGCTCGCGCTTCTACAAGACTGACTGTTAGGGGAGAGACGTTTGGTAGGTCCGGGTTAGAACATAAAGCTGATGTCTGCCTCAGTTGGTCGAGCGAAGCTGGCGACTCTAACGAGCTGATGCGGTAGGCGATATAGACACGCTGATGAGAGGTAGGGATAAACCTGAATGCTCGGTAAGAATTTTTACCGAAATAAAGCATAAAACTTGAACAAGTAGTCAAAATGAACATACAAAGATGAAACTAGATAGCGTTGTGAATGTTCTTCTCGAAATTAAGCTATATCAGAAATGTTTTCTTCTTTTTAAGAAGAAAACATCCTTTTTCCGTGAGAAAAATTTGTTTGCAATTATGCTATATGTACAAAAATCCATGATAGTACCAGAAGTTTTTAAAAAATATATAGTGACACCCCGTTCAATATGAAAACCATTTCCTTAAAAAATTTCGCGCTAAGTAAAACCACGTACAAACAGGGAACGGCTGTGTGTAGTAGATACACACAGAACTTAATTTGTTTATACTTCACAAATAGGCATTTGCTGGCTACAAGGAAATCAAATATGAGCTGCAGCGGAATAACTACTGAACAACTTTTGAATGTGTCTAAAATACATTGAATGTCTGATACCTACTGGAAAATACCACGAATCTTGCGGAGCAACAAAAGCAAAAAGCGAGATGGAAAAGACCGCAAGCATCGGCCAACTTGAACATCTTCCAGTTTTCCTATGCACAAGTGCCCCCACTTCAAACAGAAATCCCCATTAAAGTAGGGAAACACTGCTTAAGCAAAAAACTGTCCCGACCAGGTTAAGAGCTGGATTAGGGCTATTTTACGCCCATAAGCTGGCGCGTAGAAGATTATGCGTCATTTGGTCGAACAGGATTAACAGCCGAAGGCATGGCAGCTTGGCATCTTTCAAACAATAACTTTTAACTGCAGACTCCAAGCTATAGAAAAAATGGCAAGCGAACTTCCTAAAAGCAATGATAAATTGGTAATGGATCGAACGACTGGTGGATCGTTTTTTGATAGCTGCTAACAGATCCCTTTCCAAAGAATTCTTTACGGTCTCCCGTGGAGCAAGAATATACGTCTTACTTTATCCGGGAAAATCAACTGTTGGAAGGCAATGCGGAGTTGCAATGTCCAAATGGCGGACATTTAAACCAAGTTGCAATGCAACTACTCCACTTCTCGCTGCTAAGCCATCCCGCAACCGACACCAACATTGCTGTACTGCATCAAGTGGCCCAAAACAATCTACGGGATGGGAAAGCCTCAGGAAGCGGTCTTATGGTCTGTCGATAAAGTAAAGCAGCATGCAGATAACCCAACGACGGCAGCTTGCGTCACATGATTACGTCGATAGCAGAGCACCCCGTGGCGGAGTGAAAGTGCATAAACAATACACAAATGCGTTAAACAGCTGGTGCTCATATGCGAGGTGGCGGCTGGAGGGACGAAATCTTTGCTCTACGCCGCTCTCCATGTCTTAGGAATTGACGCAGCTTAAAAACTGGAAATAAAAAGGACAGAGTACTCTGGATGCCCCACAACTGTGCGATCTCGTTAGACTCGATAGTCGTCCATAGTTAAGGCCTGCAGAAGGCATCAAGAGATGTTCAGGTTAAATTAATGCGTTCATTGTCAGCTGGAGAAAAGGAGCACTCCAGAGAACACTTGTGAAAAGTGACAGCCACTGTCAAGATTTAAAAGCTCAATTGGTACTTTACAGGATAAAAAAGAAAAATAAGTATCTTACCAGATCTGCAGGATTCTTTGCGTCAGTGTTATTGACACCATTAAGCTGGTCCAATATCCATGAAAGATTAACTGAAGTTTTTCCCTTCTTCAATTCACGACATAATAACAGTCGTATGTGTTCCGTCTCGTCGTTCGTCGAACAATGGGTGCCCACGTGGTGATCTGCCCACGATCGACGTTTCGCCGCGCGCAGGGTGTCACTACGTACGTACATCCTATCCGGCTCTACTTTAACGAATTCACCACTTCCTGTTGGCACTGCTGAATCGACTGTTTCATCAGCTGCTTCCGTACTCGCGGAAGACAGAGCAGCTGTTTGGGAATGGCACAAGAATTTTGTCTTCTCACTAGCTGGGATTAAATCAGGTGGCGGCGAGTGACCAGTGTTATCGAACTTCGTGGATGCCATTTGGAAACGCCTGTTTATGCTAACGTTTACCTTGTATGGACTTATCTGGGCAACATCCGTCGGCAATTTAGCATTACCCACGTCCCTATTGACTTCCGGAGAATTGCTCTTCTCCGCAGGGACGGATTCCGTAAGGTCGGAACTGAGCACCTCTTCAACAGCAGAGTAGGCTTCCTGGAAGCCCTTCGACTTCACGTAATCTGTCAGTGCGGGTTCCTCCTTTTCAGCGAGGTTTGCCGGTTCCGCTTTGAATGGCTCCACTGCTGCTCGCGGGCGTTCTACTGCAGTACATTTATTAGCAGGCCTTTCCTGATTGCTTAACGGAGGGCATGGCGGTTGCTGCTGCGTTACGGTGGGTGACAGTTCGCGTATTTCATTATCCAATAAGCTAATTTCTGCCTTCTTGCTCAACAGTACACGTTGCAGTTTCACCTTTGCCAACAGTCGACCAAGTTCCTCGATACTGCGGTCACAATGCTCCAAGGCAAACTGCTTACTTTCAATTTTCGCGTTCACTTGCTCCAGTTGGTGGATGAGCGACTGATAGCAGAGCGTATAGGTGGCCAATTCGTCTTTCAGCTTCGCCAGCTGCCTGTACCGGGCCTCCTCGACGGCAAGCCGCTCCTTAATCTGCCGGATCGTTTTGTGAAGCTTCAGATCGATCCCTGAAAAAGTATTAACGGCGAAATTAAATTACTATACTGCGTCCAACGCCTTAACGAAATATCGCTATCGTTTAACTCAAACAAGAAAAGTAGTTTGCCAAACAGTCCGTTCTAAGATGAAGAATATTGAAGGCCACATTTTCTCAGTCATTATTCCTGACAACATATCTTCATAACGGACAGGCACGGAGATAACTATTTGCTTGAAGACGAAAACCGAGCGCACGAGGTTGCAAGTCAATTTATAAAAGATCACTCAGAAAGTTAGCACATACATTTTACATTAATAAAAAGAAGAACTGGTCACACGAAAAGTATTCCAAATGCCTACGGAAGAACTACTCTAACATTCAGCTGCACGTGGCATAAGTTACGCTTTAAGAACCGCTCCATCACTTGAACTAACACGAGCAACCACTTAAACTATTAATTATTGACTGAGCCTCTGAACATCAATGCCAATTAGGCTGCAACTGTCAGCATACCTACCCAAGAATTAGAAGTCCCATTTTAGTATCACATCGCATTATTCAAAATCGAATTTTGATTCTTAGAGGCAAACTTCAGAAACGCAACGAAAAAGAGCAACAGTTAGCCGTTAACTACTTTTTCGAATAACTTCCCACAGTCTCCATTCAAGCCAACAGAAACTGTCCTAGTACTAACACCAGGCAGTGAAAATAGAATGTGACTTGATCCTCCTATTCGCCGAATCGACATCCTTTTCTTTCGTCTATTATTCAAAACAATAAACACACGGACATTCCGGAGAGACAGTGATATTTGGACATTAAACTTACGGCCTTTGGGTATACTAAGCATTTGGCTAAATTATTGGTAATTATGACAAAAATATAGAAAATAGGATTTATAATCGCGGGATATGATCTCCTATGCTTATTCCAGAACATCTCTTTTTATCCCATTAGTGGTGAAGCAACTTCACATGGAGCTTTCGGGACTTCCCTCGTCCCGTCTTCAGCGTGTAAGGCTACAGGGTGTGAAGTTGCTTCGCAATTAACGAGATTAAAAGCAATTCTGGAATAAACAAATTATGGTTTTAAAAAGTTTAACGTCCTACGGAAACTTACGTGCTATCACATTAATTCAACTTCAATTTTTCCGGTTTTGTCACCAATTTTCACCATTCACCGTAAAATCATTTTTTATTAGCCTCTACGAACCATCACGTGGATTTCGTAGCAGCAAAACATAGCAAACGATCAATCGAAGAAGGTTCGCATAGAGATAACCCAACGGTGGCACCTTGCGTCACATGATTACGTCAATAGCAGCTTAACTTAAAACAGAACACTAGCGTCTCCCGTTAATTTAAAGCACACCAATTTTCTAAAGCAACGTATACGAGTTGAAGGAAGACGCTGCTTCCCATACCCGTTTGATTTGTTAGCAACCGGCTGCACAACTGTCTGAGCACAGCTTTCGCGACTACCAAAAGGTCAAACTCAGAAAACACAACGGTCGCCAACTGCACTGTTTTACAGTTCTTATCTGGTAATGCAACGCCAAGTTTTATTGCTTATGCACTTAATTCAGCGAAAAGATATGCATTCATGTTTGGCATGGCACATACTCTGCTTTGGCCAACGATGTGTACGCAAATGCGACTACGAAATTTGCATGAGCACATTCTCGATTGCATTGCTTAGGAATAGAAAAATTTATATTAAGAATTTTTTAAAAAAATTCATGACCTTAACTTATCCCAAAACACTAGAAAAACATAAGAGAATATATACATATATATATATATATATTGAATATTTATCTCTCGGATATTTCGGAACTCGAGCGTTCTGAAATATCAGAAAGCCGTACGTTGTTCTCTGACCGTGTCTTCTGATATCTACTCTCATCCATCCGTTGGCAGGGAGACCGTGTCAGTTTACTTACAGATCCATCCACGTACAAAGCAACGGAAAAAATTCGTGAAAACCCAACATCATGAAGATCCATGCTCCCGTTAAAAGACATTCCGTCTTCCGACATATATATATATATATATATATATATATATATATATATATATATATATGCACATGGAGCACAGGACAAACTCCCGGACGAGACAGACAAAGAATGAGCACACAGGACGTGACCGACTTTCCCGAACGATGCATCTACTCAGACCGTGTCCTACACTTGGACAACGTGCCTCCTCCGGGAATGGTCGGTAAGGGAAAGGCTCCGATACCCGGTCGACCACGGTGGAACCAGCACCGATGGATCTAGATTGATCTGACGGGCTCCACTGTGGTTCGGCTGAGTGGAGGAACTCTCCCTGAAAGCCAAACCTGGGGGAGGGCACAAAGAGAACTGACCGCGCTGAAGACGGGTCTAGGCTGACTTGAAAGCTCCGCTTTCCTGACCACGATGCGCCACGTTTTCCTACTTTATCTTTTTTGAAAATAAAGATCTTTCCATTTACGTGGACTTCGACAACAACGGGTAAAATCTTCCGTGATTTCTCGATACGCCTATATATATATATATATATACTCCGATGTCTTCAACGGCTTGTGCCCGTTCTCTCGTATTCGAACTGTCTGAAATTAACAGAAACAACGCCCTACCAACGGATGGATGGGCAGTTATTAGGAAAATAACAGAACACTATGAAACTTTTTCGAAGCTTTCGGAACGGTCTTGTTCCGTCGTCAGCGATTTATTGGTTGTGTGACATTATGGACACAACCATATTATTATAGACACAACCAATAAATCGCTGACGACGGAACAAGACCGTTCCGAAAGCTTCGGAAAAGTTTCATAGTGTTCTGTTATTTTCCTAATAACTGCCCATCCGTCCGTTGGTAGGGCGCTGTTTTTGTTAATTTCAGACACTTCGAATACGAGAGAACGGGCACAAGCCGTTGAATTCATCGAACATGCGTAGACCCGTTACGAGAAACCTGATATTCAATATATATATATATATATATATATATATATATATATATATATATATATATATATATATTCGTATGAGCTCACGAAAATTTTCAACTTCCTTTTTAACGGTCTTCGCCCGTCTATTCCTCCCGAACCTCCCCTTCACACTTGATAGAGCATGGTGTCACGTCCTCCCAGCGCTCCAAAGAGTTGTCCCATGGGTGGACAGTCGTGAAAGTGCAGTTATGCATTACTTCATTCCAATCTCCGAGGACCGACAAAAATGTTACTTGATGTAGTGGCATGACAATCACCGTTGGAAGAATTGTATTGTAAGTTACCGTAGCTTTCGGGACTGACCGCGTCCCGTCTTCAGCGACTAATAATGACTGGAAGACTCTAAGAAGATGATAAGGAAGATTCATCTTAAACCAAGCCGGTGACGGGTTTTAGAAAACTTAGTTTTAAACTCTTCGAGCGTTTAAAGTATTTCCAACATCTGGGATATTACAAATCCCTTTCTCTCGTATGACTGTAGTCCAAATTTCACTTATATCACAACCATATATCTATTAATTGTATCGTTGTTTTATAATAATGTTTAATATCCCAGATGTTGGAAATACTTCAAACGCTCGAAGAGTTTAAAACCAAGTTTTTTAAAACCCGTCACCGGCTTAGTTTAAGATGAATCTTCCTTATCATGTTCTTAGAGTCTTCCAGTCATTATTAGCCGCTGAAGACGGGACGCTGTCAGTCCCGAAAGCTACGGTAACTTACAGTAAAATTCTTTCCAACGGTGATTGTCGTACCTCTACATCATGTTTAATTACACCGTTACAAAAGTTCCTGTTTTCAAAAATGCTACTTGTCAAAAGTTTAACAATAAATTTATGTACACTTAAAGTTTAGTCAAGGTAGCCTTCCGCTTTTAGGCTGAATTGTAGTTTCTAAGACAAATCCAACTTCAAAAGCGCTCCAAAAGATACACGTCACTTTTGTTCCCATTGTCACAATCTACTTGCTACGATTACAAACGACAATTGGTGTAGCAAGGAGTCAGCATATTGACATATCGCTTTTTTACAGTTCCTCGAAATGGCTAACTACGTAGACTACTTATTGAATAATTTACAATTATTGCTAAGGGCTTCCCAACAGTGCCGTTGCGTTTAGCCTCGTCGACAGCTGTTTCGATCCGCTCTGAGTTGTGAAAGCTAAAAGCGAAATTAAGCATTCAGTTCGTTTATATTCTTCCAACAATTGTGAACAGCAACAGGCAAGAGAGAAATTCAACCTGGTCCTGGGGAAGTTCCCAAAGATCTGGACAACAAAATGACACACAGTTGCTTCAACTTAAGTCCCACATGGTTGAGCTTTCTAAAATGTATTGAATTTCCAATTACATCGAATCCTTTACTACTTGAATCTCAGGTTGCCGCAATCCCTATCTCCTTTTCTTAGCTAACCACCCAATGGTAGAGGACAGCAATTACGATCAACCTGCAGGAATACCCTCCAAAGAGGATTTGCTACAGTTTCATTTTACGCGTTAAGGCCATCTGATTAATAACACCGCAAAGAGCCTCCGGGAAAGTCACTTACCCGAACATTTCAGCAGTCCGTGCAATCGCTGGTTCTTTTCGCTGATCTTTGCGTAGTTCTCCTCAATTGTATTCCTTCGCTGCATCGCTATTTGGCGCAGCTGGGCCGTCGACAGCGCGCGCAGTTCGCCATAATCGCTGGTCGTACTTCTCAAACCAACAGCCATTTCCTACGATGCAAAACGAGTTGCTTGGTCAACGATTTCTCAAACGAGCATATTAAAAGACGGTTTTGCCTAACCATTTGACAAAATACCGGTACAGCCAAACCGGCGAACACATTAATCACACACTCTTCGCGGAAGTGCTAAAGTCATTGCCCTGACAGAACGTTAAGCAGTAGTCAGGTAACGTTAGGTAGCACTGTGATTCGACAACTGCTGAACGATTTCCCGCTTGTACCTTCCATTTCAAAGCCGCTCGAAAATCCAACTTTTGATTGCATAGTTCACGCTTAATCTTACAATTTCATTCATATCCCTGTTTGGAACAGCAGTAGTTCTTGCTAGGACGCGCGGACCGCGCCCGGCTGAGCTTTGGCTAATGAGCAGCAAACTTCGTGCAGTAAACATATTCGCAAATGAAGTTCGTATCGTGGAACTTTCAGGGTTTTATATTACGCCGTTAGCATGCTCCAGAAGCGGTCCGCCAAATGTACGCCCGCAATTCGCGCTGCTCGGCAAGTTCATTTGGCTACATTAAACTATTACTCCTTAAAAGCTGGCCAAACGGGACAAGGCTTTGCATATGGCGAAACGAAGTGAATGTAAGCTGAATTGCGGCAAACCTCCGGTTTCCCATTACGCATTTACCTTTGACTTGAACGAGGCGAAACCACCAGCAGCAACAAAGCGGCAGAAGTATTTGCCGTGGAATCTTCGAGGCTTCAACGTGGAATGATAAGCAAATTCCTCTCCTCAACCGCGCGTGCTTACATTAGCAACCAAACTGAATTTCTGCTTGAACTTCTCTTCCTCCTGCGCGCATTCGAAGGTTTATTGCACAGCCAAAGGAGCACGTCCTCCGGCAAAGTTTGGCGACCATTCGAATAGATTTGGCAGGCTCGCTGTTCCCGAACGCCGCCGCCGCCGCCTTCTATGCAAACCAGGCCGACAGAACTATTTCAGCTCCCCTTCTTTTGTTGATAGTCTTTGCAGATGTTCAGGACAGAACAATTCAAACTTCTTACTCGTCCGCCTGCGCAAATAGTAAATGGTTCTCCTGGTTCAGCTTTCTACGCATACATTCAGAAATGCATAACTTGAACACTTAAGCTGACCCCGTTCGCCAGTCTTCAATGCAAAGACTGTTTCAGAATACGGATTCGACAGTTCCCGCGGAATTGGCCCACATTATGCCGGAAATGAGAGCATATAGCGTAGGGCGTTATTTGCGGTCGACGCCAATGATCCCACCGAGCAACGGCGGAAATGCGCGCAGTGTCCACGAGCTCATCGGGGGGGGGGGGCTTCCGTTAGGCAGGCAAACAAAGGTTTGCAAAGAAAATAAGGTCATTGGAACATGATCAGTGTCATTCAACTCACCTCGCTTTGGGAGTCCAACGAGAGACTTGAAACTGAATCGCTGAGCAGTTTGCCTAAAAAGGATACCGCAGGAGGTAACCGCCATTCTAGCAAACGCCATTCGCACTGAGCATGTTCAGCAAAGTATTAAATTAGCATTAATGGAAAATGGAATATCCACCATTCGTTCCGTCGGTGGAAAATAAAATACTCACCTTTGGCGTTTGCCTTTTTCTTGCGCAGGAAGAATTGGACGTCCTTCTGTCGACCACTGGCGACAACGTGCTTCTTGACTAAGTGATAAAGGCGCTCTTCCGGTTCGAACAGCTTGTCTATAAGGTAGAAGTATTAAAAGTTAAAAGTGGTGCTGGCTTTTAGCCAAAGCATGAGCGGCGGATCAACAAAACGTACCAAACCCATCGAAGTCTGCAGTTAGGAAGTACTCATCCGAAAGATTACCGCTACGCTTGCATTGATAGATAACATCCGCTGCAGTACTGTCGGTATTCAATGGCACGGAAATAACTTTTCGCCCTGGCAGTTGCACGGCTACGCTGACGCTCATGTCGTCCTTTTGGGTACAATGCCGATTATTTGGGAAAGATTTTCCATAGGAATAGTGCACCGAGGAGCGATCGAGGCCGAATTATAGCCAACGAACAGCCGAGCGATTTGACCTGACACTACTGACCTTGGCAGCCTTCCAGAGGGAACCGGTGACCGATCAGACGAGCGATCCCATAGGCAGCCCAGGTTGGCACAGTATCGACCAAACAAAATGTGCTGCACCGTGGTAGCGCATCCACCTCTTCTATTAACCGTTCGAACCTTCGCCTGTCAAACCAGTGAAAGCTCCAACGGTTAAAGAGAGCATCGTCGCCCTCTGCTGGTCGTTACGCCCGCCTTGACAGGTACGACTGTGGCGTAGTCCACGTACCGGAAACTGGTTCGCTCTGTTTCCAACGGTCGTACAACGAGTGGTTCGTAGTTAACGACCGGCTGCGTTACGATTCACGGCACTTTTGACTGACAAATTGAGTTGCAAGCCCAGTGGCGACATGCACAGTTTACAGTTTGCCTAAAGACCCACCAGGCGGGTCCTTGAACATCCATTGTTCCGATCACCCTTTGCCAACTTCGCCTTCGTCTTCGGGTGACGCCTTAACTATTACGCCGACTGACCTCCCGCACGCATACTCACGCAGTCGCTTCCTACTCGCGGAGGTCGTTTGTTAACGAAGGCGCAATAGGTCCTTGCGAGGTGGTGGCACACTGTTGGAAGAGCTGGCTAATTCTCCGGCAACTGCTTTTAGCATTCAGCGCTCCGTAACATTCCCCCATGGATTCTGGGCGTTCGGTAACGGCGCAATTAATCATGCTCTTTCTAAATTACCGGACACCACTGTTGTGTACACTTGCTTGCGTATTTATGCAAACCCTCAACATCTTAACGACCATTCGAGTTTTTCGGCATCCCTTTTTTTATTGTCAGCTCATTTTCAAGTTCGCCATGACTTTTTCATTTCCCCAAGGGCACGAGGGACCATCCATGTACCGTCCGCCAGACTATTCCCGCCTGAGGGGCTATTCCTTTATTCCGCTACCCATGTGCCACCTAGCAGACACGTGATGCGGTCGTTCCATCAAAGCCGGCTGGTATGACTGCGCTTCAAGTAGGCGGTGGGATGCGTTGTCTGGTATTCCATTGATGGCGGGATAAGAATAGTCGCTCAGAAGGGAATGGTCTCCCTGACGGCGGCTGGATAGTCCCCAGGGCATACGAAAAGGCTTCGATGAAGCTTGAAAGAAAAATGGGCTGACGGTATGAAAGAAAGTTGAAAAGTGAAAGGTTTCTTTCCCAATATGCAGCTTCCGAGATTCTCAGGTGCGATGACCAACGTGGTGGTCAGTGCACAATCAGTGTTGGATTTAAACAGGGGTACTTTACTTCTTTGGGGTTAGTTTAGATCTCTTCATTTCTTGGGTTCCCGACTTTGCGAATCCCTTTCGCACATGATCGTCTTTCTTCGGAAGAACGTAAGCTTTTCATTTCCGTCTCCTCTTTGCGCTTGTGTATTGCAACATTCCGCCTCTCTTTTTTGACAACTAAACACTGCTTTTAATCAAAAACACGGCTTTGGTCCCGTTGCATGGAAGCAAAACAAACACAGAGCTTTCGGGATACGACCTTGTCCCGTCCTCAGCGTGTACAAAATGATTCGCGGGTCTCGAAGTAGGAATGAAAGGTATGTGTTTAAACCACAGTTCTCATACACTTTAAACTGTAATGTGTTTTTTAAAGCTGCTTGATATACAGGCAGTTCTCGTATAACGCGAGCGTTTGGTCACTTGAAAATCCTGAAAAATCTCGCGTTATATGAAATCGCGTTATAGGAGACATGTAAAGTATAGGAAAATCACGATTTGGTTCAAAGCGTCAGAAGGATTGTTTACTTGTAAACAACAACGGAGAGATATGTTAAATAAGCTGGGTTGAAACAGGAATTATGATGTACCTGAGCTACTTATTCTACCGTTAGGCACGCTGACGTACGGATCCTCTTACACGTGGTCTGAATAACATTATCTTTTACGGCGATCATACATTAACGGCAGAGCTTTTATGATAGAACTCTTTACAGCGGACAGAGTTCAAACTGGCTTTCAGGAGCAGCGTGCTTGCGTCTTTAGCTTGTGGAAAGAGTCCCTCTCAGTACTAAAATAAACGACCTCATACCCAGGAAAGAATGGAGTTCCGTTGGACTCACTTTATTAATCTCACTATCCTTTGTTACGGGCGAACTGAGGTCCTATTAGATGTAGAAGGTAGCGCTTCCTCATCGTCACAATGTTTCTTCATTGCAGTAAAGTAGAACTCGAGCTTCTTTTGTTTCGCACGTGTACTTCTTTCGTACAGCAGCTGCTTATATGGCTCCAAGCAAGCTCGGATACCTCTTGTGGTTTTCCCGCTGCGTTCTGCATTACAATCATTGTCTTCGAGCCATTGTAAACGCTGTTCAACTGTTTCCAGGGTATCTGACAGCTCAGCAGTGGTCATTTGTCGCGGAGGAGGCGGAGGAACTTCCTGATTTTCATCATCTTCTTCTCTTCCTTCTGCTTCCCCTGCTACAGAAAGTTCCTGCAGCTCCTCGGTGGTCAGCTCATCCGGTTGACAACTCAAAATGTCCTCAATATCCTGATATTCCACTCCTTCAAAGCCTAGCCTGTTTGCCAACTGAACGCAGCTTTCAGTAATTTCGCATACTTGAGCAGAAGGCTCAAAGTCTTTAAAATCGCAGATCAGATCTGGGATGAGTTTCCGCCAAACACGGTGCAAGCACCGTTTTGATACGTCATTCCACGCTTCTACGATGTTGTTAATGGCCATTCTCAGGTTATAGTTCTTCCAAAATTCCATCACAGTTTCACAATTTTCTCCGTCGGTCGCGTCGATCAGCATCTTGAACGTTCGCCTTAAGTAGTAAGCTTTGAATGCTCCGATAACGCCTTGGTCAAGCGGTTGTAACAAAGAAGTGGTCCGTGCAGGCAAGAAAACAAAGTGGACATTTGGGTCTAGCTCTGCTATCATCGGTGGGTGGCTTGGCGCGCTATCCATGATTACGAGAACTTTGAAAGCCAAGTTCTTCTCGTTCAAGTATTTCTTAATGTCATTCACATAAGCATTAGAAAAAATATCAAGGCAAACTTGGGCGGTCATCCATCCTCTTTTGCTGTACCTGTAGTAAACGCCCAAACTGCTTTTAACAATTCCCCTTAGGGCTCGTGGATTGGCATGACGATGAATCATCAATGGCTTCAGCTTAAGATCCCCACTAGCATTGGCACCGACCATTACAGTCACACGATCTTTCGCAGCGCAGATTCCTGCAGCATGCCTACGCTCTCTGGAAATGTAGGTCCTTTTTGGCATACGCTTTAGATAAAGATTTGTCTCGTCGAAGTTAAAAATTTGATCGAGGCAGTAGCCCTTTTCTTTGACCAAGTTTTGTACTTCTATTGGAAATGTTTGCGCGGCATCGACGTCCACGCTTCCTGCTTCGCCACAGAGACGAACATTGTGAAAACTGTATCGATTCTTGAAACGGCAGAACCAACCACTACTAGCAGTAAATGGAGGAATTTCAGTAGGATTTGTAGACTGTTTCTTAAGGTCTTCGTAAATGGTAACTGCTTTTTGTCTGATGGTGAAAAACGTTGTTCCTATTTTTTTCATCGTTTGAGTTTCGATCCAAATGCTGAGTAGTTTTTCCATTTCTTCCAGTATCTTCGGCCTTGTTCTTATTGACATCGCAATACTTGAACTGGTACCGCTTACGCAAGTCTGTTTAATTTTTTCTGCATTGCTCCTAATGGTCCGCAAGGTTGATTCCTTTATGCCGGTAGCTTTGACGATATCACGTGTCGTCTCATTCCGTTCATACCGTTTCAGTATCTGAAGCTTCTCTCCAACAGTCAGCGCCTTTCTTTTTCGACCACTACCAGCTGACTTCGAATCAGGAAGCATAGACATTTTCAGATACTTAAAGGCTATCCTCAGATCGCGGAATCAGACAAAATACTTACGAATTGAGCTCGCAATCAGACGGTGTGAATGCTTTCCGAATTCTGTGCTAGCGTACTACGACTCACTGGAAAACCTCTACGATGCCTGCGCTTCGGGAGAATTGAAAATGGAAACGTCGTCTGTACACATGTTCCTGCCGGCGCGAATTATTCCACCGAACATGAATACCGATCAGTAGCATGTTTGAGTATGCATATTGCAGGGTGCACAGCTGGGTCGGACACTACTTCTGATAAGAATCCTAAACGTTTTTGTCACATTTCGCTTGTTCGTGACCGAAGAACGCGCATAAGCTAACAGCGCGGCCTTTGTTTGCTCTCGGTGGATGAAAACACGGGGAGACTTTGCCATACGCCCTCGCTTTCCAGCCGGCGAAATCGCGTAAGAGCGAAAACAGAATCGCGTTATGTGAGAAAGTGCTACGATTTCAAAATCGCGTATGAGCGAAAACGCGTTATATGAACACGCGTTATACGAGAACTACCTGTAACGATGTACGGCACTCACCGTTTGAAAGAATTTTAATATAAAAACACCGTAGCTTTCGGGAACGACCGCGTCCGGTCTTCAGCGGCTGATAATGACAGAAAAAGTCTAACAAACGTGGTAAGGAAGTCTAATCTTAAACCAGGAAGTAAAGGTTTAAAACCCCGGTTTTAAAGTCCTTGGACTCTTGAAGTATGTCCAACCTTTGAGATATCACCAACACCCTTCTCTCTGATGACGGTGGTCCATATATCACTTATATCACAACCATTGTCTCTCATGTTGTTGGTTTAACGGCTGAGGTTCCCGTTGTCGCAATGCACTGAGTCTGAAATCACTTCAAAAAGACACCCTAACCAGTGGCTGGTTAGGTGCTATTTATTGGTGAAAGACAGATACAGTGAACATACAGAATTCGAAGCTTTCGGAGCAAGGCTGTTCCGAAAGCTTCGAATTCTGCACGTTTACTGTATCTGTCTTTCACCAATAAATGGCACCTAACCAGCCACTGGTTAAGGTGCCTTTTTGAAGTGATTTCAGACTCAGTGCATTGCAACAACGGGAACCTCAGCCGTTAAACCAACAATATGAATACGTTTGAACCCGTTACAAGAAACCCGATTTT
The DNA here is from genome assembly GCA_000612645.2 of Trichuris muris. Lineage (NCBI taxonomy): Eukaryota > Metazoa > Nematoda > Enoplea > Trichinellida > Trichuridae > Trichuris > Trichuris muris. Next base: position 4,544,872 of record CBXJ02000361.1, read on the forward strand.
CAACCATTGTCTCTATTAATTGTCCTATTGTGCTTTATAAAAATAGCTTCTTTGATTTTTCTTATGCCAAAATGATTCTCATAGCAAAGGACTCTTGGTTCAAGAGAGCCTCGGCACTGTGCCGCATGTTCCACTAATGCTGAAGATTTCACAGCATTTTCCATTGTGTTAGACAAAGGGGCCGCCCACAGACACTGGATCCCAACAAAATAATAGAAAATGATGTGAAATCTTCAGCATTAGTGGAACATGCGGCACAGTGCCAAGGCTCTCTTGAGCCAAGAGTCCTTTGCTATGAGAATCATTTTGGCATAAGAAAAATCATAGAAGCTATTTTTATAAAGCACAATAGGAAAATTAATAGAGACAATCGTTGCTATATAAGTGATATATGGACCACCGTCATCAGAGAGAAAGGTGTTGGTGCCTCAAAGGTTGGACATACTTCAAGCGTCCAAGGACTTTAAAACCGGGGTTTTAATCCTTTACTTCCTGGTTTAAGATTAGACTTCCTTACCACGTTTGTTAGACTTTTTCTGTCATTATCAGCCGCTGAAGACCGGACGCGGTCGTTCCCGAAAGCTACAGTGTTTTTATATTATAATTCTTTCAAACGGTGAGTGCCGTATATCATCACATCATGTTTCATTACACCGTTACAAAATCTCCTGTTTTCAATTTTAAAGCTGTTCTTCAATTTGTCCTTCCCTGTCTAATTCTTCTTGGCTTGATATTGGTCTTCTTACTAATGACCGCGCCTGGCAACAATTTGTTGCTAAAATAATCGCGGTCCAAACATCACTAAACTGTATTCCATTATCTCTATTGATGCATTCATTGTTATGGATATACAGTGCTTCTTTCACCTTTCTAAGTCTGAAATCTCTTTCCCGAGTTAATGTGCCGTAGTAGAACTGTTCACTAAACAAAGAGCATCCAACAGCATGTTCCACAAAGGCAGAAGACCTTTTGCATTCTTCCATAACTATGTTAGGATCTCTTGTCTGTGGCCTTCCTCTTGCTGAAAAAGTGTCACCTCTGAGCCTCCTGAAGGCATTACGGTATCTATTGAGGCTCTGTAAATGTTGTTGCACCCTGTGATCAGTTGTATGGCCAGTTTCCCCAATGTACGATGCTCCACACCCACACTGGATCTGGTAAACCGACCCTGGCCTGTGGTTTACCGGTAACCTGGTTGTATACGATCTTAGAATAGGTCTAAGGTTGAAATTGCCTTTGGAGAAAGTCTTGATCCCGAAATGTCTAGTAACTTGGTGTTGAAGCAAGAGGATATAGTAACAAGGTGTCTCATAATTATGAAAGAAAGGTGAAAAGATACGGTATCCTTGTTCAACGAGCTTTAATAGGCGAAGCTTTCGGAACGTACGTGTTCTGTCATCAGCGCGATTCAAAGTGAACTTGAATCGTGCGTTCCGAAAGCTTCGCCTATTAAAGCTCGTTGAACAAGGATACCGTATCTTTTCACCTTTTTTCATAGTAACTCGGTGCATAAGTTCACTCACACCGGGATAATATGGTAAAACCAGTATTGCTTCTCTGATTGAGTCTTCTCTCCTAGTAACTTCTCCATGTCTCCATTTCCTTAACCTTTGTATCCATAACAATGAATGCATCAATAGAGATGATGGAATACAGTTTAGTGACGTTCGGACCGCGATTATTTTAGCAACAAATTGCTGCCAGATGCGGTCATTAGCAAGAAGACCAATATCAAGCCAAGAAGGATTAGACAGGGAAGGACAAATTGAAGAACAGCTTTAAAAAACACAATACAGTTTAAAATGTATGAGAACTATGGTTTAAACACATACCTTTCATTCCTATTTCGAGACACGCGAATCATTTTGTACACGCTAAGGACGGGACAAGGTCGTGTCCCGAAAGCTCCGTGTTTGTTTTGTTTCCATACGACGGGATCAAAGCTGTTTTTGATTTACAAATGAGATCATATCCCGTGTTAAAACAACCTATTTTTAATAACTAAACACTGCCATTACATTTGGAACGGATGCCCGTAGCTTTCGCGACTACCCATGTGTCGTCTCCAGCAGACACAAGGACAAGTCTAATCCCATGACATACGCGGCCAACATGCAGCGTAAGTCCCCAAAAGAAGGCAACGCAACTGCGGAGCTGCATGAAACATTTTCAGGAACACTCATGCTTTGTAGTGCTTCTCCAAACACCGCAGGTCTGTCTTGTTCGTGGTTACCGGTGTCGTGACCACGGACGAACAGTCGTGACGTATAGCTAATCTTCACTAACGCAAAATAACGTTCATTGCGTAGAATCGTCAAGTTGATGGAACCTGAACATTTCCCCGTCAATCACAGGTTTTAGTCGCGCGGTCAATGACGGAATTTGGTAGAGTGATTGTGGCGCTCCCTACTTCCCAAAACGGAGCTATTCAACCTGGTATTTCGCATTTCGATGAGAATTAGATTGGCAACAGGGCCATTCCTCGTACTTGTTGTTGTTGAACAGTTTTCTTGTAACGCCGTATTAGCGCTCGTCAGCACTGAACAAGAACCACCAGGACTAAACTACTAACATTAATCACGATGCAACTTTTGCATTGTACAAACACGTTACGCTTTACACGTTTTTTGAATTTGCGGAACATTTTCCCTATTTCATCAATATAAGGCGCTATATGGTGGTATTACGGCTTTCCCGTTTTCTAATTATTGCTGTAATAAAACCGCAAATGCCTTACCAGAGGATGGATGGGCGATTATTAGAAATATCACAGGTCAGAACACTTCTCGAGGCTTTCGGAATCAGGGCGTTCCGATAGCTTCGAGAAGCGTTTTAACCTGGGATATTTCTAATAATTGCCCATCCATCCGCTGGTAGGGCATTTACGGTTTTATTACAGCTCTCATCAAAAAACGGGAAAGCGGGAATACCACCATATTGAAACATGAAACCCGTTACGAAACATCCAGTATTCAAATATAAAGCGTTGTAAAATAACATTTCATTAGAAAATCGTGGTTTACAATTTGCATTATGTTAACCTTTACCACAGAGTCCCCAGGAGTGTTTCAGGTTTATTAAAACTTTCGTACAAAACTGAAATGCTGCAATTTTCAAAATGTTGAACTTTTTCCCCATGCCCTCATAGCATAGCTCCAGTATTAACACGATCAGTGCAGACGTTAGATATGTTGACAACAACAACTTTTAACGCGTGACTGCAATTTACCATTTGACCTTTAAGCTGTTCTACGGAGCGGGTTCAGATGCAAAGCACTTCTCGTCAGGATGGCAAACTGGCTAACGACAGCGATATTCTCTTGCATGATTTTACGCGAAAGGCCAATATGACGAACAAACATTTGCCTTATTACAACGAAAAGTTGAAATGAACTACTAAACTTCACTCACCTCGTCGCCACCGAAACATTGATGAATTCGATTTTGCAGCTAAGCATTCCCCGACTCTCGAACATAGAAATATGCTACGCAAGCTGGCTGCTGACTAACGCCAAATGTAGTTAAGAATGATTCATTCTAAGCAGCAGTCACGAGCGATAAGAATCAACCAACTAAGCCGTACAAAGGTTAGCAACGGGGTTGTCCGGAGCACCCTTATCTTCTTCTGCACTACAACATTAATATTCAACAAGGCATTGCGAGCTGAACGTTTTATTCAAGCATCAGGTAAGTTCGCCTTTGCTTTGCTGAGAAGAAACATGCTTTAAGCAGGTTCAAGCAGCTCCATCAACACAACGGAATTGCCTCGTACAACTACCATTCCAATGGACACTTGTTCGCCACTCTTTGTATGCTCCATGGCATCGTCAACGACCTGGAACGTATCAACTTAACTGAACCGAAACTGAGCAACTTACACGGTCGAAACGTTATTTCTTGCTTAGCGAAACAAATTATACAACATGGATAACCTTGGGTGACGGGGCTGTCTTTACTGAAGTTCCAATAGCCAACGTCGCTGGGAATCGAATAGATCCGTTCGAAAACCCTGACACCTCTTGTCGAACACATAAAGGTGAAGCAGATTACCGCTTGAACAGCGAAAAATGACCTAATGGTTCACATATAAACGCAAAATGTATCATCGCTTACAAAACCACCTTTGAGACAACAATGTGCAAGGGAAAGGTTGTAGAGCAAAAGCTTAGCAGTTTATCAATACAACGGGCAAACATGGTAAAGGTAAAAGACGTACGAGGTTCATGAATGGGTCGAAACCGCGAAGAACACCCGAGATGATACGGCCGCCATTCAGCTTCAACTGCATCTTCTTTTCCATGTACTTTTTCAACTCCGGAGGATGCGCCTTGCTCATGTCGCGTGATTAAACAGGACAGTCGGACAAAAACAGAAGCAACTCTTGCCAAAGGACCGATTCAATTGATTCGCTTTCGTACAGTATTTGGTAAAGTATTTTCAGGTAACATACTGCAAACAATGAAACTTGCCGTCGGTGTGGCTGATCATGAGGTCTAACACCTCCGAACGGTTTGGAAGCTGCTCGAAAATTTTTTGCGCCCCCACCCCGTACGCATGTGAACAAATGGAAGTGCTTTTCCCGCGAATGGAGAAAACGAACTATCTGACAATGTTACGCTCTAGAAAGGGCCGGAAGGGTGCTTGGAGTGATACCTCCGTAGAGTAATGAAGCCTGAACTTGCGACCCATTTTTATCGTACGCTGGGACATAATGGAGGCGTCAGTGAAAGGGTTCGGTTATTATGCTTTTTTGTGTTCAAAAGCCAAGCGGCCCTGCCTAGTAAGTAGGGCAAGTGTTGCTTTCACTTTTGTGGTTCCATCAATCGGCTGCTCGGCCGTACAGATGTTATCATAGATGCGTAAGAATTAATTTTAGCATCGTACTGTTTTTGTTCCTTTGAACGCGCAAAACTTTTTCCGTGGTGAATGACGCGGAAAGATTCCGCCCTTCAGTATACTCTACACTTCGAATATCCAGCGCGGTGCAACTCAGCTGGAGTGTTCGGAGCACCAAAAGTCAGAATGATTCACTGAACGTACAACGCAAGGCGCGTCGATGTTTCATTCAGTGACGTTTCCCAGTGATACGTTCATACGGCGTCGTACCATTTGTGAATGGAATTACGAATTTGATGACAGGTTGCTTGCTTGGCAACAGGCCATGTGGTTCCACAGTTCATTGGTGAAACCTAGCTGGAGGCGAAAACGTTTAATCAGACGAATTTAGCTTTCGGAATTAGCACGTCCCGTCTTCAGCGTTTGAATGTGAGAAAAGCTCTAATTCACTGAATGAAAGGATGTGCAGTGAGCTCTGTTGGGATGGCGGAATTTGTACATGTTGGTAGTTCGGAATTTAAGAACTGCCTCCTTAAAATTTTGCACCGAACCCATGGCAGAATGTAATGGAAGCGTGTTAGATATTTCGAATTTCTAGCTTACAACAGCGTGGTTCGCCAGTGAAATCTTGTTTTCACTTGCAGCAGCAGTGGCAGTTGTGCAGCACAACTGGAGCCATAGTTGGATACAAAGAGAGGTTAAGATATTCCCGTTTTCACTGTCCAGAATTACCCAATTTCATTCACATGAACGATCTTTAAAAGATAATCATCAAAGGGCGTTAAACTTTGCGAGACCGATGGAAACTACCTAAACAGCTGTATTAGTCCTTGAAAGCCGTTTATTGCCAGTTCACTGGAAACCTAAGCACCACGAATTTGGTTTTCCATAGTGGCCGGATTTGAACTTTTTAACTAAAGTAAGTTCGCACCTATTTTGAGATTACAGGGATATAAACATTCATAAGAAACCGTGCTTTTGGCATTAGATGAATTCATTGTAAACTTACACGACTATAACACTGTATTTTTAACCAAATTCTTTAATAACAGCAGCTTTCGGGGCTCTTCTAGCCCCTTCATGAGCGGGTAAGAAATGTGTTCAAATTAAGGAGCTTTAGTCTTGAGCGTATAATATGTGGTGAGTGTCTTGAGCGTAATAGACACAACATATTATACGCTCAATACCAAAGTTCTGTTAATTTGAACGCAATTCTTATCCGCTGAAGAAGCGGCTAGAAGAGCCACGGAAGCTCTGATTATTAAAGAATTGGATTGGAAAAACGAGGTTGTAGTCCTAAAAGTTTACAATGATAAACTCTACCGTTAAGGAGAAAAATCTGATTTTCAACTTCATACGTGAATTATTAAAGCCCCCTAATGCAAAAGAGTTATTAATGGCGTCTGGTGTCTTTTGGAGCCCCATCCCTACTGAATTGTGTTCATGGAACCGAAGCAGCAGCGACTGCGCGTTTGAAAAGAGATGAAAGTTTTTCTTAATATTTATTTGTATGGTTGCACCCTTTAGAGGAAAATATCATTAGACATTGAACCATCAAGCCAGTTGAATATTCAAGTGAACTAAAGAATGGGACTACTGGTCCATTGTTGCTGCTCAAAATTCTCAAGGCTACGGCCAGTGCTTATTTGAGCAGTTCGAAAATTCTGAATTGTAGGTTCACGTTGCGCTGTCAAAACATGCTTAACAGTCTTCGATATCGTAACGGTCGTCAGCAGTAGCTATTTTTTTGAAAGCCTAATGAAAAGGTGTGAAAGCATGTACAGAACAATTTATTTCCTTTAAAAGAATACAATTTGCATAAATGAACTCATCCATCTTGAAGGGCTGCCGCAGCGATCTTATCTGTAGTCGACCGGTTTTGAAAGGCAGTTAGTCTGACTCCTATCAGCACCTGTCCATAGGTTACCCTCCATTTTGCCAGCTTCTTGTCGTGCATGACGTTGTTGACAGCTTTCTTGCAGGTTTCCGAAAATTAGAAAGAGCATTAAACAAATGTTGAACAGCTGCCGGCGAATGAGAAGGGCTGATGTTTACTATTAGAATGCGTGAAACAGGGAAAACGAGTGTAACGTCTTATTTGTGATCACGAACGCTGCTGTGATGGTTTAACTACAAACAGCGGTAGTCATCTTGTTCGTAGGAAAGCAGTAGCGCCATACGCTAGCCCGTTGGAGCTTTCACATTTTGCTGGCGGAAAGTGATTATGGAGTCGAAGAGTTCGGAGCAGAAAATTGAATTAAAGCATTTGCTTGAGACGATTGCTAAGCAGCAAGGATTTGCCGTAACGGATGTCGCATTTGCGAAATATATGGACGAAAATGACCCATTGAAACACCTACGCCGCCTCTTTCTATATCCAAAAATGGCAGATCTGGATGGCGGTGAGCACATTCGGTTTGGTCTTTCCGCCCATGGGAAAATGTAGTTCTCGTGGAGTTAGTCAGATTTTGCAAGATTTCACAGCGCGACGCGTGGTGCACTTGTCTGCTGAGATTATAGCTGATTTAGAGTATACTCTCGTCTCGAAGGTTACCACCTATAATCTGCGCATGCTTGAGTCACGGAAGTTTAACCGAGTGGAACAGGAGCGGAGGAGCTAGCAGGACCATCGACCGTACTGGGCAGTTGACATTACCTTTAGCACTGACGATGGACGAAGTAACGTCCGAAAGCTCTGCTAATAATAAAAAATGTTCTTACAAAGAAACGGGACTTAACCGTGTTATGAAAAATAGAGTGGAACAGGAATGTTATTAATATTCATATGTTAAATGTTACCGCTAGGTGATATGACAAATGATTTGCGGAGAGGTATGTTGTGCTTTGCCAGCGTGTTTGAATATTAGTTGTTTTACAAGACTGGGTAAAGCATCTGTGAATGCTATATAGTAAGGTGATTCCATAAGTTCTGCCAGATTAGGTGCATGCCGCCAGTAGTCTGTAATTTTTGATACTTGCACATTTTTTTACTAGCTGTTCCCTATATCGTTGAGAGCTTTACACGGTGATCCCCCGTTCATGGTAAAAATTCTTTTTATTGCATAGCTTTCGGGCACGACCTTGTGCCCGTCATCAGTGCAAAAAAACGAATGGCCACTGCCCAGGTTGGTCAGTCAGTCTAAAGCACTCCTGCTCAGCCGACCTAGGCAGATACTACATCAGTTGGGTCCTACCTTGGACCGCGTCGATTCCGCAATCCGCCCAAGTCAGCCGTGCAGAAGACCGAGCTTCACAACCGACCGCCCCGGACAGTGCCAACAGTATAACTGATAGCGGTCAATCTCTCGAACGACAATCGTCAATTCTCGGTAGATTGCGGAATCGACGCGGTCCAAGGTAGGACCCAACTGATGTAGTATCTGCCTAGGTCGGCTGAGCAGGAGTGCTTTAGACTGACTGACCAACCTGGGCAGTGGCCATTCGTTTTTTTGCACTGATGACGGGCACAAGGTCGTGCCCGAAAGCTATGCAATAAAAAGAATTTTTACCATGAACGGGGGATCACCGTGTAAAGCTCTCAACAATTGAAACTGCCCCTTATAAAGAAGAAACAAGACTGTTCCCTATATCTTCATTTACTAGCATTGTTCACCGTCAGCGGTAAAGTAAGATTCATGAGTATTTGTTATAATTTAAGAAACTGAATACCAGGCTTCTCTGTAACGGTTGTATATCTCTTCAATAAATTATTGAGTCGTAAGGCAAGTTAACCCATCATACTGATATAAAAATACGCTGTAGTCAAGCAAGCAAATTGCGGCTTATCTTCAACGAAAAATTATGGCTTTCAGAACTATTTTGCTCCGTTCTCAAAGAATTTGGCGAAATGGATGATGGGGAAGCAAGGCTGTTCCGAAAGCTGCGACTGAACGTTCAAGGCACGATGTAATTTGCGCGTTGCATTACAGTGCGCGTCTTATGCATCTATGAAACAGGTTAACCTGACGTACGTCTTAAATAATCTGAAAAACTAAAAATTGAACAATTACCACACTGAGCATAGTGGAAACGGATTGTGATTGATCAGAGTTAAATGTCGAGCTCCACTTTTCCCTACCATAAAGACACTTTTCTCCAATGGTTAGCCTTAAATGTTTTTGACATTACGTACGCGCTTAGGTCACGTAGGCTTAGAAACTTAACAAGTTAATAAACTAAAGTAAAATCGTTATAATCAACACTGATCGTTTTCAGGTCGTGATACATCCACTAACAGTTCGCACGCATTACATTTCATTATGAGCAAACTGGCCTGTTGAATTTTCTTCCTGGCGCAAATTGAAACAAGTTTCGGTCTAACCTTTATCATAACTATATTGGTAACGGGCAAACACCGTACCTGAACTTCAATATGACCAACGACTCGTTACTAAGCATCCCGTGTTCAACTATATTGCTCACAATTAACCTGCGATTTTGCGATGCCCGTTCGCTAATTAACTTTTCTGCCTTCAGTTGACCTAAGCGCTGTTGACGAGGATGAAGACGCAATATATTTGTGCGGCAATTCTCTTGGACTGCAACCTAGGAATACAAAGGAGTTGATCGACAAAGAGCTGGACAAGTGGGCAAAAATGTGCTTGAATTAGTTCTTCCATAGCACTTTTGGTTTGTTCAGTCTTTCCATGAAAATTTTAGGGGCGTTCAAGGACACAAAGCGGGCGACATGCCATGGGCTGAATGCGATTTGCATCTTATTGATGGACAAGCAAGAATCGTGGGCGCTAAGAGCCATGAAATTGCCATAATGAATAGCTTAACCGTCAATCTTCACCTGCTAATGGTCAGTACTGGTTTGTATACTCTGATTTTGTTGCTTTGTTTCTCATTGAAATACTTCATTCATACCTTATCAAAGTTTCAACACGGTATACAACCCCGTTCTAGTATAATAGAAAGCTTTGACTTCCTCAAAAGCTTTTCCTTGCCGAGCTTTCTACTAGAACGGGTTGTATACCGTGTTGGAGCTTTGATAATTGAAAAAATACCTCCGTACGAAAATAATAACCATTTTCATTCATACCTTGGTGGAAGTGGTAAAAATTAGTGTCGCATTTTGCTTCTGCGTATTAGATAAAATTCTAGGATAGTTCTAAATCTTTTGCACACTTGAAACTGCGTACGTAAAAGGAAGGATTACCGTGTTTATGAACCGAGGAGAAGTATGACCCTTGCACGAGAAATGTGTGAAGGGGGGGCTCTGACATGAGTTTCCAAAATGCCTTGTTGCTAGAAACTGTTGATATTTGAAAATCTGTCTTTCCTTTACAATTTTCTTTCCGTCCTACTATTATTAATAATACAGCAAGTAACGATTATGCCACGAGAATGAATATTGGTACTGATCTCAAGAACATATGCCACTTTCAGCTCAAATGATGCGTTACAAGTTGAAAGCAAGCGATTCCATAAAGGGCACATGAAATAGGCGAATACAGGTCATGTATAATAGCAGAGCTTATTCTTATTTTCCTTTAGGTATTAAAGGTATTAATCCTGTTCGTTTTTTATTAGAACAAAACGAATTATATAACATAGTTTTGAGTGCCAACCCGCTCTGCCGTCAGCGGTGTAGTGTATGAGAGATATTACTAATGGAGTTCTGTCCAGTGCTTTCGAGCTTGCTGCACTTTGTCCTTCTATTAAACTCATCTATATATTACTTACCGACATTTCTTTGCCTTATTAATGGACAAGCATTCCTTGGAATTTACGAAAGATCTCGCATTATAATGGCTACGCTAAACACCTGGTTTATTCTTCCATGCGAAGAAATCTCAATGAGAAGACAAGGGGTGTCCATCAACCCCTCCCCAACAAGGAATGGATGTTTCTGTCCCAAGCATTACAATATCTTAATATTACAGTCTGGGATACAAGATTAAAAGTTTAGCCAAGAATTTAGGCTTTCAGGTGTTTTTCAAATCACCATCAAATCTCAGCGTCGTATTGGGAAATGACAAGCTAGGAATTCCTAATGAAATGTCACACAGGTGCGTGTACGGACTGGCATGCAGTTGCTCAGCTAACTGTACAGGTAAAGCTGGGATCAGATTAACGGACAAATTCAAAGAGCGTCTCTCAGGCATTGCCAGGTATAAAAACGCAGAAGAAAGAATGTAAGGGAATGGTAACGTTCGGAGAAGAGACAGACCATCGAAATTTGCTCCATGAATAGGCATTGAAAACTTATTTCAAACTTCAGCAGTCGCAGAGCTAATGCCGTCCAATGGAGACAGGACGTTGCTGCCATCAGCTCATGCAAAGAAAGTACGCAGAAAAATCAGAGAAACGTTACACATACGACGCAACAGTTATTTAAACAAGGGCAAAAGAATGACGGTAAGTGATATATGGACGAGTTTGAATCAAAGGACAAAATGCTGTAAGCTCGAAAATTTTGGACGGGGCCCTAGCAGAAGCACCCACATACACTGCAGCACTGAAGACGGAGCGGGTTTGCTCTGAAAGCTGCTTTACAATTATTCGCTTTAGAGTAAAAATCAAAAAGGATTAACACCTTTAATATCAAGAAAAAGGGCGCAACTTTAGTTTTCTTTGCCATGTATCGTCCTATTATTAATGGACCAATTTCTACTCACTGGTACTTTGCTGCTGGTGCTTCCGGTGTCTGCCTTTTCCCTTCGTCAACGTATTTTTTAGAAAAGTACTGAAGTAATAAAATGAAAGCTGTGAACAAGAACAAAGTGTGGGTCTGCTTGTAATATCGGTTGGCGAATAGTTAACTGTGGTCTTTCGCTAAATATCCGCAGTTTTCTGCGGTTCACACCTCACCCATCTCCAGCAGTATTGTGCGAACAGAATGTGTACACTGAATGCTACGAACAATTACTCAATAAAAGTCGTGTATGTGATCAATAAAGACTGATCACTTTCACTGTTGCCCATCTCCAAAAACAGTGAAGAGGCAAGGGAAAAGAAGGAAAATATTGCTTCTTGTATTAATATCATAAAAAATATGCAATGCTGGAAAATAAATATATTGCGTCTTGTATGTTCCTAGTTTTCCTTTGCATGCGCCTATTATGATCCACAAAATACTGAGCATCCTGGCAGCGCAAGTTCAGCTCATGCATCGTGAACTACGGCTTCAGAAGATAAAGACTAGTGGAATTGGAGAATGTTTCTCATACTGCAAAGACCCATAACCATGAGAAGGAAACCGTACCAAGTGTTGCATTCCTCCTCCACCATAGTAACTGATAAATGTATTAATGTTCTTTTCTAATGCTGATCTTAACATGGCCTAAGTCCTATTTGTTTAACTGAATGCTGGTTACGCACGTTAACGAAGGTTTCATTACGAGAGCTTCGATGGTTGTGAGCAGTTTACTAAACGGAGCTGCTCAGTATGCCAGTAATCAGGCAACAAACGTTCTGCTATCCAATGGACAAGCAGCTTATTCAGTTGCCGTTTTGTTGGCTAGATTGCATGACCATTTGCGAGTATAATTTCTCAATGTTTCGCTTTTACGTGAACAATGGTAGCGATGTCGAATTTATTTTTAAGGCAGCCTTCTACAAACCAACTCCGGACAGAAAAATGGTTCTAATGGAGAACAAACCATTTCCGTCTGATTTCGTATGTACTGCAACTGTATTGGTGGCCGCAATGTAGCGTGTAGATTTTAGTACGCCGTTCAATCTCAGGTGAAACTGCATGGATATGATCCGAACGAGTGTGTGATATCTCTTGAACCAGGCGAAGTATTAATGCATTTTAGTCATAATATTAATAATTACTTACGAATTATATTTTTTTCATATTAATGTGATTTTTGCTTTATGATGATATCCGCTGCTCAATTCACCGTGTATTCCCATTGTTTTTGTTGGAGGTCAATTACTTGCATTACGACTAAATTGACTGACATGATGGTTGTGACCTGAAGAAATAGCAGAAAGGATTAAATAGACTGACTGTCGCTTACCATCGTTTAATTTTAATTTCTTAATATTCTTTAAAAAAGTAAGATGGTAAAGTCTTGACAGATGGAAAATATAAGCTAAAGAAAGAATATGGCTTTCCAGCGCACTCACAAAATTACTGAACGTTGACATTTGCGAGGTGAACTCGGAACAGAATGAACAGAATGTGCTGGCAAAGTCGTAACGAAACTTCTCTGCTGCTTCTGATTTCACCTTCAGTGCACATTCATACATTCTGTGCATTCTATGTCGTTGTGAAACTGTTCTGAATATAGCTGTTTTCCTGGACATTCAGTTTTGCCATTGATGTTCTATGAAAAGCCTCTAAAAGTACGTATGGAAACTACGTTTTTTTTCCAACAGCTAATTTATGGAAAATTTTCTATCTTCCAGCAACAGTATGACGCTGCATTGACTAAAGAATTGCGTTAGAAAATGTTTAGAACTCAATCAAGTAGTCTGACCAAGTTACGCCACTCATGCATAGATGTTGTTCTATTCCGATGTTTGCAAGAGTTGATTTATACTGGATATATCATTTTCTCTAAATTTTCGATTTAGGCACTTCGTGCGTATGAGACTTGCCCGTAGAACGACTTTGTTGCCTAAAGATTGCACATTATTAACAAAACAGTACAATAGGTCACAAACCTAAGTAGATTGCACTGGCACTTTTACTGTTTCAAAACTAATTGTTTTTGGTATTGATTTATTGTCACGGCTTTTGCATCAGAGCGGCATTTTACGATTTTTTAAAAGCTGCCTATGATGCATTAGCAGGACATAATCGCTTTATGTGTTTGCATGGTCGACGCACTTTGTGATTTGTTAGCAATATTTTTCCTATAGTGCTTGTCAGGGAGTCTGCGATCCCAAAAGAAAAGAAACAGACAATTTCAAAACGTAACCAATAGCTTAATCATTCATCCCAGTTGCCAAGTATGATGAAAAGCAACAGCAGTCAATGGGTCCTTTTACATTTTATTGCTGACATGATTTGGGATTTTAATTAAGGTGTGGCCCAAAGAGCCCTCATGCATATTCAGCTGCTATCGAAGGTTATTTCTTCTTGGCACTACGTTTACGTTGCTGAACATCAAACGGGAATCACAATTGTTACTAAGGGAGCTAGCCAATTTTTAGGCTGTCTACCGTTGCACGTTCATTTTAATCTTCTTCCCCTCCATCTCATTGTTAGAAATTAACTATTCATTCATCTTTGTTCACTGAATGTAAAATTCAAGTTTATTTTTTAATTTTTAGGGAAGAAGCTATTTGACCACGGACGAAATTCTTGCCTACCTCGACGTGCATGGAGACTCGATTGCCCTCTTGCTGTTTAGTGGAGTTAACTATTACAGTGGCCAATATTTTGACATTCCCCGCATCACGTCTTTTGGCAAGTCAAAAGTAATAATTTTTCGGAAACAATTGAGCATCCACGGAAGCTACACTAATTCAATCCACATGAACATAACAAGGAATAATTAGTTGTCTTTCGCATTCCACAGCAAAGACCCGTAAGATTTGATCCTCTACTTCAGCCATAAAGGCGTGTTATTGGTTCATTGCATAAGTTTGACTTCCAAATTGTTTGAATGCATAAGAAAATTTCCTCACTGACCTTATCACTGGACCTGCATGTACGTATGTTAAGTATTCATAATATTACGACAAGTGCAATCACCAAAGAATGCTAAATTCCATCGATAACGTCATCGATAGTCGAGTCTATTTCCACGGGTTAACTCGGTTCCTGCTAGCTCCGGTTTGTATAGACCAGTAATTCCCAACGTGGCCCCTGGGGCCCCCTTATGGGCCCCGGAGAGGCACGGCGGCCCTAGAAAGTGAAGGGATCCCTGGGAGATCCCTGACAAGATTGAAGGTACTCTGGTGTGGTAATCGCAGGTGGTACTATGAAGTCACAGCTAAGAAGTGCAAAAACCTGTAGGGAATCTAATAAGACAATAAGGGTGGTGGTAAACAGTTTGTGGAGGGCCCGGGATGGTTATCAGCAATGAAAGGGGTCCGTGGCTCCAAAAGGTTGGGAATCACTGGTATAGACTCATACGGCGCCCTAGTTTAGGGTTGCATTGTTGGCTGGGATCTCGCCCATGCCGCTGGAAATGTTCCTCTTGAAGTGCATGAATGGAAAGTGGACTTTGCAGCGTGGTGTTCCTACAAGTACCTGAATTCTGGTTGCGGTGGTCTCAGCGTCGTCTTTATACACGAAGAAATGATGGCTAGTCATCCTCCTGCATTGTGGGGTTGGTGGGGCCATTGCGCTCTCACTAGGTTTGACATGTCAAACGGTGCGTGTACAGTATGCTTATATTTATTCATGCCTATTGCTTTGATCACTTTGGCATTTCTTTGGAAAAGAGTTCATTATTGTACTTGAAAGTGATGCGGCTAGCAAAGTGTTGTTCTTGTGTTTCAGTGTGTGCTAAACTTTTAGCTAACACAATACACACTAAAACATTATTTCTAATCTAAATTTTAATTCCACAGTTGCTTGCAGAAATGATGTTTGAAAAAGGCTGCTTAGCCTACCGGATAAGCCACCCTCCAGCACTCCTTGCCTGTCCTATGACAGCAAGCTTACAGGTACAGCTGATTAAGCGTTGTTGCATATCCATTTTGCTCCTTTAACAAATTTGGAATGTTTGTGTTATTGTATATAAGTCCATTTAAGAGGAGAGTCTTTCGCTTACACCTTTATCAATCAGTTTGCCTTGACAGTACTTTGTTCCAGCTGTTCAATTTAACGACAATGGGAGACCTGCGAAAAAAGTCCATCTTACTTAGCGGGTATTTGGAATACCTAGTCGACTTTTACTTGGGAAAGCGATCCCCCAGCCGTACGCTGGGACATTTCTGTGAAATTGTCACACCTCGCAACCCAGAGGAACGCGGATGTCAGCTTTCTTTCAAATTTTCTGCTCCCCTACAGTTAGTGAACGAGCAGTTGAAGAAACGAGGAATTGTGGTACGTTTTCAGTTTACCGAAGGAACTTTTGCACACTGTTATTACGCTTGGAAAAAGACGAATTCGTCGGTTTTTTTCATTTTACTGAACTTTAATTATGGCGCTTTTCAGTGCGATATGCGTCTTCCTGACGTAATTCGTGTTACTCCTGTCCACATGTACAACAGTTTCATGGACGTATTCCGTTTCGTTAATGGCCTATTGGATGTGCTAAGAAGAACGCAGGCGTAGAATACGATACGCAATGTATATTGAAATGATCGATACTACGGTCGCGGGCGTTATCGCTGAGCTGCATTTTGGACGCATATTGCTGCGTATAGGGAAGTGAAGCAAAATCAGATTTTTAACTTCAATTTTCAGCAGAGTTAACTGGGCCATACGAAAGCGAAAACGCGTCAAGACAGCGTACGGGGAGGGTAAAAGAAAATGAAGAGTTGAGCTTGACGTCATGCGAAGTCAAACGTTATAGTTTATAAAAGGAAACGGGCGTTGCACACGTTTGACAAAATACCTACAAAAAGGAATCCGTCGTTTTTAAGTACGCGCATCTCGGAGCTAAGAATTGCACAACTAGCAACAGATCACCAGTTCATTCATGCAGAAATAGTTTCGGTCCATTGATAGAACCACAACCGGAGCTCATGTTGCCAGTGATGTCGTATGGCACGTTGAGCAAGTAGCCGCCAGTGGACCGACCGACGTGCTGCATTGCAGCCGCAGCCAGCGGACCCATCTGCAACGGATTAATGATGGCACTGCCTGCTTGGCCGTACGACGATGCGGTGTGATGGCTTTTCTGATCCTTCTTCAACTTCATACGACGATTTTGGAACCATATCTTTACCTGACGCTCGCTGAGGCCCAACGTTTGCGCAATTTCTATCCGTCTTCGGCGGGTCAGGTATCTGTTAAAATGAAATTCCTTCTCCAATTCCAGAACTTGACTTCGAGTGTAAGCAGTTCTTTGACGCTTCCCTTCGGAACCACCGGTCACTGCAAAAGTAAATTGGTTCACGGGAAGCACAGCAAGCTTACATTCTGAAAAAGAATTATGAGAATAGCGCGTTCTGGTGAATGTTTCAAAGCATATCCATGTTCCACTTCTTATGGGCTCAAATTTGAATGGGTGCCATCAACCGCCGCCACCGTGTAATATGTTATGAATAATTATGTGAAATGCTTCCGATATCTGTTAAGTCAAGAAGGGGAAAGCCGTCGTCTGCTTCACTTATCGCAACCTTGGTATATGGTACAGGCAAATCTCAGTTTACAGGAAGTCACAGTTTGGTAAGTTCATTGCAAATACTCAATATCCGCTTTCATAATCACGCTCAGTTTCCATCATATTTTCCCATGCAGTCCCTAAACCTTTCTGTTCATTCACTGTAAATGCACTGCTCATTTTATTGATTACATTAATGTTAAGCGGCGGGGGACGGAAAATTGAGAATAAAATTGCAAATCTCAAATGAAAGGTCTCCGCAGTAGTTGGTTCGAAATTAATCTTTGCCTGGTAAGCTGTTTGGAAATAAGTGTTCTGCCGTTAAGCGACATTCAAAGCTTGAGCGCCTGATACTTTCCAACGTTGAGCAGTGAAAGTCTCCATAAATGGAACGGTCCTTAACACTCACGTTAAAGATGGCTGTGGATTTAACTGCAGTTGGACATAAAAATGATTCACTACTGACCTTCTGGTAAACTTATGACGTTTCGGAAGTTTGGTTGCACTCTCCTAATGAATTAGCTTATCGTTTCTATTTTACGTTTAAATTAGCACTCTCTAAATCTTAACTTATCAAATCACTTAGTGGCACGTTTCTAAACGCTGAATTTATGCATGCTGTTAGTAATGTTCCCATAAAAATGCAGTACTTTCAAAAAACATCTATATTAATTTCAGTGAATGTGTTATTAAATCCTGGGGCACATCTGTTTAAAATTTTTCCACTTAAACTCCATATTTTATTTTTAGTTATCTGTTTCTTTCGTAAAATAGATTCCTAACAGAAACTCGCAATCCTTTCCTCTGGCTAATAGTTGCTTGAATTTTGCTGCTCTTGAATTTTAATACAATGAAAGGTGGAGCGAAAAGAGGAGGGTATAATTGAAATGATGAAGTTTCTCACATTAAGATCCTATGACAAATCGCTAACTACTGTCAGGCTTATAATGAGAAAATCTTTACAGCAGCATGCCTTTTTGCAACCAATTACATAGCACCTTAGAAACAACTTTCCACCCCTCCCAGCGTCATATCATAGAATGCAGCGAAGTTTAGGATCAGTTTTTATTGTTAATAAAAAGTAATTCTGACTTATCGTTAATCAAGTACACGTCATTTTCTAGCCTGTAGATCCTTGTGTTCAGGTAACGATTATGGAAAATGAGTGCGCTTCAGCCTTAGGAGTTGCATCACGGGAACAGAGGAAAGGCCATTGCCTCATCTGCGCTTTCTGTGTTGAACTTTGAAAAATGCACACGGTGTTCGCGTTGACGATTGAAAAATTTAACTGCAACAATTCCTGCAAGTCATCCGTGCACCCTTCTCTATAAAATACCTCCTGCTCAAAGCCTAGCTATGACAGATCAAATATTCGCTCATCTGTGTGTGGTGAGAAAGAGATGCTCAACGCAAGTGGTTCATACAAGTGCAGAAATATCCAAAGCCGTCTGAACTGAAATTGCATTTGCAATTTCGTTGCAGGAACATGCTTGACAGGTAAGCCAAAAGGCATGCTTACTCTAATGTTCACAAGCCCTCATCTTAAGAATGACAAAACTTAAACCATTTCTTATCGCTTGTAATGAGAATCGCTGGCGCAGTAGCTTACTTCCTGTGGCCCATGAAACTGGGAATGTTTCTTTACTTGACAAGAGAAACACCTCTAGCAAAGTATTTTTATTTGCTTTAGCGGTAAATAATAAAACTTCTGAATGAATATGTATTCTTGCAGTCACAAGAGGTTTAACAGGCGTACAACAGGGTAGGGCGTAACAAAACAGCTTCAATGGAGTTGCAATACCAAGCGACCATGGAAATATTGATAAATTCACTTCTCCCATTAATGTAGCAGAGTGCAACTTCTGACTTAGGCAACAAGCAGAGATATACATCATAGCCGCCGTAACCGCGGGGATACGGTTCTGAGGTCCACTGCGGATGGCGAAATCTGCGGAAAATAACAAATGTCTTATGATCCCGTACACTACGTGATTTTGGGAGAAAACTACTAGTAGCGATAATTGTATATTAGGATTGCAGAAAAATAATCCTGCTTTTGTTATTTTAATCTTTATTATCTATTCTTGAAAGTGGGCTTACTTATTCGATAGTCTTTAAAGAGTGCAGTCTCCTCTTTCAATTTACACTATAGATTTATTTAACGTCATTCCCGCATATTTCCGACTGCGCGTTAAAGATAATGAGAAACAAGTTTGAGAGACTCTATTGTGCGCTTAATGAAGGGATGCTAATCAGAGTTTCTACCAATGGGTTCGTTCAAGAGCCTCTCAACGCGTCAATTGACTTCAAAACTTCCGCGTCAAAGACCGGATGTTAGAAGTGAGTTTGATCATGTTGATGCTGGTGAAACGAATAGCATGAATCGAAGAGAACTTCGAGCGTCGGTGTACGCTTGAAGGACATGAATGAAAAATGTCTGTTCAAAAGCAAACATTAAAGTTTGAAGCAACAAAAACGGTAAAATAACTATAACTATCAAAGACGTGACTGCAGAGTGCATGTCGAGAGTTCATTTATATCTTTGGACATTACGCTATCATTGAAAATCATTGAAATTAGGACAGACATTTAAACCTGCAAATGCATGCGTACAACGAAATTTCTGGGATATGCTGATGGAGGTTTACTGCAATGTTAAGGTGCACATGAGGGACAACAGAAAGAAAAGTCATGCAAGCACAGGAATGCGATTAGACAACATGATCAATTTGAGCTTGTTATTGCCTGCGCCAGTACGGAGAGCGTTTTGGTGTTTCACTGAAACTTTTCATTTGTTCTCTCTACGTGAGCGTGTGCGTATGACAGGGAGAAATCATACATAACTGAAACCGTCGATGCAACGGCCCTACTGTAAACGCTGAAAACATATCGACACGGGCTCCTTGGTGTACAACTGGAACAATGGTTGACGGCAAAGTACGCATTTACGAAATTATTAATTTTCAGAAAAGTAAATCAAAGCATTTGCAAATAAAAGTTAGTCAATACCATTTCATTCTGAGATGAAAGCCTAGAATGAGTATTCATTAACTGGACACCTATGAGGCCTTATCTAAATTCCATTATTCATGTGGGCTAGTCTTCCTCAGCAAAGTGACGTTCAAAGTGGAAATCGCAACCGTTGGTTCATCACGGGCAATAAGTCATTATTCATTTTAAATGAACCAGACTGCTTCCAGAGAATATTAAGCTCTTTTTTAAAAAATGGACATGCAATCTGTGTATTGCAGCATTAATAGTATCCATAAGAACTGCAGAGGAATACATGTGCACAAAGCACCTTAGTAACTATTGTACTGAAAACATGGCCAAAGCACATATGCTGAATTCTGCTGACATCGTCATTTCGGTCTCGCAGTTATACAGCTATTTATCTTATTTTGGTCGTATTCCGGCTTTCCCGTTTTGATGATACCTGCAATAAATCTGCAAATGCCCTACCAGCGATGGATGGGCGCTTATTAGAAATATCACAGGTCAATAAACGCTTATCGTAGCTTTCGAAACCAGGGCGTTCTTAAAGCTACGATAAGCGATCCTGTTACGAACCCTGTATTCTCACAAAAGGGACATCTTGTGCAAAGCGAAGAATTACATGCCATTACGTAGGTGGTGCAGTGGAAACACGAACAGGCCTTGTGACGATCAGTTATCATGGGCTACTTGCGGTATTAATGTGTGATAGATTTGGATAGAACACAGTCTACCCTTACGTGCTCTCACTTATAGGAGGTCAGAGAAACCAACACAATTTTTGTCCAAATTTTGACAAACCGGTAGCGGCAAAAGTGAGAGAGTCCTACTCTCTCATTCACACAACATTCTGCCTTTTCAAATTTCGAATCCCGGTTTTGACGAACCCCCGTTTCCAACAAGTTCCCAACGCAGTTTTCAACTTTGTGCCGACGTACGTCTACGCTCGTTTCTTCTAATCAGATAAGAACAATGGGAACGTGCTAATAACTTTTACAGCCAGCCGATGCCAGTGTTGAATCGCCATTGGCTTAGATTTTCGAACGGGTTTCATTGAAGAGTTTGCCGACTTTATCAGCTGAAGTTCAGTTCCACTGAACACCCAATATTCCCATGGGACGCTTGAAAACAAGTAGCAACCAGTTCGCAGGTCATAGTGGACCGCATGAAGCATTCCCATGTTCTGGTAAAATGTGCAGCATGCAATCGGCTCGACTCTTCAATCTCCTTGAAGGCCAATTTTGCCTTCCCGGCGAATAACAATACATACGATACAGCGAACTTGGTAAAAGCGTAGTAAGACCGTTGTGGCACTAATTAGCCAGCTAAATTAACAGTCGAACCTATAAATCATTCAAACAATGACTAGAATGCTTCTTAGTCGCTAGGCTCGACTAGATGGATGAATGATGGGCTTAAGAAGGTAAACAAACGGTCAAATCCCAGGTTTAATTGAAACTCATCTGCTTTTCGAACCATTTCAGGTAGACGTTCCTTTCGCAAAAGAGAGATAATGCGAAAGGAGGTTAACCATAATTCAAGTTGAAAGTCAAGAAGTCAGTCGTGATGCCTTGTGACTCAACAAAATGACGGGAATTAGATTTAGGACGTCTCAACTACAAATTCCACTGCCTAACAAGCAGAGGAGGAAAAGTATTAATGATTTGGTGCAGAAAATTAGGAAATGACGTTCTGTCGGCAAAGCTTGCAACCAGGAAGAGCAACAGAAGTTCATACCAGGCAAGTAAGATGAAGGAAAGCATACTGCATATATAACATACATCTAGTTAATATTTAGAAATCCTAACTCATTGGTATTCCATGTTTGTACATCACGTAGGGATGCAAAAGTTAAATAGCGAATTTAAGAAAGGATAAATAAATGCAGTTGGCATACATTAACCCTATGGAGCCGTGCACGTAACTGATTCGAGGGAACACAATGCTTCCTGCGGTTGCCAACAGCCAATGGCAAAATAAGCCATGCACATGCAGAAAAAGATGACCGACTGATTCAGTAGTGAAAGTGCACGTAGGAACGTTTCAGGGAGTTCATGAACAGTCAACATCGTCACATAGGCGGCATAAGTAGTGGTTGAAAAAGTAAAAAGCGGGCTCGTTGACCTCCAAGAAATGCTGACAGCAGTTAAGTTATTTAAATTAATCGAGTAGGTTTTGGAAGTTAGGCCATCAGTGCAACCCGAAGCCGTGACAGGCGGTCCATTCCATCTAAGCGACTTGGCGACCTTGACTTGCCATGGCAAGCTGTAGTTGCTATCCGGGACTGAAAGTGGGACAAATGGTCAGCTTAAGTAACCCAACGTGGAGGTGCTCTTCCCGCAGACTGAAATCCAGGAAGTTGGGCTTAGCCAATTCCCGCGATCGTTCGCCCTTCTTCAGGGCCAAGCGCCTTGTCAGGCGGCTCCCTTTTGACTGTTTTGCAGCGAACCGGCCTGCGTGACTAACGTCACCGCTTTGTGAACCAAAAAAGCAAAACATAAACGCGACCAATCTTTCAACGGCGCGGCAAGCACCCACGAACCGCCAAAAACGTCAGAACGAAAAGAGTCGGTTTCAGCTGACGAAGTTGGACGCAAAGTACGAGCGGAAGGGAGCCACAGAGTGCGCTTTGTTCATGACTGATTACTTGCGCATAATTAGCAAAAAACAGGAACTTAATTCCGCCTCTGAGACGTGTTTACGGATCACGGTGCTGAAGGAACGAGGAGCCACCGTATACAGCCCATTCGCAAAGGCCATTTGGCATCGCCGTTCCAAAATGCAGCTTGAACTTATAAATAATGCCTACGCATGCATATTTTACAAACCTGGAAATTTTCCAATTAATAATCGCGCTGCCTTCCCTTGGTCGAGTAATGAAAGGGCTTCGCAGTAATGGGAAATGCCAATTAGAGGCGCGCTGAAATTCCGCGCACGTTGGACACCCTCCCATTTGGCTAACTTGCAAGCTGCCCAACTCGGCACCGTAAGCCTTAAGGCTACTTTGAAGTAAGGGACGAATCGTCGTGCGCCCCTAACCAGCAGCGAAGTTCAAACCCCTGGAAGAGCTGTTTCGAAGAGGTGACGTGGCAGAATCCAACGGTCATCTGAGGTTACCCAGTCCTATTGGGCGGCTGAGGTACGCAAGCATCTTGCCTGCTTAACGAAGCGTTCCCTTCTGCGTTTGCGGCTCTTTCCCGCTAAACACCCAAGCGCGAGAACCTTCTTGAATGGTCACTCCTAACAGCGTGACAGGAGCAGCCGTAAACGAATAAGTGACACCATGACAAGTTGTCCAAACAGGTAGCTTACATGGCTGAAAGGTTTACGGTAATGGCTTGGGAAGAGACGGATGATCTTTAAGGAGCGTAAACAGTGCCGTACGCGATAAAAATTGACGGCGTGTTTACTGAAACGCGGTGCTGATAAAAGTGCGAGTCACCAGCGAGCGCGGACAACGTTGGCCAGCCAGTAGGTCCTACCTTTCGTGGCGTGAAAGCGTTTCATCCATGGATAGATCTGAGCTGACGAGCCGCCGCTAGAGCTGGCTGCCTGGTCCGGAGTTCCAGATGACACGGTGACATTTTCAGACCCGGCATTCTCCTCGCTCGACTCGTTCGAGGAACCGTCCTCCTCCTCAGCCACTTGCTGCGCAGAGGAAGCGCTTGTCGGCTTCAGTACATCCGAAGCTATGACGGGCCGTTGTGTCTGCTTTTGCGAGGCTTCTCCGGAACACAGGGCCCAATCTCTGTTGTACAGAGTTGACTGCTCAGGGTTCAAGGAGCCATGTCCATCGTTGACAGCGTTCAGATCCTCGCAAGGAATGCTCTCACCGGCGAGATATCCGGCGGTGCCGCTTCTGAGCAGCTTTCCCGGCGATCCAGCTGCGCCTGGGTTGTTGAACCCGAAAAATCGCTGTCCCAAATACTGGCATGAGCCCTGACTGGTGGAAATAATTTCACCGGTGGCATTCAATGGTTGCGACTGGTGATGACGTTCCTGTGGTAGTGACAGCTGGCTGCCAAAGGTGGCCAATTGCTGCCCTTGATTGGACTGGGTCGTGCTGGAGCTTTGGTGCCTAAGCTGGGACGATTGGTTGTACAACTGATAGTAAAGCGAATCGCCGGATGAAACGGACGACGCACCATCGCTGGCGGCGGCTACCGAAGACGCGGTGGACGTTGAATACCTTGCGTCTGTGTTGTACCCATTGATACAGCAATCGTTGTGCACAGCCAGTTTTGGACCTAGCATTTGATTTGTGACCGCAATAAGGGTATTCATCAACTAGCCATAAAAATGATTGATAGTGGAGCTCGGACGACCCTGCTGGCAAAGTACCCCCAACAGCGACGAGCATAGGCTGATGACCGTTCGCTGTTTGAAATTTATTACGACCGAGTGCGCCTAAGAAAAACGGCAGCCAATTCTACTCGTCAAATGACTGGTGTGTTTTCTGTCACGTGCTCTAGAGAACTTGCCGCCGGCTATCAGTGATTGGCCACTGGTATTCCTAGCCGGAAAGCTGAAGAACTTCAAAAGATCAAATAAACAAACTGCCGCCGACAGCAGTGGCAAGCGCGATTCGACATCTGTTGCTGTCAGCTGATTCTGTCTTCCTTCCATTGGTGGCCCGAGCTGACTGGCAAGCATAACGTTTGAAGTCGCCCAGTTGCAGCAATTTTCGATTTCTTACCCACTGCCCATTCGTTGAACAACAATTCAGCGTTTACGAACAGTGAGCAACAAATCCATGAGCAGCCACCGGCTGATAGGAAAAAAGTTTCCAACAAAGTTCCCATTATTTAAAGAACCTAAGCCCTGTGCAGCCGCCGCCGCTTTGCTGCGTTGGCCCGTCTCGCATGACCAGAGTAGATTAATCGAAGCGGACAAAGTTGCATCATTTGTCATTGCGAGGCCGCAAAGGGGCGAGTGCACAGGCGCAAAGAGATCGCTAGTCGAAACGTTTTTCATCTGGCCGCCGCCTGCAACAACTTGTTTCTTTTGCTTTTCAGTACGGTCACCCGTCTGTCAGCCACCGTCAACGGACAGCCACTTCTGAAAACGACGCTAAAACGCTTTTCGCCGCTCAGTCGTACCTATGAAAGCAAAAACTTTTTTCGGCCGCTATTGGCAAGTTGATTGATCGAATAGCCCATAAACGTTTCCGCAAGTGGCACAGGCAAATTGGATTCCACTTCAGCGATCCTTCCGCAGGCATGATCGACATGAACGCCAAGGAATGACTACCTGAACTGCGGGATACTTTTCCTTCTCTGACGTCATCCTAAGTAACCTCAGTGAGGACCAACAGTGGGACAAATGACCACCGTCCATTCCCCTTCGTCAGTGTTCCACCCTGCAAGCCATGTGGCACTCTGCGTTGCACTTAAAGCTCAGGAATAGCCAACCCCAGCTGCAGCGTTGTTAGACTATTCTGACCTCTTTTATTGAACAAATTCCAGAGGACACTGTAGACTGCTGATTGGGCGCAACGCTCAGAGCGTCAACTCAGGCAAATCCCGTCATGTGGCCGGGCTATGTTTGCGCATTTGCAAGCTTTGGAGCAGCCTCAGGCACAAATTGCCTTTGGGAGGCGTCAAGACAGAGGAGATCCATCGCCTAGGCGCCCAGGGCGATCGCCTGCGGCCTGTGGAAGTTCACCAGCTTACTGTATGTTTGATTGCATTTTTTGACGTGCCGTAGGACTGGCAGAAGGTAGCCAGCCTTCAGTGTTCCCTCTAATCGGGTCGGTGGCCTCTCTAATCGGCCGTTGCCAGACGGGAGAAGTTGTGAGAAGTCCAAGTCGGCGCGGCGCGAGCCTCTTATCCTTGTGGAGCGCCACAGAAGCAGTTTCAATTCCCAAAGAAGCTGAGCAGCAAACGCTGAACGGAAGCTCCGATCAAACTTAAGCTGCAGCGCCGCTCTGGACCTGGGACGCATGAATGAAAGTTCGCACAATTGGTTTAAAAGTTCTCAGTAACAGGGGCAGCTAGCAAGGGCGCTGATTAAGGGAAAGTTGAAAGTGGCACATCTTTTGTTCATGCTTTCAATATCGATGCCGGTCCACTTATGCAGCCTGTCTGCCTGGGGCCCAAGCTCTCACGATGAGCCCTGTACGGTGCGCTAAGTAAGGTTTCTTCCAGCCCGGCTCGCAAGTATTATCAATAACTGGAACTCCCGCAGAATGGCGCAATGTCCAAAGAAATGAAGCATGCATTTTTCGTCCATCAGAGATTTTACCAAGCATTATTAATTCCCCTTAGGCTATGAGCGGAGCTGGGAACTTCGATGGGCTCCTGAAAGCGTGAATGATCTCATCCTGCCTCAGAGCATTCTGCCAGCGAAAGAACTGAAGCAGATGTACGTAGGTGCAGCAGGCAGGGAAGGCCCTCCAAGCAGCTTTTAGCTCACTGATTAGAAATTTGAACCATACAATGCTAGTATCAATGGCGCCTGAAGTGCCAGCGTAAATGTCAGTACAAATCATGGAATCGTTAATCTGATCACACTGGAATACGTCTTGTCGCAACACCTGTTTTCACCGTTGGCTGGACTTTCTTCACACCGTTTAGACTAGTGGGGGCTAAAAATTAATCAACTCATCTCGAAAATCGCTGCCCTCAATACGGCTAGATAACTTTGGGAGATCATGCTACCGACCCTTTCTTATGGGCTGGGCTGTATTCATTTATGAAGCGGCCTGCGTTTGCGTCAGTTACCGACTGTACCCAGATGTCGGTTGGTTGGAGATACGGTTCAACAATGTAAAGCCAGTGACTACGGCTTTGAAGCCATGAAGATTATTTTATCTGCCCACTGCTGCCTTCCTTATGATTGAGGCTTCGAGATGAATTGTTCAGGAATAAGTAGTCATTTGAAGAAGAATTAATCTGCTGTAAGGGTACCGAGCTTTTGATCACGGCATTTGTCACTAGGCAGCGCACTAGTGAATGGCTGAGCAATGAGCACCCTTGGTCCTTCCGAACACTTGTACAGAACAGTGGCTAAATATGAAGTGGTAAATCTTCCGAAGATGCCTATCGAATATTATACAGGGTGTGATGCCTTGCCTTAAAGAAAGGAAGTTCCATAATGCTGCTACTATTTTCTACTGATTCATTGAGTCTTCTTAGGCGAAGCGGGCGATGTACAGTTGGCAAGATCTTTATCACTATCGCATTCGCAGCTTTCGAGTTTCCCTTTATCAAGGAATCCCTTTTGGGAACCACGACAGAGAAATTTCCTACAACAGTCATTTCGCTCCGCTGTTTTTCTGTCCTGCTTGCCGTAACAAATAGGCATCATGGTAATCGAGCACTTTCGGGGGAGCTGAAAGCCTGTCTTGACAAGCAGATATGAAAATGGCTGTGCGGATCAAGAATGAACCCAGAGGCCAATTTGTCATCAGCTGACAGCTGCAGATGAAGTTAATGCCGCGGAGAGCGGCATCAATGCCTTCGAACTCCGGTTTGCACCTTCAGGTACGAGGGCAAACGGTCGCGCGGGGCGGATCAGGCAACAGTGGTACATTTGGCGAGCAAAGAATTTGTCTTACTGTTGATGGGCGACCGTACGGCTGACTGCCTCAGGGCTTTCTTCTATCGCGTATCGCGCAAAGTATCTGTGATGGCTTCGAAACAGTTCCTCAATTCAGCGCCTGTGCCTAGGCTGCAAGTCAAAGCAACCGAACAGCTATGAAAGTAAACTCATGCCAGAGTCCAATTTAAGGAATACGTATTAAATTATTAATGCACATGTCTGTCTCCAATGTCGCTGGTTTACTTACCGCGAAAGTTATGAAGAATAAGATGTGAGTCATCGATTTGTTTCATTGGTTATGCATAGTTGCCACCGGCTAATCGCACCTCAATGACCAGTTGTCTAAGAAACTAGAAGCCTCGGCATGTGGTGCGGAAGAAAGGCTGATTTTTAAATAATCAAATTCTTTCAATTCTGCACCTCACAGGCTAAAGCACATTCACCTCAAATAATTGCCTGCGATTCACAGTGGGAAAACGGCATGCAGCTGGTATTAACGGGGTCATCCTTGTCGGAACAGCTCTGTTGAGGCGGCAAGCCACATATCTGTTTGGCTTTGGGAGTTTGATGTCTTTCTGTTCCTTTCTGCTTGCGCGGATGCGCATAATAAGAATTCTTCTTGCATTCACAGCAAGTTGTGCCCTTTAATCAGAGTTTTAAATCTGTGAAAGTATATATCGCTTGCCTGTCACCTGAAGGCAAAACATGAAAACCATTCTAAGCCTTTAATTTTTTTTCATTTGAAATGTGAACACTAACCGGAAGTTATCATAGATATTCCTTCAGGAGTTGCCATTCCAGTATGTGGTGTATACATATTACATTGATGCCATTTTAGACAAATGACATGCAATCCACTACGGCGATCTATGAAATATCATATAAACATTTCACCTCAGAAGGTTTGCATCTCATTCCTGGAACGCTGCTAGTGTGCAGGAGAGGATTAACGTAATTTTCAGCATGATAAAAAGCAAGGTCGTTAATTGATATATATATATATATATATATATATATATATATATATATATAGTGAAAAATGGAATTTCTGATTTGATAGTATGATGAACACAGTTAAATGAATGGTGTTTGTCGTACTATCAAGCCATGTTTAATTACACCGTTACAAGGGACACAATTTTTAAATGCAATTTGTATAATGACAGATGCATGTAGCCAAAAATGGAATTTCTATGAATAGAAGAACCCTATTTGCGACCACATATACGCTGGCATTAAAAACTTAAAGTCAACATCCTATTAGTTCATTCAGGAAGCAGCGAAGTATCTTTTCAGTTGTGGCTGGTCAGGTCAAGTGAAAAAGAACAAGGTTTATTTGTTGGGCGCTCACGCACTACGTCAAATCATAGAAATGGGCTGGAGGAAGAGCTTCTTTTTTCGGTATTCATTAGTTAGCCACCGTGCCGCGGCGAAGGAGGATTTTGTCAGGTCGAAAAGTTATTGAATCAACTTTAGATGTTGCAAGAAGCGGCGGCCCGCACACGCGCTACATCCTTACCAATTTATCAAAGGCGCATACTTTGTGCATTCACTTTGTGAGCACCAGCCGACTGAGCATACGTGAGTAATCACAAAGTGAACACTTTTTAACTTCAAAGTAACTGGGGCGCTTGCCGACAGTGCTTAAACAAGTCGGCCATCAACATAAATCTCTCTGAAAGAATAATTAGCCGACCGGCAGTCGCTCCAAAGTTGACAAACAAGTCTGACGCGCACGAACTAGAAACGTCTCTTCGTCACTACCGGTTGTTTCGTGAAAAACCAAAGCCGCCGGTGATGTAGGGCCGACTTGATGCGATTTGTCCGACGCAACAGTTCTTCATTTGCCCCCTCAGAAGGCAGCCCATTTCTCAACTGCTGCATCTGTCACGGAATATCCATGGTCCGCTGCTTCCCAAAAATGTAAGCCCCACCGTACTTATAGTGGCGTTTCATAAGAAATGTATATACCACGCTTGTCTAGAAAATGTCTTTTAATCAAAAACGGCTAATCATTACACTTGGTAATTCGCTCGGTTACACTGTTGTTTGTTACGTTGTATCACGTATGTAGCAGTGAAACAGAAGGTAGGGAATACGTATCCCTTGCGTGATACGCACCTTTGCACTTGCATTCCGCGCGAACGTCAGCTTGAAAATAATAAACCTGCTGCCGCTGATGCCTTGACGTGCAGCATGAAGAATATGATTACTGCAGGCAACAAAGGACAAAAGGAGCGGCTTGTTCAACTCCCGCAAGGGTGGAAGTATTCGCTTCAAGCAACCCTGGTCTGGCGAAGTATTTGTGTTCCAGGCAAATCAGCTGCCTACAAATTCTATTTACATAAATTGAATGCTCCTAGAATTCTGAACGTATGATATCGGTGCAGCGAACCAGACCGTTGCGTTACCAAGCGATTTCGCACACCTGCTATGGTCATTTATTTATTTTTTAATACTCCGCAGGGAAAGGTTTCTCTTCTCCCGAAGTACTATGTTAATGAATAGGCCACAACAACTGTGCGCGGTAGTTCAAGAGGAACATTAGTGAATTTGTACCCCTCCGTACTTCGCATAGGCAGGGGGCAGAAGATGTCCAAGCAATGGGCAACGCTTTCGCAGTCTCTTCCACAGAAGAGCTTGCAAAAGCTGAATTGCGGCCTTCCAGTTGCAATGGGCATGTCGAGGCGGAAAATCCCATGGCCTCTTTCCGTTCTGCGTAGTCATTTATCTAGCCACTGTAGTATGTTCATCGGTGACAACTGAGGTCGTGGACAGTTTGCGCGTTGCCCTCTTTGGCACTTAAAATTTGTCTTCGTATTTTTCATTGGAGACGATGGCAAAACTGTTCATTGGCGGCGGGGTCCGCCTTGCTCGCGATCCGCTTTGGAATGCTGCAAGCGAAAATTGTACCTTGCTTATAGCTGCACGCACATCCGCTACGCTTCTATGATCGGTACGGTCAAGGCGGTTATTTCCAGCGATGCGACACGAGAAAAGAGAAAACGCAAGACTTGTGGTGGCCTATTAATTCTGGCAGTTTGATGAACTGCGGGAGTGGTTAATATAAAAAGACCTGAAGCTGACAATGAAGATAGTGAGGGCTGATATGTGGACTGTTTGCGAATGTTTCCTTCCGTAAGATTGGCGTCAATTGTCAGTTAAGAATTGTCAACATCCTTGGAACGATCTACGCATTCGGAGTGGCAACAAGAAAGTCGCTGCTGACGGAACTCTACATTCCGGCAGCTTTGTTCAGTTTTGAGGCATTCGTCCCTCTTGGGCAATGCTGGCTTATAAAGGCCGGCAGAGCAACTTGAACTTGAAGCAAGCAATCATTAGAGGACATTAAGGTGATGAATGGCGGTCTTTCTATTTGTGTGTAGAACAATTGGCTTATTAGCCGGAAAGCAAAGGGCACACACGCAATTCAGTAGATTTGTAATTGTATATTTTGGCACAAGGCAAATTGATCAAGAAGTTCAGTGCGGCTTGGCTGATAGTAAATTTGCTGGATTGAGTTGACACCGATGATGGATAGTGAGCGGACGGGATGAAAACAATTGTTTTGTGCATGGGTGCGGCTGTTCACCTTAATATGAAGGGCGGACGCCATTAGAGACTCGCTGAACCGGTCAAGCCCCTGAAACGTCAAAAAAAAGTCTGGCGTAAAACTTTAAAACTGAACTTTTGACAAGACGAAATCGACTGGGCCTTGCCGCCGTTCCAGTTAATTTGTCAAAATCAGTCGGCATCTTTGACCGTCGTGTTTCGATTTCTCAACCAGACAGACGAAAGGATTCGCCTTGCTCAGAAATGTCTGCGCTCTTGCCGGTCATTTTTCATCTCCCGCTGCCTGCGTTGAATCCGCCGTAACACTTTCAACGCAAGCGACGAACGGCGAATTCTTGGCAAAGAGACACTGCCTGGCAGCGGCAGCTCTCTTTGCAACTTTCTTGCCATTTTCTCGGCTTTTGCTTTTCAGCAATTCATCACCGCCATGCCAGCGGTCGTCGGTGCCGCAGACACCCTTTACTGAACTCTACTGTACTTTGTTATCGATATGAGTTTCGGCGCCAAGTCACTCCTCCTCTTGGCAACGATGCCCAGTTCAAAGGAAATAAATCATTCGTAACAATCGTTCAATTAAACGGCGACAATTTATGTGTCCAACAAGTAGCCGTCTGGCGTTCACTTTGTAAAACCAGTTCTTTCTTTGTTCATTAAGTGAACACCTTCGTAAATCAAAGACAGATCAGTCACGCTACTCCTGCAAGTTACATTTCATAAGCCAAATGAAACTTCCTAATGGCAGAAATGGTTCGGCAAAATTTCCACTGGCCATCCTGCTGGCACTTGTGGCCGCGGAATTTTGAAAAGATTGAACTAAATTGGTTGACTGAAATTTACTGCACAAAAGTTATGGCAGAAATGATTTATGGAAATTGATCTCTGAGATGGGACAGCCGATGCTCGGTCGGCGGCTGAAAAGAAACTGAAGAGAATCTACCATTCCGTAAACCTTGAGTCATCCAGCTTCTTTGACATTCCTGCGCTGGCCATGCCCTGAAACGTACCTTTTGACGCCTTGCTGCAATCCAACGCGCTGACATAAGTTGCTTGATGAGCTGGGAAAAGCAGTATCAGAAGAAAAAGCGCATAATGGAACTTCGTCCCAGTGGCAAAAGTGATTACGCAAAACTCTCCGTGGTCTTTTCGCCATTTCTCAACGTTCAGAAATTCAGGAATCTCAGTTAAGTAAATGAACAAAAACTTTTTGCAAGACATACCGCAGCTTTTGCCTTGCCACGTGTCGGAGAACAAAGCTAGAAGTGCATGGCGAGAGATTTGGTTTTATCGATGTCTCAGTCGCTGCAGCATAAATATATTTCTGAAAGCAACCTTCGAATGCTGAACTTCACTTTGGCCAAGCAGCGACGATTTTTTCAGGAACTAGGAGCATGGGCGCTTGGACAACGCATTCTAGTACGGCGATGTCTCATTGGGGAAACAATATAGCAAAGGGGCGTCGCGTTATCTTTCGCAAGGCATTTGCTTCGCCCTAGCGAGTTTAGATACTGGATGTTTTGTAACGGGTTCATGTCTGTTTCTGTCGTATTCCAGCTTGCCCGTTTTGATAATGCCTGTTATAAATCTACAAATGTCCTACCAGCGGATGGATTGGGCGCTTATTAGAAATATCACGGGTAAAAAAACTCGTATCGCAGCTTTCGGAACTCCGTGGTTCCGTCGCCCTACAGAGTCGATCATTTCGCTGCGTCTCTGTGGCAGCGTTCAATTGTATATGCACACTGATTTTGCTTTCCCTGTCGGAAAGCACGGCTTTAGCTATCTGCAATCGTTCTACGTGAATTGCACAGCCGCTGAGCGGCTAACGTACTTCGAAGAAAACATATGCACGTGTTCCGCGCGCTCAGCTGAATAGGTGTCTACTTTTCACACGAATCGTTTTTTTTACTAAGGTGTGAATCACTATTCAGCGTACGAGGCTCATGCGGAACGCTCAGCCAGTGAGCTGCGTGCTCATGTAATGGCTCTTCACCAAGCTTTCGGAAGAAACTTTTAAATAATACAAATTACAAGATGCATGAACTTTATGAAGTACATTTTCACTGAAAGGTTTGCTTCTGAATCTGTGAAACTCTTGAACCAGAAGCAACCCAAATGATCAGTGAGAATACATTGTTACCACCTAATCCTACGTACAGCGTTTCATCATTTATCCTTTTGCTAAGGTCGTTTATTCCATAACTGCAAAAGTGTGTTCTTACCGTGAGGGCTCACTCGACCCAAGTTGTAGTGTCATATTGCAGTATGTGAGGGCTCGCATCTGACCAATTTTGTGCTTGAAGGACAGCTCTGTCTCCATTGGAACACGCTTATTTTTGGTCCTATGGCACTGGTATTCAAGGAAACTGTATTAACAGTTTTCGATTACTCTCCGTTCCATGTTATGACGAGCATGATCGGAGCGACAACCATTTCATTCATAAATTTAGGAACTCAAACCTTCACCCTTCACTTTGGGCAAAGACATTTAGGGATTGCCTTCTCATTTGTCGGCGTCACGTCGCATTCTCTATTGAGTGAAAACCAAAAGACTACCGCATAATCCATTTGCTCCTCTACTGCATTCATTCATTCATTTTGCTGCCCATCATCAGCCATTCTTTCATCTTACATATCGATTGCGTGTTTGTCAGAGAAGACGGCAATTGTCATATGACGAGGAAAAAACAGTCAACGACTATATTTTCAACATATCGACCTTGGTTAAATCTCCAGCTGCAAGGGGTTCTCTTTAAGCATGCACCTCTGGACTGTACCCTATGGGCAAGTCTGTCGTGTGGTTGTGTCTGTAATTTTACCGAAGCGCTACTCTCAGCTTCTGTTTAAAGGGAACATATGGATCCAATTGAATTTTCACTATATTGTCTGACGCATTTCCAAGTTACGTGCAAGGACGGGATGGCCATGTTTCATTCTGCTGAATCAGTTGCAAGTATTTCTGTCGAGACTGATACCTTAATTTTGACAAGTAGTCTATGTTTAGAAGATACCTTTTGGCACGGCAGTGGAACCCGTTTATTGAACCGGAAAAGGTACACTGTAAATCAACGATGAAATATAACGTACCTTTAATGAGAGACTTTCGTAGCTTTCGGAGCCTCCTGCTCTGTCGTCAGCGAAATGCATAGACGCATAGATGCGTTTCGCTGACGACGGAACAGGAGGCTCCGAAAGCTACGAAAGTCTCTCGTTAAAGGTACGTTATATTTCACCGTTGATTTACAGTGTACCTTTCTCGGTTCAATAAACGGGTTCCACTGCCGTGCCAAGAGGTATCTTCTAAACTAAAAACAGCAACCCGTTATGAAACATTTCATATTCAAGTAGTTTATGTTTGATAATAAATTGAGTTTGATTATCTATCAGTCATCATTATTCCGTCCAGATCATAAGGTGAAACAACTAATGAATATGGGCCCCATGAGGGCTAGTTTCCTGATTCTACGATTTTGAAAAACTATTAGTTTCAGTTACGACTGTACTTTCACGGGTTAAGCTGACCTTTTAAATCTTTCCTTTCGAAGCTGAATGAAGCACTGCTTAAAATGCGAAACTTTTATAAATAGGTTTGCCATGTGAGTTTTGGAAATTGAGGTCCGGTTTCTTACAGAAAACATGAACTTAGGGATCCCGTACATCAAAAAGTGATCAGAAACCAACGCAACTTGAAAGTGACGTAGGGTCATGAAAATAAGATAATTACTACAGGGCATAAAATTCATCCCGCAGCGGTGTACACCATTGCGCAGCAGCACAGTTCTTCCTTTCACAAGGACCTCTGTCTGACTAAGCGGTTAGACAATTAATGGTAAGAATGCATCATTGCCAATTCTAACTATGCGATGGAAATTTTCGTTAAGTAAGCAAAGATCGGTTTAAGGTATGCAATTAAATAAACTTCAATTTGCGGCAGTAAAACAAAATGTGACGCGCAATGCAGCTGAATGCAACCCTATAGTTTAGTACCGACTTTCCAATTTTGAGATCACCCAGATACAGCGTCATGCCCGTGAGTTCTCATTGCGCAAGCAAAAGCGTACTGTTTAGTCAGCAAGAATTTTGTCATTTTAATGTTTAAGAGCCAACGAGCAATCGTAGATATGAGACTGATCTTTCCAGAGCATGGCAAAAACTATATGCTGCAGTATCTATTAACATATCCTGATTCAATGTCATTCATACTTCTAAGGCTGTGGTTATGAAATGCGCACTTCTAGTATGCCATAGAGGCGAAGAAGATCTCACTTGATAACAAATGACAGTACCTTTCAGTTGTAGCGCCCTGATGACAACGCACTCACTCACATACGTGCACATACATATACGTAATTGCTTTAAGTGGAATCATGATATTGTAACAGTTATAGCTAACGCAACAAAACCTGACAGGAAAATATTTATTAGAGTAAAACCCTTGCCATGGGTAAACATTACGGCAACATTGGAATGTGCAGTGACATGTCATATGCCGTTTAGTCATGCTCAGGTGGACGAAAGCCTCACAATGCATTGCAGTTGAAATGGAATTCATGAAACAGAGGAGCAGTGTGCCGTTCTGCAAAATGTATTGTATGTGTATTCTCGCCCTCTCTTTTAAGTAATAACATGTTCACTTAAAAATTAGGTTTCGCTTGAAGGAATGATATTTTATGCTACGAGAAAGTATTCCAATGCAGCCGTTGGACGTGTAATATTGGTTTAGAAATGCATAAAGAGCTTAAATGCCTGAGTCGGACTATTTCAAAATCTCTAAACTGCCTACTTCCAAAAGCTGTTTGTCAGTTAAAAGTTGGTCTTCCAATGGTTGTTTCAGCGTAGTTTGCTGTAGGAGAATGTATAGATATTATTAAGCTTGTCGCTGCTAGTTAGTCAGATAACATAAACTTGCGAATGGAGCACACTAGCTCGCTAATGCATAAAGGTAAAGCATCGAAAGGAATGTGGCAATAGTGCTGCACACATTTTTAGAAATGTTCCAGCACAGTATCTGGGCAAATAGACAGAGAAAACGCACAGAAATACTTGTTATTCTGGTTACATTCCCTGCATTTATACAGGAATATATTCAAGCATAAACAGATCAGATCAGCTAATTGTTATCTAGCTTGCCCCAACGGAAAAAGCCTTGACTTGCCCTGACGGAGTGGCATATGTGCCTTAATAAGCGGCGTCAAATCAGTTAACAAGTTAATAATTTTTGAGCAGGGGATTAACTGCGTGGAGTTTAGCTCATGCAAGTCGAAATGCATATGTTTGAGTCCATTACTTTATTAATCTCCATTAGCTGACCTTAATGTAAAGTAAACCGTGCTTCACCAGATAACGAATCATTAATGTACGATGCCATTAAAAGAATACGTAAACGCGACTATTCACCGTTAGTCTTCGGTGAATATATTAATAAAAAATAAACTCAGTGACGGTAACATTTATGGAACAGAGGTTTTTAATTTTATCATTATGCCTTAATGCTAACTGCGGAACGATTTTGCGCTGAATGCTACGTTTCTCGTCAGACTTTAGGGGTAATAAACGTAGTTCCATTAGCACTAGAACAGAAGGAACAGGACAACAGATCATACACATAGAATAAAATGAAAGTTAACGGTATTCGAATAAGGCAAAGCGATGGTAGCTTAATTACGCAATTGCTCACAAAGGTTTCTTCTCAGTCTTTTGAGTCGCCTTCCTTTTTAGGCTTTTGTATTGAACCCAGAAGCAAATTTTAAAATTTAGCCTGAGAAGCACTGCCTGCTAATATGAGGTCTTGTCAGTTAAAAACGAAGGCATCCAGCAGAGTAACACCGTAATGTTCAGACGTACATTAAACCAACCTAAATT
This sequence comes from Trichuris muris, assembly GCA_000612645.2. NCBI lineage: Eukaryota > Metazoa > Nematoda > Enoplea > Trichinellida > Trichuridae > Trichuris > Trichuris muris. Next base: position 4,581,861 of record CBXJ02000361.1, read on the forward strand.
TAAAACTAAGCTCAAGTTGAATGTTTCTTGAGGATCTGAGTATTGTTCGTGAAGCAACCATGAAGTAATGGGAATCATATTTTCAGTTGTTTGCGGCAGAACTGTTTGCGACAGTTTCTCAATGTACACCTTCTAGTGATTACAAAAGCAGTATGCGAAGCATAACCATAAGCTGTGTATTTGCGGAGCACCTTTTCCACCCATGCAATAAAAGCATCTCGACGTGTCGATTACGCGTCAGTATTACTAAGATCGTTGATTTCCAAATTCCTTTGTTCGCTTCTGCTTGCCATGTCACTCCTGAGTGGATCTGTAAGTAATGAATTTGCATTAATTCAGCGAAAGCTATAATATTATTTCTAATGTGGGCAACATATTCCCCGCCCCACTATTGTGGACACGGGCAAAGATGTTGAGGAGATGAGCTTTCGGGAAGCTGATTTCCAGTCTAATAATTTTTATTAGCTTCTGGAAATAACTATTCTTGCATAACCGTTGACTTGACTAGTTGCTCTTACGAGCAAATTATTTGCACACGAGCTTTGGATACCACTTTTTGTTGCAATGGAAGAAGTGGCATAAAAGAAGTTAATGCTGTTAAAGTGTAACCAAAATAATATTGCAGCTTCTTTCTCTTTGTCAGAAACACGGCTTTCAACTCAGATGACAAGGAATATGACCAAAAATTCTGACAAAGAATATGAGATGACACCCCGTTGTCAAAAATTCTATTTTCAAGCTTCTTTCTCTAAGTGAACTATTCGGGATGCAAAAACTGTGTGCGCATATGTATTAGTACAAATGTTTTCAATGTGAGTTCTAATCAACTTCCATTAGTGCGTAACGGCTTTTGATCACACAGCTAAATGTTTGCCATTACAGTTTGCGTAAGCAAACTGTAATGGCAAACCTTTGCTTCGCGGCAGTTACTTTAAACTGGTTCGGGAAGCCTCAGAAATGTGAGTGATCCTGTTGCACATTTTCTGGCTATTATATTTGCGGAATTTTTAAAGGCAGAAACGCCGACTCTTAGTCAGGTCGTTACTGCACTTGTCCATCTTAATTAGCAGGTAACTACTGAGAAGTGGATTGCTGCCTGTGGTTGCAATCCGCTCAGGAAGGATAATAACATCACAAGTACTTTTTGTCTGACACTTTGAGATTTGGCAATACCTCGAACGCATTTAAGCAATCCATATATAGTTGCTTCATAATGATCACGCCAGAAGTGTGAGCGAACCCCCTTCGGTAACCGTTCGTACTATTTTTTTGTTTGACTACGTTTCTCAATGTACAATTTCTCACAATTCATTTCTCTGCCGAATTGATGACGGCTGTTTGCAACTTCGCTGTATGATGTTCGTTGAAAGATAGTAACCTGCCTGCTTTATGCAAGTACAGAAGCGAACCTTATTCTATTTATGATACAGCGACGCTTGCAGGCAAGTATTAACAGCTATTAATCAGAAACATCCCCGTCAGTGTAAATATCATAGGAGTTTATCAGAGCGTTATGTGAATCATATCTGATTAAACTACGAAGCCGTCCATGGTCAACCCTTAAATGCATTTGGCTGTCATTGCCAAGAGATAATTTTCTGCCCCAAGCCAGACGTAGCAGCAAAATTTTTATTTCACATTTGACAAGTATAGTCGTTTAGCATTCGAATATTTCTCACACAAAAACACGCAAGTCAAAGCTGCTGAAACTGACATTGTATACCCGTGATATTCCAAGATAAGAATGGTGTAGGATTAACAAATGTATCCCAATATTTCTCTCTCAAATTAAAAAAATGATAAATAAGTGAGTCAAGGAAGTTAATGATGGAAAGCGGCGTTCTTTCAGCCAACCACTTGTCGCTGACGAGTCCATTATTCAACAGGGCATACAAGCTCCCCGGCTGTCCATTGAGATAGCTTTAACTTACCAGCCTGAAACGGCAGTGCATGGGAAATCAGTCAAAGCTGCCGATCAGCAACTTTTTCTCGCAATTAGTAAGTCATGAGTGATGTCCACTTGTTCCAGACAGTTGTTCAATCTATTTAATAAGCCCTGGCGGCTTCATTGAATACAAGGTTCACTTGCATTTTAAACTTGTAGCCGATCGTCGATTTTCATGAATGATTTAGCCGAAGGCAGAGAAGTTTGATTTCGAATCTAGAAAAACAAGTAAAAACATTAATACACATTTTCATATTTCATCTTGGAGAGGAGTAAGTGCATAAGAAATCTAACTGGAGACCTTTCGAGCAGAATGTTCATGGCAGAGGGCGGTCTCTATATCTTAACACTCACGAACTGAATGATCATGTTGCAGCCATTTGAAAATGCATTAAAGAGACGAAAATAATTTTGCATTTGACCTCAGCAAGAAAGCTCGTGAAAATCGGCTAAACAAAGTCATCGTTCTTTATTTCCTCAAAATGTTTTACTCTGGTCAAATGACAATAAATATTAATTATGTTCGTAGTAAAGGGGTATGGAAGATGTAACATAGGAGGATTTTGAATAATAAATGATTTCGTAAGTGGGTATGAGAGCTTTTATTTTTTCGTTATAGATTAGTCCACGTTCGGTGCAGCGACTTCTACTTGTTGATTATCTTTCATTTCACATTTCTACCCCTGCAAGCAGTCGCAAAGAGAGATGTTCTCTGTAAGTGTCGCCGCAGGGTAACTGCTCAAAATGTGAGCAACAATTACGCTACTTGTTTTACCTATCCCATCAGTTCATATCACAGCTGCATATAAGGATACAGAAATTCTTCAATAGAGCAGTCGAGCGAAGTTATGCTCTTAAGGGACAGTTCTTTGGCAGAATTAATAGAAAGTTTTATTTAGGCAACTTCAAGAATTCGCCACAATTCATCAGACGTTTCTTTCAACTCTTCTTGTTACGTTGTAGCTTTGGAGCTCCCATAGCATTTGGTCTTTTACTAATCGCCTAAAGTCATGTACAGGTGAAAGTGCGACCTGATCTGCAAAAACGTCCCACGTAATATCTGGTTAAGGAAATTGCTAAAACTGTCTAACGCTGATAAGCAATGAAAAGGATACATGCCAAGATCGTTGCAAATAAAAACACGATGAATAAACATTTAAGATTACTTAAAGATTACTTAAGATTATTAAGATTACTTAAACATTTAAGATTTAAGATTACTTACTGTATTTCAAGTATACCGAAAAATTATACCCCTCGCGTTAGCTTACCTCGGTTATGTTCGGATACTTGAAATTTTCAACACCGTTGTTACTATTAATGATTGAACATCTTTTAGATAACATGACATGGAAGGAGTGTAACAAAAACTTTATACAAATGGTTTATCCCTTGATTGGTACAAACTGTGGGCACGTTGACTCTGTGCTACGAAATCGTAAACATCATAATAGCAAACGCATAAAACTAATGGTGATATCTCTCTCTGAACTTACTTATTCTATTGTGAATAATATCGTTTATTCCAAAAACACGGCTTCCGTAATAATAATAATAATAATAATAATAATAATAATAATAATAATAATAATAATAATAATAATAATAATAATATATGCAAGCAGAATGTATCACGGATTTCCCCGTTAAGTAGAAGCCTTTTACTTCCAGAAAAAGGCACACACAAAGCATAGCTTTTGGCTACTACTCTTGTAGCCGTCTTCAGTGCAATAAAAATAAAAATAAAAATAAAATATGTCCACTGTCCAGCCAGTCACGGTTCAGCAAGCTCCTCTGCTAGACCGTCCGGGCTGGCGACATCAGCTATCAAGTAATACTCTTGTACCCGTCAAGCGTCCGTCCCCGCACAGTCAGCCCTGCAGAGAGCGAGCATCCCCACCGACCGACCGGGACAGTGACGAAGCACAAAATTGTCAATAATAATAATATTATAACAACAACAACAACAACAACAACAACAACAACAATAATAATAATAATAATAATAATAATAATAATAATAATAATAATAATAACTAATATACACGGATTTCCCCCGTTCATTTAAAACTTTTATTCCCTCTAAAAGCAGAGCTTTCGGGTACTTCTCGCGTACCCGTCCTCAGTACCAAACTTTTGAACAACGACTGCCCAGCCAGTCAGCGGTTCAGCAAGCTCATCCGCTAGACCGTCCGAGCTGGCGACATCAGCTATCAGGTACTACACTTGTACCCGTCAAGCGTCCGTCGCCCGCCCAGTCAGTCTTGCAGAGAGCGAGCATCCGAACCGACCGACCGGGACAATGACTCAACACCAAATTATTCGGAATCGCGCTAACGGCGGAACACGTCCGTTCCGAAACCTTCGCCAATTAAAGCTTGTTGAGCAAGGACACCGTATCTTTTCATCTCTTAATAATAATAATAATAATAATAATAATAATAATAATAATAATAATAATAATAATAATAATAATAATAATAATAATAATAATAATAATAATAATAATAATAATAATAATAATATAACAGCCTGTGCTTCGATGGTGCAGCTAATAAATAATAGAGCAGTTATTAACCATAGCTATACGCACTGCAAAATTTTCTTGCGGGACGCGACATTAGAACTGAGAAGCGGGCATGGAAAAGTGTTTAAGTACTCTGCTAAGTATCACAGAATAAGTCATGGACTTCTATCGTTAGCCTAAAGGAGGAAAACCGTAGCCAGTTAAAAATAATGCTAGTATTTCCTACTAAATATTTGCACTGCTTTCATTTCCTCTTTTTGCTGCTTTGTACTTTCAGAGTTTCCGCCGATGCAGCGTACACTGAATTCACTTGCTGCCTTGCGATAAGCCACGATGGTTGCTCAATAAACGATCATAATGTCTCAACTAACAAATTGCAAATCTCTGGCAACGTTCTTCGCTGCCTGTGCTGCAAAAACCTTGCATCACAACTCCGCTTGTATCGCTGCTACAAAACCTGTCTTAACTAACATTATTAATTCTAAGTTGCGTTCAGCTTCCAGCTGATAGATATGGTCTGCGAAATATCGTATGCGTAATAAAAGCGCTGGAAGAAGCGGAAACTATAGTTCATACAACAATTAAATACTGTAGCCTAATAAAGAGTGCTGTTATTCAATGACAGCGTGATAGCATTCAGATTTCAAATTACATTTAAATTAAACTGGTTGTATATCACTCTAATTAGTTTGATGATGGTAATCTCTCAGTTGAAATTCAGGGGAATATTTGGCTCTACCCTGAGGTTGCGCAACCTGATGAACCACTTGGGGGGGGGGGGGGGTTGACTGGAATAGGCATCACAGCAAATGGATAACGTAATCGCTCAAGCCATACGGGGCTTCGACGTGGCCTTTCAGTTTAAGTTTGCATAGGGCGCTAAGCACTGCTAGCATTTCATGTTTTTGAAGACCATCATTTTCCACAGATCTATTTTACAATCAGTTGAGTAAAGTTCCTCTTGCGATTGAATTTATGCGCACCGCCTACCACGTCCTTTTGAAAACAGATTGGCAATCAGTTAAGATAGCTTCTTGACTATTCAACTCTTTTCACCAAATGACAGATGAAAGCTTCCGCCCGGCTATATTCCTGTCTCAGATTGATGGTTGAACACCAGAAGTCGAATTTTGTTTCTCGCATCGCTGACAATTGCTCAAAGAAGCGAAAATCTTTAATCCATCGATCGCTCGCCAAGAGCAGCGCCCGACCGTAATGCAACAACAGCGGCAAGCTCTTTGCGCTTCGATTGCACTCCGAGGAGAGCTTACAAGCTGTTCAAAAACAGCTATTGAAGATGGATTCTCATTAAAGTCGTTGTACTTTGAAGATTGCAAATGCGTTCCATTATCATGAATTGCGTAATGTTCCACTGCATTTCTAAGGCGTTCTAAGCTGGTAATGAGCCTTAGTTCGCTTCACCCTTGATAACCTATGAGTCATGTTCTGCTTGATCAGTCCCAGCAAAGCAACTTAGCGGAAGCACGGTTCAATAAAGAAGACATTATTTTCGCTAGGTGACTTGAGCTCACGTAATCCAGAGATTATTGAGCTTTATAGTTATAAATAAATTTAGGTCCATAAAGATTTATCTAGTTCAGTTTTAGAACATCTGTACCGCTGTATCAATTTTGTAGCAAAAGCTAGCATAAGAAGGGAGTTGTCATTAATAACCTGTCAAAGGGTTTTCAGACACCAGAAGCAAAGCTTACGTGAAAGACACGTAGTCTGAAACATTCTGATTATTGTGAGCCTGATTCTCAGTCGATCTGCCGTTGAAGTTTTGACACATGCTACACAGCCACCGAAAATATGCCTCGTTTTTCATACATTTCATATAAAGACTTCTGAAAAATTACTTTGTTTTGCATGATTTAGAAACACTGCTGGCTGTAATCGTGCAAGAAGAGAAAACATAACGACCATAAGTGTTGGTACGTTGGCACATGTTGCGTCGCTCTTGTTGAGCGCATACCATTAATGAGTAGCCTCTTTTCAAATGGACAACTGAGTGGAATAACCTAGTGATAAAAGTAAGTGATGCTGATCTCATGCCAAAGGTGAATTATGTCACCACCTGCCTATTGGGTTGCCCTAGCGCTCAGAGCGCAGTTGTGTCCATTTGCTATTTCTGCCATTTAAAAATTCAGATAATATCTTGCCTTACGAATGGTGATCAATATTCGCTTCCCCCTGCTTAAGAGAAAGTAATGTTCATTTAGACTAATGCAGTTATTTCCACCAACAGTCAGCAATCCATTTATAACAATGAAGCTTGAATGGAAAGAAGACCTAATACTCAGGGAACCAGATGTGTAAGAAACATTATTGCGGCATAAAACAAACTGTCTACGTTCATCTTCACAAGGACTACGAATTTTGAAGCGTTCACAAGGTCTTAACGCTGAAATATTTTCACGCCATATCCTTTAGAATTGTGTTAAAGCCGATGCTATTTTAAATAAAGCCAATATCGAAACGCATTCATCTGCCACCCATTTTGCGAACTATGAATTGAATCAGTTTTATGCATAAATTAAGGTTGGTAAGGCGGCTGTTCTGAATTCTCTTCAAGATGCTTGCTCATCATGAAACATTTGATTAGAAGGGTGGGGGGTCCAAACGCCAGGGACGCACGCTCCAATTACTGGTCACTCAGGCGCACATACAGAAGGCGTGCTGCACTCCACGCCTGATGACGCAGTAGCTTAGCTTTAGCTTAGTTCACAATGATCACAAATTTTAACATGCCTGCCTTGCAAACAACGCACCTTTCATTCCACGTCTAAATAATAGAGCGTGGCGTACACAATTCATTGAGCTACCCAGAAGGCGAGAAAATCACTTTCAGTCCTACGCTGCTTAGCCTTTCTTACGGGAAGTGCAAATTCCCACAACAGTCTTCTGTGTTCGCGAAAGGCAAGATATATTAAGTGTGCTAAATTCCTGTCGATCCACTTTGCAGGAAATGTGAACTGAATCATTGACGACAACCGACGCTGCGTACGAGACTAGTACATAGCAAAAACCACTTGTAGCAATCTGCATGCTTAGATTACCTCCTACCATGGACGTTCGCATTTGCAAGATTGATATCTTCGAAGCCTATAGGACAGGTACATCTGGGACCCAGTTACCAAAGAAAGACGTACAAAGAAACACAGGGTTGACCATTACCAAAACGCACATTTTATATAATGCTGACCCGTTATCCGTGTATGTTTGTTGACTAAATTTCGTCGGCCTGTCTTAATCCTCAAATTTGGTGCCACCCCTTGCCTAAGACTCCTTTGCTTGGGTACGCTTTCTGTAATTCACGGAACTTCCTGAGAGCATAAGACAAGGAACTTACGTGTAAATCTTAATAATGATTAAAAGAAGCTTACACACTGATTCTGTTATGAATAAAGAATTGTAAGCCAGTTGGTGACCTGGATAACGTAGCTCCGCAGAAACGATCCCACAGGTTTACCATGAGAGCTAATGCAATACTAAATGAGCAACTCAGACTTACCAATCTTAATGAGCGCGCTTAGCATGCATAGCAAATTTACCGACCAAGACGGCTAGAGAGAAAAACACTTTTGATGTCTGATTGTGAGACGGAACGATCGACCATTGTGGTCTTTCATCTGGGCACCCGGAAAGATCGAGCGTCTCTGCAACGACGCGCAGTTAGTTATATCCTACCGCGTATGCGGCAGGACAAAGGTGTCAACAATGCCAACGGGAATGAATAGTTCAGAAGTATTCCAAAGTATTACAGTGGCGGCATGCCAATCAACCAGCACGAGTTCGTTCGGGTTAACAAAGAATTTTTGCGACTGCACAGCCTCGTTGGGGGAAAAACGGAACGATGACAAGTAAGCGAAGACTGAAAAGTAGTTTCTATTAATCATCATGTCGTTCTTTTTCAACGGAACGGCCAAACGGGCAAGGTTTGCTTGCGATCAACACCAACTTTTCACTATTTATGCACTTTGGTCCGCTTGCATCTCCTTCAATGTCCGTTGGACCTGCAAGGCACCGCACATGTCAGGACAGTTTCTTAAGAAAAGCCAGAGCAACCCTCATCCGCATCGATTGCAAATTGTTGTTGCAGTATGGACCCCTTCATGAGCTTGCGTAGAAACAGTTAAGTGAAATGTTTGCGATAGACTACTTGCCTAATGTTCACTTCTGCGCAGCTTTTCTTTCTTTGGCAAAGCCATAGAATTTGTCGTTCGCCAAAGCGTATGTGATCAGGAGTACTTGTCCTGATGCCTCAATGATTTTCGGTTCTGTAGACGGATTACGCCAGGACACCTGTTCAAATTTTACCATTGCATTCGTTGACTTGTCAGAAGGTCTACACTGAGCACGGGACAGGCAAAGGCCCGAAAGTCATATTTTGCAAATAAAACTTGATCACCTATCTTGTAGCAAACCTACCTAATGAAACTTCTTTCCATTTAAGGGCTACCAGTTAACTTTCGCTTCTATTACAGGTATCGGACGCAGCAGCGTATTAACATTCCATGCTTCTAGCAACATTTCCGAAATGCTAACGGTGACTTTACGGGTGAGTTACCTTTAGATGACGTAAAACAATCTTTTCCAGATGTGCTAGTATCAACACTGGAAGGAAAACATTCAGTGAGCGAACAAGAACTCAATGCCTGACGTTGGTATAACGTGAAAACCGTCGGGTAATATAGGTGAAAACCTTGACGCAAGGCAAACTATGTTGTATGTCAATACGCGATCATCAGTAACACGGAATTTTCCCCGTTTTATTCCAATAAAGGTTTAAATAAAACGGGGAAAATTCCGTGTTACTGATGATCGCATATGTGCAAAAGCACCCCGTAAGAAAAGTTTTTTCGATTTGTTTGTCAGTACGTTTCAATACGCTACTTAGCCAAAGTTGGCTACTTTTTTCTGCAGACTTTGTTAGGTAACAATCAAGGAAATTCGAAGTTCTTTGCCGCAACGACTTTAATCTAATTTACAGTTTGTCCGATGGCCGCAGATCGAAACGGGGTATACGATAACTGAACGGAAGGGTGGAAGTTCAAAGACTGACGTAAGCAGGGCTATCCACAGACATGAATGCCACCGCTCAAAGCTTATAACTACTTTCGAGAGATTCAGGTCGCTTTATGTTACGCCAAACGTTCTCAGAGGGCGAAGAAAATAGCATTGGCACACGCTTTACATAGCTAAAAAGGCATTTTGCGGATGGTGTAAAGGGGGCTAACAGTTGCGCCCTTGAACGCTGCGCAACTTCACTCTTCAGCAGATATCAAACGCGGTGTAGGAGGAAGGGCGACGACCTGGTTGGTTAAAGGAATTTTCAACCCGTTAGGACCGCGCAGCAGCTGCAGCATTTGTACAACCGTTAATCAAAGCAAACGTGAACAACTAATGCTCAAAGAGATATCGATGCTAAACCAGCAGCTGCAGCGGCAACTGCGGTGCAGCGAGTTCGGCATTGGAAGTTTCCAAAATGCAGCACTAACGCTTCGCTTGCTCACCGTGCACTGCCGATCGTTTACTCAGAAAGGGCGGACGGAGAATCCAACCATTTAAGCAGGCAAGAGGATACTAAGCAAATTTGCATAGCGTAATTTCCCTGTGCGCCAGTCGGCTTCCTTATCGCTTCTCGACCTGCGTCAACGCCGTTGCCCACGCGCGTTGGTGAGGCGAAATGCCACGCGGCATCGCGCTTATTTATTTCTGACAACAATAGCCGCCTAATCCATCGCTTCCACCAATGCTATCATTCTTCCTACTGTACCGCCTAACGGCGGAAACCGTTTCGCTTGCCGACAACGACAGAAGGGCGCAGCAACTGCAAATTCTAGTTTACGGGTAAAGTACGCTCCAATTGAATTGCGACAAGGGCGAAAATGAGCTTGAGCCACGCCGGCGATTGGCAGATTGTCCGGCCGGACAGGGAGCCGTCCGACTGTAAGGCTGAACGGCAAGCGCGACGAAATTGAAGAGAAATTTTAAGAAACGGTCAAAGCTGTTCTCAGGAAAGTCCCTTAACCATTAGATAGCCTTCATGACGTCTTGGTGTCGGAGGAAAAAGCTAATGTCATAGAGGTTCCCAACAGTTTGCCATATGAATTAAGGAAGCTAACGGAATGTGAATCGTGAAAGTACGACGCTACAGCGATCAGCTGTTAAATAACTGACCATTAAATGCAAACGATGTATCACTTAAATGTCGTCGAACTGGAATGAAAATCACTCCTCAACTTGTAGCTTCCCGTTTACCACTTTTGACGTGATCAGATTATATTCAAAGGAGCTGGAAGCATACGTCGCGAAAATTGCTTCTACTGGCTATGCTTCGCAAGATGAAGTCCGTAATGCGCATTGAGCTCACCTGGCGGCATTACCGTAACGCAAATTGCTTGAGTGCTCATACATTCACAAACAAGCAACGCAAACATGAACCGCTGAAATTTGTCGTACCGAGGTTACACTTGGCCTTGCCAGACATCTTAATGCATTCTATTTTAAAAGAAATAGAAAGTTTCATTTTTGTAAGTACACACGGCTAAACACCCGTGACTGAGCAGCTTTTTATTCCTGAACGAAGCTTTCGAAAACCTCTCCTGTTTTCGTCATCAGCGTGTAGTTCAGAATTACACGATTCGTTGTTGAAACACGCTGATGACGAAAACAAGAGAGGTTTTCGAAAGCTTCGTTTAGGAATAAAAAGCTGCTCAGTCACGGGTGTTTAGCCGCGTGTACTTACAAAGATGAGATCACACCCCGTGTGCAGAAACCCATTGCTTGATGAAATAGAAAGTTACGGTAAAATGCCGAATGCCGCATTAGCTCGCCCACCTACTCCATGGGAAAGGTACCTTCACTGCCCGCATGAGGTACACCAATATTGCACGCCTGCCTACCTTACTTTGCGCAGGAGTACGCGGCCGCAATTGCGCTTTCATTGGTAACGTCATTTCGTGAAAGCGGCACGTCATGGGCAGCACAAGATCATCGCGATTTGCCTAGAGGAAAGCATAACCTGCGCGCCGCTGGAGCGCCGACGTCTGTCTCAAGTTCATGCTTATGCCGTGGACTAGGATATTTCAAGTTTTAAACTTCCGCCAAAGAGGCTTAAACGACTTTGCGGGGGAGGGGAAAATCTGAATCAACGTCGCTGCAAATTTACAGAATGTTACGTAATAACGCCGGTGAACTTACCGCATCGTCCGCTTTCAACGGTTTGCCATGAAGTTCTGCCTGCATGAACCACCTTCGGAGTCCCTCCAGCGCGAGTGGCTGGCGCTTGCGACATCCTAGCGTATTGCCGATGGGGGAATTTGGCGCAAAGCTACAGTATGACTTTTGCCTTCACCCCAACTGCTGCGGCCGGATGGCTGGCCAGTGACAACGGTTCGCCCTTCCGAACAAACACTGGCGTAGCTGGATACGCTGCCATCGAGTTGTGGAACCACTGGCGGGCCGTGATTGTCATTTCCATGTTACAGTATGCCATAGCGACAGGGATACAAGTCAAGGCAGCCTGTGTAAGCTACCGCTCAGACGGTGGCTCGCTCTTGGGATGCGCCCCTGCGAGGCGCGAAGACAGGTTGCACAATAATCGTCACATCTGCGCTGCGGGGTTGATAACCAAGCCAAGATGGAGACGCAAGTAAATGCTAGAAACAGATGCCTGTCATGCTCCTAACATACCTGTAGAAACGAGCTTCTGAACTGAGCTACAAAAACCCGGATCTACAGGGTATACTAGGAGCAAGCGCGCCGCAAAAGGTGACGGCAAGTGGAGATGGTCGCATTGGATCCAGTAGACGCTGAAGAAGTACCACAGCGAGAAGGAAAGAAGAGAAGGACAGAGCGAGAAGGCACAGGCACTGGCAGTCAACGGCGCATCAGCACAGACTGACAAGCGACAGACGTCTGAGGAATGATCACCAACACAGCAAAAAGAAGAGCGAAGAGAAGACGGCCAGAGAAAGAGAGAGAGAGGGAGAGTGCGACAGAGAAAGAAGAGCAGCAGCGGCAGGGAACGCCGGCAGTCGATTGTGATCGCGCCAGCGTTGCGGAGCCGACTCAGCCAAACGTCCTGAAAGATTAATGGTAACGGCCGTCTCTGCCTGACACCGACGGCTGACTTACCGAAATGCTGATGGCTCATAAATTTTCAACGATCAGCCGTCATCGTTTTTCCTGCTCCGACTGGCGGCGGTCATCCGCGGGCAATTATTTATTGTCAGCTCCAAAGAGACCGCTATCAGGAATACTGCCGAAGGCAAAGGGAGCCGCTCTTCTGATGTATTAGGCATCGGCTGCGTTCCGCATTCGCCGTGATATGCGTCCTTGCCAAGAGCGCCGCGTTTATGCGGCAGCGGTCGCCCAACGAGCAAAAGTAACAGCCGCCATTTTGCTACGCTTTCCTCCTGGAGGGAGAGTGCCCACCGGCGCCGCAGTCGAATGAAAAGCTGCACTGCCTGAACCATTGTTCGCCTTTTGGCTATGCTAACGCAGTGTGTGTGTGTGTGTACGGCGAACAAGCCGCCGATGATGATAAACCGAGGCGCCCACACTTTCGAACGCGCATCGCAGCGACACGATCGCTTAACCGCTGCACTACCGTTTGCATAGTGCAACGCGTCGGCGAGATCACAGGCAAAACGCGATTAGTGTTCACGGACGAAGAAAACCAGTCCTTAGAACAAACAGCGACCAGACACTGTTTGCCAGAGCGGCGCGTCCGCGCCAGTGCGGCAACACTGTTATCAAAGAGGCACTGCCGCTGTCCGCTTAGTGTGGCGCTTCGCCGACGGGCCTTGGCAGGACGATGGGTGCGGTCACGTGAAAGAGCGTGTAGATGAGCCACCGCCCTGTGGACTGTCCCCGACGGCGCCTGCCAGCCAAACGAGCAGTCGTCATTGCCTGAGGCATTTTGATTGGACGCGAAAAGTGTCGTTGATTGATCACGTGCCCCTCCCGGCTCTGATTGGTTCAGACGGCAGCTGAAGCGTCAGCGCGCTCCTGAAACACGCAGCGCAACAACTCCGACGAGGGCAATTGTTTATGAGCCAATTAAAAAGGGTCTAATGACGTGCACCCGCTTCGCCGATAGATTCATAGCTGCCATAACTGATATCGAACGCTGATAAGCCGGTGCAGCGGGAAATCGCCTTCTCAAAGAGTTTGGAGAAGGCCAAAAAAAGGAGCCGCTCCAACGCTGCCCAAAGCGCATGGATCATCCTGGTCATTGCCGGTCCGCTGAGGGGGCTTTTTTGTCCCAAGATGTCGGTCTACTTCTTACGACGCCGCCGCCCGCGCAGACGAATCCTTCTACGACCGTATATTCAACGTCGACCGGCTGTTACCCCTCCACGCATGACGGCTCGTCGTCATCGCCTGCCGGTAGCAACGAACCGGTGTCGCACGACCACACGGTGACTGACCCTAACTCTCCGAACGACGACAATCAGGGCAACGGGATATTCCCGTGGATGAAGGAGTCGCGCCCTGGCGGCAGAGGTCGCGCACATCGGACATCCGGCCCATCGCCGAACGCTGACAGAAAGACGGGTAAGTAGTAGCAGCTGACCTTGGCTTGAATAAACGTCATACAATTCCGCTAAGGACAAGCAAATTGTTTACGTATCGTTTTTGTGGGGATTCTGACGACCGCGGGGAGCCGCGCACCCTTACATTGCAGTTGCTTTTGCCTACGCTTTCGTAAACCGTCGGCGCAGTGAGCGTCTTTCCCGTTGACCACGTCCGCAGCGCGCATGGAAGCGAAAAGTGTGCACTGGCGGTGGTCATTCAACACTGTGGCCCATTTTTGGTCCTTTGCTGCGGTTGGTCACCTTCGGACGGCGTTGCGCGAAGTTGCGAATTAAGGAAAACAAAGTTAAGCGCGTCTTCGCTTCACCCACCGTAGGACGCCTATGAAAATTAGGAAGGCGGTCCAACTTTGCCGGCCAAGAGGGCCTCCATCTCGGCGGCTGCTTCCGGCAATGCCCTGCTGACCGGACGCAAGATTGGTTAATCGAATTGCGCTACTCTGACTCAGCGGCGCCGTTGGTTATATTCGCAGTCTTGAAGTCGCGAGCAGCCGCCTCTGCATTTGTATCCTTGCGCAGTCACCACGTCCCGTGGCTGCGTCTCTTTGGAGACGCGGCACGAGTGGCCGCCCATTGGGACCTTGGGGACTGTTCAGATCCCTTGCGATGACCGTTTGGCTATATATGTTAATTACGCCAGCCGTTTGCTGTTTTGGTTCATTATCGGTCGTACGGATCTTGGCCCCATCTTCTGGCCTTGGTTAAGAGCCAAATGGGGCCTTCAACCAGGGCTGCTGATGCGGCACAGTCTTCTTAGGCAAACAGGGAATTTTGTTTCCCAAGCAGCGTCGCTTTGACAACGCGGCATTTGGTCGGCAGGAGTTCCGTTATCTTCCTTTGGCGACTTGACACCGTCTGATGAGCGCTTAACTTACTTTAAGCGCCGCAGTTTACGGGACTCTTCGCGTCCTGTCTTCAGCGGTCAAACAAGCCAACCGTAGGACACCGCGAAAGGGTTTACAGTGGTGATGATTGACCTAGCGCTCAGTTCAAACAAAGATTTTGAAGGCCATGGACCTTGGTCATGCTGAATTTTCTTTCCGCACTTACGGAGTGTCGATTTCGCCTTCGCTCCCTGCAAAGTTGCTCCCCAAGTTTATTCCATGTTCCGCATCTGCGGCTTGCAACATTCCTTCATTGCGCGTTGTGCCTGTGTCCAGCTCCGCACCTACGTCCACCGAAAAGTGCCTCTCTAACTTATCCGTGCAAAACAAATTTCGTGACGTAAATTCCTGGAGCGTGGGGAAGCCGAGCATTGGAACGCATGCTCTACGACCGCAGAAATTTCAAACGCTTGATTCGCGGTACTTTTTGGCTCAAGCGTTTTGCGGTCGGCGCCTATGCCTCGCGGCAGAATCATTCAACCTTGCCTTCGCACCGTTGTAGCGCTTGGATTGGTATAAGTTCCAAAGAATCCGTGGATCATGGTCTTCCACTTTCCTCTGCAGGTTAGACTCAGCCATGGCAGTTAGCCTCGTCACTTAGTGGCACCTGGAGCTTATCATTGCTGCGAAAAGATCTCACGTCAGGTGAACGTGCGAAAATCAGGCCTTCTGCTGAGCGCTAGAATCTTTCCTGCCGTATATTCGTAATAAGGGATGCTGGATGAACGTCCTTAGCATATCGCTGTTTTAGTGTAATTCAGGCTATTATTTGTGAGTGAAGAAATCAGCTTCTTAGGGTTGTTGCTTAGGAGGGATAGTTCTTTCAGTGTGACGTAACTCTGACTGCCCAGATTCCGTATTCCAGGCGTTGGCTGCTCTGCCTGTCGTCTCGCCAATCATTCAAACAAATACTGATCAGTTATGCGGGGATGTGAGTATACTGGCCTGAATGATTTGTTTTCCTGTTGCTTCGGTCTAGCAAATAATGCTCACATCTAATCGCTAAATAATCCGGGAATACAAATTCCGTCTGTAATGAACTTAATTTGCCAGGGAAATATGCTATTGTGTTTTTAAGTAAAGGTTGGCTTCGCTATTCTGTGGTATAGCAAAAATATCGTCCATGCGCCCCTTCGGTTTCTTTGCCTAAACTCGGTGGTCGATGCGTACTAACCAAGCAGGCCAACCTTCCTTGTGCGAGTTTGTATGGTCGAGTCATTTGGCCGCTGTAAGCATGTCTTGGTATATCCAGAAAGTTACAGTACCTCCTAACAGGCGAACATTCGCGAAGCGAAGTTGTCAAAAGAAGGTAACGCAGAATTATCCACCGTTTGCGGAATATTCATTATTCAGCAAGTACTTTTTGCCAGGCCTTTTGTATGAGGGCATGCACCTCAGCTGCTTGGTATCCCTAGGTGACCTTTTGCCACGGGTTAGCCAAACAACACTATCGACGTCCCTATGTTAGCTACCATTGTTTGTACACGGAATGGACAGTGTCATGCAACGCCGGCGGAGGAAAGTTATGAAATGTGGTTTCGACAACTTCGTCAGCAGTGGCAGTGAGGCAATGGATCATTGCGTAGCTGATTGACGTAATACCGATGTTTGTAAACTTGCGATCCATTCTAATTCGTCAAAGGTTTAGATGAGCATTTGGTATGCTTTTATTTGTCTTTCAAAAATGAATTCATTTAGGGTTTTAAATTTCCAAGTCCTCCTATCAGCGCTTATATAGCCTTCTGGCATTTGCGTGGGAATACTGTGTCTCGGAATTGCAACACCGTATGCAGCAGTTTGTTTTGTCATAAAATTTACCTTCTGCGAGAATGAGTAAGTTTCCTCAAAAGTGCAGCCTCTTTTGTGAGGGGCGAATTTCAGAGTACTGAGTTTCCCCAAGCAACGTTTATTCCTCGGATTTTGCTAACCTAGCCAGTGCTTGGCACTTTTTATGATACTTACCAGTCTCCGCTGCGTTGTTGCGGAGGCGCACTTTTGCTTTACGTCACTTGGCTGCCAAATTGGCCTTTCTCGCGCTCTTTGAATAGGCTAACGGCGCTGTATGGGGACGTGCCGACACGATTTAGAGAAAGTAAGCCAAACTGAACAGATGGGCGCGTGACGTTTTATAGTTCCTCTGTGTTGTTAATGGGTGCTCCAAAAATGTCATCGCGACTTCACGATTTGCCGGCAAGCTATTTTGCCGCGCTCACTCCTCTTGCCAAATGTGACGTTCCGAACATTATTTGATTTACAGCTCTGATTCTGCAGGTCGCCGATCCACGCGCGATGCTGCTGGGCTCGTTTTGAAGTTGGACCGCAAGACCGGTTGGTCAGCGGCCAAATCGATCTCATCAGACAGGATATCCCACTTTTGATTGATGGCATTCGCCGTCGTTGTCGATTTCTTCTCATTTTTTACTTGCCGCTCTTTGCTTGTTTGAGCCCACCGACAGGAAGACAAACTGCGTTCTCCTCGCAGATATGCGCGCTTTGCTACAATTGCTCAATTGTGGGTACCTTCCTGAAGACATTATGTGGCAATTCAATAGTTTCCTCATGCACGCTATCAGCCTGCACCTCAGTGAACGGTGGATGAGTGACAGTTTGAGTATATCGGTAAAATTGAATTCTGTCAACTAGCTCTCTGTAGGCATTCCCGTCGTAGGGTGCCCTTTGACCTGCGGTTTCCAATTGTTTCCTTTTCTAAGCGCCAACGCTGAAAAATGTTTATATAGATAATCAAGGGCGATGATAAGCTTGTTTATTTTTAAACAGGCTGGCGACGCTCGTCATCTTGGCAGTCTTGGTGGACTGCAGCAGTGAACTTTTTCCTTGAAAGTTTTTAAGTGATCTGTTTTTGAAGCGGCAGGGAAGTCAATGATTACAGCGGAAAATTGCTGAAAATTTTTTGGGCACCTACCAAAACGGGACAAATGTATAACAGATGCGAAGGGCAAGTCGCAGAGGAAAGCTCGCTTCGCTTGCGGGATTCTAGATCCATTTATTTTTCCCGTACCTCGAAGTTCAAGGAGCAGTGTGCCACTGGTGAAACGCACTTTGACCAAATGAATCATATTTCCATTCTTTTGTACAGTGAGGGTGTTCTTCTTTTCACAGCTTTCGCCCGTTTGTGGAGAAAGCCGTGAAAAGAAGAACACCCTCAATGAAACAGTTCCCCGTTACCAGACATCCAGTTTTCAAGACTTTTGTACAGTATCATTTCCTTGTTCTTCTACTCTTCATTTCATTCAGTACAGTCTCTTTTGGGTTTTTACTTGGAACTCCGTTTAGCGGGCCTCATTGTAATGATCAATTTCGAGCTTGTTCGCCTCAACTCCCGTTCGCCACGGCTCTTAAGTGGGAACGTTTCCACGGATTGCGTGGACTCTGAATTTGGCGCGCTCTCTCGAAGGATGACGTTGCTCACTTTGCCGCAGTAATTGACGTTGCAAGTTAACGTGATTGAAAATTGATTTCCGCAATCGGCTTTTTCCAAAAGAGATGGACCTGCTCGATGTTCACTGTGACGTGATTCCAATTTTTTGAAATCCAAGCCGAAAAGAGCGCATTTCTGCTTTGTGTCCTTGAAACGCCTCTTTTGGCTCATCCGTGTAATCATCTGCATCTGTCCTCCGGAGCGATAATAATCTTTGCTCGGCTCCGAACTTTAGAGCACGCGTTTGCCGGCGCGTCTGAATCAAAGTTGTCTCCATGTTCGCGTCGCTTTATATAGGCAGTGCAAATAGCAGCGGCCTAATAAAACCATTGGGAATATTTTTAATAATTTCTCAAATAAGTTTTAACGTCGGTCCTACTGAGAGCCTGCTGGTCCTGCAGCGTCCGGTCTCCAGTGCATAAGGCTTGCAAACAAGGCGGCACTTTCTTTCGAATATTTATCGCCGTTTTTTGATCGCTAACAGAAGTATGAGTGAATATTGCGCAACTTAGTCAGTCGGTGCGTTCCCACAACTAAGTGTGCAGCGATAGCCCGGCAAATGTGCAAGCTGATTATTGACGACATTTTTCGGTCGTTTATGGAATGGACAGGAATATTGATCATTTGACGGAATGATTGATGGGTCATGCAGTGAGCGTGCGCTTCGAAGCAAATAAGTTCGTTTTTTCGTTAATGCTGATTTAATTTTCTGGGTTTCCTATTAAAGTTCCAGAATTATCTTAAAATATTCTACGCGATGCTTGTGAATTAGTTTGCATAATTGTTTGTGAATTAATTTCACTTTAATACAGTAAGCCCATATTTGTTAATGGGTACGGTTTCTCCTGATTGGCATGTAGCTATGCTCAACATATCGTGCCTTTTCAACTATCATTGGTATTAATAGTTTTCAACGAAAAATTCATTGTTACCCAAAGAATAGGCTGCTCGAACGTAACTTTCGTTAAAGTGGCCACAGCATTCAGCGCTCAACTGGCCGGAACGTCTATTCATTTGGCACGGTTTCAGATGACTTTTCGCTGGTTCAAAAGCGCACCCGAACAGCCTACACGAATCACCAGCTGGTGGAGTTGGAAAAAGAATTCCATTTTAGTCGCTACCTGAGCAAGTCGAGACGTCAAGAGTTGGCCGAATCATTGCTGCTCAGCGAGCGACAAATCAAGATATGGTTTCAGAATCGTCGCATGAAGATGAAAAAGGACGAGCGAAACATGAAGGGCACCGACGAGCATCATTCCCAGGTCATCAGAAATAAGGTG
Organism: Trichuris muris; assembly: GCA_000612645.2. NCBI lineage: Eukaryota > Metazoa > Nematoda > Enoplea > Trichinellida > Trichuridae > Trichuris > Trichuris muris. The sequence goes on from CBXJ02000361.1 coordinate 4,601,541, forward strand.
GACATATTCGGGCCGGCCAGGGTCTGTCTGTCACCGTCGCCCATTGTTCTGCAGACCATGATGTCCGCTTATCCGACGGCCATTTCGAGTGGCGGCCACGCGGTCTCCTCACGGCGACCGGTGTCCAGTACGATGGATTGCCTGGTGGCCTGCGACGGGTCTTACGAAAGGCTGGCAGGAGGTCCCATGAATGGCGCCAAAGTGGTAGGCAACCCGGACGCCCCGTGCGGCCGAAGCTTCAAGCTCACATCGGGCCAAAATGCAACTTCATCCTTCCCTGCTCTCTCGCCGAATACTATTACCTCAAACTTCAGACTCGCCTCCTTACCTCCAGTGATCACCCTAAATGAAGGCTGCGTACCGTCGTTGATAGGCGACCCTGCGCCGCAGCCCTGGGTGCCCAACGCCGTTGCCTCCGCTTTCCAGCATTGCTCACTATCGGAAGGCTTGTGAGACGAGCCTCCGCTACGTTTGGTCTCCATTCAGGGCATGTACATATGTTACGCTTACCATTAACGTCAACCCACTTTACGCCTTGGCTAGTCGTTAAGATGCACCGTGTGAAAAAAATCCCGTTGTACTTTACCTTCAGCCTTTGTTCTATCATGCGCGCGCCCTCGCGAACTACCCCTCTCTTCCCAGCGCGAGCCAAAGTGTATTGAAGAAGCGATGGCCATCTCTCACCTAAAGCGTTGATTTATTGGCTCCTTCGGACGATGTGGACGGCTGGTTTGCGTACGCCGCATTTGCCGCCGCCAGATGGGCACCACCATCCTGACGGGTCGTGCGCCAGGTGCAATACACCTCGTCTGGCGCATATCTGAAATCGCTTTTCTATACGTTAGGCAAAAGCGCGCTGTGCAAATTTCAAGCAATTCCATAAAATGACGCGCTCCGATTGGTCAATCCTTGCGCTGCCACCGATTCACCAAAGGCACATCCAAAGTGTGCGCTAATTCTTGAAGATCACTGAATGAACGAGTGATTTTGATATATCGATCAGCTTCGAGTTATATAAAGCGTGGCTCGGACAGTCATTATATCTAGGTTTCTACCTGCGCCTCTGAACACGTGCAATTTCGTCGAAATAAATTTATACCTACAGTGCAGTAGACCCACCGTATCTGAAGGACCCGTGGTCCACCTCAGATAACGAAATATGCAAATCTTATGATCTCTCAAGGTTGCATGAACTTGTGATGCGCATATTTGTGGTACGTTAAGTTGGTTCTGAAGTTGTTATTTTTGTTATTTCACACGTTGCTGCCGAATTTAATACACTTCGTAGAGCTAAATGCAGCCTTTTGGTTTGTGCTATTGGTTTTATTCCTTCATGCCTGTCTTCGAAATGAAAATAGGCAAAAACAAGTTCGGGATATCGTATCGTACACCTGCGTTGCAATGGGAGCTCATCGGAGCTTCCGTGAGAAATTTTATTCAAGGACCTCTCACTGCGAGCGCTCTAAAAAATGTTATCAGTGACAATGCTGGAACACGTAAGCACGAGTGCCACGGAAACCTGTTAACACATATTTGCAACAGGATCGTTGGGACATGCTAATGGTGTACTGCAACGTTAAGGTGAAGATGAAAGACCAGAGAAAGAAGAGCCCATCAAATACAGGTTAGCCGGAAGCATCTGGACGGAACAATGACTTTGAATTTGTTACCGCTTGCGCTCGTACGGTGAATGGTGTGATGTTTTCCTGGTGCTTTTCGTTTATTCCCTTTGTGCGGGCGGATGACGGGGTGAAGCAGCAAATAACAGGGACCGGGTAATATAACATGCAGTCGTCCGTGTTGTAACGTGGCTTCACTCATACGTGATTTGTCATTTCCCGATGTGCAGAGGTAATGTTCAGTAGAAATGTGCGATGTAAGCAAGTATCAGCCATATGCAGTGTACAACTCTTCTGGTGTGACATCAGCTCATCTGGATCAAAGGACAACTGAGAACGACTGAAATTATGAGGAAATTTTAGTGATAATATACAATGTTCAACTTGCTATAACGCATAATTATTGGTTAAATATTACATGTTTAAATACTGGATGCTTTGCAATGGGTTTCATGTTTGGTTCCGTCGTATTCCGGCATTCCCATTTTTTTCGGTGACACCAGTAATAAATGTGCAAATGCCTTGCCAGCGGATGGACGGGCGCTTATTAGAAATTCTAATAAGCGCCCGTCCATCCGCTCGCAGGGCATTGCAGATTTATTATAGGTATCATCAAAACGGACAAGCCGGAATACGATAGAAATTAATATTTGATGAGGTATATTAGTATGACTTTCACCGTTCAACCTTTATTTCAAAATACTTGTATTTTGAAATAAAGGTTAAACGGTGAAAGTCGTACTAATATACCTCATCATGTATAACTACACCGTTACGAAGAATCCGGTTTTTAGAAATTAATATTATCCATTAAATAGCAGTTTGGATCAACTGTTTACTGATGTTTACCGCCAGAAACGGACTCGCTCGTTTAACGAGGACGGGCTTGCATGCGAATGTATAATCTGTCCCCCCTGCCCCTTTATAACGTGATCCATCGGGACGTTCAGGCCCATACCTGTGATTTCCAATGTTTCACATGTCCCGCATAATTTGACATTTTTCCGGAGCAGATTTTCGCGTTGTACATAGGATTACTGATCACACGAAACGCTCTCTCTACACTCAAGCTCGAGTGAGCTGCTCATTAGGAGAAGCAGGAGGTGCTGCTACTTTTCCTTTATTACCAGACGCCTACGATTGAACAGTAAAGTTTCTGAAGCTCCGCATATCTGTGTGCTCGGTACTACAACTGTTTTTGCAAACTGCTCATCCAATGATGGGTAACAAATAGCCTAGTTCCGAAAGCTACGGTAACATCGCATCGTTCGCAAGTTTTTTGCCACAGTCTGTTTTTGAACACTGGGTGTTTTGTAACGGGCTTGTTCATGTTCGGATATCTTTTTCGGCTGTCGACCCGTTTGATGGTATCTGTAATAGATCTGAACAAAGATACCATCAAACGGGTCGACAACCGAAAAGAGATATCTGAACAGTCTGTTTTTACTAATGAACTCGCCCATCTACTGCAGGTGAGGCTTGCTTACACGTGATTACAGACACCGCGAAGAAGACTAAGACGGCTAGCCAACCGTCCTTTGTTGAACAATCCTCCACCCGTTACAGTGAATCCTGTGTTCAACATTGTGAATACTTTCCGAAACCGCAGCATGTTTCTTGATTGCTTATTTCAACTATGCGATGATGAGATAAATGCACTAAATTCAATTTTACATATATATATATATACGTATGTATGTATGCATCTTTGAAACATCGTTCTAGATTATTGTATCGTATGCCAATGTGACCGCCCATGGAGCTCGCGCTTTCCTTGGCCGACATCCGATGCGAGAAACGTCACTGCAAGGTGCGAATGCAGGAAGATCGAATTTCTTCCCCGTTGACCACTTGGTAGGGCGAAACAAGATAGCCACTCAACCTGAAGTGCCCTTGAAGGTGGATTGCAAAGCATGGTCGATTAGAAACGGGACGGCAAGCAAAGGGCGCCAGCACCCACCGCCTAACGGCCGGTGGGTACCCAAATTTCAGGAACGCCCTGCAAAGCCGATATCCAAAGAAAAGCAGCTGACAAATGGCGCTTGCACGTAGTGACAGCCGTACGTTGCGCCAGTCGCGTGTTAGACATTGATTTCAACGACGCAGTGCATACGGACAACAGCTGCGCCCAGCTTGGCCCCACGGGATGGGGAACAGTTGGCTTTTATCAAGGCAATCACAAAGGCGAGCCGACCGCGGCATGCAGCTGCGCCAGTCACACGCCATCGACGACAGTGGCCTATTTATCTTAACCGACGTCGGAACCAACAGACCTTGCTAAGACTGGTCCGCGTGACAGGAACGGAGGCTTTTGCTGATTGGCTACCTTTGGTCACGTGATGCATCGTTTCTTTTGAACTGTCGCCGCTCTCGGTGGGCATATTTTTTGTGATTTATGATAGCGTATGCACACTCGGCGTCCCGCCGTCAGGAGCTCCTATAGCCGCTGCACAGTGCTCTCTGATCGCATGTTCCAATATCAGTAGTACGGGGACGGACGGCCGTGTTGTTGGCGCAAGCGCGCTCGCATCGACGACGACACTGTGCGTGTGTCAGCAGACTGATTGGCGTCTTTAGGATTTGTAATTTATTGTTATGAGCTGTGATATGATTTTCAAAAAAGTTAATGGATCAAAACTGGCGACAACCAATTATTCTCCGTATCATCTGGGCCAAAATCCACTCTGCTGCCTGGCAACCGCCGATGAAACGCCGCCGCTATCCGCTCCTCATCGAGTGCCCGACGGCAGCCATGGCAGCGGCCGCTGCATAGGTGACGTCGTGGGCGTCGCTGCTGATCCAGCTGCCTACGGTTGCAACTCCAACTCGGACCAGAGCTTTGACAACCTCGTCCACGCTGCCGGTCAGACGAACGATGCCCATACCTCCTTACGGCTCAGCGGAGATATCTCGCCCACTGTCGCCAGCGTGCAAAGGAGGAATGGATTTATCCCCTTTGACCACTCGGATCATTGCTGCATTGGTTCCAGCGGTTCGGCATCCCGTTCCTACTGTATGCAGGCGGGCACCGCCGGGGGCGCCTGCATTGACCAGCAGCAGCAGAGGTCGGCGGGAACATTTAACTTTGGTTTCAAGTTCACCAATAACGGTGCCTCACAATCGGGCAGCATGCCATCAGCGGGCTTCAATCTTTGCCAGTACGAGGCTTCGGGAATGTCGACCTACGGGGCACCCATATCTGGCTCAAACGAGTACGCCTCCTTTGGTGGACCCGTGGCGGTAACTACCTCAGTCAGTGGTTCCCGCGCGTTCAGCAACTCGGACAACGTTAGGCAGCCGATATCCCAGCCCGGTTCCACCACCTACAAGTGGATGCAGATTCGAAGGAGCGCCCCCAGAGTTGGTAAGCGGCAACTTTCGCGTTTTGGCATTTCGTTGGAGCCCTTCTGCCAAGAGGTCAGTGACACAATGACAAGCGCACGGTAGCAGCATTGCTGACCCGGACGCGGTTCATTTGAAGTTGCACGGTATATGTCAGCGAATCATAAGGTCAATTTGCGCGTTCCATTGTTCCGCCTGTCAAGGTGCGACCGGCCCGTTTTCCTTGTGCTCATTCATCCGAACGGTCGGTCGCTTTGGTAATCGCTCGCTTGGGGGCGAATCGTCCATTTGGGCGAACTGCGCCGGCTAGACTGCTTTTTCTCCTGCAAAATATTCTACCAGACCCATGTCGGCTGTCAGAAGAGGTCGCTGTGACCGTTGTCGGTCCGGCTGCCAGACAAAGCCAGACGCGCATCAATTGGCAACCGGATTCTCATGTCAGCTTGTATATCCGTCAATTCCAGCAATGCTTTGTTCCGTTGCGACTGTTTTTTTGATTTAAATATTTTCCGTTGGGCGCGCAAATGCACCCAGCGTGACTTCGTGCCTTATCGGACAATTAGGGTCCGTTTTCCAGTTTCGCTATGGCAAGGCGAGACAAATGCTTCGACCAGCATGATGAGACCATCCCAGGATGGCCTCATCATGCTACCTGCCCCCGCCGGTTGATCTATATTGAATATCCATTGCAGGCTGATGAGCCAACAGAGGGCGGCCAATAAAAGTGTGACGCTGACAGGAATTGGAAATCATCTATTTTCCGTTCGGAAAATGACCGGTCTCAGCTGACCAGGAAAAAGTAAAACTGTCGCGGCTTTCCCCCGTAGGACCAATTCTCCCGTGCCTCTCTTGCTGCTTGTACAATTAGCCGGCCTTTCTCTGGTGACGTTGCATGCATATTGGAATGGGATTCGCACTGATTCGAATCATTAGAGATACGGAACATTGTCAGCCGTCACTTTGCCGGGCGTGTAATATGCTGCGCAATTACCAATTGTGGCATCGGCTCGTTGCCCGCTGGGATGTCCAGCGCGCCTGCTACCGTCCGGTACAGTGTACCCTCCATCCGTTACAGTGTACCTGATTTTTGTGTTCGATGGCCAACTGCGATTGGCACGGCGACCGGCTGGCACGTAAGCGCTGTTGTTGTTTGTTTCGTTGGCCTCGTTCGCCTGCAGCGCCGGCTGGCAAGATTGTTGAAGTTTTTTGCAGTTTTCAAACTTTTGACAAGCCCTATCAGTGTTGACAGTTTCAGGTCAAACTGCAGCGACTGCGCTCGCTTCTGACCTGGCGCCGCAGGAAATGCAGATGTTGACCAGAGGTGCTCGCTAAGGCTTTCCACGGACATCCCGTGGCTGGAGCTCAGAATAGGCGTTTTGCCGTTCTGGTATGCCGGCCCAAGGCCGTTCCGTGAACGCGGTTACTTGCAAACGTGTTCGACACTTTTGCAGCTGCTAGCCAACCTGTTGACAATGTCCGCAACTTCAGTTTGTAACTTCTCTTACACGTCAAAGTATCACTGCCGATCGAATGGAAATGGGCTGATGAGTGTACCACTTCCTCGAAGGTCCATGATCAGAATTATCTGTCATAACGATTGCTAAGTTGAGAGTTCATGCGTCATGCACTGTTGGCCCATCTTCGCGAATGGGATCATCTTTGCTGCATTCTAATAGAATTGCCAAAACCCAAAAACATATTGTTCTTTTCCTATGACTATATTTTTTCTCAGTTCATCTTCTCCGGCCCTACTGATTTTTCTAAACAAAGGAGTCAGGTGAAATGCGATTGCAATTTCACCAGTTCACGGCGATGGGAATATATCATTTACTTGTGCATCGTTTTTGCCACACGTGGCAACTGCAGAATTTGTTCTGTGCGCACCGGCTTATCAAAACAAGGAATCATAAAGGTACACGCATGTGAACTTGCCTGGTAAATCTCCATTTTACAATTACCAGCTCTCCATCTATGTAAGGCCGTTTCAAGTTGTCTTTGGCAACGTTTCACGCTGCGCAAAGTTGCCATTGCTAGCTTTGCGCGACAGGCGTCACTTTGTGCAGATCAGCACTATTTCATTCAGTTCCGCTGATGAGCGACTGTGAATCTGTCAGCGAAAGAGAAAACATGGGCGAACTTGTACGCGTTAATTGATCTTCATCCATTTGGTCGCTACACTGTAATTCAACCAACTGCTGGCCTCGACTATCCTTCCTTTATAACTTGCCACCTTCTCGTATTCCTCCAAGAATGGGCTAATGCCGTCAAATTGCTACATTCACACATAGTGTCGAGTTTACCTGCAGCTTTGCTTTTGTTTCAGCTGCTACCAACGGGCCGGCAAGCGGACCCAATCATGGCAAGAGTAGCGCAGGAAAGAACCGATCCTTTGCGAATTCATCGTCAAAGACGGACAGCGGCGTTGACGGCTGTTCAGAGGTGACTACTGTGGCTTGCGCCCCGAACAGGACGAACTTTACGACCAAACAGTTAACTGAGCTGGAGAAGGAGTTCCACACGAACCGCTACCTTACGCGGGCTAGGAGAATCGAGATAGCTGCGCTGCTAGGTCTCAATGAGACGCAGGTGAAAATTTGGTTCCAGAACAGGCGTATGAAGCAGAAGAAGCATCTAAAGGAGAAAGGCTTTGCCCTAATGTCGTCCAGTGGAACGTTGACGTTTTCCAACCGCACTGAAGCAATGACGGTGCCTTCGGTTACGGAACTCTTCTCCTCGCCGCTCATGCTGCAGCACAAGGCGGGACAACAGATGGGCGCCGAAGCCGGCAACGTGAACTTCGCCAAACTTTGAGAACTTGCTATGTATTCAAAAGTTTGAAAAATCGCCATGCTGCAACCGTGATTCGGGGCCATGCAGTATGATCGCTGGAAACCGGGGACGTCGTCTCGTTCATTTTCGACGGCACCTTTTTTGATTGCCGACCAGACTTCAGTAAGAACAATCGTTCAGCAAGCGGCCGTCCGTCCGGCGCCACCCTGCAAGGAAAAGGCAAACGACAAAAAGGGCCGCCAATATCCTTGACCCGCTGATGGTTTCCAGTGAAAAGTTTTTCCCCTCATCGCTCAAGGCTGGAGCTGTTGCGCCTGCGGGATTGCTCGTCGGCAAAGGGTTCGACGGAGAGGTGCCTCTTACTGTCGGCTCGAGAAATGAAGAAGAAGTTTGCTTAAGCGAAATTGTCGGCGTGTTCGTTGTGCGGGTGCTCTTTGTCATCGGCGAACAGCTTCGCAGTCCAGTAAAACAACTGTTCCAAATGGGCAGGCAGAGCTGATCCATCTCTGTCAAGTCGCTTTAACCTTAACTGACGGCCCCCTTTCATCTGAAGTACTGTATGTATTTTCCGGATTAGTATCTAACTACAGTATGACTTCAGCGGGAGAGGCAGGGTGGCCAGTCATGTTTCCATAAGTCTTAGTAGTTGTTTGGGTTTGGCGGTCTTGCAAGCCGTCCTTATTGCCAGAGCGACACTCGTCCAGGGAAAATGGTTGGAATCGCATGCTTTCTTTTGCCAGCGATCATTTAGCTGGATATGGTCTGGGCGAATTCGCATGGCGAAATGACGATCAGTGTTGCAAGCGTAGCAGTCGGAAACTGTCCTTTTCGTTTTGAATCGACTCAGTCGACTGAACTACGTTCCATTTCAGAGCTGTCACATTTGGGGCGGCGCCTCTTTTGATCAACAATGATTGCTTCCACTTCCCGGTTTGACAATTTTTACATTTATCTTGATGACGAAGGCGGTGGAGCGACAGCTCCATTGCTACGTGTCTCTGCGGGTCAGCGTGAGAGACGGCGAACGTCGCCTCAGTTACTTTCTTCTCGCCGGAACGACGGCAATGAAGATCCAAAAACTCGTTCGTGACTTTGCAACTCATTCCCTGCTAATTTATTATCCGGACGGACGCCGCAGGATTGTTCCTCTGCTTTTCAAACAGCAGCCACCCAGTGATCGATGGACTTGTCTGGTGGCCCAGTTGCAAAGCTATCATTGGCGTAAACATGAACGCGTAGCGCTCCTTTTGATCGTTCTTTCACGCATTCCATCACCGCTTCTGCGCTAGGAAGGCTACAGCAGCACGAGACCATACGGCATCGTAGTGAAGTTTTAAGACGCATTATGTTAGGAGTGCCAAAGACTACAGCAAGCTTTAATTGAACGTATAAATCAGCGATTCCCAATGTGAACGTTAGGACCCTCATGGAGACGACGGAAGCCAAGCCGGTGAAATATGGGCGATAGAAAGCCAAAGAGTAATGAAAATTTATTGAGGGGCTAAATGTTAATGAACCTCCTTCGTAATCTCTCGGCCATTTTTGAAAAATGTTATTGTTCTAATGTGCCACGCTATCCCTATAAATACTGTACTTCTAGCGGGTGCGCTAGTGCTCCTAATTTCATTGTTATATATGGTCAGCAGCCAGTTTAATTAATATGCTGACAAAACCAAGGACGATCGTAGCGCAGCTTTCGGGAGTTACATTATGCCCCTTTCCTCTTTGATGGAACCCAAGCATCTAAGTGGCAGGTGGAGAGCTATGACCAAATGTTTACGCCAGATGTGGGCGGTAGTACAGAGATGATTAGGATTTGCTGATGTAAATGTACATGCTGAGAATTTTTAATAAGCATTGCTGCTGAGCAATCGAAACGGATCAACCGCTCTTCATGAACGTGTGGCTGATTGTCCCATTAAAAAAATTGGGTAAACACGAAAGCGTCTCACAGAATATTCGTATAGGACTATGAAGGTTTCATCGAGAATTTAGCTGCATCGCACTCGTTATATGACATTTCAACGGAAAAATCCTGATGATTCCGCAATGTGTTATCCAGTGTGAGCTATGTGAATTTAAGTGAATTGTTAACCACAAGCGCCTGCAAATAGCCATCTGACATTTATTAACCATTGGTGGTGAGTCATGCTCATGCTAATTTACGTTGTGTGAAGAACCAATCATTTTTGCCGCAAAAGCTTTTCCGTTATGAAATTATGAAGTGTACATGTCAGTGAATCACTTTCATCGGCGACCATCCATCTCGTTCAGTGCTCCTGCCTCTTAAAAAAGGAAGCTATCAAGGCGTATTCTGTCATTGGTTACTGAGATAATGTTAACGCTGCTTACACGGGTTTTTTAAAGCATCAATCACCAGGCTAAGAATTCTCTTAGCAAGTGACCAATTAGTCAAACCGCTGATTCTATGATGACTAGTACCGTTCTTTATGAGTTTTAAATTAATCCTGAAGCTATCAGGACTGTTCAGTCCTTTTTCTCATAGGAAAAGATAAACCAGTTTTACTGAAGACAGGGATAGAACAGCCTGAAAGCTTTGAGATTGATTAGAAACTTATAATTAACAGTACTAGTCCTCGTCAATTAAGCAATGTGTTACAACCACGCCGTTTTAGAGAACCCAATTTTCAAGCATGCAAAACTGCTGCACCATACCGAACTTTCAAAAGAGATTACTGTGCAAACATGTGACGTAATGATGTGTGCAAAAGGCTTGGCTTATTATGGTTGGATAATTTCCATGGCTCGCTAGGCACTCTTTTTTGCCTCTGAATGCCAAATGAGTCTGATCCTGGGAAAATACTTTCTCTCTAGGCATCCAAGTAAGGCATTTTAAAAGCAGCGGAGAATGGTTTTCTAAGAACAGGTAAGATGGAAGAGTGCATGGCTGTTTACGCGAATTCCCTGCAATCATGGGGAATGTGCAAGTATGAAGGCTCTACAATGTCGCATTACCTAATGGAAATTGTATTGAATCCACGACTTAGACTTTCCGTAGTGTATGGGGCCAACTATACAGCTATGTTATGGGAGCTGCGTCACATCAATAAAGTGCGCATCAGCAAGCTGGAAACAGAGCAGTCTCTCTTGAAATGACACAGTCTGGCTTTTCAGGGCTTGGTTGACAAAAAGCAAGAAAACGTCCGCTAACTGAAACTGGGAAGGAGCAGATGCCCAGCGGACTGGAAGCGATACACTCTGTTGCAAATGAACCAGCTGCTTGCTTTTGACTTTCAGTTTTTCTAATCTTTGGCAGTGAGAAATGTGTACGTGACATCATGTCAGACTTGCCCATACCACACCTTTTCCGGCTATACCCCTGTGCAGCAGTTAGTGCTAATGGACAGTTAATACCTCCTCGTTAAATGATTGCAAAATGTTGTGATCCCCTGTCAATAGCTCAGTACTGAAAAGGAAATGGAAAGCATGCGACGGATGCATTTTTCGCTCAGGAAAGTCGAAGGCATTACATTTCACATGACTGGCTCATAAGGCATTATGAGAGTGTCTGTCTGTACCTAATTGCTACAGCTATAGTAATGGTCAGCCTAAAATTCCTACAGCCGCATTTCAAAACGGCTGTTTTACAATTGAGTTTAAATTTGCATTTAGCGGAAATACAACATTCACTGGTTTTTTCGGGTCCCTAATGAGTTGTTTAGAAAATGCAAAGAAAAGAATTTTTTCATAGCTCATGGATACTCCTTGCCTCCTATCCACATTGCATAGTATGAGCACTGACAAGAAAACATCCACTTAGTAAGAAGTGCTTGCAATTACTGAAGAAAAATAAGGCCGCACGCTCTGTCACTTTGTGTTGTGAAATGAAAATTAATGTTTCAACAGAAGTGCTTTTCCAATAGATAAATGGAAAGGGAAATGTTCAGATTGGTACGCACTTAGCAAGTTGCTGCTCGTAATGACCCCCTTAGACGGAAACTGCTGATTGTAGTCTCAGAGATTTGCGTTGAATTAGTTGGCAAAATCAGAATCCACTAGTTCACGTAGATTATATAGTAAGTCAGAATTAGCGGAAATATGTTTTCTTGCAACTCACTTTTTCAACTCCTAGGTGTACTGTGCCACTAAAACCGTCTTCTATCAGCAGGGAGCTACAACGTCTTGAGTGCTGCAATGATGATTGTCACGCATGAGCAGTCAGCATTTCGTCAGTAAAAGAATGTAACCCTAACGGTAGTGAATGCGAATATACTGACTTTACTGAGCGGAGTTCACCTTATGGGACAGGCTTTGTTTGATGACTAAAGAAAACAATGCCTCTTCAATAGCTAAATTATTTCCGCTTTCCCAAGTGCTCCATGTTGGAGGCAGCAACGTAGCACAGGATTTGATCTACATCTCCACGAAAGCAAATTATGTCTAAATCTTTTATGAAGCTAGTAGTCATTTTCTCGTCCATTCCAGGTGATTTGGCTGATACGGTAAGGAAGAATGGCCTGGTTAGCAGCCATAAAATTTAACCAAGATTTATCACTGGCATGCAAATAATATGATGGTGTTCTAAAGGTTTACTGGCGCAGCTACTTCTTTTTAAATTGTGAGGTACATGGGAGCAGAGTCCACGAAGAAAATGTGATCTGTTTTACCACCTCATCTCCACAACGGATGCCTATTTACCTATCCACCAGAGTTTTTAATCTTAGATAAGTAAGGGACAAAACTGGAGTATGAAGCAGTAGTGCAAAATGGACATGTCTCGCTGATAAGCCATTAAGAAAACTGTGCTCAACATTGCAGATCATTGAAATAAAGATTAGAATTTTCAAAAATTCAGTCTGCTCAAATGTTGTATTATTCCAAGCTATTTGGATGATTTGTCTAATGTCATTTGGCCCATATTTCCAGGGAACAATTTACTGTAAAGTACCACGGAAAGCTGTACAGAAGTTTTGAATGCGAGTAAAAGAAAATTAATTTGCATACTAAGCGTCTTCAGAAATACAGGATCTGCCGTATAAGCTAGCGCAAGTGATGCAAGCGGTATGCTCCTGGAAGTGATGACTGCGTCCTAAGAAGCAAGCGCAGCGAAAATTTTGTTATTAAATTTTCCGCTGTTACCGTTGATAAGTATTGGTGAATATTCGAAAACAATAAATGATAAATTTCCAAAATCTGCAAATACCTTAAATTGAAATAGGAACAATCAGCTCAAGATGAATAATAATCAAATTTCATGGTAAGATTATCAGTAATCAGCTGATCCCTCTTATTGCTGATTAGTTCACCTTGTCAGCAGTTATGAGCGCAATATGCATTTTTATCTCAGGAGTTCGACTTAGTTGATGAGCTGTGTGACAGGTCCTTTTTGCCTTTCATGTGTACGTGTTGTACACTTTTTGTCTCAGCTTTATCTTAACAAATTAAATACATTGACCTGCTTAAATAACAAAGAAAAGAGGGATAAATGAACTCCTGTATTAACCTTGCAACTTTTTATTCAGCAATTCTAAAGTTGTTGAGAACAACTGTTTCTTTGAAGCATGAACAACTGCAAAAGAATTGTTTTTGAGAGGTCGCTGACAGATTATGTAGCACCGTGAGCAATTAATATAATTCAAGTTCATTGGGCGGTGCTGTTCATTATAGCATGTCATCATTCATGGCAACGTCATGTAGAATCCAACAGTCACGCCGCCCTGTCTAACCAGTTTGAATCTACACAGCGATGTTTGTCCATTTGTTGTTTGCTCAGTACGGTTAGGAAGCTACATTCGCATTTAGAGTGACGTAGAACAGTCGTTCCTTTTCCTAAACCTTCCGTTCCCATTATTTTTAGGTGAACAGCAGTTAGCTGTTTTAAACAGCAGGTGTTGCAAAACAAAAGATCGAGAACTTGCTTTCTCTCAGTCGGTTATGTGAAGCGTGCGCTATTTTTTACTTCTTGGTCACCTAACTTGACTTTCCAGGAAACGTTGTCAGCTGAAAAACAAAAATGACAGACTCTACGCAGCTGTCGTAGCTCCTGTTGATATTTATTCTCAACGCAAAGAAATCACTCTGAAGGGCTTTATAAATTCTACCATCATCTGTTAGGTGGAGTCAGTAGTGAATCAATTAAAAATGCTAAATGTAAGTTAGAAACTCTGACGTCACTTTGCGGAATCATTCTCGCTTGTAGTGGGCTCACTTCCAGTATCTGATTCATTTGCGTATGGTCATAAATAGCAGGTATTCTGTAGGTAAAGTCGATCAAATTCTGTAATTGTATTCAAAAACATTTTTTCCAGACGACCACCTGTTTTCATTTCCTGCATTCAAAAACAATTTAGCCTGTAGTTTTAAGGACTTTTAAAGTACATTCTTCAGCAGACAAAAAATCACACACAGAAACCATGAGCAGCTTTGGCGAACAAGTGAAGTGAAAAGAGAATATTGAATAAACGGTATTGGAATTGCTTATAGATAATTCAATTTTCAAATTAATGCGGCTTTTGTTCTCATCTCCCATTTGCCGTTGGAAGCTATCATTCAGATTAGTCTTTGCATGTTCTGCAAGTTACTTATGATTGAAGCAATTTTCATGTATCATTCTGTGCTCTTCGCCTTTCTCTTGATTAATTACTGCATTATATTAAATAAGAAGTTTTCTTAAGGCAGTGTTGGTTTCACTAATTGGAATCGCAAGTTCTAGAAACTCTGTGTGACTCAAGATCACTGTAATCTTAATCATATGGCCCATGACAGTCTTCGGGTAAAGTGATTATGACTTACCTCTGTCTCGACCAGAGCTGCTCAACTGTTTGTTCATTCTTGCACCTTTCTTCCGTTTTTCGATGTCATAACCAAACGGTTGATCATTGCACAGGGACGGCAGAAAAACCCGTAGTACGAATGTGTCTTTATTGACATCGCGAAGCTTTCGGGACCTGTCTTGGTCCCGTCATCAGTGCAGCATGAAAAGCAACCTTTGTAAACTCAAAGGTGGCTAATGGAAAGGAGATAATCAACGTCGATTGTAGATGCTGTTTTTTAAAAAGAGTTTCACAATTCAATACTTTAAAATTGGTACTCCACCAATAATTCAATACTTTAAACTGATACTCCACCAATAAATCAAGTATGGGTTCCACTTCCTCCTTGAAGATCAACCATAGGGCCCCAAAAACCATTAACATAAGTTTGTTGTTTCTTCGGATGTGGTTGGCCCAACGAAGGCACAACCCGTCTTGAACGCCACAACGGACCAAATATTACTGACTCCAGCCCCTTCATCTCTGTTAATGCAGATGTTGTGCCGGATGTAAAAAGCCTCCTTGATTTTTCTAATGTTTCCTTTATATTTTTCTAATGTTATCTTGTTCATGTTCCAAAATCGAGCAACTAGTATGGTTAAGGACTAGCGGACAGTCCACAGAATGTTCCACCCAAGCTGAGGCATTCACAGCTTCTTTCATGACATCGCCTGGATCCTTCACCTGCGGCCTCCCCCTTGATTCCACGATTTCACCTCTCAACCTTTTCTCGGCATTTTTGTACCTTGTCACAGCCATTTTGTGTTCATTCAGTCTGTGTGGTAAGGTGTGTCCTGTTTCAACAAAGTATCTAGTTCCGCAACTTCAATTTATACTATGCACAACACCTGGTTTTTTATCAGACTGGATTCTGACCTTGCCAGAACGTAAAATAGACATAAGGTTAGGTAGGCTTTTGAAAGCAACCGTGTAACCAATACTCCTGGCAATCTTCCTAATTCCTTCCCCCAAACCCGTATAGTAGGGTATGCAAATCGTTTTCATTGGCGTTTCTCTAGCCTGCCTTTTGTTTAAATCAGGGTTCCTCAGTTTTAGCAACCTTTCACTGGTAGTTGCTTCAACAAACTTCTTTGGATAACCATTTCGAAGTAAAGTCTGACTTATATGCTTGATCTCATCTTTCAAGTAATCACCATGGCAAAGAAAATACGCTCTGTCGACCATTCCCGTAATGATTCCCTTATTTACATTCAGCGGGTGGCTTGAAAAGAAATTCAAATACCTCTCCGAATTGGTTGGTTTCCTAAACACCTTGGTTATGATATGTCCTTGATCCCTTATGACTAAGGAGTCCAGAAAAGCTAGCTTTCCTTTTTCTTCTCTTTCCATTGTAAAAATGATTTTACCAGGAAAAAGAACATTCAAATGTTCAAGAAGGGCTACTTCCTTGCCCTCTTCGATTATGACAAAAATGTCATCCACATAACGCTTAAACATCTTCACACCAAAAACAAAAAAACCGTCCGGGAATGCAATATCCCCATGAACATTTCTGCCACAACTGGAGAAAGTGGGCTACCCATGGACGCTCCCTTCTTTTGTGAAAAATAACAACCATTCCAATGGAAATAATTTCCGTCCTCCAAGCAGAACTTGACCAGTTGTGTCAAATGGAACGGATTGAGTTTGGTTCCTTGTTTTAAATTTTCGTCCTTGGATAAAGACTCATGAATGATATCGTAAGTGTACCCCAAAGGTACACTGGTCAACAGGTCTTTGACATCATAGCTCACTAGGATGTCATCAGTTCGGAGTTCTACCCTCATCACTTCTTTCACAAATGAGGAAGAGTTATCCGTGTGAGAAGGATGTGACCTAGTAAGTGGGCGCAATACTTTCGCTAAGAACCTGCAGTGTTCTTTAACGACCCCTCGACATTACCGGTCTAAGAGAGGAAGGAACGTGACATGACAGTACGCAGACGGAACATGACATTTTGGAAAAGAAATTCAACCGATTGATCTTCTCAAAGTCTTGGGAATTCTATAGTAAGGTTAGGAGAACAGACAAGTGTGATATACCAAACCTGGAGATGATTGTTGCAAGCCTAAGTTCCAGAAACTTTACACTGGAGGAGAAAAAAGTTCTTGCCAAAGGGCTAAATTTCGTTCCCACGCCTCCAAAGGTTAAGTATCTGGACCTAATCAGTAGGGTAGAGAAATTTCTTCTTCTTTGTTTGACGGGATAATTTCATAACATTCCAGTTTTTTACACGGTTGAGTCCCGTTTCTTTGTAAGAATATTTTTATTATTAGCAGAGCTATCGGACGTTACTTCGTCCATCATCAGTGCTAAAGGTAATGTCAACTGCCCAGTACGGTCGATGGTTCTGCAAGCTCCTCCGCTCGACCAACCGGGTAGGCGGCATCAACTATCAGGTCGATCCTGACCCGTCAAGCGATTGTCGCCCGCCCAGTCGGTCATGCAGAAGAGCGAGAGTCCCAACCGACCGACCGAGGCAGCGACACAACACAAAATGAACAACAGCAGTAACAATCAAAGGCACGTCGAAATCTACTTTAGAACGACCGTCCTTTAAAATCCTTTTCCGGTGTTTTCCTTCTTCTTCCTGTTTCTCCCTATCCGATGTTTCTTCCTTTTCCTGCCGTTGTCCTTTTAAACGTCCGAAAGCTATGCTAATAATAAAAATATTCTTACAAAAAATGGACAGTAGGGTAGAGAATGGGATTAGGAATGATGAAAGGTTGATATCTGATACATTAAGGTCCCTACTAGCAAACTACATTACACAACGGAAATATCGCCCGGCTTTTAATCTGACACAGGTTAAAAAGCGTGTCATTATGGATTTGAAAAGAGATGAATCCATCATGATCACGAAAGCGGATAAGGGCAATGTAGTGGTCATCCTAGATAGGGAATCGTACAACAAAAAAGTGAAGGATATTTTGGATACCGGTGCTTATACACCGTTAAGGAAAGACCCAACGAATGAGGTGAGGAAACATCTCATCTCGGTTTTGTCGAGGTTTTATGAGGAAACCAAAGAAGAGAAGATTTCTGGTTCTATTAAGAAACCTAAATACACCATGAACTTTTCGCCTCCGGAAATGTTTTGCTTACCAAAAATTCACAGGGATGGAGTTTCTCTTAGACCGATAGCAGCAAGTGGTCGAGGGATCGTTAAAGAACTCTGCAGGTTCTTAGCGTAAGTATTGCGCCCACTTACTGGGTCACATCCTTCTCACACGGATAACTCTTCCTCATTTGTAAAAGAAGTGATGAGGGTAGAACTCCGAACTGATGACATCATAGTGAGCTATGATGTCAATGACCTGTTCACCAGTGTTCCTCTGGGGTACACTTACGATACCATTCTTGAGTCTTTATCCAAGGACGAAAATTTAAAACAAAGAACCAAACACAACCCGTTCCATTTGACACAACTGGTCAAGTTCTGTTTGGACGAACGAAACTACTTCCTTTGGAGTGGTTGTTAATTTTCACAAAAGAAGAGAGCGCCCATGGGTAGCCCGCTTTCTCCAGCTGTGGCAGAAATGTTCATGGGGATATTGCATTCCCGGACGGTTTTTCTGTTTTTGGTGTGAAAATGTTTAAGCGTTATGTAGATGACATTTTTGTCATAATCGAAGAGGGCAACGAAGTAGCCCTTCTTGAACATTTGAATGTTCTTTTTCCTGGTAAAGTCATTTTTACAATGGAAAGAGAAGAAAAAGGAATGCTTGCTTTTCTGGACTCCTTAGTCATAAGGGATCAAGGACATATCAAAACCAAGGTGTTTAGGAAACCAACCAATTCGGAGAGGTATTTGAATTTCTTTTCAAACCACCCGCTGAATGTAAAAAAGGGGATCATTACGGGAATGGTCGACAGAGCGTATTTTCTTTGCCATGGTGATTACTTGAAAAATGAGATCAAGCATATAAGTCAGACTTTACTTCGAAATGGTTATCCAAAGAAGTTTGTTGAAGCCACTATCAGTGAAAGGTTGCTAAAATTGAGGAACCCTGATTTAAACAAAAGGCAGGCTAGAGAAACGCCAATGATGTTGCCGCCATATGGTGTAATGAATGTAATGAATGATGTAATGAATGAATGCCGCCAATGATGTAATGAATGTAATGCTAGTAATGAATACGATTTGCATACCCTACTATCCGGGTTTGACGGAAGGAATTAGGAAGATTGCCAGGAGTATTGGTTACAGTGTAACCTCCCTGCTCCAGACTTTTTGCTTGGAGCGATGACGCTCTTAGGCAAATGTCCGTGGTGCCCAAGTGGTGGTACACGAGCAGGTTATAGCCTGAGGGCTGTAGAAGCGCAAGTTATGGCTACCGAAGTTCATGCGAAGTGTACCACCCTCGAGCCAAAGCTGCGCGACATTGGTTGCACCGCGAACACGATGCATCGAGTCAACTTGTCACAGCTTACTGTGAAGTTGAACGCTTCGGAGATGACAGCTGGCGGGCCTCGCTCTTTTCCTCTTGACGTCACAACTGAAGAAACCGGACTTGATCCGAGTTTCATTCAACGTTTCAGTGCCCTCACTGAAAACTTCTCGCAGCTGTATGCGGTGATATGGTGGTCAGGAGCCGTTTGACCAACTGCTGAAGGACATTGCCACCCTGTGCCTGCCGTCATGATATGTGCGTCGGGTGCAGTTTTAATTGGTTGCGTATTAAAGCATTCTGTGACGTGAACATCGCAGCGTAGCGAAATGTAAGAAATTGTGGCGCAGAAACAGTATGATAAATTCGTGGGAGCGGTGCCTCGGCTGAAAGAATTCAAAAGAACCATGTGCGAACAGCATGACAGCAGAAAGTTAAGGTAAAATTGTAAGTATTGGACTAAAGATGGACAGCTTCCTGAACTTCCAAGTAAGCAGCACAGATGGGGCAGCTGGGGGTTAGTGCCTGCAGTCAACAGAAGGGAAGGTGCAAACAGAGGATGATAAGTTTATGTGAACGGCGGGTTTCAGCAGCATAACAGGAGAACGACAAAACAGAATTCTCAAAACAGGGCTTGGCGTAAAGATTTATAGCTTGCAGGAATTAATGAATATGAAATCCTGCGCGCAGCATGGAAGGAAATGTGCACACTGTATGGTAAAAGTTTGACGGTAAACGCTCATTGGAGCAGACGCACAGATGCAATGATTATTCCGACGACACATGGAAAAGATTGAAATGAGCATTGCGTACAATCTTCAGTCCTGGCGCTTCACGTTTCCAGTGACAGCTTGCCAAAGGTACGTTCCACTATGAAGTCACTGGTAGAAAGTTAAATACCTAACGATTGTAGACTGGTTTCTTAGTAACGGGGCGGTTTATCATATTGGAAGATTACGGCTGAAGCGCCCGTTGAGTTCTATTCACTGCTCCCTGTGAGAACACCAAAACAACCTAACCAATGGCTGGTTGGTTAGTTATGCTAGTGAACTTACATAACTATTCAGTCTATTCACTGACATAACTAACCAACCAGTCACTGGTTAGGTTGTTTTGGTGTTCTTATAGGGAGCAGTGAATAGAACTCAACGGGTGCTACAGCCGTAATCTTCCAATAAAGTACCTAACGATTGTATACACCAAAAATATCGTTCATTTAACACAATTCTTCCTACGTTCCTCCTCAACATTAGGCATAGGCTTTGGTTTACGCTGTACTTTCAGCGCCCGCTGTTGCCTTAATAACCTGTGTACCAACAATAGCTGTCATTTAGCGCAGTTTGTTTGTGTTTTGGGTTAGCATAATTCTCAAACGTCGCTTAGACCAATTTTTAAAAAACCGACGGGTCCCCACCTACATTACTAGCGACAAAGCAACGTCTACTAGCGACATCAACGCCCCCTGTAGAAACAACGGTGTTCGAGACACACTATATACTTTCATACTCATATTTTGAATAACATAATATACTTGATGTTTCATGATGGCACGTACGGCTTGATCCCGTTGGAATGGCACGTACGTGCCATCATGACACATAGAAGACCCGTTACAAGACATCCAATTTTGTATACTTGATGTTGTATTTCCACGGATTTTCCCGTTGCTTTTGTATGCGGATGGATCTGTAAGTAAACTGACACGGTCTCCCTACCAACGGATGGATGAGAGTAGTTATAGGAAGAACACGGTGAGAACATAACGTACGGGTTCTCTCTCGAATATTTCGTAACGCTCGAGTTCCATCTTCAGCGAGCAGCGAGCAGGGCTCTTACCTCTTACTCGCTGACGACGGAATTCGAGCGTTCCGAAATATTTGAGAAACCGTACGTTGTGTTCTGACCGTGTCTTCTTATAACTACTCTCATCCATCCGTTGGTAGGGAGACCCTGTCAGTTTACTTACAGACCCATTCGCGTACAAAAGAAGCGGGAAAAGTCCGTGAAAATACAACATCATGAAGATCTATGATCCCGTTAAAAGACATCCCGTCTTTCAAAATATCTAACACAATATACTGTGGAACCTACAGAACAATACTTGCCAGAGGGTAGTTCTTAACTCAGAATTTTTCTTATAATCGAGAGTCTGTTTACCCTATCACATTGCCCTGGTTTTCATGTACTTTAAACTTCATTCTTTAAAGAAAGTTGACTGTATGACTGCCGCGTTCAAATAAACTATAACAGCGTGAGCAGAAATTTAATCTTTGTCCAAAAATTCTGTGATTCGTGTTTGTTTCACAGTAATCTCGCGTTTCTGCGCCACGAGATCGCGGACACTTTTTAAGCAAAAAAGGCGGTGCCGATGACATTCTTCTTGGGCTTCGTACCATCTAAGAGCCTGTTCTGGTGTTCAAGGGCAGCATTATTCGAAGGGATAGTCGACGGCCCTGCTTTCTCCTCTCCCTGCTCTTCTTCATTCATTTTCTTCTGTCGCCCTTCAAAAAGTTCACGGTTTTTCCCCGTTTTATATAAAAGCCTTTATTTTCCAAAAAAAGGCTATAGTACTCAAAGCTTTCGGGCGCGTCCCTTGCGCCCGTCATCAGTGAGATAATTTCTCTTCGTCGACTGTCCAGCCAGTCAGCGGATCAGCAAGCCCATCCGCTAGACCGTACGGGTTGGCAACATCAGCTATCAGGTACTACCTTGTACTATAGCCTTTTTTGGAAAAAAAGGCTTTTATATAAAACGGGGAAAAACCGTGAACTTTTTGAATCGCTTATGAGCATCAACCCCGTAGAGAAGAACAATATCACTTATATGAAAAGTGCTGCACGGGGCACTGGACTCTACCGGACTGGACACTACCGGACTGGACATGGCAACGGCAGAAAAGGGCAGAAAGATCGGAAAGTGAATAATGAAGAAAGAAGGCCTCCATCAGGAAAGGACTTTAAAACCCGTAGTTTAAAGAGACTTCACACGGGTTTGGAAAGCTACTGTCGTTGCCTAAATAATCATTTTGTGTTGCGTCACTGTCCAGGTCGGTCGGTTTGGATGCTCGCTCTCTGCAAGACTGAATGGGCAGGCGACGGAGGCTTGACGGGTACAAGGTAGTACCTGATAGCTGATGTTGCCAACCCGGACGGTCTAGCGGATGAGCTTGCTGATCCGCTGACTGGCTGGACAGTCGACGAAGAGAAATTATCTCACTGATGACGGGCGCAAGGGACGCGCCCGAAAGCTTTGAGTACTATAGCCTTTTTTTGGAAAATAAAGGCTTTTATATAAAACGGGGAAAAACCGTGAACTTTTTGAATCGCTTATGAGCATCAACCCCGTAGAGAAGAACAATATCTGTCGCCCTTGTTCGAAACGAACTCGACAATTTCTTCATCGTTCATCATTTGGAAGCCCTGATCCTCTGAGTCGCATCCCAGCCACCTGCCAACGAAACTTGTGAGCGCAACTATCTGAGGACGCCTGCTTGTTACCTTTCAACCTCAGAGCTCTCACATTCCCCGCATATAGAGATGATTCTTAACATGCTGGCGACTTCCTCTATCTCCATGCCATCGTCTGTACCGCCGTCCGCTCCTGACGTTGACTTACCAACAACTTTGTTTCACGAGTTTCTCAAGGTAGTCTGCTTGACGGACTTTCAGCTTGCTGCAGCCATATAGCAGCAGTCCCTAAGGCTTATTCTCTTGTAAAATGCCGTCACGCTTTCGGCTGTGTTATCGTCATTTATCAGAAGCTCCCGGAGAAGGTTTTTCCGATATAAGCCCTTGAAGCTTCAGATCACACCTTGGTCTATCGACTGGATCAATGAGGTAACGTTCAGAGGAAAGAACTTGACGGTCACGAGTTCATCAACAGAGTTCAGGTGGTCGATAGCCGGATGCGACGGCGCATTGTCTATGAGCAAAAGGACATTTCCGGTCTTGCCGATCGCCTCCTGGTATCTTTTCACCTGAACATAAAGCTGAGAAGGGGCGACCGGAACTGATGTGCTATTTTACTTCGGGAACAAATACTTTTTTATCCAATCTTCGAAAAGGTGGAAATTTATCCACGCCTTCTTTTGATGGCCATATGCGACAGGGAGACTTTTCACACCCCTGAAGCTTCTCGGGTTTTTCGCCTTTCCAATCAGATGCAAAGGTAACATGTGCGAACCAGTTGAGTTTGCGCACAGCATTACGGTGAAGCGTTCCTTTCCTGATTTGTACCCGAGAGCATTTTCTTCGCTGCGTGCTACTAATGACTGGGTAGGAAGCGCCTTCCAGTTCAAGCCCGTTTTGTCTGCGTTATAGACGAAGTCGAAGTCATAGCCTCCTTTGTCTAAGAACTTCCTCAGTTCTTCCTTGAACTCCTCAGCTGAGCCTACGTCCGCCGATAATTTCTCCCCATTTATTGTATGACAGCGAATCCCACGGCGCTTCTTAAACTTTTCAAGCCAGCCCTGGCTAGCTTTGAAGTCCTTATGGTTAGCAAATCGCGCGTTGAAGAACATGGCTTTCTCGCATAATAAAGGCCCGCTTACTGGATTCTCCGCTGTGCGATTCTGCAGAAACCACACGTATAGCGCCTCCTCCATTTCCTCATAATTTTTCGGTTTTCGAACAGCCGCCCTCTTCCGTTTTCTTCGCGTAACTCAGTACGGCGTTCTTTTGCCTTTTCATGTGGGAAATAACGCTAGCGCTAACTCCGTATTTCTGGCTTAGAGAAGCGCCTGACTCCCCTCTCTTTAGTGCCTCCAGTATATCAACTTTCTCTCTAAGGGAGAGCGCGGTACGCTTCTTTCTAGAGAACATTTCCTGGAAACAAGCACGGTGAGAACCCGCTTTACAGTTGAACCCTTACCAGAGAAGCCTAACTTGAACTTCAAAAGTTCATCAAGATAACTAGTAATGAACACCACAATAATCTGAGCACCAAAAGCAGAAACAGTAGAATGACAGAAACAATCATGCTCAGTTTCCATCTGCATTTCTTAGTCATACGCGAGAAACATTGCATATTAGTACGATAACAGAGTTCCAGCAGTCACGCGTAGGTCTAAAGCAACAGCAGTATACCATGGCAGCGCGCAAAAAGAAGAAGAAAAATGCCCCAAGAGATCTAACGCTCACAGCTTCCGCATCATTCTGTCGTACTGTACCCGGGTCAGGTTCAGTAACTGCCCCACAAGATTACTGTAGCTATTGACGAAGGTAAGAAAATGCAGGTTTTCTCATCCTATATCATGACGTCATCAGTGTAAACAACGTAATCTCCGTGCGCTCAATTTAGACCTTCTTAGGCCATTTTAGATCTGTTTTGGACGTTGAAAATACTGGTTCTACGAACGGACGTGTTAGTTCTCATAATTACAAATTACTTACGGAGTATTTCAACCCGCTGTTGAAAGAAGCAACCTTTACTGCGTAGCTTTCAGGAAGCGACTTTTCCCGTCCTCAGCGCAAACACATCAAATTTTGGACGTTGGAAATAGCAGGAGGGAGGGATGGCGTTAGTATCGTTTCGCAACAGGAAGCAGAGATCCGCAGATTGGCAACACAGTCTTGCAGGCTGCAGCAATGCCTGACATTGAAAGGAAGCCTCATAAATGGAAACAGTGGCTGCATATTATGCGCGATATGTTCTGCCGTAGTCCCCATGCAGAAATTATGCATACTTGATGCAGTTCTACATTCGTATGCCGTGTTTCTTCGTGTTAAGGCGCCCTCATTAAATGCATTTCACTGTATCGGAACGTAAGCCGCATGCTTACGTTGACTTGTTAGGTAAACGTAGAAGAAGGTAGCGTAACCTGAAGGGTTTGCGTAGTCTGAAGGGCAACGCGCTGCAACGTGTGCGTCAAGTTAGAAGAGTTTTGGGTCTTTTCCCCTATCACCCCGACCTATGACAAGTGGGCGAGTTGCTCCGCCCCCATTATTGACGTTGTTTGCTCACGCCAACTGACGGTCGCTGCAGACATCTGCCGCGGCGCGTTTGTTCCGGCCGGTGGCGTAGACCAATTGATGTCTGCCGCGGTCATCTGGCATAAAGGGTGCGCCCAACCGACAGGAGCTGCAGACATCTCGCGCAAAGGGTGCGCCTGAGCGATGGGCGCTGCGGTTACCCGGCGCAGGGTGCGAGCGTATCCGCTCAGAACGGAAGTGTACGCGAACTGGAGATAGCAGCTAATACCATGTGGGCGGCAGATGCGAACCCCCTGACTACGATATATACCGGGCCTTCTGCAGGAACGGGGGTGTTATTTCGTGTGTAGCGTAGTGCTGAGAGCCACTGGTCCTTCTTTTCTTCTCCGTTTACCAGTTTACCAGTACTTGGTGATTATTCAAACATGTCGCAATCCACTTCACACGTCATCTACGCTGAGCTCACATGCATGTGTTCTGATGAACGCTCAGCCATAGCGTTCCTGCAGGAACAGGGTGTTCTCCACCGAGAGAGAACCTGCTCCTGCGGGACGCCCATGGTCTTAAGCACGACGGACAAACGAGCTTCCCGATGGAGGTGCAACAAGAAAGCTTGCAAGAAAGAATTGTCCTTCCGCACGGGAACGTGGTTAGAAGGTAACATTGTTGAGCCATATGTCCAAAGTACACGTAGTGGTCGTTCAGGAACGAAGGCTCCTGCACACATCGTCATCTGGTTCATATATCTCTGGGTGCACGGAAAGACTTCGATCAAAGAATTGAAGAGAGAACTGCACATGAACCACAAGGCTGCCGTCGAGTGGAACCTGGCGATGAGGGAAGTCGTGGCGGACACCCTCATGAGGAACCGGGTGACTGTGGGAGGACCATGCCTCACCGTCCAAGTGGACGAGACCGTGTACTCGAAGAGAAAGTACAACCGAGACCGGTCCTACCCACAGCAATGGGTCTTCGGCGGTGTGTGCCTGCAAACCGGGGACTGCTTCATGATGCCCGTGCCAGACCGCTCGTCAGTTACGCTCATTTCTGCCATAAGGCAGAATGTAGCGCCTGGCTCTACCATAATGAGCGACGAGTGGCGGGCATACCACAGCCTGCCACAATACGGTTACACGCACCAGCGTGTAAACCACTCTGTGGGTTTTGTTAACCCGCAGACGGGTGCTAACACGTAGGCTGTGGAGTCATTGTGGGCCCAGCTGAAGCGAAGCAACAAAGCCCGGTGCGGCACACACCGGTCAATGATGGACTCCTACTTGTGGGAGTTCATGTGGCGCCGAAGACTACAACCCGGTGTAGATCCGTTTTACGAGATAATAGAAGCTGTAGTGGAATACTGGCCCCCGCAGTGACTTTTGTACATATGTATTATTATTAATTGTGAATAAAGTTTGCGCGATGTGAATTGGCCGCAGCCTTGCCTATAGTAAAGACCGAACATAAGCAGGATATGGACTCACGGTAACGTTTGGAAAAATGTGGTGCGAGTGTAGGTTGCAATATTATCACCGAAACTTGCAGCATACGGGTAGAATAGGGGAACAAATTTTTCAGGGCAAAATATGGCCGTTCACTACAAGGATCATACCGCTCCTGCAGAAGGCCCGGTATATATCGTAGTCAGGGGGTTCGCATCTGGCGCCCACATGGTATTAGCTGCTATCTCCAGTTCGCGTACACTTCCGTTCTGAGCGGATACGCTCGCACCCTGCGCCGGGTAACCGCAGCGCCCATCGCTCAGGCGCACCCTTTGCGCGAGATGTCTGCAGCTCCTGTCGGTTGGGCGCACCCTTTATGCCAGATGACCGCGGCAGACATCAATTGGTCTACGCCACCGGCCGGAACAAACGCGCCGCGGCAGATGTCTGCAGCGACCGTCAGTTGGCGTGAGCAAACAACGTCAATAATGGGGGCGGAGCAACTCGCCCACTTGTCATAGGTCGGGGTGATAGGGGAAAAGACCCGAGTTTTCGTGGGGCTACAACTTCCTGCATCTCATGTCTTACGACAGGTATCGCTGTACTACTTGATCTGTTTGAATCTCCGGAAGCATATAAGGAGCGAATGCCTATCCTCAAGCGGGCGATTTACACGATAAGAAATAGCGAGACCATTAATTAACATATCAACTATGATAAAATGATGAACGTCGACATTGAAAATTTGTTGCCGCCGTTGTTCGTTGAGCAGTGGAGTCATCTGTGACAAGACTGCTCTATCGGAAGTCGTGGACGTATTCACGGTTTTGCTAGGCAGTTGTCAGATGACGGCAGGGTTCCATTACTGTGCCGGGGAAGCAGAGAGAGGACCACACGCGTCATCGACGTCACTGACGGACGATTGACGTTCGGTGCAGGGAGACGGGCTACATTAAGTGTCCTCCATCTATTCATGCCATGAGCCGTATTCGAAGCCATGAGAACGAACCAGACCTGCTTCAAACTATGGTTACGCTCACTGCGGCAAACTGAGATGACGCTCACATTTCGGCAGCGAAAATTCTTAGTCAGTTTTCCCATGTCGGTCTGGCAGCTGTAGATGAACAGCACAGCTGTCCTCATGGCTAGCTTCGTTTCTAACAACCAGTAGGCATTGTACATGAGCCTAGACAATTTTACCTGAGGCCCCGTGAAAACCCATTTGAACGAATTGTCGCAGACATTGCGACTTGCTTCCCGTTACGTTAACCTACGATTGCGCGCGCACGTACACGTTCTTTGTACATATTTGTTGTTAATAAAAACACCATACCGGATTCACTGATTTGCTTCTTCTCTGTCGACTGCGGCATCCAATTACACACTTTGAAAGCATCATCAAGTTTCAGCGTTGTTTGGTTTTTGCCGACAAGGCAGCGAGGAGGAGGTTATCGAGGTTTTCTGTGTACTAACAAAGCAAGCAGTAGCAAAATCATACCGAAAGTTGATAACATCGTTAGCCACTCTACACCTGGACACCAAGCGCATTATCATCGGTCCAGTTCACGATTTCGTTCTTCTCTTACCTAACAAGTCAATGTGAGCATGCGGCTTACGTTCCGATACAGTGAAATGCATTTAATGAGGGCGCCTTAACACGAAGAAACACGGCATACGAATGTAGAACTGCATCAAGCATGCATAATTTCTGCATGGGGACTACGGCAGAACATATCGCGCATAATATGCAGCCACTGTTTCCATTTATGAGGCTTCCTTTCAATGTCAGGCATTGCTGCAGCCTGCAAGACTGTGTTGCCAATCTGCGGATCTCTGCTTCCTGTTGCGAAACGATACTAACGCCATCCCTCCCTCCTGCTATTTCCAACGTCCAAAATTTGATGTGTATGCGCTGAGGACGGGAAAAGTCGCTTCCTGAAAGCTACGCAGTAAAGGTTGCTTCTTTCAACAGCGGGTTGAAATACTCCGTAAGTAATTTGTAATTATGAGAACTAACACGTCCGTTCGTAGAACCAGTATTTTCAACGTCCAAAACAGATCTAAAATGGCCTAAGAAGGTCTAAATTGAGCGCACGGAGGTTACGTTGTTTACACTGATGACGTCATGATATAGGATGAGAAAACCTGCATTTTCTAACTTCGTCAATAGCTACAGTAATCTTGTGGGGCAGTTACTGAACCTGACCCCTGTACCCTATTGTTCTCCTTAGCGAATTCTTATTAGCGAATGTTCTTAACTTCGAGGTTCTTACAGTCGAGGTTCCACTGTACTTTGAATCGTCTGACGTATTTGAAGATGAGCAATCATATAAACGATTTCATAATAAACTTCAAGTTACTGAACGCGAAGCTCTTTATGATGGCTTAAATGTGTTTAATTGCTATGTTGAAAATGTTCCATTTTCTTTGAGTTTGTCCAGTGAGCCTGCAATCGCGCATTAGAAATGGCAAGAGATCCTTAGCTTAGGAATTCGTTCCCGCAGCTTACAGAAACAATTTGACCTGTTGCTGGAGAGTCAGCTATGTACACAACACTGCTGGAGAAAGAATAAGTTGATAGCGAAAATTCAGGGAATACATGCACATGTTCAGCAGCGTTCGTCGCTATTAACACATTATTGCACGCTTATCGAATATCGTAAATGTACTATCGCAGATATGATTATTAGTTTACAGCTGGGAAATATGAATAATTTCTGAGCATAACTGAAATCTACTTACGGAATGTTTCAACCCGTTGAAGCGAAGAGAAATACAGCTTTATTTGCGTAGTTTTCGGGAATGAACCTTTCTCGTCCTCAGCGCAAAGCGTAATGGCGACGAAACAGTAAATCTGGATGTTATTGGTTGTGTCCAATCGGGAAGGGGCTATGGGTAAATAAGGCTGGGAAAATTAAGTAGGGCGGTCATCATGATTTCGCCTAAGGCGTAAAGGAAAGTTAGGAAAAGCACATCCGATTCATTCACCCTTGATTCAGGGAACAACAATTCGAAGAAAGGACGATGGGTCCCCATAACTTGTCTACTTCCAAACCATTGTCTCTGCTTATAGTTGTGTTATGTCGAATGTAGAGGGCTTCCTTTATTTTTCTCGTCCTGTAATGGTTATCCACGCAAAGGACTTCAGGGTAGATCGCACTAGAGCAGGTAGCCACGTGCTCTGCCACAGCTGAAGCCTTCATGCATTGTGTCATTATCTTAGCTGGTTCCAGAGTTTGTGGTCTTCCTCTACGCCTCGTTTGCATACCCTCTGCCCTGTTCTTGGCATTCAGGTAACGTGTTAGGCAGTTCATGTGTTCCTTAAGACGGTGTTTCATGGAATATCCAGTTTCGCCAATGTAGGTTGCGCCACAGTCGCATTTTAGTGCACATACCACTCCTGGTCTTTCTTCTAATGGAATGGTGACCTTGTCATTTCTGAGAATGGCTCTAATATTTGGTGCGCTTATTAATTAATAATTTCTGAGCAGACGTAATGTAAACATTGGCTTTATGGTGATTTAAAAATCCCCCTACTGGACGCGGATATAAAATTGCCCGCATATCTAATAGCCAAGGCGTCAAGATATGGAAGTTTCAGTCTAACTGTTTTGCACAGGAACTAGATTGTCGTGTAATTTATAAGAATTATCAATAGAATTTCAAGTGGTACACATGAGGTGCACAGTTATAAACACGTCATATCAGTACTAAATTTGGGTCTTTTCTGTTTCGTTCCCCCTACTTGGTTATCATGTCGCTAGGGGGCGCTGTGGGCGCTAATGACGTTTCTGTTGCCGAACGCTGATATAAAATGCTACGAAGAGGGCGCCGAGATGCATTAGCGATCGTAAACTTCAAGAGCCTTTGTAAGATGCCTTCGTAAGTTAAAAGGGAGACATGTCTCTTATTTTATGGTTTAGGCTTAGGTATGGGCAGAAAACGATGCCTATGGTTCTGTTGCCTTCGTAAGTTAAAAGGGAGACATGTCTCTTATTTTATGGTTTAGGCTTAGGTAAGGGCAGAAAACGATGCCTACGGTCGTGTTGCTTTCGTAATTTAAAAGGAAAGATTGACATGACTCTTATTTTATAGTTTAGGCTTAGGTAAGGGAAGGAAAGATTGCTTCGAGCGCTCGGCCTGCAAAATGTGACAGTGGCGCCACCTATGTCTCCAACAATTAACGGGCCAATCAACGTGTGGATGACGTCATACCAGGAAGTTACAGTATGACGGGGAACGAGACAGAAAAGATCCCTAAATTTATTAACAGTAGTCATACAACAATGTACATTTCTTCTGTACTGAATCTTGAGATTAGCTTCCCAAAAATTACCTCTTAGGAACACCCAACCACAGGTGCTTTGCCCGTGAAATTTTATTACGATGGCATTAGTTACAACGTTAACTTTTGGACAGAACACTAAAGTATCTTCGAGAATTCATCCAGCATGAGTGCGCTCGCAAATGACAAGACAAAGACGTCACGAATTTGCACTCATTTACGAAATTCAGTAGGATTGCATTGATTATAGTCACTTGATTCCGAAAGCTGCGAAAATAAATTCGTATGCTCCTTCGTACATTTTATGCTAATGATAACGCGCTTATCTTACTGTAGAAATTTTACAGAAAGACAAAAGCAGTATCAAAGCAGTAATGACTGTCTAGGAGCAAATGTCAAGGAGACTACCTGATGGAAAATACAGCCACATGTTATCCTGCTTGAAAGTAACAGTCATACCTTATGTTCTTAAAGTTGTCAGTCGAATAAATTCGCTTTGGAAGTTCTGCAAATCTTTTGAGTTGTCTCTTCACCAGTAAGAGGTCCCATCCTCAGCAAACCTGAACTGTCGCAAGCAGTACTTACCACACTAAACTTTCCACAACACGACTAGCTGAGTTACAATAAAGGAGGACAAAAGTTCAGGCTAGCAATAAAGTATTATGCTAATAATGTTATAGGTGTTTCGCGATGCAGGTGAAGAACGCGACCGCCAACTATTAGGAGGCTGATTAACTAAATCGGCCTCCGCTTTTCAACTGATGATCGTACACATGTTCTAGACTAGGGAGCAATTAGTTGAAAACGCTTTCTGAATACAAGGCTGCTCAGCATTCTTTTGCAGCCTGAACTTTTTTCCTCAGCTGCCATAAGCCATACGCGTCAAATAGTTTGTATATCATTAAGTGAGCGTTAGAAATATTTCAACATCCACTGCAGCGCTTAGTACACCAAAGATATACCTCCTGAGCGAAGCGCTATGATGTAGGTATGAATCAAGATGATGTTGAAAATGGGACCGTCTTGCGAAGGGACTTTTTTTGTATGTTGAAATTAAGTACGGCTTAGCGTACGTGCGTAAAGAGCATTACCATTCGTTGAAATTGGAACTAGATGGTTCTAGAAGGTACGAATGTTTCACAGTGTTCTGTGTTTTCATAACAACTCTCCATCCATCCTCTGGTAGGGCATTGTTTCGATATATTTTCAGACACTAAAGACTTCCGAATGGGCACAACCTGTACTCATGAGCAACATGCCACGTTGGTATGAATCACTAATAAATTCGTTCATTCTTCAACGTAATGAACCAGCAGATTTTAAGAATAGATGGATTACAGTAGTCTTCAGAGTTAACCCTGTAACAAGACTGCAAAACTATCATAACAAAAGAGCTCTTAGTTTTCGAAGGGGAATGACTCCAACCCAATTCAGGTAGCTCGTTCGTGCGTTCACGACGAACCACCGTTTGTTCAGTCGCAGTGTTCACTTCATTACAATTTAATTTCTTAATAGATGTTTCACGAAATAATACTACCCTGCGTGACACTTCGGTTCGCGGTGTTGACTTAGCCAAAAAGTAAACATGCGAAAACGTTAACCGACATTCATGCGTTATGGAAAAGTGGAAACAATTAGCTCAGGATCACGGCAACAAGCGCCGCTTTTTCCTGATCTGGGCAATGTTACAATGACTAAGTTATATACGTTCAAATGAGAATACATTCACGGACAACGAGAGAGTCGTCAGAATAAGTAGCTGAATGGAAGCTTTTTGTTTTCACTCCACAAACTTTTGAACCGACATTTGCTGCAGTAACTCGAACTTCCAACAGACGGCCTGATCTAGCTTATTCAATTAGCTCTCCGCATTTAATCCATTAGAATCGCACTTACCGCCATATTATATTTCTGAAAAGACCTGATTTTGATAGAAGTGAAAACGACAGTTACCTTTTCAATTTTTGTTACCCTATTTGCATGCACACCAGCCAGTGCGTCATCCACCTCTTAGCTATACTGAGAATAAAGTTTGCACTGCATGCAAGAAGGCAACGAAGCACAGAATAACATGAAAAGAATGCGCAAAAATAAATAAGAACGTATAAGTCGACTGACGCGCACGGCGCCTTGATTCTTAGGAAAAGTCGCGAGAAAAAATGGTAGCATGATGATTCTACGATGCTTATCTAATGCGTCCGTCGCCTACGTTCTCCGTTGACGAGCTTATCGACCACTTTAGCAAGCTGCAACGACGCTCTACAACCCGCGCGGTTTCCTTTGCAAACTTTAAGTGTGTACGGCCAGTGGGAACGCTATTTTTCGGCTCATCAAGTTCATGCCCCACTGCAGAAATGGTGCGAATATCGTAGGAGCACTGTTGACGCGGTTAAACAGGCCAAATATATGGAAATGAACAGGGGATTCCTTAGAAAAAATCATGCGAAGGGCAGCGACCAATGAATCAGAGCATGCTTGCCAAAGTGCTCAAGGCTTACCAGGGGACAATGCGCGCGAATATTGGTATTTGATCAGATCACAAAGCATTGAACGCTGGTTGTTTCATGGTCAGAGCAGTGAGTTTCGAAAACCCAAGTTCCGTTCCACTTTGGACGGCAGCGCTTTGCCTATTCGCGTTGCACTGGCATTTGCACGCAGTCAGCGGCCTTTGCGAACTCAAACTTTTTTTCAAGAAGCATTTCTCTCACGTCAGCAAACAGGAAACCATTTTGCTCACTCTTCAACGATGCGGTAAACAGGCAAGTAAACAAAAATTTGTCGTACAGCGTAATATGTTCAACAGAAACTTGTTTAACGTGATTCCGCCTTTACGATATGCGTAGTAGCTGTCGAGACAACACGTTTGGCACAGTCGGCTTCACGAAGGGAAACGAGTGCGTTAATGAAAACGTTAAAAGGCGAGGTAGCGGCACGCAGCATAAGCGAATAAGTGCAAATTGGTCTTCGGGCGCTTTCAGAAGCTTGCATGACCAACCTGTTCAATAACTGTAACGCAGCAATTCGCATGGCGACATCGCCGGCGCTTGCATTGGTGAGTCAGCGCGATTCAACAGAACATGATCGCCGTTTTCCATCGCTCCGTCCACTTCTGCAATCCCCTTATTGTTGGCAGACACGATGGGCGGCGGCTTCACCGACGACACTTCGCGTGCCTGTATCTTCTTCTCCTTTGCACGCCGATTTTGAAACCATATCTTGATTTGCCTGCTTGTCAGACCTGAACGGAACGTTCAAGGTGAGCTCATCGGTGACAGGGCGCAAATAAAGAAAAACACTTACCCAACATGTGAGCCAGCTGGGTCCGGCGGTCCACGGTGATGAAGCGATTATAGCAGAACTCCTTCTCCAACTCCAGGCGTTGATAGGTCGAATAAACGACGCGATATTTTTCCCGCGTGCGAGTTTTGGCCGTTGCTGCAATCACGAGATGACTGGATGTCAACAGCAAGCGACTGCCGGCGATTTAGAATGGGTCTACGTCATTATACTGAAAGCTCGTATCACGAAGCCCGAGCCTAAGCCCAAACAATCCCAAGGCCTTCTGGATAGTGACTTTCGGTATAGCGAATGGGTCCCATTCGAAACTTACCGTGTTCATCTTGCAGCGGTTTACCAAACAGAGCTTGGTTAGGGTGCGCAGCCGCCCGGTGTTGCACGTCCTGCAGAGCGTAGGGATTGGCCAAGAGAACGGAATCTCCTTCCGGACTTCGACCGTACGAAGAGCCAGGCCGGGATGCGCAAGGAACAGCGTAGTTGATGCCGTAGTTCAAGTGGGAGTAGTTGGAGGCAGCCGGGTGGTATGGCAATCTGTGCTCGAAGTTGGGCGTCTTTACACCGGGCAACAGGTAGGGTTGCTGTTGGAAGATACTGCTACCGAACAGAGAGATTGAGCGCAAGTCGTATCCGGAACCGCAGTTCATTTGGCCATCGAAAACGATCTGCAACAGGCAATACAGAACGGATTCGCAGAAGGAACAATCTACGCATCGGCCAACGCAGATGGTTGCCACTACCCAGCCCGGCGCCGTTCGTAGCTCTTATCTCAGCCCCATTGATATGACTTTAAATGAACGAGACGGCGGACACGGCGCAACACGTAAATCAAAGAGTCCGCCGCGTCCGCAAACTGTGAGTCACCCAAGCCCTATCGCACCGGCTCATCACTGTCAGCGTGATGCAACCTTGCAGACCAGGCAGTACCATGGCGAAGAAGGCGCTACCATTGTGCATGAGCAACGCTGGACACGGAAAGGGCGACTGAAGAACTGTGGCGCCGCGCAGGTAGACCCAGCAAAGGACAAGAACTTACGGGCTGCATTTCCGTGTGGAGCTTCAAGTCAGGAGGATGAATTTGCTCGGC
The DNA here is from genome assembly GCA_000612645.2 of Trichuris muris. NCBI lineage: Eukaryota > Metazoa > Nematoda > Enoplea > Trichinellida > Trichuridae > Trichuris > Trichuris muris. The sequence goes on from CBXJ02000361.1 coordinate 4,636,491, forward strand.
CTTGTGAAGCACGCTGGTCGTTGGAGGAGTCATCATGGGTCCGGAATTGGGCACGCCAGGCATAACACTCCCCTGCATAGCCAGGTCGACGGAAAATGGAGCGCTGCAACTTTTCATTGTCGCCTGACAAGGCGATGTACTGCAGTTGGAGAAGGAGTTGAAGCCACGCAGATCGCTCGAGCTGGGAGCCAGCGTGTAAGGGCTAAGCGGTAGCACCATAGACTTGCGATCTGCCAACAATCGAACTGCGATCAACGGACGCCTTACGTGAAAGCAGAAAAGGCAATCCGACACCTCTTGCCGACGGTGTTATCAATGTCAACTGTGAGCGAAGAGATTCGCGCCGGCTGATCTGGCCGAACACCTTTGAAGTTTCCGACTATTGTGTTTACCGGCCATGGCACGCTGGTGTAGCTCGCCACTGGATGCTGCACAAACTGACCATCGGTCAGCGGTCAACCAATCGCTGCTGATCTATGGCCAATAAATGTCTGAGCATTCAGGCGGCTGCCTTTGATCTGACGGCTGCTAGCCGAGATCAGAGGCGGCACTCTGCAATGCGTGTGTTCCATTGCCGAAGGAGCGAACGTCGGGGCGACTACTTGTTGCGCGAAGCTCAAGAATGGAATTCGCCATTTCTCACCCTCACCGCCGCGGGTCATGCCCCCTGCGGATGTTGGCGACCTGTCATTATCGGTTTGCACGTATCCCCGCGGGGATACGCTTAAATTTTGCATCGCATACACGCTAAACGCCTAGTGACATCGTGACAATCACTAATGGTTAGCCTTTGTCCGTTATTAATGGACCTCAGCTACTTTCCATCACTCGCCGGTACAATTAGAAGAAGTATCATGTTAACACGGCCACTGGTTATGAAGGAACAGCTTTGCGACTTAATGTGCAATGGCGCAACAGTTACCAATGCAGAAGCACCTTTCCGTATGTTATAAACTGCTGGCGTTTTTAAATCCAGTATCGCTATAGCCTGTGCCACTCCGGGTTAGTGAACTTGCTGCACTCCTGGAACAGTGTAAATAGTTAACTCAGCAACGAGCCGCCTCCGCTTACTTTTGATATATCCTGTAAGGCAGCGGAAGTTCGCAAGAAAGTTCGTGACAGTCATTTCCAAAATGAAGAACTGAAGTACAGAAGTATGAGTGAGGGCATCCTAACGACCATCTTCATCTGGAAAGGCGACCTAAGCGTAATGAACAGGCGATGATCTTGGCAACGGATCCGTGTACAAGCGGAATTTGAAGCTGCCAAATTTTTGAACGTCTATTACTTCGTTGCACAAGTTTTGGCTGATGTTGGACACGTCTAGGCTAGTTACCTGTTTCATTCATTTTGGCATTTCTTTGATTAGCTTTCGCTGGCGTACGTGCACGTTCAGTATTTCCGATGGCCTAACTGATAATTTCTAAATTTTCATCACATCCTGCTTCTTCGTTGCCTTACTTTTTAGTATGTGCAACCGTCTGCACAACTTGTACGGTCGCATTATGATGGGAAATAACTACAGCACTGACCATACCCATTTGTTTCTGAGGGCTGTTTTCATCCATTCTCGATGTCAGATCATAGCCAGCGGGAATTATTAGTTCGTGTAAGCAAGAAATCGTTTCGTATGTGCTCCAGTGTTTTCTTGGAAACTCCTATTCCAAAGAAGCGGTAGACGCCGCACCTTAGATGGTCATCGAAAAACGTCCGAAATAGCGAAGCTTCCAGGTTGCGGCTAAGCCAGTGGGGAGCATCGATTGCGTAATCTTTGCTTTATCTGGGCACTCCAAATTGTTCACGCCCACTTGAAAACACGTCTGATTGATAAGAGGAATACGAAGTTTCTTTTCAAACGTGTTATGTTAATAATCCGCTTATTATTTTATGGAGACAGCATACATCGGCTACTCATTGATACGCTGACAAAACGCACGTGGAATTTGCGGCCGTTCTTGCTCTATCTGCAAGTATACATACGTTTCGTAGAAATGCATCGAGACTCGAAGCTTAAAAGATAAGAATGGCAACATGCGCTGTCATAACCAAATAGGCCAAACTAGTTTTCCTGTAAATGCGTCGCTGGACGGTGCATGCAGGTACCTATTGATTTGGCATGCAGAATATCCTAGGCTTAGCTCCCACTTGCGACGCGTCGCTGCCCAACTGCGAGGCTACGCTGGCTGAGCCTAAGTGACGCAAGTGGGAGCAAATCCTTCTAAATTATTTTTGCCTAGTTGATTTCCCGCGTCAAAGCATAGGTCATCGCCCTCATACACACCTTGCAACTTTTCCTGGGAATTTCAACTCTGCACCTTGCCTGCCTTCGGAGCATAGATGTGCAAATGCACTTTAGCGCTTCCCGCGAAAACGTTGCCCTAGGAAAAAAGCGAAGAATGAAGATAAGCGATGTGCTTAAGCTTGCACTGTTACTAAAATGACCAAACGCCTTAGACCAAACGCAAACCTACTTTTACTGTCACCTGCACCGTTTGAAAATGGTTATTTCCATAACCTGCACCGTTTAATGGATGACATACTCCAATATCCTTAATGCTACGACGTTCTGCTTTCGGTAAACGGATATTGCGAAACTCACTCTCGACCGTAATATGAAGTGTTGCGTTGCACAGCTTGCCGCTGTTTGAGATGCAAGATCCATTTTTGTAACAAGTCCCGCAAGCTCAACAAGTGCCGCTACCAAAGAGACTTACCGTCAGTTGGCCAGGCAGCGGGTTCAGCATTTTCAAATATGCATCGAACGCTTCAGCAGTTCGCTTATGAAAACTATCTACGCACACAATGGAACTTCCCTACTGATTGTCAGTGTTCCGTTTCGCCTTATGATAGCCAGCTAGCAACGGGTCTTTATGGTCACCACTAATAACATATATGTATAATTTTCATCAGCTTTGCATTAGGTGCATCTGTGGTGAAATAGAGATGTCGATTCGGAGGCAAAACTTGTGGTCGAAGAGTGGGGAGGACGTGATTTACAGGTTCGTCAACTGCACTGTCGTGGAGTACACGGCAAGCATTAGGCAAATACTGCAAAAGTAAAAATTTTAAGCAAGCGAGTTAAAGATAAAAGTGCTTAGAAGAAAACATCTCAATATAGCCTCTTCTCGTAAATCGCATACACGTGAAACGCGGTTTCACTTGTACGCGATTTACAAACCTAGGAATGTTCCATGAGTAACGATATACAGAATTCGCGATTTTGCGCCTGCGAAATGTCACACACGAACAGATGTGTAGAAAATGTTCATTTCTGGTACGGGGTCTGCTAAAACAGAAAATCATACAGTATATGATGCAAGAGGAATATGTTGGCATCGTATTAATACTTATCCATATACGTGCCACATGCTACTATTAGTTTATACACTCTGTCCTCGTAGGGGAAGAAGACGACGAAAGGAAGCAAATTCTACCCCGACTGCTAAGCTTGGCAGGGCTGCTACGAATATCGAAAAGTGTAAAATAATATTCAATACGACTTGAAGACAGTAATGACAATGCGGAACTTAGCGACTTAACCCAATGAGGAGTCTCAAGCAGCTTACAACCACACAAGCAGCTGCTGCATGAAACAGGAATGCTCGCGAAGCAACAAAAGCTCGATCTGTAGTTTACGGTTCAACTGACTGCGCAACGTGCGTAGAGTAAAATACGTTCATTGACATGACACCGTGGTGTCAGCATGAACAAATCAGATGTAAGAAAGATACTGAAATTATTAGTATAAAAAACTTCAATGTCTATAATGTAAGATGCTTCACCTACAGTATCAGTAGTGTATAATTATTGATTCTGCTTACATATTATTTATTCAATAACATTACGCTTTGTATTCTCCACTTTTGCTTATCACTACGCAATTTTTAGAAAGTTCCGTCCCCAAGCCCCAATTTTTCACGCTTTCCGTGCTTTACACCGTGAGATTTTCTATGAACGGTCTCTGGAGTTATATGAGAATAAACAATAGCTTTAAGCGACCACATTGTTCTGGAATGAGCACTTGTCAACGTGCCTTAGCACCTCGTTTAGCAAATGTCTACAGATCAAATTAGGCCGTAACGCATGGACAAATTGGCTTAAGATCACTTTCCCATCGTTTGTCGACGGTCAATTTTCCACTTGACCTGGTGTGGCCTGTACCGCTTGCTAGAAGAGGATATTGATAGGCATACTATTCGCTGATGCATATGACAACGTTTGGGCGATCACACTGGCAATTTGTTCGCTCTCACTTAACACACTTGATTGCTTACATGCATATCAACTGAGAAGAGAACATCCTGCGCCTTGCTAAAAGGTGCAGCCCAGTGAGAATCCAAGGAACCTGCTGGTGACCGTGATCGGCATCCACTCCAAGATGCCAAACTGGACGACAACAAGTCTGCATAAGAAATCCAGGTGCTCCAACGAACAAATGCAAAGGGTCAATCGGTTTACAACCGGCATTGCACGGCGACCAAATGATCGTAAAAGCAACAGTGTTGCACGGCTTCGCAGACAGGGCAGGTCAGCTAAGGCTTCATAAATCAAGGCGGATCGACCGGTTAGCTGATGGCAAAGAAATGGAGGTGCAATTCCTTCGAATCAATCATCCGTACCCTGCCTATGACATAATGGGTCGCGACGGCTTTTTTGAAGTTGCCCAGGTGGTGCTTCACCTTCGAACTGATCGAAACATTGTTCTGCTCCTCCTAGAAGCCAGGTGCAGGGAATTATTGATTTTCCAGCGAAACTTATTAAAAAGTTCACGTCAAAAGGCATGCGCAAAACTTGCCTTTAGAGAGACAATATCCAAAAGGCGCACATCGATTTTCTGGGCAAAATTTGTTGAAGAAAAAGTGCGGCATAGTTCGTTCACTTGCCCCCCTCCCACCCACCTGATAGACACAAACGAAAAGCCAATAATAGCTGCATATCCCTTCCAGCCTGACCTAAAGCTAAACGCTTATTCTCACATTCACTTCAGTCATGCAACAGACATAATTGCTTTCCGTTTGGTTAAACCATGTTGGCAGCCGCCACTTTTACGCAATGAATATTTTTCATTTTAACCGACTTCGTTAGCTGATTCGCTATGTAGTTCTGTTTCTCGTGAAAGATCGTTACGCAATTGGCGAAAGATCTATGTAAATGTTACGCTCGCCATCGCTGGCCTCAATTAATCTAAACAACCGATTGGGAGGAACAGAGAATGCTCTACAGACTCCTAATGTTACATTTACACTTCAACCTATATATCAAGCAAGTGCTTAAACTGTTCACGCGCCCTATCGAGCTCAATTGTAAAACTTGCTATTTTACGAGCGGTTTTCATGCTGCGAACTACTTTTCCCTGCTACGCAAGCATTAGCGACATCATTACTGAAAGCCAAACTATCTCCATATAATTTTCTATAACTTGGATACATCAAATTTTCTCCTTTTCACGCTTTCCGCGCTTTACACCGTGAGATTTTCTATGAACGCTCTCGCGTTATATGAGAATAAACAATAGCTTTACGCGACCACACTGTTCTGGAATGAGCACTTGGATACATCATAATTCTTTCCCAACTGTCAGGAAGGCCCTCCCCTCCCCATTTACGACTTACTTTTGAAGTAACCAAATTTTTATGACAAAAACCATTGAAAATGCAACTTCGGTACAGAAGAATATACCATTCATTTTGCCAGCAGGCAATTGCGTTCCACTGGAACAGGCGGATGACAGCTTTCTCCTTTCTAAAAGTGAACAATCAACGGGGCAGATTTTCGGGTGAAAAGGACCCAACTTTGGTATGCACGAAAGGCAGTGGTCACAACGTTCCCATGCCATCCTTTCCGAGATCGACGTGGACTGTTGACGAAACGGCTGATCGGCAGTTCTTCTGCTTCTTTTTCAATTCTTGCAACTTTTCGCTCAGTATCAATCTCATGCTCACCATTTGGCGGTACAATTTTGTTACTTCGTTCTAAAGAACAGCCACTGTCGTATTGCCGGTTGACACTTTCGGGAAAGATACCAATTTATGCAAGGAATTGTCCGCTGGATCCCAGCGAGAATAATACTCTGTCCAAAAGTGAATCAAATGGCCTGTACAGTTCGGAATGAGAACTCGGAGCCCGCCTGTTCGATTGAACAGGGGATTGGTAAACTTCTCGGTTTGGGAATTCAAAAGGGACCAGACAGAGTTGGTCCTGCGACGCACGTCCTGCGGTGCAGATTCCAATTTACTTCACGGTGAAGGTTGCAACCTTGCAAGAAGTTTACCTCTTTCACGCGCTCGCGTTCGCTGTTAAACAGGAAGGTACCAAAACGACAGCTGTACAGGTGGTCCATGATGCAGATGAGAAACACGGAGTTGAATTCGAAGCTCTCTGGGAACTAAACACACCGTTGGAAATTCAAAATGGACATCCCGTCGTTTAAACAGGCTGCTTGCCTGCTCCAACAACTGGTGCACGCAGTCAATGAATTGCAAGAACACTGGAGATCTTTCCGCATCGCTCGGCTTATCTTCGCCATGGCCCACTCTCTGCAATAACCAATAACTTTAATTTACGCTTGGACAAACGAAGAGACTACGCTGAATTACGTGCGCAAATTTGTGACCAAAACTGCACCACTCCTTTTCTACCAATACTTCGAAGCCCCTTATCGTCCTATAGTAGGGGTCCAGCATGATCATGGCTAATGATGTAAGCTACAAAAACAAACAAGTGAATCAATATCAAAATCCTACAGGCTTTACCTGAGATGTTCTATCCCATCCATCGCTGCAATGAACAAGCACTGAGGTGGAATGATTGTCAATTTTATCCACAATGCGCGCTGCTCCGCAGAGCACAAGCTAAACGGTTGAATGAAAAAAGTGGACAACCAATCTGCGTTTCAATACCCTGAGGTGAGCCAGCCAACGGGTTTCGTCCAAATGAGTAAGCCACTTTTTGTCCCTGCCAGCCGGAACACAATGCTCCCTCAACTTTCGCAAACTATAAGCATTAAAAATACTTTAGCAAGCAAAAAGCCAACTTTTCTGCTACACAAGCAGAAAAGCCAAATTTGGCACTGAAAAACTTTGGCCATATTACTTGCCTTTCACGCATCACGTGAATGTTTTCAATGTCAAGAAAAACGAGCTCCGCGTTTGGATAGGCAGCTTCGCTTTCGTATCCGCCTCCTTTCGCCTACAAATGCAGTGCACTCGGTTCAACAGGCAAATGTACAATAGGTCTACACTTAAGTATACATACGGATGATCATCAAAAATAACTATACAAAGGGTTCATACCTTGTTTGCTTTTGCATTAACAGCAGGGCGAGCATCCATGACGTAAAGCTTCCGCGACTTTCTGTTGGTGTCAATAATCTTTTGCAAATAACGTTCGTCGCCATGACTTCTTCTTGAAATTACGCCGACAGAGGGCTGCGCTGACCGGCTTATGGTTGCGTGGCCGTTCGGATGCAACCAGCAGCAAACCTGTAAGAAGAATCAAGGTAGGAAAACAGAAAACACTGTTTTACAATGCGCAGGTTAAATAAACCAGCCTACCGGTAGACGATGCCGAGAACGAAAGTTGGCAACCTTGGCCAGCTCATCATCCGTGGTCGTAACAGGAACACAGAGCTAAGTAGGAACCTGAGAAATCCATTCAGAAATCAAAAAATCATGCTTACCACGGAAGGATACGTGCTAGCCATGCTGTAATGTACATTCACATGCGATATTCGCCAATTCGAATTAGGAATTCCCTTTAAAAAGCAAAATACATGTCGCGACTTCTGGAATGCTAAAAAATCGAGAGCACCATTCTCAGAAACTCTTTAATGGGGTCGTACACAAGCCAGCCATCTGTGCTAAATTTCTCTTCACTTTGAAACGCAAACAATTGCTTAAACTTACGGAACATATTTCAAATGCATTGGCCAAAAATGGCAACTTACCAGCTTGTGGGACAAAGGGAAAGCTAGCTTCTGCAGGCATTCGAACAAAGGCCTTCGAGCATGGTTTTCTTGACGACTTGAGAAGCGTAAAGTACGAAAGTCCTTTAACAGACTGGTTGTGCCAAGTCACGTAGCCAGAGTTGGGCGGAAATACTTTGCAGGACATTTCGAAGCCGTAACAATCCTCCCCGCGACTCATATTCGAGTATCCCATCTTCTCCAACCGACTGATTGTTCCCAAAGGGATGTCGAGAGTGTAGTTCTTAAATGAATAAGGGGATACACAAGGTAGTGCAACTTGCAAAAGGTACTTCTTCTGAAGATTCAAACAACAATCTAAAGTTCGTAACAGTCATCCTACCAACTATTTTTCCAGCACCAGAAAGAAACCCAATATCCGATTCTAAAATAAACACCACAAATGCACAAACATCTATGTACGGCACATTTTGTCCTGCTACCTTGTATTTCAATTTCCTCGCCGGGAAGCAACACAATCCCCTTGCCAATTTCGAAGTTGACAGTCATCCTCTAAATCGAATTGGACGGAAATTTCAAACCCAAGCGTCCCAAGGAAAAGGACGAAGCATTTTTCAGAGGCTTACCGACAAACCAAACGTTGCCCTCCCGAGTCCCGCAGGCTCGCCTCGAAATCGAACGGAACTTTCCATTTGCTTTTCGATCGAGAAACGGGGTGAACCACCTTTTGAACGTCTATGCTCCTGCGCAAAGAACGGTTTTCAAGCACGGCAACTGCTTTCTGCGAAACTAAACAACCTACCTACGCCACCTCGTCGGATGCAAAGTCATGAACACCTAACACGATGACTTCTTTTACGCACTGTAATTTACGCATCGACTCGCAAGTTAGTGACTATGCGCGGTGATCAATCGCAGGTTTGATTAAAGTACGACATGCCATAGCCACTCGAGTCATACAAACACCGCAATTGCGCAAGCTGTCAAAGAGGTAACTGACAAACTTTATACAGTATGAAGAATTTTCAGGTTACCAGATGCGCTAACTATTTCGTGGATTGCCTCCACGTTGGAATAGCTAGACCGGGCAGAAGAACGCGGAATATTAAACGGAAAGTCGCAGCATGTTCCGAATAGAAGACATCGTACTTAAAATTTGCCTCTATAAAAATTTTAAATTCAACAGATTTTAAAATTTGGATGTTGGGACCACAAGTGGGCCAGGTTCAGTTGCTGCCCCAAAAGGTTACTGTAGCCATCGACGAAGGTAAGAAAATGCAGGTTCTATCATCCTACGTCAAGACTTCATCAGCGTAAACAACGTAACCTCCGTGCGCTCAATTTAGACCTTTTTAGGCCATTTTAGACCTATTTTGAACGTAGGAAATAGCAGGAGGGAGGGATGGCGTTAGTATCGTTTCGCAACAGGAAGCAGAGATCCGCGGATTGGCAACACAGCCTTGCGGGCTGCAGCAATGTCTGGACACTGAAAGCAAGCCTCATAAATGGAAACCGCGGCTGACATATTGCGCGCGATATGTTCTACCGTGGTCCCTATGTTATATCCTATACAGTATTCCTCGATGAATTTTAGACCACCCAGACCGCCCGCAGAGTTTTGACATATCCTCGGAAATGGGACAACTGTCATCCGTGCCGACGTCATTGACGTATGAAGAAGATATATCGACATATTCTATCAATCTTCTGGACATTAGACGTATTTCTCTATCGCGTTGATTGACATGTGATATGCATAAATTCAGGTTCCGGTACTATATATACCGTGCATGTTATAATAAAAACGAAGGGGTTTGAAGTCGTTCGGGTTGTGCCTAATTACGCGCTATAACGACTACCTCCGTTCTACAAGCAGGTGCCTCTGCAGCAATTCTCATTGCTCTTACATTACCGCTGTTGTCAATCGGCTATAGTATCCACAGGATACTACACCCCATGCACACATTATGCAGACTTGATCCAGTTTACATTCGTATGCCGTGTTTCTTCATGTTAAGGCGCCATCATCAAATGCAGTTCACCGCATCAGAACATAAGCCGCATGTTTACGTTGACTTGTTAGGTAAGAGAATAACGAAATCGTGAACTGGACCGATGATAATGCGCTTGGGTCTTCGGTGGTCTAACCCACCCACGTCAATGGGTCTTCGGTGGTATGTACCGGGTAACCGGTAAAACTTCCCAAACCATTTGGCTGCCACGTTAATTTCCGCTATAACGCAAAATATGGCAGCTGGTCGACCATCGTCAGGAACGGATGGTGGGATACGGCAGTCTGTTGTACGAGAATTGCATGCGCCTGCATGTAAACCACTACGTGTACTTTGTGCAACAGTGCTTCAGTTCTTTATGCCTTCCGTGTCTTACATTTTTATGTACATATCTTTTGTAAACGTGTTGATTTATACCAGTGATAACAGTTTGAATATTGGATGCCTTGTAACGGGTTTCATGTTTTCAAATTGGTGGTATGCCGGCTTTCCCATTTTTTGATGATACCTGTAATAAAACCGCAAATGCCCTACCAGCGGATAGATGAGCGATTATTAGAAATATCACAGGTAAGAGTACTTCTCGAAGCTTTCGGAACGCCCTGGTTCCGTCGTCAGCGATGTTGAAAGGGCTAACATCGCTAACGACGAAACCGAGACGTTCCAAAAGCTTCGAGAGGTGCTCTTACCTGTGATATTTCTAATAATCGCTCATCTATCCGCTGGTAGGGCATTTGCGGTTTTATTACAGGTATCATCAAAAAAACGGGAAATCCGGGATGCCACCAATTTGAAATTTTGTCGTTACCAACAACCAACGAACCGTAGTGTCGAAATTCGTAAGTATCTTACCCGTTGTAGCACACTGCCACAGGTTGCATGACCCTGGAACTTTGCCTGTAGCCAAGCTAAGTGACGATGCTAGACGAGGTGAAAATTTGCTTCAACGCTTTCGCCCTAGGCGTGTAAGCTCAATGAACGTAATACCTAGGCTGATACATGCGAATATAAGGAAAGATGGTAAAGAAAATCTTTGCATTTTTAATCAGGCTCCTAGGAGTTGAAGTACTGCTTTACTTTCATTTGTTGGATATACGACGACTCTTAACGGTTGAATATATCATTGTACTTTCTTACGACGGCGCACCGGTTGTAGTATGACATTTTATTAGTCGATGCTTTCGGCAGGCTTCAGCATCCTTCTTCAATATCAACACAAATGAAAACTATAAGATTCTTATTTGCGTTGCCGCTGAAGTGGGAGTCAGAGAAGACCGAAAAACGTCATACTGCAGCGACTTACCATCCTAACGAAGTGCAGTGTTTCATCTTTTGGGGTAAAATTCCACCAGTGGAATGACTAACAATATGGTATGCTGACATACAGAGGAGAAAACATTTGTATTATGTAGATTTAAGCGTACTTTTTAGAACACTAGCAAGTTTTGTGATAATCACGAAACCAGTTCCAAGTCGGCGAAAGCTCACAGCACGCGAATTAATCACCACATCGTAGCGACATAACGGAGCCCACATCCTTTAATTTTATCTGCTAAATTTTGCACGTCCAGTCATGACTGCTTTACTAAGTTGATACATGTTATAGCTCAAGGACAATTTTTTTAAAAGTTTCCTTCCAACGGGGTATTGCACTGCTGCGAAACAACTAATATCCACGGATTTCCCCCGTTAATTGAATGCTTTTATTCATTCAATGAACGGGGAAATCCGTGGATATTTGTTGTTTCGCAGAAAGGACAAATTTTAATACATTCAGGCCAAAATGTATGGGTGAAACATAAAACTTACTGGTTCTATCTGTCTAACTGTCTAACTCCGTCTGTCCATCTCTGTGTAGAATGCAGAATGCATTTATTAAAAGCTCTTTTGTTCTTGCGCCATTATTTGAAAAGCCTTGGTGAATGCACTCGCCTATCAGCAAAGTTAAGCGCATTAATAAAAACAGGTCGATTGGAATAGCGTGCTAATGGACTGCTTTGAAACGACGCTTGTGAAGTGCTCGAACAGGCCAGTATTTAATAGGACAAAAAGATAACAGACTCAAGAGTGCTCAAAATGTTGTTAATACTTACGCGACACTTTTCCTCGTCTGCCGAAAATGTATGCATCAGAGCATGCACTTTAGTACAACAGCCGCAAGTAGTAGAAACGCCATTACGTGAAGCAGGATGGTCAAAATGGAGGTCACTTTCCAACGCTGAACAAAGGAATAACAAAGGCGGGCAGGTTAGTTGCCGTAGACCCATTGAACCGACCGGTAGCAGAGTGAATGAAACGCGACACATCATTCATGCTGCAGTGTGCTGCACAGTGAACGTCCAAGACAGCGGAAGGGCATTTGCCTCATCATTGTGAACGGGCGAAGGACACCATGCAAATCTGGTTCTGGGAATAGCGCTCAGTCGGTATACGAGTACAACTAAACATTTAAGAAGTACAAGGCAAACCAGAGATCACAAGTAAACAAGCCAATTTTTGGACAGATAAATGTCGCGCATTATTCCAGTTCTGAGAACAACCACAGATATCAAAGCGTTAACATTTTCCATTCAATTATGGCACTGCGGGAAATATCAAAGACCAAACAACGGATGAGGAGAAATTGAACTTACCCTCACGTTAAGTTGGAGCAATGACTGTACCGCCCATTTCAGAAGTTCCGATTTATATTGACTGCGCACGATGGGACGTTGGAGAATTCGTTCCACTGTATTACTAAACTTTTGAAGAACGGGAAATTTCATTAAATTCACCTAACAAAAAGAGCAGCTATCAGAGTGAAAGCATTTCGTGCTCAGAATAGAAAACATGATGACTCATCGTTATTTTTCCATTCTGGCCACGAAGGCGGGTGCGCAAATGCATGTGTTTGTTCCGAATTCAATAAACACTACTGCAATACATTACTGGAGGCCAAGTGTACGGTTGTTTAAAAGCGTCAGTTAAAGCGAAAATGCTCACCAATTAAAGTGCACACCGCCTAAGCCCAACATTCAGCAGGCATTTCGGTAAGCTGAGCAAAAGCTAGTGATGAGCACATTTTCTACTAGGTTCAAAAACCTACATTACTCTGGAGAAGGAATTTCTCGAAGTCAGGTCAGTCTACTCATTTTTCCAAGAACATCTGGCAATAAACACTTGGAACTTCTTGAACCCAGCAAGTTTTACAGTGCAGTTCCTTACGTAGGATCGTTCTTCATAGAGAAATGGTGAAGTCGGAAGCAGCTTCATACGGAATTTGTTTCATCTGCAAAACTTACTGAGCCTTTGGAAACGTCCTCTAAGGTGGCGCAAAAGTTAAAGATTGGGTCTTCTATAACGGGTATTCTGTTAGGCATGGCGGGTTTCTTGTACGGCTTGTGCCCGTTTGGAAGTCAAAACGTGTCTGAAAATATATCGGCGACAACGGCCTACCAGCGGATGGATGGGCAGTTTTATTAGGGAAATGACTCAGAACACTGTGAAGTTCCGTTAGCCTTTGGAACTACCTTGTTCCGTATTCAGCGAATGGTAATGCTACAATTCGCTAAAAGTAATGGAAATCTTATATCTGAATTTGTAGATTTTAGGAAGACTCCTGGGATCATCTTACCCCGACGCCCCCCCTAGGCGTCGCTTTTCTGAGCGTCGTTGGTGCGCTGTGAAGTTGCATTTGATTGGTCATGCTACACCAGCGTTTCATTGGTCATGCTATACCAGCGTTTCATTGGTCAGAATGACGTCATGGTTTCATTGCTATATTCTCCATAAATGGTGGACGAAGAGTAGTGATCGTGCGGTTTTAGGGCTTTCAATCGGTAAAGCATCACACCAAGAACAGATTTCAGAGACGAACCGTTACGTTGCGAGAAAGATCACAAAACACGAAGGCAAGCGTTGCGATCAAACGGGATACCCCATCATTTGGAGACAGGCGGCTAAATTGGTGCTGACAACTGGGTATAGTCGCCACGAAAAAATAGCGGAAACCCATAGTCCCACTTAAGCTCTCTTGATTGGAGCGTAAAAATTGGCTGAATGCGAGCGTTGTTACGGAGGAACAGAGGTAAATTGAGCGCCCAAAGTTAACTCCAAGAGGTGTGCCTCCTTAATCACATGCTGCCAACATTCGTATCCTTATTCACAACTGCGCAGCGTTTATAACAGTGTAACGTGGGTAGTGTGCGCTTATGGATGTACAGACTACATATTGCACGCTATAATCCGTCGGATATTCGAGCCAGTTTAGTTGGTTTTGCCACTCTTTTGCCCTATTAGGGCGAACTCTGTTCAATCGGACGCGGAAACACAGGTTGGTCGGAAGCGGATGCGAGTTGACTGTAGTGAAGGGAAATGGCTACACTTGCTCTGCTCAGTGCTCGCAGTGTACAAACAGTTTCGGCCGTTTCCTTTATTAGACAAAGTATGAAGCATTAGAACCTGAAGATGCCCACCACATACGTGGGAGCGAATCAGTTCAATCAGAATGTCTACCACGAGAACGAAGCAGAATTACAGACAACACCCCACAGGGTGCTTTGCCTTGTGCTGCGCGCTATATATTTATTCATGGAAACAGCACGTACGATGAGGCAAAGCAGACGCATAGAACAAAACGGAAGTGAAAATAGTTGTTGTACAGGTAAGAACGGAAAAAGCAAGTGAGAGTACAGTACATCTGGCTGCGTGTTCAGGTGCGTCTTAGCACCGAATTCGTCTGGCGCGTTTGCGCCTGTTCGCACACCCTGAAAGAGAAACACTAGTATCCTCTCTGTCTCCCTGCTTACCTGACGACTGGATGATACCACCGTGGTCAACGCCGAAGTCGGCCTGCGACTCCGAGACATCCTGAAAAGTAGCACGCTTATGTGCCGGATATTCACCAACTCTGTCTGCCTACCTGAACACTGGATGTAGTCGCATCGGTCAACGCCGAAGTCGACCTACCACTCTGAGACATCCTGAAAAGTAGCACGCTTATGTGCCGGATATTCACCAACTCTGTCTGCCTACCTGAACACGGGATGTAGTCGCATCGGTCAACGCCGAAGTCGACCTACCACTCCGAGACATCCTGAAATGTAATGGAAGGGGGGAGTGTTTAGAGATGGCAGCACCTGGTTTCATTTATCAGATCAGTCCAGAGTTCGCTGATCTCGACTCCTTTTTCCCTTTTCATCTTGCAGGTGTTATGGCGCATGAAAAAGGCTTCTTTGATCTTTCTAACGCGGAACCGGCTCTCGCGACAGATGGTCCTTGCTTGCAAGTCGCCTGAACATTGCGAGGAATGTTCGACGACTGCTGAAGCTTTCATCGCATCGTCCATGATCTTTCTCGGGTCGTTTGTTTGACGTCGTCCGCGTCGTCTTTGATGTGTTCCGTTGAGCCTGTCAAGTGCGTTCTTGTAACGTGTAACGCCTGCTTGGCGGACGACGTCAAATAAAGGATCCGAGGAAGATCGTGGACGATGCGATCAAAGCTTCAGCAGTCGTCGAACATTCCTCCCAATGTTCAAGCGACTTGCAAGCAAGGACCATCTGTCGCGAGAGCCGGTTCCGCGTTAGAAAGATCAAAGAAGCCTTTTTCATGCGCCATAACACCTGCAAGATGAAAAGGGAAAAAGGGGTCGAGATCAGCGAACTCTGGACTGATCTGATAAATGAAACCAGGTGCTGCCATCTCTAAACACTCCCCCCTTCCATTACATTTCAGGATGTCTCGGAGTGGTAGGTCGACTTCGGCGTTGACCGATGCGACTACATCCCGTGTTCAGGTAGGCAGACAGAGTTGGTGAATATCCGGCACATAAGCGTGCTACTTTTCAGGATGTCTCGGAGTCGCAGGTCGACTTCGGCGTTGACCACGGTGGTATCATCCAGTCGTCAGGTAAGCAGGGAGACAGAGAGGATACTAGTGTTTCTCTTTCAGGGTGTGCGAACAGGCGCAAACGCGCCAGACGAATTCGGTGCTAAGACGCACCTGAACACGCAGCCAGATGTACTGTACTCTCACTTGCTTTTACCGTTCTTACCTGTACAACAACTATTTTCACTTCCGTTTTGTTCTATGCGTCTGCTTTGCCTCATCGTACGTGCTGTTTCCATGAATAAATACATGGCGCGTAGCACAAGGCAAAGCACCCTGTGGGGTGTTGTCTGTAATTCTGCTTCGTTCTCGTGGTAGACATTCTGATTGAACTGATTCGCTCCCACGTATGTGGTGGGCGTCTTCAGGTTCTAATGCTTCATACTTTGTCTAATAAAGGAAACGGCCGAAACTGTTTGTACACTGCGAGCACTGAGCAGAGCAAGTGTAGCCATTTCCCTTCACTACAGTCAACTCGCATCCGCTTCCGACCAACCTGTGTTTCCGCGTCCGATTGAACAGAGTTCGCCCTAATAGGGCAAAAGAGTGGCAAAACCAACTAAACTGGCTCGAATATCCGACGGATTATAGCGTGCAATATGTAGTCTGTACATCCATAAGCGCACACTACCCACGTTACACTGTTATAAACGCTGCGCAGTTGTGAATAAGGATACGAATGTTGGCAGCATGTGATTAAGGAGGCACACCTCTTGGAGTTAACTTTGGGCGCTCAATTTACCTCTGTTCCTCCGTAACAACGCTCGCATTCAGCCAATTTTTACGCTCCAATCAAGAGAGCTTAAGTGGGACTATGGGTTTCCGCTATTTTTTCGTGGCGACTATACCCAGTTGTCAGCACCAATTTAGCCGCCTGCCTCCAAATGGTGGGGTATCCCGTTTGATCGCAACGCTTGCCTTCGTGTTTTGTGATCTTTCTCGCAACGTAACGGTTCGTCTCTGAAATCTATTCTTGGTGTGATGCTTTACCGATTGAAATCCCTAAAACCGCACGATCGCTACTCTTCGTCCACCATTTATGGAGCATATAGCAATGAAACCATGACGTCATTCTGACCAATGAAACGCTGGTATAGCATGACCAATGAAACGCTGGTGTAGCATGACCAATCAAATGCAACTTCACAGCGCACCAACGACGCTCAGAAAAGCGACGCCTAGGGGGGGCGTCGGGGTAAGATGATCCGACTTTTGTGTTTAAGTGGTTGTCCGCCCCTATAACGAAGATGTCTAGAAAGGGCAGTTTCCCTTCTTCTTTCTCCGTTGTAAATGTGATATTTTTGGGGAAGAGGCTGTCAAGATGTTCAAGAAGAAAATTCTCTTCTCCCTCATTGGTAACGACAAAAAAGTCGTCCACGTAACGCTCTCAAATCTTAAAACTGTGCATTGAGTTGCTAACTGGGAAAGCTTTCTTTTCCATATGTTTCATGAGCATTTCCGCAGCAACACGGGAGGGGGCTTCCCGTCAGTGCTCGTTTCAGTTGTGAAAAATAACTACCGTTCTATTAAAACTAATCTCCTTCTTCGGTGCAATACTCAACCAGCTTTGTTAGATGGCAAGTGTTAGGTTTACTCCGTTCTTTCAAGGTTTCGGTCTTGAATAATGTCGCCAAAATAACGTTGCATGTATAATCAAGTGGAACAAGTGCGAACAGATTTTTGAAATCGTAGCTTACCAAATTGCCATCGCTTTCAAGTTAAACTTTTGTTTGCCACCACCGGTCCGAAAGGAATAACAACTTTGTGTATTTTTAGCCAACAGCACAGTTCCTGGCCATAAAAAAAACTTTGTGGTGCACTTAGGTCTTTTGATCATTTCCGATATTTTCCGTTCCTTAGTCTTTTCAAGTACCGCTGATTAGACATTTGCTGACTTCTCTGGATGGATATTTTCCGCGGATGCGTACGTTCCCGTTACCAACCTGTTTGCCACGACGTTATTGTACATTTTTCTGGCCATAGAGACCATCACATTTCCCTTGTCTGCTTCCATCATCGTAATCGTTTGGTTATGTTTTTTACTTCCTTGATGATGGGGTTTTGCGTCTGCAATAGGCTCATGGTTGGGCGATATTTGTGGTTACTAATGCAGTTTGCAATCGATCGATTTGATTATAACAGTTCGCAGTTGTTCATCACTTCTGGTGCCGAGTTCCACTCTGCTAATCAAATAAAAGTATTCTGGTTTTGGTGGTGCGAGTTCGAAATTTAAGCCTTTCGCAAAGACTTTTTTCGTTAAAGGTTAGAAGTTCGGTGTTTAGATTAACTACAAACTTGTCAAGGTCTGTTGTACATCATCTCTCTGTTATATTTCACACATATTCCCTCACATGAGTTCCCATGATTGTGAGACGACCAGTCGGTTGAATTTCATTTCTAGGCTTTAAGTTCTTGTTGATTTTGGTAGAGAGCGGATAATTCAACGCCGCTGTCAAGTCTTGTAAGCAGATTTTCTTCAATAATTGTTCTAACAAATTCTTTATGTCGCTCTATAATTTGGTTAAGAATAGCTACTTCCTACCGCCTTTCCCTGATTCCATTCCTCAGCAAAAAGAAGTTCGCTTCATTCAGGATCTTACCAATTCTCCAGTTTCTCCTCTGACCAGTTCTTAGTCGGAACGATTTCAGAAGGATGCCCAGATGCCAACGATTTTTTAGAAATCAAAAATTCCTTGCTGTTTTCTCGATTTCCGATTTCCAGTCTAGGTTGTTCCGAAAGCTACGATAACTTGTATCGTTCGCATTGCCGTCGTCGTCTGTTTTCAGTCATAAACTCGCCCATCTGCCATAGGTGAGGCTTACTTATACTTAATTACAGACACTGCGAGCAAGACAAAACTGGTACTCAAACGTCTGCCGTTCGACACCCACAAACACACACACAATATATATATATATATATATATATATATATATATATATATGCGATCATCGATAAGTTTTTTCATATATATATATATATATATATATATATATATATATATATTAGGTTGGAACAATCAAAGTTACGGATTTTTCATGTGGCTAATTGTCGATGAATTATGTCCTTTGCCTGCAGGCATCTTTTCTTATCGTTGGTGTTTTCTTGAAGCACGTAACTTCTACTTCATATTTGCTTAATTTCATTGTCCCAGCTCCTTTGGCCTTGAAATTACAGTCGTTGAAAGAAACATGGAAAAATGCTGCTTTCGAACGCTTTTGCTTTATCAGTACAAACGTGGTCTCAATGCAGCTGTAGCCAGTCGCGAATCTGCTGATCTTTGGCCTGAGGAAGCTGTTAATGGACGCACTATTTAGCGGTGGTTCAAAAGGTTTCGAAATGGAGATAGAGGTATCGAAGAAAGATGGGGTGGTCTCAGACATTGGTCCTTGGACAACGAAGTTTTGAAGGAAGCAGTAGAAGCCCAGCCCACATCAAGTACTCGGAAATTAGCAGAAGGGTTAGGTGTCTCTCACAGTACTATTGGTAGGCATTTGAAACGAATGGGGAAGGTTAAGAAGCTGGCGAGGTGGATACCACACGAACTGAGCGACGCGCAAAAAATGGCAAGTTTTGACATCTGCTCTGGTTTGCTGCTACGTAACGAAAACGATCCTTTTCTGAAACGCATTGTTACGTGCGATGAAAAATGGTGCCTGTACGATAACAGGAAGCGCACAGCAGTAGGGCTCGATAAACAGGCGCGGCCAGAAACCTTTCCTAAGCCAGATCCGTATGCGAAGAAGGTGATGCTGTCGGTTTGGTGGTGTTCAAACGGTGTGGTTCACTATAACTTCAGCAGACCCGGTGAAAGCATCACGGCAGATGCCTACTGCCGTGGATTAGGGACGGCATTCAAAAAATTGGATGAAATGTGGCCATCACTGGCAAATCGAAAAGGACCCTTGTTGCTCCAAGACAACGCCCGACCACACACATCATTAAAGACCCGCCAAAAGTTGAACGAGTTGGGTGTCGAGGTCCTACCCCATCCTGCTTATTCGCCGGAACTGTCCCCTACCGACTATCATGTTTTCAGGACCCTCGACGCATTTCTCCAACAGAAAGTGTACACTGAACACAGGGACCTCGAAAATGACATAGCGCATATTTTGGAATCTCGCCCCCAAGAATTCTACCGCATTGGAATTAATTCACTTTCAGAACGTTGGCGGAGATGTGTTCTTTCGAATGGTGAATACTTCATCGAATAAAGTTAACGCTCGCTTGAGATCTAGTCGTTCAAACATAACCATCAAAATCCGCAACTTTGATTGTTCCAACCTAATAGATTACCTGAAAAAATAAAGGAGTACTCGGATAATAAAGGAGTACAGTACTCGGACTTTCTGGTACTGCTCTTGTACCGGTCATCAGTGCGGATACAAGAGCATTACCTGAAAAATAAAAAGGTTTGGGAAGCGAATAAGCTTCAGCTTATCAAGCTAATAATGGCTGATACTAATCAGAATGGTTCTGCGGTTTCACTTGAATAATACTAGGCGCCTTTGCGATAAGCAATGACAATTCACACTTAGCACAGTAGACCAAGTTTATTGCAACAATGAAGTATTGACTGTGTTAAAGAAACAATTTAATGCATTTCTTCTTTTGGAAGGTCCTTCTGCAAAAAGGACACTTCGCCGCTCCTTGATCAATGAGCTTATGAACGCATGAGTCACAAATTACATGGGAGCATTCAAGTCGAACGGGAGCGGCCATCCCTCCTAGTTGGCCTACATATTTATCTGTGCATATAAAACAACCAGTGGTTCCGGCGATTGCGGTACGTGCACCATTTGCCGAAGCCGCCATTACTGCTCTGACGCTGCAATAAGTTAGCAGTACATATATAGATAAGTATACGACAGCCTAATTTTCAGTTTAAACAATAAATTTGCAAAATTTTAAAAAGCGTTCTTTAAAGCGCTCTTTGTTTTTAAGCGATTAAACTTCGTAGTGAAAGGGAGCATGCCTCCGTTAAAAAGATTTTAAGAATTGGAGCTCTTTGGATTTTTTTAACGTTTTATTTCAAAGCTGCTGTTTAGAAATGACGCTTGAAGAAGAAGAAGCATGAATATCGTAGAATGCACATCATGAAGCACGAGCATTCCTATTGTCATGTATGCTGCGAGTATCAATCCTAATAGGCACATAGGTCGTTGTTTCATATCATATAAATAAACAATTTTTATGCTTTGGTACGTTTAAACATGACAACAGGTGACAAAGCTGCTCCAAATGACAACTTGATCAACGAATAGGCGTGGTTGCGTAGCGTGAATCGCCCATGGCACCGGTTGTCCCAAGGAAGGCCCAACAAAATGGCTTTCGTGAGTCGCAAGTACAATAGTAAATAATTTCAGTCAACATTTCACGCCGATGACGGAATGGGCTAATTCGGAAAGCTCCAATGTTTGCAAGTGAATTTTGACAGCGAAACATGAATAATTCCGCCAGAACCAGTGATGAGACAAAAGCTTGTTATGAATCCAATATTCATAAAGAAATACTGAATAGTCTTCTAATAAAACATATAATTACTATAGTGCGTTTCAGTGCCTAATTATGGACCTTTGCTTACCTTCTTTTGTTATCTGCATAACATATTTACATAAGCAATTTCACATTGCTCTGACTACCTGTTTTCTAAATCTCATACTTTAATTACCCTTTGGATGCACGTTAACTTATGTACACATCTACGTATATATATATATATATATATATATATATATATATATGTGAAGACTGGATGTCTTGTAACGGGTATGTGGATCTTCATTGATGGTTGTCACGGATTTTTCCCGTTTTTTAAGTATCTGTAAGTATACTGAAGCGATCTCCCTACCAGCAGATGGATGAGAGTGGTTATTAGAAAGAACGCAAACAGCACACGTACGCAACTGTATGTAACCGTATATTTCGGAACTCGAGCGTTCCCAAACTCAGCGAGGACGGAACAAGGAAATTTCGAAAGCTTCGAGGTTATATTGGTGTTCGATTGTTTCCCTGATAACTGCCCATTCACCGGTTGGTAGGGCGTTTCTTGGTTTATTTCAGACACTAAAAGGCTCCAACGGCAACCACCGTATTGAAGATCAAGATGACAAACGGCCCCGTTACCGAACATCCTGTGTTCGACACGCTCTGAAGTTGAAAACGGGATGAATGGGCGATTATCAGAAATATCGAAGGTCAAGACCACTTTATTCTTCTTATTAAACTCGTCCATATATGACTTACAAGTATTCCTTTGTCTTTGTTTAAACAACTGTTACGCTTTATGTATAATGCTTCTTTGATTTTTCTGCGTCTATGATGGTTCTCTTTGCATAGCCGTATTGCATTGAAATGTCCTCTGCATTCGGCACCATGTTGCACTACTGCCGAATTTTGAATTACCTTCTCCATTACAGTGTGGGAATGTAGTGTTGGTTGTCTTCCTTAAACTTGTCCATAAGTGTGCGTCCAGTTTCGCCTACGTAGTTGGCAGAGCAACCACAAGTTAATATACACACACGCCCATGAGACCTTTCTTCAGGTACACCTTGCTTGTCATTCCGTAGTATGGCTCTGATATTCGGTGAGGATTTGAAGAATACCCGGAAACCCAAGTTCTTTGCTAAACTTGCGATCTTATCACCTATGCCGTGATAAATTAAACAAAGGGTTTCTAAACAAGGGGTAAGATCTCATGTCTTTAATTGACGAAACACTGCAAAACAACCCGTAGCTAAATAAACATGTAACAGCACAACAGAGCTTTCGAGAACGTCCGCGCTGAAGACGAGAACACGAGACATTCTCGAAAGCTCCGTTGTGCTGTTACATGTTTATTTAGCCACGGGTTGTTTTGCCGTTTCGTCAATTAAAGACACATGCCGTGATAGTACGGTATCGTGATGGCAGGCACGTTCATCGTATCTCCGGCCTGATTCACTGTTCCTGTCTGCTCAATGAGCTTCCTTCTTACTACAGAACCGACCAATAATCGCTGGTTAATATGGACGAGTTTAAACCGAAGAATAAAGTGCTGCGAACTCGGAAGATCTGAACAAGACCACAACGAAACCACAATACAGCAAGATGCTAAAGACGGAGCGGGTTAGCTCCGAAAGCTACGTCTCTATTATTCGATTTGTTAGAGTAAAAAACTCAACATGATATATACACCGTAAATTGAAAGAAGAAAATGAGAACAAATCTTGCTACAAACCCTATATTTTAGCACTAAACAATTTATCAGTATGACAGATCTCTGAATAAAATTACACGAATCTGCTATGAAGAACAGTTTTCGCGACAAAATCATTAACATAACATTAATGGAAAAAACAAAATTACATGCAACTTATAAAACCGTTCTGTTTACAAGTGGATGGCAAATATGATGTTGGATATGTAGCCCCATTTAACCAATACATCGCTTCTCTTACAATGGAAGTTTGCGAAGTTGGCAATGCGTCGTCGTCTCCTGCGCGATCCCTCCGCTTTTCATTATCTGCTTACGTTTGCCTTACTTCGACGAAAGTAGAATACCTACATATGGGTTGAAAAGAAATACACTGCAATAGTCCCATTAAGCCGCCTTAAATTTTAATTACGTAAATTAAGTCAGCGCGGTGAAGTACATACATGGATACTTCAGCCGTCAGCAAATAGAGCAAGCTTGAAGGCAAAAAACACTTCAAACTAGCTTCAAGCTTCTGTAGAAGAATCTGACGCATCAATAATTTCCCTGGATTTCACTTTCGTTGCCTTGGCCAATGGTGCCTGCCTTTAAAACGCGAACAACCAAATTTGAAAAAATCGCGTACACTCAAACTCACTTCGACTTTGGAAGGTCTTTCCCACCGGACCTTTCGTATCTAGACATTTCTTCTTTGTATCGCTCGCGATCCTTCTGAGCGAGCTCCTCCCATTTCTAGAATTGTAAAGCAAAAAATATTTGAACATACGCTACAAAAGACTCGCACCTTTTTATCAGAAAGTTTCTTCCATGTTTCTCCAGCTTTCTTGCCAAGTTCCGAAAAGGTCATTCCTTCCTCCTTAAGTTCATCCCGGTTGGCATTCAACCAAATCATATAAGCAGATTGAGGCTTCTTGGGGGCATTTGCGTCCTTGCGAGGCCGACTTTTGGTTTTGCGATCCGGTTCCCTATTCTGTTTTAAAACCAATCCATTATGCAAAGCATTAATAAAATGAAAAAATGATTTCTCAACCTGAACTTTCTTGTTCACTTTCTTCGGTGGCATCTTCTTCTCCTCGTCGCTTGTCGATAAATCACGCTTGGCCGCGCGCTTAGGTGACTGAGTGCGCTTTCCTTTATCTGGCCTTTTGTCTTTCACTTCGGATACTGACGGCTCTGCGTCTCCGTCTGAATCATCTTCACTCTCACTGGATGTGGTGCTACCACTATGCTGTGGTACTTCTTCAGGTTTATTTGGGTCGTAATCGCTATCTTCTAGAAAAATTGCCTTTTAGTATCATCAGCTTAACTTTTCCCTTTTCATGGTATTTTTTACGCGTTCACTTATTTTTCCCGAAATATTCTTCTTCAGAAACACGGCTTATAAACCCGTTGGTAAAGCTTTATTTATTCTATCGGAGCTTTCGGTGTCATACCTTGACAACCGTCTTCAGCGAAATAGTCTATAAAGTAACACCTGCCACAACCGAAATCTCGTTTAAAACTCGTATGCGTCAACATTTTTAAAAATCCATTCTAGTTTAAAGTCCCTTGTTGAAGTGGTAGTTCGGGTGAACAATGTCGACCAAATGTCGCTGATTCCCGTGCCTTCATCTCTATTCATGCACGAGCAATGTTTGATGCAAATCGCTTCTTTCAATTTTCGAATCCTGAAATCTCTTTCTTGTTCCAACTTGTTTGCCTCTAAACTTTCATCCGGGTACGAGCAAGAAACAACATGCTCCACTACTACCGATGCTTTCTTACATTGTTCCATAACTACTTCCGGGTTATTATGTTGTGGTCGACCTCTCCTTGGGTTGTTTTCACCCCTTCTCCTTCTTTCTGCAACCCGGTACCTTTTGATCAAGGCCAAATGTACCCGGATGAAAGTTTAGAGGCAAACAAGTTGGAACAAGAAAGAGATTTCAGGATTAGAAAATTGAAAGAAGCGATTTACATCAAACATTGCTCGTGCATGAATAGAGATGAAGGCACGGGAATTAGCGACATTTGGTCGACATTGTTCACTCGAACAACACTTCAACAAGGGACTTTAAACTAGAATGGTGACTTTAAAAATGTAGATGCATACGGGTTTTGGCAGGTGTTACTTTATAGACTATTTCGCTGAAGACGGTTGTCAAGGTATGACACCGAAAGCTCCGATAGAACAAATAAAGCTTTAACAACGGGTTTATAAGCCGTGTTTCTGACGAAGAATATGAGATCTCACCCCATTATCTTGAACCCTATTTTCAATATTTTCCCGAAATGTATCAACTAGCAAAACTACTGTGAAAAAAAGCAGTGCTTTTTATAACAAATACGAGACATTTAAATGACATTACTCGCTAAGTCAGAATAAAGCAGCACGATCATCATAGTCGAGTTCAGATACGAGCCAAAATCCTGTTGCAAACTCATTATTCGTACAAACGAGAAATATGAACATAATCCCAATATGCCGAAGTCACTACGCAAAAGATTGGAAGACGGAACTTTTAAAGGTGACAAAAATGATATACCACTTTCGGCGCTGTCATCTTCCATCTCGCGTGCTTCATTCTTCAACTGTTCCGCGTAATGATCGCGCTCTTCATCTTCATCGGAACTTCCATCAAAAAGATCATTGCTTACATCTGACACCTAAAATTGAAAGTGCTTGTTTAACGGGAAAACGTCAATGAACACGTTACCGGCTTCCTGATGTTGACGACATGGAGCCCTTTTTCATTGACGAAGTCATATAATTTAGCATTTTCCTCCCTGAAAAATAAGATGATAACAACGGTAACAATGGAATGCTGACTAATGGCCCACTTCTGAATGCTGGTAAAAGTATACGACATTCCGGATTTGACAGTCACTTCAAAGTCAAACGATCTTGTGCTGACGTCGGAACGGTCGAAATGAACAGAGGCGATTTCTTCGAATCTTATATGAAGAGGAGGCTTGTGAACAAACATGAAACTTTTTTCCATTGGATACAGAAATCCGCTCGCGGATTTGTACGCGCAGCTAATCGCGGGAGTTCCAGTGATCCTGCAAATCAGTGTTTATTCCACTAGGCAACGGAAGCAATTGATCACGAAGGCGCGTTACCCTGTGAAGCTTCCAGGGACGATTATGCGTTTACGAACAATGGCCTTCATTATTCTTGCCAGTACTTCGAACAGAGGACCGGACAAGTTGCGATTCAATTGTCCCTCGTACTTTTCTTTCAGGACTTCTCTAGAACAGCTGAACTCAACTACAGCGGTTTCACTCCACTGATTTTACTGAGGAAGACCAAGCTCCAGATGGATTTCCTCGTCTCTTGATAACTCGAGAATTAAGAAATTGTAACGAGTTTGTCCCTGCTTTATCGGTGGATCGAGACTGATCTAATAAAGAAACAGAGTAGTTCTGCTGAAGAAGCGTCTTTGAACGCAGCATACCACAAAGAACATTCGTCGATTATCCTGATGAGGCAACAGGAAGAGGCCAAGGATGGACGATATTGGAATGTTGTAGTTGAAAGTCTTGCCATGCAGAGCCAAAAACGTAGGGTATATCTTGATGTCATATCGACCTCTACAGAAGACAAAAAGTTTCTCTCGCAAGAAAAAGGTTTCCTTACCTTGGCGTGGCGCAAAGAATTTGTTCAAGCACGGCTAAGGCCTTTCCGGTTTCTTGGATAACACCTGCCTTTGACACAATCTTCTTCTTGTACTCCTAGCGCGATAAAAGCGTAAATAAGCACCAGTGAAGAGCGTGAAACAGTTTCTACCTCTGCTGGATCGTCCTCAGTTGCATCGGACGGTACATAGAATCGAATTTCCATTAGAGAAACAGGGCACTCATCGTTTTGATGGAACTCCAAGGTCAATTCATTTTTCGCGGCCAAACAGTTACTGACGCTGCTCAGAGGAACATCAAAGATCAGTTGATCCTCATGCTCGAACTCAAGGTTGGAACCTGTGCATGAAAGGTAACTCAACAGTAACTCGCACAATGGGTAAACGTTTGCAAACCTAGGAATTTCAGCGCTCCGTAGTTTACTCCTTTGCAACAAATGCTTTTCGTCTCAAGCTCCAAGTTCCAATTTTTCGTGAAAAAGGCTTTCAACTTTTCGTGATCCTACAATTTTGAGCGTTATAAAGAAAGACTGCGTAACACCAAAGAGCAGAAAAATTCTCCGGTGATTGCAGAAGTTTTACAGAATATTATGAAGAAAGTGACCTTTCACAACAGACTCTGCCATAACTCCCTACTTTTTTTCATATGCGGTGACACGTTCGTCATCGTCGAGAAGGACAGGAAAGATTCGCTCTCAGTTTGCCGTACAGACAGACCCAGACACAGGACCCTAGAACCATCACGACCAAGGCAACAGGAAATCCTGCAGTTGTGTAACATGCAACCGTTTGCTCAGGTTCCTTACATCCTAGGACTTCATGCCATGAGATTCATTTCGCATTAACAAGAATAAAAGTAGCCCTATTCATTCGTCATAATGACAACAATAAACGAGACGAGGGGATAGATGTCAGCGTAATATGGACTAACTTAAAAACCCGAAGAATGTGGCAAATCGCAAGATTAAGTTGCTATGGAAAATCAGTATTGAACATGGACCCACAGTCAACGAAATGAACAAGAAAGAAAAATGAAAGGACAAAATGAAATGGAGTTGGGAGAAATAATGGAGTAGAAATGCTTTAAACATATTGGGGCATGGTTTAAAAGTGTCTGCTTTAGAAATTCTGGAACGCTACCAACCACCTCCCCGATTTTAAAACTGTTGTTTCACAATTATCTGCGCCTCAGACATTGCTGTTTATTGCTACTACCACTCAAGAAGAAAGAGCCCCGGAAAATTAAAATACATACAAAAGCTTGTGCTATTGTAAAGAAACGCAATGATACACTACTGTTAAGGAGCATCCCATGTTAAGCACCAGTAAGTACAATGTCCAATTTTAGCAAACTCCAAAATCACTGGTTTATGCAACGCTTACGTAGCTTAAAAGGTGCTACATGATAACCGTGACAACTGAACATTCATTTTGAGCTCAACTATATTACTGAGATTTAAAGGTGCAATGCAACTATAGCGCAATTGCGAACAAAAAACACCAATTCCGGTAGAAAAAACTACCAGCTCGCTTCCGCGAACGACAGCACGTCGCTTAAACTTACAAGTTCGTCAAAGCCACCAAAGCGGTACATCTTGCCGTCCTCCGTAAGAAAACGCAGCGCCGGACCATTGCCCAGACGAGACCAGTGGCATCGCTGCACATCCTTTGCAAGAACAGTTTCTGCAAGCCCGGTTTTGTTGTTGTAGAAGACAGCGCTTTGCTCAGTCAGCTTCATGCGACCCTGATCCTGAAATGCGGCGAATAACAACGGAAAGCATTAATCTTTGTATAACCAGATGTCCAGTTTTTTCCATACACACGTTGGTAAATTCGAGAACAACGTTACTCATCGCAACGGCGCTACCGACAGTGAGTTCTAACGAGTAACAAACAGTGAATGACAATCAGGTACAAATGGTATTCTGTATTTGCAATCCTTCCTTATCATTACTAAACAAATGGTCAATTCCGTGTGCATGTTGCGTTCTTTCAAAAATGGCTCAGAAAATGTGACGTTTTATGTCTGGACGTTTACTGGAGACTTTGACACAAGCATTACAGTAACGTCGAAAGTAAACAAATAAACGCAGGTACATGTAAGGAAAGACAACAAGACAGCGAAGGTAGATATGTTGTTTCGCCTCTTTTTGCGAGTACAGCATTACTGTTCAAACGTGTTCGGATTCTCATTGTATCGCCCCGCCATAGTACGATTACCTATTTAGACGGAACCATTACGTAATCGTGATCTTAACGGATTAGCTGCGGTTCCTATGGACATGCGTTAATTGCTCGTTGACCCTAGTGCTTGTCCACGCACAGTTAATGTGCTTGTAGGAACCACAATCAGGACAGTGTCGTGGAGACATGCGGCCGCAAGGTTTCCCTAGACGGGCAGGAGTCTGACGATTGCATACCTTTCTTTGCCATTAGAAACGAGCGGGTCACCAATGTGGAGAGACGGATGTCTGATCGTTTATTGGAGAGAGAAAGAGAGAATGTCACAGACGACCAGTCAAACGAGAATCCAAAACTACAGTAACCTTCAAGCCATTCGCAGGTACTAAGTCGCACTGTCCTGATTGTGGTTCCTACAGTGCTGTTCCGTGAAATGGCTACACGACGCGTAGGATTTTCCCTTCTGCCCCAAGCCTGTTTGACATTCTCACTGCAAAACGTGCGGATACAACTTTTTTGCCCTTGCGTAAACCGACGTCTAAACATAACGCTCCTTTCAAATTATTTTTCCCGTCATCTCTTGCATTCATGCAAGCTTTTGCATATGTCGACGTCACAAGGATGCGTGCGTTACGCACAACGTGGCAAAGAGCAAACGGGTAACGATTGACCATGTCACCATGACACAGCAGCTGCACAGTTACTATCTACAATGCACCACACACAAAAGGAACAAGCAAGATACAAGCACAGTATACTCTGCAGGCGTATTGAGTGTCCTATGAGCGGACGAAGTTTTTCAAAATTTTTAGGAACGATTGTTCACTGGGCTGGAATTTTCTGTGCCGCTTGCAGTATACTTTATAATTCGCAGGTTCCCTATAACCTACCACTAGTTGTGTAGTTTAGTAATACTATCGTTCGTAGCCGTCTTTATTTTCCCGCACATATGCTCCATCGTTCGTCTTACTGGGAAGTTAGCGCAAACATGCAAAGTATGATACATACCTCAAACTGAGAGTCTACGGTTTTTGAATAATGCATTCATTGTAATAGGGAAGGATGCGGTTGTACAGCGGTGAACGGTTCCTTCCCGTTTGTCTACGGTCAATGAGCTATTAGCCTGTGTCCGTAAGGGACACAACTAATGCGACGTCACGGTTACGTAACAATTCCGTCGAAGTACTGCAGGGGGCGATATAACATCGGATCCCCTATCCATGCAAAAGACCTTACCAATTCTATCGGAAAGAGAAAGAATGACCCCCAGTTTTGCAAGAGGGCGCCCCATATTCGGCTGGTTTTCCCCAAAAAACTGCTGAACATACTTTACTGCCCTTATTTAAGCTTAAATGAAGAAACAATCCTTGTACTTAGGTCTAAGCCTAAGTAAGGGCAGAAAAGGACGACTTGCGTGGGATCCTTTTGGTTAGTGCTCTGCAATCCTCCAATAGTTAATTTCAGGTAAACAAAGGAATGCAGGTTATTGTTCACGAAAGTAAACAACACGATGAATTAAAACGTGAGATAGTTTCCTCATCGCAATGCCCTGTTCTTAAGCTAACAGCATCGCTGGTAAGAGAGGCAAAGGATTTGTGCAGTCTATTTAAGGTCAACAACTGACTAACCTTTTCACACGAATCATCTCTTCTTTAAGGTCGTTAAATGATGTCATTGCTCTTCGCAGTCAGAAATTACCATTTCATTGCCTCTTCCAACATCAACCGCAATTGATTTGCAGCAAGCTTCAAGTAGAACTAAACTTATCCAACAGATTCAAGGATGATGAAACCAAACTTCGAATATTGATTTTTTGAAAAGCAGTGAAACTAATTGTTTAAAGTCAGTTGGTCTTTGGTTTTCTAAGCCATTTCTTTCTAAACTTGAGAACATGCCTGTCCCTATACCCTCCATTGGATGTGTCACAAGTTAATTAGCAGACAAGATTAATTATCCGCCTTTTCATAATTCCATTGATTTATAATTCCCGAAAGTTACGGTGATATTAAAGATCCTTTCGACAAAAGACGGTGTTGGAAATTCGCAATATGTCACAGTTGCTCAGTTCCACCGTTAAGAAAAGACACCCTGTTTCCAGTCTTCCATGATTTTTGCAATTGGGACTTCCGTCTCAAAAATGATCATGTCGACATCCCCGATGTTTTGTTCTGAAGTCGCGTTAACTGTTCGACCACATCCTTCTTCGTCTACGATTAATTTTCTTCCATGCCGAAGCTCTGGGTCCTAACATCTCACTTTGCAATAACACATCCCTTGTAGACCTTATGCAGCCGAACATGGCTCTGCAGCAGAACTTTGTTGGAGTTCCCACGCAACAAATGTTCAACAACGATTCTTTGCGCAAAGCGTGTTTCTGCCAGTTTCGCCATAGGCCAGCTGAAACGAAATTCGCTCCCTGCTGTATGGGTGACCCGAAGTTTTTGAAATTTGACGAGCGAATATCAGAGGCGTCTGGCTGCATGGTCGCGTGGAACCAATTCGGAAAATCAGGTTAGGGTGGTCGCTGCTAGAAACATTGGGATACCCTGGTAGAACGTGGCTAAATCTGAAAAGGTAGGGGATTCAGTCAGGTATCTAATGGAAGTGTAGTTGTTTTGCTCGTGTTTTCCATTTCTGGCACGGTGAAGATATAGCAACGACTAGTTTAAAGCCTATGCGGGTTGTGCGCATATTGTGTTTTTGTTTGCACTGTTGGCATGCACTTTTCGCGACAGGAAAATTACTACTACCATATTTTCGGTTGAGCGCGTTCGCAGTTTTCTGTTACCAAAGAAGCCTAGTCTGTAATGGCCATGCGTCAGAAACAAACTTTGTATAGGTGAGCAAGTGTCGTGCCAGCATTGAACGTTGTGGTATGGTATCCGGTGACATAAAGTGAATCACCAGGTCAGCATGACGCATCTGAACCAGCTTAAATTCAAATAAAGGTTAAGCAAAGGGTATTCAATTAATCTTTTAGACGAATTGCTTGCCATTTTCGTCATCCATGGTAACCTTAGATATGGATTTTCCAATTGCATCTCTTTGTATTTTAAACACTGGGTTTCTTTTAACGGGTCTTGTTTTCATGATAGTTGTTCGTCAAGCACGGCTTGTACCCGTTTGTTCGTAATGTCTGAAATTTAGGGAAACAACTCCCTACCAGCGGATGGATGGGAAAGTTATTAGGAAAGATCAGAACACTATGTTAACCTTCGGAGCTTCCGGAACGTTCTGGTTCCGTCGTCAGCGATCTGTGGTTGTGATATATCTAAGCTCTTGGAATATTGGATGTTTGTAACGGGTCTAATGTTTTCATGGATACCTAAGCTCCTTGTATTTTCACACAACCAGTGCTGAAATTCTCTAAGGCAGTATACAGAGTTGTCATGTGAAGCTGCAACTTCTCCCAAGCTATATATTAACCTGTTATGACGGTTCACTTTGTTCCAAGGCTTTCTTTGCAGGAGCGCGCTGGAGCAACAACTTTTTGTTGCGGCAAGCAGCAGAGTAGCTTTTATCTCTTGGATTTCGAGGCTAACGCGGCCTGGGAAAGAATGGCACTATTAATGAGAGTTCTAAAGTGTACCCATTCTCGTGCAGTCGTCATTTGCACATGACAACGCGTATCAATCAAATTTCTTCCGCCCGCGACCTATCAGATGTATTAATACTTGCCTGCTTTTATTAATACTGCTGTTGTTCGATACGGCAGTGTTCTTGACGCCGATTCAAAACTTCGTTTCAATATTTCCCCTCGCAAACATGCAGCTTTGCTGATTTTGAAATATTGGCCACTTTAATTAGCTGTTTTTTGACTGGTATGTTTACACAATTGGCGCTAATATCTAGGGATAATAAATGCAAGTTGGTCAAACTCTGAATGTTAAACATTAATGCATTCTGACTACCACAGTGCACAAGCGTTGCATCACCAAGTCGAGAGCAGGAAGCAATAAGAACGGTGACCTGAATAAAGGATACTTTTATTTGAGCATGTTGGGCCTTCAAAACGTAGCCACAGTTTGTGCAGTCGGTAAAGGAAGCTGAATTGAGCCTTCGGCTCTAAGTGAGCCAAGCCAATGACTGCGCTTTATCACCGCTTCGCCGGGCGGAAGGGGTGCAAAGTGGTCACTGTCACCTTGATGGCGGGGAACAACAAGGGAAATACCGACAAATTGATCCATTTAGCGGCTTTCCGAAACAGTATGACGCGGACCCTGTTTTTCAAGAAGATAGTTATCGATTTCTGGGACCCTCATGCAACCTTGGAAACTTGTTACCAAGGTCCAAACGGGCGGTCTAAAATTTCCGCGGCAAATCCAATCTCGGCAAGGGAATCACCAGCTGAGATACCGCCTTCCTAAAAGCAGCTGTTTTTGCCGTCTGGAAACAAGTCATTGCAAAAGTCGTTAAAAGCATTCCGCCCGACGTTGCCACGCTCGGAGGAGCATTGGATGCGATGGGCGAGTTGAGGCAAAAAATAATCATAATTGAGGCAGCTTTTTATTCGGCCATTGCCATTTTTGACCGGACGATCCTGTTGGTCTTGTTCATTAAGTTCGTTTGGGCATCAGCAATTGCCGGCCTGATCGATACCCGACGACCGCCTAACGATTTGCCCATCCACTGAGGGATATTATTTTACTTGCTTCCCTGTTACAACAACTTGATACTGAGATTTTAATAGTGCTCCCTAGTGCTTATATTGTACTGTACATAGAAGATATTCATTATAATTAGGCAGAAAGTCCATTCCCCCTGAAAAGTAAGCTCCTGCCAGCGTTATGTGTGTAAGCCTTTTAACCAGCTATCGTATATGAAAACAAAAAAGCATACTGTGCTCCCTAGCCCCTTCGTCGTTGGGTATTGACGGTGTATCGCATTTTTGACGAGCAGAACGCATGTAGTGACCGCTTAACAACATCGGCGTGCTGGAATTCATGCAAGCTAGGCACTTTGCAGCAACGTGTTGCGGTCGTACGACAAGATCGCTGATTTGTCGAATCAATACTATGTTTTCTAATCGTGGTACATTTGGTATTAGCCTTTCGTCCTTAGCAGTGTGCACTTGTTTTCTCTTAGGGGGTTCTGCCAAATCCTCGTGACGTCATTTAAACTTGGTCGTTCAATCAAAAGCGATAAGTGCCAAAAACCGATGATTGGTGACTCGTTAAGGTTTTGCTACCCGAAATGGCGCTATCTTTTTTACGCTCGTAAGTTTTCATTGCGTCTGCAAGCCGGATGGGAGCACCGGATACTCTGATCGATAATCGATACCACTACTCAACGTCGTATGACTGGCAAAACCAATGGGTGGCTTGAAAGGCGGACACTTGGTTGAAAGAACGGCCTCTCCGTTGCCGATCGGTTGCGTTGTTCCAGCGGCGCCAGGGTACGTAAAATTTTCCTAAACCATCGTACGAGCGGCAACTATTCCGCTTGGTGTTCCAGTTAGCGCATGCTCAAGATGAATCAGGACGCTACGCGCTGTTCGTACGAGTATAATATCTTAAATATAGGTGCTTCGTAAAACGTTTGTAATTCTGCACTTGGAGTCATTCATTCGAGATTTGTCATTTGTGTCACAGCGTTTTTCTAACGACCCAACCCCTGGCCGTTTGGTTGACACGAGCAGACCGGCGAAATTTGTTGTTACATGAAGAGTAAGTGTAAAAATCATAATGAAGTTCACACATAACTAGTGCGCTTCTGGGCATAACAAGAGAAAGCAAATGTGTGTGAGCACAAACGAGCAGCAGTGTCATGCGTACTCTATCAGTTGATTCGTGATTGATGCATCTGCGTGTACTCACTCGACGTAGCAATGGTGGCGTGAACGTACTTCTCTCCAGGGTTTAGACAGAATTAAATAGGCTGTCATAACCGAACGAAGCCAACTATTGTCCATGCGTGGCTAAATTAGTAAAATTGCATTAATTCTGTGCCAAAAGGACGTAGCATTGCTAAATGTAAGCACACGTGTCGTTCGCTCGCAAGACATTCTTCAGCAAGCCAATGGCGAAACAACACTTCAGTTCGGCAACGCAGAGTTTTTCGACGGCAGGAATTCCCAATGACAGCGGACAAAGTTCCCCATCCTGTGGGTTCATATTCCCTTGCCATTGGTAATTCCTCTCCGGAAACTCTTTGCTTCGCCCATTTCGAATCGCCAAGGCGTTTGCCCATTCGCGCCACAATATTTGTCTTCAGCATGCCGACAGGGGCGTTGTTCAAAAGTTTGGGTAAATTTTGACGCCGGACCCCAAGCCTCGATGCTTGGCCGATTAGCAAAACGCGGTGCTTTCAGTTTTGCTGATCTTCCATGCAAGTGCCCATTTGATACCGGCTGTCCGAATAGGCCTGGCAAAGTTAAAAGCTTTTGTTTATCTTATTCTGCTCAGTAATGTGGGGAATGAAACTTTTCAATGACGCCGTCGAGAACGTAAACTAGCCATTCAACGTTGGCCATTCATTCGAGTGCGCCCTTTGCCCCAAGACCGGTTCTGCCCAAGCCAGCCAGATCTGAGTATTCCCGCTGCCGGTTTTGCCACCCTGATCACCTGGACAAAGCGGCATGAGCAAGCGGGGTTCACACTTTCAGCCTGTTCTCAAGTTGGAGCAACTTGCTGCGTTAATAATTCAATATTTGAAACATTTTCTTTAATAGGCTGTTTGCGCAAACCTACTAAAACTCGTGCACTTAGTCCTGCTTTCAGGTTGACTTTATCACAAAGCCTCAGTCACCTCTGGCCATTCGATTTCGGTTGTATGTCATCCGAAATGCGCCTTTTCTACTTTTTATCAATTATGTAGTTATTAATATACCGGTCACCTGACATGGAAGCGTGACAACGTTCTAAGTTAGATGTCTGCACTGAAACGACTTTTCCGTTGCTGTCAGATTTGCAATCCGATAGGCAACTTTGAAATTAATGTTTCTTGGCAGGCGCTAACGCTGGGCCGTCCGCAGGAAATCCCTTGCAATGTTCGTTCCTGCATCGCGTTGACAGGCCGTTGCTTCACCTCACTTCTTTCGATCGCGAACTTTGAGGTGTAACCTATTCTTTCGCGGAAATATTCAAATAATTTCATATTCATAAATTAAACATTGCCGCAATGGCACAGTAAATATTCATTTTTCCCTCCCTTGGAAACAACTTTTCTTCACGGATGACCGTTTTTGCTCTCGTTTGGTGATGCTGGAAGCGTATTGTACCGGCGTTGCAAAAGCTTGCCCCTGTCGTGAAGGTTGATCGATAAGCTCTCAGACGGAAAGTAATGTTGTCAAATTATCGTTCAGAATGATTGATCACGTTTTGATTAGGCAACGTAGTTGGGTATGCACCAATTTAGCCAGTAGTATCGACGCTGCGCACGCTCACTTGTGAGGGTGCCAGAAGTTGTCATGAAGGAGTCCCTTTAGCAATCACTACGTCTGTGCCAACATGAAGCTAAAGCAGGTGACTGGGAAATGGTAGCCGCTCTGCAAGGCGCGAACTTGGTTACCATAGCTATACAGGAGAAGTCCATTCAGCCCAAGTAAAGTGTTCAGTTATGACAACGGTGATCTTGCTGTTTCCAATTATACTTTGGCATTGCTGCGCACAGTGCCTCCTAGTAGCCTGTTGGACAACCATTTGTCTCTAGGAATACCTTAAGGGTAGTAGACGTGTTTCAGTAGTTTTTACTAGTAGTGATTCATCCTACTTTATCCGCCTTAAACTTACTTGCGCCTGTTTACGTGCCTAAGCAGTCTGACGTTCGAAAATTCCATTGATTCGTTGTTTGTGAACTTCCTGTTTACTGAATGTTCACTTCGACGGCGCCTTTAAGATGGGAGGCCTAGCCTTCCAAACCGTCGCAGTTGTTCACTAGTGGATAGCTCGTGCGTTAATTTTGCGAAATAACTTCTTGCCTTATAGGCTCGGGCAGCAATTCCGGATATTGTTATATTTATAACAATATTCTGCTTCACTTGCTAAGAATATCTGAACAGTATTCTGAACAATGCCAGAGGCCGGCACCGCATCAGATACGAACAATCGGTATCCCGTGCCAGAAGGCTTTCGGCCACTTCTGGTAGCGCTGGCACGAGAGGTGCTTTCAAATCAGCCAAGGGACTTGTACGCCTTTGGAGCTCTGTTCTTTCACACCTTAATGCAAGTTCGGGATGGTAAGCAACTCATTGCACTATCTTGTGACGCCCTGTCGAACATTAAGAAGCTGGTGTGGACCCATTGTTGAGCAAACACGCCTACGGAGCTTTCCAGTCCGTTTTAATCAGGGAGGTGATGAACTGTGTAATAAAGAACGCCTTCAGTAGAAGTTACCGAAGAGGTTTAGGCGTGCCGTCTCGGCTTGGAGCGTTCGTCCGACAGGAACGCGCAACGTCAGGATGTTCTGCACGCGGACGACATTGAAAATTTGGCTACCAATTTGACGGATACACTGGCAACGTGTGTTTGTCTTCGCCTTTTACAGTAACACGCGAGCTGAAGCTTTGCAGGAGCAACATGGACAAAAATCAAAGCGCCACGAAAATCCAGGCGGGAATTCGGTACGCATTTAGGAAGACTTGAAAAATGTTGAAAGCGTTTTGTCGTTTAGGGGTTATCTGACCAGGAAGCACCTCGAGCAGAAGGGCATTAAGGTTCATCGCCCAGTTGAACTGCACATGGATCGAGCGAGGTTGCGATCCCAGAGCTTAGACCAAAGGCATGAACGCGTACTGACTCCTGACGAAGCAGCGGTGATGATTCAAGCTTCCGTCAGGTAAGACGAAAGCTATTTCATCTTCGTTGGGGTGTATGGCCGCTGTTACAGGAGCTATCTCACTCGGAAACACCTGGAAGCGCAGGGCGTCTACCAGCCGAGGAAGCACTCGCAGATTTAGTTGTGTTTCAGTCAAGCGGTCACCCTACAGAAATGCGGCAAACAACTGTGGGCACCCACAGCTCCCGCGAACTGAGAAGGCTTGTCCATTGGCTTTACGCAAATCAATGGGATGCCTTTCTGCTTTTCCTCTATTTTGGCATTGTCTCTTCGAACCTTCTAACGGTGTTATTTCCTTGCAATTTTGAGGTCGCTTAAGAATTTCTTGCGCAGCACGTTGCTTACGGTAATAAATAACGCTGGGTTTTTTTCGTTCTTCGTTTCCCTTCTCATCTTATCGAATCAATGAACCACTTTTCGGATGGTGCACACTCTTTCCGCGTACCGCTGGCCTCTCCGCAATTTGACATTTGCAGCGGTTGCCTTTGACCGAGCTGAAAGCAATGATCACTTGTTTGCTTCCGTACGGTTGCCGTTTGCAAAGTTTGAGTAACATTCTTCCTTTGGAATGCTATCACTTGACCCGTTCAAAAGACGGTATAAATTGTTGTTATTCTTTGAGAGTGGTTGGACTGTAATACTGTTACATATCGCCATTGCTCACATCAATAATTTTGTAGATGCTTACTGCTTGCACAGTAACTCAGGTAAGCATCTGTCATGCTCTTGTACTGTACATTACAGTTGACAGTCAGTCGCCAGTAATATCTCTTACCATGACGCGTGCGAAGGCTTTCTGTTAACCCATTTATGTGTACTTTGTGAGTACCTCGATATTATGCATAGTCAATTTATGTAGCAATGCTTCTTTAAAATTTGCGTCGATGAGCAAACCAATTTGGTGTACGATTAGGCGGACATCAAATGTCCTTCTCTTGACTGGTTTCTATTCTGTTTCATACATGTCTGCGGAACAGTTTAAGCAGTTAAACGTCGTTACGTAGAGTGACGCAACCTATATATATATATATATATATATATATATATATATATATATATTAGCATAGGGATTAACCGAAGCATTTTCCACTTTTTGGCACCGACCATCTGTGGTCGAACAATAAAAGTTGTTCTGAAATAATTGCACGTTACGTGGTGCAGATATCATTTTCTTAGCATGATCGAAAGATCGTAGTATAGAAACAAGACGGTTAACTTTGCAGTACAATGAATATTCACTGGAACACCGACTTTGAATTTTGCGCCACAACAGAAACGGGACCCCGTATTTTAAGACCGCTTCCTTTCCAGTAGTTCTTTACGTTCGTTCTTCTACAAACAGATATGACCTCATTACCATAATAGCTGAATTAGGAAAGGGCATTGTAATTACAATGTGCATACACACACAACTTGCATACATAATAATCAAGCTTAATACATACATACATACATAATCATAACATACATACACATAACATACATAATCAAGCTTAAGTGAAAGGGCGAGCTAGATCTCCTGATGACGTTGAACTTGATGTCCGTGTATGCTTCATGCATTTATTTTCGCAGCCATTGCCTGCTATGCTTCCTGATTTAGGCCGATTCGGTGGAAATTGTTCCCAGTTGTGCAACAACATGACATATGAATTGTATTATGCTATTGGTTTTTGAACAGAGATGATCCTCATTGTTAAGAAGCTGATCTACTGGAAGATTTTCATTGCAGACGGTGTCCTAGCAACTCTATTCATTCATGTTTCTGTAATTTGTCATTAAACCACAATACTATGCGGCTTTGTTATTAACGTGCTGTCTCAGAGAAAATGACATTCAAAGCGGTTGGCTTGTTCGCCATTATTGCTTCACAGTGGTAGCAAAGGGAAGAGGGAATCGCAATACGTGACAGCTTCAAGATGAAATGGTTCGCACGCAACACCCACTTGTCGCAAGTCTGCAGGGAATTATTGCAGTCTGATGGATTTGATTTAAAAGACGCTCACATCATACACATTACTTTGTGCTAATGAAATCCACTGCATCTGGGTGAAAGTATTATATACATGTATTCCACAGAAAATGGCAAGTGTGACCATTCTTGTCCTCACTAGTTGTTCGCTTGCAAATTCTTCGCAGATGTTGCGTGTCTGCAACTGCCTGTCGTTCGACAGCCTTTTAACGAGCTGAGCACATCACCGCCAATTAACTCCAATTGTGCAAGCAATTGTACGATGAACTTTAGGAAAGTGTACATGCAAAGGATTATTGCCACTTTCGTTTCGACAGGGTTCAGTGCAATTGATTTTTCAGCCAGATTGCAGTTTGTAATGACCTAAAGGTGGCCATTAACAAGTTGCGCTTATCGGTGACTGTCTTCTTAAAATCATTTTGTAATATTGTCTAGAAATTAGCAGAACTCATAACTGAAATGCCAAGAAAGAAATAGCAGTCCCAATTGCACAAGGCGGATGTTGGTCTCATGATTCCTAGAGGGAATCAATAGCAATTCTTTTCAAGGAGTACAATGGAGCACGCCGAAAACACGTGAAGCGAATCGCTTTGCGCTGTTTGGCAGACAATATGCCATGTTGACGGACATACGGATTCATTTACGAAGGAAGTCATTAAAGCGCTCAAGAACCAATTGTTCCAATGCTGCCTGCCCTTTCACACCATTTCGCGGAAAGCGCTTCCAAGCTATCCTTTTCCACGATATTGTTCTCAATTAAAATGAACACGACAAATGCAACTATCACTTCATTTCCTAAGACGGGTATTTAAAGGAGCAAGCTTCCAAGATCCCTTGGACAGGTGCTGCCGAGGACTGATATTTATTTACCATTGCAAATATCAGTACAGACATCAAGCTTGACAAAGTCGTAGAAATCATGCGATAAGCAGAGACATACCTAATTGCAAAAGTAAATCATGTGACCATATTTAAAAATATATGAGAAGTAAATGTGAAAATTAAAGCTTGCTATTACAGCAACGAATTAAATGGGGCGATGAATCGGAAGGACTTATTCTTTAGGGTGAAGCTCTTCATTTCTCCATTACAATACAGTCTCGTTCACACTGAGCGGCTGCGCTTCGCTAGGATCAATGATTCCTCATTTACTTCCTTCAAAAGCAAATACGGCAGAACTGCGATTTCATTTGAATGGATGGACAACAGAAGGATTGCATTCCTCGTTAGGTTGCGATAAAGCGAGGATTATGCAATCGTATAACAGATCAGATGATATAACAATGTCGATTCATATAAAGTTCAAGGCAACGCTGATTCTAACAAGACATCGGGTAAATGCAGTGACGCATATGAACGAGCTGGAATTATACTTTGGACTAGAACTAATGTTAAGCGCTAAATACAGATGACTACCTAACTGGCACATGACTC
This sequence comes from Trichuris muris, assembly GCA_000612645.2. Classification (NCBI taxonomy): domain Eukaryota; kingdom Metazoa; phylum Nematoda; class Enoplea; order Trichinellida; family Trichuridae; genus Trichuris; species Trichuris muris. The sequence continues at coordinate 4,677,464 of CBXJ02000361.1, forward strand.
CATTTTCCTTTTGCTACGGATCAGGACATTCTTACTGAACAAGTTTCCACTTTGTGAATAAGTGACGAGGCTTTTCAAGACCTATCCCGTCTTGAAGGTTAAAAAAAGTAAAGAGGAGAGAGAATTAGCAGACGATCACTTGCATACAAAGGAATCACATTTAAATCCTGTGATCTTCCTATACTTTTTAATACGGCCATAACGGTGCAAGACAGTTCCTGAAAACTTCGCCAATAAATCAGCAAGTGGAAACTGGTCCACTACGTATTCGCTGATCCGTAACAAAAGAAAAAACAGAAACAAATTCAATTTAAGAATAAATGTTCTCAGAAAACCTATAGAGCAGGTCAATGAGCCTAAAAAGCGACGATACCATATTTTAAACTTCGCTAATGAAGCCTTAGGGGGCGCACAATCCCAAAACTGTCTGCTTGTTCAAAAAAGGAAACATTCGGTTAGCAATTTGCCTTAACAATCTTCACAGTACTCCAGTTTCGGCGTCGTTTTTAACAAGTAGCACTGGCATTCATCCAATTGCGCTGACGACGGAACACGAAAGTTCCGAAAGCTACGCCCAATAAACATCATTAAACAAGGATTCCGTATCACTGTTTTTTCATAATTATGAGACGCCTTGTTACTAATTTCTCTTGCTTCAAGAATAGCAAAGCAATGCAGCAACCTTCGGAGTTTTCAGAACATGTTCTGTCGTCAGCGATTTCATGATTTAATGGTTTAATATTTAATAGCACAACCATTAAATCGCTGACGACGGAACCAAAACGTTCCGAAAGCTCCGAAGGTTACTGCATTGCTCTGTTATTTCACTAATAATTTCCCATCCATTCGCTGGTTGGGAGTTTTCTCGTATGACTTCAGGCATTACAAAATAAATGGGTAGAAGAAGTACACAAATCAAGAACATGTCAAGATCCGTTGCAAAGCACCCTGTTTTCACGGTCCCATCCTACTTCAAAAACCTCATGTTCACATTCCCATTACAATTGTGTAATAGAGAACGCTGTTATAGCACAATACAGAAATTGAAGATTGGACTTACTTCATTTGACGGGCGAAGTACCATAGCAGAACGAACTGCTGAACAGCCATTTTTCTTCCTTTCAGTATTGCTTGTAAGAATACCAGGGAATGCAACCTAACAAGTGACTCGTTGGCAAGTTGATTAGTGAAACAGATACTGCCAAAGAACGTACGGAGATGGTTTAACCTTCAAACCATTCGTAATGTCCTCGCTCAGTAATCAACGAAATAGTTGCAAAGGTGATAAATCAGTTTTATATTCAGAGTATGATCGCTTCGCCAACGATGGATCGAGAATATTCCGAAAGCAATAAAGATAGACCATTTACGTATGTCCATGTCTTGTCTCTTTCACTTCTCAACGAACTAACCGGTCATCGGCTGGCCTGCGTTGTCTAATGTCTTTGCAAGCAATACTTTACGGAGGAATAACGGTTGCTCAGTGCCTTGGTCTATTACGATACAGTGATATTGCACGTGCAGGTAGTGTTTTTTATCTCGACTGGTTGACTCACCATTAAAGGGCCGAGTAGGCGAAAGGAATAGTATTGCCTTTGTACTTTCACAGGAGCTAACGATGTTGTTCTGCTATGCTACTCAGGGTCGTTGTACCCTTGTGTGAACGACGTTGAACGGTGCATAACAATGAATACGCCGTATGACCAGCTAACTTTCGATATCACTATCTCAGCAAATTGCTCTATTTACAAATAAGCACTGATATGAGTGATTCTGCGAAACATTTATTGCTACAATGGGGACTATTTGTAATTTCCATTAACCGAGGGTATCGCCAAATTTAGCGATCAACATAGGTTAAAATTCATGAAATTTAGCGAAAACTTTAGCATAAGATTGAAAACAAACTTGCTACTGTCCTACGTGAAGAAGCAAAGAAACGCCTATGCTCACTTCAGATCATAGTTTTAAAAAATCAAAACGCAAAGTTTGAGAATCACAACAATCTTGTTGAACCAGTAAAGTTTCGAACACGCGAAGTAGGCTTTTCTCGAAAAGCGGAACAATGTCAGTCAGGGCAAATAACTTTATTGGTAAGTACTTGCCTGTTGTTCATACTGTACCTACTACTCCGTGCGTTGTACTGCGCAGCGTATTCTACTTGTAATTGTTCTACAAAGGTGAGATGCTTTTCAAACGTGTAAATACAGGTTGTATTCTTTGCAGCTGAATTTATTGTACCTTCGATTGAGGGTTCATTAGTAAGTTATTTGCGCTGTGCGCTTCGTTGTCCTGCAGGATAAACTTCTAGTTCCGCGTAGTAAGCTGCAGAAGTTTATAACTTATTTGGAGTGTTAGTAATGCTTTTCTCAAAATCATCGTTTCAAAACGCCGTTCTTGCTACGAGCTAACGCATGTTGCATTTTTAGAGCTGCCTGTAGTGAGTGACAGCAATGTCGGCCGTTTTGTACGGGAAGCTCTATCTAAAGCAAAGAGAGCTGCCTACGAAATTTGAGGAATCTGTTTCGCAGGTATGATAGCCTTTGCTGGACATACTCGCCTCTTGTTTGCTCTCATGGGCAAGCGATTTTTCAATTTCTGAATTCCGAAACTGCTTTCGCCGCAATGTCGGAAGTATCGTCATTGAAACTGAATTGAGGGTTAACTTTAGGCACTGATGGACTTGGAAGCTAGTAACGAATTCAAGAGCCATCTGAAGGAGCTTCACTTCCTAGCTGCCAAAGTATATTACTCGGTTGTCAAACGTATCCACTGCACTACTGTATTGTTAGGAGATTGAAGTGCCGAATCGAAAGGCTGTTATTATTTACGTCCCGTTTCCACAGTTGAAGCAATATCGCAAAATTCAAGGAAAGCTGCTACGCGAATTGGAGAAAAAGTTAGGCAATAGACACGTGGTCATCATTGCTCGGGTAGGTTACCGTGCGGCACGCTCTAGTCGCATTTTCTGTCAATTAAGCGACGTATCCTGCCGAAGCCAACAAGAGGTAAAAACCGTATAACATTAAAGCAGAAGCGCCCGCGAAGGTAGCTGTACGTACGATTTTAGCATCGTAACTTATTTTTGCTTTTCGCAGTCGTACATTGACTTCTGTTCACGAAGAATACTTGAACGACCTTGTATTCCCTGCAGAGATCGTAGGCAAACGTACTCGAGTGCGACTTGACGGAAGCCGCTTATTGAAGGTTTTCCTTGACCGCAGTCAGATGACTCAAGTCGAAAATAAGGTTTGCCCCGACCGCTGCTTCGACATGCTCGACACATTGATATGTTTAGCTGGACACTTTCGCTGGTGTGTACAAGCATCTTACTGGCAGAGACGTTACATTCGAATTCCCGGAGGTGTTAGCTTGACGCTGGCTAAGTCTTTTGAATAAAGAGTCAGAAAATGGCTCTGACGTGTAATTTCCTGCATGCGCAGATTCTTTGTTATGTATGTTAATAGGGAGCACTCCATTTCGCTTTTAGAAAAGCTTAAAGCAGTAATAATGGAAAGGTGTTTTTAGCAATCAGTATATACTGAAGCGTGAAATATTATATTAATAGTAGCAAGGCGTTTTATGGTGATGAAATGGTACGAATCTTTGTTCCGTTTGCCTTAATCGGCTAAGCTTTCGGAACGAACGTGTTCCGTCTTCAGCGTAATTCAGAAGGAGATGGCACATGTTATCGAGCAATATGAAAGCTGTTGCGAAGGGATCAAGTGGCTATTTTGCGGGATCCAGTCTGATTAATCAGATCGGTCTACACATCGCTAACTTCGCTCCTTCTGTCCTTATTTATGAAACGGGGATTGTCTTATGAAGAGGGACTCTTTCGTCCTCCCACTATGAAACAGGTTCTCGCGACAATTAATCTTTGCTTGTAGGTCGTCCGAATATTGAGAGCTATGTTGGACGATCGCTGTGCATTTGATCGTGGCTTATATGGTTTTCGTGGGATCGTTTATCTCTGGTCGCCCGCATCCTCGTTGCGTCCGGTTGGGCCTCTCCTATGTCTTGTAACGGGTCACGTCTGATTGATGTTCTTTGAACCTGTCAAATAGTGTTGCCCGTTTCTCCTATGTAAAAGGCGTTGCTGGCACAGGTGATCGGGAAAACGACAATCAATACATATAGAATAATTCTTGGAAGAAGTTTTTTAAATGACAACTTCAAGTACCATCCGTTGTGTCGAATGCAGTAGTGCACACAATTGTTGCTAGTTAGTCTGTTTAGCAGAAGGTTAGTACAAATTTTGCATGCTGAGTTCGGAACAGGAGGTTTCCGAAGATAAAGTGTTGTTTTTCCATTCGTAATACAGTTGCTACGTTTATTCAGAACACGGCTTTTAGTCCCATTAATAGCAATTCAACTCTTTACGAAACTTTCGGGACTTGCCTTGTCCCGTCTTCAGTGTGTCTGACTAATTGCAGTGTGCAATGCCTCAAATGTGGAAGGTGTTCATATTTGTGGTTTTAAGTTAATGTAAAAGTAGAGGTCAAGGGATGGAATGCCGTTAGTTCCCAAAGCTTTGGTGTTTTAAGTGGCCTCTCGATGGTTGTCGGCAACTGGTCATTGTTGGTTTAATTGTGCTAGTGGATGTTCCTTGTTTAAACTTGGTAGCTGACAACGTTTAGTTCTCAGTACAACTTTGGACAAAACATCAGTAATTTGAAAGCATCCGTCTCTGGCTATCCATTGTTTGTGTTGGATAAGTAAAGCCTCTGTATTTCCTTATTCTGAAGTCCTCTTCTGGTATTAACGTGCAGAAACTAAATTGTTCGTTAAGTACTGAGCATTCATCCACGTGCTCGACAAATGCGGAGGCTTTCTTGCACTTTTCCATGATTATACGTGGTTCCTTGGTTTGAGGCCTGCTAGTAAAAATTCCACCACCTTGTTGTAGTGTACGAGAGAGAACCTGCACTCACGCACGGTAGGATACGGTATTGGTGTGTACATAGACAGTAAAAGTTGCTTACCCGGCGGGCTCAACACTGGCGACGAGGATGAGATCTTCTCAGCATTCTCTCATCCAGTCAACCCCGGCTCTGCGACCTCCTCAGTTCAGCGCGGATCGACCAGATGGCTGGACCATCTTTGAAGAACGGTTAGAATTTTTTCTTACTGCTCATGGTGTATTGGAGGAGGAGCAGAAGCGCGCGTTGTTACTTAGTGCAGGTTCTCTCTCGTATACTACACTTGTATTATTCAATATGGTATTCTGGTTCTCCCGATTTTTATGATACATATAAAACCGCAAATGCCCTAGCAGCGGATGGATATGCGATTATTAGAAGTATCACAGGTCCGAACACTTATTCGAAGCTTTCGGAACGCCCTGGCTCCGTCGTCAGCGATGTTGAAGGGGAATTGGTTTATTTCGCTCAGGGATCGTATAGGCACAAAACGGCGTCAAGGCGGGGATCGGCTTGGTATAGTGCAACATCCGGATTTACTAACAGCTGCAGTCCACACCTCGCTAATCTCCACACCTTGGTCACGATTGATTGTGTTATTGTGCTTGATGTACAATGCATCCTTAATCCGCCTTAGTTGGATCCGGTTCTCGCAGCAGATTATGTTCGGTCGCTGAGCAAGAGAGCAATGAATGGCCTGCTCAGCGACCGTGGAAGTTTTAATGGCCTCCTCCTTGATCTTCTTTGGAACGCGGGTCTGCGGTCGGCCACGGCATCTGGTGTGTAACCCGTTAAGTCTTCATTCGGCGTTCTTCCATCGGGTTACACACGCCATGTGTTCACGAAATCTGTGAAGTACAGTGTTGCCCGTTTCTCCAATATAGGAGGCGTGCCAACCACACTTGACTTCGCAAACAACGCCAGGTCTGCTGTCACGTGGAACCATGGTCTTATCTGTTCTCACGATCGTGCGAATGTCACTCGAAGATTTGAAATGGATGGCGAAGTTTAGAGAACGACCTAAACGTTTTATCCTTTCACCCACTGCACTGAAATATGTGAGTACTAAAATGGGTCGTTCGGGAATATCGATAGTGACCGGGATTGACTGTTTTCTCGAAAAGCATTGCTTTACTATGACTGCAATGAAAGAACGTGGGTAGCCGTTGTTCAATAAAGTCTTTTTTATATGTCTTAATTCTGAGTTTAAGTATGGGGAGTCGCAAACTCGTATGGCACGATCGATCATGTCTTTTACTATTATAATATATCTCTTTTAACAGAGATCGGATGGTGCGACGAAAAGTTTAAATATCTGTCAGAATGCGTTGGCTTTCTGCGAACTGTAGTTTTAAGCGAGCCTCCTTTGTCATTAGTACGTCTAGAAATGGGAGGCTATTGTTACTTTCTTTGTCAATGGTTAACTTAATTGATGGAAAAAGCCGTTTGTGTTCCAGGAAAGCTTCCTCCTTTTCTTTAGGTGTTATTGCAGAGATGCCGTCCACATATCTCTTGAAAACTGATGGGTGGCAGTCGTTATGTAAGTTGGTGAAGGCCTCTTCCAGATGTCCCATGAAAGCCTCTGCCAGTATAGAGGATAGTGGACTTCCCATGGGGATACCATCTTTTTGTGAGAAGAAGCTGTCCTGAAACCTGAAGTAGTTCCCCTCTTTCATGCAAAAGGAGACTAGTTTAACTATGTGGGAGGGGTTAAATTTTGTTATATGTTGTAAATCTGCGTTGGAATCGAGAAGTTGTTGTAAAATATTAACTGTTGTAGAAACAGGAATATTAGTGAGCAAATCCTTAACATCGTAACTTATCAAAATGTGTAATGGATGTAAGTTTACCTTCTTTAGATCAGCGCAAAAATCTGTGCAGTTTATTACATGGGAGGTTCGTTTTCCTATTAAAGGTTTAATAATGTTTCTTAGGTGTTTACATAAATTCGACGTGACACTATTTACACTGGAAACCCCGGGTCTTAAGGGAACCCCCGGTTTATGGATTTTGGGGAGTGCGTATAGTTCTGGACCCTTTGTATTATTGGTGAAGAATAGCGTGCGCTTAATGCGAGAAAGTTCTTGATACTACGTCTCGTGGAAGAACATATCTAGTAAGGTCATAATCTGTGTTCTTACATGGTGAGTAGGGTCATGTTCTATTGAAATATAGGTATCGTTTTGTAGGAACTGAGCTTTGTTAATATAAACCCTTCGATCTAGTATTACAACCACGTTACTCTTGTCAGCTTTGGTTATGAAAATATCTTCCCTTGATTTGAGTCGTTCAGGCATTTTGAATTCTGAGCTGCTTAAGTTGAGCTGCGTAGGTTTATGTGCATGTAGTAGAAGTCCGGCTATGGCCCCTTTAATCTCCGCCGCCCTAAATGGTTCTGTTCGAGAAAAACTGTGCTCCACTGAAGCAATGATATCAAGCGTGGGAATGTTCCTGGGAGTTGGTACGAAGTTTAAACCTTTGTTTAGAATTCCATTTCAGTATTATCCAGGTTGTGGGAACTTAAATTGATGACTGTCTCTTTATTGTCACTTGCATTATCAATGTTATTGTTAATACAATTATTGTTACTACTATAATTAATGGATATCTTTGTTCGGCTGTCGACCCGTTTGGTGGTATCTGTAATAGATCTGAACACACGCCCTACCAGCGGATGGATGGGCAGTTATGAGAAAGTATCACAGATAGAGAACGCTTATCAGTCAGAGCTTTCGGCACACTCTGGTGCCGTTGCCAGTGATGGGAAAGAGGTTCCCTCTTCTCCGAAATCCACTCTTTCCCATCACTGACGACGGCACCAGAGTGTGCCGAAAGCTCTGACTGATAAGCGTTCTATATCTGTGATATTTTCTAATAACTGCCCATCCATCCGCTGGTAGGGCGTGTGTTCAGATCTATTACAGATACCACCAAACGGGTCGACAGCCGAACAAAGATATCCAAACATGAACAAACCCGTTACAAAACGCCCAGTGTTCAAACAAATACTATTATTAATGTTAATATTATTCAAGTTTTCTTTCATTTAACGGGGTTTGTGCACATAAGCGAACAACTTGCATCACGGTTATTCCCCGTTCAGTAAAAACGTTTTATTCCCAAAACGTATTCAAATGCAAAACTTTCGGTCCAAATCCTAGGTCCGTCATCAGTGCAATCATTTCTGTCAACTGCCCAGTCAGCCGATGGTCCTGCAAGCTCATCAATTCGACCATCCGGACTGGTGACATCAGCCATCAGGTCTAACCTTCGACCCGTCAAGCGACTGCCACCCGCCCAGTCAGTCAATCAGAGGAGCAAGCGTCCTAAGGAGGGCAGAAACATAGGACAGGGAAAAAGGAAGAAAGAAGGCCACCGTCAGGAAAGGACTTTAAAACCCGTAGTTTAAAGAGACTATAGACGGGTTCGGGAAGCTACTGCCGTTGCCTCAATATTCATTTTGTGTTGTGTCACTGTCCCGGTTGGTTGGTTAGGATGCTTGCTCCTCTGATTGACTGACTGGGCGGGTGGCAGTCGCTTGACGGGTCGAAGGTTAGACCTGATGGCTGACGTCACCAGCCCGGATGGTCGAATGGAGGAGCTTGCAGGACCATCGGCTGACTGGGCAGTTGGCAGAAATGATTGCACTGATGACGGACCTAGGATTTGGACCGAAAGCTTTGCATTTGAATACGTTTTGGGAATAAAACGTTTTTACTGAACGGGGAATAACCGCGATGCACGTTGTTCGCTTATGTTATTATTATTATTATTGTTGTTGTTGTTGAGTTTTCACGGATTTTTTCCCGTTGCTTTGTACGTGGATGGATCTGTAAGTATACTGACACGGTCTCCCTACCAACGGATGGATGAGAGTAGTTATTAGAAGACACGGTCAGAGAACAACGTGCGGTTTAATCTCGAATATTTCGGAACGCTCGAGTTCCGTCCTCAGCGAGAAAGTGTGTTATTGTTAATATCAATAAGCTCTTTCTTTCTTTCTCGCTGAGGACGGAACTCGAGCGTTCCGAAATATTCGAGATTAAACCGTACGTTGTTCTCTGACCGTGTCTTCTAATAACTACTCTCATCCATCCGTTGGTAGGGAGACCGTGTCAGTTTACTTACAGATCCATCCACGTACAAAGCAACGGGAAAAATCCGTCAAAACTCAACATCATGAAGATCCATGCTCCCGTTAAAAGACATCCCGTCTTCCGAAGTATTATTATTATTATTATTATTATTATTATTATTATTATTATTATTATTATTATTATTATTATTATTATTATTATTATTATTATTATTATTATTATTACTTGTGGTAGTACTATTGCTATGCCTCTTAACCTCTCATTTTTGGTCCTTTCGAACGTCCAAGATTGAGAACACTAGAGTGAGTTTAGTTTCTTACTCCAAGTGCTTGTTTGATTTAATTTAACCCAGAAACATAAATTTTCAATATGATTACTGAGACAGTACAAAAATTGTATCTATATGTTGAGAAATGAACGAAAAGGTGCTGTTGCATGCTTGCTTCAAGTGGGCCACGTTCTTTCTATGTGTTCGTATGGTGGCCCTTAGGAGGGAAAACCCTGTAGGTTTTAATATGGCATTCGTATGATGATCGTGAGAATGGTTCCATTTAACTTGGAAACATTTTGGCAGCAGACCTGCATCCTGACATTTTAGCAAGAAAGTAAGCTTACCCAGAGTCGATGTTAAACTGGAAGCATTGTGTTACAGCAACTTGGCAGCTTTCAGGTATTGCGCGACGTGCGCATTGTCTTATTTGGGCTTTTCGGTATTTATTGATGTCTGCTATATGTTAATATTCTCTTCTTCTTTGTACGGGGTATCTTTCAAATCTTGAAGTGTGGTACACCAGAAACGGGGATTACCGTGTACCACACTTCAAGATCTGCTATATGTTGTTGGATAAAGTAACCAGTGTCCCGTCGCTCCAACGTATGCTGCTCCGCAGCCACTTTGAATATTGGTCAGTCTACGGCATTAATCTCACTGATGCCATCCAACCATATACGTTTGACGTTAGCGCTGACGACGGAAGAGGTAACTTCCGAAAGCTACGCATTCTTTATTGCACAATAGAAATTGCGATGAATAAATGACAGCGTGCATTTGCGCGATGAATAAATGCCTATACGGTTCTGGAGACGAATAAATCGCTGCAAGAGTAATTGCTTAGTTTTATGTTTATAAATTACTGGACAACTTTGTTGACGTAAAGGTGGGTGTTAAAATTGCTGATCTACTGAAAAAGACACTAGCGGAGGAGGTTTCCCATTATCAAATTGGGCCTCAGCGTCACGTGAGCTGCTTATCACCTCGATGAGCAAACAACTCCATCTCCATCAGGGGCAAACCTGAACCTCAGGAATTTATTCAAAGGGGAACGTCCAGACATGGAATGGAATTGTCAAACAGGCACTCTGTTCTTCTGCACACGGAAGGTCGTGACCGATGTACGAACACATTGACAATTAGTGAGTACAGTAGCAAAAACTGTTCTATCCGCTAGAGATCGCTGTACCATTCTTGCTGGAGGCTAGATTAATCGTATGGGATGCGATTGATAAAACTAATGGCTGGGTCTTTGAGGCTGAATGATCATTTGTTTGACACTACCGCTGATAGGCAAAGAATTTGCTGTCATTGAAAGAATTTAAAACTGACAGATGGCTGGGTTTGATGACTACAACAGGTGATGGGCAGTCGTTCGTATTTGCGGAAGCGTTGAGTTACTCATTCAGAGCAGTCGAATATCTCAGGGTGGTCGATGGGAACAGCATGAGGGTATCCGTTGTGTTGGCAAGGTAACGCCTACCCCTGAGACGGTCACTGACTGCTCTAAGGTTGGAATTGCAAGTAGTACCGATGACCGTGATAATGAGTTCTGTAGTCGTGAAGGAACTGAAGCATCCATTGAAGGCAGTTGCCTATCGAACAGACTGCACCACTGTGTTGCAGTGCATATCACCATGGTCAGTGAAGCTTCCAGTCTTCTTAGTTAACCGGTCTGCAGGAATGTTGAATGCGCCGGAATCAAGTCAATGGCTTCATCTGCCAGGAAGCAACAACTCAGCCGATCAACTTACTAGAGGACTCTGTGCGTTGGATTTGAGAAGATTTGAAGCCCTGCGTAACAGCTGCCGTCAGGGAAGATAGTCCGTTAAGTAATTTGTTTGAACGGACATTTTGCTCCAATCGATTGTGCGTGCAATTGCACATGTTTGGTGCTTTGATACACTTGTTAAAGGCACGGCAGAACGCGGTCTGCTCAACGTTCTTGAATTGGAAACTGCCAAGTTAGTCTATTTAAGATCAGAATATGTTAGTAATGAAATCGAGACGATGGTACATTCCGGACAAGTTTTCCCATGCTTTAGGGTAGGAGCGTTAAGGCCTTACTTAGATATTCAAGGTCTCTTGTGACCCGGTGGGCGACTATAAAGGTAGGAGCTGCCTGAAATGGCGCACTATTATGTTATCATGTCGCCCAGGTGATAATAAAAATGGGATTCCTAAACGCTGGATGTGATCTCATTTGTTTATCTCAAACCACGCCTTCGATCCCGTTAAATCGAAGGCAAATCGCACGGAGCTTTCGGGACTGACATTGTTCCGTTCTCAGCATGTTTCTCTACAGAGATGGGCTGATGCTGCTTCTGCGTGCGATTTGCTTTTAATTTAATGGCATTCGTTTATTGACACCCTGCGTCATTTCGTTGATAGAAGAGGATGTCCTAGCACAGCCGTGTCACACAACGTAAAAAACGTTTCTTGCATCCAGTGCACTACAGTATGAAGGGCAATTTTGGCCTTTTCCTTGCGGATCGATGTACTAACTGGAAATTCAATCCCCTCAGGGACTTCATCACTGTACAGTATGGGAAAGACTCATAGCAGTCGTAAAAACGTGCGTGAGTGCACTACAATGCGTGGGAGCACCATAGATGATAGGACCGTTAGCGGCGTCCATTGAAGCTGAGGTGCTGTTCAGTGGTTGACCCCTGACGTATTTGCCTGATGGTCCTGATTGTGCGGAATTACGATGCTCCTTCATTTATTCATCAGTCGGCAACATGTACATGTATATTATTAGCAGATATTTTAGACGCTTGCATTTGATTACGGCGACATTGGAGAATAGCGCAGCTAACTGTGAATCAGTTTTGAAAAAAGTGGTTGTGGTGATACCTACTGACGTTATAGCGAAAGGATAAATGGTGAATCGACATCACCAACCACAACGCTCGAGATTTCGTATCCATGATCCAACCGACATTGAAGTGAGATGAGTGGCTGCCTGGTAAAGTCCTGTGAACCGTGGCCAGTCCAGATCGAATCACAGGGGAGGCAGCTGTGAAGAACAAATCAGGACAGTACTAGTGACTTGACTGATGTTACTGGGAGGCAGCACTGAAGCAATGCAGGGATAACTGCATGGGCGGAGTGCCATGGACAGGCTACGGAAATATAAAGAACGTCACTAGTGGATGATTTCGAACGGACATCTGGAGAGACATTTGCATGCATGAAGCCGCCAACGCAAGAGTACGCAGTTACAGTTGTTGCTGACTACGGAAGTCGACAGGGTGAATACACTGTTCTTTCTCCCTTGTTAGTTTTCGTATCTGAAAGCGCCAAATGCCTAGGAACAATTTCTATTGTTATTAATTTAAACCTAAAAAATAGTTCTAACCAGAAGAACCGCCTTCAAGTTCATCTTTTATTTCGTTGAACTTTGTTGAACACAGGATGTCTGGTAACGGAACCGTTTGTCATCTTGATCCTCAATGCGGTGGTTGCCCGTTGGAGACTTTTGGTGTCTGAAATAAATCAAGAAAACGCCCTACCAGCGGATGGATGGGCAGTTATCAGGGAAAAAGAATCGAACACCATATAACCTCGAAGCTTTCGTAATTACTTTGTTCCGTCCTCAGCGAGTTTGGGAATAGTCTTTTAGGTTATTATCTATCCCTAAACTCGCTGAGGACGGAACAAGGTAGTTCCGAAAGCTTCGAGTTTATATGGTGTTCGAGTTTTTCCGTGATAACTGCCCATCCATCCGCTGGTAGGGCGTTTTCTTGGTTCATTTCAGACACCAAAAGGCTCTAACGGTCAACCACCGTATTGAAGACCAAGACGTCGAACTTTGTATCAGACTGTCATTACTGAAGATCTGGCATAAGTTTGTACAAGCCTACGGCGTTGTCATCCATTCCCGTCAATTGTATAGGCACAGTTGAAGTGGCATGATATTGCAACAGATTGGAAGCAAATTACAGAAGGCATGATAATATGAAAACTCACCCATCCACATCAACATTTCAAAGTTAACCCACCGTCGCCGCTCGTTCATAGGAAGAGCATGGGAACACTGGATGGCTAAAGCAGCTCACATTTGTTCTGCATCGCGTCAATACAAGCAGTTTAATCACTTTTCTTGTTGTTAATTTAGTGTGTTCAATGACGCCTATTAATTTCGAAATGGACTCCTCTGTTTTAGAAAGGACATTCAGCTGTAGGCAGTTCATCAATGATTATCTATCCTACTCAGTTTACAAGGAATGAAGTTAATATCCTAGCAAAGTATAAAAGACTATTTTGCTAGAAAGGACGGAAGTCGAAAATAGTCATATCAGAACAAATGAACGATTGTGAACGTGCCTGCAAGTTATAAGTGTTCATTGACAGCGATACTGTGATTCTCTTGAACACGTGTAATGTTTTCGTTAGCAATTCGGTAGGTCGCTCTAGTGGACGTGAGTATAATGCGCGTGGGCGGGTGTAGGAGCTTCCCTGTGGCTTCAGGAGTGCTGGAGCGCTTCTCTTTTAAATTGGTTACATAGACACCCTTGAAGGGGTATGCACTGCGGATTTGTTTCTAGCTACGATGTTTGCCTATTAACAAAACGATTTGAATAATCTGGAAGATTGACATTTGCGTTCGCTCTCAGGAAAGTTAAACAGTAAAATTGCATTACTGTTGTTTTAAGCAGTTGCCAATTGTCATGCGATGACAAAGTAGGCGAAGTGTACTCAGCCGAATGTTTCCTGACGAAATAACTACATTCCATTGGGTCCCAATGCGTAGCTTGCAAGCGTGTCTGTGCCAATGACGATCGAGGTTAACAAGAAGAAATGAAAGATTTGACACTTACAAAATTAACAGTCATATTTTGAAATTAATGAGCACAGTATTGCTACCACCTTCATTGCTGATGATGCGTTGAGAGCGTGCAAGTCAGCGAGGAGCTGTTAATTGAGCATGTCATTCAGAAAAAATAAGCATTCATAAAATGATGAATTAACCATTTGCAAATCGCCTCACATCTTTCAAAGATAAGCTTTTGTTGATGCCCACTTCGGCATAGCTGGCAATAAAACGGGGAATATTATTAATACGAAACTGCGAGGAACTGTAGGTGCTACAACCGCAATATCGAATGCATGATTCCACTGCCTCATCACAAAGAAGCAAATCTTTAAAGAATATTATTAGTTTCTTAATGTTAGATGTATTCACGGCTTGTACCCGTTCCTGTGTATCCATAGTGTCTGAAATTAACTAAAACAACTGCCCTACCAGCAGTTATTAGAAAAATATCAGAGCACTGTAGAAACCTTTCGAAGCTTTCAGAACGATCTTGCTCCGTCGTCAGCGATCTACGTCGTCGCTGACGCTATAACCAGATCGTTCCGAAAGCTCTGAAAAGTTACTACTGTGTTCTGGCTTTTTCCTAATAACTGCCCATCCATTCGCTGGTAGGGCGTTGTTTCCGTTAATTTCAGGCACTACGAATACATAGGAACGGGTACATGACGTGAATACATCTAGCATGCCATGACCCGTTACAAGACACCCAATCTTTAGTTTGTTAATGAAAATTCCAATTTGTTTTCTTCTTTAGGGCAAACTGTCTTGCTTATAAAAGGCATATTTGGAATTCCCCAGGTGAAAAGGATGATACATAAATGAAGCAGGATTTACTAACAGGTAAAGCAAGCTTGCTTCAGCTGCGAATGGAAAATTTGCCATTGTATTAGGGCGCGCAGGCAAGCCGTTATGCGTATCGTATGTTTGAACTGAAGTCTATTTCTTGTAACACGTCAAGTAGCTAAATAATTGACGATATATTTACAAACCATCAGAGTTTTCCAATCTTGTCAAGAACGCTGCGATTGGACGAAAGCAACTACCAGTTTGCATATAAAGCCCTTTGAAGTGATCTAAACCGTATCTCGAAGCCATGCACCCCTCATTCGCTGTTTTTGCAGCGTTATTGGCCACAGTGGGAGGACAAGGTAACTTATTTCCTTAGGTATTAATGTACCGCTGCTTGTGCACGAAGATATACCAACAGTATCAGCATTTCGTACCTCATCAGTTAGCCTCCGCTTCCTGACGACACATTTCTATCCTATTTGGGAGCAGTACATAGTTTGAAAGTTCTTTCATTCTGTAATCAAATGAAGTTTGAAACCTCAGATAATCTTTTACTTAATTTTAAAGTAGAACAAAGGAATTCTGACGGGTTTAAGTTTCATTATGCCAAAATACGGCAAACACCCGTTGAAAAAGATTTTATTCTTTGCGAAGCTTTCGATAGCTTAGAAAGCTTCGCTAAGAATAAAATCTTTTTCAACGGGTGTTTGCCGTATTTTGACATAATTTTAAAGTATTTGTATGGGTCATGAAGACTTTTTAGCTTGGCTTTTAACGGTCTTTGCCCGTCTATTCCTTCTGCACTTCCTTTTCTCGCTTCAATGACCATCCTGACCGATCGACGTAGCCTTCCTTTTCTTTCTTCCAACTCCTATTCCCCTGGTGCTCGAAGCAGTCGTTCGTTTGCATGCTTGGAGCTTGGTTCCTCATAGCTATGGATGCACAGCAGCAAGGTTCCACGCATCCATAACAAGTTATGGTTATAGGCAACTGTTTTTTGATAGTATTCCTGCTTTCCGGTTTTTTGATGATACCTGTAATATGACTGCAAATGCCCTACCAGCGGATGGATGAGCGATTATTAGTAATATCACAGGTCAGAACTCTTATCGTATCGAAACTTTCGGAACGCCCTGTTTCCGTCGTCAGCGATGGTGAAAGGGCTATGGTCATTTGCAGTCCATCAGCTGGTAGGGCGTACCTTTGTAGTAGTTGCAGAACTACTACCGGTTGTCGCTCTTTCGGGTCTTGGAGTTGTGGCATGTTCATCCTGCGTTGTATTGTGGACGAAATCACTTTACTGGGATAACAATTACGTATCATCGTAAAACAGGTATCATCAAAAGACGGGAAAGCCGGAATGCCATCAAAAAATCAGGCATGAAACCTGTTGCAAAGCAATCAATATTCATATAAGCAACTGCTCGTTATACAATAAGTGCGAGTTTTCATTGTCATGAAAAAAGGGTCAGATGACGTCTTTACATGCATTGTAAGGCACTTCAGCTGCTCATTGTCGACCGCGGCCATTGTAATCTACGAAACGTCGTATCGATACTCATTTCCTGTTTATTTTACATGTTAGCCATATTTTTCTCATAATAATGAAAAATGATATGGTATCCTTGTTAAATGATCTTTATTGAGCGTAGATTTCGGAACTGTCGTGTTCCGTCGTCAGCGCAGTTGGAAATGGATGATACATACGGTGTCGAGGTACTTAACGGTATTGGAAAGGGTCAGGTGGTTAGGTGGCAGCACCTGGTTTGATTAATAAGATCTGTCCACAGTTCGCTGACCTCAAACCCTTTGTCCTTATTAATATGGCAGGTATTGCCGGGTGAAGAGGGATTCTTTAAAATTTCGAACACGGAACAGGCTCTCGCGACAGATGGTGTTTACTTGAAAGTCGCCCGAACATTGAGAGGAATGTTCGACGACCGCTGAACCTTTTACCACATCTTCCATGGTCTTCCATGGTTCCTTTGTTTGTGGTCGTCCGCATCGTCTTTGTTGCGTCCCGTTGAGCAACTCCATTGCGTTCTTGTAACGGGTCGCGCCTACTCGGTGTTCTTTGAACCTGTCAAGTAAACTGTTGCCCGTTTCTCCTATGTAGGAGGCGTTGCAACTGCAGGTTATCCGGTAGACCAATCATTTTCAAGCGTTTGGTGCGAGGCCCCCTCCTGGAGGCTCTTCCCAGGCGCCGCCCCCCCCTTTTCCTATTGGTCAGTTTTGTTTGTCATTTTTCGCCTGGCAGCCGATATCCCCTAGGGCAAAGTCAGTATATGAACATTGTAGAAGGATACAATGTAAATGAACGGTCATGATCCCATTTATTCATGTAGATCAGCATATGAAGCATACCTGCAAAGCCGACAAAGCATAAAATACGCTTTATTGGAACTAATGCAACCGTTCAGCGTGTGCCTTTGGAAACGACTTTGCTAAACGCGCACTCTACTAACTAGGTTGAAGGAAAGGCGATGAGAAATTGCTCTACTTTTCCCCACAGCGTTGGAAATTTGTTCGGCAGATCATGCTTGATTCAAAAACCTCTACCAAACTGACCGAAGGCATGACGTGCAATTACGTCGCTTTGAAGCTCAATCAATTCTTCTTGAATTGCCAGGCGAACTTAGACCGCTGGTACTCCAAATGGATCCAAAATCTAACTGTGGATGTCTAGATTTAGGAGATCGCAAAACCTTTCCTTCATGTCATCAATCACTTCCTTCAGATGGGACATATAGGCTAGGAGCTCTTCATCCTTCAGAATTCCTGCGATGGCCTTCAAGTTCGGAAATTGCGAAAACTCTCGACGACCTAAGTTGTGCAAATAAAATTCGAGCTTCTTAACAAAAGAAACTACCGCTGACTTGCTACTTATGAGGTCGCTGTCTTTGCCTTGTAAGGTCTTGTTTAACAAGTTCAGTTTCTGAAAAATATCAGCCAAGTAGAATATGTCTGCCTCAGCATCAATAAGCTTTTCTCCAAAGTCCTTGTCAGACATAAAAGCGACTATTGAGTCCCAAAGTGCTACGAAACGTTGGAGGCAATTGCCCTTGGAAAGCCATCTAACCTCCGTATGCAGCATCAGCGTATCGAAGTCTTCACCATTTTCCTCACACTGCTGGCGAAAAAGACGATTCTGGAGGGCGTGAGATTTGATGAAATTTACGACCTGAATAACCAGCGAAAGTGAATGCTTGAGGCGCAATCCTAGCTTTTTCGATACCAAGTGCTCTCTATGAACGACGCAATGAGTGGTGACGACCGCCTTCAAGTAGGATATGAATCCTCTGTATCGCCCTACCTAGGGGCAGCACCGTCCGTTGCGCAAGCAATAATATTTTCCATCGGTATACCATTCTCTTCAAAGTAACCACGAATTTCTTCAAAGATGGTCGCTCCTTTAGTATCCGTTCTTATCCTTCTGGCGAAAAGCATCTCCTCTACCAGTTCTTTTGCATTAAAGAACCTGACATAAACCATAAGCAAAGCGTCACTGTCTTGTAAGGTGGTCTCATCCAACTGCAACGAAAAACTCCTGGACTTCAGTAAACAGATTAGTTGCCCTTCAATGTCACCTGCCATCTCGTCAATTCTCCTGCAAACAACGGAGTTGCTAAGGGGAATCGCCTGAACCGTTTCTTCAGGGGCCAATTTCATGACAGATATTATTATGGACACTGCAGGAAAAATAAGCGATTCGCCAATACTGTGGGCATTGCCGATGATGATTGTAATGATTGTGAACCACCTTAAGTGAACCATTGCGATGATCTTACTAACCTTGTAAGATGCAACAATGCCGTTGTCTAATCTCTGTGGCCTTTCGCGAACCATATGCGTCAGTGTCGTCAGTTTCTGGAAAGTATCTCAGCTTCTGGAAGAATTCGAATGGTTTGTCCTTTTTCTCCGGATGCACACTAATCAAATGCTTCTTCATTTTGCAAGGCTTCATGTTCTCGTTTGAAAAAGTAGCCTTGCAGAGCAAGCACAACGGCAACAGATGGTCATGAGCCGGGACGAAACCATATTTTAAGTATTCTACAGAATAGCGTCTACACTTTCTCTTTGCCGCGGAACTCATGCGCAAACCTGTACAACGAGAGCTTGTTGGGAATCGAGGAAACACTGCTCATTCACTGTTACATGATCTGCAAGTTCGCTAATTTTGCGGAGATATAATATGGTTACATGTGTACGGAGATTTGCTAGAGTGGTTACCACAATTATTTTGCCCTCTCCGCGGAACTCCTCGCCCCCCCTCCGGGTCCTCTGGCCCCCCGTCGGGCGGTTAACAATTCCTGGCCCCCCTTCATAGGCGCTGGGCCCCACTTGGGGGGTCCAGGCCCCGCTTTGAGAATGGCCGCGGTAGACGACACCAGGCCTCTCATTCATGGTGACAATGGTCTTATCATGTCGTAGAGTATTTCGTAATGACGCAGAGCTCTTGAAGAAGACCCGAAAGTTTAAAGTTCTTGCTAAACGTTTAATTCACACTCTCTGATACCTTTGT
The DNA here is from genome assembly GCA_000612645.2 of Trichuris muris. NCBI lineage: Eukaryota > Metazoa > Nematoda > Enoplea > Trichinellida > Trichuridae > Trichuris > Trichuris muris. Next base: position 4,696,884 of record CBXJ02000361.1, read on the forward strand.
AATAGGGCAGAACTACTACCGGTTGTCGCTCTTTCGGGTCTTGGAGTCGTGGCATGTTAATCCTGCGTTGTATTGTGGACGAAATCACTTTACTGGGATGGCAATTAGATCGGAGAGTATTCGTTATATGCCGCAACTTCTTTTCAAGCAACCCTACGTCACAGATGGCAATTGCGTGGTCCATCATTCCTTTTATGATCCCTGTCATCACCAAGCGGTGATGGTGGGAAGCAAAATCGTGGTAGCGGTCGGAATGTGTTGGTTTTCTATATACCGTGGTTTTGAAACCGTCTGCGCATTTGATGACTAGCGCGTCTAGAAAAGGTAGTTTGTTCTCGGTTTCCTTTGCGATGGTCAACGAAATGCATTGGGGGAACAGGTTGCTTAGGTGTTCAAGGAAACGTTCTCCCCCCGCCCCCGCCCACCCGGCTTTGGTTATGGAGAAGACGTCATCTACGTAGCGCTTCAAAACCGTGGGGTTACTGACTGGGGTGCAGTGCTCAACGCTTTCTCCTCCATGAAGATCTCTGCTAGAATGGGGGAGAGTGGACTGCCCATTGGAGCTCCGTTGGTTTGTGAGAATAACTTGTCTTGAACCTGAAGTAGTTCCCTTCGTGCATGCAAAAGTGGACCAAGTTTATTATGTGGAAGGGAGTTAGGTTCGTCCTTTGTGTAAGCTTGCTGTCAGCAGCGAAAAGGTCTTCCAACACGGCGTGTGTATGCGTCATAGGAGTACTCGTGAGAAGGTCCTTGACGTCACAGCTTACCATGATGTCATTTGGAACCGTGAGAAGTTGTCTAATCTCGTTGCAGAAGCCCTAACTGTTCTTGACACAGGAAAGCCTGCTGCCCGTTAATTACATGAGTATGGTGTTGAGATGTGAACATAATTTTGATGTAACGCTGTTAATGCTAGATATAACAGGCCTCAGCGGGACTCCATCCTTATGAATCTTGGGCAGACCGTAGAGCAGTGTTTCCCAACCTTTTTAGCGTCAGGGACCCCTTTCATTGCCGACAATCACCCTGCGGCCCCCACCAAGTCTTTGCAACCGTCATTATTGTCCTATTAGATTACCTACAGGTTTTTGTGCTTTTCGGCTTCATAGCAAACTTGCTTGAATAGGTATTTGAGCAACGGCGTTGATCAATCATAGTGCTTGTCAGATTTGAGTAAGGTGGAATCAGGTTCTGACTTTTGGAAAGAGAAAGAAAGAAACAAGATTTGACGGAAGCGTTGTCACAAAGTATCACAAAGCGAGAAGTGCATGACTACGGTCAAGTTCGCTGCTAAATGAACAGTCAGTCGAACGAAAACATTGTTTCACATCTTGCATGAAATGATCGAAGCCGTATCGCCCCTTACCCTTGTGAACTTTCCAGCGCTCGGTCACCTACGATTACCACACCTGTCCCTCCAATTATTGTCAGGGCTCTCCCAGGGTCCCCTTCACTTTCCAGGCCCCCAGGGACCCCTCGCCTTCCAGGACCCCCTGTGCCTCTCCGGCCCCCAAGGGGGCCCCAGGGCCCACGTTGAGAATCACTGCCGTAGAGCAATGGGCACCATGTGCTGCTGGTATATCGGTGATGGTAGGAAAGTCTTTGAAAATTGCAAAAAGTATTTCTCTGATTCCCTCCGTTGGCTCACAACGGTGGTTTGTAGATGCTGTTGGACAGTAGGAGTGAGATCTTATGGGTGTATGATGTTTTGTCCAGCACAGCAACTACGTTATCCATGTCTGCCTTGGTTAGGACGATGTTCTCGTTTCGTCGTAGACCGTTCAGTGTTTGTATTTCCAAAGCGGTCATGTTTGGAGCTGCGTTTTGTCGTAGGTGCAATATCATGTTCTTTATAGCTCCTTTAATGTGAGCCGCTTTGGTTGGCTCCACTGACGTTAGTCAATGCTCTACTGATGTAATGATGCCTAATATCGGTATTTCCTTGGGAGTGGGGATGCAATTTGAACGTTTCGCTAGAACCGCATTCTGTTCCTCACTCAATGGTTGAAAACTAAGGTTCACCACGGTCTTGCGTTGGCTGTCATTTGCGAAACGTCCGTTCGTCCTGTTGGGAACAATAGAGCGAGTTTAGTTTTTTTTTACGGAGAATATCCTTTTGAGCAATGGAGATAATGAGACTGTTGGTACTAACTGATTTAAGTAGCCAGAGAGCATATCCTCATGTAAGAGTTCGCTTAAGTCACTGATAGTGCTATCAATGTCGTACCTGAGTACTGCTAAAGTTCTCCGATACATCCTAATGGTGTTTCCTAGGAGGGAGAAACCTTTGGATCTCAAGATGCGTTCATTGTCGCGGTTCTTGTCATGGTGCCATGTAATGCGGAATGACTTAGGTAGCAGGCCCGCGTTACGGCATTTCAGAAGGAATGTTAGCTTACCTAGTACAGTTACCTACTTTTAATGATAGTTGTTCGACGTGTCTCGAGAGTTGGAGAGCATGTGTCAAGTGCACACTGCGGCCACTAATTTCTCTTTCTTCAAGTAAACAATGGAATTATTATCACTACAGTAGGATTCCTTCTCTTTTGTTCTTTCCTTTACAGCAGAGAGTTTATTAAAATTACCTATTCAATACTTAGTAGAGGTGAAATGGCACGTCTCAGCGAAGTGTGTCGTATACATGGCTAAAGTGGCAGCATTAATGTCCTCCTTGAAGATGCACACGTGAATAGTGACTACACACTAATTGCGCGTGCTGAATTTGTGAACATTGAAGTGCTCTAACATATTTTCCTATCTGGGATACCTATGGACTGCTCATAGCAACGGACCTCTTAGTGATATGTGTGTGTGTGTTTGTAAACTTTGGAGGTGTCCAGAGCTATTTATTATACACATATTGCCACGGATGGTGCTGAGCACTCTGTTCCGCAAAGAGCGAAGGTATTGAAGCTGCCCCATCGACTATCGCTACTCGCTCGCTATTCATATGCTAATGCATGTGCTATCGCTTGTCGCCGTTGTCGCTTGACGTTTTGTATAGCCGGCTGGGGAGAAGCAGCGTTCGTTTTCGCTTTGCTAACGGAAGGCGATTGCTTGTTCCTGCGCTGTTTCGACATTAAAAGTCGTACGTTACTTAGACACGTTGCTCGCCTTCGTTACCTCGCTACGTTGCTGGCTTCCGTTCGCGACACATATTATCACTTTCTGCTATCGTAAATACTACGCTGTGATACTAGCTCCCGAATGTTTCAAATCTTCTCCATATATCCAAAAGATATTTTCAGACAAACAGTTTCATAACGATGAGAACGAGTGGAAATCGAAAGCGAGGTCACCTATGACTTCCCATCGACAGCTGTGTTATAAAAAAGGATATTTCTAATTGCTACCATAATGTACTTAATTTAAAGACGAAGTATAAGGCGCACAGTCATTCTGCCTTAGAATTATTATGAAATTAATTATCACAGCGAATATATTCACCTTTGTTGACGATCAATAATTGTAACTGCCATTGATTCTGATGGAATAAACATAATGATTTTTGCCAGGAAGACTTACTGCATATCTTGCAACAATTGAAACGATGAAATAAATTATATAATCAGAACTTTAATTATTAATAGCAAACGATAACAATTCAACTTTTGAAGTTGTTGGATAATTCCGATAAAGGAAAGCTTTTCCCGTGAATCTTACAATTATAAATAGTCAACCGCATGGTTAATTAATAAGCATATCGCTTCGTTAATGGTAAAATAGCGAAGGGCAACGAATTTTATTTCATAAGATTCCCAACCTTAGCCATTCCTCTATCAACATTGGAACAAGCGGAATTCCTCACACAGCACAACACCATTCGTGCCCGACCAGGCTCGCAAAACATGGAATGCATTGTAAGTGAACTTGTGCTCAGTACTTCTAATTTTGTTTGCGTTGACTTAGGTGCAAAACCAGGATATAGACTTAAAGCAGACTAGCAGTCAGGAGTAAAGCGGTAAACGAATACACCGGGATAGACGAAACTACAGTCATGTATTCAAAAATGAGGATAATCATCAAGTGACCATATATTGAAAGACTTTCATCACTAAAAGTTCTACTGCTTCTTCAAACCAGCAGCTGAAGATGGAATAACTCCTCAAATTATGTCGAAAAAGACTATCCATTATAATAATGGAACAGCATTCACAGCAGCAATTTCCCTTGAGCGAGAACAACAAACTGAGCTCAAATAACTTGACATGATGAACCTGATAAAAAGAAACCAAAAGCAGAGAATAAATTACCTTTAGTATTAATACAATGCGTAGTTGATCAAATTTTGGTCGTTTGTAAATCAAAAAGTATTCCTCTACACAGAAAGCGTTTTCAATTAGCAAGAAAGCAACAACACAATACAATGAATGTTTAAAAGGGATGCCTTTTAATATACATTGATAACCTGAACAAGTCAAGTCTTCCAGACTGAATGGAGCACTTCGCTGGCGACAGCTGCAGCCGCACAAGCAGCCAGATGTAATTTAACTGCACCAACAAACGATGCAAACGGATATTTCTATCATTCGAGCAGTGATCGCCTAACGCCTGCCGAAATTCTCGAACAGATCTGGACTACCCACACCATAGCTTACGATTACTTGCAGAACAGCTGTAATAACAATTTGGCGACCGATAACGAATGTGCCAATGTTAGGCAGGTAGCATTTTTTACTCAGTAACTTCATAGGAGACCTACATCAACCTATTTGTACAGATGCTTTGGTATGAAGGTGGGGAAATTGGCTGTGCCAAGCATCAGTGTGCAACTCCATCAGCAATCATTACGGTATGTGCTTATCCCGCAAGGTAACACATTCAGTGCCAGATTTCATTGATGGACAAATGGTCAGAATTGCGGTTTCACAGGGCCGTTCCCCACTCAAGACCATACGCTCTGGTTCCAAATTTCCAGCCATGCACATTGTGCAGATCAAGTTTTCCAGTTTGCAGATCTCAACTGTGCTGTAAGTCTTTTGCTTACGTTATTAGGCATTTGTGCCTCACAGCTAACTGCTCCGCACCTCAGCTAGTCAGAAAAGTCAGAATGAAGGTGGTGTCTTCAATCTGAACATTATTCAATCTGCTATTATCGCAGTAACTAGCGAATCTTTCGAACAAGAAGAAATATGGGCTAAGCGCAATTAGGAATCATAAACCGCAATTTCGTAAATTGCCCTCCTATATAGCAAAAACAATGCACTAACTTTGTAATATTAATAATTAGCAGCTCTTTTGGAGCGTTGTTCTAAAATGGAAAACATGTGCGAGAAAATATTTAAAGAAAAACAACCTTGCAAGGAGTCAACACTTCCAATCAGCTCATGTAATATTAAATCTCATTGAAACCATTAATTTACGCTATTTTCTATTTCACTAAAACTTAATGTTAGTTAACTATGGATAGGTGTACGAAATTTGGTTGTCATATTTCTTTCAGGTAAAAGTACTGCGTCCTTGACACCGTCTCCTCAACCACCTCAACCTGGGAACACTCCTGGTATGAACACGCTTGCAAAGCAAGTTCAATGTGCTTTAATACAAAACGTTGCTGCATTAGTTCAATGTGCTTTAATCCAAAACGTTGCTTCCGTTACCTGTCCTGGTACCTTCTCATGGACCATCAGGTGACCGCCGATAAGCGCAATTTGCTAATAATGACAGGTTTACATAAAACACTGCAAATTTTGGAGCTCAACGGCGTTCTTTCACCTAAGTTCGTAAAAGCCGCTTCTCTCAAGGATATCTAACTTTTCTTTAGCTGGTAAGAATGAACGGACGTTAACGACCTTCCAAGCTTCATCGTGGAACAGAGACAGTGGGGAGGGGACTGCTTTCAAAACCGAAACCCAACGACCGTTTGAAGCTACTGACATTTATGCGTTAATATGATCATTAGTCTTTGAAGCTTTCCCGTTTATCTGATAGCATCCTAATTCTTTGATATATTTCATCTTCCTTTATTTCTTGGCCCCGTTTGGTTTATGAAGCTAACTTTACCTAAAACTTTGGGATCTATGCTTCCGTTTAGGCATTTGTTATTTTGAATTGAACGGTTGGCTAGTCATAGCAATGACCCACCTACGATTACCATCATGGCAAACCAGATGTTGCAAATTCAAACTTCTTCATCCATGTAAACCTACTCATTGGGGCAGGTGTAAAGACTTTCTTTGATTCTCCTAATGCTAAATTCTTGTTGACGTTCCTGCATAGTTATACTAAACTGATCATTTAACTGAAAACATCATATCGAATGCTCCACGATGGCTCAGCCATTAACTGCTTCTTCCATAATTATGGTTCGTCGTCGGTTTGTGATCAGCCCCCAGACGCTACTTGTTTCCCTCTTAACATCGTTTCTGCATTCCTGGCATTAGCAACTATATGCTTATTATCATTTCCTATCAAACATGACGTTAGTTAACGATGACATGCAGTATTAATAATAAGCGCTATGAGTGCATGAGTAAATACCGTAAGAAGCAGGTGGTATTGAGTTTCATCACCGCGGGGAAAGCAGGCACTACACCGAGGTTGTGCTAAACGTTTATTCACCAACCATAAATGCATGTGTGCCACCCAGTACGCGGTTGCTCAATCAGACGCACTCTTTCTTGTTGTACAGTACGGCACTATCGTGTGAACCAGTGGCCCTGAAGATAACGTTCTAATTTAAAAAAAAATTTTTTCAGCCGGTCTAGTAAATTTGGAAAGGCTTTACAACAATGCTTTGACGAAAAACATATTGGAAACGTCACAAGCAAGCATCAATCAGCAAGTTGCTGCAGGCGCAAACAGGCTTGGCCCTATAGGGAAGATTCCAACTGCACCAGATGCCAATTGCCAAGAACTGAAACCGGTCAGGACTTTTACGAAGTCAGCGGCGCCCACCACAAATTTCTACGCGACTGAGGAAATTGACCGGCGGTGGGCCCAGAACAATGGTTACTCTGAAGGGGGCATAATCGGCTATGCCGTATCTGCAAGTGGAGCATGTGGAGCGTCTGTTCCCGTGTACACCTTCTACAATGATCACAATGGATTCGTTCAGCTGACTGATCAGTCAGATGTAGATGATCTCTTAGCAAACCGCAAATGGCTATATTATCGTTTGCGCGGGATAAGCTTCTATATTTGGGGTTAGTTCGCGTTTATTAAAAATAGGGTTTCTTACTACGGGATATGATCTCATCATTCTTTATTCTAAACATACGGCTTGCTTCCCGTTCAAGTAATTGATCACACGAAGCTTTCGGGACACACCTATTCCCGTCTTCAGCGTGTATACTGACTATCACAATTGTCTCATCATAGGTCGAAAATTTTTTGTTTAAACCGAATTGCTTTGCGGTTTAAACTCTCATATGGTTTCCCACGGTGTTTTCAAGCTTGTTCTTCTCCGTGAACTTCTCTTCTAATCGGGATTGTTCATCGAAATAATGTTGAACTGGTGGACAGTTTACAACAATTGGTGCTGATGATTAGCATGTTCCAAATATCACTAAAACTCACTCCTTCTTCCCTGTTGATACAATCATTGTAATGAATGTAGAGGGATTCTTTTGTCTTCCTTATTCTAAAGTCCCTCTCTTGTGTCGACGTTCCAAAATAAACCTGCTCATTAAATAAAGTGCATTCAATGACATGTCCAACAAAGCCAGAGGGTCTTTTACGTTCTTCCATAATCACATTTGGGTCTCTGGTTTGTGGTCTACCTTTGCCAGTGACACTGCCTCCCGTAAGTCTTGTATAAGCATTACGGTATCTTGTCAAGCCCGCTAAGTGTTGTTGAACCCGGTGATCTGTAGAGTGTCCAGTTTCTCCGATATAGGAAGCTCCGCATTCACATTTCAGTTGGTAAACAGTCCCTGGCTTTTGGTTTGCCGGTAATCTGGTTGTATCAGTTCTAAGGATAGATCGCGTTTAATTAGAATATATTTGATGAACAGGTTAGTTTGTATTTCAGATATAAGTACTACGACTACGGCCACGTCTCCTCAACCTCCTCAACCTGCTCAACCATCTCAACCTGGAATCATTCCTGGTATGAACGCGCTTGCAAAGCAAATACCTAATTGATAGTTGTTTATGCGCCAAAGAAACTACTTAGCGTCTGCTCATCATGAAACTAAATCGGTCATCCGTTTTGTATGCGGAACTGAAAGACAAAAATGCTTGAGAGCGCCTCCAGAAATTTCTAAAACATAGCAGTTTTAGAGTGATAAGAACTGCATTGAATGCTTGATAAGGTATATTAGTACGACTTGCACCGTTTAACCTTTTATTTCAAACAACTCGGAGCTTTCGGGGTCGCACACACCCCGTCATCAGCGACTAAGTGCTTTCTAATGGAGTGACGCGCAGGTATACATGGTTGTGACTTCCTTCCCTCCTCAACTCGACCGGACATCACGGATAGGAGCAGATTGACGCTTGTGGGTTGACCCTGCCAAAGGATCAAACATACGTTTAGGATTCATTATGAGCAGTAAAAGTAGGAATATCGCTCACTTGAGCAAAATAGGCAAGTGTGCTTACAGCCCACTCTCTTTAAAATTCGCTTTTAATCCCGCAGCCTTGCAAGTCAGCAGAACCATAGAATTCCAGTTGTTCTTAGGCGAATGTGCAATGGGCCAAGTGCGTTAGTTCAATAGAAGCTGATTGAAGGATTATGTGGTCTGTTATATTAATTCAGGGAGCATCAGTGAAAACACTGTTTAAGCATGCGCTGATGACCAAAGCTGTTAATAAGGTTATATTTGAATTATTACGATTCGCACTTTCAATTCTTTTGAAAGATGGGAAATGACCCATTCAAATGTGCTTTAATCCAAAGCGTAGCTTTCTTTACCTGTCCTGGTCCCGTCTCATTGGAGTAACGGTTGACCGACGATAAGCGCAAGATCGGCACTAATGATACGTTCACAATGACCACTGCAAGTCTTTAGGAGCTTAACACCGTTTCATGACCCAAATTCTTTAATATAGGTTAGCTTACAGGGTAAAAATTAAAAGCTCAAAACCGTAACCTTTCTCCAGCTGGTAAAAATAAGCACACGTTAAAGACCATCCGGGTTTCATCGTGCAACAGAGATTGAGCTTCAGGGATTACTTTTAAAATCGCAACCGAAGGATACTTTCAAGCTGCTGGCATCTGTGCGTTAACACGGCGCTTGGTCTTTAAAGTGATCCCGTTTATCCGACAATGTCCCAATACTTTCATATATTTTGTCGTATTTGAATGTTACGGCTGAAGTGCCCGCTGAGTTCTATTCACTGATACGTGTGATAAAACCAAAACAACTTAACCAGTAGCTGGTTGGTTAGTTATGCTGGTGAGAAACAGGCGAATAGTGAACGTACGATTGCTTTATTACGTAGCTTTCAGAGTCATCTGATTCCGCCGACAGCGAAAAGATGGGAAGTCTCGTTCTTTAGTAGTCGCTTTCTAAGCATCGCAGTCATTCCATTTTCGCGCTGACCACGCTAACATAACTAACCAACCAGCCACTGGTTAGATTGTTTTTGTGCTCCCACGGGCATCGGTCAATAGAACTCAACGGGCGCCTCAGCCGTAGCATTCTAATATGATCCACTGCCCCGTTGCAAAGATACCAGGCTTCAAAGATATATTTTGTTTTCCTTTATTGTTTGACCCCGTTTGGTTTATAAGACTAACTTTACCTGGAACTTTGGGAACCTGTGCTTTAGTTTAGGCATTTCTTATTTTTGATTCTCCGGTTATCCAGTCACAGCGATAACCCACGTGTATATACCATCATGGCGAAACAGATATTGCTAATTCAAACTTCTTCATTCATGTAAACCCAATCATTGTTGCAGGTGTAAAGAGTTTCTTTGATTCTCCTTATCCTAAATTCTTGCTGACGTTCCTGCATAGGTATACTAAACTGATCATTTGACTGCGGACATCATATCGAATGCTCCACCAGAGCTCTGCCACTAACCGCTTCTTCCATACTCTAGATTCGGTCTCTGATTTATGATCAGCCCCCGTATGCCGCTTGCTTCCCTCTTAACATCGTTTGTGCATTCCTGACATTTGCAAGTGTATGCTTATTGTGACTTCCTATCAAGCAGGACGACAGTTAGCGATGACATGCCGTATTAATAATAAAAGCTCTGAGTGCATGAGTAAATGTCATTAGAATAAGGTGGAATTGAGTTACTCCACCGCGGGGAAAGCAGGCACTACACCTAGGTTGTGCTAAACCATAGGTTCTCAACCTTTTTCGTGCCAGCGCCCCCTCAGGCCTCTCAGGTACACCCCGGCGCCCACCCCTCCCCCCCCCTGTATGGGGCGAGAGCCGTTTCCTTCGCAGTGGCTCGTCCTGACCGTACTGACGTCGATTATATATCATGAGACGATGACTTAACAATGAGGACCTGTTGGTTCTGGTTCTATCAACCTTTTGGTTGCGTTTGACATTTATTAAGCCACGGTCAAACGGCATGTTCTGACTCGTCCTTCTGTTGTACCCGTCTCATTGTGGTACTCCTGTTAGGTTTTTCTTTATTGACCTCACCAAGGGGTCCGTGAAAACTTCGCAGAGATAGTGCCAGTCTTCTATATTAGTTTTCTCAGTGGAACGGTTTATGACTGAAAGGGCCGATCGAGATTCCAGTGTGCTCCTGAGAAGAGACTGCGCGAGTTCGATCGAGAAATTCCGCGAAACGCCTATTAACGACGTCGGCAGACATGAAGGACTATGGCAGAGGGGACCTTCAGAAACACCTATCATATGCGTTCTCACTTTATCATGGTAGACCCTGAATAACCCTGGCGTCGAGCTCTACGGCGCAGCAAACTTCTAGATCTCATCAGCGCCCCCTAGAAGCTACTAACGCCAGCCTAAAGTCTTCCACCACCCCCCGCAGCGCTCACCGCCCTCCCCCAAAAATCTCCCAGCGCCCCCGTTGAGAATCACTGTGCTAAACCTATATTCACCAGCCACAAATACAAATGTGCCAACCAGCACGCGATTGCTAAATCCGACACACTCTCTCTTGCTGTACAATACGTCACTATCCTGTGAGGCAGTGGGCCCGAAGATAACGTTCCAATTTTTTAAAACTATTTTTTTCAGCCGGTCTAGTAAATTTGGAAAGGCTTTACAACAATGCTTTGACGAAAAACATATTGGAAACGTCACAGGCAAGCATCAATCAGCAAATTGCTGCAGGCGCAAGCAGGCTTGGCCCTATAGGGAAGATTCCAACTGCACCAGATGCCAATTGCCAAGAATTGAAACCGGTCAGGACTTTTACGAAGTCAGCGGCGCCCACCACAAATTTCTACGCGACTGAGGAAATTGACCGGCGGTGGGCCCAGAACAATGGTTACTCTGAAGGGGGCATAATCGGCTATGCCGTATCTGCAAGTGGAACATGTGGAGCGTCTGTTCCCGTGTACACCTTTTACAATGATCACAATGGATTCGTTCAGCTGACTGATGAGTCAGATGTAGATAATCTCTTAGCAAACCGCAAATGGCTGTATTACCGTTTGCGCGGGATAAGCTTCTATATTTGGCGATAGTGCGCTTTCTCTCATAATAAATTTCATGAACGCGTTGGATTGTTTTTTCTTACAGAAAAGTCACTACATTGTCAAAATCGATTTTGGCTACTTCGATGACGACGGAGCAGATAGCTGTGAAAGCTCCGGATATTCTGGTTAAAGGTACGTTGTATTTCATCGCTGAATTACATTGTACTTTTTTTCAGTTCAATAAATGGGTTCAACTGCCGTGCTAAAAGGAACTTCTGAACTTGAGAATAACAACCCGTGATGAAACATTTTGTATTCAGAAAAGTCACTGTACAAAAATATATTTATCTGCATAATGACTGGTGTGACGTGTTGTCTGGTTATACGCAAACTGCTCTCTTGTCTACCCTCGCGTGTATTTACAGGCACGCAGTGTTCCTTATATATTTATTATATATTATATATTTATATATTCCTTATATATTCCTTATATATTTATATGAGGCATCTAAGATGCGGTACATAGTAATGGTGTTCCTCACATTTGTAACTGAACGGTTATTTCGCATCCTGCAGTCTTTCTCTAAGGCAGGGGAGTCTCCCATAAAGCCAATTCCGTTCTCAAAGTTTAGTAGTTTCAGACCTGCTGTCATCAGGGGTAGTCGCTTTACAAAACCTCCTTTGAAGTATTACCTTCGTACATATGCGGGTAGTATTAATGACCTTAAAATTGCTGTTCAAATGAAGGTTGTACCTAATGAACAGTCCCTAAACTTTCTTCTTATACTCTTATATGTTGTAATTTTTAAACACTGACATTTACATCATATCATCTGTTCCGCGTTTGTCATTGCACAGTGGAAGCTTTGTGCTCAGCGTTGATTTTAGGAAAACGCTGAAGACTAAACTTCTTTAAAACTATTAAAAAGCACACATATGCACAGCTTTCGCGTCGACACATGATCTGACATCACGTCACTTGCTCTGTCAGTCGTTGGATGTGCGAGCTCCGCCGTCCGATCAGCCAGGCAAGCAACATCAACTTTCAGGTCGGTCTATGGCCTGTCGAACTTGTGTCGCCGACTTTGTACTCGCCGTGTCACTGTCGCAGTCAGACAGAGGGGAATCTCCAATCTCTGCATAAAAGATTGCATGTAGGATAGGAGATGGACAGATCAAAGGCATTGATGAAGCTGACATCACTAGCCTGATTGGTCAGACGTAAGTGCGTCCTGTTCAAACGACTGAATGAGGTTGATTGCGCATGCTCAGAAGGGTTGATCGACGTGGATCCGAAAGCTGTACATTGAATTTAAGATTGTATTTTCTATGAACGGGAAATTGGTGGAACAGCTCGGAAAACAGCAACGAGAACAACAGTAGCTTATCTTTCCTTCCAGTTAAATGAGAGTGAAGTTCACATCGCTTCCGGAAAAATACAGAATATCTTTGCTTACGAGAAAAATGTAAGACTTTCATTAACGGTGCGGTTGTAAGACATTTCTGATTTGTAGACGACATACGTCGTTCATTACCAATTTATTACCTGAAGCTTTCGAGGTTTCTCTAATCCCATCCTCAGTAATGCTAAGGACTCTACTATATGACAAGGACCGTCTTGGTGATTTGTCATACAATAGGGTCACTAGCTTTATTGCTGAGAAGAGGAATGGTAGCGAAATAATGGAACTTGTCTAAAAATCGGATATTTATGAGAATATCAAAATTATCAGGTCTAGTCTGTTTCACGCCTTGCAGGGGCGCTGTCGTCGCAGCTGCAACTTTCTCACTAGATGACGCTGATGTAGCTTCAGCTTGACTGTACCTTAATTTAACGTAACTTAAAATTAAAAGGGTGTGCACAAACTCAGAAATGATTCTTTTTGTGTTATGCGCTGTGAATCTCTAAAAGTTGAAACAAGATAAAATCTGAAACCACTAAATAGGCATATGAGTTTTTCGATGCTATCGCGGTGAATGCATTTTGCGCATAGTGCCGCGCAGGGATCTTCACACAACGAATTGCTTTCATTCTGAATCAGATGTTGATGATCGTGCGGCAGTGAGCATATGAAAGGATCATGACGGCGGGTGCAGTGTGGCGATGTCTTGGAGCAGCTGCTCAAACCATTGCTTACGGCCAGCACATCTCCGGCGCCACACCGCCTCGGCTAAGTAGTACCGCAACATGCTGTGGTGCATACCGCACCTGAGCCGCATAGAGTGCTTGAGCTGAGTCCATAGCGACTCTATGTTTTAGGTGTGGGCGCTGGTCACCCTGTCCATGAAGTTCTCAGAATGGTTCACCCTTAGGTGGGTGAACCCAACACTGGAGAGGCCTGAATAGCCTCTTCAGAGATCCGTCATGATCGTTGTTCCAGAGCGCACGTGAGTTCTCACCAACGCCATGAGCGTGGCGCTGGAACGACCGGGGACCGGCACGGCGAAGGTTTGTCGCGTTTCCCGGCAAATTCCACCGAAAACCGATTGCTGGGGGTACAATCGGCCGTCGTTGTACTTCCTTTTGGCGAAAAGGGTCTCATCTAGCTCAGCAGTGAGACCCTCGCCGCCGATCTTCACCCGGTTCCTCGCTATGATTTCTGCATCGACCACCCTCATGTGCTGGTTCCACGCCACTGTGGTGCTCTTTGACATCCCTTAAGTCCTAATGTGACTGCTACGCTGCGTGCAACTGTCATTCATACCTATCTCCTCGATGCTGTTCTCAACAGTACTGATGTTGCGGCACCAGTCGTACATAAGAAGGACCGCTGTCCGCAGCGGAATTCTGCTACGAGATCCTGTGAAGAAGCACCTGCAACATACGACTCACCCAGCACTTTTGTTACCTTCGAACCAAGCACCCATACGAAGTGAAATTTCCTGGCTGCACCCTTCAGCCTGACACCTCCACGTTGGAGGCTTTCTGCTGCCGGAGCGTGATAGCCTCATCATGTGCCCTTTGTTACACACCCTCTCAGTGTGCAACAGGCCTTTTTCTTGCAACAATGTGATCAGATGTTGATCGCTCATCCCGCACAGACTGATGAAGTTCATCGTAATAGTCAGAAAACTTAGTGCGCATGCTTTTATAGGAGTAAAACACCATCGTGGCACTATGTGCGTACAGCCGCGACCCGTTGATTGGTCGCTTTCAGATAGGTTAGGCTAGTGTTGGTTGCCTAGAATGTTGGATCGAGAAAAATCACGGAAGTTAGAAAATGGGGATGAAGAAGTGGGAGACAAAAAAAAGAAAAACCCCTTATGTTAAGGCCTAGGCTTTGGTAAGGGCAGAAAACGATGCCTATGGTTGTGTTGCTTTCATAATCTAAAAGGAAGACATGATCCTCATTTTATGGCCTTGGCTTAGGCAAGGGCAGGAAACATTGCTTATGGTAGTTCCATGTTTGCTGCCAAACTTCATTGTCATACCTTGCTACCGTTATTTAAGCTTAAGGTGAAACATTAATGTTGCGTTCGAGTCTAAGTTTCGGCAACGGTAGAAAGCGAAGTGTGTGATGGAAACCAGTTGTACGAACGATGGTTTTTGATGGGTCTGACAGACGGTGTTTTGTCGTAAGGCTTGCTTGACTTTTGATAAGTCGGTTTGTGGAATGTTGTAGAGCAGATATCTCAGCGCTAGAGTAAACGGAAGCAGATGTCTCTGCGTTGGCGTATATTGTGTTGTTTTGTATTCATGTTGCAGTTAGGAAGGATGATGAGGGCCGTAACAATAGAAGGAATGTTAATATGTCGAGCGTTTGCGATAATTCCACTTGAGATGAGCGCCGTATGAATAGTTTGTAGTGGCACGATAAGACGAGTTGACGGTTAAATGCAGGTAAGAAGGTTGACGTCAAGGAACGAACGAACATATTACCGGCTGGCGATGAAAGCTAATTCCATTTGAAGGGGAAGACGTTTCATTTTGCAATGATGAGAGGTATGGAACGGTTGCGTCTTGCGGAGCTATGTGCTCAATTTGTGTATGACGAGCAGAGTGCTGTACAGTTCATGAAGGAGAGGGATGTAATCCACCGGCTGGATCGACTGTAGTCACGCATGAATGGCGGGGATACTACAGTCTGTCGGATGGGCACTACACGCACTCGCGTGTAAATCACTCGATCTACTTCGTTGATCCTGTGAGTGGTGCTCATACGCAGACGGTAGAATCACTGTGGACCAATGTCAAGCAAGTGAACAAAGCCAGTCGTGGTACAAGACGGTCCAAGGTCGACTCATACTTATGCACGCTTATGTGACGCAGACGACTCAACCGGGAAGAACACCCGTTTGAGAACATCCTCTGCGCCATTGCCGAGCTGTATCCGCTGGTTTAAAATGGTATAGGAGCACATATTCCTTATGGCTACGTTGAGTAAGTGTTGGTTCGTTTCCACAGGCTGATGGGAGACGAACGCGTTCAAGTGCGGCGGACGCATCGTTTTGCGGCTGTCGTGCAAGTGCGTAGATAGATAGGCAATTTTTCATTGCTTGTCTGTTTGCGGCTAAGTCTTTCTTGATTTTACCTCGAAATCTCATGAATCGACGGTGGCGCAACCTACCTTGTTACCACCCAATAATCTCCTTTGCGACAGCAGCGCCCACAGCAGGGCGGCAAACAGACAAGTCTCCAAGCTGGTATTCAGTTGCGTAACCAAAGCGACTTGTCTGGAAATCACTTACACGATGGTTGTGCATTCGCTTATTGGCACCCTAAGTCATTTCATTGATAGAAGAGGATGTTCTAGGAGAGCCGCATCAAACAACGTAAAATGCGTTTGCTGCATGGAGTGTACTACAGTGTGAAGAACAATTTTGGCCTTTTCCTTGTGGATCGACGTACTAACTGGAAATTCAATCCTCTCAGGGACTTCATCACAGTAAAGTATGGGAAAGACTCATAGTAGTCGTAAAAAATGCCCTGCGCGCTGCATTGCGTGGGAACACCACAGAAGATGGGACTGCTAATGGTGTTCGCCGAAGCTGAGGTGCTGTTGAGTGGTCGACCGCTGACGTACTTGCCTGATGATCTTGATTGTGTGGAACTACGACGCCGCTTTATCTATTCATTAGCCGGCAAAACGTACATGCAAAAGCAGACACTATGGACGACCACATTTGATTACGGCGACATTGGAATATAGCGCAGGAAATTGTCAATCAGTTTTGAAAAAAGTGGTTGTGGGGATATCTACCGACGCTATAGCGAAAGGATAAATGGTGAATCGACAGCACCAACTTCAACGCTGGAGATTTCGTATCCATGATCCAACCGACCTAGAAGTGAGGTGAATGGCTGCCTGGTAAAGTCCTGTAAACCATGGCCAGTCCAGATCGAATCACAGGGAAGGCGATTGTGAAGAACAAATCATGGCAGTACTAGTGACTAGTGACTTGACTGATGTTACTGGGAGGCAGCACTGAAGCAATGCAGGGATAACTGCATGGGCGGAGTGCCATGGACTGGCTACGGAAATATAAAGAACATCACTAGTGGATGATTTCGAACGGACAGCTGGAGAGACATTTGCATGCATGAAGCCGCCAACGCAAGAGTACGCAGTTTCAGTTGTTGCTGACTACGGAAGTCGACAGGGTGAATACACTGTTCTTTCTCCCTTGTTAGTTTTCGTATCTGACAGCGTCAAATGCCTAGAAATAATTTTTCTTGTTATTAATTTAAACGTGAAGAAATAGTTCTAACCAGAAGAACCGCCTTCACGTTCTTCTTTTATTTCGTTGAACTTTGTTGAACACAGGATGTCTGGTAACGGAACCGTTTGTCATATTGATCCTCAATACGGTGGTTGCCCGTTGGAGACTTTTGGTGTCTGAAATAAATCAAGAAAACGCCCTACCAACGGATGGATGGGCAGTTGTCACGGAAAAAAATCGAACACCATATAACCTCGAAGCTTTCGGAACTACCTTGTTCTGTCCTCAGCGAGTTTGGGAATAGTTCTTTAGGTTATTATCTTCGAAAAAGTTATATTCACAGTTCCCCGTTTCTTCAGAAATCTTTTATTGACTTCTCGTTAACAGTGGAGCTTTCGGACCGCTCATGGTCCGTCATCAGCACATAGGAGTCACTGCGCAGTTAGTCTTTGGTTCAGCAAGCTACTCAGCTCAACCAACCAGACAAGCGACAGCCGCTATCAGGTCGAACCGTGACCCGTCCAGCATTTGTCGCCCATCCGGTCAGTCATGCCGAGAGCGAGCATCCCCTCCGACCGACCGCGCCAGTGACACAACGAGAACTGACCGGATGGGCGACAAATGCTGGACGGGTCACGGTTCGACCTGATAGCGGCTGTCGCTTGTCTGGTTGGTTGAGCTGAGTAGCTTGCTGAACCAAAGACTAACTGCGCAGTGACTCCTATGTGCTGATGACGGACCATGAGCGGTCCGAAAGCTCCACTGTTAACGAGAAGTCAATAAAAGATTTCTGAAGAAACGGGGAACTGTGAATATAACTTTTTTGAACAAATCCACCCCGTTACGAAAAATGAATTTAATTAGGTTATTATCTATCCTTAAACTCGCTGAGGACGGAACAAGGTAGTTCCGAAAGCTTCGAGTTTATATGGTGTTCGAGTTTTTCCGTGATAACTGCCCATCCATCCGTTGGTAGGGCGTTTTCTTGGTTCATTTCAAACACCAAAAGTCTCCAACGGGCAACCACCGTATTGAGGATCAAGACGTCGAACTTTGTATCAGACTGTCATTACTGAAGATCTGGCACAAGTTTGTACAAGCCTACGGCGTTGTCATCCATTCCTGTCAATTGTATACGCGCAGTTGAAGTGGTATGATATTGCAAAAAATTGGAAGCAAATTACAGAAGGCATGATAATATGAAAACTCACCCATCCACATCAACATTTCACAGTTAACCCACCGTCGCCGCTCGTTCATGGGAAGACCATAGGAACACTGGATGGCTAAAGCAGCTCACATTTGTTCTGCATCACGTCAATACAAGCAGTTTAATCACTTTTCTTGTTGTTAATTTAGTGTGTTCAATGACGCCTATTAATTTCGAAATGGACTCCTCTGTTTTAGAAAGGACATTCAGCTGTAGGCAGTTCATCAGTGGTTATCTATCCTACTCAGTTTACAAGGAATGAAGTTAATATCCTAGCAAAGTATAAAAGATTATTTTGCAAGAAAGGACGGAAGTCGAAAATAGTCATATCAGAACAAATGAACGATTGTGAACGTGGCTGCAAGTTATAAGTGTTCATTGACAGCGATACTGTGATTCTCTTGAACACGTGTAATGGTTTCGTTAGCAATTCGGTAGGTCGCTCTAGTGGACGTGAGTATAATGCGCGTGGGCGGGTGTAGGAGCTTCCCTGTGGCTTCAGGAGTGCTGGAGCGCTTCTCTTTTAAATTGGTTACATAGACCCCCTTGAAGGGGTATGCACTGCGGATTTGTTTCTAGCTACGATGCTTGCCTATTAACAAAACGATTTGAACAATCTGGAAGATTGACATTTGCGTTCGCTCTCAGGAAAGTTAAACAGTAAAATTGCATTACTGTTGTTTTAAGCAGTTGCCAATTGTCATGCGATGACAAAGTAGGCGAAGTGTACTCAGCCGAATGTTTCCTGACGAAATGACTACATTGCATTGGGTCCCAATGCATAGCTTGCAAGCGTGTCTGTGCCAATGACGATCGAGGTTAACAGGAAGAAATGAAATATTTGACACTTACAAAATTAACAGTCATGTTTTGAAATCAATGAACACAATATTGCTACCACCTTCATTGCTGATGATTCGTTGAGAGCGTGCAAGTCAGCGAGGAGCTGTTAATTGAGCATGACATTCAGAAAAAATAAGCATTCATAAAAAGATGAATTAACCATTTGCAAATCTCCTCACATCTTTCAAAGATAAGCATTTGTTGATGGCCACTTCGGCATAGCTAGTAATAAAACGGGGAATATTATTAATACGAAACTGCGAGGAACTGTGGGTGTTACAACCACAATATCCAAAGCATGATTACACCACCCTGTTACAAAAATCCAATCTCTATACAATATTATTAGCTTGTTAATGAAAATTTCAAATTGCTTTTCTGCTTTATGGCAAATTGTCTTGCTTATAATAAAACATATTGGGAATTCCCCAGGTAAAAAGCGTGCAACAAAAATGAAACAGGATTTACTAATAGGTAGAGCAAGCTTGCTTCAGCTGCGAATGGAAAATTTGCCATTGTATTAGGGCGCGCAGGCAAGCCGTTATGCGTATCGTATGTTTGAACTGAAGTCTATTTCTTGTAACACGTCAAGTAGCTAAATAATTGACGATATATTTACAAACCATCAGAGTTTTCCAATCTTGTCAAGAACGCTGCGATTGGATGAAAGTATGTGATCAGTTTGTATATAAAGCCATTAGAAGTTATCTAAACCGTGTCTCGAAGCCATGCACCCCTCATTCGCTGTTTTTGCAGCGTTATTGGCCATAGTGGGAGGACAAGGTAACTTATTTCCTTAGGTATAAATGTACCGCTGCTTGTGCATGAGGATATACCAACCGTATCAGCATTTCGTAACTCATATGTTAGCCACCGCTTCCTGACGCCACATTTCTATCCTATTTGGGAGCAGTACAGGGTTTGAAAGTTCTGTCATTCTGTAATTACCGCCCAGTCAGTCCTGCAGAGAGCGAGCATCCCCACCGACCGACCGGGACAGTGACGCAACACAATATTTTTTGTGTTGCGTCACTGTTCCGGTCGGTCGGTGGGGATGTTCATTCCTCTGGATGACTGACTGGGCGGGCGACGGACGCTTGACGAGTACAAGGGTAGTACCTGATAGTTGATGCCGCCAGCCCGGACGGTCTAGCCGATGAGCTCGCTGAACCGCTGGCTGGCTCAGCAGTCGACTTTTTTATATTACACTGATGAGGGCTACATGAGTAGTAGCCGAAAGCTATGCATTCTTGTGGCTTTTCATGGAAATTAAAGGCTTTTGCTCAACGGTGGAAAACCGTGATGCATTCTGTTCGCATTTGAACATCAACCCCGTAGAAAAGAAGAACATTTGTTAACTTTTTTCTTTGGAAGAAGTAAAGAAATAATAATTTAGAATGACCTTCAACTTTCTAGGAGAACTTATCACTTTTAATGTCACTAAAACATGTGGCTGAAGACGGTCTTAAAATTACCTAGAATTAAAATTGTGCTCGCCGACGATCAGCAGTGTTTCACCAGTACTACTAATTATCACGAAAAAACCGTTACCATTTGAATACTGGATGCTTTGTAATGGATTTCATGTTTGCAGTGGTCGCATTCTGGCTTTCCCTTCTTTGATGATACCTGTAATAAACATGCAAATGCCCTACCAGCTGATGGATGGGCGCTTATTAGGAATATTACATATCAAAAGTCTTATCGCGAACTTCAGAACGCCTGCTGCGATTCCGTTGCCAGAGATCAGCGATTCCCATTCGCCAGATGGAAACGAGATCGCTGATCGCGCCGATCATTGTGCACGCTGATTTTGTGAACTTTGAAGTGACCTGACATATTTTCAAATCTGGCATACCAATGGACTGCTCAAAGTAACAGACCTCAAGGTTATGTGTGTTTGTGACCTTCAGAGGTGCACAGAACACTTCATTACACATATACTATCACTTTTTGATCTCATAAGTACTTCGCCCTGAAACTAACGCTCGCATGTTTCAAATCATTCCATAATATCCAAACATTACTTTGAGACAAACAGCTGCATAGCGATGAGAACAAGTTGAAATCGAAAGCGACCGCAATTACGACTTCCCATCAACAGCTGTATTATAAGTAAAGATACTTGCACTTTCTACCATCATCTACTTGACTAAAAGACAAAATATATAAGGCACAGAAACATTCTTCCTCAAAAATATTGTGAAATTAATTATCACATCGAATATGTTTAACATTTCTCACCTGCAAAATTTCTATCCAGCATTGATATTCTGATGGAGGAAGCATAATGACTTTTGCCTGGAAGACTCCTACTGCATATCTTGCTACAATTGAAACGACCAAGTAAATTACATAATCAGATCTTCAATTAGTAAACGATAACAATTCAACTTTTGAAGTGGTTGGATAATTCCGACAAAGGATAACCTGTCCCGTGAATCTTACAATCAATAAAAACGTTTGCATTTATAAATAGTTAACCGCATAACTACAAATTACTTACGGAATATTTCAACCCGTTGTTGAAATAAGCAACGTTTAATTGCGACGCTTTCGGGAACAAACCTTTCCCGTCCTAAGTTCAAAACGTAATAGAAACGAAAACATAAATTGCGACGGTTTTGGTAGTGTCCAATCAGGAGGGGGCCTTATTTAAATAAGGAATGGAAAAATTATGTAGGGCAGTCAGCATCGCTTCGCCCATGGCGTAAACGATGGCAAGGATGGTCATATGCTGTTTATTCATCCTTGATTCAGGGAGCAAAAATTCGTGGAATGGACGATGGGGCCCCATAACTCGTCCGTTTCCACTCCATTCTCCCTGTTTATAGTTGTGTTGCGTCGAATATAAAGGGCTTCCTTTATTTTTCACGTCCTGAATTGGTTTACGCCTTAGGCAAAGCGATGCTGACCGCCCTACATAATTTTCCCTTCATTATTTACCTAAGGCCGTTTCCTGATTGGACACTACCAAAACCATCGCTATAAATGTTTCCGTTTCCATTACGTTTTGCGCTGAGGATGGGAAAGGTTCGTTCCCGATAGCTTCGCAATTAAACGTTGCTTCTTTCACCAACGGGTTGAAATATTCCGTAAGTAATTTGTAGTTATAAGAACTAACACGCCCGTTCATAGAAACAGCACCTTCAATGTAGTTAGCCGCACGGTTAATTAATAACCATATCGCTTCGTTAATGGTAAAGTAGCAGAGGACAACGAATTTTATTTCATAAGTTTTCCAACCTTAGCCATTCCTCTATCAACATTGGAACAAGCGGAATTCCTCACAGAGCACAACAAAATTCGTGCCCGAACAGGCTCGCAAAACATGGAATGCTTCGTAAGTGAACTTATGCTCAGTACTCCTAAATTTGTTTGCGCTGACCTAGGTGGAAAACCAGGATATAGACTTAAAGGAGACTTGCAGTCAGGAGTAAGTCGGTAAACGAATACACCGGGATAGACGAAACTACAGTCTTGTATTCAAAAATGAGGATGATCATTATGTGACCATATATTGAAAGATTTTGATCACTAAAGCTCTATTACTTCTTCAAACCAGCAGCTAAAGATGGAATAACTCTTCATATTATGTCGAAAACACGATCCCTTATAATCATGGAACAGCATTCACAGCTGCAGTTTTCCATGAGCGAGAACAACAAACTGAGCTCAAATAACTTGGCATGATTATCCTGATAAAAAGAAACCAAAAGCAGAGAATTATTTATCTATATTATTAATACAATGCGTCGCTGATCAAATTTTAGTCGTTTGTAAATCAAAAAGTATTCCTCTACAGAGAAAGCGTTTTCAATTAGCAAAAAAGCAACAACACAATACAATGAATGTTTAAAGGGGATACCTTTTAATATACATTGATAACCTGAACAAGTCAAGTCTTCCAGACTGAATGGAGCACTTCGCTGGCGACAGCTGCAGCCGCACAAGCAGCCAGATGTAATTTAACTGCACCAACAAACGATGCAAACGGATATTTCTTTCATTCGAGCAGTGATCGCCTAACGCCTGCCGAAATTCTCGAACAGATCTGGACAACCCACACCATAGCTTACGAGTACTTGCAGAACAACTGTGATAACAATTTGGCGACCGATAACGAATGTGCCAATGTTAGGCAGGTAGCATTTTTTACTCAGTGACTTCATAGGAGACCTATGTCAACCTATTTGTACAGGTGCTTTGGTATGAAGGTGGGGAAATTGGCTGTGCCAAGCATCAGTGTGCAACTCCATCAGCAATCATTACGGTATGTGCTTATACCGCAAGGTAACACATTCAGTGCCAGATTTCATTGATGGACAAATGGTCAGAATTGCGGTTTCACAGGGCTGTTCCCCACTCAAGACCATACGCTCTGGTTCCAAATTTCCAGCCATGCACATTGTGCAGATCAAGTTTTCCAGTTTGCAGATCTCAACTGTGCTGTAAGTCTTTTGCTTACGTTATTAGGCATTTGTGCCTCACAGCTAACTGCTCCGCACCTCAGCTAGTCAGAAAAGTCAGAATGAAGATGGTGTCTTCAATCTGAACATTATTCAATCTGCTACCATCGCAGGAATTAACGGAACTTTCGAACGTCGAGAATTGTAGACTGTGAGCAATTAGGAAATCCAAACTTTAATTTCATAAATTTCCCTATTACATAGCGATAACAATGCGCTACTTTGTTATTAGTAATTAGCGGCTTATTTGAAATGTTGTTCTCCAATGGAAAACACATGTGAGATAATGCTTAAAGAAAAGCAATCTTGCAAGGAGTCAATACTTCCAATCAGCTTATGTAAGATTAAATCTCATTGAAACCATTAATTTACGCTATTTTCTATTTTGAAGATGGGGTGCATGGTAACGGGGCGTTCGGTTGGCGGTATTTTCTATTTTACAAAAACTTAATGTTAGTAAAGTATGGATAGGTGTATGAATTTTGGTTGTTTTATTTCTTTCAGGTAAGAGTACTACAACCACAGCCATTCCTCTATCAACATTGGAACAAGCGGAATTCCTCACACAGCACAACATCATTCGTGCCCGAACAGGCTCGCAAAACATGGAATGCTTTGTAAATGAACTTATGCTCAGTACTCCTAATTTTGTTTCCGTTGACTTATTTGGAAAACCAGGATATAGACTTAAAGCAGACTAGCAGTCAGGAGTAAGGCGGTAAACGAATACACCGGGATACACGAAACTATAGCCATGTATTCAAAAATGAGGATGATCATTAGGTGACCATATATTGAAGGATCACAATCACTAAAACTTTTATTACTTCTTCAAACCAGCAGCTAAAGATGGAATAACTCCTCAAATTATGTCGAAAAAGACTATCCATTACAATCATGGAACAGCATTCACAGCTGCAGTTTCCCTTGAGCGAGAACAACAAACTGAGCTCAAATAACTTGACAAGATGAACCTGATAAGAAGAAACCATAAGCAGAGAATGAATTATCTTTAGTATTAATACAATGCGTAGTTAGTCAAATTTTAGTCGTTTGTGATAGGCAAAAACAATTCCTCTACACAGAGAGCGTTTTCAGTGGGGGAAAATGCAACAGCGCAATACAATGAATGTTTACCAGGGATACCCACCTTTTAATATGCATTGATAAATTCATGAAGTTGTCTTTTCACGGATTTCTCCCGATTTTTGCTTCTTGTACGTTGGAAGTTCTATAAGTAAACTGACACGGTGTCCCTACCAGCGGATGGATGGGAGTGGTTATAAGAAGACACGGTCAGAAAACTACGTACAACTTTCGTCTCGGATATTTCGGAACGCTCGAGTTCCGAAATATCCGAGACAAAAGTTGTACGTAGTTTTCTGACCGTGTCTTCTTATAACCACTCCCATCCATCCGCTGGTAGGGACACCGTGTCAGTTTACTTATAGATCTTCCAACGTACAAGAAGCAAAAAACGGGAGAAATCCGTGAAAAGACAACTTCATGAAGATCTACGCCCCCGTTAAATAACATCCAGTCTTTCGGCATTGATAAATTGAACAAATCAAGTTTTCCAGACTGAATGGAGCACTTCGCTGGCGTCAGCTGCTGCCGCACAAGCAGCCAGATGTAATTTAACTGCACCAACAAACGATGCAAACGGATATTTCTTTCATTCGAGTAGTCACCACCTAACCCCTGCTGAAATTCTCGAACAGATCTGGCAATCCTACATCATAGCATACGATTACTTGCAGAACAAGTGTGATAACAATTTGACGACCGATAACGAATGTGCCAATGTTAGGCAGGTAGTATTTTTACTCAGTGTCTTCACAGGAGCCCCAGATCAACCTATTTGTACAGATGCTTTGGCATGAAGGTGGGGAAATTGGCTGTGCCAAGCATCAGTGTGCAACTCCATCAACAATCATTACCGTATGTGCTTATCGCGCAAGGTAACACATTCAGTGCCAGATTTCATTGATGTACAAATGGTCAGAATTGCGGTTTCACAGGGCCGTTCCCCACTCAAGACCATACGCTCTGATTCCAAATTTCCCTCCGTGCACAATATGCAGATCAAGTTTTCCAGTTTGCAGATCTCAACTGTGCTGTAAGTCATTTGCTTACGTTATTTGGTATTTGTGCCTCACAGCGAGCCGCTCCGCAGCTCAGCTAGTTAGGAAAGTCAGAATGAAGGTGGCATCTTTCATCTGATGATCACAATCTGCTATCATCGCAGGAACTAACGGAACTTTCGAATATCATGAATTGTATGCTATGAGCAATTAGGAAATCCAAACCTTAATTTCATAAATTACCCTATTACATAGCGAAAACAATGCGCTACTTTGTTATTAGTAATTAGCGGCTTATTTGAAATGTTTTTCTCCAATGGAAAACACATGTGAGATAATGCTTAAAGAAAAACAATCTTGCAAGGTGTCAATACTTCCATCAGCTCATGCAAGATTAAACCTAATTGAAACCATTAATTTACGCTATTTTCTATTTCACAGAAACTTCATGTTAGTAAACTATCGATAGGTGTACGAATTTCGGTTGTTTTATTTCATTCAGGTAAGAGTACTACAACTGTGACACCGTCTCCTCAACCACCTCAACCTGGGAACACTCCTGGTATGAACACGCTTGCAAAGCAAATGGCATTAGTTCAATGTGCTTTAATGCAAACTGCATTAGTTCAATGTGCCTTAATCCAAAACGTTGCTTCTGTTACCTGTCCTGGTACCTTCTCATGAACCATCAGGTGACCGCCGATAAGCGCAATTTGCTAATAATGACAGGTTTACATAAATCACTGCAAATTTTGGAGCTCAACAGCGTTCTTTCACCTAAGTTCGTAAAAGCCGCTGCTCTCAAGGATATCTAACTTTTCTTCAGCTGGTAAGAATGAACGGACGTTAACGACCTTCCAAGCTTCATCGTGGAAAAGAGACAGTGGGGAGAAGATTTCAAAACCGAAACCCAGCGACCGTTTGAAGCTACTGACATTTATGCGTTAATATGATCATTAGTCTTTGATGCTTTCCCGTTTATCTGATAGCATCCTAATTCTTTGATATATTTCATCTTCCTTTATTTCTTGGCCCCGTTTGGTTTATGAAGCTAACTTTACCTAAAACTTTGGGATCTATGCTTCCGTTTAGGCATTTGTTATTTTGAATTGAACGGTTGGCTAGTCATAGCAATGACCCACCTACGATTACCATCATGGCAAACCAGATGTTGCAAATTCAAACTTCTTCATCCATGTAAACCTACTCATTGGGGCAGGTGTAAAGACTTTCTTTGATTCTCCTAATGCTAAATTCTTGTTGAAGTTGCTGCATAGTTATACTAAACTGATCATTTGACTGCGGACATCATATGGAGTGCTTCACTAGAGCTCAACCACTAACCGCTTCTTACATATTCTTGATCCGGTCTCTGGTTTGTGATCCGCCCCCAGACGCCATTTCTTCCGTCTTAACATCATTTTTGCATTCCTAGCATTAGCAAGTACATGCTTATTATCACTTCACGTCATGCAGGACGTCAGTTAACTACGACACACAGTATTAATAATAGAAGCTACGAGTGCAAGAGTAAATATCGTGAGAAGCAGGTGGGATTGAGTTACTCCACCGCGCGGAAAGCAGGCACTACACCCAGTGTTGTGTCAAACATTCATTCACCAGTCACAAATGCATGCGGGCCAACCAGTACGCGGTTGTTCAATCAGACACACTCTCGTACTACACAGTACGCTACTATCCTGTTAGTCAATGGGCCTGAAGATAACGTTCCGTTACAATATTCCTTAAAAGTATACTTGCTTCAGCCGGTCTAGTATATTTGGAAAGGCTTTACAGCAATGCTTTGACGAAATTTCTTACTTGAAATTTACGGCGTTTTATCCTCTTTTTTATTGAATTATTCGAATAAATCGAACAAACGTACTGACGTAGCTTTCGGAGCTACCCCGCTCGTCAATGCTTTGACGAAAAACATATTGGAAATATCACAAGCAAGCACCAACAAATTGCTGCATTCGCAAATATGCTTGGCCCTATAGGGAAGATTTCAACTGCACCAGATGCCAAATGCCAAGAATTGAAGCCAGTTAGAACTTATACGAAGGCAGCGTTGCCCACCACCAATTTATGCGCAAATGAGGAAATTGACAGGTTGTGGGCGCTGATCAATGGTTACTCTGAAGGGAGCATAATTGGCTATGCCGTATCTGCAAGTGGAACATGTGGAGCGTCTGTTCCCGTGTACACCTTGTACAATGATCAAAACGGATTCGTCCAACTGACGGATCGGTCAGATGTAGATAATCTCTTAGCAAACCGCATATGGTCATATTACCGTTTGAGTGGGATAAGCTTCTATTTTTATCATTAGTGCGCCTTTTCTTACAGCATATTTGATTAACGGGTTATGTTGTCTTTTGTTACAGAAAAGTCACTGAAGAAACGCAGAGCTGTTCACATAATGACCGGTACGACGTACTGTCTGATTATACGCATATGGTCATATTACCGTTTGAGTGGGGTCATTCATAGTGCTTGTCAAACTTGAGCGAAGTGGAATCAGGTTCTGACTTTCGGAAAGAGAAAGAAAGAAGCAAAATTTGACGGAAGCCTTGACACAGAGTCACAAAGCGAAAAATTTACGACTGCTGACAAGTTCGCAACTACATGAACACTCAGACGAACGAAAACTGTTCGTTTCGCGTCCTGCAGGAAATCAACGAAACCATATATCTTTATACCGTTTTGAGCTTCCTGGCGCTCAGTGATCTATCATTACCACACCAGAGTGCCCTTAATTTTGTCCGAGCACTCCCATGGACCCCTTTACCCACCAGAGCCCCTTAGGAACCGCTGTCCTTCCAGGGCCCCCGTTGGGACACTAGTTTAATAGTTTCAAACGTGCTGACACCAGGGCAGTTGTTTTCAGCACCCCTGGTTCGTTGTGTTACTTTCGTACAGATATGGGTAGTGCTAATATCCTTTGGATCTCTGTTCAAATGAAGGGTGTATCTAGTGAACACTCCTTAAGCTTTCTTCTTATACTTTCGTTACGCAGCCTATTCGCTGTCACATTGTGTTTGCGTTGTGCTGCACGATTCACCTGAGCCAATGTTATCATAATATTGTCACCAAAAGTTCCAATACTTATGATCCATCAGCCTCGAGCAGGTGCTGGGTGCGGCCGTGTTTGTATTGAGCTTTTCTTCAGCGTTTTTGCATCATTGGATGTCATTAAATGTATTTAAATTAGTTTGAAGATCGGATGTCTTCTAACTGGTCTTGGCATGTTTGAGGTATTCACGGCTTGTACCCGTTCTTGTGTATTCGTAGTGCCTGAAATTAACGGAAACAGCGCCCTACCAACGGATGGATGGGCAGTTATTAGGAAAATGTCAGAGCACTGTGTAAACCATTCGAAGCTTTCGGAACGATCTTGTTCCGTCGTCAGCGATTTATTGGTTGTGTAACGGAATCCCGATCTCGATGGGTATATATAGGCTGGGTCAGGTGATCAGTTTGTATGGTGCAACATTTGTTTTTATTGATAATTGCATCCCAAAGTTCACTGACTTCCCTTCCCTTGTCACGGTTGACAGTGTCATTATGCCTTATGAAAAAGGCCCCTTTTATTTTCCTAAAGTGGAAATGCCTCTAACGGCAAATAATATTTGGGTTGAGGTTGCGTGAGCATTGAGAGGTATGCTCAACAACCGCGGATGCTTTCATTGCTTCGTCCATTGTCTTTTTAGGGCTCAATGTTTGGGGTCGTCCTCGTCGTCTTGTTTGTATACCTTTGTTGTGCGTTCTTGAAGCGTGTCACAGCGGCCATGTGTTCTCGAAATCTCTGAAATAAAGTATTGCTCGTCTCTCCTATATAGGAGGCGTGGCAGTCACAAGAGATCCGGTATACAACACCTGGTGCTTCTGATCTTGTTTGTCCTTGTGAATGCGCGTAAATTCGGTGATGATTTGAAAAATACACGGAATTTTCTCATGGCTCTATTGTACTTACGGAATGTTGTCAACCCGTTTTTCGCCAAAAAAGAAAAAGAAAAACCTTTAATGGTACGTAGCTTTCGGGAACGACTTTTCGCGTCGTCAGCGCAATCGAATCGATTTCGATTGCGCTGACGACGCGAAAAGTCGTTCCCGAAAGCTACGCACCATTAAAGGTTTTTCTTTTTCTTTTTTGACGAAAAACGGGTTGACAACATTCCGTAAGTACAATAGAGCCATGAGAAAATTCCGTGTATTTTTCAAATAACGCGCCCGTTCATAGATTGAGCATTTTCATGCACGGAATTTATGTAAGAGCCCCAATCTTTTTATTTTCTCCCCGATCCCGAAGTAGTATGGAAGGGGAAGCACAGGGCATTCCGTGTCCGATGTCATCCTCTCGGTCCTCGTTTTCTGTAACCTTCGCCGGATGATAGACTTAACCAACGAAGTGGGGTAACCATTCTGTTGTAGCGTTTTGACGATATGATTAAGTTCTGAGCCCAGATGTCCTTGGGTCACATATCGTCATTGCGCGGTCTATCATCCCAGTGGCAATAGCTCTCTTCACCGATAAAGGGTGATGGGATGTATAGTGGAGGTATTTATCAGAGTGCGTTGGTTTTCTGTAAACCGTCGTAGTTAGTTTACTCCTCTCTCTTTCCACCAACACGTCCAGGAAAGGGAGCCTGTTGTCTATCTCTTTTTCCATGGTCATCGTGATCTTCTCAGGGAATATCGAATTAAGATGTTGTAATAGCGCTTGTTCAGTACCCGCTTCGATTTTTTTCAAATCCTCACCCAATTTACGCGCATTCACAAGGACGGACAAGATCAAAGGACCCGCAGAAGAAACACCAGGTGTTGTATACCGGATCTCTTGTGACTGCCACGCCTCCTATATAGGAGAGATGGGCAATACTTTATTTCAGAGATTTCGAGAACACATGGCCGCTGTGACGCGCTTCAAGAACGCACAACAAAGGTATACAAACAAGACGACGAGGACGACACCAAACATTGAGCCCTAAGAAGACAATGGACGAAGCAATGAAAACATCCGCGGTTGTTGAGCATACCTCTCAATGCTCACGCAACCTCAACAAAAATATTATTGACGTTAGAGGCATTTCCACTTTAGGCAAATAAAAGAGGCCTTCTTCATAAGGCATAATGACACTATCAACCGTGACAAGGGAAGGGAAGTCAGTGAAGTTTGGGATGCAATTATCAATAAAAGCAAATGTTGCACTATACAAACTGATCACCTGACCCAGCCTATATATATATATATATATATATATATATATATATATATATATATATATATCATCATTCTTTATTCTAAACATACGGCTTATTTCCCGTTCAAGTAATAGATCACACGAAGCTTTCGGGACACACCTAGTCCCGTCTTCAGCGTGCATACTGACTATCACAATTGTCTCATCATAGGTCGAAAAAAAAATTTTGTTTAAACCGAATTGCTTTACGGTTTAAACTCTCGTATGGTTTCCCACCGTGTTTTTAAGCTTGTTCTTCTGCGTGAATTTCTCTTCTAATCGGCATTGTTCGTCGAAATAATGTTGAACTGGTGGACAGTTTACAACAATTGGTGGTCATGATTAACATGTTCCAAATATCATTAAAATTCACTTCTTCTTCCCTGTTGATACAATCATTGTAATGAATGTAGAGGGATTCTTTTATCTTCCTTATTCTAAAATCCCTCTCTTGTGTCAACGTTCCAAAATAAACCTGCTCATTATATAAAGTGCATTCGATGACATGTCCAACAAAGGCAGAGGATCTTTTACATTCTTCCATAATCACATTTGGGTCACTGGTTTGTGGTCTACCTCTGCCAGTGACACTGCCTCCCGTAAGCCTTGTATAAGCATTACGGTATCTTGTCAAGCCCGCTAAGTGTTGTTGTAAGAAACCCTATTTTTAATATGTATATATATATATGTGACTTAAAAAACGGGAAAAATCCGTGACAACCATCAATGAATATATATATATATATATATTCATTGATGGTTGTCACGGATTTTTCCGATTTTTAAGTATTTGTAAGTATACTGAAGCGATCTCCCTACCAGCAGATGGATGAGAGTGGATATTAGAAAGAACGCAAACAGCACACGTACGCAACCGTACGTAACCGTATATTTCGGAACGCTCGAGTTCCGTCGTCAGCGGTGGTGGAGAGCTATATATATATATATATATATATATATATATATATATATATATATATATATATATATATATATATATACAGGTAGTTCTCGTATAACGCGTGTTCATATAACGCGTTTTCGCTCATACGCGATTTTGAAATCGTAGCACTTTCTCACATAACGCGATTCTGTTTTCGCTCTTACGCGATTTCGCCGGCTGGAAAGCGAGGGCGTATGGCAAAGTCTCCCCGTGTTTTCATCCACCGAGAGCAAACAAAGGCCGCGCTGTTAGCT
This sequence comes from Trichuris muris, assembly GCA_000612645.2. Lineage (NCBI taxonomy): Eukaryota > Metazoa > Nematoda > Enoplea > Trichinellida > Trichuridae > Trichuris > Trichuris muris. The sequence goes on from CBXJ02000361.1 coordinate 4,729,109, forward strand.
TATGCGCGTTCTTCGGTCACGAACAAGCGAAATGTGACAAAAACGTTTAGGATTCTTATCAGAAGTAGTGTCCGGCCCAGCTGTGCACCCTGCGATATGCATACTCAAACAGGCTACTGATCGGTATTCATGTTCGGTGGAATAATTCGCGCCGGCAGGAACATGTGTACAGACGACGTTTCCATTTTCAATTCTTCCGAAGCGCAGGCATCGTAGTGGTTTTCCAGTGAGTCGTAGTACGCTAGCACAGAATTTGGAAAGCATTCACACCGTCTGATTGCGAGCTCAATTCGTAAGTATTTTGTCTGATTCCGCGATCTGAGGATAGCCTTTAAGTATCTGAAAATGTCTAAGCTTCCTGATTCGAAGTCAGCTGGTAGTGGTCGAAAAAGAAAGGCGCTGACTGTTGGAGAGAAGCTTCAGATACTGAAACGGTATGAACGGAATGAGACGACACGTGATATCGTCAAAGCTACCGGCATAAAGGAATCAACCTTACGGACCATTAGGAGCAATGCAAAAAAAATTAAACAGACTTGCGTAAGCGGTACCAGTTCAAGTATTGCGATGTCAATAAGAACAAGGCCGAAGATATTGGAAGAAATGGAAAAACTACTCAGCATTTGGATTGAAACTCAAACGATGAAAAAAATAGGAACAACGTTTTTCACCATCAGACAAAAAGCAGTTACCATTTACGAAGACCATAAGAAACAGTCTACAAATCCTACTGAAATTCCTCCATTTACTGCTAGTAGTGGTTGGTTCTGCCGTTTCAAGAATCGATACAGTTTTCACAATGTTCGTCTCTGTGGCGAAGCAGGAAGCGCGGACGTCGATACCGCGCAAACATTTCCAATAGAAGTACAAAACTTGGTCAAAGAAAAGGGCTACTGCCTCGATCAAATTTTTAACTTCGACGAGACAAATCTTTATCTAAAGCGTATGCCAAAAAGGACCTACATTTCCAGAGAGCGTAGGCATGCTGCAGGAATCTGCGCTGCGAAAGATCGTGTGACTGTAATGGTCGGTGCCAACGCTAGTGGGGATCTTAAGCTGAAGCCATTGATGATTCATCGTCATGCCAATCCACGAGCCCTAAGGGGAATTGTTAAAAGCAGTTTGGGCGTTTACTACAGGTACAGCAAAAGAGGATGGATGACCGCCCAAGTTTGCCTTGATATTTTTTCTAATGCTTATGTGAATGACATTAAGAAATACTTGAACGAGAAGAACTTGGCTTTTAAAGTTCTCGTAATCATGGATAGCGCGCCAAGCCACCCACCGATGATAGCTGAGCTAGACCCAAATGTCCACTTTGTTTTCTTGCGTGCACGGACCACTTCTTTGTTACAACCGCTTGACCAAGGCGTTATCGCAGCATTCAAAGCTTACTACTTAAGGCGAACGTTCAAGATGCTGATCGACGCGACCGACGGAGAAAATTGTGAAACTGTGATGGAATTTTGGAAGAACTATAACCTGAGAATGGCCATTAACAACATCGTAGAAGCATGGAATGACGTATCAAAACGGTGCTTGCACCGTGTTTGGCGGAAACTCATCCCAGATCTGATCTGCGATTTTAAAGACTTTGAGCCTTCTGCTCAAGTATGCGAAATTACTGAAAGCTGCGTTCAGTTGGCAAACAGGCTAGGCTTTGAAGGAATGGAATATCAGTATATTGAGCACATTTTGAGTTGTCAACCGGATGAGCTGACCACCGAGGAGCTGCAGGAACTTTCTGTAGCAGGGGAAGCAGAAGGAAGAGAAGAAGATGATGAAAATCAGGAAGTTCCTCCGCCTCCTCCGCGACAAATGACCACTGCTGAGCTGTCAGATACCCTGGAAACTATTGAACAGCGTTTACAATGGCTCGAAGACAATGATTGTAATGCAGAACGCAGCGGGAAAACCACAAGAGGTATCCGAGCTTGCTTGGAGCCATATAAGCAGCTGCTGTACGAAAGAAATACACGTGCGAAACAAAAGAAGCTCGAATTCTACTTTACTGCAATGAAGAAACATTGTGACGATGAGAAAGCGCTACCTTCTACATCTAATAGGACCTCAGTTCGCCCGTAACAAAGGATAGTGAGATTTAAAAAGTGAGTCCAACGGAACTCCATTCTTTCCTGGGTATGAGGTCGTTTATTTTAGTACTGAGAGGGACTCTTTCCACAAGCTAAAGACGCAAGCACGCCGCTCCTGAAAGCCAGTTTGAACTCTGTCCGCTGTATAGAGTTCTATCATAAAAGCTCTGCCGTTAATGTATGATCGCCGTAAAAGATAATGTTATTCAGACCCCGTGTAAGAGGATCCATACGTCAGCGTGCCTAACGGTAGAATAAGTAGCTCAGGTACATCATAATTCCTGTTTCAACCCAGCTTATTTAACATATCTCTCCGTTGTTGTTTACAAGTAAACAATCCTTCTGACGCTTTGAACCAAATCGTGATTTTCCTATACTTTACATGTCTCCTATAACGCGATTTCATATAACGCGAGATTTTTCAGGATTTTCAAGTGACCAAACGCTCGCGTTATACGAGAACTGCCTGTATATATATATATATATATATATATATATATATACCCATCGAGATCGGGATTCCCTTACACAACCAATAAATCGCTGACGACCGAACAAAATCGTTCCGAAAGCTTCGAAAGGTTTCTACAGTGCTCTGACATTTTCGTAATAACTGCTCATCCATCCGTTGGTAGGGCGTTGTTTCCGTTAATTTCAGGCACTACGAATACGCAAGAACGGGTACAAGCCGTGAATACTTCAAATATTTCAATTAGTCTCTTAATGTGCGGCCTGATCCCAAATGTAGTTTGCAGATCGTTCACTCAGTAATTGTTAATAGTAAACACAGACATTTGCATCATATCATGCGCTCCGTGCTTGTCATTGTACAGTGGAGACTTTGTGCTCAGAGTTGATTTTAGGAAAACGCTGAAGATTAAGCTTCAAATTCGAAATTTCCATAGCACGGATGAAACCCGTTTATTCTTTTTGTAAGAAACAATTCTTTAAACAGAGCTTTCGGACGTTTCCTCGTCCATCATCAGTGTTAATAATAATGTCCACTGCCCAGTCAGTCGACAGTTCTGCAAGCTCCTCCGCTCGACCAATCGGGTAGGCGGCATCAACTATCAGGTCTATACCTGGACCCATCAAGCGACTGTCGCCCGCCCAGTCGGTCATGCAGAAGAGCGAGCGTCCCAACCGACCGACCAAGACAGCGACACAACCATAGAATGAACAACGGCAGTGACGAAACAATGGCACGTCGAAATCTTCTATAAAACGAATGTCCTTTAAAGTCTTTTTTTGGTGTTTTCCTTCTTCTCTTTCTGTTTTTTCCCATCCGATCTTTTCCTTCTCCTACCGTTGCCCTTTTATTATCCATATGCCCCGTGTAGCATGTGTTCATCGAAATATTTTTCTTAGTGTGACGGGATTATTTTCATCAAACTCGAAATTTCCATAGCACGGTTGAAACCCGTTTATTCTTTTTGTAAGAAACAACTCTTTAAACAGAGCTTTCGGACGTTTCCTCGTCCATCATCAGTGTTAATAATAATGTCCATTGCCCAGTCAGTGGACAGTTCTGCAAGCTCCTCCGCTCGACCAATCGGGTAGGCGGCATCAACTATCAGGTCTATACCTGGACCCATCAAGAAAATTTCGATGAACACATGCTACACGGGGCATATGGATAATAAAAGGGCAACGGTAGGAGAAGGAAAAGATCGGATGGGAAAAAACAGAAAGAGAAGAAGGAGAACACCAAAAAAAGGACTTTAAAGGACATTCGTTTTAAAGAAGATTTCGACGTGCCATTGTTTCGTCACTGCCGTTGTTCATTCTATGGTTGTGTCGCTGTCTTGGTCGGTCGGATGGGACGCTCGCTCTTCTGCATGACCGACTGGGCGGGCGACAGTCGCTTGATGGGTCCAGGTATAGACCTGATAGTTGATGCCGCCTACCCGATTGGTCGAGCGGAGGAGCTTGCAGAACTGTCGACTGACTGGGCAGTGAACATTATTATTAACACTGATGATGGACGAGGAAACATCCGAAAGCTCTGTTTAAAGAATTGTTTCTTACAAAAAGAATAAACGGGTTTCAACCGTGCTATGGACATTTCGAATTTGATGAAAATAATACCGTCACACAAAGAAAAAAAAGAAAAAAATTTCGAAGATTAAGCTTCCTTAAAACTATTAAGAAGCACACATATGCACAGCTTTCGCGTCGACACATGATCTGTCATCACGTCACTTGCTCAGCCAGTCGTTGGATGTGTGACCGCCGTCCGATCAGCCAGGCAAGCAACATCAACTTTCACGTCGGTCTATGATCTGTCGAACTTGTGTCGCCGACTTTGTACTCGCCGTGTCACTGTCGCAGTCAGACAGAGGGGAATCTCCTACATCTGCATAAAAGATTGCATGTGGGATAGGAGATGGACAGATCAAAGGCAGAGATGAAGCTGATTTCACTAACCTGGTTGGTCAGACGCAAGAGCATCCTGTTCAAACGACTGAATGATGTTGATTGCGCATGCTCAAAAGGTTGATCAACGTCGGATCCGACAGCTGTACATTGAATTTAAGATTGTATTTTTTATGAACAGGAAACTGGCGAAACAGCTCAGAAAACAACAATGAGACCAACAGCAGCTTATCTTTCCTTCCAGTTAAATAGGAGTGAAGTTCACATTGCTTCCAGAAAAATACAGAATATCTTTGCTTACGAGAAAAATGTAATACTTTTATTAACGGTGCGGTTGTAACACAATTCGGATTTGTAGACGACATTTGTCGTTCATTACAAATTTATTACCTGAAGCTTTCAAGGTTTCCCTAATCCCATCCACTAGCAACTCGATTTTCAAATACCATCCTTAGTACTACTGCTAAGGGCTCTACTGTATGAAAAGACCGTCTCGGAGATTTGCCATACAATATGATCACTAGTTTTATTGCTGAGGACAGGAATGGTAACGAAATAATTGAACGTGTCTACAAATCAAATATTTACGAGAATACCAAAATTATCCTCTTATTCTGTGTTTCCCTATATGTCTTGATGTTTTTGACGGCAGTGTTTCCACATGAGAAGTCCTTCTCTGTAGAACCTTAGACACTGATCGTTGTATCACGTCCGTATTGCGTGTTTCGCGCCGTCTAGAAATTCAAATTCTACTACTTTAAAATGCTCTTTCAGTTTCAGAAACAAAGTGCTACTAAAAGGAGTTAAGGTGGGATTGTAACGTTGGGATGGAGTACTTTTCCCGATAAATGGTAACAAAAAACTGTTTTGTGTTGTGTCACTGTCTCAGTCGGTCGGTTAGGACGCTTGCTCCTCTGATTGACTGACTGGGCGGGTGGCAGTCGCTTGACGGGTCGAAGATTACACCTGATGGCTGACGTCACCAGCCCGGATGGTCGAATGGAAGAGCTTGCAGGACCATCGGCTGACTGGGCAGTTTACAGAAATGATTACACTGATGACGGACCTAGGATTTGGTCCGAAAGCTTTGCATTTGAATACGTTTTGAGATAAAACGTTTTTACCGAACGGGAATTACCGTGATGCAAGTTGTTCGCTTAGGTGTCAGTGAACATGAATTAACGGATGCAACATGCCTGATATTAAAACATTCTATCTGGCCTGCAGAGATTGGGATTAGCATTTTGGCGAAAGCTGAAAGGTCCCTTTGAAGAAGTGGAAGACGAAAGTCAAAGCTAATTCCGACAAAGCAAACGTATCATTGCTGGAGCGTCCAAGCAAGTATAAGTCCACACTGACAGTGATATCGCAATGCTTTGGGCAAGTTTGAAAACTCATTATTAATAATGCAGTCTGCTTCGTATTCGTCTAAGTATGTCGTTATTATTACGAAAACTTTTCAAGTGCTGTTTTTGGCTGTAACCACATCCCCCTGAAGGCTGAACGTGAAATACTTTTATATCAACAGACATGAAATTTGATGAATGAAATACTCCATGAGAAGCAAGCAAAATTAAAAACAGTATCCCTCCTCTCTGAACATTACGAATCAGTCGCCTCAGCGTACAATGTAACGCGCTGTGCGCGTAGCAGTTCCTGTGTGAGTGCAGGAGTATGGTGTGGCTCATGTTTACAAAGTGGGCCAATAGACGCTTGCATTGACTCATTGCAGGTATGTTTTTAGCCAAGATTCAAGCAATTAGGAAAGTGCTTTGAAGAGATAAAAACATGGACATTTGAGATGGCTATTGTTTCCACAGATGACAAGTCATACGTGCAAAATGCCTCAATGTCTTAACGCACCTTTTTGGGGCTATCTTGGTCCCATCCGCAACGCTCATACACAACAGATTGCGTTGTGAGTGTAACGAGTGTCAAGAATCAGCGGCAGCTCTCAGAAATGTTAAGCAGCAGAACTGCATTAACAAGAATCTGGGAATGACTACGTGTGCAAAGTGTACTTAAGCAAATGTTGCATAATAAAATGCCCGCCATCCATTATTTTCCCTGTATGATTTGTCACCTTCTTTGTGCCATTGTTAATCAAAAGCTAGTAAAAAAGTTTCGTCAGCAATAATACAAAGCTTGCCTTTCAGAGATATTCTGTTGGACATATGAACACTGACGGCAGAATAACTTAGTCCTAATAAAGCTGCTGCAGACGCCGATGACGGCCTTGTATTGTTGTTGGCAGAGCTACTTTTGTTAGCTCTTGATTATCATTAGCACAAGCAGGGTCACTAGTTAAACTTTCCGAAGAGAAGCTTCTACAAATCTCAATTACGCTTTCTTTCTTTATGGAAAATTGTAACTATGGATTAGCTGGGCATACTACTTTTCCTCTGAAGCATAACAAAACAGTAATTCTCAGTGATGGTCGACGGACAGTGATAAATTATTTTGCTTTACGCTGACGCCTCATCGTTGAACTCTCCTGAAGTACAAGGACACTGTTGAGAAAATAGTCTTCCGTTGATGCCAATAATTGGCCGCACGAAATTCTTCTAACGTCACTTCTCTTGCGAGAAGGAATATACAGGAGAGTGGCTATGTACTTCTTGCTTCGTCACTGCCGCAGTCTATCAGATGGAATGCTGGTACCTTTGCACGAGTGACTGGCCGGTCGGCAGACGCTTGAAGTGTCAAGAACAGAGCCGAAAGCTGATGTCGTTTGGCTGGTTGGTCAAGAGGAGGAGCTCACAGATCAAAAGACTGACTGGGCAGTAGCGCTGACGATGTAACTAGGCTTGTTCCGAAAGCTCCGTTCACTTTAATTGAAAATAAAAATAAAGACGCTTTAGTGAGAGCAGAAAAAGGTCAGAAACAAACAAATGAAAAATAATTGATTTAGTGTAATAAGACAAGTATGTGAGGAGTATAAATATGATTACTTTGAGCAACATGTGATCGTCATTGTGGATGCTTTATTTTAATATTAATAGGCATTTTCAGGCTTTGAGGACTACAGATGTGCCGTGCTTAGCTGAAATATACGGGCTAAAAAATACATGATCAGTCGTAAATTCATATGGTCTCAGAACCTCGAAGAATATCACATTAAGCTATCCGTAACAGCTATGTCAAATCATTAAGGAAAGTCACGTAAAATTGAACCATTTTGAAATATCCGGTGCCCACTACCAGGATGATAATTAATAAACACGAAAGCAAAAGTGTACTTGTAGCACAGAGTATTAACACCAAGAGCATGTGTATTCCCAGTACGCCGAACTGAACCATCATTCCGTTACAACAGGCGACTAAGTCCATCGCTTGCTGGTTCACGCTACACACAACAGCAAATTCCATTAAATGAATCCACTTCCAGATGGAGATAAATTTGTTCTACAAAATTTAGATGTTCGGTAATTCCTATTCACAGCACTACATTTTTTGATAACGTAATACTGCTTCCATGTCCATGCTGGATAATGCTTAGAGGGCTACAAATTACCAACGGGCTACCATTTTAAGACTACATTGAGAAACATAAAGATTCAAAGAAAGACTGGTTAACACTTTGCCGTCCCCCTACATCTTCCGAAGATGAATTTCAATCTATGAGCGCACTGATGTAGCTACGAATTAACAGGACATATTACTAATATGTTCATGAGAAAAATTTGATTGCTTTCATTTTCTTCGATGAATTGCTTTCTTCGTACTAGTAACGAACGTGATGTAAAAATGAATACAGCACAGGACTGCTTTGGTGTAAAACGGGATACTCGCCATCGCATTAGGGCGCGCAGCCAGATCGTTATAGGTACAGTCAGTTTGAACACAAGCCACTTCTTGTAACATATCACAGATCGTAAAAGGGCCGCTTTTATTTTCACTAACTGACGAAGTTTTCCAATCGCGTCACAAACGCTCTGATTGGGTGCAACCAACTGATCAACTTGCATTTATAATCCCTTCCAAATGACTGAAAGCGTATCTTGAAGCCATGTACGCCTTACTAACTATTTTGGCAGCGCTGGCTGTTGCAGTGACTGGTAAAGGTAATAATTTATTTTTCCGTTCCGTTCACGTGTGTTAGCCGTGTTTACCTACGAAGATGAGATCCTACCCCGTGTGTAAAAATCTGATGTTTAATTTACTTTTCCATTTATTTATCACGGAACTGCTCGTGCTTGGGAATACAGCAAAGGCATCAATGTCTTGAATCTCAACTGCTAAGAGAGAATTGACCCAGTGCTATCAGCTGGTGTATAACTAATCTATTTGGAAGCAGTTCGTGTGCCAAAATTTACTTCAGTCCGTACTTATGTGAACTGTTTAATAATAAATTAACCACGTTGTTCTTGAGTGTGACTTGTGCATGTTTCAATGTCTCTAGTGTCTGAAAATGTACTGAAACAACGCCTGACCAGCGAATGGGTGGTTAGTTATTAGGAAAAGTTGAAACTCACATGTTGTTTGCAGTGCATTCGATTTTCAGAAATCCAGAACATTGCAAAGCCTTCGCAGCTTTTCGAACGAACTTGTTCCGTCCTGGGTGAATGGTAATGTGTTGCACGCCCTCATCAAGTAGCGTTCTTGTTCCAAAAGCTACAGCGATTGTACCATATTCTACGTTTTCTTAATAAGTGCTCATCCGTTCGGTGATAGGGCGCTTCTTCGGTACACTTTCAGACACTAAAGGCATTAATTCACACGTTGCGCTTATGTCTAACATTCTACAAGAAACACCCCTTATAAGATATCTGATTTTCAGCATTAATTATCCTTTAATATTCATTTAATTTAATGTAAAGACGTCTTTTTATTCTGGTAAGTATTTGACTATTACTGATTGAGTCCACAATTTCGTCAACGGCATATTAATTCGGTCTTGGACTAATAGTGCCCTACGAATTACTGGAAGTTCAGACAAACAGCGCACAGTTAATTTCTCAGATAATCGGTTATGAAGATGGAGATCTTTGTGCATGAACGTGAAACATGCTTTAATTTCATGTCAAAGATCCCACTTTGCTAAGCCGTGATAACTAACTAGCCTAGCCTACGTTGGAATCAGAAGTGGGAACAACTTTTAATAGCTGAAGCTCACGCACGAATAATAACCGTGTGCACCCAAAACTTGCTGAAATAATGCAATCCTACCTGATCTAATTATATCAATTTTTGCACTTCAACACTTAGTGGAAGCATGCCGGAACTCATTCCTATATCCGTCCACGACTAACTTCTCCATATGGAGTAAGCATTTGTCTCTGTTTTTCTTAAGAAACGTCTGGAGAAAATCCCTATCTGTATTACCGCTTATTTCAACCACTCATTACTTACTGTCAAGCCAATCCTTTGTAGACTATGAACATACAGCTATCCATTCTCATTGCCGATTCGACTTATTAATACATTCGTTTTAAATTTTCTAGAAGAATTAAGCGGCGTTTTCATCACCATGGCATCATCAGTAAACGGTCAAATAAGTTATTCAATTAAAGAACTAATAGTATACCTCCACAAGTTTGCTTTTGAAATACAATCATTGTGTTTTGCGAAAACAAGGCCTTGCCCCAAAGCTTTAAGTGAATGGCAATATTAATAGTTGCAAGTATACTTGACTTAATTCGTCGCTAAGTGCAGCGAAAGTATCCTGCGAAGCCTTAACTAAGGTGTATTTTATTGCGCAGGATAATAACGATTGCTCTTGAATGAAGCACAGCTTGCACGCGTTTTTTCGTGGAGCCTGAAATTACGTGAAAACAACTTCCTACCAGCGGATAGATATGAAAATTATTAACAAAATAACAGGATATTACTGACCAACTTTCGGAGCTTACGGACTTCACAGACATTCTCCTCTCATTTGTCATGATTGAATGCGGCATTATGCCATTAGAAAAGGGAATTTCGCTGACGACGTAACAGGTAGCTCTGAAAGCTTCGAACATTCTCGTTAAAAAGTACGTGTAGTTCATCGTTTATTTACACTGTACTTTTTTCGGTTCAATAAACGGGTTCAACTGCAGTGTAGAAGGAACTTCTAAACCCAAAAACAACAACCCGTGGTGAAACATTTTGTATTCAATTAGAAAAGGGCTTCTTTTATTTGCCTAAGGTGGAACAGGCTCTCAAAGCGTGTAACCTTTGGATGAAGATTGCATGAACACTGGGAGGTGTGCACGACAACCGCTGATGTTCTTTGGTTTCATCCGTTATCTTGGTAGGGCACAGTTTTTGTGCTCGTCCAGGTCGTCTTCTTTGCATTGCGTTGGGTCTTTGTTCAGCGTTGTTGAAGCGTGTTCAGACTGCCATGTTACTTTCAGTATTACGACGTTGAAGCGTTTCACAAATTTCAATAGTTTAATTTTAAATCTACGTATGTGCCAGTATATTTTGAAATCTAATAATTAATTTGACTCACGGCGCATTGGATGTTTTATGATCCTGGTAGGGAGCGAATGATGTTGTGTTGCATAATAAACACCACTTGCCATAAGATTGACACAGGAATGGCAATGATTCAAAATGTTGTGAAGCAAAGTTCATTTTCCTATGCCATTTCAAAATTCGCTCATGTTAGTGTTTACTATTAATAAGATGATACGTTCATTGTGGTTGAAAATTTATTTTCTATTTGACCGGATGACAGAAACAAGGGAACGCGCGCCCATTTATTTGCATATTACTCTTTCCATTCCTGATTGATGTCACAACTTTCAATCACTATTAACGGACCGGTTTGAAGTCCCAAGAGCATTTCGGTGCCTGCATGCATCCCTATGGCGGCCGCCTTTAAAGAATGACTTCTGCATATCTCGAGTCATCACTTGACCCCTGAGAACGTGCCCTTGCTGTGCACCACCTATATATACAGAGATATGGAGCGTCAGTGATATATCCCTTTCGACTCTCAACTACCCAGCTCTCGACTTGTTAGCTAGCAAAAACAACGTGCTACTTTTGTTATATTAATAATCAACAACTTTTTCCATGGAATGCCGCAAAATGTTCATATAGAAACAATTTTGCGAATAGTCAATACTTCCGATGAGCTTATGTATGATTAAATTTCATTGAAACCTTCCATTTGCGCCATCTTGTATTTCACAAAAACTAAATTGCAGTAAACAGGCGTAGACGTACCAATTTTGGCAGTCTTACTTCTTTCAGGTAAACCGTCAAGTATTACGACCAACCCGTCTCAATCTGGAAAAACTCCTGGTATGAACGCGCTTGCAAATTAAATGCATGATTGCAAGCTATTGATGTGCCAAAGTAACTACTGAGCAACAGCTCATCATGAAAGCAAATCGGTTCAGCTCATCGTGAAAGCAAATCGGTTCAGCTCATCATGAAGCTCTGTTGGTGCTTAATTTACTGAGAAACGTCAAAAGTCAGTGAATAAGGCTGTAGAGAGCGAGAGAGAGCACACGAGCATCGCCAACGAACAGAATTGCTGGGGGCAAGCACACACAGGTATCAACGCTGTGACTAAGCGGAATGATTAGCTAACCGGAATACGATAAGGTGATAAGGATTACAGTTTTTACCATCCGCGTTTAGTTGATTTTGCCCCAACAAGCTCCCTTCTTTCATACTCATGCGTTTTGTATGCGAGTCTGAAAATCATAAATGCTTGAGAGATATTCCAGAAATTTCTAAAATGCAACAAGTTGAATTTGTAGGGTGTTCAACACTGCACTGAATGCATTCCAATGGAGTGAAGCGCAGATGTGCAAAGTCGGAATCAGTTTGCTTCTTCAACTTGACGGGACCTGAGAGATAGGAGCAGATTGATGGGAGCGAGTTGACGTGACCAGTGGGTCAGACATACGTTTAGGATTCATTAAGAGCAGTGAAAGTAGGCATATCTTTCACTTGAGTAAAATATGCAACTGTGGGTACAGTAGGCTCTCTTTAAACTTCGCTTTCAATCCCGTAGCCTTGCAATTCATCAGAATCAGAGAATTCTTGCTGTTCTTGACACTGCTTTATTGTCTTTAATGTGGTGAAATGCAACTGTGATTCCTTTAAACACATCCTATTCTCAGCTAACGGTTGGATGGTTTTATTAGTAAAATAGAACACAAAAGAAACGTGCGTTCTTTCGACATTTCAGAATATGCACGGGATTATACCCCTACGAAACGACATTATGCTTACACGTTGTTTTCTTAAATTATGTACAGACTTCTTTCTGTCGCAATTCTTTATTGATATAAAATCAACAGGTGGAGAACCTTTCCTGTCACTCCTTTGATCTGTCACCAGCGCCCAGTATATGTCACGTGTGCATCGAGCAGCTGGATTTGTTAGCTCGTCTACTCGACCAAGCAAGCTAGTGACATTATCTTTCACAGCTATCCTGGTCCCTCAAACGTCTGTTGGCTGCGCAGGCGGTTATGAATAGGGATGGAAACTATCTCTGATCGACTGAGACATATCGCATAAATCACATCTCGAATTCTGGAGATGTGCGATTTTCACGGTCGGTTGGAGGGATACCCGCACCTCTGAATGACTGATTGGGTAAATGGCAGAAACTGGGCAGGTTAAAGTTCGACCTGACAACGGATGTCGCTCACCCTAATGGTCGAGCGGTCCAAGTTCCAGACTCAACGAATGTCTGGTCTGGGCAATTGAAAAATTAGCGCTTATGACAAAATGATCTGGAAAACAAACCGGGAATGACCTGAAAGCTCTGCTTCAACTGAAAAGCTAAAATGTTTACTGAGACAGCGGGACAAATCTACGATTGAAGATTAAAAAATTACAGCAGCTTTAATTTGCATCTTCTATCAAGTAAAATCCCGGTTAGCGATGACATACAGTATTAATAACCAATTCGCTGATTGTATATTGTAAGCGAGGTTATTTTCAGCTGTTCTGGTAAGTTTGCAAAGGCTGTACCACCTTCCTCTGACGAAGAACATACTGGAAACGTCACAAGCAAGAATTAAGCAAGAAATTGCTGCAGGTGCAACTGCTGTTGGCCCTATTGGGAAAGTTCCAATTGCTCCAGATAGTAACTGCCAATTTTTGAAGCCAATTGTGACTTTCACGAAGGCGGACGGGCCCAACACTAATTTATACGCGATTGATGAAAACAGCAAGCAGTGGGCGCTTGCTAATGGCTACACCCAAGGAAATACAATCGGATATGCGGTTCCTAAATGGGGAATTTGTGGAGCGTCCATTCCCGTGTATAACTTCTACCATGTAGTCGTAGGGTTCGTGCAAATGTCGAGTATGGAAGAGGGAGGAAGTTACTTACCGCCAAACCCAGGCGGAGTTTTCTACCCGCGTGGAGTAGGTTTCTTTATTTGGGAATAAAGTGCATTTTTTTGAAATACATTTGACGAATAGCTTAGGCTGTCGTCAACCACGGACAAATTCAACGGAGCGAAATAAAGCTACGCGAATAATGACTAGTGTCACATCAGGCCAGAGCATATGCAATATGCCTTCTTCTCTGCCTACACATTGGCTTACAGGTATGGGGTTTTCCTATTTATTAATATTAGACAGGTAACTTCTAGGGTAATGTGTAAGTAAATAGATGAAGTCCAGTAGCCATATCTTTCCAGCTGGGAGCAACTCAATGTTGCCGACATGTAGTTATGGGAGCAAATATTACAGCACGCAGAAAGCTTTTACAGAGTCGCTTCGAAACAGATATCCGTGGCAGTTCACGATTTAGGGAATGTCAGTAAGGTAACGAGGCGAGAGGGGCACTTTAGCTCTAACTTATTAACTCGATAACTACTATTAATATATCTGAAGGGAACGCTAATGAAATGCGTTGTGGTTCCTGGGTTCTTCACATTCTCCGTTGAAGGGAGAGATGACTGGATGCTCTCAGGTCTTCTAGGTGGTCATACTCTCCAATAATATTTAAGGTTAAATAAAGGAAGTACAGTTCACTGACGAAATTCTCCAAAATTGTGTCACAAGCTCATTGGCACATGCGGCAGCATTTAGACGTTTTTAAGGGCCTGTAGAGCAATGGCGTGAAAATCGTCGTTATTCATATGTGATATGCAGGATAAAATTCCATACTTTTTTGGTAACTACTCATAATTGCTCGTAGTTATCATGCGCGCCTTTCTTTCGGCATCAGCGTTGATCATTGGCGGCAGAAGAAAGCGCGCAGCAAAGTGTCTATCGGGATACGTAACACACTCCGTTAACTTATACTATGCTTCTCAACCATGAAGTGTAAGGAATTCTAAGCACTTAGGCGAAAAGTGATAATGCCGCGAAAACATGCATCTCATTTCTGCTAATAGCATCTCCCCATGTCTTGATCTACCCATCTTATGTACGATCAATTTTAAACTATTCTAATCACTGTTCCCTAAACCATCCATTCTCACCGTAGGGCCTGGGACTTCCAAAGGCCCGGAAGAATGTCGGGGGAGCAGAAATTGAAGATCTCACAGAGAGGGACAGGGGAGTCTCAGGACAGGAGAGAGGCTTTACTGGGCCAAATGCAACTAGGTAGATGGGGAGGGAGAATTTATTGCGAACCTCCCCACCCGTATCTGCCTCCCGAATCGTATTTTCTCTACGCGCGAAATTCAAACTTACTCGTCCTGTGATGGAAGCAAAGACGCATCACCTAGCGGTGATGTGACGGTAAATTTGTGAGTTTTAGAACAATTACTCGGCAAGGATGAGTTCCTCTAACAAAGAATGAAGTTAAATTATTTTCATATTCAGAAATTAATCTCCTTCTGTATGGCGGAATCTGGCTAATTCCATTTTCAAAAGAATTTCTTCCTACCACAGAACGATGCTCCAATGGGAAGCAATCTTTCCCAGCAATAGCGGAAACCTTCATGGGAAATCTGGAGGATATAGGTTTATGAAACATAGGAGGTATCTCAGCCCCATCTTTTCGAGAAATACATTGCTGACATTTCCATCGTAACTGGAAAGGCAAGAAAGACTCTTTCTTAGCCCACCAAAATAGCCTATTCGCTCAACATATAACTTTCACTATAAAAAAGAAAAGGACAAAAACCTACTTTACTTGGATATTTTTGCTATGAGATGCGACAATCAATTGAAAACCAGATTATATAGGAAATCGAATCATTGAGATAGATATCTTCATTACTCTTCACATCATCCTCGTTCTGTTTCACCAAAGTCATCATAGGCTTGGCAGGCAGGACCTTAAATAGTTGCCCTTGAATTTCTTCAGTTGAAAATAAATTGCATCAAAAGCACGCTCCAGGAAAATGGATACCCAATGCGATTTGAAGACTAGTTTCTTTGTAACGGGGCGGTGGATCATATTGGAAGCCCAATATGACCCAATGAGATTAATTTTTCTGTAATAAATCGCCGCCTTTACCCCTCTCTAATGGTTTTCGCACATCCCTATCTCCCTGAGCTTCACTCGTTATTAGACATTGTTCAGACTCAGGGGAAAAGATTCAAAGACTGGGTACAGGAATAGACTTCGAAGCGTTTTCAAGAGCTCTCCTAATTTACGTTCCATTCTAAGATATGATAAGGTCAAGATTTCCCAACAAGATAAACCAAGAGTGGTTAGCGACATGCTCAGCATCGTGCACTGGCGAAACAGGGAACGCTTTGGACTGGATGTTTTTAAAGAACATTTGTCAAATTTGTGCCACTGCAACAATGCCAAGGCTAGATTAAAAGGAGCGATCACAAATCGTAGTGGACGTCCGCTGACACTAAATCCAAGTGCCGTCATGAAACAGGTAATCAAGAGTTTTAGACGCCAGTGGATGTTCATGTCACTCACGCTAGTTCATCTGCCTATTCATTAACTATTATATGCTCAAGTCCGCAATGTCTTCGGCGTCTGTTTATTTTTACCCGCCGAAGAAGGGGCGAGAAGAGCCCCGTAAGTTACGGTATTAATGAATTTGACTGAGGAAGCGGCGTTGTGCACGTAAAATTTTACATTGATAGACATCCAGCGAATGAATCTGCTGAACATTCTAAGCAGACGTCTTCCTTTTACTTTTCTGACAGACTGTCATGTAAACGGGTAACATTTAATTCCTGTTTACTGAGAGCAGTAAGCTAATTGTAATTTCAATGTGAGAAAGTCTTTGAAGAAAAGCCTTGAACTCTCAACTCAAATGTCCGTTTTGAGTATCCATTATGATAAGCGGTGAGTATCACGCGAAGTACCTTCCAAAGAAGACAGCCATTCTGCCTCTTTACATAATGCAAACATTTGAAATCAGTGTCTGCAATCGAACAGCTATGATTTTGTGTTGACGTTAGTAGCATCTGCAAATGTGCGGTAAATAAAGCTGCGGGTAATTAATAGGTCGTTGATGTCCCAGTGAAGTTCATAATGATGTGAACAATTTCAAGCATCTTAACAACATTCCAACATTGTAATCAAGGTTCTGTTGTTCACAGCTTAAAATGGTATAGGAAATACTCCAAGAACGAAGCTTTTTCAAATTTTCACGGATTTTCTTTCCCGTTTGAGTAGAAATCCTTTATTTTTGTCGTTCATAGCGTAGCTTCCGGACCTAACCCGGTCGGTCATCAGCATATCATGATCAGTGACGAGGCAGTCTTTGGTTCAGCACACTCCTCCGCCACGACCATCCTGGCTAACGACATCAGCCAGGTCTAACCCGACCTCTCAAGCGTCTTTCACCTGCCTAGTCAGTCAGGCAATGGTGTGAGCATCCCGTTCGACTATCCTCGACAGCGACCAAACGAGAAAGGAGGTACGGCAGTAGTGCAGTCCAGTCCGTCGCTGCTTTCTTCTTTAAAATGTGTGAACTTTAAACAGCTTTTCCCGATTTCTTCCTTCTTCCAGTTTTTCTCTCCGACCATTATGTGCTGATGATGGACCGGGTTAGGTCCGAAAGCTACGCTATGATAGAGAAAAATAAAGGATTTCTACTTAAACGGGAAAGAAAATCCGTAAAAAATTGAAAAAGGAATTAAAGCTCTCGTTACGAACAATAGAGATTACTGAAAGAACGAAGCTTTTAAAAATGAGGTTCACTCTGCGGTGTCTTTCCCATTAACATCTGTAATAAACACAAGGCTGCGCAATGATGGAACTGACGATGTTGTTACAAGCTCAGTGGGCAAGGTGACGCGCGATCACTTCTTCAACAATGCCATAATTAACCTTCCTTCGCTTCACACCTTCGTCATGATGTTCTGCTTATAACACTACCTCCGGTTTTCGAAACGCTCACGTCCTGTCTTCATCGTTCAATAAGTCAAACTTGCGGTACTGGGGTAAACGTGTATCTACATACGTAGCAAAATACAGATTCGCACTTGTCGCACTACCACATGGGTAATTTGTTGACCACAAAACGCAGTAGATCAGAAGTCTCGGAAGCAACAGCCGTTGAACAAACACTCTAAAATAGTGTAGATGCATCGTATTTTTCATTTGAAAATTTTTGATGTTCCGTTTGAGCAACATCAAAAACGTTCAGTGGGCAACTTATTCTTCAACTGCTAGTTTTATGCACATGGGCACGGACTTCAGCCGCGTTGATTGTAACTTGCTAGAGGAATATACTTGTGCTTGTATTATACTTATAAAGAAAGTCAACTAGTGCATATCCGCGCTGAGGAACTGTCTTCCTGCAATTGTTTTGGTCAACAATGCGCTCCTAATTCAAAGAGGAAATTATTCTATCTCTTTGAGCCTTGGCTACTAGATTGGGCAGTTCCCTCGCAGTTCATCGGCTGATTTGCATTTAACCTGATTCATTAATCTCACTAATTTAAAGTGTGAATATTGCCACTAAAGTACGAACTGGTCAGCCCGATAAGCTTGCTTGCATTAAAGAGCTAGAACATTAAAGAATGGATGTTGCCGCTGTCATAATGAAAATTGTAATGCACTGAATTGAATCAGACAGACACACTGAAGACGGGCCGAAAACAATCCCGAAAGCGCCTCGTGTTTGATTCAGATTTAACGGGATAAAGCCCTGTTTTGCAATAAACAAATTTTCATGCACTGGTAACTTCGTGTGGCATGTATAAATAGCTCTTGTTGGTTTTGAAGCATACGCAAGCTCAAAAATGTTGCGCCAATTTGTGAATGTACTGATCTACATGGTACAGCTAAGACACAAACGCGAATGTTGATATAGCCTCATGTTAAACAGAAATTTGCGCACAAAATTCGTCGTCGAATTCCATCATGATAGGACCAAAAGCGCCATCCACTCACTGCACCACCTAGCGGTGATGTGTTGCGAGGAGGTTGCTAACGACTGCATCTCACTTTCTCGATGGGGATAAGCTGTACAAGAGGGAATATGCCACGGACAACGGTAGAAATAAAGAAGATTGCCGACAGACATGGTAGTTTCTCAGAGAAAAAGGAGTTGGTTGACAGGCGTCGCTGATCATACGGACTGAGTTGGTTAAAGCAGCAGTTCTCTCCCTTTTCCCACTGATTCGCTGGAAACTTCCCTGAAGTTACCCCGAAAAAATTGGCGGGAAAACAAGGAGCACAGGCAGGAAGGGTGGTCCTGATCATGGGCCCACCCCATCTCCTTCTGTCGGCTTAGTCCTCCATGAAGTCCCGCCTATCCAGTTACTTTGGCTTCCTAGACTTTCATCCCGTCCTGTTACCCTCCAACCATCCCATGAAACCCTCCGGGCCTGTTCCGCTATTTTCAACATTCAAGTCTATTATTTACGTTACCCCATTTTGGCAATTTCGCTGACGACGGAGCAGATAGCTCCGAAAGCTCCGGATACTTCTCGTTAAAGGTACGTTGTATTTCATCGTTGAGTTACATTGTACTTTTCTTCGGATCAATAAACGGGTTCAACTGCCGTGCAAAAAGAAACTTCTAAACTCGAAATAACAACCCGTGCTGTAACATTTTGTATCCAAGTCTCTCCTGTGAATAGCTCCAGCCCCCTCTTCCGGAACGGATGAATTAAAGAACAGGGCTAGCCTTTGGAAGAAGGAAGAATCCAAGCATCCTCACCTTGGTATGTTGATGTAGCGTTTTATTTGCGAATATTTAATAAAATGTGGAAAGGACAGATCTAACCAAGAAATGGCGACGACAACATCCCTTAACGCAATGATGTTAAAAGCTAAGCACATTTTTCTAACTATCAAGCTTTTGTACTTTTAATATCTTCACTAAGATTGTATGGTGCATGTCCACAAGATCAATGACAATGCTTTTAGAAAGAAATGCTGCGGTTAGCAGTTTAGCAAAAGGCACTGGATCGTGGCTTTGGAGCAGAGGGCGATATATCCATTCTGCACCAGCTGAAAAGGTGATCAGTTTATAAGTACATTGTTGAGATGGTTTGCGATTCGGCGATTGCTTAAATAAGTCAACCGTAATTAACAGCAGCGGAAGATGGAGATTACTGGACGCTTAGGAGCTTCTAGGAACATGCCTAAATTGGAATCTGGGAACTTGATTAAGGTACGCAAGTACAGGACTGCGAACGTGCGTAGCGCATTACTGGAATTCTTCGTACTGACCTAAGACTGAGACGAACGCTTACAGACCTAGCCAGCCTCTGTACATGGCTAAATAGCGGTGAATGCGCATAATTGGCGAAGCATGTATTCAAGTTAAACATAATACAACGGTGAAATTGTCTTGGTGCAAAACGCTGCTCAGTTACGCAGGCGGAAGTTTCTTTCGTTAATTTCCTATTGCACCGTCAGCTTATGGAGAATAATGGCAATCCACCAAGTTGTCAGATTTTAGGCTAACATCATTTCCACACCAAAACATATTTAGCTCTCCTTACGCGTTATCAGCCGTAAAAATTCGTAAAAAGGAAGATAATCTCCCTGGCTTTAATCGAAGTTTAAAGGTTAAGAAGCCTGAAGACGTCAGATATACGTTGATGGCCCAAAATTTTTCGAAAACGTGCAGACATTCTTTAATCACAGGAGCGCTAAAATTATTTTTGAAGTTTTGAAATTTCTAAAGCCAGTGTTGTTGCCGTATCTGCAGATCTTTTCTGTAAAATCATTGAAATACCAGTCCTATCCGTCCACAAATTGCAACGCCTTTATGAAAACGTTTTGGAGCGCGTTTGTATTATTAACTTTGGTCAGTATTACTCGATCTACTAAGAGGCGGCATAAGTGTGATTGCTGCGAAAGAAGCAAGGAATAGTCAACGCCGCGCACCCCATGATTTGTTTTAAATATTTTTTGCCAGATCCATGTTCTCTACTAGAAGACCTAACACGCACATTCTTTAGTAAACACCAACCCCATGGACAGCCCTCACTGCTCCACTATTCTGATGTGGATAGTTTGAGGCGATTTGAAGCTTGCGTCTGAGCTCGAAACGTTGTGCGAAGGAAATTGGACGAAGCGCTGAAATTGGAGAGAATATTTGAACATATTAGCAGCAAAGGAATTGCCGAGCAAATATTTCTTCTTCAGATTTTAATGGGATGCTCGTATGCGCGTGTTGTTCAAGAAAGCGAATTCTAGGTTGGCAAATTGAGCCCAACTGTTACAATTTAAGTGTATCGTCTTATTGTCAACAAGACTGCTAAAGATATAAGACTAATGCAGGAACTGACAGCAGTTGCATTGTTTGACATGGCGCTTCTTGCAGGGCTGTTAGTAATGATCTGCTATGGACACTTTGCCAGTACGGTACATGGGAAAGGTAGGGCGTTGCTGAATCTTGAACAAGTCAGTTTTAGGATCACGGAACAAGCATGCATATTAACTTTATTTGATCGACAGCGATCAGATCATCAATTAAAACATTCTCTTTATCTACACATGAATTAAATGTTCGCCTAATTTATTTCTGGATCTGCCTACCTTAGCTATAATGAATAAAATGATCAACGAATGCAAAATGATCAACGTAAGAGCCTTGTTTTAGTTATCGAAATATCAGCGCTTGATCAAGCCACATATTTGGTGGAACACAATTCATACAGGAAGAGGCCTATATCACAAAACATGGAATGTGTGGTAAATAATTTGTAACCATTGCGCCAAGCAATCAAAATTTGGAACATTATTTCACGAAGCATAATATTTGACTTTGTACTTTGCGAATGCGAACTGTCAGCCTGTACCAACGATGCATTTAACTTCGGCTTTTATCAAAAATCATTTGATGAGTAAGAACGCGGCAATCTTTGCTTTAGACTGGCTGGAGTGAAGACTTAGCTAAAAGTGCCAGCCAAGTAGCAGAAACATGCAAAACGGAAACGCCGACAAACGGAACCTTGGGATACATGATACATTCGTCGACTAGAGAGTTGACGCCATCGCAGGTCCTGCAAGAAGTTTGGACAGTTTATGCGAATGCATACAATTACTTAACTAATAATTGCGACCTAACGCTTACGAACACCTGCAACAATACCCTTCAGGTAATGCCAGAAGAAAGTTCAAGTTATCAGAAGATGAGTTAAGATTTTGTTAACTTAAGCTCCTATGGTTCGAAGGTGGTGAAATTGGGTGCGCTAGATCAGAGTGCACAACCACTCCAACTCAATACTTGACCGTGTGTGCCTACCCCAACAGGTTTGTATATCACTGCTCTAACCTAAACTGCCTACATAGATTTTGAAGGGCTCTTCCCGGCATGCGACCACACACAATTGCACCAGGTCTGCCAGTATGCTCCCTTTGCAGTACGCAATTCCCAATGTGCAGGGATGACTTGTGCTGTAAGGCTTTTGTTCGCCATTCTCTAGCTTTCAGTTCGCTATCTTTAATTCGGAAACTTATTAGGTTGGAAACTTAGGTAACGTAAACTTACCTAAGTTTCCAACCTAATAAGACTAATTGGACTTGCGCTGTTCTGGAAGATCGTACAGTGTTCATGATGCCGTTCCACGAGAGCTTTAAAGGGAAATGATTTTCACGTGATGCAACGAAAAATATACACCAATACTTGAGTTCAGAAAAAAATCTGCAAAAATGAATTTTTGAAACTAGAAAAGCTTTGCCTTAAGTGAACGAGGAAATACTCATTCACTAATAACAGCGTACCTACCAGCATAATAGGTTACTACATCACAGATACACATCTGGCGATTGGTGACAAAGCTGGCATCTGATTCTTGGAAACATACACATTGCTCTGAACCTATTATTGTGGTATCATTAAGTCGCGCATTGTTCTTTAGGTCTTAGACCAGCAACAGGAACAGGAACAGCGACAACAACACCAGCGCCCACCGTAGGACCTAGGGAATGCGGCAACGTGCCAAGTAAGTTAATCGCACGCCTAAAATGAAGATACTAAATTGCTTTATAAATAAGAATATGTTCAGTAAAAACCACATAACGCTTACTATGCAAAATAATCCATGCATGCAGAGACAGAAGGAGCGTAATCATAAGCCATTGAATAGCTGCATTACTGTTTGATGCTTACGCTGTGGAAACTAAATTGAGTACAAGCAATGCTCGCGCAATGAAAAGGCAAACGCATGAGTACCCAATTGTCAGGAAAGATTGTCGTAAAACATGTTTCATCTGCTTTGATTAAAATGAGGTTCGATAAGAAACTTCTGAAGAATTACATTTTGTTGGCTGCTTTGTTCGCTAGTCAGAGCATTCACTGACGTACGTGCTTTGACTTCGCCAGTTAACCTAACTATAAACAGCAGCCAGGTAAAGAGGTGGAATGAAGGCGTACTGTAAGACAAAATACGAAAGATTTTTTTGAAGGCTGATCCTCCGGTCGTTTGCCGAACTTTTAAATATCAAATTCAAATACTGACGATAACTCATGAAGAAAACAAAAAATGAAGCTAAACGAAATGCTTGAATCAAGTGCACTCTTACTTTCCAGGAGCACAACTGGTGAGCTTTGTTCGACTGTATAACAATGCGGAAAGGAGAAACATTTTTGAAATAAGCCAACAGTCTGTAATTAGTCTTATTTCACAAGGCGTCAGTAACCTCGGCCCAGTTGGACTAGTTGCAAACGCCTTAAACACCACCGCTTGCCCATTCATGAGGGTAATTACTGTCTTGAAGAGCGACAAATACAAAACGAATTTTTACACTATCGACCCTGTGGCAATTAATGCAGCAGTTCAACAGGGTTTCGTGCAGTCCGGAACGATGGGCTATGCAGTCGCCGGAAATGGCATGTGCGGAGCAAATACACCTATATTTTCATTTTTCAACCCAGATCTCGGCTATGTGCAACTTTCCAATATTATGGACGTACAAGACTTGCTTGCCGGTCGCAAATGGCCCGGATACCAATGGAGGGGTGTTGAATTTTACATCTGGCAATAGTCAGTGTCTATTGCCCATGTGCGAGACAAAGCAAGAGAGAGAGAGAGAATATCCATTAAAGATATGCCCACTACTTGTGCATGTAATGCTGCCGTTGCGTCGCAAAGTTTATGCAAAATCATTCAAACATGGATGATACAGATGGAAAATTTTACTCCCTTACTGAATAATGTTCGGCACTTCAAAATAAGTTAGAAGTAAGGCCTCCTTTTGCTGCAACTCAACAGATACTAACGCGAAATAAATATGAGAGAATGAAGAGATTCACAGAAAACCACGCAAATGACACTGAATGCAGTCGATATTATTCTATAGGAGCCCATTATTATCGAAACTTTACAATGTGACGCAAGGTTCAATCAATCTGCACAAAGGCAGTTTAATCAGAGATATGCAAGCATCTTATCCAGTGAGAAAAAACCGCGGTTCGAAAAATAAGTGTAAACCTTTAATCATATAATTTTTGAAAGCTGTACTGAAGTGCCAGAATACTTCATCAAGAGGGAAGCAATAAAAGTTTGTAAAAATGAATTACTTGTTTTGAAATGCAATTCTTCAAACCTCTTCTCCTGCCGATGAATGATCGCATCCAAAAGTTGTGAGGAAAATACAGTATGCACGGAAACCGCTGCACCGTTAAATGTTTGGCTTCAAATTTTCGGTCTACACCTAGCGGAGAAAGCCAGAATTTGTGCATATACAAGTTTTCATACCACTATAGGTGCACAATCAGGATGAAGGAGTGGCAATCATTAATGCCTTGTCCACTATGGCGGTTAAGACATGCCGTTATGACTGTTCTACAGGACGGGCGGAAAAAGACGATTTCCAGAGGGACACATGGATATTCAAATTGCAACACAATTGACAAAAAGAAAACTGAACAGCGGGAGCAAAGACTGCAAGGAAAATTGGGGAATGCCAGTGGAACGCTGTGGCCGCCCTTCCCGGACAAGGTTCCAGATCCACGAACTGCAGTACCAGCATTGAATCCTACGTTGTCATTCTGTTAAGCAAACTTTTGCTCCCTGAGCATACTCGTTCTTGCAGACTGCGGCTGCTCGTGCTTTAACGTTGAGGACTGGACTGGGATAGGTCCAGAAAGCTGCATATGAATTTGAACAACTTTCGGACAAGTATTCTGCCATTTTTCCATAAAACATTTGCCAATTTATCAGCACTACGCGGCAGCTCTGTATTCCAAATTAATGGGGTCCAGTTTAGATCCAATAGTTTGTAACTAGTGTTAATGGCTTCAGCTCGCCTGCTTAGTGTATTTATTGCTCAGGAAAGTACAATATTAAGTACAGATGTCATGAATGTGTTACTTTGGACGACTTTCATGTTTCTCATGAGTGCTAGATCAATGCCTTCTATTCAGAAAGTCAAAATTGTTTGTGAGCTCATGCAGTGCCAAAATACGGCTCATACGGCAATGTGCCAAAATGGGGGAAGTCTTCAATCTGCACGAATTGAAATTTGCCTGTGCCAGGCTAGCATTTGCTGGACAGGAAAGCATAAAAATGCCAGAAGAATGTGTTTCGTTCTAACTGAGAAAAGTTTACTTGTTTATTAAACTGTGAGCAAAACTTTCGAACTGTTGGAAATATATAGGCTTCCTGTCTGCAGATAGACAACGAAGAACGAAACCGTCGTCAACGAACGACAGCAAGCCGCACCTGTGTCCTAAATTAATGACTTGTTACTCAAATAGGGGATGTGAGAAAAGACATCTCTGTGTGTTGCTAGTGCGTCTTGATTAAAGCGATTTTCACTTTGTATCTGACCGAGAGTGCTGCGTAATATAAGTCTAGCACGAACCTAAAAAATCCTATCTGTTATCAGAGTCCTAAAGGTCACACAACCTTTATATAAGAAAAATCAAGCAAGAAAGCATGAACAATTGTTTTACTTAATTTGACAGTTGAACTGCAATTCGCAGTCAGTACTTTAAAGATTACGCATAAGGTTTTAACGCTGATTTAGACAAGAGATCTCCAATGGACAAAAAGAAAACCATTGTTAAAGCCATTTGCACTGCACAGGTGAAAATTTACGTCAGCAGACTGGAAGCACTTTACATTTCATTAGTCGAGTAAAGCCGCTTCGTGGCGAAAGAAAATACGCTGCAGACTGTAGTTTGAACGGAAGTAGCGCGTTTCCTGATTGCAGTAACTGCAACGCCAGTTACACTGCAAACAGAAAGGTCAAATAAGTATTGGAACGTTAAAGACTGTAGCTGCGACTGAGTCATTCTGCGCTAGCTTAATTCGCCCACAGTTATCTGGCCGCTGCGATTTGGCTTCCCATCTTCTAGACAATTTGCTTTTTCTCAACATGAGTCTTAGAATGCAATCTGAATTGTACTTCGCTTCAGCATTATTAATTTTGCTTTATATTCTTGAAAGTTCTCTGTTTAGTAATGGAATAATTAAATGTTGCATTTCTTTGAACTGCTGATTATATTTTCCTCAAACGATCATTTACTAATTCCGCAATTTGATGTTAACAAATGGTCGTCGAAAGCAACGTACATTCGTCAAAAGAGGGAACTGGAACTCGTTTTGCATTATATCAATACTATTTTCCTATTATTAAAAAACTACGAATAATAAAGTTGCTCGCTACATGAAGTAGAGCAAAGGGATTCTGGGAGGCTCAACTTTCGTTGCTTCCACAGAAAGAAAATCATCCATGAAAATGCTTTAACGATTTAGGGTAGCTTCCGGGGCCAACATAAATCCTAACAGGTACCCTAGGACATTAAACCATTTCCCCCGTTAAATATGTAAATACTGATATGACGCTCATAGCATCACATTCTGTCAAATACATACCATGGAAACTTCCGTTAACCATATTTTCTTAGCAAGTGAACACTAATTGTCAAAGAAGATTTCCATCTGCGAAGATAGAATTTGTAACAATATTTTGTTTATTGAAACAAAATATTTGCACAAGGCTTTTCATAATGATGAAAATGTGAGCAGGTTCGAATCCCTGTTCTGCGACCTTTAATGGGCGAAGCTTTCAGAGCAAGCGTGTTCCGTCCTCGGCGCAATTCAGGAGATGGACCGATCTGATAAATCAGAGAGGGTGCTGCACTATAGCCATTTGACCCCTTTCAGCAGCTTTTATACTGCTCGACATGTGTCATCTCCTTCTGAATTGTGCTGACAGTGGCAGACGTTCGTTCCAAAAGCTTTATCGATTGAAGGTCACAGGACAAAGATCCGTATCATTTCATCTTTTCAGTATTTTGCTCAATGTTGATTAATATTTTTGCGGTATAATCCTGTTCTTTTTCCTTTTATCAAAGTAAATTAGTTTTGTTAGACTAGGTTCACCTGTACGAAGCTTTCGGAGCTTTCTTGCTCCATCATTAGTGTGGTCACGTTCCTGATTGCATCTTTTTAAGAACAAAGATGGAAGCTTTCTCAGTGTTTTCCTGTCCATTTGTCAATTTGTCACTAGCATGCTTGGTCACAGAAAGCGTTTGCGCCTCTGCGTGGCCGATTGGGTGGGATGAACGCTCGAGGTAAGACCAAAAAGCTAACATTTTTGCCTCAATTGGTCGAGCAGAGCTGCTTGCGACTCCAATGACTGACTGGGGTTGACACCATCTGCTAACGACGTCTGGGGAAACTCCTGGAAGATTCGACGTTACATCCTTTATTTTAATAAAGATGTGATCAGGAACGGGCGAATTCACGCGAGACGCAGAAACTTTGGAATAAAAATGTTTCAATGTCACTAAAACATCGTCATACTTCTTACCATATCTCTGTTAGAACTGGCCATTTATTTTATCGCGACATAAATGATAAGCATTCGGTCGGTCGGTCATCGTGATGATAAAAGATTAACTTTACATTGATAATCGGATTCTTCGTAACGGTGTAGTTATACATGATAAGGTTTATTTGTGCGACTTGCACCGTTTAACCTTTTATTTCAATCCTTCGGAGCTTTCGGGGTTTCACACACCCCGTCATCAGCGACTTTTAGTCGCTGATGACGGGGTGCGTCGAACCATTAACATTCGCTGAACACGGAACAAGGTAGTTCCGAAAGCTGTGAAGGTTAAAGTTTTTTTTGAAATATTTCCCTAATAACTGCCCATTAATTCGCTGGTAGGGCGTTGTTTTCGATATACTTGCAGGCATGTTTTTCGACTTCCAACGGGATCAAACCGTACATTCCATCATGACACATATGTGTTACTGTTAGTTGCGAAACAATTATTCACACGGTATACCCCCGTTCCAGAAAACCTTTTATTTCCCAATAAAGGCTAGCTTTCGGGTACTCCTCATGTACACGTCATCAGGCCATAAAAACAAAGGGTCGACTGCCCAGTCAGCCAGCGGTTCAGCAAGCTCATCCGCTAGACCGTCCGGGCTGGCGACATCAGCTATCAGGTACTCCTCTTGTGCCCGTCAAGCGTCCGTCGCCCGCCCAGTCAGTCTTGCAGAGAGCGAGTATCCCCACCGACCGACCGGGACAGTGACTCAACACCAAATGAACGAATGACAGTAAACACTACGTGCCAATCGATGTCTTCTGCTTTAAACCAACCGGGTCTTAAAGTCACCGTCCATGCCTTTTCCATCTTTCATCCTTTTCTTCCCCATCCGATGTTTCTGCCTTCTTCTGTCGTTGTTCTCTTCATGGACGGTCTAGCGGATGAGCTTGCTGAACCGCTGGCTGACTGGGCAGTCGACCCTTTGTTTTTATGGCCTGACGACGGGTACATGAGGAGTACCCGAAAGCTAGCCTTTATTGGGAAATAAAATGTTTTCTGGAACGGGGGTATACCGTGTGAACAATTGTTTCGCAGAAATGCATTTTACCCCGTTACTAAAGAAACACAATTTCTTATTATTAGTTGTGAATAAAGTTTGTGCGATGTGAATTGGCGGCAGCCTTGCCTATACTAAAGACTGAGCATAAGCTGCATATGGACGCACGGTAGCTTTTGGAAAAATGAGGCGTGAGTGTAGCACGCAATATTATCACCCAAACTTGCAGCAGCACGCTGGTTTCGTGGGTAGAATAGGGGAACAAATTTTTCCGGGAAAAATGTGGCGGTTCGCTACAAGGATCGGAGTTTAGGAATAACAGCGGCGCATTATCCTAGCTCTCATCGCTGCAAACAGTAGCGGAAGTAACCCAGCAATCACGTTGCTATGCTACTGCAGCACCCGTGAACGGCGACGCTAGGGGGAAGCTCGAGCTGTGCGCAGGCGTCATGGACAATGGAAGTGAGCAAGCAACGTCGACAATGGGGCGGAGCAAGTCGCTCACTTGTGATTGGTCGGAGTGATAGGGGAAAAGACTCGGGATATGTTTATAGGAAGTTTCAAGACTCTGATACACGATGCTATCCCTTCGAATGTGGTACGGATCCCGTACTTGCGCAAACGCGTATTGTACCCTCAAGTACGCGACAGTATTGTTACCTATGTTTATAATACTGCCTTGTATCATCATGCACTGCGAGATAGGAAACGCAGGTGCGGCGACCGTAGATTGATCGCTCCACGGAATTAGGTCGGTTTGCATGCCAGTTACACTGCATTACAAGCTCTCTGGTGAATATGGGCGATGAATTGGAGCTGCGCTCCGTCGGCAATCTGCACGACGTAGTAGGTAAGTTGACGTTCCGTCTTCGTGAAAGATGACTGGAGAACGTCTGACGCTTATCACGGCAAGTGAGCTTGCTTGATTTGGATGAGTGGTCTTCTGAAGTAGTGCTGATCAAGCGTTCAGCTACTGTGTTTGAAGTTCGCGACGACGGAACAGAACAACGGATCATCGACCAATCAAAGGCTTATCGGAAGTCGAGAGTTAGCACAGTAGTGTCCACGCTGAACAAAACTGTACCATCTTGCGTCCACTGTCAACGACGTCATCACGTACGAGATTGCCCAGACTTCAGTACCCTCTCTGTTCAAGCTTATACATGAGAAACGTGAGAAATCTGAAGCTATGTTTCATTTGCCTGGAAGGCGGACACATTGCATGAAATTGTAAGAACCGTGAAGCTTGCGGCCTCGAAGGCTGTAGGCGCATATGCAACCGTTTCCTACATGAATCACACGGGTCGCAGCCGGTAGATTCTTAGCCTTCCCGTCCGGAACAGTCTGAGAAGGTAAACGAAATCGCTCATATCAGGATGGCATCCCAATTGTCGACCTCAACGGTTCTTTTGTCGGTTGTCCAGATACATGTGCATGGGAAAATGGTTTCATCTTGACCTGCGCATTGTTGGATCAGGGCAGTGAAGCTACATTGATAACAGAAGAAATGGCTGATAGACTCAGATTAACAAAATAACTGAGCACCGTACGCTTAGCCACGTTCGACGGAAACGTGCCCATCAGTCTCTCCTCTGTAGTGTCTTTCGGAGTGAGTTATACCGATAGAAAATATAGAGTGCAGGCAAAAATGCGATTATGGTTCCCGGAATGAACTTCTCCAAGCGCAGTATGAACAGGCCCCAACTGAAGTAGCAGTGGTCCCACCTGGAGGACATTCCGCTGTCCAATTTGGACTATAGCTCTGTTACTGTGCTTTTAGGAGCAGACTTAGTCGAAGTGCATCGAAAATTAGAAGTTAGAGCGCCGGAAGAAGAAGATCAACCTTATGCTATTCGCAGCCCTCTCGGTTGGACAGTCATTGGTCCTTTGAAATGGCAAGCAGGACTAAATCGCTATGGTTCAGCTAAGCGAGTGAACCAGGTCTCACGGAATGAATAGCCGTTGTTACGGGCACTGGAAAAGTTTTGGTCAACGGAGGCCTTCGGAACAAAGCCGAACGTCGTTCCCCCAATGTCACCAGAGCATCGCTTAAGTCGTAATCTACTGCGTACTTCCACTACATAACGTCATGACCGCTATGAAGTAGGTTTGCTGTGGAAGGAATCGAACTGCACACTGCCAAATGACCGTGCACAAGCGCTTGGCCGCTTAGCGGTTTTACAACGACGATTATCTTCGGGTGCGAAATTAAAGTATGCTTATAATGTCTCCATCGGTGATCTGTTGCGGCAAGGGATCGCCAGGAAGTTGCAGGACTTCGAGGACCATCATCCACGTGGCAAGACATGGTACTTGCCTCACCATGCCGTGATGCGCCTCAATAAACCGCGCAACTTCCGCATCGTATTCGGTGCTTCGGCTTGATACGACGGCGTCGCATTAAACGATAAGCTGGGCAATGGCCCACCATTGTTGAACCACCCGCGCGGTATTCTTAGTAGATTCCTACGACTTATAATATTGAAAATAGATTTTTTCACCACGGAATATGTTCTCATTTTTATTTCAAGCACACGGCTTAAATCCCGTTGTGTAACAACGGGATTTACGCCGTGTGTTTGAAATAAAAATAGATTCCGACGATATGAACTGGCCATATCGGCCGACATAGGCCACATGTTCCACCAATAGTTGGACTCCTTTCCAACCGCTCGGGAAGCTGTGGAATTTGGCAAGAATTTACATGATGCCTTAATGGGCGGAGGATTTCTGCTCTCCAAATGGGCGTCATCCTCACCAGCAGTAC
Source organism: Trichuris muris (assembly GCA_000612645.2). Taxonomy (NCBI): domain Eukaryota; kingdom Metazoa; phylum Nematoda; class Enoplea; order Trichinellida; family Trichuridae; genus Trichuris; species Trichuris muris. The sequence goes on from CBXJ02000361.1 coordinate 4,760,432, forward strand.
TCAAGGCATTTTCAAGGAAGCAGTGGTCAGAGGCAATCGCTAATCTAAATTCAGGAGGTGAACCGGTCGAAAGCGTCATCGGTATGCAATGGAACTTCCTAGACGATTGCCTGTTCTTCCGGGTTGACAACCCCGAAGAAGACGTAAGGACCCGGAGACTGTTGGTCAGTGGCGTTGCTAGGCTTTTCGATCCTCTCGGCTTAACTGCGCCATTCATTTTGGAAGCAAAACTGATTATGCGCTCCGCCTGTGACGAAAGCCAAAGCTGGTACGAGGATGTCAGTCAAGTATTGATACAATGCTTTCTGCGATGGACCTTAAACCTGCGATCAGACCGAGATTTGAAGATCCCGCGGTGATGTGGCGTCAAAGTGGACGCCATTGCCGGCTAGTTGCACATATATGCTAACTCTTCTATGCTCGCCTTTGGGGCTGTGTGCTACTTACGGACGATCAGCCGAGCTGGAATTCAGGTCTCCATTGTGACAGCGAAGACGCGTCTAGCGCCCAAGCGCCCGCTGACCATACCGCGTATGGAGCTACAGGCAGATGTCACAGCAGCTCGCCTAGGCGCAGCGATCGTGTGACAGATCGACATGTCATCCTTAGGTTTAGTGGACAGGTTCTACCACGGTATTGCACTGGATATCGTCGACATCCCTGAAATTTGACGTTTTTATGGTCAGTCGAATCGCTGAAGTCCTGGAAAGTTTCGAACCTCGACAATGGCGCTATGTGCCATCACAACTGAATCCAGCGAACGATCTGCCGCGAACATTGAACCCTGAAACCGTGAACGTCAGCTACCGTTGGTTCCGCATGTCTGACTTCTTATGGTCAGCTGAAGAACATTGCCCAGCCTGCCTGATTTCCGAAGCTGAAGAACTTTCCTGTCAAACTCTACTCTCCGTTGGACTTGTTAATCGAGTAAGGAAATGGGAAATCCATCCCTTTGCAAGTCTAATCGACAAATGCTCACGTTGGAAGACAATTGTCCGCATCGTCGCGTGGGTACTTCAGGGGACGAAAGGAGAGTCTTTGCGACGAAGGGGAAGCCTAAATGTGGAGAAGCTTGTCGCCTCGCGAGACGTTTACGAATGGAACAAAAAATGAAATATACTCTTGAAGAAGAGTCGACCATTGGATAATAGATGGAAGTTTGTCAGTCTGCGACTCTTCCTAAACCAATCGGAACTACTACGAGTCGGTGGTCGTACAAGGGTGGCGAACGTCGATGCAACAGTAAAGCATCCGATAATTCTGCGTTATAAAGGAAGTCTACTACATCGAATCGTCTGGAACCGCCATCTGGAGTTAATGCAGGCATGGATCGAACGGCTGCTGGCCGAACTAGGAAGCGACTTTTGGATTCTCAGCGGCCGTAGAGCAATTAAAGCCATTTTAAGGGGTTGTTCGTACTGCAATCTTTCAGTCAAACCGTGCGAGGCGCTGACGGCCGACTTGCCCAGTTGCAGGGTGGACGGTTTCGTTCCTGCTTTCATTAATACTGGAGGAGATCTTTTTCGCCCGACTGAAGTTAACCTGTTACGGTCGAGGGCCAAACGATATGGTTGCTTATTTATCAGTAGAGACTGCCACACAGAACTCACCTACACTTTGAATGTCGACTCTTTCATTAATTGTCTACGAAGATTCATAGCAAAACGCGGTTGTCCGCGACGGATCTTCTCAGATAACAGTAAAAACCTAGTCGCGGCTGAATGTATGCTACGAGAGTCCATAGTCGCAGCTGAAAGGGTGGACCGTTTCCTGACAGGGCAGAATACCGACTGACCTTTGCACCACCCTACTGCCTACATTACGACGGCAGCTGGGAAAGAATGATCGGAATGGCTAAACGTGCCTTAATAGCCACGCTCCAAGGAAACACGGTTAATGACGAAGTGCTGGCCACGACGTTAACAGAGGTGGAAGCGTTAACGGTCGTCCGCTAACGTACATCTCAGCAGATCCGGAGTGCTTCGAACCGCTGACTCCATTTCACATATTAATCAGCCGACAGAACGCGAATGTACTAGCAGTGGTGTCAGCTGGTCCTGTTGCACCTAGGCGTCATTGGAAGACTGCTCAAGCAATGGCTGACCGCTTCTGGGAGCGGTGGCTCAGGGAATACCTTCCCACGTTACAATCACGAAACAAATGGACAGTGGATCGACCAATTCTTCAAGTTGGCGACTATAAGGGTTATCGACCAGCTAATGAAAGGGGACGACTGGATGGCAGGACGCGTGGAGAAAGTCCATCACACAATTTCACGTTGCTCCGACTCAACTAGCGTTCCATTTGTATTCCAATATGGTAACCGATCCTACTTGCAAGGTCAGGAAGAGCCTAATTTTATTAATAGACACACTGATTGATTTCAGAAGTCCTTTGCACGGCATTTGAACCCGTTTATTGAACCAAAAAAGTACAATGTAAATCAAGGGTGAATTACAACGTACCTTTAACGAGAATTTTCGTGGCTTTCGGAGCTACCTGCCCCGTCGTCAGCGAATTTGTACAAATAGGGTAACGCAAATATATAGGTAGGGAGATCGGGGTGCGGGGTCAGATGTGCAGGTTAGAGCAAGCCGCTTTAGAGATTACTGTGACCAAACATCACTGACCTCCACACCCTTGTCGCGATTGAAGCACCTGTTATTCTTGATAAACAGGGTTTCCTTTATTTTCCTAAGGGAAGAAAGGCTCTCGCGACAAAGTATATATGGTTGGAGGTCGTTAGAGCACTGATAGTAGTGCTCAACGACCGCTGAGGCCTTTATCGCGTCTTCCATGATCTTTCTTGGATCCTGTCCTTGTGGTCGCCCTCTTTTCTTGTTCGGTTGTCTACCTTCCATTCTGTTCCGCGTCGTTTGGTACCGTTCGACAGCAGCCATATGCTCTCCAAACCTGTGAAGTAAACTTTTGCCCGTTTCTCCTATATAGGAGGCGGCGCAACAACATTTAATCAGATATTCCACTCCAGGGGCATCTTCCCTTAGGGCTTTTGATTTGTCATTTCTGAGGATGGATCTGAGGATGGATGAACTTTTAAAGAAGGTTTTGAAATTTAATTCATGTCTGAGTTGTTTGATGATCTCTCCTAGTCCTCGTACGTATGGTATCGTAATTTAAGGCGGTTGAGCTATCTCTGTCGTAGTTCGGGTCGGTCTCGGTTGGTTTAAGCTGTCTCTAATGATTGAAGAAACAAAATTGTCCGGATAGCCATTATCGCGTAGCGTACTTTTGATATACTTAATCTCCTGAGGAAGATATTCCTTATCACAAACGGAAACCGCCCTGTCCACCATCCCTTTGACAATTCCGTGTTTGGTGGAGATAGGGTGATGCGAAGTGAAATGTAAGTATCTTCCTGAATTTGTGGGTTTCCTGCAAACTGTCACTTTTGGTGCGTCGTTCGTCCTAATTACTAGCACGTCCAGGAATGGAAGTTTCTTATCTACTTCTTTTTCCATTGTTAGTCTGATCTTGTCACGGAATAGGTGGTTTAGGTGGTTAAGGAAAAGTTTCTCCTTGCCTTCGTTGATGATCGCGAAGATGTCATCAACATATCGTTTGAAGAAATGCGGCGATATTGCATTGTCTAAGTCTTGGAAGGCTTTTTCTCAAAATGCTCCATGAAAATCTCTGCTATAACCGGAGAAAGAGGGCTACCCATCGGGGCAACATCCTTTTGTGTGAAAAACTCGTCAACAAACTTGAAATGACTTCCTTCAAATAGACAAAAATACACTAATTTCGAGATGTGGAATGGGTTCAATAAACTGGTTCAACTGCCGTGCAAAGGAACTTCTGAACTCAAAAACAGCAACCAGTGATGAAACATTTCATGTTCAAACACACTGATTGATGAGACAAAGGAACCCTAGTTACTGAAAATAAGGCGGAGTATACACCTATACCTCGCTATAGTTGCACAATTGGTTCCAGGCAACCGCAATAAAACGATTATCGCAATAAAGCGGATCAGGTGAGATTTTGGTTTCTTAGCGCTGGAGAACAGTTGTCCTGGTCAATAAGACCTAGCTTCTCCACTGTATATAATACGTGCAACGAGGCTGAGACTAAAGGATAACGCAATTGCCATAGATAACACATCTTTATTGCTAAAAAATTACTAGACCGTACTCTTCCAACATAAAAAATTGCTATTCATTATCCGAACTCTTAGCGAGTCGTGGTAATTTCCGTGGCACAAGTCCTTGCCTCGATGTGGACGGCTGTTCAACATCGTCAAGATTGAGACGACTGGGGTAGCTTACTTAAGTAACGCAACAGAGAAGCTTGCTGCACTGACCGTCTTTTTCTCTCACGGTGGATTTCTTTGTAGCAAGAGATGCTATCCGACAACATTTTGCTCACTGTAGAACTTCTTTCAAAATTCAGATCAATCCTTTCAAATCCCGCCGCTGCTTCATCAACTAATTAAATGTAACGTTGCAGATCTTTCGTCGTCATTTCAGCCTGGTGCGCATCTACTCTATGACGCGTACGTTCCACCTCTAGAAACGATCATCTTTGCTAATCTATAAGAAACAATTCTTCGTATGTTAGCGGTTTATCATGAGATTGCAGCATCTCGGTAACATCTTCTTGCTCTATCTCCAGCTCTATTGCCATGTTTAACACATCCTTAGTCACTTCGTTCACCGAAGCCTGAGTTCCTTCCCAGTTATCTGGCAGCGAAGGCATTAAAGCTTTCCAAGCTCTCTTCAGTGTTGCTCTGCTGATTTCTTTCCATGAGTCACGAATGTTCTTTATGGCGTCCAAAATAAAGTAAGCTTTCAAGAAATCCTTCAGTTTGTTTTTCCCGTCCCGCTCGGAAGTATCTTTGTCTATGGCATTTATAGCCATGCGAAGCGCATTTCTTAAATAATAAAACTTGAAGGTCGAAATTGCCCCTTCATCCATGGGCAGCAACAGGCAAGATGTGTTTGCAGGCAGGAAGACGACATTAATTTCTTGGTACATCCCCACCACGGCTCTTGGGTGGCAAAGAGCATTGTCCATGATCAGCAATATTTTAAACGGAATCTTGTTTTCAGGGCAGAAGGCTTCAACAGTGGGTTTAAAGTAATCCGTGAACCAGCTTGTACACAAATGAGCCGTCATCCATGCTGCCATCTGTACAGCACAGGCAGGGTAGATTTTGTGTAATTTTTAAGTGCCCTTGGATATTCAGAACGGTAAATCAGCATAGGCTTTAGCTTGAAGTCACCAGCAGCGTTGACGCCTAGCAACAGGGTCAGCCTTTCCTTAGAAATCTTGAAGCCGGGCATCAACCTTTCCTCTTTCGCTATGAAGCTCCTAGACCGCATCTTCTTCCCGTATATTCCAGTTTCGTCGATGTTGAAAATCTGCTGACTCGTGTAGCCGCCTTCCTCGATGATGTTATCCAACTCGCTCGGATAGGCTGCCCCGGCTCCTGTGTCAGCACTAGCTGCTTCGCCTTTCACTCTTATGTTATGGAATTGGCTTCTTTCTTTGAACCTCATGAACCAGCCCCTGCTAGCTTCTAACTTTTCTTCTGAAGCTTCTTGGCTTTCATGGTGTTAAAAAGAGCTAGTGCCTTGAACTGGATTATGTCCTGGCTCAGTGGAATGTTTCGACCAGTCTGATCTTCTATCCAACCCGTTAGGATCTTTTCCATGTCAGCAATAAGACTACTTCGCCGCCTTATCCTCTTTGTGTTCATCGGGGTGGCGTTCCTAACTTCGTTCAAAAACCTTACCTTCGACATAAGCACTTGGCTAACTGTCTGGCGCACTATCCCCAGCCATCGACCTGTTTCAGCGTTTGACATGCCGCTTTCACTAAGTCTTATCTCTTCCAAAGTGAGAGATGTTCAGGTCTTTGAGGATAGCTGCCAGTGTGCCTGCGCATCCTATAATGCAATGCATTACTTGCGTCACCTTTTGTTCTGACGGACGGGTTAGCGCCGGCGCTAACCCGTTCATCGGGGCGTTGCGATATCGACGAATCTGTTGGCGGCCGACCTTGTGCAGCGCTATTGGATGCACGCTAGTGTGCTCGGACTTGTCGGTCACTGTGAATGGAACAGGGAGAGTTCACCTTTTGTTCTGCACATCTGTTACGGATGTAACCTATAGGGCAAGGTCACCATGTGTGGTCTTGTTTGCATGGTAATTTGTAAAATCAACCAATTAGGGAATTATCGGCTCTTATATAGGGACAGGCGCTGTGTGGATGTTTCACGGAGTTTTCGACGAACGCATAGACGTACCATGGTTGTGTTATGCGAATTGATTGATCGTAGAAACTGCTACACGACAATGGGTGATAACACCTTTCGACCTGCGTCCACATGAGCGTGGTGCTCAGGTGCTGAGCAGACAGCGCGAACAGGGTAGCAGAAAAGCTGCAGGACCTGTTGATCCATGTTTCGTTGTTTGCATCATGGAAAGGACCGCCACTCCTTTCTGTGCGCCATACTACCTTCCGTGCAAATGGCCGCAGCGCCCAGGTGTTATCAATTCAGTATGCACAAAGCAGCCGCACCGTTGTAAGACATCTTGTCCCGCGACTCCGCCCTTTCGTTGATTAAGAAGACCGCAATCCTCGCTCAGCGCCATTCTGTATGTCTGGGAAGGCAGCGACCGCATGGTGATTTCTCATGCTTCCCGTGTTCACGTCCGCAACAGTACGGCGTTCGTACTTTGAAGGTTCGGTAAGTAAGTCTGCGTTGTTCTTGCTATACCGTGATTAACTGCGAGTGTACAGGGCAATGTTAGTGTTAAGGGCCTAAGCGAGCAGAGCGCACTGGAAACATCGGTTGTGCTTAGGTCTAGGATTAGGCATCGGCGAAAACGACAGCCGTCATCAGTCGACCTGCACGAAAGCGTAGCGTCCTGGAAAGATCGGTTGTGTTTAGGTCTAAGCTTAGGTATGGGCGAAAACGACAGCCATTATCGGTGGACGAGTACGAAAGCATAGCGCACAGGAAAGATCGGTTGTGTTTTGGTTTAGGTTTAGGTATCAGCGAAAACGACAGCCATCGTCAGTCGACTAGCACTTAAGCAAAGCGCACAGCAAAGATCGGTTGTATTTAGGTCTAAGCTTAGGTATCGGCGAAAGCGACAGCCATCATTAGTCGACGAGTACGAAAGCATAGTGCACAGGAAAGATCGGATGTGTTTAGGTGTAGGCTTAGCTATCGGCGTAAGCGATAGCCATCATTAGTCGACCAGTACGAAAGCAGAGCGCACAGGAAAGATCGGTTGTATTTAGGTCTAAGCTTAGGTATCGGCGAAAGCGACAGCCATCATTAGTCGACGAGTACGAAGGCATAGTGCACAGGAAAGATCGGATGTGTTTAGGTCTGCGCTTAGGTATCAGCGAAAGCGACAGCCATCATTAGTCGCCCAGCACGAAAGCATAGCGCACAGGAAAGATCGGTTGTGTTTAGGTCTACGCTTACGTATCGGCAAAAGTGACAGCCATCATCGGTCGGCGTAAACACGGTTAGTGCGCGTCGAAATGAGCTCGCGTGCAACACTGCGCTTCTGTGTCCGCTACAGAGTTTCTCCGTTGTCACACTGTATTCAGCACACTTGCTCCGCAGGCAAAAGAGGAGTAACGCAGCAGCGAACCCATATCACCTTTCACCTCCACGAGGTGTCGTTGCGGTCGGAATTCGTTCAGCGCTTCGGCCGCCGACCCATTGCGTCACGGTAACAATGGGTTCCGTAACTAGGTCACGGGCTACTGTAGCACGGGCAGCTAACCGAAAAGCGCCAGATGTTCTGCTTTTCTTTTCGTTTGGTTTCCTGGACGCCATTGCTTTACGGTTTATCGGAATGGAATAGGCTACCGTATTAAGAGGGTCGTAACAAGGAGGACTGTGCACAAAGCTCCGCTGCGTACGTACATTGTTAATCAGTCCTTGCAGAGTTCTCTCAATTTGTCGTCTGCGTACAAGTCACACAAAAGGACTTGTCAACTCGGTCGTAAAGAAACGTCTTTATTTCGTTCAAAGCTCTACACGATGGTCGTCCAAAGTTAGGTGGCTATTGCGCAATAGCTATTTAGATCAATGAAACCGTCAGCTGCCTAACAGGACGCTCACCCGCCTACGTTTGAGTATCCTCGCTTCGAAGAATAGAGATGAACTGTCCAGCGCGGACCGACACCCAGTTTACATAGTCAATGTTGCAGGCGCCGCGGGCGCAATTATAGCGAGGGGCAATTATAGCGAGGTATAGGTGCATACGTTTTCGGCAGTACGAAATGCCCAGATTTATATGAACCGTCTAAGACATTAAAAACAGGACTTCTAAAGGCGGGATGTGATCTCATTTGTTTAATTCAAATCACGGCTACAATCCAGTTAAATCACAAAACGAACCAGCCACATGAAGCTTTCGGAGCTGTCCTTGTCCCGTCATCAGCGTGTTCCTTTTTATGAAATGCCCAGATTTATATGGTCCGTCTAAGACTTCCTATATAGGGCAACAATTTACTTCATAGACTTCGAGAACACACGTCCTCCATTGAGCTGTACAAAACTGCAGTCGAAAGAGGAGACGGAAGGCAGATTCGGAGGAGAGGATGCCTCCAGGCCGTAGATCCGCAAACAATAATCATAGGCACGATAAAATCTTCAGCAGTTGTTGAGCACTTCTCTCCATGCTCAAACGATCTCCAGTCATACACAGCTTGTGCCGAGAGCCTTGCTTCTCTTAGGTAAGTTAAGAAAGCATTGTTCATTAGGCGTAACACTTGCTTTAATCGCCACGAGAGTGTTGAGGTCACTGAGGCTTGGTCAGTCGCTAAAATCAGTTGCTATAGCTAGTGAACCTTACCCTGCACTCTGCCCCTTCCCAAATTTAGCCATTGTTCATTGTCTCATTTCGCCTGTTCGCTGACGACGGAACAGGTTGCTCCAAAAGTGTTGACAATATCATTAAAGATACGTTGTAACTTTCTCGTTGATTTGCATAAGTACACGGGTTTATCTGCTGTGCAAAAAAGCGAAGCTAATAATCTTGAAGAAGCTCGATATGATGCATTACATGTTCAAAATTCAGCTCCGCACGTCTAATGACCAACCAAAACTTGCGGTTAGCGGGCTCACACTGTTTCGATTGAAATGGGAAAAATACGAGCAGCGATCTGCTTCGTTGACACAGCAAACTCTAATTCAACGTAGGACAATTGACGTTTGCAGAACAATTCAACTTGGCGAACCAAGTTAATTTGACCTAAAATGAATTACGGAAAGGTTAACCGTGAGCAAATAAAAGTCAAAGTGTAAAACTGAACGACTTTCATTGACATCAGTTTCGTAGGTTTATTCTTTACTTTGTTAAGCAGTTAAACTACACAACAGGCTGCGAAATGCAATAGAGATTTAAATGCCTCATGATTGCGCACCTGTAGTACTCTAAGGAAATAACAGTTGACATTCCTGTAAACTGTGAACTGCTCATATGTATTACTTCCTGCTTACGTGTAAAATTCTCCTTCCAAACTTTCAAATTCAGATGGACAGAGCTATCCTCAGCTGGTGAGAAATCACCAACTGAAGATTGTTTTGTTCATCTGAATTCGAACGCTCATGTCAACTGCCTTGCAAACGTAATCTTAAGTCATTCATCCTGTTTGAACGGTAAATAAGGTATGTAAATAAACTTCGCGTCTGAGATGCTACCAACCATACGTTTTCCCTTGTATAAAGGACGGTCCATGGAGCTATTCAACTAAGATTTCCATCCAGCATTCTTCCTAGACTACCAAATCTCTTTCTGTGCTGCTTCCGATATGCGTGCATTTAGCAAAATCCCACTATTCGTTGTCACACTATTTTTGGTTCTTTGCCTGCACGCCTCTTACTCGAAGTCAATTCTGAAGCCACCTGGCCTTGCAAAATCGCCATACAAGGGTATATCGTTCAATCCTCAGGTGGATGTTGCATCTATACCTGCGAAAGAAGATGCAGGTTCTTACGCACCCGCTGAGAGCATTCTGCAAGAAGGGAAAATGCCTTTGAAACCTCCAGCTGCTCCCAGTCAATCTGACCAACTGCCACACATGCCCAATTTCAGCGAGCAACAAGATCGCCGTCCTGTAGTGGTAAGGCCTAGTCCAATGGGAAGCAATTCGCAGCAGAACATTGGTAGTTTCGAGCAAGGGGGAGGACACTTTCCACCTGGCCAATTCCAAGGCGGTAGGCCATCTATGCTCAGCCACAGTGGCAAATACCCCCCAAATCTCGGTGGAAGTAGCTCAGAGATCGTAGCACATCGTCCTTATGCATCTGGGCAACTACATGGTATCAGACCACGCCCGCCTGGCCACGGTGGGAGGCGTCCTTCAAGTTTTGGTGTAAGCAGTTCAGAAGTTGGACGATATCAACCTGGGCTGTACCAAGGTGGAAGACCGTCTATGTTCGGCCACACTGGCAGATACCCCTCGAGTCTTGGTGGAAGTAGCTCAGAAATTACAGCATATCGTCCACATGCACCTGTGCAGTTACAAGGTAGCAGGCCACCTCCGCCTGGCCACAAAGGTAGGTATCCTTCAAGTTCCGGTGGAAGTAGTTCACAACTTGGACGATATCAACCTGGATCGTACCATGGTGGCAGACCATACACGCCTGGTCAGAGCAGTGCATATTCCTCTTCTCAGGAATTCACACGTTATCCACTTGCCAGACCATCTGCAGGTAACGGAAACTTCCATAGCGGCGAGCGACCAGGACCCTTCAAGCATTTCGGTTTCGGTCAGTCTCATCTCATTGATGGTAGGGCCTGATCGCATTTTTCTTGAACAATGGCAAATACCCCTCTTGAACAAGAACGCTTTTGTAACAGTAAATATGAATTCATGCCTCACTATAGTCCCCTGATATTGCCTACCTGACAAATGCAAATTTCGTGCACTGAAAATTGCCCAAACCACTTGCGCATGACCTTGTACTCCTTCTAATAGCTCCTGCGCCCACAAACGAACAATCCAAATTACCAGTTGAAAAAATATAGTTTCCACCGAGTGGACTTCGGTTCAGGATAAAATCAGTACTCCTTTTGATTAAATTGTTATGTATATGCGAACCGACACCCAGTTTACATAGTCAATGTTGCAGGCGCCCCGGTCGCAATTATAGCGAAGCGCAATAAGGTGAGGCGCAATTATAGCGAGGTATAGGTGTAAGTTTCCATCTACGTATCAGCCTTAACTACATAATTATGGAGTAGGTGCAATAATACATATGTTTCAATGTTTGAAAGTACTTGCTCGGTAAAGCTTAAGGTGTGCTTACGTTCTCTCAGCCAAATGTCATAGCGCTCAAGATTCACGCTTTAAGACCAAAGTTGCTCATTAAAAACATAGTCAGGCAGAAATTTTGGTGAAAGGGAACGGCTTTTACGTTAATGCTTAAGGTGCTTCTCCAAGCCACTTGACTATCCTGTTCGTTTATTAAATACACCTATTCGTTTCCACGAGTCCATTTTCAACACCTTTGTCTACGACAATGCTGTAACGGCATATGAAAACAAAACTCGCACGAAAAAGCAAACTTACTCCAGTTTTACTTATACAACTTGGAATAGAAAGATCTCGTCAAGTATTCCTTTTGTAGCAGATCATCCTGAGTTACCCAAGCCACTTATCGGTCTCTTACGGCCATTCTTGCTTATGCTGTAAGGTTAAATGCGCTTTACCACGCTTTGATGATGAATAATGCGAATACATTGTCGAGAGGAGCACTACAAAAGTGATGACAGCCCATTCAATGTTGTACAGCATAAAAACACTTTCAACTGGATCAGTGCACATCAGGAACGCACATCGCGAGTTTACGAAGCAAACTCTATTTCCTCTCGGCTTCGCACGTCACCGCAGCGTTTGATATGCCACGTTTATGTACCTACATTCGCTGTCGTATCGCTGAGTGCGCTACACTTGTTTTTCTGCTCCATTAGGAGCCACAGGAAAAGTATTAACAGATATAATTTTTCTTATTGGTTGAGCAACTGTCATGCACATTGATGTGTGATCTCTAAGGTAATGATGTATCATTGAGGCAGTGTGGGCTTTATTATTCTTCGATCTGCTTCCTTTCAATCAATTCTATTGCCACTGCCTTGTGATTTCTGGTCTGTGTTCCAGTAAGCCGTGACGCCACTGGATAACCCTGAGACATTTCATTTAATTTATCCATGAAATCTATAGTAGATTAATCAATCCAAGTAGCGACAGAAACGCAACATTCATTTGGACGCAAACATAAGCTAACTGCAACCAAGCTGAGCAAGGAAAAAGAGGTGACGCAGGATAATAGAAGCCCTACACATAGGCTACGGCATTCATTTAAGCAAAGATTGAGAGGTAACTGCGAGCCAATCTGTACGAAATTAATCAGTTAAAGTGACGTAACTCTCGAACCCACGTCAATATAACAATGCCGAAGAACGGTTACAATACGTTCATTATAGACAGAAGCTGTTTGCTATGAGAGCATTACCGTGCAAATGATTTACAATGAACCAATTGACACTATGAAATAAACCTGCGGCATTGGCTTAAAGGAACAACGTGAGAGAAGTTCCCACTGCAAACATTAATTTTGAAACGATTTGAACACCCTGCAGGAGGTCAATTGGAAAGAATGTTTTCAAGAGCATAGAAGAAGGGAAGCGCACTCTGTAAATTCGAAGAGCCCTGATAACAGTGGACAAATGATAGTTGGGGCAGCTTTGTCAAGAATGGTGGCTGAAGGAGTTTATCGAGTTAGGGTTCACACTTCTTTAAAGCTATTCAATAGCAGTTTATGTAAACTCGTTTTGTAAGCATTGAATCAGCAGCGATTGCGTGCGCAAACCAGAGCTGATGTGAAACAGTCCTTTGATTATGTACACTGGTGTGAGAAAACAGGATTTGTAACTGGTTTCCACATTTTGTAGGTAGTGCTGTCCAAGGTTCTTACAACGTTTTTATTTCAGTAGCCATCTTGGTGCTTTCAAAACTAAAGAATACAAAAGTTTTGTAGGATGACATTATAATCAGCTATGGTGTTAAGGACCTCTTGCATGTCTTCCTTTAGAAAGGCAGTTAAATCAGACTCTGAATATGATCAGAGATAAGTCCCCGAGTGAAAATGGACGGTTAATTACATATGGCACAGTTAAGTTTCGCATGAAACAAGAGAATTAGTTGTGTTAGTAAAGTAAATATTATCTGCAAACAGAAGATATACTCATGAGAAATATATTGCCGCCTGTTCTAGCAGTGCCTTTTATAGAACACTATGATGGGCCTGCTTTTATGACCAGAAACAATCATTGCTATCCTAAGATTTTCGAAAGATACAAGGATAAAATTATCACAGTGATCAACAAGAAAAGAAACCCTGGATTTGGCGCGAATAGCGTATTCCCTGATGGCATTTTTTCATTCTTTGAAGCTGAGACTAACAATATTGTAACGGACGAAAATGATGTTCAGGGAAATGAGTGACCGTACACAACGATTAGGTTCAGGTGACATGCATTTGGAGTATATAAACAGTGTGACACAAGGTGAAGAGGCCTTTTCTGTAATGTTCGTCCCAGCTCATAACGTTCTTCTTCTTGTATCTCCACCGTTAACTGGTGTAATTACTATGTGCGTGGGATAAATAAACTGGTGTTCCGTGTCAAGACTACATCATTGTTGTCTGCATGCAAATCCTTGTCGTTACAATATAGTACTATTTTTGGCCCTAGTACGATACGAAGCAATGATCAGATAAGAACAACAGTGTAAGAAAACTGACCAATTCAGATCAGTACATATATAATACTACGCATCACATCATCGAAAAATCAGTATCCCGATGAGTAATTATTAAAATGGCACACAAAGTGTAAAACCCTTGGATGATGAACGCTTCAATAGCGAGATACGGTACATAAAAAGAAAGCTGGCCTACAACGGCTACCCAAAGCGCGTAGTTCGCTCAGCAATTCAAAGGAAAATCAAATAATGAATAAGAGGAATGGCCCGTACTCTACAAATCATGAATGCTGCCATACGATCAATGATAATACTTTATTACCAAGACAGGTAACACGAGTAAGAAGTGAGCTGAGAATTTCAGATTCAAAATGTTCTTCAAGTTTGTATCAAGCTGTGGAGATAAAACATGTGAGAGATCACCAAAGCTCCAGCCGTCGTTAAATGTTCCTTTCGATGTTCGTGCTATCTGCAGTTAACAATCCTTGGCCACGAAGGCGTGCATCTCTCCCGCAAGTGCAACACTGAAAAATGACAAGTTAACAAGACTGGATGAGATATTTCCAGTCTGTGTTTACAGAGTTGTTCGGCAAACTATGCAAGCAAATGGCAGGATCAAAGAACATCTCGCAAAAATTACAATATATAAAAAGTAGAAGGAAGGACCGAAATAATTATAACGAAAGAAGAAATGGAGGACCACTAAAGTGGGAACCATGAATCATCATGGGCAAGGTGACATGGAAGTCAGCAGTAACGGAACATGTGCCCGATGGCAAGCAAGTTTTGACAGCAATTAGACTGTGTAAAGAAGGACATCAATGACGCCAAAAGATACTCGACTCACGACATCAGGCTTGCTTAAACAGAAACCAAGAGGTGACAGTAAGCGATATTTGGACAACTTTAAAACAACGTACAAATTGCTGTGTACCGCGTGCTCAAGTCAGCAGGTTAATTATTAAAACTATTATTCATTGCCACGCTGATGAATGATCTGATGAGCTCTGATAGCTCTGTTTAAGTTACTGAAATAAATGAAACCGTAAAAGACCAAAAGTGTGCGTACTTATACTTTTCCAGAAAGGAAGCGAACTTTGAACTGATGCATCGCTCAGCTGTGTTGCATTTTTATCTAACGCTATTGAACTATTCTGCTGATTGTATGCCCTATTTTCAGCTGATTATATATACATACATAATGTAGAGGTAAATAAAACCCCTCAAGAGGATTAGGACTAAGTAAATCTTGCCTGTTGCAATTTTATGTACTTCATAATCTCCATTAGTTTTACACGATTGTATTGCCCGTTATTTCCACGCAGCAATGAGTCTGAAATCACCGTAAAAAGGCATCGCCACCGCTGACGACGGAACTAAGCTGTTCCGATAGCTCCGATTAGTACGTTGTTCTCCCTTAGTGTTGTAGTTAAACACTGCGTAGTTTCTAAAAGAAATGGAGTGATTGATTCCCCATTACAGGTGAAGTTAACAGCTATGCCATCCTATACTCCAGTTACCTAACGCTACACTTTCTGACGGCCCCGTTTAGCATGTTTATTTTTGTTCCTGTGGAAATAAGGAGAGGGACAAATTCGCGTCAGAGAATGAAACAGATATTGCTTGAACAAGCAACACATTTGTTGCATCAGTGTATCTTATTAATACCCTGCATATATCACTCTTCTTTTGCCTAGGGCATATTTGACATCAGATCCGTGGGCGTCACGTATTCTAGATTGCTCGTCACATGGAAACGAGCAATGCACGCAAGTGTATTTTTATAGCTGTTTAGATGATGCACTGGCAGTTCTGTTCAAACAAAAACGCACTGCTCATTACAGTACTAGCAATAACGCCGTATGGCTCTACCTCTTCAAATATTGTGTTTTCCATACCAGCAACCTATAAGTACGCCAGCCTTGCCCACTCTCAACTATTGTCTCTCAAAATGAGAACTTTCTTGCACTTTGAATTAATATGCAGTCTGTGCTGTTTCGCCATTACTGTATCCGATGCTCAGACGAAATCCATCTTAAAGCGAACTGGTGAACAGGAGAAGTCAAAACCTAGTATTTCGTTTAACCCGTATGTAGCCGTTGGAGTTATACCTGCGAAAGAGGATGCAGGCGAGATTGCCCCTATAGTAAGCATATTGGACACCGATGTGGCAACCTTGAAACCACCGGCTGTTCACCGACCGCGTAAACTTGGCCTCGGGAAACGTTATTTCACATCTTCAGAGAACGGACCTCTAATTCAGTTTTACGTTAGAGAAGAAGTTTACCCTGGCGGAGACATTCAGGCGAATGTTCAGCCTAATTTCGCTGGAGAATATCCTCAGCTTCCTGTTTTCAGCCAAAACGCTATTTCTGGTCACAATGGACCTACAGTTATCCGAGCTGAACACTATTTCCAGGGAGAGCAACGAAAGCTGAAGCAAACTTATCTAGTTAATTCAGAACGCTATAATGGCGAGCAGAGCGAGTATGCACCCAAAAGCGAACCTCTAACAAGCATGTATAAAGACTACAAGGAAGCTGAGGATGTTGAGCAACCTCTGTATCGTGGGACGTTCAGCGTCAGTCAGCAAGTTTTGATTGATGGTAGATGATTTGAAATCGTTCTCCCTTATGTCCACTTCTTTTCGTCATATCAGTAATTGCACTTGACTCTCGTTTGCAGGTTGCTTCTCGGTTTGTGTTCAGTAGTGTTGCTCATGCTTTCAGTTCACACGATAAACGTTGAGGAACTACTGATGTACAAATGCTTCTTCACAAATTCTCAGTGTTTGATTAACCTATAGTGGATCGAAATAAAATATCTACTAGAAAGTCTACATGCTGTCTTCGCTGTGTACGCAACTTTGGTGGTCTCAATTATTAAACCTCTAGGCACAATGTTTTTAATTCCACGAACACTAAACGCCTTGGAAGAACATTAAACTTTCAGGAATTTTTCGAAAGAACTTTGCATCACTCTGAAACCTTCTCAGATATGGTAAGACCAATGTCCCATACAAGGAGAGGCCTGGTGTCGTTTACCAAACCACCTGTGCTTGCAACAGCTACATAGGATAAACGGGCAACACTATTTGACGGGTTCAAGGAACATCAATCAGACGTGACCCGTTACAAGAAGGCACAGGAGAGGCTCAACGGGACCCAACGAAGAGAGGCAGGCGACCAGAGATAAAGGATCCCACGAAAATCATGGAAGTCATTATCAAAGGATCAGCGGTCGTCCAACATTGCTCTCAATATTCAGACGACCTACAAGCACAGATTATTTGCCACGAGAGCCTTTTTCATATTTGGAGGATGAAAGAGCCCCTCTTCATAAGACATAATCACTTCTCCATCAATACAGACAAAGGGCTCGAAGTCAGCGAAGTGTGAACTGATCAAATTAATCAGACCGGATGCCGCAGAATAGCTCCTTGGCCCCTTTGCAACAGCCTTTATACTGCTCGATAACATGTGCCATCTACTTCTGAACTGCGCTGACGACGGAACACGTTCGGTTTGAGAGCCTCACCGATTAAAGCTCACATAACAAGGATAAGTATCTTTTTATCATGAAACGTCTTGTTACTAATATCCCATGCTTCAATAACAACAACAACAACAACGACAATAATAATAATAATAATAATAATAATAATAATAATAATAATAATAATAATAATAATAATAATAATAATAATAATAATAATAATAATAATAATAATAATACGTCATGAAGTTGCCTTTTCACGGATTTCTCCCGTTTCGTTTCTTGTATGTTGAAAGATCTATAAGTAAACTGACAAGGTAACCTACCAACGGATGGATGAGAGTGGTTATAAGAGCACACGGTCAGAAAACGACGTACGGGTTTTCTGTCGAATATTTCGGAACGCTTGAGTCCCGTCTTTAGCGGGCAAGAGAAAACTTTTACTCCGTTGTCAGGTTAAATACGAATCAGCTGATACCAGTTAGTAACTCCCATGGAACCATCGCTACCAGACATTATTGCGTCTGTAGAACATAACCTAACGTCAGTAGAACCATCCACAACAGCTCACATTAAAGGAGCCATCAAAAACACTTTATCATCACAACGGATGAACGTAGTTCCAAATCTGACCGCTTTGGAAAGACGAACGTTGAACCATCTATGACGTAATATATATATATATATATATATATATATATATATATATATATATATATATATTAGGTCGTCTCATATGAAATGTCCGTTTCAACAGCACTCTGGCTTCTTTGGATGCCTGCAATTGAAGCTGATGTTGTTTGGAAATGTGTTATATATCGTATGAAAGCTTGTTTCCTGCTCCTTCTCGTCCTACCGTTGGTGCTACCTATTTTCAGGTTCTATACATGTTATACCGCATTCTTGCAGACATGAGTTTTAGGCGTTTTCGAGAAATTTTTCTTTATGAGTGGAAAAATGGCACGAGTGTTGCAGTTACTGCACAGAAGATCAATATTGCATTTGGAGCTCTCTCAGTAAGCGAACGGAGCGTTCGTAGGTGGTATCGAAAGTTTGAGAAGGGAGAAGAGTCTCTGGAAAGTGAGCCGCGTGGGAGGCCGGAGACGGGTCGATACTGACACATTGAAGGAGCTGGTTGAAGCGGATCCAAGCCGAACTGTACGAGAACTAGCAGTAGACCTGGACGTTTCTCATACAATGGTACACAGACACTTACGTCAAATGGGTAAAGTGAAGAAGCTGGAAAAATCGGTTCCGCACGAACTCAGTGATCAGCAGAAACTTATGCGCCAACAAATGGCCAGTTCACTGCTTATCCGAAATGAAATGGAACCGTTCTTGGACACAATCGTAACGTGCGACGAAAAATGGATCTTGTACGATAATCGTAAGCGCTCTGGACAGTGGCTGGACGCAAATGGATGCCCCAATCAAGTGGCAAGGCCGAATATCCAACAAAAGAAGATTATGGTCACTGTATGGTGGTTAATGGGCGGTATAATCCACTACAGTTTTATGAATCCCGGCGAAACCATGACAGGGGAGAAGTACTCCTCTGAATTGGAAATTATGCAAGAAAAATTCAAAGAAATACGGCCAAGACTGCTCAACCGGAAGGGTCCAATACTGCTGCACGATAACGCCAGACCACATGTTTCAAAGATTGTGGCCCAGAAACTGGCAGAGCTGAGGTACGAAACCCTGAGTCATCCACCCTATTCACCCGACCTGTCCCCTACGGATTACCACCTGTTCAAGCACTTGGAGCTCTTCCTGCGCGGGAAAACGTTCCCTAATGGAGAGGCTGCAAAACAGGCCTTTCGGAATTTCATCAACTCCAGAAGTCCACATTTCTACATTTCTGGCATACAGAAACTTGTATCACGTTGGCGAAGATGTGCTGATTGTGATGATGCTTATTTTGACTAATAAAGTTAATCCTGGGCAAAGTTATGATCGTTTGAAATTTCAGCAGAAAATCGGACATTTCATATGAGACGACCTAATATATATATATATATATATATATATATATATATATATATATATATATATATATATATATATATAATTATTACATTACTAAGGCAGACAAGGGTAGCAGTTGTGTTGCTGGACAGATCAACTTACGCCCAAAAGATCTCTGTCTTACTGTCCAATGACGCATACAAACCCATCCGTTGTGATCCTACAGATTGCGTAAGAAGAACCTTGTATGCCCTTCTGATCAATCTTGCCATGGAAACTGGGGGCACAGAGCTCTGCAAGATCCGGCAGCACATATACTATACCAGCAACACAAGATGCCCGGATCTCTATGGCCTCCACAAGATCCACAAAGAAGCAGTTCCATTGAGGTCAATGGTATCGAGTGTCAATAGTTTCACATGGAAACTATGCGCATAGCTCAACACCATATGAGGTCTCCAACCGGTAACAGACCGTCGTTTGTCAAGAGTAGTAAGCACTTCTGCAACGACATCAGAGCTCATAGCTCCAACAAACATCATGGTTTCGATGTCTCGACATCATGTCCTTGATGTCGAAGCTACGATGTCAAGGATCTCTTCACGAGCATTCCCATGACACACACTCTCAGTGTGTTGGTAGATATCCTCGTTGCAGATGTCACCCTTACGAAAAAAAACATGCCTAAATCTATCTGCTTTGTCTGGATGCAGCCTGGTTAGATGGTCCAACAACCTCGACGGTTTACTGCCTCGTTCGAAAGTACCTTCTCACAGATTAGGCAATGGGTAACTATCTGTTACTATGCGAAGGAACGAAACCATACTTCAAGTAGTCTGAGCTGTACTGCCGACACCCTCGTTTCGATTCCGTCATTTCACAATTTGTAGAAATCTACTTCATATGAATGGGAATTAGCTACTTTGGAAATTCGATTGAATCCATCTAATCTAGTACTTTTCGCTTAACTACTTTCGAAGGAATGTTCCTGCACAGTTATTGTTTAAAATTTGCATCCCCACTTATTTAGCCTTAAATTCTCTCTCATTTTAACTTCCATGGTTAAGGATGTGATAATTGTTGCTACTCTTAAAATTTCAGTAATAAGTCTATTGCTCAATTCCCTTTCATTTGCTATTAAATTTATATAAGACATTACGTGAAATGTGATGGCAGGTATAAGCGTGACTGCCAAGTTAGAAGCTTTCTGGAAGACGGTCAGCTAACACCAGTTTAACAGAGAAAGACTTGCACAGGAAGTCCGATGTCCGCCAAAGGGCAAAGACAGGTGAACAATCTATAATTAGAACGTGGAGGAAGCATACAGAAAGGTTGAGAGTAGCTTTGATCAGATGCGCCTTCCTGAGTAGGACGCTGATTATGCCGCTTGGAAAGCTTGTCACCGATAAAACCGTCAATAAACGATCGCGAACACTATTTGTATTGTCGTTTAGTATGAGGGAATTATTCTTGCTGCCGGCAGCGTATGTAACTGAATGGTAGATGCCACATTTGTATGTGCATTACAAATCTCACTGTATACATGCGTTTGAAGCAAGCTATCAGTCGATTCTCTCCTAAATGCACAACAGCTATGCATCGCCCCCTTCAATTTTCCATCGCCCCACTCGGTCCTCTATCGCCCACTTTATCGCCCATCCGCTTCCATCGCCATCCCTAAAATCTCACATCGCCCCCTTGAGAAACACTGACCTAACAAGTCATGCATCAACTCAATCACTAAATTGGAAAGGTGGTTTTACTTTCGGCAATATTATCGGTTATGCCGTGCCTGGAAAAGGAATATGCGGTGCAAATGTTCCTGTTTACACCTTTTCAACAACCCGCAAGGATATATACAGCTCACCGACGTAGCTGACGTTCAGACATTGTTCGTTAATAGGCAATGGAAGCTTCGAATATAGAACGATTACCTTTTACATATGGAATGGCTGAAGATACCGCGTAGAAGCAAGCGAATAAGTTGCTTTCCGCAAAATGCTGTTCTCGCGCGACTTTACACCTAGAATGAAAAAGCGGCTACTGATTCAGACATAAATAATTAACGCTTTATGGTGTGACTCATTGCGCAAGCAGTCGAAAACGAATAATTTATAGCTATTAAACTTGAAACCGCTAAAAATCAATCAACAGCATGGAGAAATTAACTAAAAACATGTTATAAAAATGAGAAGTTATTAATAACTCAATAAGTAATAAATCAACCTTATTAATTAGCAAGATTGCACTGTAACGTATGCCTAGCAGGGAGTCAGTCGTTCGCTCAATATACGGCACCTCACTTAGGATCGCAGGTACTTACTTGTCACACACCCTATAATAATTGGCTTGGTTTAACTTGCGCCGGGGAATGAAAGGCAAAGGATTAAATGTAACGACGGATAGATAATAGATACAGCACGTATTTGTCAAATCTTTACATTAAGGCCTTCATAAATTCTATGCGGGTAGCAACAAAGGACTTTAAGCTCAACTGCTTAAAATAAATGACGCAAAAAGCTGCCTGTTTACCAAAGCCTGTGAAAGTAGATGCATCTGCGATCTGAATTCATTGAATGAACGTTTGGAAACAATAAAATTGCTATCTTCCATTTACTGCGTAAGCTAAATCTTGTCTCCGCATGCGAAGGCTGATTAACATGAATCAGTATGAAAATAAGGCGAACCCAGCTAAGCAATATTTAATCGCACTGTACAATTCTCAGGTGCAGAAATTACCGTATTCCTGCAGTTATCCTTGTGTACAAGAAGATGAAACTAGTTACAGTGGTTGGCGCAGTACTTAGTACACCACTTTCCTAAAGCAACGAACGTCCACCTGGAGCAGAGCTTCAGAAAGTGGGGTCGTCGGACACCGCTTCATTCAGGCGCAACGCAGCAATTCGCGTTTACCCGCTTGGGTAGGTCTGAAGACTTATCGACATTCAACTTAGGCTGACCATTCGTGCGCAAGTTCAGTGAACTGAAACTGGAACGACATGACTCCAAACTAACCAGCAAGTCACTGCAAGATAAAGAATTAGTTGAAAGTCAAAAGCGAGAACTCTGCTTGAAAAGTTGTACTTATAGCTTTCACTGCTCAATAATTCGTAATGGTAAACTACTTTGCACTTGTTTGACAACGGCAAGGGAAAGTCGAACGATAGCTGTCCAGGACTGGGCACTTCCGTGGACTTCCACTGCAATATGTACGTGCCTTTCTTGGCACAAACGTGCGATCCCTAGATCAACGTTACTATTCAACACGGAAAATTAAGGGCATCGAAATGGACGAACCTGCACGGAATCACCTTCGTCGCAATGTTCAGTTGACACAACAAATACGTCTACTCCAAGAACAAGACTACGATCGGCAAGAATAGGCTGATTTGGTGTAACGGCACCAATACTGATCAAACCAGCTGAGCTACGTGAAAATGGAGTGGAATGGCCACCGCCGCTCGCCGAAGGATTCGACGAGTCAAAATCTAGTATCCTTTCCGTAACAAGGATACAAAAGGAGCAAGTTCCTTTAGTGACGTCGAAGTCCCACGTAAGGACTGACCCGGGTTCAATCACAGGAACAAAAACCTTAATATGGTCACTAAGCACAAGATTTTCCACCAAAAAGCATCTTTACCTCGAAGGGGTAACCTTTATAAAGGTGCGCCGTACTGTAAACCTGCTCTAAACCGTGGCCAAGCGCTGTGCTATGTTCAGGCTGGTAAAGGCTTTTCGGTATTACGCCGCCACCAGGTTTATTGACCGGGCAAGCTCCACCAAGAAAATCAGGTATCCATTTTTCCTCCACGTACTGGCATAAACAATTTGCATAATCGCTTCCACCGTAGATCATAAATTTGCTAGCGGTCTTTTCGCTTATGAATGGACTGACCAAGGTCCAAAGGATAGGAAATACCCGCGGCGCTCGTACGATCAACATTGAGCCCATGGTTTCAGGATAATTTTCTTGAACAATTTCTATAATACTAAGCAGAGTACGAATGGCCGGACGCCATATATGTCGAATGGACAAGCCGTCCAGATCAACTAGGAGAGTCCAAGCGCTGAAATCAAACTACCAAACTGAAAGCAAACATGCAAGCAAACGCGATTTGCCTGATTGGCTTTCCGAACATCTTTGTCGCTTCCTCCGTCCGCCACAGCCCTTCCTCGCAAAAGCTAAGCACGTGCTTTTCAATACCCTTCTCTCCAACGGACCTAAATAATCCCTTCAAGTCGAGTTGCCCAAGGCAGAGTATATACAACGGCCGTCCCTCTGCAATAGCATACGGTCTATTATCGAAGCATGGATAATAAACGCTTGCCGACCCAAGTCGTAATTATGCCAGAAGCCAGGGAAGAATTCAGTAAACACAGTTGGAGTGTTGTAGGTGGATAAAATGCGATCTACATCATGTTGCTTCCGCCACATCATGCTTTTGACAACCATTTCGTGTCCCCTGTCAACGTCAAAGTCGCTAGCTCGTAAAAAACGGAGCAGGTGAGCGTCGTTGGGAATCTGCAATATGTATACTACTTAAACCGTAAAACATTGAAACACTAAACTTGAATTACCTAGGCGACCAATTAAACCCACCCCTAGAAATAACGTTTCTTCAAGCGTTTGCGCGCCTATTCACTAAGTTGCATTTTTCTCACACTGCTTACGAAGTGCGGTAAGAGCAGATCAATTTAATCCTTCATTACGTCGAGCATCAAGCCAGGTTCATAAGAATAGTATGAATAATAAAGCTGTCACCTTAAGAAACTACTCCTCAATCCATTGCAAATAATTGCATTAAATGTCTCCTGTTTGCTCCAATTAGCATCAAGGGGACCACCCTGCTTGTTCCCTTCTCATTGCTGTTTCGCAACTTCTCTTTTTGAAATTTTAGTCATGGTCGTGTTCATAAAGTTAAACAGTTCATGTCGACTTCTTGCTGAAATGTTGCTATAATGTGAGCCCTAAGCTGCCACATAAGGAACGGAAATGCAAGAAAATTAAGCATTCATGTGGTCACCCATTGGAAGGAGAAAGCACTTCCAGTTATTTTGAATGGATGAGGAAAATAGAACCCAAACAAGAATCTGGAAACGTACACGAACATATACAAATCAATACTGCAACTATCAATGGATCTTGATGATGGGGTGAAGGAGATACAATTGCTTAGTTGTTATAATCGCTCACTGGATGCACCATAATTTCGAAGCGATCAATGAAACCCCTTAGGGCCAGTAATGAACGGTTTAATGATAACAGCAGCTTTCCCGACATTAAGACCAATCACGCATTCGCTTCATGCGTTAGTCTCGTTATCCTGAGGAACTTTTGACATCTGCACTGCTGCCTCAAACGTTGCTGATAGGTAACGTCAATTAAAAACAGAATGGAGCAAAGTTACGGCTCAAAAAGTTATGTGAAAATGCTTGCTTTCGTAGGAAGAACAAGAAGTCGCCTGAACAACGACAGATGGGAGTTGGCTGAAGTAACAAACACACATACACTTGCACACACACATGTATATATAGTTCCCAACATTGGAAATCATTATGGTCAAGGCTGATGAGTAGGTAACAATTTACTTAAGCAAAAAGACGGTGGATTTCTAAGAAAAATCATGAAAAGCTCACTACGGCTAAAAATTGAAAAGCGCAAAGAGAGCATACTCCATATTTTTCTTTAGAACAGCTGCCAAAATTAATTTAACACTCCCAAAACAAATCTATTAAAACTATAAAATATGTTACGAAAAAAGGAATTTCTAATTTTGGCTAGGAAGAACCCAAGCTTTAAAAAGCGTAGTACTGTCAAGGGATGTAGAATAGTGTAACTGAAACGGAAATTATCGTTCCACTTAATCTTCAATGACTTTACGCACGACTGTCCACGGTTAAACACTGACTGGGCAGTTGACATGACCATTAGCACTGAAGACGAAAGAGGAAACTTCCGAAAGCTCTGCCAAAACATAATAAAATGTTCTTACAAAAAGCGGAAGTTAACCGTGCTATGGAATGGAATGTTTATGAAATAATCCCGCTAGACAAAGAAAAAATTCGGTTAAACACTTTTATAATTAATATTGTTAATGGTGCAACTGAGTATGGCGAACCTCACCTTTCCAGTACTTGCACTAACTAATGAGCTGCGTAACTCTACTAAACGGCTTTCTTCAAGCGCAGATAGCTGACCAAGAAATCGTTGTATATAATCTGACTCCAGTTTGTCCTTCGCTAAAACAGTAGATGTCAATTTTAGCTAGTTCATGAAGAATAATTATAACCATCAATCTCAGCAGGTGAGCGTAAACTCGACAAGCGATGCTTTCTTGAACTAACCCGTTTCCAGGAACGGTGTTCGGACTTCCCTAAGGAATCTTTGGAAACCAAAGCTTGCTTTGCTTCGTCGCTTTTTAAAATCACACTAAAGGGAAACAATCACGAAACTAAAGATTGACAGCGAATTGCACTTATACCATGGACCCTCGGAAATGGCGGACTGCGCGGCCGCAGCTTCGCACTCGAAAGGTGGAATATGTGAGATTCCTTGGGAATGCAACTCCCTTATGTGCGCTTCCAAAATTTCTTTGCCCTGCAAACATTTGGTCAACGGCGAGCCGGGAAAAGATTTCATTGGCAACCTTCTGCACATTTTCCGAATAGTGCTTAACGGCAATCTTTTCCACCACCGACTCAAATCCAAAAAACGATTTGGCATCCAAACAGGCGCTCTGCTCATAACTCGTCCATTCCGCATTTTCCGGATGAACCTAATGAAAGCAACTGTTTAGCAACTAGCAACAACGCGACAAATGCATTTTCATTTTCGAAAATTTCCAGCGTACATAGTACCGACAGATTTCCGTCATGAAGATGCGATTCGCAAAAGATATATTGTTCACTTCTATTGTAAGCGTCCTGTTGCGCTTGTCCAAAGTGTTCTTCTGTGAAAACAAGACGTGTTCCACTCCAGTAATCTACAAAGTGCTGAAATGCTAACATCACGCGGCAAAACATGATCTAAGTGAAAGACCTTTCTCAAAAAGTACGGCGCGTCAACCCGGAGCTTGCACTTTCTTTCCGTAATCTTAATGGAACCATCTGCTGATTCCTGCTCGTTTACCACCTCACTGCCAACCAGAATTGGCATCATTGGGCACGTTGGAAAACGCTTTTCGTATGCCTTAAAAGGATACACATAGCAATGCCATCGCTTAGCACCCAAAAATTCGGTAACAACAAAAACAATACCAACGAATTTACGCACCAAAGTAATATAGGCAGAAGTGCATGACACATAAGGAATAAGATAAAACAATGCTCAAAGTTTCGGCAATGCTTGCAGAGCAATTTGCATACCAGATTTCAGCAGTATGAAATAGTCGGTGAAGTCAAACTGCGTTGCAATCACACAACAATAACAAAAAGCAAACTTTTCTACTTAAAGTCAAAATTATTGATGGCTCACGTGCCATCACAATGGTCAACCGACTCTGCTCAGCAAAGCAGTTCTTAGGAAAATTCGAAAGAACAGAGGGGAAAGTTTGGTTTTTGAAATATGCACGTTACCGCGGGTTCTTCCGTACCCTTACTTACTCGTTAATAAAATTTCCATCCCACAGAACTCTTAGGGCGCTTCCTTCTGTGAATACAAACACGGGGAATACCTTAACGGACTCCACAACTCCGTATTCCAATCAACAAAATTGAGTAGCGACACAGCACTTCCACTACAGGGTATCCGATCTTCAACATAATTCATTATTTTCAAAATTCTATTTGACACGGTTTAGTCCCGTTGTTTGCAAAATGCCTTTTATTATCTCTCATTTTGCGCAGAGCTTTCGGATCGTACTCTTCGATCCGTCATCTGTGCAAATATATATGTCGACTGCCCAGTCAGCCAACGGTCAGTCATTATTACAGTGCAATGCATACGATAGTAATCACCTGCCATAAATGAGAAGCTAAATAATCAAGGTTGCCTAATAAATCTTATTTACTTTATTATAAAGAACTTCACACCGGTAACGTTACGGAATGGAAAAAATTCTCTCAGCCAAGTCCGCTGGGAATGCACATACCACTTCATGAAATAAAGCAACACAATTTACCAACTCAGTATAGTAAATCGACACTCAAAAGTTAGCTCCAAACGAAGGGTCTCAGTGAGACAACAAGAGTAACATACCGTCGGACATTTTGCAACATTGTCATCCTGGAAGAACATGATAATGTCACTTGAAGTTAAGGATTATGCTTCAATACGCCGGTTCATTAACAACGCTGCTTCAGCACTATCGTGCTCCGCATTTATCGTCCGAACATCCGGTAATCTAACTGCCCATTGGAACGGCAAGTAGGGTGGTCGGATATTCAGTCACTGATAATGAAACGTGGCAGTTCCACAAGCTCGTTAATACGCTCATTTGTAAACGGTTTTCTCTTCTTCAATGGGTTTTCGACGACACACCATGGAAGTAAACACACTTTTTAGCACGCAAGCGATTTGCAAATACAGTACATCCAGTCTTAACGGCGTACGAATTGCCATAAAGGATTGAATTTCAGGTTACCATTTACTTTTCAAAAACCCAAAGTGAAGTAGCAAATTTAACGGACAAAATAAGCAAAATCAATGCACGAAGGAAAGCATAGTTCCCATATCTTAATACCTACTAAGCACACAATCCAATGGGCCAAGATTTAGCGATCGCGAGAAAAGGGAAGGGAAATTAGCAGCGCAAGCGTGCTATTGAAGTGAGACTCAGGAAAGCATGAAATTTTTCGAGACGAATGATCAAGCATACTGTGATCAATCGGATACGACAAGTTCGATTTCCGCTCCATTAGATCAAGTAAAGTATTCATTCTGAAAACAACTTAATGAAACAACGCGGTATGGCACTTTATTGACCAAAAGTGGCGGACCACAGTGGAGGATTTCGATTTGGTTCAAAAGTGGCGCAGGGAAAATTATTTTTAAAAAACATACCAGGGTACTTATCAAGAAACACGCGTGAATGGACTGAGAAGCTCTGAATAATGCGATGCGTGCGTCTGTCACGCTAGTCTGAAATTTACAGTTGTATATCAATAGCACGCTGATGGAAATCCCTTTCAAGATACCAAGGAAAATTCTTCTGAAAGCAAAAGCTTTCAGTATTTTTGCACAAGTCGAATTCCAGATTAACTATTCAAATGGAGCAAAAACTTTCCACATTAAGGTGAGTATGCGTAAAAAATATGGACATTAAAACGTCGTAGTTTGCCAAGCTAAACGCGGTAGGATGCGCCACCACAGCGCGCCCTTTTCTTTAGCGAGAATCTGTTACTTGCAAGCCAAAGTAAGTTCGCGCAAACATCAGTCCTGCAAATGGAGGTGCACTTCCACCACCTTAGAGGTGTAACGTGAAGGTAGCATTTTTGCCTGCAGAACTGACGAGAAAACAGTGAGCACCGAATACGTTTCCAAGGCAAAGATATGAACTTAAATAAGGGCAAGATGCACGAGAGAGAAATTGATTCGCGGACTTTAAGAAAGTAGTATGAGAGAGCCAGTACGCACCGCCATAACCAACTCGAACGGGTGTTTGTACACTCGGACCGGCGACTGATATGTCTGCACCATTCCTTTTTGTTTTCAAATTGGGCAAAGCGCATTCTCCATAACCGAAATCCACCGGACGCAAGTCGCCCGTGGAGCACACCCAATCTAGTACGGTGTCTTTTGGATAAGCAGGTACATATTTAAGAAATGATTTAAATGTTATTAGCCCATTTCAATTTGAGTTTGACTGATATTCGCCGTTCTGGAATTCCGCAAGACCTAAAGGAACCCCGCGTTCTGCATCGCAGACAGAACTGCGGAGGTCAATTGCCAGCATTTTCGGAAAATCCAATGGAAGATCTAACCACCAGCATGATTTCCACTGCTGTTGCGCGAGGCATTCCGCCGCAGAGCTGCCTAATATCCGAAAAACAAGCAGCGAGCTTCCACCGATGCAGCACGCTTCAAGCAATACTTTGTATTTTTCCGCCTGGTCGAATTAAGAATTTTGCGAAGCAACACTTCGAGTTCGCTTGCTCATGCGGAGTTTATGAATTCGCGGCTGAATAAGCGTAGGCGGAAAAGCAGTGCATGCACTCCCATATCATAAGCAGATTTGCTAATCGATTAGAAGAGGAATTACCCACTGCACACTAGTGTTGCGAAAGCCTGCTGAGGTCTTTGCTCCTGACAAGCCGCTTTCTTAAATTATATAAATGCTTGCAATAACTACTATGCATATGTTAGGTTTGTTAAGGTGAATTTTAGTCCATGTGGAAAGGTACAGCAGCGCATACGAATGGATCTGGAAAAGTGGGATTGCGAATTTCGTAAAGTCGTTTTGCAGAAAGGAGCATCGAACATTTTCGTTGCACAAATCTAAGTAACCGAATGTTACCTCGGCCTTTTGCGCGCTTTCCGCCTTCATATGGTTTCAGAAACTGGTTTTGGAAAGAATCACTGCGATTGGTCTCTTCTGAGGCGTTTTTCAAAACACGCTGAAATTGCCCTTACGTTCCAATGCTCGTAATTTCCGTCAAGCAGTTTTAGGAGCGACTTGGGAATTTAAGGCATGATTGACGTGCGTAACTGCGCAGCTGCGATTTCCATCGACCTTTCAGGAAGGCACACACCATTTGGAGATTCTTGCAGCGTCTTTCTATTAAGCAATGCGAAGAGTGCATGCTACGCTTACAGGACGCTTAGCCTGTGTGAAGTCTAGCAGCTTTGCATAAACATTTCACTACAATGACGCTTAACAAGTCCATTCCCTTACAAAATGTGCAATACATGCGAATCGCTCGCCTTGTACGGCTTTACTTGTTTCCGTCAAGTACGGATATTTTTCGGCTGTCGACCTGTTTGATGGTATCTGTAATAGATCTGAATCACGCCCTACCATCGGGTGGATGGGCAGTTATTAGAAAGGATCACAGATAGAACGCTTACCGAATCAGAGCTTTCGGCACTCTGGTGCCATCGTCAGTGATGGGAAAGAGTGCCGAAAGTTCTGATTCGATAAGCGTTCTATCTGTGATACTCTCTAATAACTGCCCATCCATCCGCTGGTAGGGCGTGTTTCAAATATATTACAGATACCATCAAACGGGACGGCAGCCGAAAAAATATCTGAACATAAACAAGCCCGTTACAAAACACCCAGTGTTCCGTCAAGTACCAGTATTTAATGGCAATGTTCGTAATCGAAACGTTTTCCACGGTTTCTTCCCGTTCGTTCTGTGTCCGAAAATTTAACGTAACAATGCCCTACCACGGATGGATGGCAAGGGCCTTTGCCTCTCGGTGAAGACCCGAAGCCCTCGCCAGTATGGCCTTTGCCACTCGCTGAAGATGGAAGTAACCTGTTCCGTGAGCTCTGAGATTAGCAAATTAATGCGCTGAATAGTTTACCTAACAGCTGTCCCATCCATCCGTTGGTGGGGCGTTGTTACGCTTAATTTCAGTCACAGAATAACGGGAAAATCCGTAGAAAAATAGCTCAACCGAATTTCCCGTTACCATTGGCCCTGTCTTCATTGTTCGCTGTGATAATATTTCGAAGCTTTCTCCAAGACTCAGATTTTTTGAGTGAAATTTGATCATCGAAGTAAATTACGTCACGGCAAGAGTTTACGCCTGCCTTTCGATCAAAACAAAAAGAAGCATTCTGCGTGGAGAGGTAGGTGCGAAAACGAAGATCAATTCACACTTTATGCCAGCATGCTGCTGCGTTGACAGATTTTAAGACTCTTTTCATTTAAAGTTCAA
The DNA here is from genome assembly GCA_000612645.2 of Trichuris muris. Lineage (NCBI taxonomy): Eukaryota > Metazoa > Nematoda > Enoplea > Trichinellida > Trichuridae > Trichuris > Trichuris muris. The sequence goes on from CBXJ02000361.1 coordinate 4,791,480, forward strand.
TGACAACTGCAATGATTCATCCAGGCTGTAACAGCAAGTTACGGGCACGTTCAGAAGTCAAGCAATAATGAGTAACCCGTTTAAGCATGCAGAGGAGAAACAGTTTTCAGAAATTCAGTTGCGCTTATGTTTACTTGACCAAGGCGTCGCTTGGCTTAGGCTGCCTCACTGTCCCGCTACTTCTTTGCCACAGTCAACATTGCTTTGCATGTCTGCTGGGAGCTGCCGCTAAAAAAATGAGTGATTAGAAAATGTCTTCCAAATTTTAAGTGCCTTATGCAGAAGCGCATGTTTATGTGTGGTATCCCTAGTAGGTATTGTAGAAGCTTCCAGAACACATCAAGTGCTGATTTCAGCAGCAGCTGTTCAGGTGAACTGGGCGCTGGCCGGTTTTGATAGCTTCAACCGTTTGGCCAAAACGCATAAGGGGATTCAAACGTGGAAAAATAATCACTTTGGCAGGAAGCATGCAAAATGGAACTTCCTGGGTTATGTAAATTTTAAGGAAATGATGGTAGAGTTCACTTGATTTTATAGGTAGCGATGTGCTTGTAGGGTGTAACTCATTTTGGAGGCAATAGCTCAGGTTATGTGCGCATGGTATTATTATTATTATTATTATTTTTTTTAATTCGAAATACTTCCTTCTTTTTACGGGGTATGCGCATAAATGCAAGCAAAATTTTCACGGATTCACCCCGTTGGATAAAGCCCTTTATTTTATCCAAAACAAAGGCAAAGCTTTCGGACCTTATCCTCGGTCCGTCTTCAGTGCCAAGCAAATTACTTGGTCGACTGTACCATCAGCCCATGGTTCAGCAAGCCCCTAAGCTCGACCATCCGGGCTGGCGACTTCAACTGTCAGGACTAACCCTTGACCCGTCAAGCGACTATCGCCCACCCAGTCAGTCGAGCAAAGGAGCAAGCCTTATAATCGACCGACGGAGACAGCGACACAACACCTACAACTGGCACAACACAGGTGTCAGTTGTAGGTGTCGCTGCTGACGCTAATGTCACATTACGAGATATTGAAACGCAGAAGAAAAAATGCAGAATAATGGCAATGTTCGAAGAAAAGGAAGACCTCCAAAAATAGATGCCCGCATTGTAATGCATAAGTTAATTCAAATTCAAAACACGGCACTAGTAGAACACGCCGCCGTATGTAGACAAGGTTTCAATGCGGTCAGGATATGTAAAGAGAATTGCCATACATGCAGGAAAATCACAGAAGCACTGCGCATAAAGCATAACCATTGTTTAAACAAAGACAAAGGTATGCTTGTAAGTGACATTTGGAAGAGTTCAATCCAAAGAACAAATTGCTGCAAACTAAAAAAACTCTGAAATATTATATTACGTAATAGAAACACCAACACACCAAGATGCTGAAGACGGAGCGGGACAGCTCGGAAAGCTAAGTCAATATTTTTTATTCGAACAATTGACTTGTTCGAATAAAAAACAAACAGGATACATACATCATAAACCTCGGAAAAATTATTATTATTATTATTATTATTATTATTATTATTATTATTATTATTATTATTATTATTATTATTATTATTATTATTATTATTGAGGTCTTTTTCACGGATTTTGTCCCGTTGGTTGCTGTACGTGAGCAGATCTATAAGTAATCTGACACTTTCTCCCTACCACCGGATGGATGAGAGTAGTTATGAGAGAAACGCGTTCAGAAAACAACGTACACTTTTCCTCGAATATTTCGGAACGCTCGAGTTCCGTCTTCAGCGAGCAAGAGAGTATTATTATTATTATTATTATTATTATTATTATTATTATTATTATTATTATTATTATTATTATTATTGAGGTCTTTTTCACGGATTTTGTCCCGTTGGTTGATGTACGTTAGCAGATCTATAAGTAATCTGACACTTTCTCCCTACCACCGGATGGATGAGAGTAGTTATGAGAGAAACGCGTTCAGAAAACAACGTACAATTTTCCTCGAATATTTCGGAACGCTCGAGTTCCGTCTTCTTTCGAAGAGAAGGCGTTTCGTTCTTGCGAGAATGGGTCAACTCCTTCCTTTTTCAAAAGATATGTAGACGATATTTTTGCAATAATAAAAACAGGTGATGAAGAACCCTTCCTGGAACATTTGAATTCCCTCTTTCCTAGTAACATTAAGCTGACCATGGAAAAAGAATCCAACGGTAAGTTACCTTTCTTAGACGTACTGGTTATCAAAAAAGGTAATAAAATCAATACGACCGTATACAGAAAACCTACCAACTCTAGCCAATTATTACGTTTTTCTTCTCACCACCCTATTGCAGTAAAACGTTGTATAGTAATTGGCATGGTAAATCGCGCGCTCACGGTATGTGACCCGGGATATCTAAACTCAGAACTAAAGTACATTTTCAACACTTTAATTTCCAATGGGTATCCCAAATATTTCGTGAATGCTATTATACAACGTAGAGTACATAACATATCGATAAACCCACCGGTGACTACATCGCTACATAACCCTGTTTTATACGTTCCGTATTATAATGGTTTAGGAGAACGCCTTCAGCGACTCAGCCGATCTTTAAACTTTAATGTTCGATTTAAAAGCTCGGGTACTCTCCGTTCGCTGTTACGAAGTGACAAGATCAAGGTTCCACCGGAAAAGAGACCGGGCGTAGTTTATGAAATCAAGTGTGGCTGCCACGCCTCCTACATCGGAGAAACGGGCAAGCCTTTATTTGACAGATTTCATGAACACACGGCGGCGCTGGCCCGATTCAAGGTCGCGGAACGAAGGATGAATGGACTACCAGCGCAACGCCGTGGACGACCACTGACCCGCGATCCGAGAAACATCATGGATGAGGCAATAAAGGCTTCAGCGGTCGTGGAACATGGTTCCACATGCCCACTCGACCTGGCACCGCGCATAGTCTGCCGCGAAGAACGTTTCGATCTACGGCGGATTAAAGAAGCCCTCTATATAAGACATAATACTACGATCAACCATGACAGGGGTGTACAGGTCAGCGAGGTTTGGAGTGCTATTGTCAATTAAACCAGGTGCTGCTCCTTACCAAACTGAGCTGTATTTCCTTCCCCATTGTCTGTGCGTAGTATATAACCCGACTACGGAATAAACACCTCCTCTCGCTCGCTGAAGACGGAACTCGAGCGTTCCAAAATATTCGAGGAAAATTGTACGTTGTTTTCTGAACGCGTTTCTCTCATAACTACTCTCATCCATCCGGTGGTAGGGAGAAAGTGTCAGATTACTTATAGATCTGCTAACGTACATCAACCAACGGGACAAAATCCGTGAAAAAGACCTCATGAAGATCTACGCTCCCGTTAAAAGACACCCTGTCTTTCAAAAGTATTATTATTATTATTATTATTATTATTATTATTATTATTATTATTATTCATGATGTTGAGTTTTCACGGATTTTTCCCGTTGCTTTGTACGTGGATGGATCTGTAAGTAATCTGACACGGTCTCCCTACGAACGGATGGATGAGCGTAGTTATTAGAAGACACGGTCAGAGAACAACGTACGGCTTAATCTCGAATATTTCGGAACGCTCGAGTTCCGTCCTCAGCGAGAAAGAGCTGAGGACGGAACTCGAGCGTTCCGAAATATTCGAGATAAAAACCGTACGTTGTGTTCTGATCGTGTCTTCTAATAACTACTCTCATCCATCCGTTGGTAGGGAGACCGTGTCAGTTTACTTACAGATCCATCCACGTACAAAGCAACGGGAAAAATCCGTGAAAAATCTCAACATCATGAAGATCCATGCTCGCGTTAAAAGACATCCCGTCTTCCGTATTATTATTATTACTATTATTATTACTCCTCACCAATTGGTTCTTGGTTAGCAGATTACTGCTTAGTAAAGAGTACTAAACTTACATTTACTCAGTATTGCAGAGCGAAATTTAAAAATTACCTCTTATTTGAGCATGTCTCAGCACTCCAGCTGATAGTACCACCAGTTTGCACGTGGTATGCTTCAATGGCTTCCCGTATTTCTTTGAACGTTTTGCGTTTCTCAGCGTCCTTTTCCATGCAATTTGTCATAATTGCGCTTATCTCGCCTGGAGTGTTTGCCGGGGCTTTTAGGCGATAGCCTGAAAAGTTAGTTTACTTTTTTTCAGAGCTGACCACTCAGAAAACCTTCGTCAAGACGTTCCAGCAATCGGATCGTGAAACGACGTCCATATTTCTCTTGCAGATCGCTGTAAGGAGATTTACCGTCAGTCATGACTTCCCAAATTAAGACACCGTATGACCACACGTCGGCCGCCTGCGAATAACTTCCTAAAATGTATCATCATCATTCCATCCATTTTTCCTGCAATAAAACCTCTTTACCTGTTCTGAGAGCGTCCGGTGCTGTCCACTTTATTGGTACAGGTTTGAGTCCACCAGACATCTTGTATAAGTTGCCTTCTCTTGCCATGCCAAGATCGGATATTTTAAAAATGTCCTTCTTTGCTAGACAATTTCTTGCCGCCAAATCCCTGAAATAAGATTAGGTTGTCGAACGAAGCAATTTCTGCGCATCTTCCCTGCCTATGAATTATTCCTTCGTTTGCCAAGTACTCCATGCCCCGAGCAACGTGCATGAGAATTCGTTCTTTCGCCGCCATCGTTATTTTGCCAGCATTTGAGTGCAGATAATCGCATAGCCCCTCTAAATTTCGAATTCCACTTACTGTTCACTATTTCTACTTTTCTTAGCTAAGCAGAAGAAATCTTGCATTCGAAATTACGCTGACCAATCAATTCTGCTATTGAAATTTAACATGCTGTAGTATACTCTACTGTCGCGTCCAAGAGGTTGCAGCGAGTGATTTGAGAATGTCAAAAGTAAAAACAAACCATCGCACAGCTCCATGACCAGTTTAAGGGAATCCTCGCTCACAGTAACTCCCATAAATTTCACAACGTGCCTGTGGTTCAGAGTTCGAAGTCTTCTGCACTCCTTATAAAACAGCAACTCCTCGCTCAGTGGAACTTTATCTTGCTTGAGAAACTTGATAGCAACTTTCACGTCTTCTTCGCCCTTACGGAGGGTACCTTTCCAGACTTCACCAAAGTTTCCCTACGTTAATGAACCTCATGAACACTCATTAAGCTGAACCTTGACTCGCGGTCACCTCTCCAACCTTGGCGTCTTGTCTTAATTTAGTTTCGCTGATTATCCAATCTGGCCGAACTATCGGCTTAAGCAGGAGGGCTCCTAATTCGTTAGACACAACCTGCTTTTCCGTTACGTAATACTTGATCAGCTGGTCGACATACTCAAAGGATTTCCTTCCATTGATAAAATACTTTCCCTGAAATTACGGAAACTAAGTTGCGAAACTGGGAAGTTCCGTTACTTAGAAGGGAAATTGAAAATAAGCATATGATTTCAAAAAATTAACAATAATACCGCGCCAACTTAAGCTAAGTTTATTCATATTGGCCATTTTTGAAATAACGTTTTTGCCGTCGTTATTATTCATGGTGCCTGTGACTGCGTAAAAGGTGAGCAGCAAAGCGTACACAGACAGGCGGCTTGTCCAAACTGCATGAAGCATCATTGAGCTTTTGTTGTGCAACTATTGGCATACTGCATTACACCAGTGGAAATTAAGTGCTGTTAAAATGGTAATAAATCACCACTATCCGCCGCGAAGTATTCTAAGTTCAACTTCATTGAGGAGTAAGTATCAAACGTTCACAGAGTTCAAGCAGATGGTCAATAGAAAAACAGAACAACGTTGAGATCGTTTCCTACCTTCTCATTGGCCATTATAATGACGTGAAGGTTTAAATTCTTCCAGCGAACAGATAAGCAGAGACCGCTGTGGTTTCTTTCCCTTATTCCGGAAACTCTGACGGCGTACTGACCACTCTCGCAAAGCAAAAGCTCAACCTCTTCGCGGGGTAATCTGCCAAGGAAATATTCAGCCTGCCTAATTGGATCAGACCCTTTCAGAAAGCATTCTAGTATGCATGAATCGAGCTATTCCGTTCGCAAAGGCAACAGCGCAAAATACCTTTGTTCCTTGGATCCCTTTTAATAGCCACCCTAGGGGGCCGTTTAAAAACGGATGCAAGCGCGGACACCTGCTCATGTATTCTTCGGGGCGACAGACCCGCTCTGCTCTTCGCACTTCGTTTATTTTCCGTCTTTCTTGGTTTATCCTCATTTTTCCTACGCATGTCGTTTTGCACTTTTTCCTAAAATGATCGCATTAGACTTTTGCAAAACTGCCTAGCATTTAACCGTACTGATGAGAAATAGCGACGACAAGCAGCGAAGAATCAATTTATGGAAAATATGAATAAGTATGCCGAAGTATAGGTGATAGAAAAGGAATATACAAGAATAGGTGCATAATATTTTGAGCAAGATAAGCGAAAGTATTTATGGTAGTCTCTTACGTGATAACAGAGGGAAAATTTCTGAGAAAATCTACCAAGTTGCAGACCAACTCGCGCTTAAACATTTTTCAACTGCAGGAAAGCGACGTATTAAAAATCGCGTTTATCTTACGGATTAGTATTACTACTAAATGCCTATTTCCGGTTGAGCAGGTATGAAGAGTTAATAAGCAGAAGTAATTGAACGGGTAAGCGAATCTTTGGACAAAAGTTGGATGTTACATTACCGTCTAAAAATGTTACTGACTGTTCGAAACCTTGGGCGAATACGAGAAAGCTGATTTCTGTTTCGTTTATCCAAATTTCACTGTGGTAGTGTCCCTTGCTTTATTATTGCTTTGTTAGTCAATGATCATTCACCCATGTGCGCTGATGACGTAGCGGGTTTGCTACAAAAGCTCCCTACTGTAAGTCAATTTCTAATAGAGTAGGCATTGAAAACTGGATGCATCGGGATGCATTGGACGCATCGGGATACAAAAGCTCCCTACTGTAAGTCAATTTCTAATAGAGTAGGCATTGAACTACACTAACAATAGAGTAGGCAGGACTATTAAACTGATAACTGAAAAAACTTCTGAAGCAGTGACGCCCTCTGTCAGGGACTTACGTGTCCGCTGATTTAACAACAACAGCGGCTGTTATTTAAAATCGGTCTTTTCTTAACTTCACACTCTTATGGGTCACTGAAAATCGGGTTGCATGTAACGTGCTCTCGCATGATGGAGTTGTCCTTTTGATACGGATTGTAGCTCGTTGTATGATATAGAGCCTGCGTGAGTGATTCCAAATTGAACCTAACCAGCGACTGGTTAAAAGATCTTTAATGGTAAACGCACACACAGTAAATATCGAAGCTTTCGGAACAGCCTAGTTCCGCGTCAGCGATGGGGAAGGCCTCCCCTTTTAACCAGTCGCTGGTTAGGTTCAATTAGGAATCACTCACGCAGTCTCCATATCATACAACGAGCTACAATCCGTTTCGGAAGGACAACTCTTATGGGTCACTTTCACAAGTCCGAAAATCAAAATCCCGAACGTTCAGAACCCCGAATGTTCAAAATCCTGAACGTTCAGAATCCTGAAAATCAGTATCTCGAACGTTCGAAATCCTGAAAATCAGAATCCCGGAATCGTTCTAAATCCTGAACGTTCAAAATACAGGAATTTGAAAAACCTGACTGATATGAATCTTGAATGTCGGAATTGTGGGAAATAGAATTCCAGCAACGGGATGGCGCTCTTTCGTTTTCTTCCCTGTCTTTCTTTCTTCGCTTTTATGATTATTTCGCCCTGAGTTCTTTTCCGCTACCAGACGGTTTTGGAATGCTGAAGAGCTGTTCTTGTAGGCTAGTGGTAATCCCTGACACGTTTCACGGCGAATTTTTGATGTCACGTCAATATTCGCGTCTATGACCGCTTTGTTATATAGGTATATCTCTCATTTCTGCAGGTTTAGAACGTTGAAGAGCTGTCATAGATTGCAACAACTAATATATATCCAGAGATGATTAAATTCTAAGTTAGCGCATGGGGATTATGTACGTAGTTGTAATAGGATAGCTTATGTACCAACTAATCACCGAGGCCCCAAGATTTGCTGCTCTTTGACTCCCTTCCCTATGGTGTGCTAGGCTCTTTCATCAGCCTAGTTTCCACGATAAGAACGGCCGTTATGCATGGGTGCAGTTATAAAGACGGGCGCAAACAATTACCAATCATAGGAAAATGCATTTGTATTAGGTCTAAGAGTACCTTCTTGGACGGTTTGATTAAATTTATAACTAACTCAGGGTTTGATCAACTTTAATTCATAACTCAACTTATAACACCATAACTCTACTCAGGATGACGATGCTTGAATGAAGTCAGCAGCAATGGCACGAAGACTATAACTCGCCTTGTGCAATTGCAAATAATAGACCTTACATATGATTTTTCTTTATGTTGATTGAAAACAGTTTACAGGATTTTGAACGTTCAGGCTTCTGATTTTCGGGATTTTGAACGTTCAGGATTTTGGTTTTCAGGCTTCTGAATTCGACCACACTTACATAACTCTTCATTGCCCTTTTCACGGGAAAGTCAGCAGCGATGACATTGCGCAGCAACAACAAGGAACAGAACAAACCTATTAGGCATATCCAATTTATTATTAGGCTGATTGTGTCACTACCAAATCGTGATAACCGACTGATAAGGAATCCTATGCTCAGGGCAGTAGTCATGCTATCAATGAAAATCAGCTTACCTGGCGAAAGTGACAGCTTGTCCTCCGTGGGCAAATATTACTGTTCGCAACACCACGTCGGCAATAGTTTAAAATGCTCAGAATACTGTACTGATACTTTAAAAACAGCAAGCGGTCTCACCAAATGAACGCAAATGGCTAAATCAAGGTGGACAGTAGTCCTTTTCTAAGGAGACCAGAAGCATTCATACGAGGCAGCCAACAATTTGTTACATTTTGGTACAGCATGGCTTGTGCTGCAACTTCAAAGTCATGCCGCTACAGAACAGCATCGTTTGAAATCTCGACAAGTGAATGTGACTTCATGCTCACAGCTGACAGGGTGCCCTCTCGCACTTGGCTAACCAGAGCTGTCAACTTTTCCTTGATGCTAGTGCGCAGCAATAACTCTTCATGAATTTCTTTATCACTATGGCTGCTCGAAATTCTTTTCCTGGAGCTACTTAAAGTATTATTGCTCATGCTTGGGTCAGGGATTTCGCCTAGACTTAGGCCTACGCTTAGCTGAAGTAAATCCCTTTTGACCATGCGCCTGCTAATAACGATTCACCAAGCATCGTGGCATTCAATGCCCTAAATTTCTGCAAACAAGAACGAGTCCCGTAATCTGAAAAGATACAAGCATTGCAGCAATACAGCTGTGGCGTACCGGAATCTGATGAACGCGCAATTGTTAAATCTTAAATGTTCGAATTGAAAGTCTTCAAAAATGAGGAACATTTGATCGGAGATTCTTGAATTGAGGATCTGAACTCGCTCTTCGAGCTGTTTCATTACTCCTTTATTACACCGAGCTGTGGTAACAGTTCGTGCAGCTTATACCAGCTGGAGGGGTAACAAAGAAAGTGAAAAAGCAGGAACTATTACACAGCGTATGGACACCATCGCATTGTTGACGCGTCAAGTTAGTTTTGGGAACTCTGGTCGTTCCTTTTTGTGTTCAGCTTCTGTTCTTACTAATAAATTACGCAACAACGCGTTGATCAGGGCCTTGCTCGCTGTGCAACACTAAAGTACAATCAAACTGCTAACGAGGTAATAAAACTGGTCAACGTTCATAACTTCCTTGAACATGCTGTACGGTGTGCGTCGATCTGAATGCTCAGGCTCTCTGTCGTTATTTCCATGGACAGTTTGTTTAAAGCAGGGGTGGGGAACCTTTTTGTTGACGCGGGCCGTTTGGACGCATATAAGATCATTCGCGGGCCGTAAACAATACTCTTTGAAAAACATAGCTTCCTATATTTGCACTCAAGTTCTGTGCATATTCTGCAGGATGGTCACCCGAATTGTTTATTGCTATCCAAACAATGAACGACAAACTACAAGGAGGCATAGCCACGCAGAAACGAGACGGAAAAACTACGGGACATGACAAGAAGTACGAACATGACATGCAACTACCACCAGACTACAGAAAGCCCTGAGCAACCACCACCACACGATATCATGAAGACGGACGAAGCGCCAACAAGGAGCAAGAACTGGCATGCAGCCAAACGAACGATCGCAACGATGCGATGAAAACGAGCCGATCGTGCCTGTAGTGAAAACACTGAGCAATTCATGCAACATACATGCGAAGGAACGAACGACGAGGCGACACTGAACAAACGAGCGGTGCAATGCAGCCAAGCGAACGATCGCGACAATGTCATCAAAGAGAGCCGACCGTGGTCATGCTGAAAAGCGGAGCAACTCCTGCAACGTGCAGGCAAGGAAGGAAACGAGCAACGGGCGAAGGATTATATGTTAGCGAATACAAAACGAATAACGAAGACAAATATTCAGCAGGGGAACAGGTCTAAAAGATACGGTACTGGCTTCTTGCGGTGTCATCCCCTAATGGGACGGTTGGAACTGATGACGTTGCTACTCGCAGCTGGTTCACCAGATTTGCATCCGTGATTCTGGAGTGCAGATGGCTCTTTGCAATGGTAACTTTTGAAGATAACTGCTCTAGGTCGTCCCAAACAGGGATGCGTATTACAAAGCGTGTCTCCTCAAAGCCGGAAAATCATCGTTGCTTATGTAACGTTTATAGAACTCAAGCAACGGAGGGTTGTTGTATCTAGCTTTGAGGTTATTATCGGTTTGCAGCTGAATGATCTCGTGCTGCAGGTTACCTGGCATGTCAACTGCTTCTACATTGAATGGAATAGCGAAGATGTTCAGCTCCGTGTGTCTACTCTTCACGTCGTTCAATCTTTCGCTAAACGCCTCAAGTAGTCTCGCACATTCATCGGCATACTCAAATGTCGTTGAAGGCTTTCGTCCCTCGAGCGTAGGGAAATGCACCGTGTCGCCCAGAGCTTTAATTTGGCTTCAAATGATTTCAAGTTTGAAGCCAGTGAGCTGAGAAGCTCGTTCGGACCCTGCATCTTAACATTCAGCTCTGACAGGCAGCTGGCGATGTCTACCATGAAAGCCAGATCACACAGCCACGCTGTCACAAAGTTCCTTGACAGGTTTGCCTTTAGGCTCCATGAACTGCTTGACTTCATCGCGCATTTGGTAAAACCTCATTAGCATGTTGCCGCAACTCAGCCAGCGAACTTCGCAGTGATAAACGAGATCACCATACTTGGAACAAAGTTCGTTTAAAAAGTACTTGAACAGGCGGCTGTTAAACCCTTTGCATTTGACGATGTTTACGCACGACACGACTATGGACATAACATTGCTGAACTTGAACCGCAGCGACTGTGCACAGAGACTTTATTGATGCATGATACAATGGCATACAACCAAATCGTTTGGGTCAATACTGAGATGGCTCAGTTCCTTCTTAACAAACGCAATTAGCCCTTTCTGCGAGCCAACCATAGCTGGAGCTCCATCCGTCGTATGACCACTTAATTTTTCAAATTTTAGCCCGAATTTTTGCATTGATAAAACGAGTTTTCCAAATATGTCCTCGCCTGTTGTAGTTCCATGCATGGCTTCTAGTGATAGCAGTTACTCTCGTATCTCAAACTCTGCCGTTATCCCACGAAGGAAAATGGCCAGTTGAGCGGTATTTGTTATGTCCGTAGTCTCGTCACAAGCCAGGGAAAAATTCGAAGTTACCTGCAGTATGCTTCAGCGTTTTCTCATTGCCTTCTGCTAAGTCAGTGATCTGATCTGAGACAGTTCTTCGAGAAAAAGCAACACTTTGGAACAGTTTTTCATTACGTGGTGCTAATAACTACGCAGCTGCTGCCATTCACTCTTTCACAAACTCGCCCTCTGCGTGGGACCTCAGCCTTTTTGCGATCAGTTCGCTCATTACATAACTCGTTTGAAGAACGTTGTTGCCATCGCAGTGAGACATAGTGATAGCGGCTTGTTGCGACTTCAGATTCCGCTGAAGCGCACTGATTCTATCCAGACGCATTTGGCCACGTAATTCATAGAGTTTTCCATGTTTTGAGCTGTAATGCCGTTCCACATTAGCTTTCTTCATTACAAATATCGCGTCGCCATAAACGAGGCAAACTGGCTTGCCTTTAAGCTCCACAAAGAAAATCGTTCGTCCATTTGTTTTGAAAAGTTCGACACTCCGCATCAACTCTTCATCTTTTTATTGAACTGGCCATTTGTAGCGTTGGTTGAGCGCGAACTTTGGCTTGCGATAAGCGACACGAAACCTAAGCTTTCAGCGCCACTTTATAAAAATAATGAAAAATAAACCCTAGCAGTCACAGTTCCCTGAATTTCGCGTCCACCTGCGTTTGCCTCAGCGGGCGGGACGGAATGGTCTCGCGGATCGTATGCGGCCCGCGGGCCGGAGGTTCCCCACCCCTGGTTTAAAACAAAGCAGATTCCTGCACTTTGCATAGCGAGATCACTTGCAAAGCCTCGGCTAACGAGGGCGTTGCAGCGCAGCAGGCCTACGTGGCGTAATGGCTTCAGGAGAAATGACCTACACTGAACTCATTTGGGATCCAACCGAACCGAGACGACCTATGGCCGAGTAATTTTCTAGGGAATAATGACTCTCGGAGACTCGGTACCATCAAACGTTGAAGTTTTGATCGCGCCGCCCGTCTAGTTGGACGTTGACCTTTGATAGTTGCCTTTTCTCCTTAGTTGGAGGTTACCGAAGGTCTCCTGGGTCTGCGTGGGTCTGTTACCTTTCCCACAGTGTCTTCTCGGCGTGCCGAAATGGTATCATTACGCTGCGCTTTGGGTATTGCGACCGACGCCGCGGAATGGTGTGCGATTGTTTCGTTATGACCATTGGTCGTTAGGAACGGCGCCGCACGGCGGGGCGACCCGTTGGTTGCGGTACATCCGGTTGACGGCAGGAGTAGACGTTCCGCCGAAAAGAGCATTTGGCGCATTTTTGTCACCGGCGGTTTCTTAACGTATAGCGACCCACCGCGTGATTAGCGGGTAGTCATCGCCAGCCCTTAGGAAGAATCGCGGTCAAGGCTTTTCCGGTACGGGCGCCGGGCAATGTTAAAAGTTGGTCAGAACTGTCAGGCACAACGTTGACGATAAGCCGCTGGAGGACGGAAGCCAATTTCCGGAATCTCAGCGCTGACAAAAGGAAAAAATCAGGTCGTGTTGTCCCAGTCGACCTCATAGCCCGTCTTGCAAGGTGGGATTGAAACGGCACTCTTCCAAGTTGCCAACTGGCCACTTTTTGTCTGGTAAGTGTTAAAATCTATTTTTTATTGACGCGCGTCGATTTCTTGCGTGAGAAGTAACTTTATTCTGGCAAAATGGGATTGTTGACAAAAGAAAATTATTTTATCCCATTATTATTTCCATCACTGCTGAAAATCGGATTCTTCGTAACGGTGCAAGTCGTACTAATATACCTTCCATCACTGCTTGCACATCGCAGGAATCCGTCGTTTAAAGCTTGAAATACGTCTGCCCGCCCTTGCCTACGGTATGCTAAGGAATTGAACGAACAGGGAAAACGTGTGAAGTTGAAACAGTTGTGAATGGGTTGGTGCTTGCGAAAACAAGTGGGCAGCAACTTTTTGACTCTTCAACGACTTTGCAAATGCATACAATTGTATCTGTGTCGTAATCATGTGCAATCTTGCACTTACGCACATCAACAAGCCGTCTGATGAAGCTCGAGACAATAGGTCAACGCTTTACAACGGGATGAATCAAAATAGTGATCGCTTTCGTCGGCTGCCTTCGAAATAATAATGCATGGGCAGTTGATTTACGAATTGTATTAATATATGGCAGTGAGCAGCCATATACAATTCGGGCCATATACAGCGCGCAGGTAGATGGGCTTACGATTAGCCGAGATGTCAACAATAGGGCAGCTTAGGTTGGGAACCTCCATTGCATTGCAAGCAGTAAAATCGCTACTTTGTTTAATTGCGCTTAATCGAGACGATACTATGAAGGCACTGCCGCTGTACATGCGCATCCGAACGGGTAGACTTCATTTCTACTTTTGATTACGGAAAAGCGGCAAGTAGCTTGATGCCGTGAATAAGCAGCTGGGTTTGACTTTTCCCACCTGAACCGTGGGCACCTTACCGGCCACCGTCTCGGTTTTGCAATTGCTTAGCAAACTGCGTTCGCTCCAGGCCGTGCAAGTGATTTGGGGATAATCAATTTCGAGGTGGGCTAATTTATCTTTTGCGCTTCAAATATAATGGGGAGGTTAATTCTTTGCCCTTTGCTCATGCATCATTTGTCTGCTACCGTAAATCACAGGGAAAGGGTTCTTAATAATGTCGTCTTGGAAAAAACGTGCTATTGTCTTGTTTCGTCGAGCGCCTCATAAACGCACACGTGCTCTTATTGTGAGCAGCATCCTTGCTCAACAGCGACCTTTGTTCACTTCATGTGTTATCGTTGTGGCAATTGAAGGGCCGTGGCTTATAAGTTTGCACATAAGTTTAAGAATTTTTCATATCACCTATCGCATATATATATATATATATATATATATATATATATATATATATATATATATATATATATATATATATATATATATATAGAACGTATGTATGAATTGTTGCATGCATCGTAATACCCATTCTGTGAGTTCTTATAACTGAACCTTGCGTTGCTGGGCAGCTAATTTCGTTCGATCAAACTTGAAATGTTTGCTGCCTAGCTGAACATTCATATTAGCAAAACTCTCCTACGAAATCACAACCAGGCTCTGCTTTTGCCTGTCTGTATTAAATGTGCTTATGCAAGTAATCATTCCGGATGCAGCTGACTGACGCAAGTGGCGCGCTGCTGTAAGCAGGGATCTTCTTAGAAAAGCTGATGACTTCTCATCAAATCGAGCTCAGCTTTAGCCGTCCTACTGTCTCTATTTCTGGTATACGGCAGCGCAGAGTCCATGAACGCTTGCTTTTCCATATTCGTGCTCCGTAAGCAAAAAAGTAATGGTCGCTAACCCTGGCACTCCGCGGAAGCCAAGATGCTTCTTCTGGTTGTCCGCCGAACGGTGGCGGAGTGCCTGGTTTGCGCAGGCGGGACTCCTCGCTCTGCTGATTTCCACTCTACACTTGAACAGCGCCTCCCTGCGATAAATTTGGACCGACCGCCACGGGTTCGCCATTCGCGGAAGGCGCGGCGTAGTCTTTTTCTAACGTACGTCATGTTCAATGTACAGATAGCACTCAAGTGACAGGACCCTTCTTTTACCAAATATTTCTCATTGTGAGAAAACGCAAAATTTGAATGACAAGTTTCTTCGCTTGAATGGGCGCGAAATTTATCCTAAGGCGTTGCCAGCGTACTCCGTTCATTCACTTAAAAATAATTGGCACTCGCTGCACGTCGGAAGGGGTGCAACCAGTTAATTAGCATTGCGACGAAGTACTCGTTAAACCTAATTCATGTGATGCAATGTACTTCGTCATATGCAGCTTGAGCTTTATGAATTTTGCAAAATTAAGCCTACGCTTACCTTCCTCAGCACAGTCCTTGTAAGTGACTGACTTTTTTAAAACTGCTGCTCATCTTGCGTGGTCTGTACGCGGGACAAGCGATCTCTTTTGCATTCGAACGGCCACCAAGGAGTACAGGGCGGGACGCTGGCATATTAATGCAAGCCAATTGAAATTTGCGTGCTGCTCCATAGGGCCCGGAACAAATGGACGAGCATGGAAGGGAAAAATTGGCTGCTGGCAACAGCGCCTTATTTTTGGCTTCTTTGGAATCTCAAGTTGTGGGCACGCTTTGGTTGGCTAACCATCTGAACGGCTATTTGTTCTTCGGCTCCGAAAACGCAGTTATTGAACTCCGCTGAGCAGCAGAGATGAAATTGCTAAACAGGCATTCCTTGTTCAGCCGACCCCTTTTTTCCGTTCCACCTGGTTATTCATCTTTGTTACTCCATTCCATTATTGCTGGCAGTTGGCGACCGCCAGTTGGGCGTGCGCTTTGAGAAGGTTTGCTGCGTCGCCGTCCTGTCGCCTTCGTTTCATCGCCGTTTCGCCGCCACACTTCGGCTCCATTAATTTGCCATTTTTAAGAGCCGACCCAACTGAAACGACCGACATTTTTTCAACGCGGCTTGCCGCGGCAAAGCTTGCAGCTCCCTACCGCCAAAGAGGCGCAACTTGTAATAACTGCATTATGCGCACCAAGTTTGCGCAGCAATGACCAATCCGATGCAACAGCGTGACGTCAGACCTTTGCCTTCCTTCCGGGGTAGCCCATTAGCCTGCTCATGGCCGGTCAAGGAGTCTCGGTGGCCGCCGCCCTTGCGCAACCCTGCCTTGAATCTCATTTGCTGATTGCATACAGTATGTCAATACTGGCAGCTGGGCTTTAATTACGGTAGAAGAGCGCGCTTTAATGACCGGACGTCGTGCGATGAAGGCCATTCCCTTGGCGCCAGGAAGCGAATTTGATCTCCGGGCCCTCGTTGAGAGATGGTGAATCATCGCCTGCTAAAGCGTGCGACTTGAGCATTCACAATAAAAGCTGAATGTCTGGGTGAGCGCCAGTTGAAGTCACGTGATCCCAACATGCGCCATCGTTTTATTCAAAACTTGGCTGATGCAAATTTCGCACCTTCAATTCCGCATCTCGCCCTGCGGACGCGCTGGCGCATTTGCAAGTCGTTCCCTGCCAACTTCGCCAATTTACGAGCCGCGACAGTGCGATGGCTTAGCGAAGTGAGCGGACCGTCCAGTCCTTTGGCCAATTCATAGAAGAGTCATCTCCACACTGTCGCCGCCGCGTTGAGAGACGGACGCATGGCGAGTTCCCACAGGTACGCCTGGTTGCCTTGGCTCGAATATGCCGCAGGAAAGCGTTGGCGCGTTCCACGAAGCCAGTGTCCGCCGCCAGAAGCCAGGTCGGCAGCCATTGTTGCAGGAGTTGTGGGAAGTTGGCCTCGCCTTGGGGATCATCGGCTTTAACGCGCAACGCGGGCGACAAGGAAATAGCATAGCGACGGTCACCTTCCCGAAGGCGTTGTACAACTAAGCGGAGCATGCCAAAATAAGTCTTTCGCGCTAAGACGCTCGCAGGTGTCGCTTCGGTCAATTGTGTACAGTGCAAGTCAAAGCTCTCTTCCGCCGGTACGTTGGCGGATTGCAGCAAATGTGGCGCCACCACTTTACGACGGAATTGCCGTCCGACTGCCTTTGCAACTCGGCCGCAAGCAACGGCAGGGCGCACACCATACATCAATCTGCGTGAGTATATCCCATCAGTTTGCACTTTCTGGCGAACCGGCTTGATCGTGCAAACGTTGTCATCGTCGTCTGGCGGCGGTGCAACTGTTGGACGAAGCGCATACGGCCAGTTATTATTAATTAGTGTGTATTCATCGGTCGGTCGTCGATGTTGTAGAACCGGGAAAAGTGGAAATGAGCCGTGCATGCGCTCCCAGCCCTCCTCGGTGCCAGTAAAAACCGAATAGGCGGGCAAGCCTGATTTTTATCAATAGCGTACGGCTTTCGAACGCTTCACGCCGGTGATCAACGGCGTTCGTTGACTTTGGGTCGAAAAACAAGCAACCGGAACCAAACATTGGTCTCCCAATCGGTCGCTGACCTCATTGGCCTTTTTTCGCGCCTCGCCTACGCTGGCTGGGTACCCAAATTTGATCAAGCACCGTCGCCGTGTTGGCTTAGCCGATACGACAAGTTCTTCATTGTTCCACGTAGGCGGTTTCATTGTTGCGGGTGCTTTTCTCTCCACAGCAATCCCTCGACGGGGTGGCCCATTCGAGGCCGCCGGGCGAACAGGTTCCAATTTTTTCGCTTCGATATCCCTGGGTGGTTGTGCCGCGGCGTTTTGATGGACGCTGAATGAACGAGCGCAAGATGGATCGCGTCGGCAACCCGCTCTCCCCTTTACGCTCGTTCCTTCGCCTCTTTCATTCAACCCTTCGACTGAATGAATGAAACAATTTGACAGAGCCAGCCGAGAAGCGCAGCTGTTGCTGCCGGTCCGTTGGGTGAGCGCAACAGAGCGCCGTGGCCGTCATCGACGGAGAGGCGCTTTGGCGGGCGCCCATTTTTGCCGACCCCGTTCATTGGCGACGGTCCCGCGCTGGCGGCAGCCCACGCTCTCCGGAACCATAAATGAACGCCAGCTGCGCTGGCCAGTTGTAGCAGATAGTTCGGTGTTCAATTTCATTCAGTCACTTTGGCTGCCAATCGCTCGTGCCGCCGGGTCCACGGTGGCCGACGGGGCTCCTAAGACTCCTGCTCCATTATCCGCTCACAACGTACACGCGCTCTGTGTTGCTTCTTCTCCCTGTCGCCATTTGGAAGCCTAAATTTTTCCACTTCCTTTCAGACCGGCTCATGGCAGCCGTACGAGTTAACAGCGCCCAGCAGACCCTGATCGGTTCGATGCACCGAAACATCAATGGCGCCTCGTTCGTGTCCTGCGCCGAATTTTACCACGCCTTAAATCCGGAAGAGGCGCTCAATTCCGGCGGAAGCTGCTTGGCCAGTCGCCTTCGCCGACCAATGCAACTGCACGACAACGGGCTCATTTTCACTCGTAAGTATTGTACTAACGGCAGCGGCATCTTTGGCCAGCGCCTCGCTGCTGGTGGCGCCAAAACGATGCCGCCTTTTTCTTACTTTTTGCAGTCAACCTTCCGCGTTCGGAAGTACTTATGAATTTTAAGGATACTTTCACAACTTCAAAGGTGACTGCGCATCCGGCCGCCGCGTTGCCGCGGACGGGTCCGCCTGGCAAAGCGAGGAGGCGGGCGCTCGCTGGGCGCCGCCCCCGCCACCGCAAAGGGGCGCCTTTGAAGTTTTGTCCATTTTCTTTTCGCAAGAAGCGCCGCTTCGGTTGGCTCAAAAAGTAGGACTTCGAACTTCCGGTGCCCGTGCGCCGTAGCGTTGCCGACTGGCCAACCTTTGCGACCCGGAGAAGTTGGCGACACAAATTCGCACGCCTCACGCCGGGGTGTACTCGGCGTCCTTGGAGTGGGCTTGGAGGTGAGCCCCGCGGTCACTACGGCCCGGAAGTTGCGACACGCGCGCGCGGACCGCGGGCGTGTCAAGTGGCCTTGAGCAGCGCCTATCGGTTGACTCTTGACGAGCCAAGAGGTTGATCCTTGTTGTTCGTCTCTTCAAGGTTCCGCCGGAAGGAAGCCGGCCGATGGGCAGCCCGGCTCAGCTTACGGACCACCCCGGTCAAAGCGGTATGACTTGGGGGCCGCCTATCGTAGGCGCTTCCGCTCGACCTGAAAAGGTCCACCACTTCCGGCGTGTCGCCATCCGATCCCACAGGTCGGTCCGCTGAGCCGAGTCGAGGTTGCGCCAGGGTCACTGATCGAGCATTTCCCAACGTTAATTGTCCCTTGGCCTCCTTTGGCCTTGTTTTAAGCGTCCGCGGCTTCTCGTGGCGAGGTGCAAATTACGGACGGGATATTTGCCTCCCCCTCCCTTTGCCGCCATGACCAACGGCTAATCGCCATGGAGCCCGCGCCCGCTGGTGGCGACTTGTTTTTCTCGACGCCGCATGTTTACTCGGTCAGCAGATATGGTCATCGTCGGCGCGCCTGCCGGGGATGCTCGTAAACAGGCGTAGGTGTTGATTCGCGCAAAGTCCCCTTCTACAACGGCGCTTATCGTCCCTTTCAGAAATTGGCCATTCTGCCGCTTATCGCGGCCTCCCTGGAAAGGTGCACCTTGGGCGGATGCAGGCCGTGAGAATGGCCTCGACTTCCGATCGCCTGCGCGGTCGACGTTTCACAATTGGCCGTCTTCGTGGCAGCTTTGTGCCGAGTCAGGCAGGCGTGGCCGCAGGGTCTTTTTGTAGCCGCACCAAAGCGATCCTCGCTGGCTGAGACCAGGTCAGTCGAACGACGAAGCATGAATGAACCGAGGACGCGCGCCCATTCAAGGCCACGCTTGGTCATTCATTCGCTTACGTTCATTCATAGCTATTGGCCAGCGTTGTCATCGTAGTCCTGGCAGTAGTCGTCCTCGCTCCCGCTCGCCTCCGCGTGCGCGTACAACGACGATACGCGTGTCCGTACGGAGGCGGCGATGACCATGGTGGCGGCAAGGAGTAGACTAACGGCGCTGGTTCGCAACATCGGTAGGTCGACGTCATCCGCGGCGGCGCAGGGCCAGTCTCCACAGATGGACGACACATGACGTGGCAAAGGCGGGCCGCTTCCGGGCCCGGATTTTGAAAAAACATCGCCGTCGCTTTGAGGGCAATTGAGGCGAAAAAATTGAGGCAAGCTAATTTCGCCAGCCCCGATGGCGGCGGCTCGCCTTGTCTGCCGAGATTTTGCCACGTTACGGGGGTAGGCTTAGGGTCCGCGGCAGGCGCGACACGGCCCGTAAGCCTGACATCCGGCGGCCTGTCGATTGGTTGTTTGGGCAATTAAAGCCGCAGATTTGACGACCCCGTCGAGTGCCTACGGTAGGCTTAGGTCGCCTAAGCCGGCTGACGCCTCCCGCAGACCGGCTGGCGATGCCCCTTTGGCCGCCTGCGCGGCGAAGGCGCCGAAAAAGCGTAGGAAAGTCTTATAGTTGATGAGGGCCAGTTTTTGCCCATTCCAATAACTCCGCCTCTTCGTATTGCAGACGCTCTGCCTCAGCTACCTCCGCTCACGCCGGGTACCAGTCAGAAACTGTCCGAAGCTTTGCGGTCCAGCTATTCAAGCTTCGATGCCGAACGGGCGAAGTTGAACATTCCAAAGAGTTAAGCGCAACGGCCAATTGAATCTCTCCTACTGTCACTTTGTCACCTTTAGATCCCGTCCTTTGGTCGCCTCACCAGGTTAGGCAGTGGCTCTTCTGGGCTATACGGGAGTTTTCGCTGAACGGAGTGGTCATTGAGCACTACGCGCTCGATGGGCGCGAACTGTGCTCGCTGACGCGCGAGGAGTTCCTGAATCGGTCGCCACCCTTCGTCGGCGACATTCTCTGGGAACATTTGGACACCATGCAGAAGGATTGCCTAAAAGAGCCGGACGCGTTCTGTGTCGGCGAACCCTATTTTCGCTTCGGAGGTGGCACCTGCTACCTAACTGACGGCGGCTACGAGTGTGACGGCAAAGGGAGTCCTGCGCCCTCCTACGAGGAGCCGCAGAGTGTCAGTGACTCGTCCTCAGATCTCCATATAGCCACAGCGTACGCCAACGAGCCGATCATACGCATATCGCCTGACAGGGGCGCCTACGGACCAGCCGACGGTGGTGCAGCATCCATGCAGCAACAGCAGAGTAAGTGGTGTGTGCCTTACTGTAAAAACGAACCGACCGTGTCGCCGGCAAACAGCAATCCATCAGCGCCCGGCAAATTTTGTCTTTTTGGCTTTTGCCATTTGCAAACAGCCAGTTTGGCAGCCAACAATGGCCGGACAAACACAAAGCGTGAAAAGAGTCGGTAAAGGATCACTTCCGCGCCTCGGCCTCATCCCGACCGATCTGGGCAGCTCGGCCGTCATTGGTGCCAAGGAGCAAAGGGGCGTGGCTCCTGCTCACCCTCTGCCCCCTTGAACGTGGCAACCAGGGTGGCGTGGAGAGAGAGAAGAGAGCTATGGGCGGCTTGCCTTGGCTAGCAGTTGGCGACTCCCATTGCTGCGCCTGCGCAGGGTGCAGGTCGCTCGCGTAGAGCAGCCTTCGCTTTGGGAGCCATCGGGCCGGCCGAGGGCTGGTTGGCTAGCGGCTGGTCCTGAGCGAAGCAGAGCGGAACCTTTTTTGGTCATTCTTTTTCAAAACTTTCCATTTATTCCGCTTTGTCGTCCAAAAAGCCCAACTCTTGCCCGGTCGGTCGTCGCTTCGCCTTGCCTATGCACTGGCGAAGCAGTGGCGGCGGCGGCGCTTCGTGAAAGCTGGTTGTCACCCATAACCGGCCGGCGAGGTCGCTTTCAGCTTGATCTGATTGCACCTTTACTGGCGCTCGTCTCTTCAAGTTCGTTCGGTTTCATTGATACTCTACGTGTGTTGCACACACACACATACACTCTCTTCGCTGCTCTGTTTACCCACCGATGTACAGTGCATCTGGTCGCCTTGAAGAGTTCTCCACATTTGGCTTTCCCACTTTCAATGACCGCTCGCGCAATTCATCTTCAGTCCGCGCTTTGTCTCTGATGCAGTGAGTTAAGAACGACGCCCATAGTGACTTGTCGGCAGCTGGGCGCTGATGGATTTGTTCCCTGCTCATTAGGGATGCCACCTAAATGTGATGACGCGTTTGCATGCCGGCTGTCGATCGCCCGCGGAGAAAACGTCTTAAAGGAAGAAGCCGCTGATTGGACGATGCTTTTTTCTTTCAGCTAAAAACATGACCGATGCAAGCGTGTTCTGCTTCCGGCCGCCGGCCATGCCGCCAATGCCCGTCATGGTAGCTACCCCGACGTCGGCTCCCGGTGCTCAGGTATCGCCTCAATCAAACCTGCAGCCGTTGCACGCCCTGCCGGAGTACTGTTGGACCGCCACGTCGCGATCTCCTTCGGCAGCATACCAGCCTCCGCCGGCCACGGCTTACTGTAATTCGGGGCAGCCGTCCTCGGCGAGCGGGGCGAACCTTCAAACGAACGCCGAAGCGCAGAGAGGCTCCTCGGCGTCCTACCAACGAGGATACCCGACGGCCGAGCCGCCCACCGCGCTAGTAGCTATGCATCACCATCATCATCATCATCAGCATCCGATCGGCATGCCACCACCGGCTTACCTTAGCCCGTGCGCCACGCCGTCCGACTTTGACCGTCAAACGTCATCGCTTAGCCCGCTCAGCTTGACCAGCTATTCCGGTAGGCGAACGCCCGAAAAGGCAAAGGGAGGTGAACCCAACCTTTTTTTGCCCTCAGGTTCTGGCCCAATCCAGCTGTGGCAATTCCTGCTTGAACTGCTGATGAGCCGATCCTGCAAGAGCTTCATCTCGTGGACTGGCGACGGTTGGGAATTCAAGCTGATCGACCCGGACGAGGTGGCTCGTCGTTGGGGTATCCGCAAGAACAAGCCCAAGGTACGGTATATTGCGGAACCGCGGAGGTATATTTGCCCCTCGTTCTTTCGCTTCTCCTCTCCGCCGTTGGGGAGAGGGAGCGCCGGCGGCGAGCGCGCGTTGGCGTTTGTACTTTGGAAAGTTGAACGCTTGCGCAATTGTTCCAAAGCGCTCGCCATCCATCGGTGAGATTTATGCCCTCAGTCAGACCACGCGACATGACAATTGGGCAAACTGCTTGCTGCTCGTTGGGAGCAAAGGGGAGCGAGCGTGCATGCGTGCTCGACCGGCAGGGAAGAGTCCTAATGGCCCGCGTCCGTTGCTTCCCTCCGTTTGCCAATTTTTGTCGCCTCCATTTTTTCCCTTTCGCAGATGAACTACGAAAAGCTGTCGCGAGGCCTCCGCTACTACTACGACAAGAATATAATTCACAAAACCGCTGGAAAACGATACGTATACCGGTTCGTCTGCGACCTGTCTCAACTGCTCGGCATGACGGCCGAAGAGGTCCACCAGCAGATGGGCATACGCCGGGGCGGCTGCGACGACGATGCAACTACGGAACCAATCGGCGGAGCGCGAACCTGCATGGACGCCGTCGAAGTGTCCGTTGGTCAGTCGCCCGGCTCGGGAACGACCGCCGGCGCCGACCAAGCAAAGCGGTGGCAAAGTCCCGACTCGTTGTGCCTTGAATTACGGTAGTCGTATCCTCAGGCGCCGCCGTCCATTGGCGGCGGTGTTTCGATTTGCTCTTCAGCGCGCCTGAACCGCCACCTTCTTCCTTTTGATCCAACTACAATTTCACCCTTCCCGATTTTGTTTTCCTGCCCGAACATTTGATGGTTGATTCGTCGCGTCCTGGTGATATCAACAACGCTTAACATGGGCACGCAGATTTGCAGCCACGGCTTTGCGAGCGTTCCCGCGGAAATTGCTCCACCTTCTAAAGCTGCCATCCCCTCGTTCTCATTCTGTCCTTCCCGCCAAGTGCCCACCGTAAAGCCATTGGTGTCGAGGATGGAACTCTCTTTAACGCTCCTTTGGCGGATCGCCTGGGGGTCGTCGGCCAACGCTTCACAGTTCGTCCTGCTCCTTCCTGTGCAGCCATTTGGGAAGGCAGTTGAATGCGCGTTATTTCAACCTGTCATGTATATATACGCACGTCCACGTTGACATTTAGCGAAGCCCTTCGGGGAACATTTTTTTTATTTGTGTCATTGCTTCTTCCAACGTAACCGAAGCGTTAACCAAGCGCTAAGCTGCCTAAGGCCAATGGGGAAGGGCGACAAGAGAAGGACAGCCAACTGCTACAAAAGGAGTGACAGACGCGCTGCTTATACAGCACAAGAAGCGACTCCGCCGATGTGAGTGACAAGGAGATAGCAATAGCAATAATTGTATGCAGCTTGACTTTCAAATTTGACCACTTCGGGCGTACATACGTATTGCACTTCGGCGCTTCCTTAAACAAAAAGGAGAAGCCACACTGCGACGACTAGCGGCAAAGGAGAGGCGCCTCGACCGCTCGACGGGTGATCCCGCGGACCGGACGCTGGTCAAAACAACTTTGCACGACGCTTCAGGTTGATTCGCTTCCACTCGGGAAGCTTGTAAAACTCTATCGGAGTCATGTGGAAGATACTTTCGAACTCGTTGCGACTCAGGTGGCGCTGAAGAGAGAAGGGAAGCCAGCTTCTGGCACGGCGGCGGAGGGCGCAAGGCAAAGTCCGCCTACCTCAAGGTGGCATCGGTCCACGTCTTCGGGCAATTTCTTGTTAGTTGTCACTATCTCGTCGTAATGGTATATCTGCAATTGGCGCTTTAGAAGCGTAGCGCGGCTTTCGAATGGCCCACCTTGGGCGGTTTGCTCATGTCGGGCAGCGAGCTGCGCAAAACGCCCGACCCGTAGGCCGGCTGATAGCGATCGTACGATCCCGACGTTGACGTCATCATGTAGGAACCTGCAACGAAGCGAATGTCACTTACGCACGCTTCCAAGTTGGGAGAAAGGAGAGTGGGCATACGATCAGACATGTCCGAGCTGAACGTGGCGTTCATATCTCTGCTGTGGAAATCCTGAAAAGGGCGCAACGCCTAATTAGCCGCTCGTTCAAGAGATACAACGATGGCACTCACGAAAAGGGCGCCAACGTTCGAATGTGGAATGGTGGCGGCTTTCGGAGCGAGACCGTAACCTGCCTTGGGAACTGCAAGCAAGAGTACATGAAGGTAACACCAAAGGGGTTCCGAAAAGGTCGGACAGACATGGCTGGTTTCGCCAAGGATGATTAGCGTGAAATTAACGATTTAAGCATCGGTAGAGGTATGTCAACCGAACGACAGATCAGTCGCTCGGCGTACCCTCATAGGAGAGATGGAAAGAAAGTTAAAGCACGTTCTTCAAACGAACAGCTGCGCCTGCGTAAAAGAGGGGCTATTAAGGGGAGCAACGCGGCAACTGGAAAATAAACATGAAAGTGACTGCTCAACGTCGCCTCGCTCATATAAAGCTCTCTTGATTGTCGCCATTTCGCGATCATCTCTCAACCATGGCCCGTTGCTGCCCTACGTTGCTATGGGTAATAAAATGTGATGTCAATATACAAGGCAGGCGTTGTGCGTCGCGATTTGAGCATAAACAAGCGACGAAAGCGTGAATCACTATGGAAAGTTCAACAGCTGCCGCGGAGGCACGTCAACCCGATTCCAGTATGGGAATCGGCGCCTTATTTGCACTTACTCTGCGCGTAGGGTATGGTCGCTGTCAACGCCTTGTTCTTGTCCCACCGTTGCCAAGGTCTCGGACGATTCAAATAGCGAGACGGCGCTGCAGCAACGTTTCAATGGGTCCAAGTCAAACAAGCGCAACGTCCAAATACGTACATGCATTTATCGGTGAATCATAGCGGCACTTCAAGTGCGGCATTCGATTTGCGCTCGGCGTTCGCGACGACGACCTCGGGTCAACGTGCAGCGGCACCTTTGACTTCTTAAGATCATTCTAAAAACGAGCAAACGTGATTTGAATGAAAAGTGACAAAAAGGAGAGCGCGTTTCGTGAGCACTCGCTTCCAAGGAACTCTGCATGGGGCGAAAGGCGCGCAGAACAGGCAAGCAATTGGACAGAGTGGAACAATTGTTACAACAAGGGTCTTTTCCTTTTTCCGCAATCCTTACGTCGCCTAATGTGCCGCTTAGCTTTCAGTCGTTTGGCATATCGCGTTGGCAAGCACGTGTCGGAGGGGGGTCAAACTCTTATAGACAGGCTCGTTGGCAAAGTCTGCAATCCCTGTTCAACCGTTCCATTCAAAAGATAAGTGCGCAAGGGGAAAAACCTGGCGCCCAGCCAAGCGTAAGGCCGAAGTTTCGGTATGAAAGCGCAAAACGAAAATCGAAGGGAGCGACGCTTTTCCAGAAGGGCACCCCCGCACGGGTGTGCACGATAGCGCTCACGTGTCGCTATTCACAACGCATTAATTGTCAATGACCAGCGGAGTGCCGCTTGCCGCCCCAGTATTGCTTCCTGCCCAAATATGACCCACTTTGTACAGGATGTTTGAAAATAGTGAAAACGGCACTTTCAAACTTTCAGGATCACTGGGGATCGACGGCTGTGAAAAGTGCGTTTTTGGTCACATGACAATGGCCCAACGAAAAAGACATAAATGGGAATGGACGGGACTTGCTTCCCGTGAATGCCATCCCATTTTGGCAAGCCAATGCGCCGCAGCCGCGCGCCAGTTGCTGACAATGCCTAAAACATACGCGACAAGCTTGACTGGCCTCATCGCTGAAGACAAAGTGACACCATCAGACGAAACATGTTGAAAAGAACCGTAATGTTTCGTTACGTCATTCTTTAACACGATACTCGCACACTTTTCGTTTTGAAAAGCACAATGTAGCCAACGAGATTTACGCAGTGCATCCACCGTAAACCACGTTGAGTATGTTGCACTTTTTACAAAACAATAAGTGGCTAAAAAGCGCTGAAAATCGCCCAAACGCGCGTCCATTATGAAGCACTTAATGTTCGCAACGTTCCACTGGAGACCACTGAAGCTCACCTCCAATTCTTGGACAAAAACCCTCGCCAGTGACGACTCATCTTTGATTCTGTTCAATTCGTGTTCAGCTTTCAATATTCGCGATTCATTTTGGCTGTCCATTGCCTCCTCCTCGTCGAGGCGTTCGTTCGAAGATAGGCGCCGTTTGAACTCTGAAACGACAAAATGACTGGGCGGAATCAACCCGGACGCGCAGCACCCACCTTCCACTGCGTACGGATAGGGCGGAGCAGGAAAGTCGTCCCTCTCTATGGGAGCCAATTCGCCTGGCGCCGGGGCATGACCACCGGGATAATGGGACAGTTCAATTGGCTCCTCGTTGTTCATGGCGGGAGATCGCGGACGAGGCGACGATTCCTCCAAAGCCTCCGCTTAACGGGCAACGATAATTCTGACTTATTACGCTTGAAAATATTCTGTAGCCTTTACCTAACTTCTGCATACCAGTCTTCAGCATGGATATTCTTGAACGCCTTATTTTCACTTGATTGCCTATAAAGACTGTCCGTTCGCCAAAGAACATACGGAACATGAAGATCATCAACCTTGCGGGGTATGGAACTGAGGTGTTCTCGGTGGATAAGGCGAAACGGGTTGTTTCAAGTAACCCATGTTGGGTTCCGGCAACAAGTACATGTACAGTAGATGGCGGCCAAAATCTACCGAATATTTTGGCAACTGCGGACTACTCCGATGGACATGGGCAGTTACGCTGCGCTACAAAAGGAATTTTGTAAAGAGTGGGCTGTAAATGCCAAACGTCCGATCAACTTTACCATCGTATCATTACTCTTAATTTCGTTACATGACGGATGCCAGATTTCGTTCCCTGTTACAGCGGTCCATAATACCATCACAGCATTAATTGTTCATTATTACCGTGCATATACATTTCCTGGCCGTCCAGAAATGGAGCCTCGCACCGACTGCACCGGGCGCAGTTGGGGTGGAAATGAAAGTTTCCCGCCTTAAGGGCAAACAGTGAAACGAGTAGGTGATATCGGTGAACGGGGATGGAAACCTGAAGAACCCTTCCGCTGATGTACTTATTGCACTCGTGGCACTTTATGCCAAATTGCAGGTCATAATCGCGAACGCAGTATGGTAATCCATCCCTAAAGCAATGAACGGTCGTCAGAAAAGGAAAAGCTAGAAATGTACCCTACTTTTCCATGTATTCACCATGCAGGACGCAATGGCAAACAGTGCATTTGAAACACCAAGTATGCCATTGAGTGTCCAAAGCTAGAAGAACTTGACCACTGCTTATGCATTGATCACATGCTGCGCAAACTAAAAAGCACAAATGCAAAAGGTGGAATTGTCAAATGGAAAAGGTCAAATAAAAAACTTTGCGTGCGCGGCAAAAAGGCAGGCAAATTATGTATGCCAAGAGAACTACCCGAAAATTAGACATAATCATTATGGCACACTGCAATATACAGTGGGACCTCCATCACTATCCATGGCAACACATACGTATTGAAGGAATTTGAAAAGCATGTTCAAATCAACGGTACTACAATGCGGATGTCTTAATCTGTAAATTCTATAGCGCTCACTTGTTTCATCCCACTTGTAGAGAGATGCTGTGAAGTTTCAAAAAAGAATGAAGAATTGACATCCCTTTATAGTTCATAAAGTAGATAATGGACATACATTAACTTTTGCGCCACCCTATACATATGCTTTCGACAAATGTTTCGCTTACCAGCCGGCGAACTCATTGAGTCCGTAAGGTCCAAGCCATCATGAGGAACAACCAAGGAATCCTGCGTCACTGAAGGCCCGTCCGTTGGTGACTTTAGTGATTCGGCGCATTTTTGACACAAGTTTTCCTTTTCCGTGCGCGTTACCGAACCTGCCGGTATAACGCGCCTAAAATTTAAGCATAGGTGCTACGTAATTGACCGCATTCCAGTCTAACCAATATACCCACCTGCACCGATCACATTTGAAGCAATTGGGATGGAAGGATTTTTCCAAAAAGTTTGTGACATCACCTTCGATGAACTGATTGCAAACTGCGCATCGCACACCAAATCTGGCATGGTAGTCCCTTGGACAATACACGCTCCCAGCTTCCAGGAAGAAGCCAGACTGGTTGAGCGGTTCGCGGCAAGCTACAACAGACAAGTAATACAGCACAAGCTGCACAAGTACAGTTTTCTCTTCTGCAATAGCTTCGCGTTATGTTCAACAGTTACAAACTGCAGCGATGTGCCATATATATGATATCATAGGCCTCATATATCTCAATGCAATGCTTCGAAATTCAGCAAGTACCTGAAAGGTTGGAAAAAGTGAACTTCAAGCAACTTTGTCTTCAAAAGCTGACGGACCCGTTGCACAAGGAATGAACTCGACAAAATTTCCTAGCTATTGTGCCAAAGTGCACAACATTGTACGCATGGTATTTCCCTACTTTCGCCCTTCACAATCATAATGGATTACGTAAGACGCTCTGGAAACACTCGCGCAATGAATGGCCAAAGAGTTACGCATTCTACAATGCAGTGCTGCTCGCTCCACTGCTCGAACGAAAACCTAAGGTCATTTTACTTCTGACAGTTTAAATATTTGCAAAACACTTTCTAACATAGAAAATAAACTGCAGAACGCTGCCATAAAAGTACTTCCTTGAGAGCTTACGGACTGTTTCCAAAGATTACTGTCAAAACGTAGTACGCCTCAATAAACGCTGAATGACTTTTAATGGACTTGTACGTTTTTACATACTCAAAAGTTCCCTCGCTATTCTATTACCCAACGCAAATTTTCCCAACTAGGCCAATCTCATGATTTCCCGCGCAATGAAACTGAATTTTCAAAAGGAAAAATATAACTTACCCATAATTACTTTTTGAACAAGAAGAACTGTTGGAAACAAAAGAAACATACAAGCACCTGTCCTTATAGTTGATTTATGCTAAACTGGCTCAAAGAATGCTTCAAATTTGGACTACTTCGCGCAATGCGGTCGGGAAATGACATGTTGCATAATCATACCAGGTAGCACGTGGCATAACAATCAATGACAGGTAAAATAAAGGTGACGCTTCCCTTAAATACCTGCGCAACACTTTTACGGATTAATCACTTGGGTAGACCAAGCGTAATGAATCACCTAAGCTGGGCGCCATTAGATGTTCAATGACGTAAGGTATGACCAAGTTTAAAGTTTAAACTACAGCTCTTCATTTTACAGCACGTTTCTTAATTATCAGCTGTCATTCATGTTGTAAATTCACAAGCGACGCGGTTACTACGTCCAGTACTGACAGTCAATGTCTTAAAGACAATATGGTCATCTGGAAACGTGCAAACCTGTACGACCAACTCGCCAACTACCAGAGACATTCGAAATATAAAAATCACCAACACCATGACTTAGCTCCGAGTTGAGTAAGCAAGGAAACAAAAGAGACAACTCTAGTGACGAAACGGGAATATGCAAATGTATGCTCGCGTAAAGGTTTGCTGTGGCAGTAACTTTCGTTTCGCGTACACAAACGTTGACGGCTATACAGGACAGCAGGCGGATATGTGGCCAAGAAGAGTTGAATGTACAATGAATCACTGACAAAATGCATTTACCAGTGTATGGCTTGTATGCTCAACGTGATTCTATGGCTCGCGGTCACTCTTGCGACAACGAATTTCACTGCGCTCAGGTTATTGCGCACAGTAATTCTACTTCTCGGCCTGCGCGAGTTGGGCATACTAATCATATTCACATAGGAAGAAATCATAGATAAGTTGATCGGACCGGACGGATATGAACCTGAGCAAGCGGAGACCACAACAATCAGTGATTCAAACCCACCTACAGTAATGAAATAATTGTTCAACCATATCGTACAGAATCGAGCGTCGCGCAGAGAGATTATGTTGATTTTCTTTTCGATATTTACAGTACAGATCCCGTTTACTTGTGATTCGAACGAAGCGAATAATTGTGACGCATTTTTCTGAAAGATCCTGCTCCGTCTTCAGCATCGTGGTGCACGTGGTCGTATCTATTCTGTTTGCTGTTATCAAATGCTGATAGCATATTCTGGGTGAAGAATACCCTTCTGCTCTATTATGTTCTCGTTTCATTATGCATAATCGTTTGATTATTACGCGGTCACTAAACTGTCCAAAAGCCTGCAAAAGCAGCTTTGCTGCTTTTACATCAATACAAGATGCACAATCGCCAAAGGGGAATCCTTGAAAAAACAAATAAAAACTAAACTGGGACCCTTTACAACAAAAAGTTCCAAACTAGGACGAACATTACATATGAGCAACTGAAAGACCTACCGACCAACCAAGTGGCTGATATTCACGAACAACACGGTAGCGATTTCTGGTTAGCTCAAGGCAAATCGAATTCATTGTTACAAACCGCGGACAATTTGTTCAAACGGAATCCCAGTGTTGCAAAGGGAAAAACGTCTCGAAAAAAGATCTTATCGCAATGGTCACACTGCCTAGCACTGATAAGATCGAAAAAGCAGTCCGCTAGCGAAGAGCGCTTCGCAAAGACGCGTTGCGATTGAAACATCTGATCGCAGCTCAGGCAAGATTCGAACGGCAAAAAAGTGTGGCCACCCTTTGGTTAACAAAAGTGCAGATTAACAAAAAAGCCCCACATTCCATCAATTGCAACAGCTGAACAGCATCGCCTATTGATTGGAATCTACGCGCACATCTATCCAACGCGAATGCAGTATTGTACTGTACATCTAAATTATGTAAAGACTACACATTTTCTGGAAAGGTGCATACGGCTTTCTTTCGAAACATGTAGATCGAACTGCTCTATCTGCGATTATCCTATTAGCAAAAAGCGAATTTCGCTGCGATTTCAACTTGACAATTCAATACCGCGGCTAAGCAGCGCAACAGCTGATAGTGAACTTGTCCTACTTTAATCAGGTATATACCTTAATTTTGCTATTTACTCAGGTATATACCTTAATTTTGCTTCAAACCAGCCTATAGAGGTAAAGAAAGGGATAGTAAGTGGAATGGTAGACAGAGCTCTGAAAGTTTGCTGAAAAAAGGAATAACAAAAATTCACTCCCGGCACCCCTGAAGAATTAATCTTTCATTTCGACGGCAGTTTACAAACTTTCGATGCTGATATATATATATATATATATAGTAGGCCCTCCGTATACGCGGTAATTGGTTCCGGGACATACCGCGTAGAATCAAATTCCGCGTGTAATCAAGTCCACTGCACAGAAGATGCGAGAATACGTAGGCAATGCGCGTACTCCTTCCTGCAGACTTCAAGCAGACTGTTCATTTCCAATGCCTAGCGCTATTTAAATGCTAAGCGAGTAGCTGTTACGTAGTGCAGCGAATTAAAAAACAGCAAAGTTACTATGATACTGGACCAATTCGAATGTGTACTACTTTTACCGTTATCGTAGCAGCTTTACGGAAAATGCACAAGCTGATGATGGGAACAGGTGGTTCCCGAAAGCTCCGTGTTTACGCTTGAATTAAAAAGCTCTACAGCAGTGATGCGCAAGGCTATACCTCATATTATCCCCTCTTTCCAGCTTCGAGGTTGCCATCGCCCCCTTGGATGAACCGTATCGGCTGACGGCGAAAAAATTGGCGGCAAATCACCACCAAGGACCTTGTCCATTTTCCCGCCAATTCCTCTTACTGAGTGTTGGTCTGCTCGCGGGACCAGCGACGGCATCGTTGCTACCCCTTGCTTCTGCACAGCTGATCTTCGCATACAAAGAAAACGTTATGTGTACAACTTCATTTGTTCAGACTTCGCGTTCATTACAGTATGACTCTTTAGGGCAGGAAGCGTGCAAACCAATTATCCCTTCAATATTGGGCCGCATTGACGTAACGCGCAGTCGTAAATCGCCCCGAGTGACTACTCCGAAGAGATTCCGCTTCTCCGTGGCGAGATCCGTAATAACACTGACACCGCAATATCGCTCCTTTTAGCTTCACCGCCCACCCCCAGGAGGGGGCGATATCGCCCCCTTAGCCCTTCACCGCCCCCCAATCGCCCCATTCGCGCTTACCGCCCACCTGGACTTCAAAATCGCCCCCCTTTGCCCACCACTGCTCTACAGGGTGTAGCCGTTTTCGATCAGATTTACTTATATTGAACAATATGAACAGTTCAAACACCGCTCTTTGGATACTGTTAGATTCAACCTTCGTCAAGAAAACTAAATGACCACGGAGCTCCATGCCTTAGCAGCACGTCTGCTTAGAGTGTGCAATATGAGAAGTGCGAGCTATTTTGTCTGCTCAGTTAACTAAAACCTCGTCTTGTCCATTCCCTAGTAAGAAGCATTTGTGATTAATTCCTTTGCAGGCAAAATCGCTTCAGGCAAACCCAGCAGAAATTTATCAAGAAACAACGCAAGCTGCACAAATAGAAAAGTGCTCGCCAAGTTGCGCGACAGCACTATAACCTTTCATAAACATTGTATATTATACAACACCTTGGAAAGTAGCTGTACTTGACACTGATTCGTCAGTCACAGCTCATAAATGGCGTCATTGCTTTCTCAGTCAAACCGCGTTGAGACAAATCCGTGTATAAAAAATCCGCGTATACGCAGGGCCTACTGTATATATATATATATATATATATATATATATATATATACAGCAATCAACGGTTCAGCAAGCCCCTCTGCTAAACCATATATATATATATATATATATATATATATATATATATATATATATATATATATAGGGGGTCCTCGGTTAACGTCGTTTCACTTAGCGTCGTTTTCGCTATAACGTCGCTCGTGAACGCCCGGAAAAGTACAGTACACACAAAGATTGACAGGTTCGCTCATTTGGCTAGTGTAACTCTGACCAGTAGTTACGGTTACCTGTCAGTTGGAAATGAATAGGAACGTTGTGATGGACGATGGGATTGCCCAGCACAGACCAGGGTATGATGGATGATGAGCCTGGTCAGCGCCTACTCAGTGAGGCCCTCTGGCAAAGTATGGCGAGGGGGCACGGAGGTTGCTGGCATGCGGCCATCTCTTCCGGTTAAGTGTTCGCTATAACTTGGACGCGCCCATACCCCTGCGTGGTCACTGCGCGTCCCATTCGCTATCGCGTATGCAAACCGCTTATCATTCGCGTCGGCGATCGTTCGACGCTCGTCTGAACACAGCAGCAAACACTGGATAGGTTTTTGCAGCACAGATAAGCATGGTGGGCTATATTGGTAGCCTGTAATATCAGTACTACTTCAGCTACTCGGAAATACTGAAAATAGAGCCGAATAAAACGTATTTTTATTTTGCTAATATCTTATGGTAACTTATAGGTGGCGCAGAGCACGGCGGAATAGCTCCGGAAGTCTCAGTTATCTTGACACTGATATCACGGGCTGCGAACGCATCCCCCGCAGCCCCTATCAAAATAATAATAAAGTCAATTTCATTTAACGTCGTTTTCGCTTAACGTCATTTCTCCAGGAACGCATCCTGACGTTAAACGAGGACCCCCTGTATATATATATATATATATGGTCTAGCAGAGAGGCTTGCTGAACCGTTGACTGGCTGGGCAGTCGACATATTTTACGTTTTGCTCTGAAGACGGGTACAGGAGCAGTACCCGAAAGCCCGGCAAGGAAAAGCTTTTGAGGAAGTAAAAGCTTTCTACTAGAACGGAGTTGTACACTGTGTTGAAACTTTGATAATTGAAAAATACCCCCGTATGGAAATAATAACCATATATATATATATATTCACGTTCCAGCCGAATCTGTGTTCAACAACGCATAGCGCAGCGGACGATGAACATGCGAAGATCTATCCAACAAACTTAATAGCCAATTCAGTATGAGCAATAAAGCTTTCTTTTTCATTTCTTGTAAGGCAAAGAGCTGCACTGCTTACAACTTCCATTACAGAAAAACTATGCTGATCTTCAATACGGTGGTTGCCCGTTGGAGCTTTTCGGTGTCTGAAATAAACCAAGAACACGCCTTACCAATGGATGGATGGGCAGTTGTAAGGGAAACTCGAACACCATACGAGGTTATATTGGCGTTCGAGTTTCCCTTACAACTGCGCATCCATCCGTTGGTAAGGCGTTTTCTTGGTTTATTTCAGGCATCGAAAAGCTCCAACGGGCAACCACCGTACTGAAGATCAACATGACTAACGGACCCGTTACAAAACATCCTCTCTTCTACAGAAAAACTACTAACAAAAACAAATTGGTACGCCGCTTTAAGCAAACAAAACAAGGACCTAATTAACAGAGGCGTAAATATGAGACAACGCATCAATCTGAATGGCCCAGCATTTTCACCGGAAGACTGATTTTGCTAATTCAATAAACATCTATACTTGTCGATGGTGCTTGATAAAGACATTTCGCCCACAGCAATGTGTACCAGGAACGCCTATCGATCTGATGCACTTCTCTACCGCACTGAACATTTACCTGTAATTTTCATTGCAGCTGTTCTCCAAGTAGACAAAAACCTTACTCGCTAGAAAAACCGAAAGTAAAAATAGAGCAGAGAAAAATGAAATGCGCTGCCCGCAGGAGAACAAGCTTAACATCGACTACGACGTGAACACTAGCAAGCCTTTCTCCTTAGCCGTCCTCATTTGTTGCGAGACCGTATACTCAACTAGTATACGCACACAGCTTCACCTATAAGCTGTGCCAAATTATTAGCACATGTCCGAACATTGGTAAGCCAAGGGAAGAGAATAAATTTATGAATTATGAATAAGGTCAAATTGGCCTTTGCCAATCGCCAGTTTCTCGCCCAACTATGCACCTCTTCCGGTTAACAGCTAGCAAAGGAAAAACAAACAAGTAAACACCACAAATGAATCTACTTAAGAATACGCGGTGCTGAGCGCAAGGACAGGTGGGATTTAAGATGCTAACGATTCGCAGGTTCCTATGGACAGCAAGATGCTTCCAAGGCGACAGAGAGCAAAAAGATAAACACGCAAAGCAGCATTAAAAGGCGCAAGGCTTCGATTATCTCGTTAATCGCAGATCGCCACGCAGCACCGCGCGCGCGCGAAGACACCAACTCCTAATTTCCATTTCAAGCTAGCGGCAGCAAAGGAACGAAATAGCAAAGGCAACATTTCACGGATCAATGGAACGGAAAAACGCTCCCATCCCAAGTTGAAAACTAATCCGAAACTAAAAGCGGAATTTGTTCTGACGTCAACGCAGACCCGTCTAATGGGCGAAGCAAATTGATCCGCCTTTGACGTAGTGAACCGAAAAAAGGAAGAACGCGAAATGGGCCCATCTGCCGCGCTGCCAACATTCCACAACCATCGCAGAAGCTTTCAACAAAACAACGAATGCCAACTCGCGTCAAGTCGATTCCCTCCGCGAGGAGCACGCGTAAATTTTCCTTCCATTTACGGTTGGACCACTTCGACGGTGGCGTATAGCAGAGCAACCGAGCTGCGCTCCACTCTTAAGGATCAATAGGCAAAACGCTGGAACGGCATCCCAAAGGTAAGACAATTCTTCCCGATAGTTCAGAAAGATCGGTGGCGAGGTAAAAAAATAGGCTGCGCAGTTGAAAAGTTATAATTCATCACGCCAACATGACGATTCGCCAGCAGAGGACCAATACGGTAGGCAAAAAGCGGAGATAAGACATATTCTCCATACGGTAGTCGATTTTCGAGAAATCAGGTGAAAACTGCTTATCAAGATTGAGTTGGCGCCCGCTTTCTGAACTCGACTATAATGGATTGCAATAACTTGCCGCCATTTCCACCCTACTTAATGCCATGCACTTTTGCGACTGTCACCGCTGAACACGGAAGCTAAATTTAAACCAATCAATAGTGCTGCTACTGAACATTCTACTTTTGCTTGCCGTTTTACGGCTTCACCGAGCGTGCTTAGGTTCGCCGAAGAAAAGAGGCATCACAACGGGCCAACTCGAACGGAAGGCTCATTGCGGCCACGTCTGCGCTGCCTTCAAATCGCGTCTCCGTCGTCCAAACGTTCAGTTCATAAACAGAAGCGCAGTCAACAACTTCGAAATCAATCGCCCTATGCCGAAAGCAGCTAATCTTGATCTGAAGTTAGCCGTCGAGGAGGGCACAAAGTTGCAAAGTGCCCTCAGAAATGCAGCTCGCATATGCGCAGTCAATTTCCAGCCTAAGCAGCAAGAAGTGGTGAATACTGTTTGCCAAAAGCTGCAACGACCAAATGGCAATTATGGCATCATGAAACAGTGGGCTGATACATTACTTAGCTGAATGCACTTCACGTAACATGTATATATATACATACATACATACATATATGCGTGTATATACATATATAAGCAAACACATGGTTTGTGACAGGATTTATTCTCATTTTTCTTGTAATATTATTACGGTATATGATCCTGTTTTATTCTATAATTCGAAACAAGTCGAACAAAAAAATTGATTGAAGTAGATTTCAGAGCTATCCCGCTCCGTGTTCAGCGTCTTCTGTTATGTTTGTGTTCCGGATATTGACATGATTACTTAGTTTACAGCATTCCGTCTTTTGAATTAAACTCGTCCATACTTCGCTTACAAGTGTTCCTTTGTCTCTGTTTAAACAACCATTATGCCTTATAAATAATGCTTCCTTAATTTTCCTCCGTCCATGGTGTTTCTCTTTGCGTAGTCTCGTTACATTGAAACAACCACTACATCCGGCGGCATGTTCCACCAATGCCGAACTTTGAACTAACTTCTCCATTACTTTATGGGCATCTAATGTCGGAGGTCTGCCTCTTCTACAGGCGTGACCGTTATCATTCAACCTTTTTCTCGCATTCTTATATCTGTTAATGTCCGACAGATGTTGCTTGAATCTATCTATGACTGTTCGTCCATAGGCGAAACTGGACCAGTTTTGTGATCAACGCCGAATGAATACATACAGTTAATGAGCCGGGCGAACAGCAAAGTGTGCTTACAGCCTAGTTTACAAAGTTCGCGCATACGTACAATGACTGGCGACAAACCGGTAAGGCGAGCCGACGCAGTGCCCAGCGAAGATAAACAAAACTGTGCAATACTTACCGGAGCAGACGAAGCACTTTACATGGAAGTATTTGTCCTCTGTTTTCAAAATGTCGCCCGAGCATTTCTTCTTGCATCCTTCGCACCGTACTTTCCCTGCAAGCAAGCAGATCAACTCCGGTGCAGTACAAAGTTGGGCAAAGTGGCAACAAAAGCGCGCTAACGGTAAACATAAACAAATAATTTTGGACAAAAGTTGAGGACAACCCGTTTCGCTCGCAAATGCCAGCGCAAAGGGTACTCGCTCCGGCCATTGGGGAAACCATTTGAATCCGGCGGGAGCGCATGGCATTGCTAACTTGTTATGGGCGTTCAAAGTCGCACTTTGGTTAAATGGATGTCACTTTCTCAAGGACGGAATCATGGAGATCCAAGTTGGGCAGGCAATGCCGAGTCAATCGACAAAAGGAATCAATTGACGTCAACATCGACGAAGAACAACGCGGTTAGATGGTCTGTTCAATCATGGTCAGAGGCGAAGAGGCCAACGTCCAGGCTAGCCAGAAGAAGCGATAAACGGCTGCGAAAGGCGGTCGAAAATAAAAAACATCGATTGCGATGAATTCGTAGGTAGATGTGACGATGCCGAAATGAAGAGTGGACGTCAAACTGCTTTGGCACTGGTGGAAGGGAAAAAGAAATTAAATCTTTGACTGAAGAGAGGAGATAGGCCCTCTCGGGAGTCGCTCGCAACTGAAAAGGAATCTGACGCTGCTCGTCAAAGTAAGGCAACAAACGAGCATGTCCTCAACAATGTCAGGGAAACAGCCCCGGCCGTTTACAAAGCCCTTGGCAGCTGGACCACTGCAGCTGCGCAAAGAGCGTAGGAATGGAGGCGGAATGGGGCCATTTGAGAATTGCAACTGCTGGCAGCAATGGAAGAGCTGTAGCCAGATGACCTACCAGGCTTGAGGCCACCGGTCGACTTCTTTGAACTCTTCTTTCCCTTTTGAGATTCGTCCTTTCTAGCTTTTGATTCGCTCATGCTTTATGTATATCGCCAGCGTTCGTATCCTTGACAACCCAACGGTAAAATGGTCACTTGTCGGAACGGGACACTGAAGACATGGGATGATAACTAGGCAAAAGGCGACTTGACTGGAAAAACAATTGGAATTCAATTGATCTCAAGCCAAAGCGCCACATCAATTGAACGAATCCAGAGGAATACGATTCATTGAGGTGTCGCACATTGGGCGCCATGCCAAACAGCCTGCGGAGGAAAGAAAATTCGAGCGACAGCATTGCTGCGCACAAGAATCGCCATCAATAAGCGTACAATGAAGGCAAATGCCCAAACGGCTGGACGAACTCAGCAAGGAGCACAGGTCAAACAGCCACATGGGCAAGGGAAACGCAAAGGGTAAGCGGCGCCGACACCGTCGGCCAGCGACGGCCGAAGCAATAAAAGCGATTCTACGACCGAGTGCAGGCAAGCCGAGATGCAGTTGAGAAAATGCGAAACAGCGGAAGCAACTTACTCGGAAATTTCATCGTCTCGCGATACGTGCCAATGGGCAAACGCCTTTTCGAAGGAGAAAAATTCGCTGCCGCAATCGTTCGCTGCGAAGGCCGATAACGCGGCCAAGAACGGATGCTGACTCAGCCGAAGCAAAAACCAACGTCTTCTTCAAGACTCTCCGGGAACAGAACGAGTTGGGTAGTATAAATGATTTTCAGGTAGCATGTAAAGCACTCTCAGGCAGTTTCCATTTAAGGCTTCGTTTTCGCGCCTCCTTGTTGCGCTTGGCGGCCCTTTGTTGAGGAATTATTTTGCCCAACGTCGGCCCGCGGACTGCTGCAATTGTTGGCGCCAGTTGGGCGTGGCAGCTGTTGGAGCAAAATGCATAAGAAACGAAAAGGCTTTACTCTGCGTTCGACACCGTCGCACGCAACGGCAACTTCAGCGACGACGAATTTTGCAAGAAGCACACACGCGTTTGTCGTGCACGGTGATTTTACACCCTCCTGGTCCCAGCGCGAGACGG
Source organism: Trichuris muris (assembly GCA_000612645.2). NCBI lineage: Eukaryota > Metazoa > Nematoda > Enoplea > Trichinellida > Trichuridae > Trichuris > Trichuris muris. Next base: position 4,831,673 of record CBXJ02000361.1, read on the forward strand.
GATATGACGCGTAAGTTGGTTTCATTTCCCGGGTTCACTAACAACCGCGGATCAACAGACTAGTTTGTTGGGCGCTCCGTGGAGGACCCAGCATTAGTGACTCCCCCGCTGAGCAGCCGCACCTGTTTTGTCGCTCGATTTGTTTGGCACGCACCTCGCTGGCGCTGAATCACCAAATGTGCATCCCTGGGCTGCGAACCCTTGTCCAGCGACGCAGTCACCTGCTATGCATCAGAATCTCCTTGGTCATTTTGTTTTGCTGCGATGAGCTGCGCATGTTCTTCCACCTCGCCAACCCTTGGGTGTACAGGTGCTGCTATGAACAACTTATCGCTAGCGTTTGTAGGGATCTGTTCATGTTGTCTGCTCGCGACCAGCTACGGCGACGGACGTCTCGGACATGCCGAGACCATAGGTGCCAAGAGACAGGGACATGCATATGTTCCACTCCCACTCTTCAAGTCCAAGATTCCGATAGCGTAGGAACGCGTAAGTGCTATACGACTTCCAGCCCGTATAGCGACCCTCACCGTTCTTCATTCCACGCTGATTTGCAAACAGGTGCTTGTTAACGGGTTTTGACATAGAGTTCTTGAAAGATGCACGGCTTTTACCCATTTATATCGTGGTGCCTGAAATTACACGAAAACAACTTACCCTACCAGCAGATGGACGGGAAAGTTATTAGCAAAATAACAGAACACTGGTCAGCCATCTATAGTTGTGTGGAATTCCTCTGCCTGGGTCAGTATATATAGGATGGGTAGGCAGCCAGTTGGTATGGTGCAACATTTGCCTTCATTGAAGAATACATCCCACACTTCGCTGTCCTCCGTCCCCTTGCCACGATTGAAGGTGGCGTTATGCCGTATGAACAGGGTTTCCTTTATTTAGCTACGGTGGAACGGGCACTCGCGGGATATAATCTCTGGATGATGGTTGCGCGAACGCGGAGAGGTGGTAATATGATATGGCGCTGAACAGACATCTTTATGGTTTGTGACATGCGACTCCCTGGCATCTATTGGCAGTTCAATAATGGTTTTTAGGTACCAACTGAGGTCAGACGTCATGCTGCATGTGCTGCAAGTCACCGGTCTTAACGGAACGTCAGGTTTGTGGATCTTCCGGTTTCCATACAGCTCCGGGCGCTTTGAGTTGCTGGTGGAGTAGAGTTTTTGCGAGATTTGCGACAAAACCTTGTCTTTGGTTTCATCAGCGAAACTTCGTAGTGGTCGTAGCGCTTTCTTCCTGATCTTACTCGTCGGGTCTGATTCCAAAGGCCCGTAGATATTGCTACTCAGAAGGGCATTGATCTTTGTAAAGTAGTCTCGCTTGTTTAACAGGACGGCCAGGTTTCGCTTGTCGGCCTTTGTGATAAGCAACTCTCTGTTGCATCGGAGTCTCTTGAGAAGCTTTCTTTCCAGGGCGCTTAAGTTTGGGGCTATTTTGCACCGCTGCGCCAAAGATCCGGAAATTGCCCCTTTGATTGCTGCAGCCTTCGTTGGATCAGCTTTCGAAAGGCTGCGTTCCATCGAGCTGGTTATGTCTAGCATCAGAGGTCTCTGTGCGTCGGTATAAAATTTAACCCTTTGGGAAGGAAACACTTCTCTGTAGAGCTCAAGGTGATTGGATTGAGCTTGACTGGGTCCGTCGTAGGCACGTTCCGCGTTCTTCTTCGTGATCAGTTGAAAATCCACTTCTTATTGCAGTAAATATGTTCCAACTTCCTGCCCAGAGTCATGCTTTCTTCTATTATAGTTGTACCGCTCTGTCTACCATTGCTGTGTTGATACCTGCTTTCGCCGATCTATGATGGTGGGAAGTGAATTTCAGGTATCTGTCGGAGTTGGTGGCTTTTCGGTAGACCTTTGTTATTAGGAATGTATTTCCCATAATAGGGAGAGATTTCTCTCTTTCTCAATCGCCAATGAGCCGTTGTCAGGGATGAGGTTATTGAGATATTCGAGGAACCGTTCCACTGTGCGAACCTTGGTGATGGCAAATATGTCATCCACATATCTTTCGAAGAAAATTGTGCACATGTTCCCAATAGCCACCCCCTTGTAGTGTAGGTGGCGCCACTGTCGATTTGTCCGTTTTGATGGCGAATTAGAAAAGACAGCCAGAAAACGGCAACCAATGAAAAGGGGCTACTTTTGCACGCACTTGCAAAAAGGCGAGCTGCAAAACGATGGTTTCCCGTTGAGTGCGACCTTCATTTCGAATAAAACAGTACATGTACTGTTCAACGAGAGGTGCTTCTCGATCTTCTTCTCTCGTCCGTCGCCTATGCGTCTCTACAAACGACCTCACAGTTACGCATTGCAACTGTAACGAACATGCGCTGGGGTACAGGTCGTTTCGGTGTGCACATTTCGGTGCAGAATTCATTTCGGTGTCAGCCTCGTTTCGGTGCGTTGTTCGTTTCGTCGCATGCCGGATTCGATACAAAATGTTTCGATGTTCCTCATAGTTTTGGCTAGTTCTTGATTATGTTGCTGTCCATCGAGTCTTGACAGTTTTCTCTCTGCTTCGCTAGGTTGCTTCAAGTTTGGATCCATACGTTGGCCAACTGTAAAGCTTCATTACCAGCACGTTTTGTTCTTGTTTTCCGAACTGTGCAGCGAAATCGTAATGCTTCTTTCTTGTGAACAATACATTGCTCTTAGGTGCCACTGGTTTTCAAGCGCGAACTATTGTTCTAAGAAACCAATCAGCAAACTTTATTTTGGATGTTCAGTTTATCTCGAAACAGTGGGCAATTCCACGTAAAATTTCACCAGGGGACCTTATGTCCCCTTCATCCAGTGTCCGTCGAATACATTCATCGGCTCAGATAAAGCGGAGTCATTTCCTCAGTGGTTCGTCACCATGAATGAACTCTTAATAGTACTGATCTCGACTAGCCTGCACTTTTCAGATCCCCTCTACGAACCTCCAGAGTGTAGGGTGATCCGCACCAAGTTCTAATTTCATTCGCCTATGGACTGCTTCCACGAAGTTATTTGTGTGGTCATGACCCATCAACGTTCCTTCGTGAACAGACCACAATTCTGGAGGAAATAGAGGACCCCGCCGAACACCACGCCGATTCCTGCACCCAATATAGGTTCGTTCAAACCAGTTTAGTATGGGTTCCATTGCGTCAGGAGACTCAGCTGCAAGCTGGTCGAAGGTAGTCTGCACGATAGCCTGAGGCAGAAATGCCAAAGCAACAATAATGTGAGCGGTATGTTGAAACGTCGAATCACTTCTGCACCGGGCGAACAGACGTGCTCAGCCAACTGGCGCTTTATACTTCTGACTAGATGGAAAAAGCAGCCGAATATTTCTGTGCCTGGGAAAACGGCGTTCATGGCTGCTTTTTTGAAATCAGCGCAGATGGACTACGGCTCCACTGTGGCCATAATGAAGTGGGATGCAACATCCTGCCATCAGGGCATAAGGGTGACCTCCGCAGGGTGCTGGAGACCAAAGGGGGCGGTAGACTCCTAGAGGGGCATGGGGAGCAAAGAGGGTGGTATCACCTACCTGCGGGGTGCTACTAAATGTGGACACCACAGGATGTTACACAACTATCGTTTGAAATGACAAAGACACTGCTAAAGAATTCGGTGATGCCATGACAAGGAGCATCCGATGGGCGGAGGTCATTTTCGATTCATTCCTGACCTGGGCTGACGTGCGCAGGTGCATCCGGCTTCCACTGCATGCATACGTGGTTCGGTGCTTAGTCCGCGCATCCGGCTTGTCACATACGGGGTAGATGGCTAGGAGAAACGCCTAGATAGTTGAAGGAAGGGCGCACAACTGAGGGCAAGAATGGCAAAATTAGATACCAAATATCAGAACCAAGATCCATATTCCAAGATTACGGTGAACATCGAAATGATCTCGCACCGAAACGAATCCCGCACCGAAACGTGCACGCCGAAACGATATGTACCCCCGCAGTCGATCATACTAAGGTAGTATGCCACTGGAATGCGTAACGTCCAAGCTAACTCTTTGCCACACTTTCGTTAAATCCAGATTTCCATGTTTCCATTCCACTGGCGCGAGGTCAATTCACTTGCAAGTATCACAGGCGCTGACAACCCGACTGGCGCAGCGTTTAGACACTCTTGGGTTACGTCGCCTTGCAACATAAAGCGTCTGTCTTACTCCAGGTTGATTCGAGACGAGATGTACTTCGGTGATCAGCTACTGCACATGCAGGGGCTTCTGTGGGCTCAACCTTCAGTAGCGATCGCTGCGGCACCCGCGTCAGGACATTAGCTTTGTTGTCTGCAAACTTTACTAGCGTGATGATGAGATCCAATCCATATTCCTCAGCCAACGATAGCACCGCGGCCACTGGCCTTCGGATGAGCATTTCGTTGCCTGCTTTCGTCTTCAGTCGAGTCCTTCCTGAGAGTTCGTCATAAACTCACCGATGAACGGTCAGGGAGTCTGTCATCAGTCGTATGTCCTTCATCTCCCTGGAACGGCCCAGGTTTAATCCTTTAATTACAGCGTCGAGGTCCGCCGTATTTATGTGGCACGCATCATCAGGGCGCAGCCGCGCAAGGTCTTGCACAATGACGCCATCCGCCTCCAGGGGAATGCCCAGCGCTAGTACACTCGCATCTACCTACACTCTGGCCTTCTTGTCTGACACATCTCATTTTCCATGCACAGGATCGTGTACCCTCACTGCGCTGGAGATTTCGTAGAGGTAATCGGGTATCCGCTCATCGCTGATCAGCTCATCCCATCTTGATGTTGCACTAGCTTGTTGGAGCAAAATCAATAAGAAACGAAAAAGCTATACTCAGTTCAGCGTTCAACACCGTCACAACTTCAATGACAACGAACTTTACAACACACAACCACGTTTGTCCAGCGTGGTGATTATATATCCTCTTGGTCCCAGCACGTGGCCATGGCATATGACGCATTACCCGATTGCATTTCCTGGGTTCACTAATACCCCGGTTAATAAGGGTTAACCGCGGATCAACAACCGAGCTTGTTAAGCGTTCCTTGAGTGACCCAGCATTATTGACTCTCTCACCGCTGAGCAGCCGCACCTGTTTGTCGCTCGATTTTGTTTGGCACAGCAGCAAAACGTGAATTTATCTACCCGGAGAGGCAAACGAATTTGTTAGATGAATTCTTGAACTACTTGTTGCCGCACCTAACCATCACAACGCACACTTGTGATTGGAAGATACATCGGACCATTGAACAGACACGTTGAGCGGAATTGAAGCTGCCCAGCATGATTAGGTTTAATCAATGCTGCTTAGCAGCGACATGCCTCACCTAGTCAAAATTTATTTAACATATGACTTGCTAAATCCATCCCATCCACCCGCTTGTATGACATTTGCAGATCATATCATCAAAACCATAAATAAGCGCCCATCCATCCGCTGGTGAGGCATTTGCAGATTTATTACAGGTATCATCAAAACGGGCAAGCCGAAATATGACAGAAATGACTTACTAAAGTAATTATAGCGATTGGCCTTTAGCGGGTGCCTACCTGTTTTCGATTCTACCACCATCGCGGCCTTTATTGAGCAGTAACAAGTAGATATTGCTTTAAGCAAAAAGTACGCAGATGATTTATTTCATTGTCTAGCTTGATTGCGTTTATACCACCATTTCATAGGGACGTATACTCAACAACTGCTGAAGAGCGGGATACGTCATCCATGATGACATTAGGATTTTGGCTAATGTCATCATGGATGACTTAGCCAAAATCTATGGTGGATGATGGTGGTCTTCTTGTGCTTATATTATCATTATCTCTAATTCTTTCTGCAGCGTTTCCGCGTCTCGTAACACCTGGCAGGTGTTCTTTGAGCCTATTCGCCAGCGTACGTCCAGTCTCTTCTACATGGTTGGCTGACCATTTACATAATATCGTATACATGCACCCGTTCGACATCTCATTGGCTGCGTTAAAAGAAGTTTAATACAGCAAACCAGTTCATTGCGAATTTTTACGAAGAGAACACAGTGTTGCCGATCAAATTTTTCTTTACTTCCGTAGCTTGCGGGGCTCAACTGTCCCCTTCTTCGGCGGATAAAATTGTGTTCAAAATAGGTAACTTTTCCTCTCTAGCGTAATAGGTAGCAAACCAGGTGCTGTAAACTCCGGCGTTCAGCCATCACGCTATCCATTCGTAATTTAACATGCTGACGAAAGGGCGGGAAAGCTCTGAAAAACTTCGTGTAAGTCAATTTACTTTAATAAAGCTAAATGGAATTGATTTTTCTACAGAGGAACAGGATCATACCGTGAAAATGTTAATTAACATGTAGCGAAATTCTGTTAATATTGAGAATTGGGATTACTTATAATGGACTCTAGCATAATTGAATTGTTCTTCCGGAACGGATTTTAGCTCGCTGATGCGGTGTCCCAACTGCGTGAATGATTCCAAAAAATGAACCTAGCCAGTGACTGGTTTTAAGGTTCCTTTATTGATAAACGCAAACACAGTGAAAGCTTTCAGAGCAGCCTAGTTCCGTCATCAACGATAGGTTTAAGGCCTTCCCCTGTCGCTGACGACGGAACTAGGCTGTTCTGAAAACTTCCACTGTGTTTGCATTTACCAATAAGGAAACCTCACAGCCAGTCACTGGTTAGGTTCATTTTTTGGAATTATTCACGCAGTTAGTACACCACATAAACGAGCTACAATCCGTTCCTAAAGGACAATTCCGAAGCGAAATTCTGTTACAAACCCTATCTTGCAGATGCATACCTGTAGTAGGAATGAATACAACGGGAATGTATGCTGGTTCCAAATTAATTCTTTCGGATCTTTTTACAATTTTGCCCACTAACAACAACACCCGTGGTAACCTTATCCTACCTACGTAATCGATCAATACTGACAGGTGATATAGCGCCGACATGGGCGCCGCATGCTTACCTTGCTTAGCTTTGCCATTTAGGGCAAGCTCATTAGAGATGTCTGTTCATCGGGAGAGTATCGTAAATCTTTCGGATGTCTTCACAGCTATTAGGGATGAAGAGGAAGCAATACGCTTCCTGCAAGAGAAGAGCATCCTCCACACGGAACGATACTGTTCTTGTGGTGAGCTGATGACGCTGCTAGCAAGCATAACCGGTCAAGCTTGCCCGTGGAGATGCCATAGGGCAACGTGCAGGACTCAGGAAGCCTTGCGCTAGGATAATGGCTGTCGTTTTCGCCGTTACCTAAGCCTAGATCTAAACACATCCGATGTTCCAGTGCGCTTTGCTCGCGTACTCATCGACTGATGATAGTTGCTGATGGCGTACTCATCGACTGATGATGGTTTCGCGATTCACGTTACTCTTGAACATTCTTTCCGTGTTCACAATACAAACGCAGCATTCCACGCATTCTGTTATTCGTTACATGATGTGAAATACTAATCCAAAATTTAGTCAAGCAGAATGGTATTTTACGATTGAGAGAGCGCATAAAAGAATGATATTATTATTAATTTATCTTTGTTCAATATTGCTATCCCTCTTTGCATGTAGCGAAAGGATAGTCATGTTCCATTTTCTGGGAATATGGTATACATCGACAGTTCAAGAAGTTAAAGAAAAATCCAATAAAATCCTTGTTTACGAGAATATCAAAACTATTTTCCGATGTATCTTCCAATCCAGTTAAAAAATTTCTGAGGGCAGTGCGCTTCCGCATGTGCAGCTTTTCTCTGTAGAATTTTCGTGACTGACCGTTTCGCCATGTCGAAATTGCGTGTTCCATGTCATCTAGAGATACACAGTAATTTCCTTCCAAACGTTCTTTTAGAAAACGTTCTGTTGGAGCAGGCGTAAGACTATAGAGTGGGCATAGAACAATTTCCTAATAACACCTACGAAGAACATCCCTGATCAGCATTGACGAGTGAGCTAGGATACTATCCTGATGGAACAGCTTTCCGCCATGCACTTCCCTCATCGTTTTGTAGCCAGGTCACTTTTTAACCTTTGAAAAACTACTTCGTAGTAGTTTCTCCTGACTATCTTTTGCCCTTTGAAGAAGTCTGTCGAAATTATTCTGCTTGCGCCTAAAGAAACGGTTGCCATAATGTTCTTGACTGATCCACCTGTCTTGAACGCCACTGACTCTGCTAATCCTTTCAATAATCATTGATTAAATTGTAGTTTTGCTTTCTGGTAATGCTGGTAAATACAAGTATGCTCTGCTGTGACGATTCAATCAAAACCCTTCGCTGGTTTGCTTGAGTTCTCATTAAAAAAGTTTGCGAAGGTGCAGCTCGTTGAATCGACTGATCCCCGTGCAACGCTTTTGGTATCCAAGGAGCCTAGAGCTTGCTCAGACAAACAGCTCCAGTTACAATTGCATCAGCTGAATCACGCGACTCCCAACTTCATGAGCAATCATTCTGATGAAAATTTGGCGACCTGCTTCCACCGGCTCATTTACAGGAGCTAAAAGTTCTTCAACCGTAACGGTGGACAGCCCACTCTCTCTTAGATCCTCCATGATATCCTCTCCGCCGTATCTGAAATGCTTTATCCATTCATGAGCAACTGTCTTACATGGACCGATGTCACCATAAATGTACTGCAAAGCTTTGTTAATTTTTCTTGATCTCCATTCAAGGTTGATCAGAAAATGATGTTAACTCTGACTGCGAAGCAATTTTCCGTACCTCCAATAAGGATTGACCCTAATCAACTAGAGATATCCGGTTGGCAAAACGCAGATAGCAACACAGTTCCGCCGATATCAGAGACATGTTCGAACGTGTTTTGAGGACTTACATACGGTCATAACTACAACTTACTTACGGAATATTTAAACTCGTTGGTGAAAAAACCAACATTTAATTGCGAAGCTTTTGGGACGTTTTGACGTTTGACGCTTTGCGCTGAGGACGGGAAAGGTTCGTTCCCGAAAGCTTCGCAATTAAACGTTGCTTTTTTCACCAACGGGTTGAAATATTCCGCAAGTAATTTGTAGTTATGAGAACTAACACGTCCGTTCATAGAAACAGCATCTTCGACTTACATACTGCAGTAATTTTGCGGAATCTTTTTGAACTTCACTTCGTATGCACACGTAAAGCAAAACATTTATGGAATCTGCAGAAATCTCAATCATTTATGCACAGTATTAGCATATTGTTCATGTATGCGCCATGACAAAAAGGTAATCAATAAAACGGCAGGATTAAAGACGGTGTGGTAATTGGAAGTTCAATGAGGTTAAAAGCGCTGGTGAACGGCAGACATTGCTGATTGCTCTGTTTTGTTCCATCTCGTATTCAATAATCGAGGTAGAGGCATTCTCGTGAATCTTGAAGTCGACGCTTTCGAGTCAAGCTTCGACAGTGTTCTTATCATATTGCTGGAAAGCTTTGTCGGCTCTGAACAAGCAATCATCGTTGGGAGGTCCTCCATCTTTCTAAATGCAACAGGTAAAACATATTAACAACAACACGGTGATATAGGTTGGCCACTTTAGCTTCATGCCGTGTAGCATGCAATTTGCGTAAGCGCAGTCTAAAGCAGTGCAGAGTTTGAAATTTAATGAAATATTGTACCTCGAATTCAGGCTGTAGGAATACCCTTGTAGCGCCACGGGCAATGAGAAATGACCGCATGGATTCAAATCGTTCAGCATAGGATTTGAAGCCGCAGAAACGAACGTGGGCGCTCAGATTTAGTATGTGACTACCATCTGCCCATACTCGTATATGATGCAATTTTTCCTGTGGAAACTGTTACACAGCGTAAAACTACAACTCATTAGCACAAGTAGATACTGCCTTACGTTGGTTTCGAATTGACTGCGTATCTCTGGCAATGCAAACTGCTTTGGAACAGCCATGAGCAGCACGGAAAGATAATTGGTTGCTGAAAATTAGTTTCAAGGACTTGTTTGTTATTACAACAACTTGTACAAATTGCCGACTTATACGAAACGACGGCTTTTCGTAAATAGCGCGCTAGTCATAATTGTTTCCATAACAGTGAATTCAATTCAACTGCACTATTAATACTAACTGATATAGGCACACCACTGGCCATGTGACTAACACAATGGAAACTTTTCATATCTCAAAAATCCACTTCATGCGAAACTGGCTGACTAAGACTTTGAATATCTCTTCCGTGCCTATTGACAAAAGTCTGACCATAGGCGAAGCGTTCAAAAATGACTTTATATGTTACCTTATTGAGCCATGTGTACCTTACCTTTTCAAACAATAAATAAGAGTAGCATGTACCTATTGCGATGTTATAATTTGAGCTTTCTAATCATTTGAAAGTTTTCAAAATGCCAAATTAACTGCCAATTTTAATTTAAACGACCGACTGGTACGAAATCAACTGCTGCCATATGAACTTATTAAATTTAGACTGACTCATACGTGCCATCTGTTGTTTGTAACAATAGCTTTGAAATATGCGCAGTAATAATTTCATTCGTACCATCCGGCCGTCACGTTCTTCCATTCTAATGTAAATACAGAGTCCATTTGTTTGCTCTGATAATCATAGCTAGAGTTCTGAATGCTGAATAAATAATCAGTTAAGTTTATCACCGACACTGGGAAATAAAAAGTAAAGTTAAGCAAATGCTAGCGAAAATTTCATTCCCTTAAATGTGACAGTTTCGTCACTAACGAATGTGACATGTAAGTTAGCGTAAGGCGGTGCTTGGATAATTTACTTGCCAACGTTGAAGTAATGGCTACGGTAGCGCATGTACAAATGGCGGCAAACGGGTCGAGCCACACTACCAGTTGCCTATGATCCATTAACCGCAGCGTTGCAACGGCCAATACCGTCACGCTCGGTGACAGATAAAATCCCAAACGGCATACGATCATAAGATTTGATGTTGTTGAGCTAAAGTCTAAAAATGGAATTTCTGTTACCACCAAAAATGGTGCTGCCACCTTTGCAGACCAAGCAAAGCGGCCGTCATCATTTTGATGCACACATCGACTGCTCCCGTGACTAGCATTGCGAACGGGCTGTGGATGTCGAAGTGGTGTCGGTGAATGAACATCTGTAGCGAGTGGATCACATTCACCACGCAAAATCCCAACATACAGATCATCGACATGGCGAACCACAGAGTGGTAATCCTCATTTTTGCCAGCTAAAGATATGTGAAGTCTTAGAAATTGCTGTTTTTCATCATTAACAGTAATTGCCGTACACATCTGCTAACTTGTTCAACTGCAAAACCGATTGAGCAAGTTACACCTGTAGATCGTGCCCTTCCATAAATCGTGAGTTTGGAAACTGTTAGTTGTTAATTGTTCGTGATTAATCGATTTACAGATTTCGTAGATGTAGTAACGGACATACGCCTAGTAACTTAAGCCATTAGTGCTGCCCAGAAACTAGGAAAAGTCTCTCATATGCTTGCACTAATATGTGGCCACATCATTTTACCAGCTTAAAGGCGAAATCGAGACGTGGTGTTGAATTAATAGGAAAGTGAGCAGGCTTTACTAAACAATCGCAGTTCATTCGTGTATAATTTTCCCAAAGGTTACTGAAAGCTTTATTTGAAGTTCACTATATTTAAACCTACGCATTATTATTATTATTATTATTATTATTATTATTATTATTATTATTATTATTATTATTATTATTATTATTATTATTATTATTATTATTATTATTATTATTATTATTATTATTATTATTATTATTATTGCAGCAAAGAATAGCTCTCCTGCTCCTTGCGGCTGTGGATTTATTCCGTTTTGCGGAGCTGTCAGAACAAACGTGTTCCATTGCCAGCACTAGTAAAAACGGGTAGTAGAGTCTTGCAGAGATGCCAGGCGACTATTGCACAGCACCCGGTCTGATTAATAATATCAGTCCACACTTCGCTGGCCTTGGTCCCTCTGCCCCAATTGATGGAACAGGGATTGCGTCAGATTACAACAATACCAGTTATCATCTAGAACGAGCAAATTACAGTTCAGTGAAATAGGTATACTCCGCCAACAGCAATATTGAAGTGCTGAGGCAGAACTCATCAGGATTTGTATTTTCCCAAGTGCACGTCAACAAATACGAGAGACTGCTGCTGCATTGCTTCGCAGCTAGACGTGAATGTCCTAAATGTCAACTTACGGTTGAGCGGACAAGTTGGGCATTTGAGGGAGAAGTGATATTGGATTTAAAACAAATTAAAATTCCGTCAATGAACTAGTTCGTTTTTTAAAACATCTGCAATCAATCTTAGTTCTAGAGCAGACAGGTTGCACCCATAACAAGCCGTTCTTCTCCTCGCTTTTGCGAGATAGTCCATTTCCACTTTTCCAAACTGGAAAACCAGTAGGCAGACACTCTGCGCGCGAATCAATCGGGAAGAGCGTCGATCCTAATGCTTACAGCGTATTATGAAAACATCCGTATACATTGCTGAGCCCATCCTGACGATTTCGCCCACAAGTGCAAAGTCAGCTGTTTAAGGTTATGGTCGGTTTATTTTTGGCGGCTTGTTTGTTTAGCAACAAACGACTAACCTGATCGCTGTGTGTTGCTTTCCACACGTTTCCAATTGCAAGGAGGGCAACCACAAACGTTTGGCACATGAGCACACGCATTGCCAGCGAATGCACATTCAAGTAAATGAATAACTCTGTAATGGCTAACGGGGCCAAGATGAGCGCAAGGCATGAGTCCTTGACCACTTGTCGTATTAGTGAATGGTAATTTTGCCAACACCTCATCTTCAGTGAGTCAAGGAAGCGTAAACTGAGTAAAGGAAACTTTTATGCACCAGCAGGAAGGATACCGTATAGACAATTTAATGGCAAAGAATGTCTGTTACCGTAGGCTCGTAAGAACCGCGTTCTCAGCACATCACCGAGCAGTATTTGCATGCATTAGCCGATAAGCCTGGCGGTGTCAACTTTGTGCTGCAGTGCACAATGTCAGTGGGTCAACATGGCGCTTATAGCCCACAGTTGCGACTGGCCTTCTTAAGCGACACTGTGACAAGTTTCTTTTGGTCTTTCTAAAACTTAGGTGAGCTGAGACAAAGTCAAAGTGAATGTGACTGTCGAAAGCTGCTTATTAATCGAAACAGCGGCATGGACAAAAGATGACAAATGTACTGAACGAAAAAGCGCTGCTATTTGCTTTCGTCAGATGGCAGCGGAAGCATATGTCACCAATAGGACATGCCCACGAGGAACTTGTATTCCTTTAACGCGCCTTCCATCAAGCTTGCCCTTGATACAGCAAGAACGAATATATCGACCGGCGTTTGCGAATTTAAGGTTTTAATGGGAGAACAGGTTTTATGCCCCACTTCGAACACAGCGGAAGTAGGATTTTACGTTTCTTCCATCATTGCCCCGTTTTGAATTGTGCACACATAAAATTTACTCTCAGCAGCTGCTTTGAGCTTCGCCAAGTCCGCTTGCATAGAATTGCTGCGTAGATTCCAAACGCCTTATTGAGCAGCAGGTTTTAAGCTCGGCTTCCTGCTTGAGCTTTGAGCGGCTGTATCTAGAAGGCTAATGCGAAGTTAAATGACATTTTACTGCTCATCTGCTTAATCGTCACAGTGGAAATGCTGGAGGGTCTTAGCTCACTTTTAAAGCTGACTTACTGACGCCGCTCATGCGAGACATTTGCCGTATTTCACCATGAAATCTGGTTTGAGCTGGTCAAGTAGGTCCATTTCTGCACGTCCGTTTGCCGCTTTTCAAAACCAGCGTTGATAGCGTTTCTTCCAGTATACGGAAATAATTTCGAATTCTACGTAAACGTTTGCAGCACCGCATTTCTTTGATTTACACAATAAACATCATAATTGAAAATAGGATTTCCAGGTACGGGGTAAAACCTCATAGTTTTTTTCTTTTGTTAGAAACACGGCTATTCCCCATTTGTTTCTTTTATTGTGCAATAAATATCGCGAAGCTTTCGGAAGTTACCTCTTCCGTCATCAGCTCTCGGAAGAGGTAACTTCCGAAAGCTTCGCGATATTTATTGCACAATAAAAGAAACAAACGGGGAATTGCCGTGTTTCTGGCAAAAGAAAATAAACATCATTTAAGTCAGCATACTGCGAAACTGAGCATTAAGGGATAACATTCTTAAGGAGGCAGTGGCAAAGCTGTAGTGTGCATTTCGCACCGGATTCTGATTTCTTTCCAATTTTGCGAAAGTTCGTCAAACTGCTCCCGTCGTTCTGCCACGCCTCGGTTTGGACCTTGAAGAGCGAAGCTGAGAACAGCTGATGTTTTACTTCTATAATAGTTTATGCAAGCACAAACTTTGTCCTTTCGTTTTACGACTGTGCACGTTGTCGTTCCGTGATGTGGGAAGCGCGTGCAGGGAAGCTAGTCAAATGTTGTTTCATTTGAGGCCCAATGAAAATAGTTAACTTCTTGAAATCGCCGCCGTTCAATAGAATTGAATAGTGGGTAACTAAATAATACTTAAACCAGTAAGAGCGGTTCGCTTGTGCTGAATCAATTCCTGTAGCAAGTAAAGTTGCTTTGTCAGCATTTATCATACGATGGATGAACTATCACAGATATACACTCTGCGGAAGGAATCAAAAATTAGAAGGAGCATACTTTCAGTTTGCGAAAACTAAAATTATCAATACCGCCGTGGTGATGCTTCATTCTGCGCTTGGATATTGTGGTGGTGGCCACCGCGGTGGAACTTCATTCTGCAAAAGATATGCTTCGATGAATCCTTATCTGTATCTGTAATATTCTGATGGATCCTTAGCAATACTTTAAAGGCGCTTAAATCGAATCGAAAAATCACGGAAGGTTTTTACCAATTGTTGAAAGTCGCGTTGATAGAAAAAGGTGTTTTATTTCCATACACGAAAATCGCGGCGCACGATGATCAGGAAAGCGGAGCTTTCGAGACAACCTAGGCCCATCTTCAGCGCGGTCTGTACTCTCGGCCCTCCCCCAGGTTTGGCTTTCAGGGAGAGTCCCTCAGCCGAACCACAGTGGAGCCCGTGAGATCAATCTAGATCCATCGAGGCTGATTCCACCGTGGCCGGCCGGGTATCGGAGCTGTTCCCTTACCGACCATCCCCGGAGGAGGCACATTGTCCAAGTCTGAATTAATTGTTCGCTTGAATTAATAGCAATTTGGCGTTGGTAAAGGGAGACTGCCAAGTTGCAGAATATTTTCCTTTTATTGTCCACATGAGCTAGCGCAGTCAGGTCATGAACTCAGCGATAGGTGAAGTTAATGTGGAACGCTCTAGCCAAAGTACTGTCTGCTAATCGTTGAATAAAGGCTAAATGTTCTAAGGCTTCAGAATGACACGTCGCAACGTTTCTTGTCGACCATTAAAACCGACTACGCAACAGTAACTGAAGTCATCCTAGGTTCAGCTGCTTTTGTTATTGAATTATTGTTGAAGCAAGAAGAATTAGTAACAAGGTGTCTCATAATTATGAAAAAAGGTTAAAAGATACGGTATACTTGTTCAACGAGCTTTAATAGGCGAAGCTTTCGGAACGTACGTGTTTTCCGAAAGGTTCGCCTATTAAAGCTCGATGAACAAGGATACCATATCTTTTAACCTTTTTTCATAATGAATTATTGTTAATTATTAGGTAATTTCCCACTTTGCCGTTTGTTGAGAACTTCGCTCATGATTATAAATAGTCGCTTATCTATAACGTTCTGCTTTCAATTATCAATAATGTGATGTTGACAAAAGTGACTTAACTTGTTTGCAAAAGATTGCCCTTGTTATCAGTAACTGTAATGAAAATATGAAAGCGGTCAATAAGTTCACCCATACTAACTCTGGAGAAATGTGCTTTTTAGAATATTAGCTTTGCAGGCCAAGCATAAATGATGGATTCAGGCAGGTGCAAATAGGAGTGCACAAACTGAAATACAGTCGACGCTCGTTTACGCGATCTCACATAACGCGACTTATAAATCTTGAAAATGGGGTTTCTAATAACGGGGCGTGATTTCATATTTAGGTATAATCACGGCAAACCTCCCGTTTAGCAATTCTTTTTTATTTCTCCGGAGCTTTCGGCGTCCTACCTTGACACTGTATCCGCTGATGACGGTGTCAAGGTAGGACGCCGAAAGCTCCGGAGAAATAAAAAAGAATTGCTACACGGGAGGTTTGCCGTGTTTATACCTAAATATGACTTATAAATCTAAGAGAAAACCTCGAATAGTGCAGTTTGTTTCACTAAAGCGTTCTTCTGTGTCCAGCATAGGACGTCGTTTGACCTTCAGACCACCCGAGTGGAATAATAAGAAAGTGAATGAAATTATAAAAGCACTTTAGTATTTGCAGTGCTGTGTTCTACTTACTGTTGCGCGCAATTATTAATTAAAACGCTTCATTCAATAACATGCACCGTAAATTGTCTACTCACTTTATTTATCACAGGGAACGAACTCGAATTATAACGAAAGAAGGCTTGCACATAAATGTAGTCTCTCACTTTACACCCCATGCCATTGTGACATTCAGCACCAAAGTTCAATTCACTATATTTTGTATGTCCCGCAAAACGCGATTTCAGTCAGCGCAAGATTTTCCAGGGAAGGTACTAGTTGATCGTACTTTGTTTACTGACCATTGTTGGACCTTTGTTTCACTTGAAAGTACACAAAATTAGCCAATGAGGCAAGTTTTCATATTAATGTAAGTGTTCAAAACTTTTGTGCGCTTTTCTGTCATTGTGCTTTTCAGTTTAATACCAAATAGAGCTGTTCAAGTATTTAGAAGCCTAAGCTGTTTTTGAATGCTGTGCATAATATAATATTCACGGAGATCACATTAGCGAATGAGGACGTGCCATTTCTCCACAAAAGTATGCAACACATCGCCCTAGCATGTTTAAAAAATTAGCATCGAACGAATTAGGTCATCCCATTTTACCACATTTAAGTGAATAATTATGCCACCCGACTGCCTGCTGAAAAGAGCAAAGCAGACAGGTAATTCTTGTCATCGTAAACATATGAGGCGTATATTGACAGTGGGAACAACTGTGATTCAAGTGTGCAACGGAATGACCTGTCTGTGGTGACGTTAATGTAGTTCCTCAAGTCTGTAATGACGTAATATTCCTAAATGCGTTTATGACGTAATGAGTAGTTCTTCAAATCTG